>OY728141.1:1900847873-1903347873 GCA_963277665.1 Viscum album
AATAAACCCTTAAAGCTAAAAATCGGGTAACCACTTTCCGTAGAAAATTTACCCCCATCCCCAAAAAACCATAAACCCTTATCCCCAAAAAACATAAACCACTATAAAAAAAATCCTTATCCCTCAGCCTCAAAAGTCTCCAACCGTCGTCTAAAAAGAACATTAAACCCTCAATAACCAAATACCCTTAACATTGAACACTAAAATAACTAAACCCTCACCCTCAATAAAAACGAAAAAAAACTACTACAAAAAACCATGAACCCTCATCCCCCAAAAAACCAAAACCCCCATCCCCAAATAACTCTAAACCCGCATCCCCCCAAACAAAAACCCCTCATACAAAAAAACATAAACATGCATCCCCCAAAAAACATAAACCCTAAGATATAAAAATCCCTACACCCTCAGCCCAAATAAACCATAAATCCTATGTACTATGAAAACATAAATCGTCATCCCAAAATATTCCAAAACCCTCCACCCAAAAAATCCAAAACCCTCATATTCAAAATACCCAAAACATTCATCCCCAAAAAATCATAGACCCTCATCCCTAAAAAATCGATACTTTCGAATGAAAAAAAAACATAACCAAACACCCCTAAACATTTATAAACCATTATCACCAAAAATCCTAAATCATCATCCACAAAATATCACCTAACCATCAGCCCCAGAATCCCCAAAACCATTAGCAACACAATACATTGAACCCTTTTCCCCAAAAAAACTAAACATCAAACACTATAAAAACACTATCCAAATAATACTGTAGACCCTCATACTATAAAAACACTATACACTCATCCCTGGAAAACTAAAAACCCTCAACTATATGACACCCAAAACACTCATCTCTAAAAAAACCATATCCCTCATCCCAAGAAAAATAAAAACCCCATACTAGGAAATACCTAATCCATAAGACCCATAAAACCATAATACCATATAACCTCATTCCCAAAACCCTAATCATAAAGAACCCCCAAACCATGATTTCCAAAAAAACTATATACCACAAAATTCCTTAACCCCTTAACCCTGATCCCCAAAAAACCCTAAAGACTCTACCTAAGAAAACCCAAAACCATCATTCATAGAAAATCCTAAACACCTATCCCTAAAGATATGCATCCTAATACACAGAAATCACTAAACCCCTGAACTTAGAAATCCCTAAACACAAAAAACCAAAATACACTAAACTATAATCCCAAATAACTGTAAGCCCTCTTACATAGAAAAACTGAAACCATTATCCCCTATAAACCCCAAACACTCATTCACAAATAACCATAAACACAAAGACCTAGAAAACCCAAAACCAACACCCCTACAAAATCATAAACCACAATCCCTAGAATACCCCAAACCCGCATCCGATGAATACTCGAAACCTCCATCCCCAATAAACTCTAAACCATCAACCACAGAAAACCTGAAACCCTGATCCCTTGAAAACAGTAAACACTTAGCCCTAAAATACCTAAATCCATAGCACCTGAATACCATTTCCTTTTATCCACATAAAACCATAATCGTTTATCTCTATAAATCCTTAAATTATCAAATCTAGAAAACATGAAACCCTCATATCAATAAAAAAACAAACACTCATTCCCAGAAAATGGAAAACACTTAACCATAGAAATCTGTAAACCCTCATCCCTAGAAAACAACAAAACCCTCATCCGCAGAAAATAAAAAATATTATCCCCTATGAAAAATTCTAAAACACCCATACCATTAAATTCCAAATCTCTCATCCCTATAAAACCCAAAACCCCACTTCCTCTAAATCAAGAAACCATTATCCCCAGAAAACCTAAACCACCATCCAATAAAAACCTAATCCTTCATCATTGAAAAAACATAAAATCTCAGCCCTAGAAATTTCTAAAACCTCAACCATATGAACTCCTAATACCTATGATCCATAAAAAAATCCCTTATCCCTATAAATACAAAAACTCCCTTCCTTAGAAAAACCTAATTTTTAATCCCTAGTAAACCCTAAATACACATCCCCAGTACAGTAACATTTCATCACCATAAACCCTATACCATCTACCAAAAAACCCTAGACTCTCATCACTATAAAATACTAAAATATCAAAAATATTAATCCATAAACACTCATGACAAAAAAATATTAAATCATTTTCCCCAAAACCCCTAAACCAACATCACAAAAAATCGCTTAAACCTCCACCAAAAAATTACTTCAACCCCCATCAATATATAACCCTCAACCCATAGACCAAAAAATCCCACTAAAATCATCCCAATATGTTCCTCAACCGTCATTAAAAAATATACAATAAATCATTACCCACCAAAAAATCATCATCTCTCACCCTAAAAAACACTCAACAATCATCCCCAAAAAAACCCTAAACCCTCAGTACCATAAAAATATAAGCCCTCATCACAAAAAAAACTAAACCCTCATCCCCACAAATGATAAACCATTATCCTGAAATAACACTAAACCCTTAACCCAAAAAAACTCAAATACCTTTTCTCTAAAAAACACTAATCTGTTACTGCCAAAAAAAACAATAAATCATGTAAAATACTCTCAATAATCATCCCCAAAAAACTCTAATCCCTAATCCAAAAAAATTCTTCATCCCTAAAGTATTATAAAGTCTCAACCCTAAACAAATAAAAAACCTTACCCTAATCCTCCAAAAACCCTAAATCCCCATCCAGAAAAACACTGAAACCACAACAATAAAGAATCAGTAAACCCTCATCCCTATGAAACACTCCTACCCAAATAATCCTCTACATATAGACAAAAAATACTCTTATCCCTAATCCCCACAAACCATTAAACCATATTCCCAATGAAACATAAACCCTCAGCCCCCAAAAAAGACGATCCTTCGGCCCAAAAAATCTAAACCCTTAACCATCAAAAATTGTTAAACTCCACCCCAAAAAACCATGAAACCTCATTCCCAATAAACCATGAACTCTATGTCCCAAAAAACCACAAAACATGAGCCTGAAAAAACCCTCAATGTTCAGTCCCAACTACCCTTAACACCTTAGGCCAAAAAAATAATAACCATTATCCCCCTTAGTCACAAAAAACAAAGAACCCTCCACCATAAAAAACATTGAACCCACATCCACATAATACCCCAAACCATTTTACCTAATAAATATTTATTTGTATAACCCAAAATTCCTTTAAAAATTGTCCATAATAAAATATTGAATCATGAGCCGCAAAAAATGTTGAACCAACATTCCCAAACTAAAATGAACCCTCCACCACAAACAATTATGAAAAAGTCTAGATAAAAACCCCAAACCCTCACCACCAAGATACCATGAACCCTCATCCACTAAAAAACATGAACCCTATTCCCCCAAAAACCACGAACAATTGGATTTGAAAAACTCCAAACCCACAGTCATATAAAACCATAAAACCTCATACTCCAAAAAACCTAAAACATGTTAATCAAAAAACTATAAACCCTCAACCCCAATGAACCCTAATAAATGGCCCAAAAAATTCTTAATCCCCCATGAAATTAAACACTTCAACCCTAAACCGAAAAATAGTCATCCTCAGATAACCCTCCACCCTCAGACACAGATTACACAAGAACCTTCTCCCGAAATAAACCTAAACGTTCAACCCCACTAAACACTAATCCCTCAGCACAATAAAACCTTAATCTCTCATCACTAGAAAACCCTAAACACACTACGCAATAAATCCCAAAACTCTCATCAATTGAAACCTATTACCCCTCATCAAAAATAACCCCATACCAATATCCCCGGATAACCCTAAACCCTCATCCCTAGAAAACCCTAAACCCTATGACATAGAAAACACACAAACCTATTACTCAAAAAATCCTAAACCCCCCAGCTCGAAAAACCATTAACACATATCCACATAAATCTCTAAATACACTGCCCTAGGAACCCATAAACCCACAGTCCCCAAAATCCCAAAACCGTAAACCCAAAAAAAAACAATACCCTCAGACCGAAAAAAACTAAATCATCAACCCCAGAAAACCCAAATACCCCCAGCTCTATGAAAACCTAAAAAAATATCCACATAATAACCTAATAACACATCCCCAAAAACACTATACCATAATACATAGAAAACCCTATACCCTCAGACTTAAAAATCCCTAAACCCCCATCCCTAGAAAACCCTAAACCCTAAGACCTAGAAAACCCTAAACCACCATACTTAGAAATTAATAACAATAAGACCCAAAACCAAAAACCCTTATCCCCAGAAAACCCTAATCCCTGATCCCTAGAAATCCTCAAACCCTCAGCACCAGAAAACCCTACACCCTCAGTATGAGAAAACCCTAAATTGCCATCCCCATAAAGTCCTAAACCATCAACCCTAGAAAACACTAAAGTCATAGCTATAGAAAACCATATTAACTCAACACCATAAAACCATAAATCATATACCCCATAAATTCATAAGCCTTCTTCCTTAGAAGACCCTGTACCATTACACCCATAACCCCACAATCACATAGCTCCATAATACCCTGAACCCTTAGCACCAAAAAAACCCTAAACCATCAGAACTAGAATAACCAAAACCCTTAGACCCAAAAAACCCTAAACCCTTTGTCCTAAAACAATATATACCCTATGATGTAAAAAAACAAAATACATAGCCCACTAAAATCTCTAACTCCTCATCAACATAAAAACCAAAACCCATCTACATAGAAACACCTAAACCGTCACCCCTAGAAAATCCTAAACCATTATCCCTATAAAACTCTAAACCATCTTCCTTATAAAACCCTAAACCCTAGAAACCCCTAAAACCTCATTCCCAGAGAACCTTGAACACAATTTTGTAGAAAAAAATGAACACTCATCCATAGAATGACATAAAACCTCAGGCTTAGACAACACTACATCCTTAGCACCAAAAAACCCTAAACCATCAGTCCCACAAAACCTTAAAACCTCAGGCCATGAAAACACAAAACCCACATCCCTAAATAACAACATACCCTAAGACCCTAAATACCCTAATACCTCAGCTAGTAAAAAAATCTAAACCTTTAGACCAAGAGAACCCTAAACACTAATCCCTAGAAACCCATAAACCCTCATCACTCAAAAAACCACGAACCCTCTTCCCAAGAAAACCATAAAGGTTGAGCCCCATAAATCTCCAAACCCTCATCCCCAAAATACTGTAAACCCTAAACACCATAAAAACCTAAACACCCATCCTTAAAAAATAGAAAAACCCTAAACCCTCATCCTAAGAAATTCATAAACCCTAATCCCCATAAAAAAGTAAACCCTCATCCCTAGAAAACCCAAAACCATCACTCAAATATTTCACAAATCCCTCATTAAAAAAATCCTAAAAAGTCATCCCCAAAAAAACCATAACCATCATTCCTTAAAAACCATAAACCCTCATCCCCATAAAACATTAAAACCTCTATCCTATAAAACCAAAAACAATCGGCCCCAAAAAAAACTATACCATCATCCCCATTAAACCGTAATTCCATAGTCCCAAAAAAGATAGACCATTAATAATAGAAAACCCTATACCCTATGCCCCAAAACCATAAACCCTTACCCCTAGACAACCCAAAACCACCAGACCCAAAAATACCATGAACCCTCAAACCCATAATAATTTATTCCCAAAAATAACCATAAACCCTTAGTATAGGAAAAACCTAAACTCTCAGCCTCATAAATCCATAAACCTTCATCCCTAGATAAACCTCACCCACATCCCTGAAGAAACCAAAACACATAGTCCATGAAAACCTGAATACCCCAACATCAAAAATACTAATCTCTCTGGAACTGAAAACCATAAACCCTCATCACCATAAATATTTAAACCACCTACCCTTGAAAACCCTAATCATTTTCCCTATAAAACTCTAAAACATCATCCACATAAAACTGTATACCCTCGTATTTATAAAATCACAAATTTAGGGCCCCAAAGAACCCAAAGAAATTATCCACAGACAAAAAACTTATCACTAGATAACCCAATACCCTAACATTGAGAAACACTAAACCCTTATCCCACGTATCCATAATCCAGCATCCCTATAAAAGTGATTTCCCATCAGAAAACCCAATACCATATCCCTAAAAAACCCTAAACCCTCATACTATGAAGCCCTAAATATTAAACCCTAGAAAATGATAAACACTAAGCCCTCAAAAAAATAAGAATCATCCTTGGAAATACCTAAATAATCATCCCTGGAATACCCTAAAACTTCATCCCAAAAAACAATAACACTCAGCCCTAGAAAATACTAAACCCCCATCCAATAAAACCCATAAACCATAAACCTAGAAAATGTTAAACCATTAGCATCTAAAAACCATTACCCTCAGCCAAAAAAAAAACAAAACCCACATCCACAAAAACTCTAAACCCTCATCACCAAAAAAACATGAAACTGAAAACAACAAAAAAACCTATACCCTCCCCCCAAAAGACCATAAACCCTCCACCCTAAAAAAATATAAAATACTTCTATTAAAAAACCAAAAATGCTCCTCCAAAAATACTATAATTACTCATATATATAAAATCTAAACCCTCATATCGAAAATCCATGAACCCTCAACCCTAGAAAGCCAGAAAACCTCATCCCAAAAAAACCCTAATCCCTTCTACCTAAAAACCCATAAACACTCATCCAAAAGATACCCTAAACACTAAACCCATAGAATAGTTATAAACTCTTCCCCTAGAAACCCTGAACCCTAATCCCCAAGTAACCATAAACCCTCATCCTCAAGAAACATTAAACCCTTATCCCATGACATTGACAATCCATAAAACATCATCCATGATAAACCCAAAACCCTAATCCCCATGAATCCCAAAACCCTCAGCCCCAAGAGACCCTAAACCCTAATCCCCAACAATATAAAAACCCTCAACATCATGAAACCTAAAACACTATGCCCCACTAAACAATAAAGAATCAACCCAAAAAAAACCCTTATCCAAAATAAACCATAAAACTCCTGCCGTAAGAAAACCTCAACCCTAACAGCATGAACCCTAAACCATCAACCTTGAAAAACCATAGACCCTAAAAATTAAAATAATAAAACCCAAAATACCCAAAAAAATAAATTAGCCTCAACACCAAGAACCCCAAAATACTCAGACCAAAAGGTCCTTAAACCCTCACAACACACAAAAACCCTAATCATTTAGGCCCAAAAAACCAGACCCTCACCACAAAAAAACCCTAAAACCACATCCCCCAAAACACGAAACCTCTATACTTAAATAAACTTGAACATTATGCCCCAAAAATCTCTAAATCCCCCCCTAAAATCCTTCAACGCAAAGCAAAAAAACCCCTATACCCGGGAAAAAACCCTAAACCCTCATCGCTATGAAACCCAAAACGCTTAGCCCCCCAAAACATTAATCCCTCAATCCGAAAAAATACATATACCCGCATACATCAAAAACCCAAAACCAAAGTCCAAAAAAACCATAAAACCTCATCGCAAAATATTCCAATAATATCAGCCACCAATAACCATACAAACCCAGCTCTATGAAACCCTAGACGCTCATCCCTTTTAAATCCAAAACCCATAGCCCCATGAAAAATTAACCAAAAATGATATGAATCTAGTTTTTCTAATCCAAACTAATCCCTAAACCCTCATCCCACTGAAACTCTACACCCTCATCCCTAGGATTCCCAAAGCCCTCATCCATAAAAAAATCCCTAAGACCACTACTATAAAAAGACCTAAAACATCACCCCTAAATATCCCAAAACCCTTAGCACAAAAACACATAATCCCTCTAAACTAAATAACATTAAACCCCCATCCCAAAGAAACCCTAATCTCGTAGGCACAAATATCCATTCACCCTCTTCACCAAAAAACCATAAACATTATGTCCCAAAAAAACCCTAATCCGTGATCCCTAAAATGCCCTTAAACAACTTCGCTATAAATCCCTACACCCTCAAATATAGAAAACCTTAAGATTCATGCAAAGGAAAACCATTAAAACTCATCCCCATGAAACCCTAAAACCATATCCCTAGAAAAACCTTAACACTCATCAATAGAATATGCTGAAATCTCATTCCCAGAAATATCTAAACCCTCAACACCAAAACCCCCAAAACCCAAAACCCTAAAAATCCATAAACCAATAGACCGATAAAACCCAAAACCCTCTTACCTAGAATACCCTAAAACCTCATCCATATAACACTCCAAGCCCTCAAACCTAGAAAATCCTAAATTTTCATCGCTTGAAAAACATAAAAATCATTCACCATTAAACACTAATCTCTAGAAACTGGAAAACCCTAATCCCAAATCCCAATAAAACCATAAACCCTCTACTTGAGAAAAAGTAAAAAAAGTAGCCCCAAAAACCGTAGACCCTTATACTGAGTAACTCGTAAACCCGTCATCCCAAAAAAAAATAAACCCCAACCTAAGAAAACCCTAAACCGTTAGACCGTTAATGCCCTAATCCCTCATCCATAGAAATCCAAAAACCCACAGCCCAAGATAACACTAAAACCACATCCCTAGAAAAATAAAAATTCTTCATCCCCACAAAACCCAAAACCCTCATCCCAATAAAACCAAAATCCCTCATCCCTAAAAAACACTAAACCCTCAACCATAGAAATAAATAAAAACACAAAACCCGAAAACAGTAAACCCCACCTCAAGAAACACATAAATCCTCATCCCTAGAAAACACTAAAACCCCAGTCATAAAAAAACATATACCCTCGTCCCTAGAAACCATAGACCCACAGTCCCAAATAACCATAAACCATAATCCATATAAAACAATGAAAACATAGCCCTAGAAAACCCAACACCATTAAATCCAAAAAAATATCAACCATGGAATATAAAACTGAATACCCTCATCCTTTGAAAACCCTAAACCATCAACCCCCCCAAATAATGATGCTTCCCTAGAAAACACATTCCATTAGCCTTTGAGAACCATAAATCCTCATCCATCGAAAATCCTAAACCCTCATCATTAGAAAACACAAAACCCTCGCCACTAGAAAACCCTAAAACCTCATCTCATGAAAACCTTATACACTCATCCCCCAGAAACCCTAAATCCCCTTCTCAAAGAAACCCTAAAACCAGATCCTTAAGAATCACTAAACCCTCATCCTAATATACATAATCCATCAGCCCCAAAATATCCTAATCCCTCATCCCCAAGAATACTGAAACCAATTAACTGATGAAATCCGTAATCGTCACAAACAAAAAATCATAAACCCTTATGCCCAAAAAATATGAAACACTTTGCCTAAAAAAACTCTAAACCAACACCCCCAAAAAAACAAAACCCTAATCAACAAAACCTCAAACAAAATAATCCCCTATACCTTATAAATAATAAAACCTCATCCTCAAAAAACCCTAAAATCTCATCTCCAATAACATAAATCCTTGGACTAAAAAACTTATATTCTCAACCCAACAAATTATAAGCCCTAAACCCCACAAATGAAAAACACTATAAACAAAAAAAACTAAACCATAATCTAAGAAAAACACACTAAATCCATTTCCCAAAACCATAATCCCTTAGTTATAAATAAGAATGACAATTATTCCAAAAAAATCACGAATCTCATTGGCTATGAAATGCCAAAACACTATCATCCAAAAATTCTAAACCCTCATCCCCCAAAAACCCTAGACCATCAGCACAATATAAATCTAAAACCCTCAGCTATAGTATACCGAAAACCCTGAGTCCCATAAAATTCTAATTACTCATCCCAAAAAATACCTTAATACCAACCCAAAAAAATCAATACGCCCAAAAAATATATAAACCCTCATCCCAAAAAATCCCATGAACACATGGCCCCACATATCCTTTTTCCCCCATCCAAAAAAATCACTAAACCCACAGCCCTAATAAAACTGGATCCCTCCACAATAGAATACCCTAGACAATTAAACCTAATAAACCATAAACCCTTAATCCAAAAAATCCTAAACCCTCAACTGCAAATAACACCAAACCAAAAAACCAAAAAAACATCAATCACTCTTCCCCAAAAAAACCCATACCCTCAGCCCAAAAATAAAACTAAACCCACTCCCCAAAATCCTAAACCCTCATCCCCAAACACCTAAACCCTTTGAACATAACAACCATAAACCCTTACTCAAAAAACATGTAACACAGAGCCCATAAAACCTTAAAAACTCAACCACAAATAAACTAAACCCATATCCTTAAAAACTATAAACACAATGCCAAAAAAATATTATACCTACATCCCCAAAAATATGTAAAACCTCATCCTAGTAAAACCTTAAACCACATCCCCATAAATCACTAAAACATATTACCTGAAACCCACTAAACCCATAATAGTAGAAAATACTATACCCTCACCTCAAAAAACCCTAAAGCCATCTTCCCCAAGAAAACCCTAAATCCCCATCCCCGAGTCACAGTAAATTGTCACCCTAAAAAAACCTAAACCATCACCACTAGAAAAAACCTGCACACATATTCCCCAAAACCACTAACACTCATAAACAAAAAATAGTGAATCATTTACCAAAAAAACACTCAACTCCAACCTAAAGAAGAAAATAAACCCTTATTCCCAAAAAAAAACATAAACCCTCAACCCCTTGATACGTGATAGCCTTAGCTCTACGAATCCTTAAAAACGCATCCACAATAAATCTAAAACCCTCAAACCCTAGAATCCCTTATCCCTTTTCGTAAAGAGAACATAAATCCTAATCCTTAAGAACACCTAAACCATCATCCCCATGAAACTCTACATCCCATCCCCTATAACCCCAACACCAGTATACTCAAGATTCTCTAAACCTTTATCCCCCCAAATATCTAAACCCTCATCCCAAATAACCCTAATCCTCAGCTATAATAAAACCATAAACCCACAACAACCATAAAACAAAACTCCTCATCCCAAAAAAACCAAAATCATTATCCCCTAGAGAAATAAAACCGTATCACTAAAAAATAATATACTTGAATACCAAAAAAAACAATAACCCTCATCCATAAATGGCCATGAATCCTCATTCCCAAAATCCCTAAACATTAAATCAAAAAAAAAAACCTCATCCAAATGAAACTATACACCCACTTCCTGTGAAATCCCTAAACCATTGTCCCAAGAAAACCCCATTCCATTATCTCAAGAAAACTAGAAAACCACAATCGATGATTATCATAAAATATCGTCCCCAGAAAAAATAAACCTACATCCCATAAAAACCAAAAAAAACCAATCAAAACTAGAAACTCTTAATCCCTCATCCCCAAAAAATCCTATAATCTCATCCCAAAAAACCCACAATCCTTGAAACACTTAAACCCTCATCCCTATAAAACTCTAAACCCTCATCCTCAAAAATATCTAAACCCACAGCCATAGAATACAATAAACAATAATTTCATGAAAAATATAATCCCTTAAGACAAGAAAAACATAAAACCTTATCCCTATAGAAACCTAATGCCTCTGCCCAGAAAAACATAAAACCTCACCCTAATCCACCCTAATAAACTATCCCACCAAATCCTTAATCTCTCATCCCAAGAAACATCGAACCCTTGGCCTCAAATATCCATAAACCTCCATCCCCAAAAAACCATAAATCCTCATTCCTTGAATACCCTAAACCCTCAAACCCAGAAAACCATAAACAAAGACCCTAAGAAAACCTTTATCCCTAATCCATATAATACTCTAAACTCCAACCCAATAAAACACTATACCCTCAACCTCACAAAACCGAAACATATCATCATTATAAAACCAAAAATATTATTCTTATAAAAACATAAACACTTATCCCTATAAAACCATAAACCCCCCATCTATAGAAAAAACCGAACTCTTAGACATAGAAAATAGTAAACACTCAGCCATAGAAAAATATAAACCCTCAGCCCCTGAAAATCATAAACCAACATCACAAGAAAATACAAAACCCTAAACCCCAAAATCCATAAACACTTGTCCCAAAAAACACATAACCCTCTTACCCATAGTATAAAATATCATCATCCTATGAAAACATGAAACCCTTATCCCCATTAATCCCTAAACCCTCATATATCAAAAAACCTATTCCTTCATCCCATAAAACCTAATTTCATCATACTTGGAAAACCCAGAAACCTCATCCCCATACAACCCTAATTCCCTTGTTCTAGAAAACCCAAAACCCTTAGCCCTAGAAAAGCATAAACCATCTGCCCAAGAAACCCCGTAACAATCAGAACTAGATATACCTAATCACTCAGCATCAGAAAATCCTAAACCATGATCCCCTGAAAACCTGATACACACATCCTCAAAATACCTGAAACTCTCATCTCCATGAATGCATAAAACCACAATCCCCAAGAATAAATACACCCACATCCCCAAAAATAAACATAATACATCAGCCCTATGAACCCTTAAAACCTCATCCATTAGAAACCCTATCCCTCTGCCCTAAGAAATTATAATCCCACACCCCAAAAAATACTAAACACTTAGCCCAAAAAAACTAAAAATGCTCATCCTAGAATCACTAAACCCTCATTCTCAAAAACAATAAACCTTCAACCCAAAAATACAAAAACCCTCATCCCTGAAAAATCCTAAACCCTTGTCCCCAAAAAACCCTAAATTCTTAGTTGTAAAAAACCTAAATTCTTTTCTCCGAACAACCCTAATCTCTCATAGACAAAGAAACCACAAATTCTGAGGCCGAAAAAACCAGAAACCCTTATACAGAAATAATACTATACCCTAAAACCTTATAAACACTAAAACCTCATCCCACAAAAAAATCGTAACCCCTCAAACCTAAAAAAATCTCTAGACCCTAAAACCAAAAAATTCCAAAACACACACCCCCAAAAAACTCTAAATCATCATCCCCAAAAACATAATCATTGAACCATTATAAATCCAAAAACATCATCACCAACACAACTAAATCCCCAGCCCCATAAATCCCAAAACACCCAATCTCATAAAATCTAACACACTCAGCCCCAAAAAAAACCCTAAACATTATTTTCCAAAAACCCCTACACCTTCAACGTCAGTAAACCATAATCCCTTAGATAGAAATAACCCTAAATCCTCACACATAAAAAATCATAAACCCTCATCCAAAAATAATCCTATATTATTAGGCCCAAAAAAACTCTATGCTCTCAACCGTAAAAAATGAATCATATTTCCCTAGAAAAATCTATACATCATCCCCAAAAAACCCTAACCCCTCATCCCAAAAAACTGTAAACCAATGGCACCAAAAAACCCTTTACCTGCAAACCCTTATAGGCCCTATACCGTTTGTCCCATAAAACCCTACACACTCAGCCCAAAAAAAACTCTAAACCATCATCCCAATGAATCATTAAACCCCAAGAATAAAAAAACCGTAATCCCACAGCCCCTAAAATCAATAATACTTTTCCACCAAAAATCCAAAAACCTCCAATCCACAAAAACCTAATACCAGTTCCCTATTAAAACAAAAAATTCTTTCCCCATAAAATCCCAAACCCACATAAGCAAAATAACTAAACCCAAATTCCTAAATAATCATCCCCAAAACCCTAAACCGTCATCCCTAAATACCATTAACATTCAACTCCAAAAATTCATAAACCCTCAGCATAAAAAACCCTAAACACTCTACCCTAAATAAACATAAACCATAAGCCTTATAAAAACATAAACAACCTGACACAAAAACCATATTCTTTCATCCCCAAAAAACCCCATACCTTGATATCCAAAACCCTAAATCCATAACCCAAAAAGATCAATCCCATTATCCCGAAAAAATATAAACCCCCGAAATCCTAAAACTCAAAACTCAAAGCTGCAAATTACCCATAACCCTAATTCCTAGAAAACCATAAACCATGATCACAAAAATGCTTTAATCCATCACCACAAAAAATATACATCATAAGACCTAAAAAACACTAAACCCTCCCCCTAGAATACCCTTAAACCTCAACCACACCCCAGAAAAACCTAAAATATACACCCCATAATCATCCATACAAAAACCTAAGCCATCATTCGGAGAAAACATTAAACCGTAATCCTGAGAAAACCCTATTTCTTCATGCCTTGAAACCCATAAACCCTCATATCTAGACAGACCTAAACCATCATCACTAGAAATACCTAACCCATCATCCCCATAAAACAAACTACCATAATACCCAAAAAACACTAAAACCTTATCCCCAAATAACCATTAACCATCCTCCCTAGAAAACCCTAAAATAGGAGCCCCAAAAATCTTCTACACATATCCCTAGATAACCATAAACCAGCTTCCATGGAAACCATAAACACTTAGCCCTAGAAAACCATAAACCCTCATCCATTAAAAACTAAACCCCATTTCCATAAAACACCATAAACCCTCATCCCATGAAAACCCAAAAACATTATATTTGAAAAACCCAAATACCTCTACCCTGAAGAACCCGGAACTCTTAGCCCCCCAAAACCCAAAACCCTAATCCCTAAAAAATACAAACCTCTCATCCCCTAAAAACAATGAACACTCATCCCCAAGAATTAATTAAACATTAGTTCGGAAAAAACCTAAAACCTTATCCCATGAAAAACCTTATCCCTCTTACCACATAATCACCATACAATCATCCGAAGAAAACCTGAATCACTCATCACCAAAAAAACCATAACCCCTGTACACAAAAAACATCAACCCTCATCCACAAAAATAAAAATTCCTCAACTTGAAAAAAAACTAATCCCTCAGTCTAGAAGGTCAATAAACCCTATACCCACCCGAACCCTAATCCCCTACCCCAAAATACCCTAAACCCTGTGCCAAAAAAGTCATAAACCCTCTTTCCTTAAAAAACTAATCCCTATGACATAAAAAACACTGAAACCTCATCCCACAAACAAACCCAACACCCATCCCTTTAAAACCCCAAACCGTCACAACAAAAAAACTGAACACTATACCAAACCAATCACTAAATCATCATCCCCAAGTAACACTAAACTCTCATCCAAGTGTAACTATATACCCTCTTCCCTATGAATCCCAAAACCCTATGCCCCATGTAATGCTAAACCCTCATCCCTAAGACTCCCAAAACCCTCATCCCAATGAATCAGGAAACCCTTAGCCACAAAAAACCATAAAACCTCACCCTACGAAACCCTAAACCATTTTCCCAAATAAAACATGCTCTACCCCAAGAAACACTATATACTCCACCTTAGGAAATCCTAAAACCACACCCTAGGAAATAATAAATCCTCTTCATGAACTGACGCCAAACCCTCATCCCCACAAAAATATAAACTCAAATCACTAAAAACCTCTAAATGATTATCCCTACGAACACCTCAACCATTAAACCCAAATAATAGTAAACCCTTATCCCATAAAATCCATAAACACATAACCTAAAAACTCAATACCCCACCCGAATGGCCAAAATGCCATCATTTTTATTGATTTTTGAGAACCATCATTTCAAGGGATGAGGGGGAAACCTTGCAAGGCCTGTAGGCTCATAGATTACATGGCCCCAAGGCTTAGGAGATTATATGATCCGAATGTCTTAGGAAATTCAACTAGACTATCTACAAGGAACTACCCCTCCCCAACATCTGCCTCATGATAGTACCTCTCCAACTTTGCATGGCCATCTGGCTAGGCTTCCCATGCAAGCATAGGCAGGTCCCGATGTCATATCCATACCCTCTCATTCTAAAATCTCTATTTGGATCTTCTCTTTTGAGTGCACCTTATCTTAATCCTCTTCTGGGGATGCTCTTTTTTTGTTCAGTTTGGCTAGGGCAACTGCATGTGGCATGAAGGCCTTGATGTGGAATGAAATTCCAACTTACCCAAAGGTCTGGGTGGCCTGAAAGCCTTATGGACTCCATGACCAAACTGGTATCCCAAGGTGAATATTTCCAGCTGCTACAGTACCGAACAACACTTGCTATAATACTGCTACAGTACCATTATAGTGTACAGTGCCTCACAATACATGTACAATATACAGTTCTGCTACAGTACCTGCTATAATACTAATACAATACTACTACAATACTGCTACACTAAACCCAAAATCCATATACACAAAATCCCTAACCCCTCATCCAATTAAAAAAATAACCCTTATCCATAGAACACCCTAAACCGTCATCCCCAAAAAATCCTAAACCCTCATCCTCAAAAAACCCTAAAACCTCAGCACTAAAAAACGCAAAATCCCTAGAACTGTAAAAACCTAAACCCTTATTCCCCCAAACATTAAACACTTATCCCCCAAAAGAGCTAATCCCTCATCCATAGAAAACTCATAACCCATATCTCCAAAAAAACCCTAAACCTGTTTCCCCCACTACAAAAAATAAAATCCTCATAAACAAAAAACATGAGACACTACACCCAAAAAAAAACTAAACCCACCACAAAAAAACACTAAACACTCAGGCCAAAAAATACTAAGACCCTCAGACCTGAAAATATAAAACATAATAAGCTCTAAGAAACCATAAAGCATCAACCCAAGAAATCCTTATCTCAGGGATCCCATGGAATCCAAAATTGTTAGTTCCAAAAATACATAATCCCTCTCCCTATGAAAATACCAATCCCTCAACTCCAGAAAACCCTAAAACCTCAGACTTAGAAAACCTAATAACCTAATCTCAAAAAACCCTAAACCCTCATCCCCATGAAATTCCTAATCCATCATCCCCAAAAATTCCTAAAACCTCATCCATAAAAAAAATCAACACTCATTCTTAGAACACTCTAAACCCTCATCCTAAAAAACCCTAAACACTCATCCCCTGAAAACATTAATCCCTCAACACCACAAAACCATATACCATCATTCTCATAGATCCATAAATCCATAGACCCATAAAAGACTAACATCATCCCAAGAAACCACGAATCCCTTAGCCACATATATCACTAAACCACCATCCTATAAAAACACTAATTTCTCAGCCACAAAAAACCTCAACCACCTATCATTAGAAAACCCTAAACCCTCATTTCCTAAAAACCATCAACCTTCAGAATTAGAAAATAAAAAAACCCTCAACACAAAAAAACGCTAAACCCTCATCACATAAAAAACCCAATCCCTCTACCCCACAAACCTCTAAACTCTCTGTCTGACATAACAGAAAACCCTCAGTCGTAAAAAAACATGAACCCCATTCCTAGAAAATCGTAAACAATTTTCCCTATAAAACTGTAACACCATAGCGCTCTAAAAACCTAAACCATCATCCCTTGAAAACCCAACAACATCATCCCTATAAAACCATTTAACCTCAAACATAGAAAATGAATAACCCTATGCCATGAAATAACCTAAACCAAAATCCGCCAAAACCCGAAAACCTTAAACAAAATAAATCCAAAACGCTTATCCCATAAAATTCCAATTCCTAGATCCTAAAAAACCCCCAAACCCTAATAAAAAAATCCAAAGCCTAAGACCATAAAAATCTAAAATCGCTCTTCCATAATAAACTATAAACTCTTGGACCAAAAACCTCCAATCTTGCAGCCCCAAAATACCCAAACACTCTAAACCAAGAAAACCAAAAACCTCATCTAATAAAATCTACAAAACCTCATCCCCCACAAACCACAAGCCATAATCTGTAGAAACCGAAAAAACACACATCCCCAAAATTATCCAAACCCTCAGCCCTAGAAAAAACAAAACCCCAAATCCCGAAATATATGATACTTTCATAAAAAAAACCAAAAACCCATACCCCCAAAACAACCAATATCCCCACCCTCAAAAAACTCAGAACACAAAAACTTAAAAAAACACTAAACCCTTATCCCCCAAAAAGCACTAAATTCTCATCCGAAGAAAACCCTAAACCCCCATAAATAAAAAACCTTAATCTATTTGCCCCCAAAAATATCTATACCCGCAACCCCAGAAAACCCTTAACCTTCATCCAAAAAAACCATAAACACTGAGCACTAAAAACCTTTAATCCCTTAATAAAAAAAACCGAAACTCTTATCCTAAAACACCTAAATATTCACCATAATATACCTTAAATCCTTTATCCAAATTAACACTAAACCTTCACAATTAAAATAACTAAAATCCCTAGTGATTGAATACCCTACAACCTCCACCTAGAAATACCATGAACCCTTATCATCGAAGATATATAATATATATTTCCCAAACAATCCCAAAAATTCAACTGATAAAATACCTATACCTATTGCCCCATAAAACCATAAATCATTAGCCACAAAAAACCTAAATCCCATGCCTTAAAAAGCCAATAATGAAATGAACCATAAAAAACGTAAACAACCATCCCCAAAAAAACCTAAATCCACAAAACCAAAAAAACTAACCAATGAGAAATAAATAAAATAATCACTTAGCCCCAATATTCTAAAACTGTTAGCCCCAAAAACCCATAATACCTATTCTCCCTCAAACCCTAATCCCTCAGCCCCAAAAATAATAATCCCTCAGCCTCATAAATACCCAAACAATCATCCTCAAATTAATGAATACCCAGAACCCCAAAAATAAAAAAAACCTCTACCCTCACCCCCATAAATTTCAAAACCATTAGATCACAAAAACACCAATCCCTCACCCAAAATAAAATCCAACCCCTCAACCCTAAAAATCACCAAACCCTCATCTGCCATAAAACCCCAACACTCGGCCCCCAAAACTCTGTACCATCATCCCCATATAATCCCAAGCCTCGGCCCTACGAAAACCCATAAACATTAGTGCTAAAAATCCATAAACCCCATGCCCCAATAATCCATAAACCCAAAACCCAAAAAACCATAATCTGTCTGCCAAAAAAAAATCCCAATCACAAAAAATCATAAATTCATAGACCCTGAAAACCCAAAACCCTATAACCCCAAAAACCATAACCATTTAACCCCCCAACCCTCATCCCAAAATAAACAAATAACCCTCTACACTAAAAAATCAGAATCCCACAAACTAAAAAACTAAAAATGCTCATTCCCAAAAAACCTAAACCATCATCCAACAAAACCCTGAAACCATCCTCCCTAAAAATAAAAAATACATCTAAATAAAAAAACTATAAACCCTCATCCCCGAAAAAACCTATGATATCAACCTAATATATTTGAAAACCTCAACCACTAAAAATCGTAAAACATGAGCCCCAAAACCCAAAAACCACCAATCCAAAAACCCATAAAATCTCTGAAACAAATCACCATAATCCTTTAGCAGAAAATATCCATAAACCCTCATCCCCAAAAAACACTAATCCATCATCACCAAAACCCTATACTGTCTTCCCAAAAAAACACTAAACCCTCATCCCCAAATAAACCATAAAACCTTAGACTATAAAAAACCTAACATCTCAACCAGAAAAACATAAATCCTTATCCCAATAAAATATAAACCCTCAACCCAAAAACCCAATAACCATCTTCTAAAAAATCACAAAAACCTCAACCCCTAAAAACACAAAACTTCCATCCCCAATAAATCACCAAATTCTATGCCCCAAAAAATGAAAAACCTTTATACCTAAGAGACTCAAATCCATCAAAAAACAAAAAAACCCCACCACTAAAAATCCTGATACCCTCACCCCTAAAAAATCTAAAATCTCTATCCCCATAAAATATAAACACTCATCCATAGAAAACCCTAAACCCAAATCCCCAAAAAATAGTAAATACCCATACCGAAATAACCCTAAACCCATAGCCCCACAAAACCCAAAACACTTTTCCCCAAAAGATAATAAACACTTGGCTAAAAAGAAATATAAACACTATATCCTAAAAACCCCTAATCTCATATCCCCAAAAAAATTTAAACCCTTATTCCAAAAGAATCCCTAAACCAACATCACCATAAAAATTAATCCCTAATCCCCAAAAAATCCTAAAACCAGTTTTCCAAAATAACCTAAGAGAACAAAATTGAGAAACACTAAAACCTTGGAACATAATAACTCAAATATATTGGACAAGAAAACGTTAAAACATCCAACCCAAAACACCAAAAAAATAGATACTAAAACACTAATAACTGAAGAAACCAAAAAATAATCAACAAAAAACACAAAACTATCAACCCCCTAAAATGATAAATCGTCCTCCCCCAAATTACCCTAAATCCTCATCCTAAAAACATAAACCCTCAACCCCAAAAAACTATAACGCCTTATCCAGAAAATATCTTAAACCCGTAGTCCCAAAATTCATTAAACCATCAACCATAAAAATCCCTATTCCCTCAGCCCTACAAAACAGTAAACCCTCATCACCCAAAATACATAAATTCACAACCCCCAAAATCCAAAAACAATCATCCCAAAAGAACACTAAACCCCCATGCATAAAAAAACCTAAACACTAAACCCTAGAAAATTCATAAACCCTCATCCCAAAAAACCATAAACCCTCAATCCCAAAAAAACCCTTAAACCTTCAGCCTCAAAAAAACCTAAAAAATCACCTTCAAAAAACCCTAAAGCCACAAAAAACCTTAAAACCACAAAACCATATAAATCCTATACATTCTTCTACAATAACGGTAAATATTAATCCCCAAAAAAAATTAACACTGAACTGGAAAAACATTATTCCCTCTTCACCAAAAATCCTTGAATCATTTTCCAAAAAAATTATAAACCCTCAGACCCAAAAACTCATAAACCCTCATCCCAAATAACCTAAACCATATCCCCCAAACTCTAAATCCATAGCTCTAACAAACCCAAAATCCTAATCCCTAAAAAACCCAAAACTGTAATAAAAAAACATGAAAACCTTAACGTTAAAAATCCCTATAACCCCAGCCCCAAAATCTCTAAACCCATAGCTCAAAAAAAGTTATTCCCTCAGCATAAAAAAATCATAAAAACACAGCCCAAAAAACCATAAACCACATGCAAAAAATTCCTTAATCTGGTATCCTCATTGTAAACTAAAATATTTTCCCACAAAACCCCTAACCCTTTACCAAAATAAACCTCAAACCATCATTCCAAAATAGAAATAATCATGTAGTCCCAAAATAATCGAAACCCTCATCCCAGAAAACATAAACACTCATCCCAACGAAACAAAAAATCCTTACTAATAAAACTGTAAACCCTCACAATAAAAAACCGTGAACCCTAAACCTCTAAAAACTGTAATTCCTCAGTTTTAAAAATCCCTAATACATCAACCCCAAAAAATCCCAAACTGGAAGCCCAAAAAACATATACCATTTTCCTTGAAATCGTAAACAATAAACCCCAGAAAACATTATCCATCAACCCCAACAATCACTAATCCCCCATTCATAAAAAAATCATAATCCCTAAGCACTTTAATCACCTAAACCCTCAACCCCCAAAACAACCAAAACAGTCGACCCCAAGAAACAGTCCAAAAAATTTCTAAACTCTCATCTGTGAGAGACCATAACCTTTTATCCTAAGGAATCACTAAACCCTCAGGACCCCTAAACCAATGAAACACATCCCAAAAATAATCTATCCCATTTACCCAAGAAACCCTAAACATATACCCACAATATACTATAGAACCTCATACCAAATAAAGTCATCACCCTTATACCCAAATAACCATAAACCCACATCCTTAAAAAATCCTATACCATCATCCCCAAAAAACAATAAAACATTATCCCCAAAATATCTAAACCCTTAGACCAAAAACCTCTATGCCTTCATCCCCAAAAAACTCTAAAATCTCATCCCCAAAATAATACTAACCCTCGTCGCCAGAAAACCCTAAACCATCATCCCCAAAATCCCTATTCCCAAACCCACAATACCCTAATACATTGTCCCTGAAAAACATAAACCCTAATCCCCAAAATCCTTAACCCATCATTCCAAAAAAATCTTAAATCCTCATCATAAAATCCATAAACACTTATCTAAAAATTCCTTAAACCCTCATCCCCAAGAAACCTTAATCCCTCACCCCAAAAAAATTTTACATCGTCCACCCAATTAACTCTAGACCCTAAGCACCAAATAAACATAAAACCCCAGCGGCAAAAAACCTTTAACCCTCAGAACCCCAAAAAAAAACTCAGACCTAAATATTGTAATCCATTAGCCTCCAAATATCCTAATCACTCTTTAGAAAAAAAATTATGTTCTCTGCACCAAAAAAAACCTAAACCCTCAGCACCAAAAACCCCTAAACCCTCAGTTACAAAAACATCTGAAACCATAATTCCTAAAAAATCATAAACCCCAAACCCCAAAAAAATACTAAAACAAAAAACCTAAATGGATAAATACTCAACCACAAATAACCTATTCCCTCAATCCCAGATACCATTAAAGAATCATCCCCCAAAAATCCTAAATCCTCATACATATAACCCATAATCCCCCATCACCCAAAACCCTAAACGTAATAAACCGAAAACATGGAGCATAGAAAAAACAGAAATTATTTTTTTATTTAAAAAACCAAATACCTCACCCAAAAAATCCCCAAACATTAATCCACAAATATCCAATAGAGCACAAACATAAAAATAAAACCCTAAACACTCATCCCCATAATACCAAAAAACATCCAGCCCATAAAAAATGTAAACCCACTTCCTAAAAAACCCTCAAACCTCATCCCCAAACACCCTAAACCATTTGACTAGAAAAAACTAAACTATTTTCCATAAAAAACCCTTACCACACATCCCCAAGAAATCATAAACCATCAACCACAAAATCCTAATATCTAAACCCCAAAAAACCGTCAATTATCATCTCCCAAAAAACCTCAACCCTGAGCCCCAAAAAACCCTAAAACCATAACTCCAAAAAACCATCAACACTTCCTCAAAAACTATATTCTCTCATCAAAAAAAAACCATCGACCTTCATCACCAATAAAACCCTAAACCATCATCACTAAAAACCTATCAACCCTCACTCCCCAAAAACTATAAACCCACATCCCTAATGAAATCCTACCCAAAAAAACCATAATGACTAATCCCAAATAAATAACATTAATTCTTATACCCAAAAAAACCTCAACCCCTTCCCAAAAATCCTAAATTCTCATCCCCAAAAAACCCTCAATATTTGGCCCCAAACAAGTCCTAAACCCTCAGACCAAAAAAACTGAAAACCTTATTTCTTAAAGAACATAAATACTAAACCCCAAAATATAGTAAACAGTCATCCCCAAAAAACCCTAAAACATCTAATCCCTATGAAATATTCTTCCATATCCCACCAAAACCATAAACTTCTATCCAAAATAACCCACATCCCTTACCCCAAATAACCCTCAACCCTCATCCCCCAAATCCCTAAACCATCATTCAATCAATACCATAGACCCTCATCCCAAAAAGACCCTCAACACGTAGCTTTAAAAAACCAAAAACCCTTTGCCCGAAAAAAACCCAAAACCCTATGCCATCCAAAAACCCTTAAACCTCTGCCCCAGAAAGCCCAAAAACTCTCACACCCAAAAAAACCAAAAAAACCATAATGCCAAAAAAACCTAAAAGTACAACCCCAATAAATCCTTAGCTTTCAACCCACAAAAACAATCAACCCCCAGACCCAGAAACCATAATCCAAATTCCCAAATACTCACAACCCTCTTCCCCATAAAACCCTAAAACCTCATCCACAAAAAACCATAATCTGCTAGCCCCTAATCTCTAAACCCTGTACCAAAAAATACTTAGACCTCATCCCTAGAAAGCCGCTAAACCATCATCCCCAAAAAACATTAACCCTCAACCCCAAAAACCCTAATCACATAGTCACTAAAAACAATCTCACGTTATTCCCAAAAAACCCTAAACCCACTTCCCACAAAAAACATCAACCATCTGACCCTAAAAACCCTCGACCATCCACCAAAAAAATCATTCATCACTAACCTTTAAAAAAAATATAAACAGTCATCCTTAGGAAAACCTAAATCCTTTGCCTCAAAAATATCCCAAAACCTCATCACCCAAAAACACAATAACCATTGTCCCAAAAGAACATACAACACTCAGTACTAAGAAACACAAAATTATCAGCCTGGAGAACCCCTAAAACCTTATAAAAAACCCTAAACCCTCATCCTAATAAACTATAAACACTGATTCAAAAAATCACTAATGATACGGCCCCCAAAACACCACTACCCACCTCCCCAATAATTGTTAAAACTTCAGACCCAAAAAACCCTCAACCCACATCGACAGAAAAAACTCAACCCTCTTCCCTAAAACCTCAAAATAATGAGCCAAAAAACCCCCCACTCCCCCCCCCAAAACCTCAACCCTATGCCGTAAAAATCCTAAACCCTCAGCCTAAACAACCCTTATCCCTCAACCCCAAATAACACTAAAGCGTCCTTTCCTAATTTTACTCAACCCTAAATACAAATAAACAACTATCAAAACATAGCCCCCAAATAACCCTAAACCATAATGAGCAAAAAACCCTTAACCCTCATTCTGAATAGAACTAAACCCTCCTCCTGGGAAAATCTCAAAAATTATCCCTAAAAAAACTCAACCCTTATCCCCCAAAAAATCATCCCTCAACCCAAAAAAAACATCATCCCATAGCCCTAAAAACCCTCAACCCACAGCCACAAACCCCCCCTAATCCCCATAAAAAACTCTCAATTATTATCCACAAAATACCATAAACTATAAGAACGTGAAAACTCTAAACCCTCATCCCAAAAACACCCTAATCTCTCAACCCAAAAATACCCCAAACAAAAAACCCCTAAATCCCCTGAAACTCAACCAAACCAAACTCTAAACACTACATCCAATGAAAAACTGAACAATATGACCCAAAAATAAAAATCCCTCAAAAAACCATTAAACTATAATTACAAAAAAATACCATAACCTCATCCCCAGAAAGATCTAAACCCTCATCCCAAAAAACCTGAAACCCTCATCCCAATAAAAATAAAAAATCTCATCCCTAAGAATACCTAATCCCATAATCATTCTAACCTAAAAACCCAAAAACCTCATCCCCAAAAACCCTAAACTCTCATCTCGGAAAAACACTTAACCCACAACCTCATGATACCAAAAAACCTCATCCCTTGAAAACCATAAACCATCAACTCTAAAGATCTGTAAACCATCAAACCCAAAAAAAACATAATGCCACATCCCCCAAAAAACCCATATATCCTCATTACTATGAAAAAAATACAATCTGTAAATATAGAAAACATTTATCCCAAAGAAACCCTTATACCATTACTGCAAAAAACCATATTCATCACTCTAAAAATAATAAACCATCAGCGAAAAAAACCAGAATCCTCCAGCACCAAAATCCTCTTTATACCTTAGCCAAAAAAACCCTAAATCCAATAACTGGAGATACACTCCACCCTCATCCCACAAAAGCACTAATCTATCATCCCCAAAAAACCCTCAACCCCATCCCCAAAAAATGGTCAAGCATCCATTCCACAAAACCATCAACCATCACCCCAAAGAACCCTCAACCCTCAACCTCAACAAACTCTCAAACACCATCCCAAGGAAAATATCAAACCTCGAGAAAAAAATACCCACAATAACAACCCCAAAAAACAATGATACCTCATCCCAAACAAACACCTTAATCCTAAGGCCAATAAAACCCCAAACCCATAGCCCTAATATACCTTAAAACCTTAACACCATAAAACCCTAAACACATAGTCCCAAAAAACACTAAATCCTCATTACCAGAAACCCTAAACCCAAAACCCCAATATACACTATATATTGATCCCCAAAAAAATCTCAAGTCCCAAATATCCCATTACCATTTCCCCAAAACACACCAAACCCTCACCCCCAGAACACCCCCACCCTCATCCCAAGAAAACCATCAACCCTCATCCCCAAAAAACCCTCAACTCTAAATCCGTGAGAACCCACAACCATTATCCTAAAATAAACCTCAACCACAATCCCCAATGAACCCACCACCATCACCCCCAAAAATACATCATCCACTGTCCCAAAAAAACCATCAACTATCACCAAAGACACCATAAACACTAAGCATACAAAAACCCTCAAACCTCATCCCCAAAATTGGTTCAAACTTCAGTCCCATGAATCCCTCAACCCTAAAAAACCTCCAATACTTAGTAACAAATAACACCAAACAATTATAATAATAAAACCACAAAACCTTATACACAAAACACCCAAAACTCTCCAAAACAATACCCCAAACTATTATAAATGAAAACCCTTAAACCCTCAACCCTTAAACCCCAACACCAGCAACCCCAAAATACCATAATCCCTTATCCCCAAAAATATTAAACCCTCATCTCCAAAAAAACCAAAATCCCTTGGCCCATTGTCACCCTAAACCCTCATTCCCAAAAATCCAAAACCCTCATCCACCAAAAACCCTTAACTATTGGCCCTAACAAACTCTATGCACACATCACATAAAATC
Organism: Viscum album; assembly: GCA_963277665.1. Classification (NCBI taxonomy): domain Eukaryota; kingdom Viridiplantae; phylum Streptophyta; class Magnoliopsida; order Santalales; family Viscaceae; genus Viscum; species Viscum album. The sequence continues at coordinate 1,900,874,477 of OY728141.1, forward strand.
CATAAACACACAATCCCAAACACTCCTAAACACACATCCCCAAAAAACCATAAACCCTTTTCCCCCAAAAACCCAAAAACCCCCAACCCAAAAAATACTAAACCCATATTACAATAAAACACTAAAAACTCTTCCCCAAAATACACTAAACCACAATTCCATAAATTCTCTAAACCCATGGCGTGAAAAAATTCATAAAAATGTTGTCTTAAATAACAATATACCCTCATCACAAGAAGACATTAACCCTCATCCTGATAAAATTCACATCCATCAGTCCCAATATTCCTGAAACCATCTTCCCTAAAAAACCCTAAAACCTTAGATCCAACAGTGCATAAACACTCAGACCATAAAAAAATACAAAAATCCATCATCCTTAAAAATCCCATACACATAAAAATAAAAAACCTTAAATACTCATCCCCTGTAAACCCTAAAATGACATCCATAAATATCATTAACCTTGAGTTCCAAAAAACCTAAACCCATATCACAAAAAAAATACACAAAAGTAACCCTTAATCCATAAATACCATAAATATTCATCCTTAGAAAAACCTAAAACATTATCCCAAATTTTCCCTAGTCCATAATCCTAAAAATACATAATCCATTATCAAAAAAATCATTAAATATCAGCCCAAAAATAACCCTCAACCCTTATCCCCCAAAAATCATCAACCCTCATCACCTAAAAACCATAAACCTTGAGCCCCAAAAACCATTACCCCTCAATCCCAAAAGGACCTAATTCATCATCCCCAAAACCCAAAACCCTTAACCCTAAAAAATCATTATCTGTCATCCATATAAAATCATCATGGAAAAAATACCACAGTACTTCGCCACAAATAACCTTGAACCCTCAACCCCAAAGTACCCTTAACCATCATCCCAAAAATACCTAAACCCATATCTGCCAGAAAACCCTAAAACCTTCTACCCCTAAAACCTAAACCCTCAAAACAAAAAATCCATAATCCCTTATATGCAAAAACTATAAACCCCCTTTGAAAAAAACATATAATCCTTAGATAAAAAAGACCCAAAATACTCAACACAAAACCCCCAAAAAATAACTCAACACTCATCAAAAAACCCCCGACCCACATCTACAAAAAATCCACAACACTCAGTAGAATAATACCCTAAACTCTCATCCCCAAAAACCCCTAAACCCTCATCCCCACAAACATTACTAAACACATCCCCAAAAAACTCTAAAACATCATCCCCCAAAAAACCTAAATTATCATCCCAAGAATCATATAAACACTCAGCCACAAAAAACAAAAAACCATCTTACCAAAAAACCCTAAACCCTTAGCCCCCAAAACCCCCTCAACTCTCAAACCAAAAAAACATAATCCATCATCTGAAAAAAAAACCTTGTCCCAAAAAACCCTAAACCTAAATCCCCATAACTCATTAATTATTATCCCCAAAAAAATCCAAACCCTCAGCCTCTAATAACCCTAAACCCTTATTCCTAAAATTCCTAGACTCTCAGACCCAAAAAAATTCCTAAACCCTCCACCATAGAAAACCCTAAATGACCATTCCAAAAAAAAACCTAAACCCAAACCCCCAAAAACACTAAACCCTCTTCCCTAAAATATCCTAAAACCTCAACCATGAAATACAATAAAAACATATCCCCAACAGAGACAATAATCCCATCACCAAAAAACTCTAAACTTTAAACCCCAAAAAACAGATAACCCAAATACCCTAAAATCCTAAACCCTCATTCTAAAAAAAACAAAAAACTCATCCACTAAAGAATCTAAACCCTTACCACATGACACATTAATCCATCAACACATAAATTAATGAACCCCTAACCCCCAAGACCTCAAAATTCTCATCCTAAAAAAACCCATTGACCCCATGGCACAAAAAAACCTAATCCCTCATCCCCAACCCCACTAAAACTAAACCAGAAAGAAATCATATACCCACATCCAAAAAATCAACAAAAAAAATGTCGCAAAAATAAATAACCCCTCAAAATAAGAAAACTGAAAACAATTTTCCGTAAAAAAACTAAAAACTCATCCTCACAAAATCAAAAACCCTTAGCCACATAAAAACCTCAACGCTATGCCTGAAAAACCCCTAATAAAATAGCCCTTAAATAATATAAACCTGCATAAATAACCTAAAACCTTTTCCCAAAACAACCATAATCCCCCAATCATATAAAACCATAATCTCTCAACCCTAAAGAAATCTGAACTCTCTGTCCAACAGACCTTCAACTCTTAGCCCAGCAATACCATCAACCATCATTCCCAAAATACCTTACATTAATCCTTAAAAATATCTAATACCTAATCCCCCAAATACTCTAAACACTCAAACCCATAAAACCACAACCCTTAGCCCCCAAAAATTTAAGAATGTGTTGGAAAAAAGATAGATGGAAGTGTTTTTGGATGATAAAAGTTGTATGTGTTGAATACTTTATCATTTATTTCAAATAATAGAAATAACCTCACATTATATTACATGGTTATTGGATAAATATTATATATGTAAGTCAGTTTTAGAAAAACTGAGGATAAAATGATTATAAATTCATTCAGTTTCAATTTCTATTCTAATGATGTTTTTTTGGATTTAGATGTTTTCCAGACTCACCATTTGTCTAGAAAATGATTCAATTTGTATTTGAAAACATATCAGAGTATGAATGACTCCATTAAAAGTATAATGATCCTTTTATATGAATTATTTTTTCAAAAAATATGAGTAATTAGTAAACATTTTATCCCAGCTCTATAAAGGAAATTGAGATAAATTTATAATTTTTCTAGGTGCTTCTAATCATATTTATGAAGGTGCTTCAATAATGGGAATTCATAGAAAATTCCAATGTAATTAATAAATTTCTATACCAATCCAAATGTTATAAATCTTAATAAGAAGCACTTATAAAAGTATATGTTTGTGTTGGAATAATGGATGGGGACTCTTGGTGTTTTTCTGAATCACTATTCAACCAATCCATTGGATATTCCTATCCATTGTAATGTCTGATTCACCTGATGAACAAGTCATAATGTTATATCCTTAGTTAGAAAGTATATATGATTGTTTTGGTGGATGATATCAGTACAATAGATGTAGAATTCCATATATCCTTCAAAGGTATGTTTTTTTGATGCAAACCTGAATGAGGAGTTGTTGGGATCGATGCATGTAATAATGTCATAGACTGATCAGCCAAATGATAACCCATAATGAATCTGACCATTTTCACCAGGTTTAATTTTATTTCAAATTGGTGAAGAGAAAAGGAAGATCTATTTTATTTTCCATGTTGGTCAAGATTCATTAGACATGAAGTGGTGTCGACTCATCTTGTTGGCACTGACCCATATTCATTTGAAGGACCTAGAGAATGATCCATCAGATGTAGGATCACACTGATAAATTCATCAAATGATGAACTATATTAGATATTGGTCTATTAGTGGAGGGAAAACAATAAATTGAATTTTTTTGAATACTTTTTCCTATGTGTTGTTAATGGAGGTGTTGTTGTCTTTATAAGATACAACAATTATCATAGTAAAATAATATAAACTATAGTCTAATGATGCTTCATTCATGTTTTAAGAAGAATATTTTCAGTGTTTCAACATGTATCAATCTGTTGATATGGAGCATCATAAATATAATTCATTTGTTATGATTTATTTTTCTTGTGGGTTAGTAAAATATGAGTTTCTTTATGTTTACATCATAATGAAGAAATAAATCTTAATGACATAATTGACATACTGAATAATGGTTATGGAGTTTGAAGCTAGATGGAATTGTGAGAAGTTTTGATATGTTTTGAGAAGAATCAATAGTAGTTTATAAAAACTAAAGGTATAAAATATAAATTCAAAATCAATATGAAATTAATGTTTTAATAACTTTGGATGAGTGTGAAAGTGACATATGTTTCATGCCCAACACTCTCATGGGACACAAATAAATAGAAGGAAGTACATTATACATTCTGAATATATAGTATTTTTCAACTGCAATGTAAGAGTTAGAAAAACAGATGTTTCAAAGGAAGACGTTTCTAGGCTGAGTTTTCTAAAGGAATTATTCTAGATAGATGATGAAGAAGAAAATGTTACTAGATCTTACCAAGCCATTAGATGTGCATTTCTATGGAATTCATGATGTGCTTTATAATATTTTCTAGAGTATTTTTTCTTATATGATTTTGGATGGGAGTATGTGACAATGGATTCAGAATGATCCATTGGAAAAAGTTTTCATCAAAAATTTAGAAAGGTTGTTCTTACCTACTACTGGGTACGAATGTGATGAATTGTATTTTGAAACTATTCATGACGACGTTGATAAGGAAAAATAGTGACTTATTTTGAACCAACTAGTGAAAATTAATTACCAATTACAAGAACCTGTTTTACATTATTCTTAATAGAAGAACAGCATGATCTATTTTATTGTAAGTGTATATCATACTTTTTATAACCAAAAAAATGATTATTTTCTAGTTTATTGCCTATTATTGTATTATTTAAAACCATCTAGGGATTTAACTACTAATTTTGAGTAGTTTACAATGTAAATAAATGTTTTCCTATGGACGACTGAATGTTCTATATTCACAAATGTGATAGATCTTTAATAGGAGGCAAATTATATTACATAAGAAACGTAACATAAAATAAAAAACTACAACTAATTTACCCACACCCTCTATATGATACATTTGTCTAGGTTGGGCCATTTCAAGTGGTATCAAATAGAAGGTTCACTTCTTTTACACATTGATGTATATTTTTGAAGAGGAGATATTACATAGAAACATAATTCTTTAGATAGTAAGGGGATTATTTTAATTGATGGAATGAACTAACATATTTATAATCATATAATGTTTTCTAATCTTATGAATCTGGGGTTTGATTTTTTGGAATCATATATAGATTAATATCGTATTATTGAATGAATTTGTTCCCATTACATATGTGGACAAGAATTGAAAATACAATGATGGAAGAGATAATAATTTTTTACAATCATTACATTTCTAAAATTAATTCCTAATAGTGAAGGGTGTGGTTTCTGCCAAAGGTTTCTGAATATTTTTAATGAACATTTATGAAAAAATATTAAGTTGAAGAAGGAAATTTCAAAAATTTGGATGTTGTAGATTGAATATATGAAATTGGATGAGTGTGAAACTATAGGATAATTCATTACAATGGTGAATGATATTGTTAGAAAAATTATATGTGTTTCTGAGTAGATATATTAATCAACTTTTGTTTAAATGATGTTTTGAATTATTTTAGATGCATTTGATGCCAATGTTTCATCTTAGAAAGATAAATATCTTGAGATTCTATTTTTATACGACCTTCATAGTACTCTCATTACATAGTAATAGGTTTGAATAATGTTACTAAAGGAAAAAACAATAGTTTATTGAGATATTTCCATCAATGCTTTTGTGAAAAGAATATCTAAGAGGATTTTTGAAAAATAAAATGTTTCTAACCTTGAATATGAAAATGTGGTATGTGACAACCGAGATGAGTTTTTATCCATGTTTTATATAAAATTTATTATTGGTAAAAAAATGTATAAATTTAAATTATTTTTTTCAATTTTTGATTGTGGAGCCATTAGGAACTTGGAGGTGAATTTTGCTCAAAGAATTAATGATGATGACACTGATGATGATGATGGTTGAAGGATAAGTAGTTATTAAAAGAGACATCGTGACATGTGAAAATTATTTTCAAAGGGGAAATATAAAATGATATAAAAATACCATAGGATAATATTTTTATATATATATCATAAAGAGAAAGATAGTGAAGTTGCGGTTAAAAATCATAATGATATTTCTGGAGAAAATACATTCATTTCAATAGTTAATAAAAATTCATTTGGGAGTAGATGTTTTGAAGAAGAAGATACAGAGTTATAATTTCTTCAGAAGAGTGCCCTGATGGAGTGTGTGAGAATTATTGTAAGAAATGAAAGGGAGATGGATAAGATTATGTAGTAAGATCCTATAAAAATACCAAAAATTTATTCCATAATAAAAATATATTTTACATTAAGTGATTGATTTTCCAAATAAGTATACTAAGAAGGAAAATAATTTGAATGAAAAACATAATGTTAACTTTAAATAAATGGAGGAAGAGTTGGAATTTGTTCAGAAAACTTTTTATAATGAAGAACATGGATAAAAAATATTCAATAAATATATAAATGATGTTAGTGAATGAAAAAAGGGAAAATTGAGAAGGATCAACAAAAGATACCATTAGAGGTTGAAAGAAGATGAAAATGTTAATAAGAATAAATTTGGGAATGTAATGTATGTGGACAAAACAAACAAACTTGTATGTTTAAAATTCCCAAAATTTCACAATTCTAAACTAAATGTTCTACTATTTATGATTCATATATGGTTGGAATGAATTCCAAATTGAAGAAGAATATTCAAGTTGATGAATGAAATATTAGGTGTTTAAAATTTTTAAATGGGAAAGATAACATGGTTTTTCTAGAAACATGTTCTCAATTCCAAATAGTATTGAAGTCACCGAGGAATGTCTTACTTCTTTAGATATTGCTGGTATTATGGTGGATTTGGGGATATAGAAAATATGTTTTTTAATGAAAAACATTACAATCATGACAGGAGTTATAGAATAAAAATATCATGTACGAGTCAACACTCTCAAATGTAGAAACCAGAAAAGGTGGTTTTGAATGATTACATTAGTTTCAAACATTTGGATACTGTTTGTGAGTGTGAACAGCCTAGAAATATTTAAAAATTGTATCTTGGTTTTTTTTGGAACAAAAACATGATTATAACTATTTTTAGAATCCAGATGTGATGAAATTAAATGGTAAATAATAAATCTATTATTTTTGAATCCAAACACAAAGAAACAAAGGGAGAAGGAACCATGATCTTTGATCGTGGGTGTACATATCATATGAAAAGATATTTTCAATAGTTATATAATATCAAATATTTCAATTTAGGAACAATGAGATTTTGAAATGGTGAATCCCCTATATTCAAAGTTGTTGGAACCACTATTATAGGAGATGAATTGATAAAATACAAGATAATTTTTTTATGTATTGAAAAAAATCATTTCAGTGTTTCAAAGCACTACAATGAAATATAAATAGTTGTTTTAGAAATTATAGTTTTTTTAAAATGGAATAAGAATGAAAATTTGTTATATGAAGCCAACATACAAAAGGAAATCTGTTTTATGATACTGATGTTCAGAACACATGTTATTTACCTTGATAAATGGAAATAATTTATGACCTAAAAGGATCGAAAATTTATATCAATTAAATATTAACAAGTTATCAATGATATATAGTGTCTTTAGTATTCTCGATAGGTCAAGAAGAAGAGATTTATGATGCACTACTTTTCATAAAGAAATGATTAAAAACATTGTGCATATAAGTGGTGAGGACTGAATATTACATGGATATGATTCAGAAGGATGAGGATATAAGCCATTCAATAAATATAATTTATGTATTTTTTATTTTTATGATATGATGGTTCTTGAAAATCTTGATGATGATGATTCTTAAAAACATACAGATGAGGAAGATGATGATGTTATGGAATCTAAAAAAGATTCCAACAATTATGATACCATACAAATGGATGAATCATTCATAGTTATTTCTAGTGATGAGGAATAAATTCATACATCTCATACTAAGATGAGATAACATGTGAAATCTCAGAATATAATTGGTGATCAACATCAAAAGTTTTATCTAAGAATAACATTAAATGTTATTACACATACATCATCTTATTCAATATATGAGCCAAATGATTTTAACGAAGCATTTGTTCACTCAGAATCAATTCAAGCATTTAATGATGAGTTATAACAGATTGAGGAGAATGATACTTGAAAACATATGCCGAAACCATATGGTAAAGAATGTTATTGGTACAAAGTGGTTGTTCTGAAAAAAATTCAATATTGGTAGTGAAGTGATATGCATAAAATAAATATTAGTGTGAAATTTTTAATAAAATTTTTATGGTACTGACATTGATGATAATTTTTCTTTAGTGGATTAGTTGGAAAAAAAATAAGAACATTTCATTCTATTGTTGCACAAAAAAATTATGAATTTATTCTTATGGAGATCATGCTGGTATTATTTAATGGTGAATATGATGAAGAATTTTTTATTGAACAATTGTGTCTATATTTTATTGGTAAGGATGAAAGTTATGTGGTAAAGTTGAAAAAAACTATTTCAGGGCTCAATTGAGCTCAAAGAGTATGATATTCCAAATTAACTTCTTGCTTAAGGAATTTGAATTTTAAATAATGAAGTTTTGATGATAGATGATCCACATATGGTGGAGTTTTATTTCTACTAAAAATTGGAGTATGTATTCATACTAAGAAAAAAATCAATAACTTATATCATGATTGAAGCTATGTATGCTTATTCTACTAAATCTGCTACAAAATTTATATGGATGAAGACTCAGTTGGATGACTTCCTTGTTGATGTGAAGTTACTTCTAAATCTAGGTCAAAATTCATATTAAAAAAATAAATGTCAAATTCCCTTTTATAAAATAGAATCTATATAAGAATGAACTCAATATGGAGAATGTTTCTACATCGGATCAAGCTGTAGAAAAATTCAAAAAAAATACCAAATGAATCAGTTTTTAAGTTCAGTTTTATCACGGGTTTTCTAATCTCTTTCTCTCCAAGGTTGATGTATTTTGTTCATTAATTTATCCCATCAAGTATTTTTATAGGTTCATTAATGATGGATAATGTGTCATAAATATATCATTTGATATGTGTTTAATATTATAAGGAAGTACATATATAAGGGGTTGTGGGTAAGCGGTGATATTTTTATGTTAGTGTGTCATATATTATAAATGTTTGTTGAGATGGTTGTGTGAAACATTTGTTTATAGAAAGGAAGGAAGAATGATGTTGATAAATATGAACGTTTTAAAGAAGAATAAGTTTTGTGAGTATCCACTTTTGGATAGCATGGTCTTTCTATCATTGAATCTTATTTCCTACAATGAGTCCACTTGTGTAGTTTATAGTTGTTGATAAGTAATCCATTTAATGAGGATAATTTTTTTAGTGATTTATTAATCTTGGTTGAAAATAAAATCAAAATGGGAGATTAGTAGGACTATGTTTGATGAAATTGGTTTTGGATGCAGAATGAAGTTTATGTTGAATATGTTTACTTTTTTTGTCAAATAAAAGAAATCATTTCAAATTTTATTCAATGGTAATCAGATGTTTTTTATATGGATTTGGGTTTCAAATGATCAAATGATAAAATTATTATTAATTCATTCAGTTTTAGTTTTTTATTCTAAAGATGTCTTTTAGATGAAGTTATCTTTCAGATGCACCTTGTCTCATGAATGAAATCCTCAATCAGTTTGAGGAAAAACATCAATTTCTGAATGTATAAATAAAAATATGATGGTAATTTTATGTTTGGTATGTTTTACAAATTATTGGGGTATCTGTAATCATTTGATCCATGCTTTATTAATGATTGGGAGAAATGATTTCTATGTTTTTTAAGTACTGAGAATCGAATTGTGGAAGGTGGTGGAATACTGCGATGTAAAACCTCTTTATCTACAAGGATGTGTTATGTTTCTCTATCCCCTTCCTCGGGATGTATTTAGGTAGTGTCATATATATTGGATAATGATTCATAAATCTATTAATTAATATTTTCTCAAAATTTTAAGGATTCATATATATAAATATATATAGGAAATTTTTTGTGGTAAGTTGTGAACTTTTTTTATGTGTGTGAAATTTTCTAAATGATTGTTGAGATGGATGTAGGAAACATTTTTCTACCTAAACGAAGAAATAGATATTTTGTGAAAAGATAATATTTTGATGTTGAAGATGTTTTGTGTGTTACCACTTTTGGACAAAATGGTCTTTCAATGAATGAATCTTGTTTCCTATAATGAGTTTACTCAAGTAGGATGATAGTTTTTTATAACAATCCATTGGCCGAGGTTACAGTGTTCAGTTATTTATGAAACATTGTTGACAAAAGATCCAAATGGGAGAATATTTGGTCGATGTTGGATATAATTGTATTTTGATGCCCAGAGAATATTATGATGACCATTTTTTGTCACATAAAAGAAATAAATTAAAATTTTATTCCTTAGGGAATAAATGTAGTTTTGATAAGGAAGTTACTTTCACATGATCATATGATAAAATGAATTTAAATTCATTCAGTTTTGGTTTTCTAATCTAATAATGTTTTTTGGAAGATGTTTTTTTTATAATTAGATTGTCTTTAGTAGGAAATATTCAATCAGAATGAGGAAATGTATAAGACTATGAAAGTATCAATAAAAATGTGATGATTATTTTATATTAGGTAATTTATAAAACATCATGTTCTTTAGGTAAAATTATGAACCATTATTTTATTAAAAAAAGACGAAAATGTATCCATGATTTCTAAATGGAGTGAATTGAATTGAGAAAGGTGATGTAATACAGGAATGTCATAAAACATTTAAATGTTTGCCAGATGATGCTATTATTATCAAAATGTTCTCAAAATCACGAATATTTCATGGTACAAGTAGAATTTTGTGGAGTAAGAAATGATGGGGAGTGTCAAAACTGTTGAATTCAATGTTTTATTAAAGCACTGATCGATCGATCTAATAGAATGTCTGATATATATTACTATACAATATTTTGGATGAAAAAATAATAAGGATAAATCTTTAGATGGGAATTCTAGATGATAGTATTTTCTGCTGACCTTAGTCCATCAGACGATGTATGCCACCGATCCATCAGAGGAAAAGGTGTTTATTGGTTCATTTGAGTAAGCAGAGTTGTTTGTACTGATGCATGTAACATTGTCGGAGAAAAATAAACCAGATGATGATAAACAATGAATTCAACCATTTTCATCAGGTTAAACTATATTATATTTGGTCCAATAGAAAAAGAATCGCTGATTTTTTCCCTAGTGGGTCCGAATTCATCATACATTTAGTTGTGTCGACTAATTAAATTGGCATTTACACAGATTCATCAAAAGGAACAAAGGGTCAATTTCCCATACATAGGTTGACACTAATAAATTAATCAAAGATTAATCTTCATTGGATGCAAGATTGTCAGCCTAAGGAAAATAATAAAAGTATACATATTTAAAGAGTTTTGACTGAGTGTCGTCAATGGAGGTTTTGTTATCATTAGAAGTTTCACTGATGTCTTTGTAAATATAAAATCTACATAATTCTAATGATTATTTTATAATGTTTTAGGAAGAATGTTTTCAATTTTTTAACAAGTTTCATTCAATTTATATGGATCATCACAATGAAAATTCTTCAATTATGTTTTATTTGAATGCGGGTAAATAAAATTGGAGTGAATGCATTTTTGAAACTTAATGGTGATCATTATGATAAGGAAATTTGTGTTGGACAAAATAATGGTTAGAAATTTCAAATATATAAGGACTTGTGAAATTATTTAAGTTGTTTTGAAAAAAATCCAGAAGAGTTTAGAAGTGATAAAATATTCAAATACGAAGTTAAAATTAATATAAAAATCAAGTTTCTGGGTATTCGTTTGTGTGGAAAACTAAGATAAATTTTCCTACCATTCCTCTTCAGGAAAACCTATAAATATAATATTTATATTTTACATTATGAAAATGGAATACATTCCATGTGTGAAGGAAGAGTGATAAGCACTGAAAATTTAGAGTATAGAAGTTTTTAAACTGTGATTTCATGAGGATGTTTTCAAGATAGAAGAAGAAGAACAAATACATAGAGGTATCATTCTGGTGAGTCATATTTAGCCATAGGAATGCGTTTTCATAAAAAAATCCAAGAAATTTGGTCATTACATGTTGTTGTGTTGGAATGTGATGAATTATGTTACTGTATTTTATTTCTAGTGTAACATGTGGTATTATAACATTTTCCTACCATGTTAATGATGTAGAAACTCTTATCATTTAGTGAACCTTTTAAATAATTGTGTTCTAGTGGATGTGAAATTTTATTCTCTTATAAAAGAGATAGATCATTAACATGAGATGAATGTTATTACACAAGTATGTTAACATAAAAGAAAAATTTATCATTGATTTAACCCTCCACCTATTAGTGATACATTGAACTTGGTTGGTCCTTTTCAAAAAATTCATCCCCCAAAAAAACTAAACACTCAGCCCTAAAAAACACAAAACCCTCGTACTACAAAAACCCTAACTCCTCATGAAGAAAAATATTAATCCCTCAGCCCAAAAAAATTGTAGTCCATTATCCCAAAAAAACCCTACTACATCAGTTTTAAATAACCATAATCCCTCATGCCTATAAAACACTAAACACTTAGCCCCATGAAAACATGAAACCATCTTCCCTTAAATCCGTAAAATCACAGGCACAACAAACCCTCAAACCTCATCCCCCAAACCTGAATCCCTCAACCTAGAAAACATTAAACAATATAACCTAGAAAACACTAAACCCTCATCCCTAGAAAAGCTTAACACCCCAGCTAGAATAACCCCACAACACTCATCCCCAGAAAAACTCATAAACCTCAACCCTCAAAAAACCCCAAACACTTCTGGAAAAACCCCATAAACTCTCCACCCTAATAACCCCTAAACACTTAACCCTAAAAACCCCAAACTAATTTCCCCAAATAACACTCACCCCTCAACCTCAGAAACCCCTCATAATTTTGTCCAAAAAAACATTAAACCCTATTACCTAAAAAATCTCTAATCCTTTCGCCCAAAAAACCTCAACCCTCATCATTAGAAAAATTAAAAAGCATCATCCACCCAAAATGGTAAACCATTAGACCCCAAAAAGCCCTAAACCCTAAAACCCCTAAACCCTATACCCTCACCCCCCAAAAATTATAAATCATCATCCCCAAAAATCCTAAACCCTAAACAAAAAACAAACCCAAAACCCCCAACCCCAAAATACCTGACACACTAAACCCTAAAAAACCTTAAACCCTTTGCCCCAGAAAAACCCTAAACCATCTCCCCTAAAATACTATAAAACCTCGTCCCCAAAAAACCATATACCCTAGGCCCTAGAAAAACCTAAATCGTCGATAAAAAATAACCCTAAACCCTAATCCATAAAAAAAATCTTCCCAAAGCCTCATAAATCCATAAAACCTCATCCCCCCAAAACACTAAACTCTCAGTCCAAAACCCCTAAAAAACAAATTTCTATAAAAACCATATGCACTAATCAGAAAAACACTCATTGCCAAAAAAAATCATAACACCTTGCCCAAAAATCCCAAATTTCATAATCCATCAACACAAAAAAAACCTAAAACTTCTTCCTAAAACACCTACACCCTCATCCCTCAAAAAACATCAACCCTCATCCCAATCACCCAAAACCCAATACCATAAAAAATCAACAATCACCCACCTAAACACATAAACCATTAATCCAAAGAAGCCTTCACTGGATCTAAAAATACTCTCATTCCTTCATGCTAAAACACCCTCAACCCAATGTCCCAAAAAACCCTTATTATTTCAGCCCCATAAATTCCAGAACAATCATCTCCAAAAAAACCAAAACCCTCAACCCAAAAAATCCCTAATCCATCATCCCCCTGAAATACTAAACCCTAAAAACTAAAAATAGTAAACACTAATCCTTACAATACCAAAAACCATATCCCGATGAAACGTTGAATTTTATTTTCTAAAATACACTCAAACCTTATCCCCAATATGCTCACCCACCTACATAATAAATCCTTAAACCCCCATCCCCAAATATCCCTCAACACCCAAATCTAAAATATATTAATCCCTATACCCCAAAAAACATATCCCTCATCCATGAAACCCCCTCAACCCTCACCCTTATAAAATCATAAACCCTCAACCCCAATAGTCCCTACAACTATATCCCCAAAAAACCATAGACACACAGTCCTAAGAAATCCAAAGAACATGGTCTCAAAAAAAAACCCCTTTCCCAAAAAATCATATCCCTCATACCCAAGAAACCCACAACCCCAAATACCCCTCAAACCTCCACCCTAAAATACATATATCATGATCCTCAAATTATCCAAAACCCTCTATAAAAATCTAAACCCCAATTCCATAAAAATCCTCTACCCTCACCATTATAAACCCTAAACTCACCACCCCAAAAACATCAAACTCGTATCCCCAAATAATCTAATAACATAATCCCAAAAAACATAAACAATCACCCCAAAAAAACCCTAAAACTATAGCACGTAAAACACAAAACCCTTATCACATTAAAACCCTAAACCTTCATCCCCAATGGAAACCAAAACCCCAATCCAAAAATTTCCCTACACACTATGACATATGGAAATAATAAACCCATAGAAAAAATACCATAAATCATCAACCAAAAAAAAATATAATCCCTCAGCCCAAAAAAACCTTAAAATATCATCTCTAAAAAACAAAAAACGATTAGGACTTAAAAACACTAAATCTTAATTCCAAAGAGAACTAATCCATCATTCCTATAAAATCATACACCCTTATCCCCCAAAAAAATTAAACCCTAAACACCCCAAAACCCTTAACCCATATCTGCAAAAACATTAAACACTAATCCCAAAAGAAACTCTAATCCCACAATCCCGAAGCCATAAAACCTCACCCACATAAGGCCGTAAACCCTCAGCTTAAAAAACACAAAACCCGTAGACTAGAAAACCCTAAACCCTCAATTCTAAAAAATTTAAAAACTACACACTAAAAAAACCCTCAACCATTAACAAAAAAAATAATTAAACCCTCACCCAACAAAAACTGAAACCATTATCATGAAATAACCCAAAAACCACAGCTCGACGAAACAATCAACCATCAACTTCAAAAAAATACAACTACATCATCCCAAAAAAACCTCAACCCTATGCTTGAGAATACCCAAAAAAATAGATCCAAAAAATATACTCCTTCATCCCTAAAAAACCATAAACCATATTTCTCCAAAACAGTCAACCATTAGCCTCAAAAATCACTAAACATTGATCAGCAAAAATCCATCATCCATAAAACCCAATAAACTCTCAACCCTATATCATTAAATAACCCCAACCATAAAATCCATGAAACTAAAAATCCTCTAACCCCAAACACCATAAACACACTACCTCCCAAAAAACACAAATGTATCATCCCTAAAAACCAATAAATACTCATCCCAAAAAAATTGTTAACCCTCATCTGAAAATAACATCCGAACCAAAAATCCAAAAAAAAATCAGCCCTAAAAAAAGTAAAATACTAGACCCCAAAAATACCATACACCTTTAGACCGTAAAAATACATAAACCCTAGGCCCAGAAAACAATAAACCCTCAGAATAAAAATTCCCAAAACCCTCATTGCTAGAAAATCATAAATCCTCATCTTGAAAAAATCCAATACACATATGCCAAAAAATACATAATACCATGGCCCCAAGGAACACGACACCTTTATCGCTAAAAAACATAAGCCCTCATCGCAAAAAATCCCTAAATCCTAAACCACAAAAATACATACACACACACCCCCAAAACACTAAAACATAATTCCAAAAAAACACTAAACCATCATCCCAAAAAATATCAACCCCACATTCCTGAAAAACACTAAACCCTTAGCCCCCAAAACCACCACCCCCTCAGCACCCAAAATTCAAAACTATAAACCACCCCAATCCTTATCCCTAATTCCCCAAAAAACCCTAAACACTATGATCCAAAAAATCATAAACTCATGGACCCACAGAATCCTAAATTATCACCCCAAAAAACTATTAACACTCACTTAATAGAAAAACTAAACCCTCAACCCCCAATTACCCTAAACCCACTGCCCCAAAAAACCCGTAATCCCTTATTCCAAAAAACTAAAAACCCATAGCCCTAAATTAGAATACACCCTCAACTGCTAAAAACTCTAAAATGTGAGCCCCAAAAAACCATAAAACCACATCCTTAAAAAATCATAAACACTCAGCAACCAAAGGCCCAAAGCCAGAAGCTCCAAAACACATTAATCCCATATCCCAAAAATAGCTCAACACTCATTCCCATAAAACCTTAAAACCTCATCCCAAAATTCTTAGTCCTAAAAAACTCTAAATACCCATCGATGAAAAAACCAAAAATTATTGAATTGAGGAACCCAAAACCCTTATCCCAAAAAAACCCTAAAACCTCATCCCTAAAAGACCCTAAAACCACAGCCCCAAAAAACTCTAAATCCTCATCCCCAAATTACCTGACACCCTCTTCCCAAAAATATAAAAATCTTTGAGCCTAAGAAGAAAATCAACGCTTATCCCCAAAAAACACCATATCATCATCCCCAAAATTACCTAAACCATAAACCCCAATAAACCCTACACCCTCAGGCTCAAATAACCCTAAATCCTTTGAACCAAAATTTCATAAACCTTCATCCCCCAATAATCCAAAACCCTCATCCCCTAAAAACCCTAAAACCACAACAATAAAAACCTTTAATAACTATCCTCAAGAAACCCTAAAATGACATCCCCATAAATTAAAATAACTTATTCCCTAAAAATACTAATCCCTCATCCCCAAAACCAACAAATCCATTAGCTCCTAAAAAGAAATCCCTCGTTCCTGAAATACTGTAATCCCTCTTCCCCAAAAATCCCATAAGCACTTAGCCCCCAAACACACTAAACCATAATCCCTAAAAATATCTAAACTAACATCCCCAAAACACCCTAAACTCTAATCCCAAAAAAACATTAACCCTGAAGAACCAAAAAACATTAAACCCACATCTTCCAAGAAAAACCTATTCCCTAGGATCCATATAATCACAAACCATCATCAATAAATAATTTTCATACCTCAGCTAAAAAAACCCTAATCTCTCAGTTCTAAAAATCTCTATACCCTCAGCACCTAAAAACACTCATCTCACACCCCAAAAAACACATCTTCCTTAGTAAAAATAAACCAAAACCTTCCTCACCAAAAAAACCTAAACACCTAACCCCCCAATATAAAAAAAATAATCCTCAAAAAACCCTAAAACATCATCCCCAAGAAACCCTCAACCGTCAACCCATTCTGTCAACCATCATCACCAAAAAACCCTAAAACCTCAAACCAAATTCCTAAACCCACAGAACCAAAAAACCCTAAACCTGCATCCCGAAAATACCCAAAAACCACATACCCAGAAAACACTATGTCCTCATCAAAGAAAACACCATCAACCCTCAACCAAAAAGAAAAAAATTCCCTCATCCCAAAAACATCAACCCACAACCCCATATAACCGTCAAACCTCATCCCCAAAACCCACAACCCCCCCCCCCCCCCAAAACCATAGAACACCATCCCTATAATTCCCTCAACCATAAGCCCCTAAATAACACTAAAAATCCATCCTCCAAAACCCTTCAACCCAAAACCCCAAAACCCATCACCCTTATCCCAAGGAAACCCCTACAACATAACATTAATAAACCATCAAACCTCATCCCAGAATATCCACAACCCACACCACCAAAATATTCCACCCTCAGCAATAAAAACCCATAAAATATCATCCCAAAAGAACCCTAAACCCACATCCCCAAAAACACAAAACCCTCTACCCCAAAAATATCTAAACCCTTGCCTCTAAAAATAACTAAACTCATAGTTCCAATATTCCCTATACCCTCTGCACCAAAAAACACTCAACCCTCAACGCAAAAAAAAAATTATTAACCCACATCCCCCAAAACCCAACAAAACTCAACCTCAAATAATCCCACGTCATTAAAATGCCAAAAACAACTAACCACATTACCAAAAAACCTTCAACCCTTAGCCCTAAAAACCTAAACCTTCAACCCCAAAAACCCCTCAACCCCAATCTCCAAAAAACTATAAACTATCAGCTTCAAAAACCCCTCAAATATTATCCATAAAAAACTCTAATTTTTGTCCCTAAAAACCCTTGATTCTCAACCTGAAAAAAATCCTCAACACTCTCTAAAAAAACCAAATCCCTACGCCCAAAAAAATTGGAAACGTCTAACCCTAAAAACCCTCGACCAACAACCTCATAAAATCCTCAACCCATAGCTTTAAAAAAGCCACATACCCTCAACACCAAAAATCCATAGACCCTATATACCAAAAAAAACTCTCAACACTAAACCCCAAAAATGATTAACCCACAGCCCCCCAAATCCCTCAACCCTCATCATGAAGAATAATCACAACCCTAATTCCCAAAATACCATCATCCCACATCCTCAAAAATACATAATCCCTGTAGCCTGAAACCCCTTAATCTCCCATCCCCAATAAACCATAATCCCATTAACTAGAAAACATAAACCATATTCTACAACAAACTCTATACATCAAACTCTAAAAACATATCAACCCACAGCCCCAAAAAACCCTTGAATGTCATCCCAAAAAACCATCAACCCACAATTGTAGAAAACCCTAAATACATAGCACCAACAAACCCAAAACTATAATACCTCAAAAACCATAAACACTCACACACAAAAAAACCCTAAACCATGACCCAAAAAAACTCTCAACTATCTACACTAAAAAAATACACAACCCATAATCCACATCACCAAAAAACCCTAGATTCTCATCCTCCAAAAAACCATAACCCTCACCCACCAAAAAAACATAAACCTTATATTCAAAAAAACCCTCATCACATATCCCAAAAAACCCAAAACTAGAATACCAATAAAACCTCAACCCCCACTCCAAAAAAACCTATTCTCTCATCCCAAAAAAAAAATCATCCCTCATCCACCCAAAACCCTCAACCCTACAATTGAAAATATCATTATCCATCATCCATCAAAAAAACACTTCCCTTTACCCCATAAATGCATAATCTGTCAAACCTATAAAATCCTCAATCCTCATAAAAAAAACCCAAATCCATCATCTCAATATTACTATCAAATATTATCCCCCAAAACAACTAAACTCTCATCCTGACAATCCCTCAAGAAATAACACCAAAAATTCCACAACACTTACCACCAATATTCCCTCATCCTCGCCGAAAAATGACCTAAACAATCAGCCCCAAAAAACTCCTTAACCATTAGGCCACAAATATCCTCAACCCTAAAACATAAATAATGTCAACCCTCAACCACCAAATCCTCTTAACCCTCATCTAGAAAAAACCCTCAACCTTTAGTCCCAAAAAAACCCAAACCCTCGTCCCCAAAATATCATTAACCCTTAAACACAAAAAACCATTAAACATTAGCTTTATGAAAACATAAAATATGATCCCCAAAACAATATAACCCCTCAAACCTAAAAAAACAGTCTACACTAATCCATAAACACACTCAATCATCATTCCAAAAATCTCTAAACCCTCATCTCCCTAAAAATCCATAACCATATACACCAAAAAACCCTAAACCCTAATCCAAAAAAGTCATTAATAGTAATCCCCAAAAATCTCTATGAACTCATTCCCAAAAAACTCTAAACAATTAGCCCAAAAAATCCATTAACCCCCATCCCCCAAAAAACCCACAACCATATTCCATAAAAAATCATAAACCCTAACTCCAACAAAACCTAAAAAATCAGTTTTATGAAACAATCAATTCTCAGCCTCAAAAAAACTATATACCCTCATCCCAAAAAACCTAATCCATGATCCCAAAAAAATGACTAATCCATCATCCCCAAAAATACCCTAAACCGTCAACCTCCAAAACCCAAATCATTCATCTGAAAAAACCCCTAACTCTTAACCATAAAATATTGAACCACGGTCGGGGAAAACCCTCTACCCTCAACCCCAAGAACCCTAAACCCTCAACCACAAAAAAACCATCAACCATCATCTCCAAAAAACCCCTAAATGGTCATTCCTAAAAACACCGAAACACTTATCCCAAAAATATGTCAACCATATACCCACAAAAATTGTCAACCCTAAACCAGCAAAAACCTCAAAGACCCAGCCAAAAAACTCCATAAACGTCATCCCCAAAAAATCCATGTATCCTAATCCCCAAAAAAACATAAACACTAAACAAAAAAATTATGTAAGACCTCAAAGAAAAAATTATATGATCCCTCAGCACCAAATAACCATGAACCCACATCAATAAAAAGACCTAAAACACATCCCAATAAAATAATCAACAATATACCTAAAAAACCATTGAAATCTAAACCCCCAAAAACCCTAAATCCTCAGCCAAAAAAACAAAAAACCTTTGAACAAAAAAGCATAAACCATCAGCCCAAAAAACCCTAAACACTAAACACCAAAAACATTGAACACCCAGCTCTAAAAAACCCTGATCCCTCATCCATAGAAAACCCAAATCACTCCACCCCAAAAATCCATAACACTCAGCCACAAAAACCCAAATCCCTCATAAAAAAACACTCATTTGTTAACCCCAAAAAACAATAAACCCTTTACACCAAAAAACATGACCCCTCATACACACCTAACCATAAAACCTCATCCCAGAAATCCCTACACCATCAGTTCCCTAAAACTGTAAATACTGATCCCTAGGAAACCATACATCAGTATACATAATATTCCAAAAAACATTAGTCATAGAAAACACTAATCCATTTTCCCTATAAAAAAATAAACACTCATACCAAAAGTACACTAAACACTTATCCGCAAAAATCAATAAACCTCAAATCCTATTAAACCCTTAAACTCATCCCCAAAAACCCTAAACCCCTATCACCAAGACATTCTATATCATTATCCCTATAAAACTATAATCCTACAACACTTGATTCCAATAAATCCTCATCCCCAAAAAAAAAAATAACCCCTCATCCCTAGAAACCCTAGAACCCATAGCACACAAAACATCATGAAACATAATCCTCAAAAAACATATAATCTTCGTCCTCAAAAAACAATCTACCATCATCTTCAGAAAACCCTCAACCCTATTACCCAAATCCATAAACCGTGATCGTGAAAAAACCATGAACCCTCACGCCCAGAAAACATAAAATCATTAGAAGTAGGAAGACCAAAACCCTCATCCCTTGAAAACCATAAACTGTCATCATAAGAAAATCGTAATCGCTCATCCTAATAATACCCTGAACCCCCTTCCCTTGAAAACTGAAAACAATCGTCCCCATAAATCTATATACCCTCATACATGGAAGACCCAAAATAATTTTCCCTAGAAAAAACATCATCCTTCGTTCCCTAAAACCCCAAAACAATTATCCCGAGGAAAACATAAACCCCCATCCGCAGAAAGCACAAAACCCTTAGCTATAGAAAACCTTAAAACCATAGCATTAGAAAACCATAAACCCTCGGTCCTATGAAACTCGAAACCATCATCCCTAGGAAAACATATACCCTCATGACCGAGAAACCATAAACCTACATCCCTAGAAAACCCTAATCCCACTCCCATAGAAAACGCTCACCACTCATCCCTAGAAAAATTCAAACCATTTTCCCAACAAAACCCAAAACATTTAGCACTATAAAACCTAGATCCATCATCCCATGGAATCCTTGAATGCTACACACTATAAAAACAACAATCCTCAGCCCTAGATAAAAATAACCTCATACCTAGAAAAATTTCAAACCTTATTTCCAAAAAACCATAAACCTAGTCACCAAAATAACCTATACACTCATATCCAAAAAACCCCTTTTCCCTCAGCCCCTTAAAGCCCTAATACCTATGCCCCAAAAAAACCATAATCCCACATCCCCAAAAATCACTAAACCATTTACCCGATAAACAAAAAAACCTCCTTCCCCAAAACACTATAAACACTAAATCTAATAAACCTTCCACCCTCATCCTTATAAAACACTAACGCCTCACACCAGAAATCCATAAGACCCTAACAAAAAATACACTATATCATCATCCCAAAAAAACATAAACTATCAACCCCAATAAAACTATAAACACTTAATCACAAAAATCATTAAACTCTCATCCCCCAAATAATAATAACCTCTTAACCACAAAAAACCCTAGACCCTCTCCCCCAAAGAACCCTAAAACCTCATCCTTAAATGCCCTAGACCCACTATACGAAAAACCCTAAACCCTCATCCCCAAAAAACCATATAACTATCATCCCCAAAAAATCACACAACCCGCATCAATGAAAACCTACATTGAGAGGGCCCCAAAAAACCCTAATCCATGAGCCCAAAAACTCTAAACCCTTAGCCACTAAAAACTATAAACCCTTATGAATTCTAACCCCTCAGCCCCAACAAATACATAAATCCTTTTCCCCAAAAATACCTACACCCCCATCCTATGAAAACCATAAATTTGTATCCCTAGAAAACCATTAACACCCAGCCCTAGATATCCATAAAAATTCAATCCCAAAATACCTAAATCCATATTCTTATAAAAAGATTATCCCTAACCCATAGAAAACCCTAAAAAATAAACAAAACAATTCCATAAACCCTCAGCTCTAGAAAAACTAACACCCTTATACTGAGAAAACAATGAGGCACATCCCCAAAAAAACCCTGAACTCCCAGCACCAAAAAACCCTGAACACCCATCCATAGAAAACCCTGATCCCCCGTCCCTATAAAACACTAAACCCACATACCCAACATCCTAATCTATTATCAAAAAAATCCATAAAACCACATCCCCAAAATACCCTATCCCTTCATCCCCAAAAACCCTATATTCAAATTCCCCAAAAAATCCTCAAAACTCAGCCACAAAAAACCCTCAACCATTTTCCCCGAAAAACCAAATCCCTCAGCTCCAAAACAGAATAAACCCTCAAACAAAGAAATCCCTCAAACCTCAACCCCTAAATAACACTCAACCCTCACCCCCCAAAAAACCCTCAAACCATACCCCAATAAGTCCTCAAGATTTATCCCCAAAAACACACTAGACCTGCAAGACCCAAAAAAATCACCAATACTCTTCCCCAAAAACATCAACCCTTATCCCCAAAAGAACCTCAAACCTCAGTTTCAATAAATACTTGACCCTCAGAAATAAAAAAACATCAACCATCTACCCCAAAACCCTAAAACATCATCCCCAATAAACCATCAACCTTCATCCCCCCCAAAAAACCTAATCACATATCCCCCAAATCCATAAATTATATGCATCAGAAAATAGTCAACCCTCAGCCCCCGAAAACACTAAACCCTCTCCCACAAAAATCCCTCAACCCTCCCACCCAAAAAACCCATGCCATTCATCGAACAAGAACCCTCATCCCTCATCACCAAAAATCCTCGACCCAAAAAAACCAACAACCCTAATCATTAAAAAACATCATCCCTCAACCAAAGATAATAATTAAAATTTTTCAAACAAAAAATAGTAAACCCTCTTCCAAAAAATTCCTTCCACCCTCATCCCCAAAAAACAATCAACACTCTGCTTCATGAAACCCTAAACTCTCATCCTCAAAAAACATACAACAATCAACCCCCCACCCAAAAAAACCCTCAACTCATAGCCTTAGAAAACATTCAACCCTCACCCCCCTAAAAACACTAAACCATCATCCCTCTAAAATCCTTTCCCCTTAGTCCAAAAAATACCTCAAAACTCAATCACAAAAACCCCTAAACACAAAACCCCAAATATTCCACAACCCACTTTACAAAATAACCCTCCACTCTCATTCTAAAAAACTAAAACCCTAATACCCAAAAAATTCTCAACCCTCAACCCCAAAATAACATAAACTCTTATCCTAAAAAACCGTAATACCTCACCCACAAAAATTCCATATCGTATACCCAAAAAACCCCTCAACCATCCACCAAAAAATACCATTGCACCTAGATGCAAAACAATTATCAACCCTCAACCATCATCCCACAAAACCCTCAACCCTCAACACAAAAAAAAACACACAAAACACTCAACCTCAAAAAACTATAAACACATGTATTGAAAAAACCTTAAACCCCCATCACCCAATACCTCTAAACACTCAGCACAAAAATCGGTAAACCATCATCATAAAAAATCACAAACCATGTCCCCAAAAATCCCTGAACTCTCTGCATCAAAATACCTAAACTCTCTTCCAACAAATAACTTCAACCCTAATCCCCAGAAAACCCTCAACGTTAATCCCCAAAAAACCCCCATCCCTAAAAAACCAACAACCCTTTCCCCCAAAAAACCAATCAACCCACATCCCTAAAACCCTAAACCCTCATCCCCAAAACCCTGAACCCACACCCCAAAAAACACTACTCCCTTAGACTCTAGAAAAACCCTCAACACTCATCCCAAAAAAATCCCCAACCCATAGACCAAAACCCCCCCATCCCTAAATCCCAATAAATTCACAACCCTCATAAAAAAACACATACCCCTCAACTCTAATAAACCATCAAGCCACATCCCCCCAAAAAAACCAAAACCCTCATCCCCAAAATTCCCTAAACCTAGAATCCTAAAACACCATAGTCCCCCATCCCAAAAAACCCTCAACCCACTACCCCAAAATATGCACAACTCATAGCCCCAATATTTCATGAACCCTCATACACAAAATGCGTAAACCCAAAGCCGCAAAAAAATTTCAACCATCAACCCAAATAAATCAAAAACATGTTGCCCCAAAATAACATCTACCATCATCCCCAAAAAACCTCAACACATAGCCTCAAAATACCCACACCCTTCAGCCCCCAAAAAACATTAAACACTCATCCCAATAAACCCTAAACCCTCATCCCAAAAAATAACTCAATCGTTAGCCCCCCAAAAAAACCTCAAACCTCTCCCTAATAAAACACAAACCCCCACCCCCATAAAACCCTAACCCTAATCCTAAAAAAATGTAACCATCATCCCCAATGAACCATCTACATTTATGACCCAAAAACACTATACCGTTTTCCCAAATGAACAATAAAACAACAACTCCATAAAAACCACAACCCTCATCCAAAAATACCCTAAATCCTCACACCAAAAGACCCTGAACTATAATACCCAAAAAATGATAAGTCATGATTCCCAGAAACACCTAATCCATTATACCTAATAATTCCTCACCCCTCATCTCCATAGAACACTCAACCATCAACTCAAAAAACCCTAACCCTCCCACCCAAATACCCAAAACACTAAACCAAAAAAAAACTCCTCAACCCATGTCCCCAAAAGACCATAAACCCTCATCCCCAGGAAACATTAATCCCTCATCCCCAAAATACTCTATAACCTCTTACTCAAAAAAGAGTAAACTGTTAGCCCGAAAAAACAAAACCCTCATCCCAAGAAACTATTATTCGTCATCCAAAAAATACCCTGAATGATGCACCAAAGAAACACTAAAACTGTACCAACATAAATCCATAAAACCTTTGTTCAAAAAATCATCAACCATCAACTCACAAAATAACTAAACATATAGACCCAAAACACATAAACCCTCATTCCTGAAAATCTCTCAAGCCATATCCCACCAAAAACATTAACCCTCGACCACAAAAAAACCTAAAATCTCAGCTTCAAAAATTCTAAAATATGTAGCCCCAACAAATCCTAAACCACCATCACAAAAATACCCTAAACCGTAAACCATAAGAAAAAATCATAAGTTACCAGCCCTAAAATTCATTGAACCTGCACAATAAATTACCATGAACCCTCAAATCCAAAAAAACTGAAGCCCCCAGCTATAAAAAACCATAATCCTCGCCCCAAGACACAACGAATACTAAGACCCGAAAAAACATTAAAACCTTATCCCCAAAATAATCAAAACCCATAGCCACAAAAATAATTTAAACCCTCAGTTCCAATAAAAACATAATATTAATCTCAAAAAATCCTAAAACATCAAACCCAAAAAACCTGAATCATATTACACAAATAACACTGAACCCACATCTCAAACAATCAATGAATGCTAATCTAAAAATAAAATGAACACGTATCCCTGAAAAACCTAGTACCCTCAACCCCATAAAACATAAAAACCTCATCCCTAAAATACATTGAAATCGCATCGACAAAAAACTATAAACCCTAAACCACAAAACACCAAAACATCATACTCAAAAAACCCTAAACCCTCGGTCCTAAAAAATCATTATCCCTCAGCCCCATAAAAATCAAAACCCTTAGTGCCAAAATAACATTGAACCCTCATCCCCAAAAAAATATGAAACTACATCCCAAAAAATACATAAACCATTAGTACCAAAAAGACGCTAAACTACCATCCCATGAAAAGCCTAAACCCTCTACCATAGATATTCCAAAACCATCCACTCTAGAAAACATGAAACCATCATCCCCTGAAAACCAAAATCCCTCATCCACAAAAACCCCACCAATGAAAACTAGAAATCATCAACCATAGAAAACACTAAACCCTCAACCCTAGTAAACCCTAAACCATTATCCCTAGAAAACACTAAACCCTTAAGCCTTGAAAAAACCAAACCCTCATCCTTAGAAAATCCATAAACTCATTTTTCACACAAAACCCTAAAAAATCAACCCCCCAAAATCCATAATCCATCAGAACTAGAAAATCCCAAATCCTCATCCACATAAAACCCAAAACCATCTGGTCCAGAAAACACTAAACCCTAAAATCCAAAAAAAATGAAGCAACAATCTCCAAAACCCATAAAAACTATCATATTAAATAAATCCTAAACCCGCATCCCCTTAACACCCTCAAACGTTAGCCCAAAATAGTGGTAAACCCACATCCCCGAAAATCCCTTTACTTGCATCACCTAACTTACCTAATCCCTCACTACCAAACCCATAAACCCATATCCCTAAAAACCAATAAACCCGCAGCCACATGATGCCCAAACCTTTTTCTTCAAAAAAACCCTAAACCATTGGAACAGAAAGTCACTAAAATCTCAGGCCTAGAAAACCATAAACCCTCAGCACCAGAAAAAACCTAAACCCTATGTACCGAAAATTCATAAAACCTCAAACCTAAAAATACCCAAAAACCACAACAAAAAAAATCATAAACCCTAACTTTAGCATCCCCTAAACACTTAGCCCAAAAAAACTTATTTCCTCAATCAAAAAAATACCCAAACACCCATAAGAATGTTTCTAAACCCTCTACCCCTAAATCCTGTAAAAAATCAGCTTCAAAACCCACTTAATCCACCATACCTAATGCCGTAAAACCTCAGAACCAAAAATACCTAAAACCTCATATGTAAATAACCCAAAATCCTCATTCTTGAATGAACTAAAACCATAGCCCTAGAAAACCCAAAACCCTTTTCCCCAGTAAACCATAAACAATAAATAGTGAAAAAAACAAACCCTTAAACCATACAAACCATAATAAATCAGTCTAAAAAAGCCATAGTCAATAATATATAGGAAATCATAATCCATCAATCCTTGAAAACCATAAACCCACATTCCCATAAAACAGAAAACCTTTGGCCCTAAAAAACAATAATCCCTTATCCGCAAAAATCCCAAAACACTCTTCCCATAAAACCACAAACCCATATCCCTAGAAAACAATAAATCCTCATCCCTAGATAATATTAAACACTTTTTCCGAGAAAATCCATAAAAAATAGTCCCATATTACCCAAATCTATTAGTCCAAGGAAACTCAAATACAACATCTCCAAAATATCAGAAACCCACTGCCCTAGATAACCCTAAACACTCATCCCAAAAAACCATAAAACTGAAGCACTAAAATACCTTAATCTAATCCCCATAATACCCTAAACCCATTTCCATATAAATTAATAATACCTAACACATAGAAATCCCATTAATATTAACTCTATAATAACCTAAATCCAATGTATTAGAAAATCATCTACCATCATCCTTGAAAAAACCCAAACCATCAGCCTCAAAAAAACAAAAACCCACATCCACAGAAAACACTAAACCTTAAGAGTAGGAAACCCTTATACCCTCATCCCCTGTAGAACCTAATCCTCCATCCTTAGAAATCCTTAAACCTTCATCTTCAGCAATACTCATCCTCGAAACCCCAAAAACCTAGAGACAATAATAATAAAAATGTCAACTCAAGAAAAAACTATACCCATATCCCTAAAAACATGAAATCCATAGCCCAAAAAAATGATAAACCCTAATCTCGAGTTAGCCCTAGAACATCAACCCAAGGAAATAATGAGCCCTGAACCATAGAATGTCCAAAAACGACATCACTTGAAAACATTAAATCATCAACCCTAGGAAAATATAAAATATATTCAGCATAAAACCATAAATAATTTTTCCATAAAAACCATAAACCATCAGCCCTAAGAAACCTTAAAATCCCAACAATAGAAACCCATAATCCAACATCCCTTTACAAACCTATTCCTTCATTAAGGTAAAACTGTAAACCACAAGCCTCAAAAAATCCTAAACACTTTGCCCTAGAAAACCCAAAACCCTCATCCCCAAATAACCTTAAATCGAAAGCTATTGAAAACATTAAATCATTAACCCCAAAAGCCCTAAACCCTATAGAACATAAAATAAAAACCCCTCAACCCGCAAAAAACGTAAACCCTTATCCCTATAAAACCCTAAACCCTAAGCCTACCCGAGCCCCCGAATACCATGATACCTCATATTGAGAATACTCAAAACCCATAGCCCCAAAAATCCCTTTTCCCTCAACGTATAGGACATAAACCAATCATTAGATCAAAATAAAATCCATTGGACCTAAAAAATAAAACATAATACCTATTAAACCATAAACCCTTAGTCCATGATAGTCGTAATTCCTCATCCCAAGAAAACACTAAACCCTCATCCCAAGAAAACTCTAATCCCTCTATGCACAAAATCCTTAAACACTCAGCACCATAAAACCCAAATAACTCTGACCTATAAAACCCTAAATATTTATCCCTAGAAAACCCCTAACCCTTATCCAAAGAAACCATAATGCCTCAACCCTAGAAAACATGAATCCCTCATCCCTAGAGAACCCATAAACCTCAACATATAAATCCTATACTATTTTCCCTATAAAACCCTCATCCCCTCCCCCAATGATCCATAAACCCTCATGCCTATAAAATCCAACACCATAAATTACAAAAAAACCATAAACACTGAATTTCATAGAACCCTAAACCTAAAACCCCAGAAAAACTAGAAACCTCAACCTATGGAAACTGTAAACCCTTCAGCCCTAGAAATCAATAAACCCTCATCCTCAGAAATCCCTAAACCATCATCCAAAAAAAACCTTAATCCCTCAGCACCAAATAACCCAAAACCCTTAACCCAAGGTAACATCTAACCCTAATCCATATAAAACTAGAAAAATTCAACCAATGAAAATCCTAATCCCCCAGCCCAAAAAAACCTAAACTATCATCCCTAGAAAACCCTTAACCCTCATCTCTAGAAAAGCCTAAACCACCATCCACATAAAATTCTAAACTCATAACCATTGAAAACCCAATAACCTCACCATTAATAAATCCTAAAACCTCATTCATAAAAAACCCTAATATCCTAAAACCCACAAACCATCAGACCCAAAAGTCCATAAAGGCTAATCCCCACAGAACCCAAAACCCATTAGCCTCAAAAAAACACTAAACACTTGACCCTGAAAATATACTAAACACTCATCCCCCAAAACCAATAAACCCTATAATATGAAAATATCAATCCTATAGCTGCAATCCCACCTAAACCCTCATTCCCAAAAAATAGTAAACCTACAGCCCCAAAATCCATAATCTCTCATATGCTAAAAATTTTATTCCCTCACTCCCAAAAACCAAAAAACTCTCATCCCAAAATATCCATAAAACCTAATCTATTAATACCCTAATCTATCATCCCCATGAAATCTTATACCATAAAAAAAGATACACTAAAATGTTATCCCAAAAAAACCCTAAACCCTCATCCCTAAAAATCTAATCCTCAATAACCCAAGAACCCGAAAACCTCATCCCCAATAACTCTTAATACCACAACCAAAAAACCCAAAACTATTATCCCTAAAATACAATAAAACTTCATCCCCAGAAAACCATATAACGTTATCCTTAAAAATACTTAAACACTCATCCCAGAAACACATAAACCCTCTACCCCCAGAACCACTACTTCTAATCCCCAGTAACCACAATTCCAATAACCCAAAAAATTTTATACTCTCATACCACCAAACCTCTAACTACTCATATCTAAAATAATTCAAATTATCACCCCCAAATACCCATAATTCCTTATCCCAAAAAACCATAAACCATCATCCCCATGAAACCCTAACCTCACATCCCTAAAACCAGTAAACCCTCATCCTTAAAAACCAATAAATCCTCGCACCTAAAACCCCTATACCCCAATCCCAAAAAACAAGAAACCCCCAACCCAAAAAAATCCTAAATCATCATCCCCCAAAAATACTAAATACTAAACCCTAATAAACATGTTCCTTGGGTTTAGAAAAATCACAATCTATTAGCCTCAATGAATTGGGAACCATCACACCCAAAAAAACATCAATCATCGGGCCTAAAAACCTCAATAGACTCATCCCCAAAAATCATTAAAAACATATCCCCAAAACACTAAAAACTATAACCCTAAAAAACTTTAACCCTAATCCCACAAAACTGAAAACCATCATCACTAAGAAACCCTAAACCATGAGGCCTAAAAAACCCAATACCACCCGACTGAAGAAATAATAAACCTGCATCCCCAACAAATCCTAAGACATCATATTTGAGAAACCCCTAATCCATACCCCCACGAATACTTATTCCCTTACCCCCAACAAATCACAATCCGTCATCATCATGTAACTCTAATCCTTGATCTCCAAGAAACCCAAAACCAACTAACCCAAAAAACCCTAAACCCTAATCCTGATGAAACCCTTAATCCTCATACAATGAAACATTAAACCATCATCCCCATGAAACCCTAATCATTGATCCGAAAAAAACCCTAAAACTCATCCCCAGGAAAATGTGAACCTTATTCCCCAAGAAACCCCAAACCCTCGGCCCCATGAAAACCTAAACCCTCATCCCCACAAGACCCAAAAACCATATCCTCCAGAAACCCTAAATCCCCATACCAAAAAACCCTAAAACCTCATCCCCGAGAAACCCTAAAACCACAGTCCCATGAAACCATAAACTCTAAGTCATAAAAAAAACCTAAACCCTCCACATCAATAAACCATAAACACTCATACTCGTGATACTCCCAACATAAAACTCAATGAAGCTGTAATACAACCGCCAATGGATTATGAATCACTCAATAGAAATCTGAAACATTGAACCATATGAAATTCTAACCCCTCAGCACCATAAAACCCAAATAAATATGACCTATAAACCCCAAAATATTTATCCCTAGAAAACCCCAAAACCATACCAAAGAAACCATAATGACTCAACCCTAGAAAACATGAAACCCTCATCCCTAGAGAATCCAAAACCCTCAACATATAAATCCTAAACTATATTCCTTATAAAACCCTCATCCCGATCCCCCAATGATCCATAAACCCTCATCCCTATAAAATCCAACACCCTAAACTACAAAAAAAAACATAAACCCTAAATTTCATTGAACCCTAAACCTAAAACCCTAGAAAAACTAGAACCCTTAACCTATGAAAACTGTAAACCCTTCACCCCTAGAAATCAATAAACCCTCATCCTGAGAAAACCCTAAACCATCATCCCCAAAAAACCATAATCCCTCAGCACCAAATAACCCTTAACCTATAACCCAAGGTAAAATCTAACCATAATCAACATAAAACAGAAAAACCTCAACCTATGAAAAACGTAGTCCCCCATCCCAAAAAATCCTAAACTATCATCCCTAGAAAACCCTTAACCCTCATCTCTAGAAAACCCTAAACCACCATCCACAGAAACTGCTAAACTCTTAACCATTGAAAACCCAATACCTTCACCGTTAGGAAACCCTAAACCCTAATTCACAAAAAACCCTAATCTCCAAAAACACATAAACCATCATACCCAAAAGTCCATAAAAGCTCATCCCCACATAACCCAAAAACCATTAGCCTCAAAAAACACTAAACCCTTGACCCCGAAAATATAGTAAACACTCATCCCCAAAAACCAATAAACACAATAATATGAAAATATCAATCCTATAACTGCATATCCACCTAAAACCTCATTCCAAAATAATAGTAAACCTACAACCCCAAAATCCATAATCCCACATATGCTAAATGTTTTTCCCTCACTCCCAAAAACCTAAAAACTCTCATCCAAAAATATCTCTAAAACCTAATCTTTTAAACCCCTAATCTATCATCCTATAGAAATCGTAAACCATAAAAAAAGATACACTAAAATTTTATCCCAAAAAACCCTAAACCCTCATCCCTAAAAAATTCTAAACCTCAATAACCCAACAACTAGAAAACCTCATCCCCAATAACCCTGAAAACCACAACCAAAAAACTGAAAACCATTTACCCTAAAATACATTAAAACTTTTTCCCCAAAAATCCATATACCATTATCCTTAAAAATCCTTAAACACTCATCCCAGAAAACACATAAACCGTCTACCCCCAGAACCACTAATTCCAATCCCTAGTAATGACAATTCCAATAACCCAAAAATTCCTGTACTCTCAAACCACCAAACCTCTAACTCCTCATATCTAAAATAATTCAAACTATCATCCCCCAAAAAACCCTAATTCCTTATCCAAAAAAACCATAAACCCTCATCCCTAGGAAACCCTAAACTCACATCCCTAAAACTAGTAAACCCTCATCCTTAAAAACCTCTCAACCCTCACACCTAAAACCCCTATAGAACAATCCCAAAAAACACGAAACCCCCAACCCAAAAAAAATCCGAAACCATCATCACCTAAAAATACTAAACATTAAACCCTAAAAAACATGTTCATTGGGCCTGGAAAAATCATAATCTATTAGCCCCAAAGAATTGTGAACCGTCACACCCAAAAAAACATCAATCATAGAGCCTAAAAACCTCAAAAGCCTTATCACCAAAAATACATGAAAACGTATCCCAAAAACACTAAAAACTATAACACTAAAAAACTTTAACCCAAAGACCACAAAACTGAAAACCATCATCACTATGAAACCAAAAACCATGAGGCCTAAAAAACCCAAAACCACCAGACTAAAGAAACAATAAACCTGCATCCCTATCAAATCCTAACCCATCATATTTGCGAAACCACTAAACCATACCCCCATGAAACCCTATTCCCTTACCCCCAAAAAATCATAATCCCTCATCATCATGAAAATATAATCCTTGATCACCAAGAAACCCTAAACCATCTAACCCAAAAAACCCTAAACCCTAATCCTAATGAAATCCTTAAACCCAAAACAATGAATATTTAAACCATCGTCCTCATGAAACTGTAATCATTGATCCCCAAAAAACCTTAAAACCCATCCCCATGAAAATGTGAACCTTTTTCCCCAAGAAACCCTAAACCCTCGGCCCCATGAAACCCTAAATCTGCATCCCCAGAAAACCCAAAAATCATATCCTCTAGAAACCCTAAAACTTCATACCAGAAAATGCTAAAACCTCATCCCTAAGAAACGCTAAAACCACAGTCCCATGAAACCATAAATTCTTAGTCATAAAAAAACCAAAACCCTCCACACCAATAAACCATAATCCCTCAAACTCATGATACTCCCAACATAAAACTCAATGAAGCTGTAATCCAACTGCGAATAGAATATAAAAAAGTCAACATAAATCTGAAAAACTCAACAATATGAAATTATAAACCTTCACAATCATGAAACCCTAAACCATCATTACCATGAAGCCCTATATCCTTATCCCCATGAATCACAAAAAAAAACAACCCCATGAAAACATAAGCTGATAAACTTTATAAACCCTAAACACTAAACCCTAATACAACCTAATATATCATCATGAATAATCACTAGACTCTCATCACAAAGAAAACATAAACCCTATACCGTAATAAACCTGAAACACTCAGTCCCAAAGAACCCTAAACCCTCAGTCCATGAAATGATAAACCCTCATCTCCATGAAACCATAGACCCTCGTCCATATTAAAACATAATCCATCATCCCTAAGAATCCAAAAACCATTATCCCCAACAAACCCTAAACTATTAGCCCTAGGAAACAATAAAAACTCATCTTCATCCAAAATTAAAACCTCATCCCCCAGAAACCCTAATCCCTCAACACTAAAAAACCCATTACCCTCATCCACAATAATCCCTAAACCGACATCCCCTAGAAGCACTAAACAATCAACCCCTATAAACCCTAGACCATATTCCCCATAAAACACTGATCCCTTTTCCCCATAAAACACTGATCCCTTTTCCCCAATAAACCATAAACCCTCACCACCAAGAAACACTGAACCCACAACAGCAATAATCTTAGAACCCCAAGTCCCAATAATCATTGAATCTATAACAATAAGAAACACATAACCCTCATCCCCATTTAACCCTGAACCCTCATAAAAATGAAATGTGGAACCGTAAACCATAATAATTCCACAATACTTGGCTCCAAGAAACCCTGAACCCACATCCACAAGAAACCATGAAATCTCATCCATAAAAAACCCTTGATACTCAGCCCCAAAAATACATGTAACCTCAGAACCAAGATACCCTACACCCCCATCCCCAGGAAAACATGAACCTTGAGCTCCATGAAACACTGAACAATCATCCCCAAGAAACATTGAACCATCAAAGCCCAGAAGCCCTTAACACTTATCCCATGAAACCCTGAACCATATTCCCCAAAAATCAAAGAAAATGCAACCCCAATAAACATTAACCTATCAAAATAAAAGTGAAATGTTTTCCTGAAGAAACCCTAAATCCTCTACCCAAAAAATAATAAACCCTCAACATCAAAAAAATGTACCCTCAACCCCAGAAAATCCCTGAACCCTCAAGCAAAATATAACTTTATGCCTTCATCTACAAAAAATCTAGAAACATTATCCCCCAATAATATGGATCCTTGTTCCATGAAAAATTCTAATATCTAAACACTTATGGCCAAAAAATACTGAGCCCCCATTCCAAAAAAGGCTTTGACTCCTTATCTCTGAAAAACACTAAACTCTCATCCAAAAAACCACTAGAACACCCATCCCTATAAAAATCACGAACCCTCACCCACAAAAAACTAAAACCCTCATCCCAAAAAAACTGTGATCTATGACCCCCATACACAATAAAATGAAAAAACCTTAAAAACCTAATCCCACATTTCCAAAATTCCCCGAACCCTCCACCCTAAAATTCCAGGAATCGTAATCTCAAAAAAAACATGTACCCACATCCCTTGAAATCCATGAATCCTCAACCAATGAAATCCAAAAAACCCTCATCCCCCAAAAACCCTGAATCCTCTACACTGAAAAACCATGATCCCTTATCACCAATAAAACATTGAACTATTAATCTATAAAACCATAAATACAAATAACCTATAAAATTCAATACCCTCACCCCCAAAAATCCTTGACCCTCATCCCCAGAAATCAATAAACCCTTGTCCCAAAATAACCTTCATCGCTCAACACTGATAAACCCTGAACCCTTATCCTTATAAGATAACTAAAACCTACTTCAGAAAATACATTGTACAGTCAAACCTAAAAAATCCATATTCCACAAAAAATAATAAAATATCATACAAAAAATCCTATAAATCTCAAAACAAAAAAAACCATGATGCCTCAACCCAAAAATGGCCATTAATATCCTAACATAGAAAACCCTAATCCCTCGTCCCTAAAAGAACCTAAATCCTTAGCCCCAAATATTATGTGATCCATCATACCTAAAAAACCATAACACATGACACCAAATCCCTTAACCCACATCTATAAAAAAAACCCTAAACCCTTATACACCAAAAAATATATCCCTCACCTATAGATTTCCCTAATCCCTCGTCCCTAGAATCCCTCAAAACACAATCCCAAAAAACCCTGAACCCAAAACCCAAAAAATCCCAACACCAATCAAAAACATCCCTGAACCCTTGGACCAAAATAAACATTGAACCCTCAGTCATGAGAATAATTTAACCATCAAACCCCAAGAAACCTAAAAACCAAAGGCCCAAAAAAACACTGAACCCTCATACCCAAAATACCCTAAACCCTCAACCCAAATAAATCAAAACCCTTATTCCCAATAACCCCAGAACCTCGATCCCCAAAAAACACTGATCCCAGAGCCCTAGAAAACATTGAAAACTCATCCTAAAACAAACCATAAAGCCTCATCCTAAAAAAACCAATGCCCACATCCCCAAAAAAACCTAATCACCTATCTAAAAAATACTCTTAACCTTGAGCCCCAAAAATCTATCAACCCATATGACCAAAATATATTAAATACATATCCCCTAAAACAATAAACTAATCGCCAAAAAAACCCTCAACCGTCAGCCCCAATAAACACTTAACCTTCAGCCTGAATCATTACCAACCCACTATACAAAAGACCATAAACCATTATCCCAAAAAAACCCTCATTCCTCAACAACAACAAAATGTCAAACCTATGCCCTAAAGGACCCTCATCCTTGATTGCCAAAATAACCTCAAACCTCATCCGCCCAAACCCCTCATTCCTCAGCTCCAAAAAAATCATTCAACCATAAGCCCCCCCCCCCCCAAAACCCTTAAAAAAATCCATGAACCCCATCCACAAAACCCCACAACCATTATCCCCAAAAAACCATCAATCATCAACCCCAAACAAACCTAAACCCTAAAACATCATCCCAACAAAATCCCTCAACCCAAAACCGCAAAAATTTTGATAACATTATTCCTAGAATATCCCCAACCATATCCCCATAAAAACCAAAACCCACTACCCCTATCCCTGAGAATCCATCAACCCTAAGGCCTAAAAAACTGAAATCCCACAGTCCCACAAAACCATAAATCCTCAACCCAAAATAACCTAAGCTCACATCCCCAAAAAACTATAAATCATCAGCCCAAAAAACACTAATCCAATAGCTCCAACAAAAACTTTCAACCCAAAGGATGAAAAAAACCTAAAACCTAAACCACCCAAAAAGTCTAAACCATAACACCCGAAAAACAATCAGCCCTCAAACCTAAAACCCCCCACAATCCCCAGCCCTAACAAACCCTCAATAGCTATCCACAAAAAACCCTAAACCCTAAACCACCCAAAACACTAAACCCTCGTCACTAAAAACCCTTCAACCCTGAAAAAAAAAACCATAATCTATCATCAATTTAAAACCCTAATCCCATATTCTAAAAAAACCAACAACCATAGACCCAAAAATCATAAACCCTTATCCCCAAAATAACCTAAACCATTTTCCCCAAAAATCCATCATCCCCAACCCCCCAAAACCCTCATCACTTACCCCAAAAAATCCCAAACACTAATCAACAAAAAACACACAACACTCAGCCCCAAAAAAATCTTTTCCCTCTTCCCCAAAAAACCCAAAACCAAAAAAACACAAAAACAATCAACCCTCATCTCCAAAAAAAACCTACAATCATACCCACATTGTCCCTCAGAACTCATAAAAAAAAGACCTCAACCTTCAACCCTAAAAAATTATAAATTTTTATCCCAAAATACAATCAACAATCATCCTAAAAACCCCAAACCCTCACCTTAAAAAAACCCTCAACCCTAAGTCCCTAAAAACCCCCAGCCTTAAAAAACAATACACCCCAAACCCTCATCCCCAAATGACCAAAAACTGCCAGCCCAAAAAATCAATAATCCCTCAGTCCTAATAAATATTAGAACCTCATCCCTATATATTCATCAATAGTAATATCTAACAAACCCTCACCCCTAAAAAAGTCAATACTCATTATCAAAATACCCTCAACTCTGAATCTTAAAATACCCTCCACCATTATCCCCAAAAATCACTCAACCCTCTATCTTAAAAGACCCTCCACCCATGGTCCCAAAAATCCCTCAAAATTCAACCCCAAAACATTTCCAACACTCATCCTCACAAACCCCTCCACACTATTTCCATGACACCACCAACCATTAGCCCCAATAAAATGAATCCCTCATCCACCAAAACCTCCATCCATTGACCAAAAAACCCTAAACTAACACCCCAAATAATCAAAAAAACATAAAATACAAAAAAAAAATTACCAAAATAACCAAATAAGAAAAACCCCCAACCCTTGAAAACGATAAACCCTCATCCCAAGAAAAATAAAAAAGTCTATGTCCCAAAAAACACCAAAACCTCATCTGAATAAAATCTTAACCGTCATCCTAAAAAATATTTCTAAACCATCAATCCCAAAAAACCATATTATCTTAGTCCCCCGCAAAAAATACCTAAACCATTGGCTCAAAAAAAATTAACCTTGAGACCCAAACATCTCTAAACCATGAACCCAAAAAACCTAAACACATAGACCACAAAAAAACCCAAACCATTATAACCAATAATTATAAAAACACAAACCAAAAAAACCGTGAACAACTGCCGAAAAAAACTCTAAATCCTTGAACCAAAAAATCCTAATCACTCTATCCAATTAGAACCAAAACAGACTACCCCAAAAAAACCTAAACATACATCTCCAAAAAAATCAAATCCCTCATCTGCAAAAAACCATAAACACACATCCCCAAAAAATCATAATCCCTCAGCACTAAAAAACACCAAACCCTCATCCCAAACCATCCTAAATATTAATTCAAAATATAACCTAAACCCGTAGACCCTAAAAATAGCAATTCCTAGCACCCAAAAACCTAAAACCCATATCCCCAAAAAAACAATAAATCCTCCACCCTTGAAAATGTTGAGACACACAGAAAAAAAATATCCTAATCCCTCGGCACAACAAACCCCAGACCCATAGCCCAAAAAAATCATAAAACCTCAATCCAAAACAACTAAACCCTCAACCAGAAGAAACAATAAATCCTCAAACCTAAAAAACCTAAACTATAATCCCCAATGAAAACATAAACCCTCATCCCCAAGAATTATCCTAAGCCCCTAGATATAAAAATACCTATACAATCAGCACAAAAAACCCTAAACACTTGACCCCAAAAAAACACTAAACCATCTACCCCACAAAGAACTAAACGTTCGACCCAAAAAACTCATAATCCCACTGACCTAAAAACACAAAA
Organism: Viscum album; assembly: GCA_963277665.1. Classification (NCBI taxonomy): domain Eukaryota; kingdom Viridiplantae; phylum Streptophyta; class Magnoliopsida; order Santalales; family Viscaceae; genus Viscum; species Viscum album. The sequence goes on from OY728141.1 coordinate 1,900,913,873, forward strand.
CCCTATATCCTAAAGAAACCATAAACCCAGATCCCATAAAAATAATATTATCTCAGTCCCCAATAACCCAAAACCCTCTCCCACAAAAACTATAAAACCACTTCTCCAAAAAACCATTGACCTTTAGTCTTAAAAATTCAAGTTACCATTTCCCAAATGTTCCAAAACCATCATCCCCTAAATATAGAAAACCATAATCTCTAAATAATCCCAAAAACCACACACCAAATAAATCTAGAACATTCAGTCCTAAAAAACCCAAAAACCCTCATTCCAAAAAACCCCCAAACCATTAACCATAAATTTCACAAAACCTTAGTCGAAAAAATCCATAAACGCTAAGCCCAATAAAACCCAAAAATCTCATCTCTAGAAAACCCTAAACTCTCAGAAAAATAAACTCAAATCCCTCATCCCAAAAATTCATAAATCCTCTTCCCTAATAAATCATATACCATCATCCCCAAAACCATAATCACTCAACCCAAAAATATCTAAACCTTTATCCCTAAAAAACAATAAACGTTCTACCCAAAAAATCATAAACATTCAGCCCCAAAAAGTATAAACTCTCGTCCCAAAAAACCATAATCCCTCAAACCAAAAAAACCCCCAAAACTAGAATCCCATGCCCCAAAAAACCAAAAACCCTTAATCTGGTCAAACCCTAAACCATAATCCCAAATAAAAAATAAAACCATAAACCATAAACCCATATTCCTAAGAAACCCTAAACACAAAACCCCAATACAACCTAATATATCATCATTAATAATCTCTATACCATCATAACATAGTAACCATAAACCCTATACTGTAATAAACCCAAAACACTCAGCCCCCGGAAACCCTAAACCCTCAGTCCAAGAAATGATAATACCTCATCCCCATGAAACCCTAGACCATCGTCCATATTAAAACATAATCCATCATCGATAAGAAACAGAAAACCATTCTCCCCAACAATCCCTAAAAACTATTCTCTAGGAAACAATAAACACTCATCTTCATCCAAACATAAAACCTCATCCCCCAGAAACCCTAATCCCTCAACACCAAGAAACCCTTTACCATCATCCATAATAAACCCGAAACCTCCATCCCCATGAAGCACCAAACCTTCAACCCCTTGAAACCCTGGACTATAGTCCCAATGAATCCCTAAACCATCACCCTCACGAAACCCTAATCCCACATCCCCATAAAACACTGATCCCTTTTCCCAATGAACCATAAACCCTCACTACCAAGAAACACTTAACCCACTACACCAATAATATTAGAACCCCAAGTCCCAATAATCATTGAAACATTAACCCTAAGAAACACATAACCCTCATCCCAATGTATCCTTGAACCCTCATAAAAATGAAATGTGGAACCCTAAACCATAATAATTCCTCAATACTTAGCTCCAAGAAACCATGAACCCTCATCCCCATGAAACCATGAACACTCATCCACAAGAAACCCATGATACTTAGCACCAAAAATACATGTACCCTCAGACCAATGATACCCTAAACCCCCATCCCCAAGAAAACATGAACCATGAGCTCCACTAAACATTGAACCATAATCCCCAAGAAACACTGAACCATCAACCCCAAGAAGCCCTTAACATTTATCCCAGGAATCCATGTACCCTATTCTTTAAAAACCATACAAAACACAACCCCAATTAACCTTAATCTATCAAATGAAAAAAAAAGAAATGTTTTCCTTAAGAAACCCCGAATCCTCTACCCAAAAATAGTAAACCATCATCCTCAAAAAGGTGAACCATCAACCCCAGAAAATTCTGGAATCCTCAGACAAAACATAATCTTAATCCTTCATACAAAAAAATCGAGAAACATCATCCCCCAATAATATGGATCCTTGGTCCATGAAAATTTTTAATCTCTAAACACTTATCACCAAAAAATACTGAGCCCCCGTCCCAAAAAATATGTTGACTCCTTGTCCCTTAAAAACACTAATCTCTCATCCAATATAACACAAGAACACCCATCCCTATAAAAATCATGAACCCTCACCCACAAAAAACCAAAACCCTCCTCCCAAAAAAACTATGATCCATCATCCCCTATACACACTTAAATGAAGAACCCATAAAAACCTAAACCCACACTTTCAAAAATCCCTGATCCCTCCACCCTAAAATTACATGAATTGTAATCTCAAAAAAATATTCTACCCTCATCCCAAGAAAACCATGAATCATCAACTAAGGAAATCCAAAAAACCCTCGTCCCCCAAAAAACCTGAATCCTCTACACTAAAAAAACATTATTCCATATCAAGAAAAATTCATTGAACGATTACCCTATAAAACCATAAATCCTCATCACCTATAAAATCCAAAACCCTCACCACCCAAAAACCTTGAAGCCTCATCCCAAAGAATCAGTAATCCCTTTACCATTAAAAACCTTCATCCCACAACACCGATAAACCCTGAACCCGTAGCCTTAAAAAACAACTGGAAACTCCTTCACAATATAGATTGAACAGTCAACCCTAAAAAATTCAATATTCCACAAAAAGCCATTAAAGATCATACTAAAAATCTGATAACTGTCAAAACAAAAAAACCATGATTCCTCATCCCAAAAAAGTAATTTAATTTCCTTCCATAGAAAACCCTAATCCCTCGTCCTAAAAAGGACCTAAACCCTTATCCCCAAAAAATATGTGATCCATCATACCTAAAAAAACTCATAACACATGACACCAAACACCCTTAACCCACATCTATAAAAAAAACCCTGAAAACGTATACCATAAAAAATATATCCCTCAACCATAGATATCCCTAATCCCTTAGCCCTAAAACCCCTCAAAATAAAATGAAAAAAAACCCTGAACGCACAACCCAAAAAATCCCAACAACAACCAAAAATATCCCTGATCCCTTGGACCAAAATAAACCTTGAATGCTCATTCATGAGAAACACTGAACCATATCTCCATAAAAATCCTAAAAATCATAGGCCCAAAATAACATTGAAGCCTCATACCCATAATACCCTAAACCCTCAACCCCAAATAATCTGAACCCCTATTTCCAATAACTCCTAAAACTCGATCCCAAAAAAACACTGAGACCTTAGCCCTAGAAAACACTAAACCCTCATAAGAAAAAAATACAATAAACCCTCATCCTAAAAAAACAAATGCCCTCATCCCCAAAAAACCCTAATTAGATATCTCAAAATAAATCTTAACCCATAGCCCCAAAAAACCATAAACCATATGACAAAAATATATTAAATACATGGCCCCTAAAACTCTAAACTATTTTCCAAAAAACCCTCAACCGTCAGCCCCAAACAACAATTAACCATCAGCCTAAAAATTCACCAACCCACAATACAACAGAAAATAAACCATTATCCAAAAAACCCCACATTCCTCAACAACAAAAAACGGCAACCTTGTACCCGAAAGACCATCATCCTTGAGTGCCAAAATACCCTCCCTCACCCCCCAAACCCCTCAATCATCAGCTCCAAAAAAATACCTCAACCATAAGCCCCCCCCAAAAAAAACATAATCCCAAAAAAACTCATGAACCCCATCCACAAAACCCCACAACCACTATCCCCAAAAAACCATCAATCATCAACCCCAAAAAAACCTAAAAACTCAACCCTCATCCCTAAAAAATCCCTCAACCCTCAACCCCAAATATTTTGAAACCATTATGCCCATAATATCATCAACAATATCCCTATAAAAACCAAAAACCCTACCCATAACACTGAAAATACATCAACCCTAAGGCCTAAAAAACCGAAATCCCACAGCACCACAAAACCATAATCCATCAACCACAAAATAACCTAAATCACATCCCAAAAAAAACAATAAATTATCAACCCCCAAAAAAACTAATCCCATAGCTCCAAAAACCATTCAACCCTTAAGATGAAAAAAAACCTAAACCTCAACCACCCAAAAAGTCTAAACCATAACACCCAAAAAACCATCAACCCTCAGCCCTAAAAAACCCGCAATCCCCCACCCCAAAAAACCCTCAACCCCTGTCACCAAAAAACCCTAAACCCTAACCCACCCAAAACACTAAACCCTAATCACTAAAATACCCTCAACCCTGATTCAGATTAATCCATAATCTTTCTACCATTTAAAACCCTAATCCCATATACTAAAAAAACCAACAACCATTGACCCAATAATCATAAACCCTTTTCCCCAAAATAACCTAAACCATTTTCCCCAGAAATCCATCATCCCCCAACCCTCAAAACCCTCATCCCTTACCCCAAAAGATCCCAAAAACAAATCAATAAAAAACACTCAACACACATCCCCAAAAACATCTTATCCCTCGTCCCCCAAAAACCCAAACACTCACCTTAAAAAAACCCTGAACCCTAAGTCCCTAAAACCCCCACAGCCTTCAAAAACAAAAAACCCCAAACCCTCATCCCCAAATGGCCAATAAATGCCAGCCCAAAAAATTAATAAACCCTTAGACCTAATAAATATTAGAACCTCATCCCTATATATTCCTCAATAGTAATCTTTTACAAACCCTCACCCCTCCAAAAAATAGTCAATACTCATTAAAAAAATACCCTCAACTCTGCATCTGAAAAAACCCTCCAACATCCTCCCCAAAAATCACTCAACCCTCTGTCTTATAAGACCCTCCACCCATGGTCCCAAAAATCCAACAAACTTCAACCACAAAAAATTTTCAACCCTCAACCCCACAAACCCCTTAACACTATGTACATGAAACCACCAACAATTAGCCACAAAAAACCTGAATCACACATCCCCAAAACCCCCATCCTTTGACCATAAAACCCTACACTAACAACCCCAAGAAACAAAAAAACATAAAATCCAAAAACTAAATTACCTAAATTGCCGAAAAACCAAAAACCCCCAACCCTTGAAAATGATAAAACCTCAACCCCAAATAAATAAAAAAGCCTATGTCCCATAAAACACCAAACCCTCATCCTCATAAAATCTTAACCCTCATCCTGAAAAATATTCCTAAACCATCAACCCTAAAAAACCCTAAACTCTTAGTCCCCCCCTCCCAATAAAACCCAAAACCATTGTATCAAAAAATATTTAACCTTGAGACCCAAACATTTCTAAACCCTGATCCCAATAAACCTAAAAACATAAACCACAAAAAACCAAAAACCATTATCACCAAAAATAATAAAAACATAAACCAAAAAAACCTTGAACAACAGCCACAAAACACCATAAATACATGAACCAAAATATCCTAAAAACTTGATCCTATTAGACCCAAAATAGACTACCCCAAAAAACCCTAAACCTACATCCCCAAAATACTCAAAACCATCATCTGCAAAAAACCATAAACACACATCCCCAAAAAATCATAATCCATTGGCACTAAAAAAACAACAAACCCTCAACCCAAAACATCCTAAATCTTAATTCAAAATATAACCTAAACCCTTGGACCCAAAAAATAGTAATGCCTAGCACCCACAGACCTAACACATATATCCCATTAAAACAATAAACCCTCCTCCGTAGAAAATTTTGAGTCACACGGAACAAAAAAAACATATTCCCTCAGCACAACAAACCCCAGACACATAGCCCAAAAAAATCATAAAACCTCAATAAAAAAAACTAAACCCTCAACCCGAAGAAACAATAAATCCTCAAACCCCAAAAACCCTAAATTATGGGCCCCAAGGAAAACATAAACCCTCATCGCAAAAAATAATCCTAAACCCCTAGATATAAATATACCTATACAATCAGCACAAAAAACCTTAAACCCTTGACCCCAAAAAACACTAAACCCTCAACCCCACAAAATAGTAATCCCTCAACCCAAAAAACTCATAATCTCACAGACCTAAAAACATAAAACCCTATATTATAAAGAAACCATAAACCCAGATCCAATAAAAATAATATTATCTTGGCCCCCAAAAACCCAAATTCCTCTCCTACAAAAACTATAAAACCACTTATCCAAAACACCATAAACCTTCCGTCGTAAAAATTAGAATAACCATTTCCCAATAGTTCCAAAACCATCATCCCGTAAATATAGAAATCTGTAATCACTAAAAAATTCCTAAAATCCCAGACAAAAAAAAACCTATAAATGTTGGTCCTAAAAAACCCAAAAACCCTCATTCCAAAACACACCCAAACCATCAGCCATAAATTTCAAAAAACCTTAGTCAAAATAATCCTTAAACGAAAATCCAAATAAAACCCAAAACTCTCTTCTCTAGAAAACCCTAAACTCTCATAAAAAAACACAAATCCCTCATCCCTCATCCCAAAAACCCTCTTCCCTAATAAATCATATACGATTATCCCCAAAACCATAATCTCTTAACCCAAAAATATCTAAACCTTTATCCCTAAAACCCATAAACCTTCTACCCAAAAAATCATAAACATTAAGCACCAAAATCATTAAACTCTTATCCCAAGAAACAATAATCCCTCAAACCAAAAAAAACCAAAGCTATAAAAAATTAGAATATCATTACCACCAAAACCCTAAACAATAAATCAAAAAAAGAAAAACACAGTATCCCAAAACAAAGCCAAACCTAAACCCCTAAATGACTGTTAATTCTTATCCCAAAAATTCGAAAACCCTCATCCCAAATAATCCCAAAACCCATAGCCAAAAATCCTGAAACATGTGTCCCTTGAAAACCCTATACCTTCATCTAAAAAGAACTAAACCCTCAACCCCAGAAAACTCAAATCTATTATCCCTAATAGACCCTACAACATCATCCAGAAAAAACCTAAACCCTCACCCACAAAAAACCATATACATGCATTCCCAAAACTCCTTAAACCATTATCCCCCCAAAAAATCATAAATCATAGGTTCTAATGATCCAATACCCTTATCTATAAAAATACTTACATCCTGAACACAAAAAAACCTTGAACACGTATCACCCAAAAACCCAAAACCCTTATCCCAAAAAACCCAAAACCCTAATCCCAAAAAAACATAATCTGAATTCCCCAACAAATCTAACACCGTAGCCCCAAAAAACCATACACCCTCAGCACCCAAAATATATAAACCTTTCACCTCGAAAAAATCCTAAACCCGCATCCCTAAAAAACCCTTCATCAAGATCCATGAAAAAACTATTCACATTTCCCTGATAAATTTTAAAACCTTTGACCATAAATGTCAAACAAACCACCCAAACAACCCTAAACTCCATGTCCCAATAAACCCTAAATCATTAACCCAAAAAAATAATTAAACCCATTCCTTGGAAAAAACATAAAACAGTAGCGCCAAAAAACCCCAAAAACATCAAACCCCAGAAAACACAAAAATATCAGCACCCAAACATGAATCCCACAGTCCCAAGAATCCATAAACCCTCATCCCAAAGAAACCATAAAAACTAGCCCCAAATAACCCAATACCCTCAACCATGAAATATTCAAACCCTTAATCCCCAAAAAACCCAAAGCCATTATCCCATAAAATTTCCAAACCCTCATCCCCAATAAACCTCTGACCATTAACCCAAAAAATCCACAAACCCTGAGCATAAAATACACCACATACCCATTTCCCAAAAAAAAAACCCCCAGCCCCAAAAAACCTCAAACCCTAAGCCCCCTAAAAACATAAACCATCACCCGTACAAAATTAAAAACATTCATCCAGAAAATATCACAAACTCCCATCCCCAAAAACACAAAACCGTATTACCAAAAAAACCTAAACAATCATCCTAAAAAATCCCAAATTTCCATAAATAAACAAATCCCTCATCCCCAAAGAACAAAAACCTTCATCCCAAAAAAATCTAAACCCTCAACCGCAATTAACTGGAAACCATCAATATGTCATGAGTGATTCAAAAATAGACTAGGGGTTTAATTTATATCATTTATCAAAAATACATCAGTTTTTATTTATTACAGAATCAATGGTGAGTGCTTTATTCAAGATATGAATTTCATTGTAACTAAAAAAAATGATAAAAAGGTTTTTTAGTGGTTTGGAGAATCACGATCCAATTTTAATCATCATCCTTTTCTAATCTGTGAGAATATTGATAGCTTCTAACAACTCACTTTTAGTGGTCTGATAACCTATTACCGACTCTACTATAACGAACCATACTTTACATACATTGTTAATACTTCAAAATTGAAGTACACTTATTACAACATATGACAAAACCACAAAGGACCGTATAGGTATAGTGTCTTTAGAAACTGGGAAACATAAACAACTGGTTCATAAATCTTCTACAGTGTCTCCCATTTATTTCATCATATCTAGGGTCCCTTTTAGCATATTCTACTTAATATCCATCTTCCTGACCTGGGGAAAAGAAAACATAAAAAGGTGAGCTCAAATGCTCAGTAAGGGCAAATAAAGGAAATAAAAATCATATCATATCTTTTTGAAAAATCAAAACCTGTAAAAGAGATCATAATATCTTAACATGGAATAAATCATAGAAGTGAAAATGAGATCCCCATAATCATAACATAAAACTTCAAACTTTGTGGCATGCACACATAATCATGGAAAATCATTTCTTGTTAGTCATGACTCATTTCCAAGACTATCTTAGTGGACAAAGTCCCTTTCTGAACCGAGTTCACTCCTCGTTTCAGTCCTGTACCACTGAACCGAAATAACCTTCTGTTCCAGCCATGTCTATCTCATGAGATATAAAATCTTTACCCAATGCAATGGAGGGAGATATAGGTCCCACCCATCTTATAATGAATCCTTTCTTATGTGTGCCACATAATCATAAATCATACATCATCGCATAACCCATGTAATAAAAATGGGATTCTTAAACAACATGACATCATAAAACAATTCATATAAGATAAAGGAATTCATAAAAATGTTTCCATCACAACATAATCAAATCCATGTAATAATAGGGATAAAAACAGAACCCTTTTATTATCTTAGATGGAAAATAATTTTGATAAAATACTTGAACTCCATTCTTGAGGAAAATATCCTTTCTACTTCAAAAACATTTTTCCTTTCATAACATTTCATACAACTTTAAAATAAAAGAAGCTGATTAAAAATAAACTTTAAAACTTGTAAAGGAAGTTTCTTGGAAATAATTTTTTAAAAATCCATTCATGCCGTATAAGTTAAAAAAAACATTCTTCGTACTTTTTTCGGAAAAGTCAAAAAGTACCTCGTACGAAAAACGACAAAAGATTCCTTTCATACATATTACTAAAAACTCACCGAAGGGTAAAAATGGATTTAAAAAATTTTAAGTGGATGGAAATAATATTACATATTGATGAAACATGGATTTGGATGATAAAATACACCCCAGTAAATACTTACGAATAAACAATCTCGGATAAAAATGAGATTGTGATATTTCCCTTACCTTAGGTCCGATTTGCTTTAATCATGTCCGAAGCTCCTGTATAATGGTTTAAATAATGTTATTGACTTATTCCAGAATCATACATATTGATATGATATCATATATGGTCATATTATTAGCTTCTTGTTAGTAACATTTCATTGTTACTTGTTACTCGGGTCTTTATAACTTTTTGTTCTTATGCGTGTTTTGTCGAATAAATTCTTATTCTTATCTTTAGGTTATAGATAATTCATTTACAGAATGGTATTAGTGTAGTATATACCATATTCATTCATTCAATTCATTTATATAATCATTATGAAATGAAGATCATGTAGAACGAGTCGCATCACATCGTGGAGACGGTATTCCGTACGTACGCACGAGTGATGATATCGTTCCTATGATCGTGGAATTGTATTGAAGTATATATATATTATTTCAGTATCAATATTACTTCATAATAATCATATATAGTTACTCATTACACCATTATACTCATCATTTTAAGGTGATGGTGGAAAATAGATTACACCACGGCGTGGAGACGGTATTCCGTACGTACGCACGCGCGGTGATTTCATTTTTTCCGTAGGATGGATAGAAGGTGAATAAGGGTTGTTTCATATTTATAATAACATATCAGTATGTAAGTAATACTGATGTTATTACTTTATCATGAAACGACTAAAGAAGAAGAAGTTGAAGAATAAATAAATTGAAAAGATCGGTAATGGATATTACCTCTTCTTTGGAACGCTTCTTTGAATCCTCCACCTAAGGAACTAATATTGGTCTTTGGAGAAGACCAGGACCTATAGGATTATTCTAGGGAAGTGGAGAGGAGAAAATGTCAGGGGTTGGCCGAGCTTGAGTGCTCAAATTGGTGTGAGGAGGAGGGGGAGGAGGTGCCCTTTTATAAGGGAGGAGTGGGGCACCTTAGGAATATCTCAAAATATTATTTTATATTAAAGTCAAAATCGGTTTATAATGGTTCCAAAGGGTCTTATTTCGAAGCTAAAGTGGGGATGGGTCGAAATTATATCAACCAATAGGATTTAGACAAGTTTAGGGTATTATTTTAACCTTATCAATTAGATTTAACTCTAAGTTAATTAATTTAACTTTTACCGTGTCTTTTTGTTTTCTTTCACTATATGGTTAATAAACTTACTATAACATGCCAAACGAACCCCAAATTGTTTATTATTAATATATATATCCTTATATAATTCATTTGACCGAACCTTAGATTTTGAGGAATAAAATAACAATTAGTAATATAATATTTGATTTAAAAACTATTTTGTGTCAATTTTGACACTATTTGATATATGATTTTTGTGAAAGTCATAACAGAATTATATGTTCAAAAAAAATTTATTAAATCAACACTAATATATCATAGTAACCTATAAAATTAGTGGAATTCATAAAAAGTCTTAAATTACATTTATTTTGGTATTTATATTATCAATTATGTCAATATTTCATTAATAAGATAATTACTGCATCATCTTTGTCTCATAAATAAATTAAATTATTTGATGTCTAAAAATTACAAATAAAATATCATCATGTAAGAAATCTTTTTAGCTTTCTAATTAATATTTACAATTGAATTTATCTTATGTATAACCCCATATTAAAAATGATTTACTTATTAAACTTTGATTTTAACTATTTTAACCCTTCTTTAAATAAATTAATAATAAATGTCCTAATCTAATCCAAGTGGGACTAAATGGTCATATTTTATTCCTAAGATTTTTTTTGGTCGAATTACACTTGTCCAATAGAATTAGGACATGTGTTATGGTAATAATGATATCATATTTACCCTTAGTTACCCTATTTACTATTAACCGCGGTAAAAATAGTAAAAAGTTACTATTCACCAAAAAATTATTTTTTTCTCATTGAACCACATTTTACTTACTGATATCAACCGTGTCTGTCGGATTTTTGAAATTCCAATCACAGAAGCGGTAAAATTAAGTTTTATGCAAAATTCAGTTTTTAACCTACCACTTAGTGGTTTCACTATTCATCAAAAATTGAATGTTTTCAGAAAAATACCAAAATTTCACCCTAGGCTAATTTCGATATTCTGAGTCCAAAAATGAAGTCCATTTTGAAAAATAAAATTTATAAAATTTCAAAAAGTGGTTATTACTATTCATAACGGCTAGTTTTAATAACATATTGTTGTTTAGTGAAACTCGGTATTGCATACGACGCAAGCTATCGAGGAAGGTCGCGATTGCGTGTAAAGCAAGCCAAGCAAGTGTTGTGTAGAAAAAGATTCCTTTGATGATTTATATAACATAAAAGTCTCGGGTGTTACATTCTACCCCCCTTAAAAAGAATTTCGCCCTCGAAATTCGTCACTTTGTAACAAACAGATGAGGATAATTCTCCCTCATCATATCCTCAAGCTCCCATGTAGATTCTTCAAGTTGGTGGTTCCTCCATAAAACCTTCACCAAGCGAGTGGTCTTGTTTCGTAGGACTTTTTCGCTACGATCCAGAATCTCTATCGGCTGCTCTTCATAAAAAAGATCTTGCTCCAGCGGTACAACTTCTGAGCTGAGTACATGTGAATGATCTAGTATGTACTTTCTCAGGAGAGATACATGGAACACATCGTGAACTTGAGAGAGATTCAGTGGAAGCGCCAATCGGTAAGCTACCTTCCCAACACGATCCAGTATTTCGAAAGGACCGATATATCTAGGGCTCAACTTCCCCTTCTTTCCAAATCTCATAACCCTCTTCGAGGGAGATATTCGTAAGAACACTTTATCGCCCACGTCAAACTCTAGGACTTTTCTTCGGTTGTCGGCATAAATTTTCTGTCGACTCTGAGCTGCTCTTATGTGTTGTTGAATAGATCTGACCTTTTCTGCCATTTCATCAATGAGATCAGGTCCTAATAGCTTTCTTTCCCCAACTTCATCCCAGCAAGTTGGAGTCCTGCATTTCTTTCCATAGAGAGCTTCATAAGGAGCCATCTGAATACTGGAGTGAAAGCTATTATTATAAGAAAATTCCACCAAAGGTAGGTGTTGATCCCAAACTCCTTTGAAATCCATAGAGCAAGCTCTCAACATATCTTCTAGGGTTTGAATTGTTCTCTCAGACTGACCGTCTGTCTGGGGATGATAAGCAGTGCTGAAACTCAACTCTGTATCCAGAGTATGCTGAAGACTTCGCCAGAACTTTGAGGTAAATCTCGGATCTCGATCAGATATAATAGAAAGTGGTACTCCATGCAATCTTACCACTTCCTTTACATATATCCTGGCAAGCTGATCTAGAGAGAAATCCTCTCTAATAGCAATGAAGTGTGCAGACTTTGTAAGACGATCAACTATGAACCAAATAGCATTATTGCCTTTGGATGTTTTAGGAAGTCCTGTGACAAAGTCCATAGTGATGTTTTCCCATTTCCATTCGGGTATGGGTAATAGTTGTAACATCCCCTTAGACTTCTGTCTCTCAGCTTTAACTTGTTGACAAACTAAGCATCGAGAGACATATTCAGCAACATCTCTTTTCATGCCATCCCACCAGAAGTACTCTTTCAGGTCCCTATACATCTTCGTGCTTCCAGGATGAATAGAGAATGAAGAACTATGAGCCTCATCCAGAAGCTCCTTCTTTAATTCGGGGATGGAAGGAACACAAACCCGATTCCCGAACTTTATTATCCCATCACAATCAAGGTTGAATTCAGGAACATTTCACACCTTCTTTTGTAACTCGACATCTTCTTTCTGTGCCTCTTTAATCTTCACATGTATAGATGGTTGAACATTCATTTGAGAAAGATAAGATTTTTCCCCTTCCATTATAATTCCAAGATCCATCCTTTGTAAATCCATAAATATTGGATCTTTTGTGATCCTCATCATGGATAAACTAGCATGGTCTTGTCGACTTAATGCATCTGCCACCTTGTTTGCTTTCCCAGGGTGGTAATGGATTGAGAAGTCATAATCCTTAATCAGCTCCAACCATCTTCTTTGACGCATATTCAACTCCTTTTGTGTGAAAATATACTTTAAACTTTTATGATCAGTATAAATATCACACCTTTCACCATAAAGGTAATGCCTCCAAATCTTTAATGCAAAGATTACCGCAGCCAACTCCAAATCATGTGTTGGGTAATTTTGCTCATGGATTTTCAACTGTCGCGAGGCATAAGCTATCACCATATCATTTTGCATAAGAACACACCCCAATCCCTTCTTGGATGCATCACTGTAGATCACAAACCTTTCTCCACTACAAGGCAGTGTGAGCACAGGTGCACTGGATAACCTTCTTTTCAACTCCTTGAAATTCTCTTCACATTCCTCTGTCCAGACAAACTTAACTCCCTTCTGAGTCAACTTGGTGATTGGATTAGATAATCATGAAAAATCTTTTACAAAACGTCGATAATATCCAGCCAAACCAAGAAAACATCGGATCTCAGTTACTGTTGTTGGTCTCGACCATCTTTCGATAACCTATGTTTTTGCTGGATCCACAGATATCCCTTCTTTTGAGATTATATGACCCAAAAATGCAACTTTTTGAAGCCAAAATTCACACTTGGTAAATTTGGCATAAAGCTTCTCCTTTCTCAGGGTCTTCAATATAATTCTCAAGTTATCTTCATGCTCTTCCTTGCTCTTTGAATAGACAAGAATATCGTCTATAAAGACTACCACAAATTGATCAAGATAGTCTCTAAAGACTCTATTCATTATATCCATGAAGATAGCAGGGGCATTAGTAAGACCAAATGGCATCACTATAAATTCATAGTGTCCATACCTTGTACGGAAAGCCGTCTTTGGTATATCCTCCCTTTTGACCCTTAATTGATGATACCCTGAACGAAGATCAATATTGGAAAAGTATTGAGCTCCGCGTAGTTGGTCAAATAAGTCATCAATGCGTGGGAGAGGATATTTGTTCTTGATAGTGATCTTGTTAAGTTCTCGATAATCAATGAAAAGTCTCATTGATCCATCTTTCTTCTTAACAAATAGAACAGGTGCTCCCCAAGGTGACGCACTAGGGCGTATGAATCCCTTATCCAGATTCACTTGGAGTTGCTTCTTCAATTCCTACAACTCAATTGGGTCCATTCTATAAGGTGTCTTTGAAATAGGCAAAGCACCCGGTACGAGTTCTATTGAAAACTCAACTTCACGATTTGGTGGAAGACCCGGTAATTCCTCCGGAAAGACATCATCAAACTCCCGTACAATGGGCATATTCTTAATCGTGAGTTTCTCACCAACCATTTGAGATAAATAACCTTCATTTAGTGGAATCAATACCCATACGATGGAAGAAATTTCCACTGGAAGGTTATGTTCATCCTTGCATTGATAGACGATCGTAGATTGATCTGGAATATGAAATGTGACTTCCCTTCTTTGGCAATCGATATGAGCTCCATGTAGAGAAAGCCAATCCATGCCAAGAATCACATCAAATTCCACTAAAGGAAGGATCACAAGATTTGCAGGAAGCACTTTCCCACAAACTTCGATCGGAGAAGAATTATAAACTTTTGATGCGATTGATGTGCCATTAGGTGTTGTCACAGCTAACTCAACATCTAATTGTTGAGGTAATATGGTGATACCCTTAGAAATTTTTTCAGAAATAAAAGAATGGGTGGATCCAGAATCAAATAAAACATTTTCTACTTTAGAGTGGATGGTAAGTGTACCTTTCACCACATCGTTATCGTACTCCACATCGCTGATAGAAATTGCATGTGACTGTCCTTTGTCTTTAGCCTTAAGAGTTTGTTGACGTCGACCATCATCATCAACCCTTGGATTTGGGCATTGATTGGCATAATGCCCCATCTCCTTGCACTTGAAACATTGAAGTGTAGTAGGTTCATTCTGTGTATCCCTTCCTTTGTTTGCGTCATTAGACATCTTCTTCCCATTATCACGACATTCAAATGCCCGATGACCTTCTTTTCCACATTTAAAACATTTACTTGTCCCTTTAAGACAACTCCCTCCATGTTTCTTTCCACACTTTGAGCATAAGGAAAAGCTCATCTTCTTTTCCGTGTGCTCTTTAGATTTTTCTTTGAATTCCATCTTCCTCTTCTTATCAAACCCATGTGACTGATGGGTTACTCCAATCTCCATTTCGACTTTGAGAGCACATCGAACGATTTCCTCATAGCTATTGAAGTCCTTTATGGCTAACGCCCATCGAAGACTTGGTTTTAAGCCACTAAAGAATCGATCGATCTTACTCTCAGGTTGGATAATAATACCAGAAGCGTACCTTGAAAGTCTTGTAAAATTTGCTTCATAGGTACCAACAGATTCATCATCCCTTTGCTTCAGTTCAAGAAACTATTTCTCCATCTTTGTTCGGAGAATACGAGGGAAGTACTTATTGAAAAATAAGTTCTTGAACTCGTCCCATTCCATAGACTCAATTTCATCCCTTTGCCTCGTATTCTTAACAAGATTCCACCATTGATCAGCATCTCCTTCCAAACGATACACTGCTAGGATGACTTTATCATGTTCATAACATTGAAGAACTGAAAATATCTTTTTAGTAGTACTAATCCATTGTTCAGCAACTAATGGATCAGTAGACCCGCTGAAAGAAGGTGGACGCTGCCTCATGAAGGATTCAACAGAATGTTGCTCCCTCCTTTGCTCGTTTGGAAATCCTGCATGATTCATAGCTTGAGAAAGTTGTGCGAGCATGGATACAAGATTTTGCATTCCAGTTACCATATCATTTGGTTGCTCAGGGGGACAATCATTTCATTGCCCATCGCATTCCACGTTAACATGGTTCCTTCGGGTTCCAGCCATTGACTAAAACCAAGAAGAATAGTGTGAGCAACACTAATTATAATAGGAAACCACATAATTCAAGAATAAAATTTTCATGCTTAAGGTCTTATCCTAGGTTATTCAAGGCCATTTCTAAAACAATACGATTGTGTTCTATGCTTAGACTTATCCTTAGGGTTCTTACTAAGGCTTTCACATCCTAGTTTCCAAAGGTTGACTATACCTTTCCTCTGATACCAACTATAACGACCCATACTTTACATACATTGTTAATACTTCAAAATTGAAGTAAACTTATTACAACATATGACAAAACCACAAAGGACCATATAGGTATAGTGTCTTTAGAAACTGGGAAACATAAAAAACTGGTTCATAAATCTTCTACAGTGTCTCCCATTTATTTCATCATATCTAGGGTCCCTTTTAGCATATTCTACTTAATATCCATATTCCTAACCTGGGGAAAAGAAAACATAAAAAGGTGAGCTCAAATGCTCAGTAAGGGAAAATAAAGGAAATAAAAATCATATCATATCTTTTTGAAAAATCAAAACCTGCAAAAGAGATCATAATATCTTAACATGGAATAAATCATAGAAGTGAAAATGAGATCCCCATAATCATAACATAAAACTTGAAACTTTGTGGCATGCACACATAATCATGGAAAATCATTTCTTGTTAGTCATGACTCATTGCCAAGACTATCTTAGTGGACAAAGTCCCTTTCTGAACCGAGTTCACTCCTCGTTTCAGTCCTGTACCACTTAACCGAAATAACCTTCCGTTCCAGCCATGTCTATCTCATGAGATATACAATCTTTACCCAATGCATTGGAGGGAGATATAGGTCCCACCCATCTTATAATGAATCCTTTCTTATGTGTGCTATATAATCATAAATCATACATCATCGCATAACCCATGTAACAAAAATGGGATTCTTAAACAACATGACATCATAAAACAATTCATATAATATAAAGGAATTCATAAAAATGTTTCCATCACAACATAATCAAATCCATGTAATAATAGGGATAAAAACAGAACCCTTTAATTATCTTAGATGGAAAATAATTTTGATAAAATACTTGAACTCCATTCTTGAGGAAAATATCCTTTCTACTTCAAAAACATTTTTCCTTTCATAACATGTCATACAAATTTAAAATAAAAGAAGTTGATTAAAAATAAACTTGAAAACTTGTAAAGGAAGTTTCTTGGAAATAATGTTTTAAAAATCCATTCATGCCGTATAAGTTAAAAAAACATTCTTCGTACTTTTTTCGGAAAAGTCAAAAAGTACCTCGTATGAAAAACGACAAAAGATTCCTTTCATACATATTACTAAAAACTCACCGAAGGGTAAAAATGGATTTAAACAATTGTAAGTGGATGGAAATAATATTACATATTGATGAAACATGGATGTGGATGATAAAATACACCCCAGTAAATACTTACGAATAAACAATCTCGGATAAAAATGAGATTGTGATATTTCCCTTACCTTAGGTCCGATTTGCTTTGTTCATGTCCGAAGCTCCTGTATAATGGTTTAAATAATGTTATTGACTTATTACAGAATCATACATATTGATATGATATCATATATGGTCATATTATTAGCTTCTTGTTAGTAATATTTCATTGTTACTTGTTACTCGGGTCTTTATAACTTTTTTTTCTTAAGCGTGTTTTGTCGAATAAATTCTTATTATTATCTTTAGGTTATAGATAATTCATTTACAGAATGGTATTAGTGTAGTATATACCATATTCATTCATTCAATTCATTTATATAATCATTATGAAATGAATATCATGTAGAACGAGTCGCATCACATCATGGAGACGGTATTCCGTACGTAAGCACGAGTGATGATATCGTTTCTATGATCGTGGAATTGTATTGAAGTATATATATATTATTTCAGTATAAATATTACTTCATAATAATCATATATAGTTACTCATTACACCATTATACCCATCCTTTTAAGGTGATGGTGGAAAATAGATTACACCACGGCGTGGAGACGGTATTCCGTACGTACGCACGCGCGGTGATTTCATTTTTTCCGTAGGATGGATAGAAGGTGAATAAGGGTTGTTTCATATTTATAATAACATATCAGTATGTAAGTAATACTGATGTTATTACTTTATCATGAAACGACTAAAGAAGAAGAAGTTGAAGAAGAAATAAATTGAAATGATCGGTAATGGATATTACCTCTTCTTTGGAACGCTTCTTTGAATCCTCCACTTAAGGAACTAAAATTGGTCTTTGGAGAATACCAGGACCTCTAGGATTATTCTAGGGAAGTGTAGAGGAGAAAATGGCAGGGGTTGGCCGAGCTTGAGTGCTAAAATTGGTGTGAGGAGGAGGGGGAGGAGGTGCCCTTTTATAAGGGAGGAGAGGGGCACCTTAGGAATATCTCAAAATATTATTTTATATTAAAGTCAAAATCGGTTTATAATGGTTCAAAAGGGTATTATTTCGAAGATAAAGTGGGGATGGGTCGAAATCCTATCAACCAATAGGATTTATACAAGTTTAAGGTATTATTTTAACCTTATCAATTAGATTTAACTCTAAGTTAATTAATTTAACTTTTACCGTGTCTTTTTGTTTTCTTTCACTATCTGGTTAATACACTTACTATAACATGCCAAAAGAACCCCAAATTGTTTATTATTAATATATATATCCTTATCTAATTCATTTGACCGAGCCTTAGATTTTTAGGAATAAAATAACAATTAGTAATATAATATTTGATTTAAAAACTATTTTGTGTCAATTTTGACACTATTTGATATATGATTTCTGTGAAAGTCATAACAGAATTATATGTTCGAAACAAATTTATTAAATCAACAATAATATATCATAGTAACCTATAAAATTAGTGTAATTCATAAAAAGTCTTAAATTACATTTATTTTGGTATTTATATTATTAATTATGTCAATATTTCATTAATAAGATAATTACTCCATCATCTTTGTCTCATAAATAAATTAAATTATTTGATGTCTAAAAATTAAAAATAAAATATCATCATGTAGGAAATCTTTTTAGATTTCTAATGAATATTTACAATTGAATTTATCTTATGTATAACCCCATATTAAAAATGATTTACTTATTAAACGTTGATTTTAACTATTTTAACCCTTCTTTAAATAAATTAATAATAAATGTACTAATCTAATCCAAGTGGGCCTAAATGGTCATATTTTATTCCTAAGATTGTTTTTGGTCGAATTACACTTGTCCAATAGAATTAGGACATGTGTTATGGTAATATTGATATCATATTTACCCTTAGTTACCCTATTTACTATTAACCGCGGTAAAAATAGAAAAAATTTACTATTCACCAAAAAATTATTTTTATCACATTGAACCACATTTTACTTACTGATATCAACCGTGTCTGTCGGATTTTTGAAATTCCAATCACAGAAGCGGTAAAATTAAGTTTTATGCAAAATTCAGTTTTTAACCTACCACTTAGTGGTTTCACTATTCATCAAAAATTGAAAGTTTTCATAAAAATACTAAAATTTCACCCTAGGCTAATTTCGATATTCTGAGTCCAAAAATGAAGTCCATTTTGAAAAATAAACTTTATAAAATTTCAAAAAGTGGTTATTACTATTCATAATGGCTAGTTTTAATAGCATATTATTGTTTAGTGAAACTGGGTATTGCGTACGACGCAAGCTATCGAGGAAGGTCGCGATTGCGTGTAAAGCAAGCCAAGAAAGTGTTGTGTAGAAAAAGATTTCTTTGATGATTTATATAACATAAAAGTCTCGGGTGTTACATCTACACTTTACAATAATCGTTGGCACAACCCAAAATTTTAAAAAGAACCTTATGCTACATAGGAAATGAAATTTATTCAGGATTCAAAACCCATATCTTGCTTTTGGGTAGTGGAATAACCAATTGACATGTCATTTTTTTAAGGTGGTGACATCAATTTGATTCCCAATTCATGCCCCCTGTGGAATTTCTTAACAAACTAAAATTATCATTACAAAAACATTTTCTAATAAACATACACCCGTGGGGACTTAACGAGGATACAAAAAGGTAGATCAATCATAACAAAATTTAAAATTAATGACTGCCAAGTAGTGATAAAAAAGGGGCAGCATGAACTTCCTTCCAGAAAGCAGTTTACCCATCCATCTCTAGATTTCCTTAGTCCTCAAATTACTCATCAAATTCCTCAGAAAATCAAGGGAGTGATCATCCAACAGAATGTTAAAGAAAATATCAAACCATGAAAACCTAACAATCTAGAACTCAGAAAAACATACAGTTGAAGCAAAAAGAAGTGACTGATGTCTCAAACAAAACATCACAATTGACATAACATATTTTAATTTTTAATGTGATAAAAATACTATAATGATTACAGGCATACAATTAAAACACAAAACGTAGAAACAAAGAATACAATTAAAACCAATAGATGATTAATAGATGTGTAAGATGGTGATGTCGGTTGATCTTTGATCACTTTAATAGAATAAGGTATAAAGTTTATGTTATTCTATAGTCATAGTAAATTAATATATGTTTTTAGATTTGTTGATTATATATACACAAAATTGTGTGACACATGTTGTACTTCGAATAAAGATTATGTGTTCTATTTAATACCTTGATCACTTTCCAACACACTAATCCTACATCATAACTAAATCTAATATCTTTGAGGAATGTAAAAATATCAAAATTAAATGATGACATGAGTTATTGGATAAAAAATTCATAATATTTTCATTAAATATAATATGAAATACCATTCTAAATATCAATGATTTTTTTGTGCACATCAAATCAATATGAGATAAGAATATAAATCTTCCAGTATGATGATTAATGAAAATATGTTAATGAAAAATTAAAATACAATTAAAAATATATGAATAAAAAATCATATTAATAAAATATTAAATTCCTTTAAAACATAGTGTTTTATAGTGCACGTGTGCAATGTAATGCATTTGCGTAATCTAATTGAAAGGTGGTCAAATAATTATATCAAAATATATAATTTTTTTAGAATGAGTAGTAAATCAGTAATTAAAGAAAATATAATTCAATTTCATCAAAAAAAATATTTATTATATTTTTATAATAATATTTCTACAAACCATAGATAAAAATAAAATACCTAGAAGTATAATGTTTTTGATACTGTTGATGTGCAACTATCATGATAAATCCACGGTGCTACCATTGATGTTTTTAGCTACTATGTAGAGTACGGTCTAGCAGTAATACCCTCACCAGAATGGAGTTAAAAAAATGATTAGATGTTACCACCTCTATTATATTGAGTGATTAATGGAGATATCATCGATTCAACCAACTACCATTGTGGACTGCATATGAAACTTCATCTACTATAGATGAAGCTACTACTGTTTTTGAATTGTGGAGTTTCTTCAATTGTGAAATGTTGGTATTTTACTACTCATACTATGGATCTGGTTTGGCGGTGCTACCCTAAAGCAGGATGTTGTCTTGTCACACTACTACTATCAAAGGAGAGGTGGCGAGCTACTGCTATAGGTTGGGCATTGCTACCAACATTGTTGAAGGTCATACTATCACCGAATCCTGAAAAAATCCACAAAATCAAATGAAATATGATAATATAATCATATCACACTATTGAAGATAATAGATTCCATTGGTTATGGTAGATAAAACTATAGTTGAATTTTAGAATGGTCATTTGTGGTCGGATGAGGTGAGAAACTATCATTAATGGTAGATTCTTCAACCATCACTGATGAAAGTGATGTTGCACTGGTGGTTGTCCTTAAATGAGGAGATGAACCCCTATGACGAACTAGTTTAGCCTAAAGTAGTGTTGGCATCAAGAAGAGGGGTTATGTGACCCTGTGTCACAGAATCTAGAGTAATGCCACATTGATCTACTGGCCAACGACTCAATAAAATACATTTTCATGGTATTGATGCTCGTGTCACACTAAACTAGATAATATAAAGAGATATTCTAAACAAGTCAGGTGTGTCTAGGGAGACCGAACCAAATGATGTATATTTTACATTATCAGTTAAGTGAAGAATCATTTATGATTGATGGGGTAATATAAAGCAAGGAGAATTGTGCGAATTCTCTCATGCATCCATGGATGATCCGATGAAGCTCACATTCAAGGAAGGAGAGGACGCCACCTTCATGCCATAGGTCGACCCTAATGTCATATGGATGATGATAATCCATGATATGTTATTCACAATATATATATAAAGACATTGTTTAAAAAATTAATATATACATATATATATATTTAAATATATATATATATATTGAAAATTATCAATGTATTTTTATGAAATATTAAATTAAGAAAGAAGTATAATGTGATATAAAAATATTAACTTAATAAGATATATAATATAGTTTTAAAAAAATAATAATGAAAATAAATTATACCAAATAAAAAACCAATGATAACCTATATAATTTATGTATATAAAATATGATGCTTATGAATAACAAAATTAAAATATGAAAAATGTTTAAGAAATTATTTTTAAATCATTTCTGAAATTATTACATGAAATCGAATAAATGATTTCATTATGTATTCCTATTCATATATATTAATTAAAATTAATAATGTACAAAATTTTAACAATTTTAATATAATGAAATTTTAGAATAACTCCAGAAATAAGTTTTCTAATAAAAATAACCCTTATCAAATAATCAAATTTCAATAAATAATTATATAAAGGGGATTTATAATAATATTTAATTGTTGGGTTATAAATCAATGGATTTTTCAACTTATCATATAAAATAAAAGACTAATAAAATTACTAATAGTTACTTTCACCACTTATTTGTAAACTATAAAACCAAAAATTAATTAAAATTCCCAATATACCTCGCCTTTTTAATTTATGAAAAAGACAAAAGAAATTATATTTAAAAAATTTTCTCCATTATAATTAATATTAAATTCCCATTATTAAAAATTTAATTACATTTTCACAGATTTTTTTTTTGAGTAAAACTGTTTTTAGTTTTAACAAATCAGTTTATAAGATATAATACAAGATAAAGAAGGTTTCCGTGAATATATAAATGGTTTAGTATAATTCTTACAAAAAATGTATATGGAATACTATTTAAGGGTTTGTAATAAATAAATTTCTCAATTTATTCTTACAAGTTATATGAACTAATAAGATTAATTAATATAATATTACTATAAATATTATTTGAAACACACTAAATAATAATAAAAAATTAAACAATGTTAAAAAAATGATATAATATTTAAAATATATAATATGTTCATGGAAATTAAATATGCTCACATATGTCACAAATGTGACCATGATGTTGATGTTCTAACAAATAACATTTTAAAGACACTAAATTGTAATCCATAAGACATTTAAAAGTTCATAAAAAAGAAGTAGATGTGTTCACAAATGAATTTAAACCACTATAAGAAATAAAAGGTTTAGAGAAATAAGAGGATGAAAATTTTACCAATAAAAACACAAAATTTCAAATAATGATTCATAAAATAAATTTATTTGAAGATACTAAACAAAATTTATGTTCATAATTAAATCAAAAAATAGTTAATGGATACATCTTTCAAACAGACTTATCAAATTATTATTTTTCATTCACTAACTATTTAAACTATAATTTAAAACACATATTCTTGTATATTAATTAGTTTTAAAAACTAGGGGAAAATGCATCAAAATTCCTTCCAATCAAATTATAGACAAAAAAATATCGTTTTAAATAACAATTAAACATTTAATCATCATATATGAATGTAAAAATCATAATTAAGTAGGTTATATCATTATTAATTTCTATAGTAAAATTGAAGATAGTTTATAGATGCCTAAAAAAATGAAATGAAAATAACATCAAAAGGATATTAGATAATTTTCTGTAAAACATACAAGTTTATATAATAGTATCCAGTATGCATGCTGGTTGAAAATGATTACTTACATGGTAATGGCTACTAGATTATGTCTAATATGGTTTGTGTAATATCATTTTGGTCCCCATGATGTCATAGATTTTTTTGAATTCATAAAAGTTATTTTGTCCACCCAAAAATATTTCAATCAACTCTTTTTGGGTATGTTTGTAAATAAATTCATAGATATAACAATTTTAGTAATAAATTATATTATGGAAAACACAATGATAAATCATTGTGATAATTACCTATCATTATACATTTAAAACATGTTACAATAGAAATAATCCCTTTTAAACATCTAGAAAAAGTATAATTTTTTATATTTGGTGATAATATATTATAACCAAAACTGTTCATGTTACAATTTTTTCTCATTATATATTTCATTTTATCATATTTATCCTCAAAATTGAACAAATTTTTATATGGTTTCCTTGATATTAACAAAATATTTATCACATCCAAATTCTATTTTTTTAAATCATATAAATCAGTATAATCATTTTAGTTATAACTAGATGATGTACATCATGTTTTCTTATTTTCATTCTTATGTTTCTCACAGTAATTTTCCAAAATAGTTTGATCATCCAAAAAATTTAAATCTTTGATCATATTTTGTATAATTTACATCGATAAAGACATTAATTTGGAAATTTTTCTCTTATAGTTTCAATATCTCACTATCAGTATTCCTATTAGATTCATCATTCTCAAAAAAAACATAATAAGATTATAAAATTCCATTTTCGGTTTTTTATTTTATTTCATATTCATATTTAAAATTGTTATGTGTGTATATTTCTCAATAACCCTGATACTAGAATTCCTTAATTCTTTATTTTCTTTATAGAATTTTACAAATTTGGAGTGCAATAAATTAGAATAAAAACATGAATAAGAATAACTTTCTTTTTTATTCATCCAATATTTAATTTTTATTAATATTATTTTGGTATTGTAATTTAGTAAACAATGAATCTAGTACTGTACATTGTACAACCATTAGAGAAAAGTTAAAAAATTCCCTTTTATATCTAGAGTGACAACAAGAATCTAAACTATCTGATAATTTCCATTCTTCATTGGAATTGACATCTATCATCTTCCAGAAATACACTTTATTCATTATAATTTTGGATCTAGGATTATTTTTTTTATAATAATAGATAAATATATAAAACCTAACTATATCTATAAGTATGAAAAAAATTAATGGTTTTTAACTAAACTGATACAATTCTTTAATACAAATTTTTGGATCATACATGAATTAAAAATAACTAGAGGGGTGTGGTGAATAGTTATTTTTAACTATTATAAAAATGAAATCAACGTTTATTAATTAATGAATCTATAGCGTGCCTTGTGTTCAAGATATGTAGTTTAATAGAAAAAAAATAACCAACACTGAGTTTTTATAGAGGTCCTGTTATCTAAGATCCTAGTCTACTTATCATTATTTTATACATCGTGATAAGATTCGTACACAACAAGAACACTCTTTTAGAGGTCTGATAAACTTTTATAGACCTTTTATAGTACCTATAAGCGCAACCTTGACTTTTTTACATGCATCTTAACCGAATATGGAACTAGATTTTTTTTTCAAATTTCACAAACCAAAAAATCCATTTGGGGATTGTAATATTCAATAGACAGACCTTATATTATTAAAAAAACATTATCTAACCATAATGATTATTGATATATTAAGAAAAGATAATATAATAAAAAAATTTATAGAGAGAAAGCCAGCTGGTGATCAAAATATATGGAATATGGTGATTCATGATGACATTTTATCACATCAATGGAAAAAGGTGCAACACTAAAAATCTTCTATGAACGCATCGAATAAACAAAAGATTAAAGAGTTCATGATTTTAAATGTAGAAAAATTGTGTTACACACATTGTGAATCAAATAAACTCTATGATGTTTATTTAATCCCTTGATCACATGCCAATGGAATACTCATGCATCGCTATTAATTCCAAGATCATCAATTTGTGTCTAAAAATTCAATCAATTCATGTCGTTAGTTAATGAATAATATAATAACAAATTTTTTTTAACTATAATTATTTTTAACACAATGAATATCAATGAATTTTCAGAAACATTAAATCATTTTTAAATAATATTTAAATCCTCGAATATGATCATTATTAAAAATGTGTATATTAACAACTAATAATACAATAAAAAGTATACAAAACATTTTTTTATTTATATATTAAATGTTAAAGAATATAGTGTCCTATTTTGAAAGTGTAGGGAATAATGTTTCTACCATGGATGGCATATGTTACGACCTTTATTGAACAAAAAACTGGTATAATTGTCAAATGGTGGAGCATCAAAATCTGCGATGGATAAGTAAATTTACTACCTCTAATATAGAACTAATATTGAGGTGGTACCATGTATAAAGATACAATCATGTCTCTCTTCTATAGTAAAAGGCCAGGTGTCAGTAAACCTTTGCAGGTTGGGTAGTGCTACAGTCGGTGTTGAACAGAATGCTATCATCGAATCATGAAAAAGGGAGGAAAGTTGAACGATAAGTGATGAAAATATAGTATGACACAGTCGAAGGTAGGATATAGAATTAATGATGGTAGATAAAACTATAGTTTAATGGTGGTATGTTCTACCATGGATGGATGAAGGTTGTGAAGATGATGTCGTGCTAGTGGTTTCCATCAGATGAGATGGTGAAATGATGCAATGAATTGACTGATCCTATTCTAGTTCTAGTGTCAGAATGCTTTGTGTTTTCTACTGCTTTAACTGAAGCAGGTGTCGCACCAGGTTGAGTTTTTGGATGAATATTTATTGAAAATGACTTTTACGGTGTCAACACTGGTGTTGTACTGAAGTGGACTTCCGAAGGAGAACTGCATAACTAATCTATCATGTCATAAAAGGATGTACTATATGATAGAGAGAAGGAATTACAAGTCATTTGTTGATTATTTTATGATTTTTGGGGAACTATTGTGCAAGGATAAGTGTAATATTTCTTTGATAAATGCATAGAGGATTCAAAGGGACTCTCATCTATAAAGAGAGGTGGTTTCTTGCACGATGAATATCAAACATGATAAACCATGGATGGATATAATCCAGTGTATTATACACCTATTACATAAATATACATGTAAAAATTCATTGATTTAAAAATCCATATATATATATATATATTCATTTAAATATATATATATATATATTAACAAACTAATATTATTTTTAAAAATACACCATTAAGAAAAATATGTTATGTAATTTATAAATAATAATATAATAAGAATATTAAAATATATTTTAAAACAATTTTATTATAATAAATTAATCAAAATTTAAAACATAAGATAAATGATATAAAAATATATATTATATATATACTTAAAATATTATTCCTATGAATAAGAAGATTATAAGCATAATTTTTTTTAAACTATATTTAAATCATTACAAAAATTAAAACATGGATTTGAAAAAAAAATTCATTATGTATAACAACTTACATATTTCAATTAAAAATTATAAATGTATAAAAGTATAAACAATTTTAAATTAATGCATATAAAAATTAAGTTTGATATTTATAGAAAAATAAAAATAAACACTATAAAATAAATAATTTTCAATTAATGATGTTTAATAAATTAAATTAATAATAATATTTAATTGAAGTGTTTTTAATAAACAAATTTTGAAATTTATCTAAAATATATGGATAAATTTTCCAACACTAAAAATCCACATCCCAAAAATATCCCAAACCCTCATCCCAAAAAAACCCAAACCCTCAGCCCCAAAAATCAGCAGACCCTCACCCCCCAAAACCATAGACACTCTTCACCAAAAAAATACCCAAAACCATCATCCGAAAAAACATATACCCTCGTCCCCAAAAAACCATATTCCCCCAAGCCCAAGATATACTAAACTGTCAGCCCCAAAAATTCATAATCACAAACCCCCAAAAAACCCTATATCCTCAATCCTAGAAAACAATAAACTCCCAACCACAGAAAAACCAAAACCATCAACACAAAACCCCCTACACTGTCATCCGAAAAAACAATTACCCTAATTCCAAAAAATACCCAATAACCTCATCCCAAAAAAAAACGATATACCCTCATACATAAAATAACAGAAACCCTCATCACAAAAAAAACAATAAATCATAATCCCAAAAAGTATAAAATCCCAACCCTAGTTACCCGGATTTTGTGCATTATTACATAACATTGGCATGATCACAATGAATCAAATCCCGAAAGACTGATCGGTTTAGTATCCTTGGATGTACTAGATACATACATAAGTTTTACATTATAATATAAATTAAAAACAACAAAAAAATTGACTCCTTCGAAAAAATTCACATTTCATAGACTCTCCTACCATGTGAGTATTAATATACTTTTTCGCATCCTAGGAGAAATAAAACATAGAAATGGATGGGCTCAGATTCTCAGTAAGGATAGCATTATAGAGAAAACATTCATAAATAATAATTAACATTTATTGAAATTTATAAAAACTAAAACACGAGAATTTTAAAAATAAACATCAATATAATATAAAAAAGATAAATCAAATAATTCCATTTATTTATTCACATGGATATTCTACTAGTCGAAATAATACATTTAATATCAAATAACCTATTTTATTATGATGGAATGCATATGCTAGACATCATAACCACATAATCATGGCCTTGTTCCAAGACTACAAATAATATTTTTTCAAGTCCTTATTCCAAAGCACTAGTTTGTCCCATTAGACCTATCGATGCATCAAGGAGTTATAACATGCTCCACCCATCACATAATAAGTCCAATGAATTCCTCATATGAAAAGGTTTAAACATATGATGAACTTTTGTATTAAAAATAGCATATGAAATCTCAATATATTATTTATAAACAAAGAATGGTATAAAAATAACACATCCATAGTCGAACATATCACAAAAACCATCAGTATAATATGGATGATTTCTATCATAACAAATAAACATCAAACAATTGTAAAATTTATCCAAGGATTTTGACATAGATGAAATGAAAACTATATAAAAGAAATACCTAAATATATTTAGAAAAAAATTAATGTAATATAATTATAAAAGAAAACATTTATTTTAAAAATATTTTTATAATCTTGTATGTGAAGCTTAAAAGTTTTTATAACGGCTGAAATTTTCCGCACTCACCGTATAAGTAAAAAACATTATTTTCATAATTTTGTCGAAAAGGAAAGAAAGGACCTAGTTTTGTTAACGATAGAAATATTACATTATTAAAATATTATAAAAATTAAAAAAAGGGTACAAATGACATTAAACCATGGTCTAGGAAATAGTAAAAATGTTTTGAAATACATTTTTAAGAAACACAGATGTGGATGATAAAGAGGTCCTAGTAGATACTCACGTATAAATAACATTGGATAATAAAGAGATTGTTGAATAAACTCTTACCTTTTACTATTCCTTTATCAAGGGTATGATATCATCTTGTATAATACTTAAATAATTGTTATTAATTATACATGAACCACATACATAAATATTATATCATATATGATCTTCTAATATTTCATATTTAATAATATTTCTGTAGTATCATTGATTTCAGTGTTAATTGATTCATTTTCCTTTAAGTGTTTTGTTACATAATAAATGATTGTTATGTATTGTATATATTTTATTAATATTAGGAATGATATTATTTTCTTTAAAAAAATTATTCGTAAAATGATAATTATTCTTGAATGGTTACGAAGGGGATTGAATCCCATCGCGTTCATGGAGACCGTAATCCGTACTTACGCACGAGCGACAATACAATTATATTGATGGTGAAATCGTATGTAAATGGATGGTATATCATATATAAATAATCCTTAACATAATATATTTATTAATTACATTAGTTATAACCATTAGTATACACATCCAAATAATGAATTGTTTGAATAACATATTATCCAACGATGTGGAGACAGTAAGTCGTACATACGCGCATATCATGACCTGATAATTATAGGATGGATAGAATAATGAATATGTTTTTAACATATTTATAATATGTTTAAAATACATATAAGTTAATTGATTTATTATTTTGGTATGAAAAAAAACAATGAAAGAGGAATTGGAAAAGAAGATAACGTTGAATGAGGTGATTAAAGCATTACCTCTTCTTAGGGTGATTCCGTTTGATATTATCCAACGAGATCCATATGATGAAATTATGATCTATTTATGGACTCTAAGTCAAATGGAAGGAATTTGGGAAAATATTTGATTAGGGGTTGGCTGATAAAAATGTATTTGGAGGTGTGATTTTGAGATAAGGGTGAAGTACATTTTTATAAGAGAGGTGGGGGTCATTTTTGGAAACAATTGAAATATAATTTTATTATACCATCATAATAAGTTTATAATGGCTCAAAAATAATTTATTTCAAAGAATAGGTGGTGATGGGTATAAAAACACTCATCAAAAAGGTTTTATATAGGCTTAGGTCATTATATTAGCCTTATGTTTTAGATTTAACTCTTAGTTAAATAGTTTATCTTTTTCTATGTATTCATGTATTATTATAATTAATGGTTAATAATATTACTATAAAATACCACGAGAACCCTAAAGTGGATCATTATTAATATATATAACTTTATATAAGTCATTTTTCTGAACAATATATTTTTAGGAATATTATATCAATTAATAATATAGTATTTGTTTTAGAAACTATTTTCTGTAAATTTTGACACTATTTGGTATTTTGTTTCTGTGAAAGTCATAAAATCTATATTTGTTTCAAAAAAAAATATTAAATCATTAATAACATGTAATATTAACATATATAATTAGTGGAATTCATCAGAAGTAACAATTTACATTACTTGGATATGTATAATATAAATTATTTTAATGATTCATAAACAAGGTAATCAGTGCATCATCATTGTGTCATAAATAAATTAAATTATATATAGTATAAAATTATAAATTAATAACCATTATTTAGTAAATATTAATACATTTATAATGAATATTTATAGGAGAATTTATCAATGTATAACCATATATTAAAAAAGTTTTAGTTATTAATCTTTGAATTTATCACTTTTAACTCTTCTTGAAATAAAATAATAATAAATGTCCTAATATAATCAATGCATACCAAAAGAATCATATATTTTTCCCAATGTTTATTTATATCAAAACTATCTTATCCAATAGAATTAGGACATGTGTTAGGGTAATTATAATGCATTGTTACGATTAATTAATGTATTTACTTTTAACCGTGGTAAATAAAAGTCAAAAGAAACAATTCTCTAAAAATTTTTTACATCTTATTGAACCAAATTTTACATACTGATGTTAAACATATCTCCCTTTTTTTGAAATTAAATTCAATGAATTGGAAAAATTATGTTTTATTCAAATTTTCGAAAATGCTCCTAGAAGGTGGGTAAAAGACAGTAAAAAGTTTAATAAAATTATATATATATATAATATTATTAAAATATTAATCCAATGAATTACATTGATCATATATAGATATTATGTATATATTTTTACCATATATAAATTCAAATAAAATAACTAATTATTTAAATAAAATGTTTGTTTTAAATAATAACACAGTGTTTTTCACTATTCATCAAAATTAGAATGTTTTTAGAAAAATACCAAAAATTAACCGTAAGATAATTTTGATATTCTGAATCAAAAACTGAGTTCCATTTTAAAAATTAAAATTTATAATATTTCAATAAGTGGGTATTACTATTCCAAACAGCTTGTTTGATTGGTCGTGGTGTTTTAAAACTCTAGATTTCATACAACACAATCTATTGCATTAAATAAAGAGAATCATACTGTGGAATCTTGGGGTTTTTGAATCCCCGATAAAAAAGAATTACCTGAAAATTTCTAGAATATTACTGATTAAAATGATTTCAGTGGTTATTCATCATAATTTCCTTGGGTTCCCACGTTGCCACTTTAATATTATAATTTCTTCATAGAACGTTCACCAAAAAAGGCGTCTGGTTTCTAAACACTTGTTCTCTAGTATCAAGAATTTTGAAAGGCACTTCACATTAAGATAGATCGGGATCCAATTATATTTCTTCATAGTCGAGTACATGTGTTGGGTCAGGCTTGTATTTTATTAATAGTTATACGTGGAACACATCATGAACTTTGGATATAATTGGAGGCATTTCCAAACGATAAGCTACAACTCTAATTTTCTATGGAATTTTGAATGGTCAGATGAACCTGGGACATAATTTCCCTTCTTACCATATCGTATAACACCATTCAATGGAGATACATTCATGAAACCATGATATTTTACTTGAAATTTCAAATCATTCTTTTGGTTATCATCCAATCTCTTTTTCCAACATTGAGTTACATTGATGTGGGTTTGGATAACCATAACCGTTTCAATTGTTTCCTTATCATGTTCTGGGCCTACAAGTTTTCGTTCACCAACATCATCCCAACACGTTGGTGCGCAGATTATATTTCTGTATAATGTTTCATATATTGCAATATGAATACATGAATGGATGATATTGTTACAAAAAACTCTTTTAGCGATAAATACTGATCCGACAAACCTTGAAAGTCAAGTGGGTAAGATCTTAAAATGTCTTATAAGGATTGAATAGTCCATTTTGATTTGTCCATCAGATTGAGGGTGGTAGGCAGTGCTCAAATGAAGTTCAGTATCCAAAGTCGTTGGATGACTTTTCCAGAATCTTGATTTAGAATGGGGATCACGATCAGAAACAATCGATTGGGGTATTCCATGTAGAATTACGACATAATTAATATATAGTGTTTCTGAAAGTTTAAGTGGTAAATCTTCCCATATAGTTGGGAAATTTTCTGACATGTTAAGACGATCAACAAAGACCCATATTGCATCATTCCTTCTAGGAGTCTTGGGTAGCCCCCAGACAATATCGATCGTAATATCATCCCATTTCCACTCAGGTATGGGACGAGGTTTCATGGATTCTCTAGGATGTAGTCTTCCACACATAACCTATTGAATAAATATATATCTTGACACAAAATGAGAAATCTCCATCTTCATGTTGTCCCACAAAAAATGATTTTTCAAATCTATATACATCTAATTACTACCAGGGTGTATAGATAAATTGGATCTATGAAAATCATCCAACAATTATAATTTTAGATCAGGTATATCACAAACTCAATGTCTCGTCCAAAATTTCAAAATTCCATCTTCATATACAAAGTCACTCAATATCTCATCGTTCATAACATTAATTTTCTTTTAAAAACCCACCTCATCAGTCTAAGAACTTTTTATCATTTATAGTAAATATGGTTTGGCAATCATTTGAAAAAGTATCAATGTTTCACCTTCCATGGTTATTCCCATGTCCATTTTTAGTAGATATATGTAAAAAAGGGTGCATTAGTCAATTCAAAAGTCATTAATGTAATCTTGAAACTCCAATATCTGGTATGAATCGTTGTCTTTAGAATATCTTCACTGTTCACACACAACTGTTCATATCTAGATCAAAGGACATCATTTGATAAATATTGAGCTTTATGATGTTTATTGAATAAATAATCAATGTGAGGTAGGAGATACATGTTATTTATTGTTAAATAATTGAACTCCCAATAGTCAATGCATAACCTCAAAAATCCATTTTTTCATAACAAAAAGAATAGGGGATTCACA
This sequence comes from Viscum album, assembly GCA_963277665.1. Taxonomy (NCBI): domain Eukaryota; kingdom Viridiplantae; phylum Streptophyta; class Magnoliopsida; order Santalales; family Viscaceae; genus Viscum; species Viscum album. Next base: position 1,900,947,963 of record OY728141.1, read on the forward strand.
TGGAGAAACACTAGGGATAATAAATCATTTATTGCTAAATTAAACTATTAGTTTCATTAGTTCCACTAATTCCATAGTGGAAATTTTATAAGGGGTCTTCGACATGGGCCTTGAACTATGAATTTAATAAATGGAAATCTCAATTTCTCATTCAGGTGGATGTCCAGGTAAATCCTCTGGAATCACATCAACATATTCCTACACAATAGTTATGTTCTCTTTTTGAACATTCATTTCCTCACTCATAGTTTTTTCATTCTCTTCCTCCATAATAATTGAATATAGTTGAGCTAATTGGGGTGGATATTGATAAGAATCAGGTTGTGATGTTTCTACTCAAATGATATGCTACTCCTTATGATCATAAAAAACTATAACCTCATTCTTCTTATAATAAATTTTCGCATCACCGTCCGAAATCCAATCCATATTAATGATTATATCAAATTAAATCATGTATATCGTGATGATACTAGCAGATAAAGATCATTTATATGGCCTAATTGGAATCTATTCAAAAAACCTTGTTGCAATGATACTTCCCTTAAGAGTTTTTACTAATAACTCCCATGTTAAACTGAATTTGAAATATCTAATTTTCATAACAAACTGGGAATATATGAATCAATGTGATGATACAGAATCAAATAAAGAATTGGATAAACATGAGGAAACCATTAAATTACATTCCACCACTTCTTTCAGAGCATCATCTTAAGCAGTAGTGATCACATTATATTGGACATTCTCCCTTGGTATTTTCTGAGTTATGGTTCCTTGGTTCATAAGACATTAATTTGCATAATATTTCTCTAAAATTGAAGCATTCAACATTGACAACCACTTTATTTACCTTGCAATCAAAAGCTTGGATTCCTTTTTCACCAGACTTGTAACTGACTCCCATTCCTTTGAGGAAAGTACGAGGGTGTTTCTCCCCACATTTATCATAGGATATATATTCAACTATTCCCTTCTTCCCCTTATTTCCATTTCTTGAGTGTTCATTACTTCTCTTCTTCTATTTCTTAGATTTAATGTTTTATGACTTAGAAAATTCATTTCCGTCCATGATAACACATGATACAGTATCTTTGTATGATGAGAAGTATTGTGAGACTAATGCTCAATAGAGAAATGGTTTTAACCCATCGAATAATCGATCAATATTACTCTTGGGGTTACATATATAGTCTTATTCATTCCTTTTTAGCCTTGTTTTGTTTGTCTTATACATTACGACATTTTCATTCCCTTTTTACCTCAGACTTAGAAAGTGCCTTTCTATATCCGCTCGATGGTCAAGAGGAAATTAAATTTCTAATAATATCTATTTATACTCCCTCCATTATATATTTGATACTTATTCATACTTTTTTATGTTTTGAATTAATTATCACCATCGATCTGAATCTCTCATGAAGCGATAAACAGCCATGAAAACTATTTCCCTTTCACTGCTCCCCAAAGGATGAAATATTATCCCTAAGGAACTTATCCATTGATCAGCTACCAATGGATTTGTAGTCTCATTGAATGTTGGTGATTTTCACCTCATGATGTGGTCTAACACTGACATTCCATATTGTGGATTAGGGTTCTCCATATGGGTAAGGTTATTACTCATAACCTAAGCGAGTTGTCCTAGTATGGTGATAAGCTGATCAGCACCAGTTGCATTACCAGCTCCAGCATAATTATCTTGAGTATGAAAGAAATCCCAACATGGATTATGTGTGTTGATACATTTCCATTCCTTCCATGAGGGGCCATTTTTTTAAAAATGGAATACAATAGATTAGTTTATGAATCACAATATATAATTCCAAACTTGTAAAACAGTTAACAGTAATTTAAAAGTTTATGAATATATTCCATAATCATAAAAAAAATTCATTGAGGAGGTATATACTCATAAATCATTTCAAAAATTATGTAATGATATTGTGAATTATCCAAATCATATCCCCCTAGAGTGTCATAACCAAGTGTGCAGCAAGGCCCATTGTTGTGTACCAGGATAACCTGGGTCAAGCCTGAAACACTTTGTTAGAGTTTTCACACTGAGGTACATCTGTGCCGGAGCCACCTCCACCTTCTCGTATATTGACATTGATGTACTTCATGGAAAATACACAAAATGTATACATTACCAATATTCTAGCAAGTTCATCTATACTAATCCTCAATGTTTATATTTGGGTAATTTTATCTAAACAATGTTTTTCTAAATCTATTTTCAAATGTTTGCACTAAACATACATGCATACTAATTGTAGTGCCCCAATCATTGTTACCCAGAGTCAGTGCATTATTACATTACACTGTCATGATCACAATGGATCAAATCCCTAAAGACCGATCATTTTAGTAGGCTTGGAAGTACTGGATACATACATAAGTTTTACATTACATTATAAAATGAAAAACAACAACATCATTGTCTCTTTTTGACACGTTCATATTCCTTAGACTATCCCTACTGGTCATTCATAATATACTTCTTCACATCCTAAGAAAAATCAAACATTGAAACTGGTGAGCTCAGATGTTGAGTTAGGATACCAATACTGCAGAAACCTTCATAAATAAACATAAACATTTAATTTAATGTATAACAATATAACACAAGCTTTTTATACTTAAACATCATCAAAATATAGAAAATAAAATTCAAATAATTCCATATAATTATTCACAAGGATACTATACTAGTCGAATAATCACATTTAATATCAAATTTTCAATTTCATAATGATTGAATGCATAATGCTAGACTTCATAGCCACAAAGTCAAGGCCTCGAGCCAAGACTACAAAAAATATTTTGTCATGGACTTCTGCCAAGACACTAGTTTGTCTCAAGAGACCTAAAGATGCATCCATGAGCTATATGTGGCTCAAACCGTCACATACTAAGTCCAATGCATTCCACATATGAAAAGGTATAAACATAACAAACACATTCGTATTAAAACTAGCATATGAAATATCAATACTTTATCCATAAACCATTAATGGTATAAAATTAATATATCCACTGTAAAACATATCACAAAACCTTCAATACAATATGGAATATTCGTATCATAATAAATCAACTTCAAACAGGTGTAAAATCCATCAACGTATGGCGACATAGATGAAATTAAAAAATTTTGAAGGAAATTTTAATTTCTATTTAGAAATAATTTAAAAGTCACATAATTATATAAGAAATCATTATCATCAAAAATATTCTTATAAGATTGTATGTGAAGATTCAAAGGTGCTATAATGGATGAAAATATCCACACTCACCGTACATATAAAAAAACATTCATTCCTTAATTTTGTCAAAAAGGTCGTATCATACATTTTTTGGATAACAATCGAAAGATTCCTTTATAAAAATATTATAAAAATTCAAAAAAGGGTATAAATGACGTTAAACCATTTTATATGAAATAAAAAAAAATTAAATGCATTTTTAAGAATCTCATATGGGAATAATAAAGAGGACCTAGTAGATACCCATGTATAAACAACCATAAATAATAAAGAGATTGTAGAATTAACCCTTACCTTTTAATTTTCCATTACCAAGGGTATTTTAACCACCTATATAATAGATAAATCATTGTTAAAAAAATATAAAAGAATTACATACATAAATATGATAACATATATGATCTTCTAATATTGATTCGTTAATAATATTTTAGTAGTATCATTTTTTTCTTATGTTAACTAATTCATTCTCATATATATGTTTTGTTACATAAGTCATGTTTGTTATGGATAGGATGTATTTAATTAATATAAAAATTGATATAATGTTCATAAAAATTATTTTAATTCATAAAATAATAATTATTCTTGAATGGTTACGATGGGAAATGATTCTCATCGCGTTCGTGGAGACGGTAATCCATATGTACGCACGAGTGACCATACCATTATATTGATGGTGAAGTTGTATTTAATTGGATGGTATATCATATATAAAGAATCCTTAACATTTTATATTTATTATTTAATTTGTTATACTCATTATTATTCCCATCCAAATAATGAAGTGTTCGAATAACAAACTACACCATGACGTGGAGACGGTAAGCCGTATCTACGCAATTATGGCGACTTGGCATTCATAGGATGGATAGAATAATGAATATTTTGTACTATATTTATAATAACATAATATTATGTTTAAGGTATTGTAGTTATTTTCTTGGTATGGAAACAACAAAATAAGAGGAAATGGAAAATAAATAGAACTTTGAATTAGGTGATTAAATTATTAACTCTTATTTGGGTGATTCATTATGATTTAATGAAATGGGCTCCATAGGATGGATTCCCGATCAATTTACTACCTATAGGTGGATGGGAGGGTAGATGGTAGGATAATTAATTATGGTTTGGCCAAGCCAAACGGCTTTGGCGGTGTTATTTTGCTATAAATGGATGCACCCTTTTATAAGAGAGGCGAGGGTCTCTTTAGGAAAAGATTAAAATATTATTTTTTTTATACAATCATATTCGATTTATAATGTCTCCAAAATGATTTATTTAGAGGATGAGGTGGGTATGGGTCCAAAAACTCTCAACCAATAGGTTTTAGATATATTTAGGTCAATATATTAACCTTATCTTTTATATTTAACTCTTTGTTAAATTGTTTATCTTTTACCATGTATTCATGTATTTCTATAATTAAAGGTCAATAAACATTCTATAAAAAAAAGAGAACTCCAGGTGATTCAATATTAATATATATTACCTTATCTAAGTCCATTGTACAATTATTAAATTTTTATGATTATTATATCAATTTATAATACAATATATGTTTTGAAAAATTATTTTTGTCAACTGTGACACTATTTGGTAATTTGTTACTATGAAACTCATAAAATATTTATTTCCTTAAAAAAATTTATTTTATCATCCCTAACATTTAATATTAACCATGGAAATTGTTGGAATTCAACAGAAGTCTAAATTTACATTTATTTGGATATTTATAATATCTGTTATTTTAATCATTCATTAATAAGGTAATTACTGCATCATCATTATGTCATAAATAAATTTAATTACTTAATGTCTAAAATTTATAAATAAAATTATAATATTTTGAAAAAATTTCTATATTATAATGAATAGTTATTGTCAAATATATCTTATGTATAACCCTATATCAAATTTTTTTTGTAATTAATCTTTGAATTTAACACTTTTAACTCTTCTCGAAATAAAATAATAATAAATGTTATTATATAATAAAATTGTACCAATAGGATCAGATTTTATTTTTATGGTTTATTTTTGTTGAAATAAACTTATCCAATATTGTTAGGACCTTTGTAGGATAATTATAATATCATTTTTACCTTTAATTATATTATTTACTTTTAACTGTGGTAAATAAAGGTCAAATGTTATTATTCGCCAAAAATTAATTCCATTTTGTCAAACCACATATTACTTACTAATGTTAACAGTGTCTCTCGTATTTTTGATATTTAATTCACAAAAGTTGTTAAATTATGTTTTATGCAAAATTGTAAATTCTCTTAGGAGGTGGGTAATAGACGGTAAAAAGTTCATTAAAATTTTATATATCTAATATAATTATAAAATTACTCCAATGAATTACATGGAACAAATATAGATATTATATATCTATTTTTTTCAAATAAATTTAAATAAAAAAATCAATTACTTAATAAAATTGTCGGTTTTAAACAATAACGCAGTGTTTTTCACTATTCATCAAAAAGTGAATGTTTTCAGAAAAATACCAAAACTTCAACCTATGCTAATTTTGATTTTATGAATCCAAAAAATGAATCCCATTTTGAAAAATAAAATTTAAAAAATTTAAAACAGTGGGTATTACTATTCATTACAGCTAGTTTGATTGGTCGGGGTGTGTTAAAACTCCATATTGCGTACAACACATGCTATTACATTTATCAAAGGGAAATGTACCATGGAAGCATGGGGTCTAACTAAAATCCTTAAACCATTAGTGAAAAAATACCCAAAACCCTCATCCCCAAAGACTGTATACCAACTTCCCTTGGAAACACTATACCATAAGCCTAGAAAAATCATATAACCTTATCACCAAAATATCCTATACCCATTGGCCCACAAAACTATATTCCCCAGTCCCCAAAAACACTACACCCTAGGCCTCAATAAACCCCATACCCTAAAGCCAAATAAACTCTATACCCTCATCCCCAATCAACCCTAAAGCATAATCCCCCAAAAAACCAATACCCTCTACCCCAAAAAACCCAAATATCTCATCCCCGTAAAATCCTTAACACTCATCCCAAAAACCCACTACACCATCATTAATTTTTTTTAGAATAATTAATAAATTAACAAATACCCTCATCCCCAATAAACTATACACCCTCTACCATAAAAAAACATAAACTCCTATCCCCAAACAACAATAAATCATCAGCCTCAAAAATCCCTAAATCATCAACCAAAAAAACCCAAAACCCTCAGCCCCCAAAACCCTATACCATCAACCTTAGAAAACACTATTCCTAGAGCCCCAAAAAATTATAAACTAATTACTAAAAACTATTATTCCCTCAAGTCCAAATACCCTATTCCCTCACCCCCAAAAAACAATATACCATGATCCACAAAAACATTAAAACATCATCCCTAGAAAACCTTACACCCCCACCCAAAAAATCCATTAAAACTCATTAGAAAACAAAAATTCTCATCCCCAAATAATCATAATCCCTCATCCCCAAAATACCCTAAACCATCATTCCCATAAAACCATAAATACTCAGTCCCAAAAAAAACCCTAAGCACTCAACCACAAAATACCCTAAAACCCCATCACCAATAATAATTGTACCCTTTATCCCAAAATACCCTAAACCATCTTCCAAAATATCCCTACACCTTCAACCCCCAAAAACCCTTAACCCTCTTCCCCAAAACCATAAAAACTCATAAAAATAGTAAAACCTCATCCCTAAAGAACAGTAAACCCTCAGCCCAAAAAAATATAATCCCCCAACACCAAAAAACTATAAACCCTCTACATAAAAAACCCTAAACCTACAGCCTTGAAAAAACCTAACCCTCATACCCAAAAAATGTTGAAACTTCCACAAAAAAAACAAAAAACACTCATCTCCAAAAATCATTATCGTCCCCAAAACAACAAACCTTCAGTATCAAAATACACTAAACCATCAACCATAAAAACCCATAAACCATCTGCCAAAAAAAATCATAAACACTAAACTCCAAAAAACATGAAACCCTCTACAACAAATAACCCTAAATTTTCATCTCCCCAAAACTCAAAATCATAATTCCTAAAAATCCCTAAACCCTTATCCCCCAAAAAAATTAAATCCACATAAACCAAAAAGCCATACCCCCAGACCCAAAAAAACCTAAACCCTTATCACCAAAAAACCTAAAACCCTCAGCCCTAAAAAACCCAAACCCCTCATCCCCAAATAAACATAAATCGACATCTCCAAATAAGCCAAAAACATAAATCATAAAAATCCCTAAACCGTTATCCAAATAAACCCATAAAATCTCAGATTAACAGATCCAAAACCCTCAATACAAAATTACCCTAAACAGTCAACACCAATGATCCCTAAACCCTTATAACCAAAAACAATCCCTTAGCCCTTAGCCTTAAAAAAATTAAACCCTCATCCCCCAAAAAACCTAAAACCCTCTGCCCAAAAAATCAAAACTCTTAGACCCAATATACACTAAAACATCATCGGCTAAATCCATATACACATGGAAAGAAACAACCCTAAACCCCCGACCCCAAAAAACATAATCTTCCAACCCCCAAAAAAACCCCTCATCTCTGAAAAACCTAAAACTCTCTTCCCCTAAAATCCTTAAACCATAATCCCCAAAAAACTCAAAACCCTCAACCAAAACAAACATTAACCACCTTTTCCAAATGAACCATAAAAACTCAACATAATAAAACCCGGAACCCACACGCCAAAAAAACCATAAACCCTCAACCCTAAAAAGTCATAATCCCTAATCCCCGAATTCCTCATACCATTAAACCGAAAAATCCCTAAACATCAACTATAAAAAATATTAATATAACATCCCCCCCCCCAAAAACAAAACAATCATCCCCAAAAAAACCTATGGCCTCAGACCTAAAAAAACCTAAACTCTCATCCACAAAAATACCCAAATCCCCAGCTACAGAATACCCAAAACCCAAAACCCCAATAAATAATAATACCTCATTCTTGAAAAACACTAAAACCTCATCATAAAAAAACAATAAACCCACATCCCAAAAAAACAATAAAGCCACATCCACAAAAAACAAAACCCTTACCCAAAAAAACAGAAAACCCACATCCTAATGAAACCCTCAATACCCATCCCCAAAAAACATCAAACCATCATCCCCAAAATACCATAAACACTCAGCCCCAAAAAACACTAATCCCACAACACAAAAAACCCCCCAATAAATTGGCCATAGAAAAATTAAATTTAAACCCAAAAAAAACCTAAACCCTCAACCCCAATAAATCATTATACCTCGACCCAAAAGAACCCTAAACACTCATCCCCAAATAAACCTGATCCCCCAGCCCCCAAAACAATAAATCGTAAAATCTATAAATCCCTAAACTCCCTACCTAAATATCATCAATGGTTAACCCCAAATAACTATAACCCCCCACTACCCAAAATTCCATTAACCCTTATCCCAAAAAAACTCTAAATCATCTGAACCAAAAAACACAATAACCATTGCCCCAAAAAACTGAAAAAAATAATCCCTAAAAACATATCCTACAGCCAGAAAAATCATTTATTCCTTGTCTAAGAAAACCTGATCCTAAATCTCCAAAAAACCATAAACCCTTAGCCCGAAAAACCCTAAACACCCATTCACAAAAAACCATAAACCCTCATACCCAAAAAAACCCAAAAACTTCACCTCTAAAAAACCCCAAAAACCTCATCCCAAAAAACTCTAAACCCTCAACTCCAAAAAACACTGAACACTTATCCAAAAAAACTAAACCCTCTTCTGTAAAAAACAATCGAACCTTTATCGAAAAAACCATAACCCAACCACCCTAATGATCACTAATCCCTAAACCCTAAAAAAACTAAAATCTTGGACATTGAAAACATTAAATCCTCATCCCAAAAAATTCATAAACCCTTATCACCAAATAACCCTAAACCCTAACCCCCAAAAATACCTAAACCCATATCCCCATTAAACCCTCCATCCATAGCCCCAAAACACTGAATACCCTCATCATAAAAAAACCTAAACCCTCATCTACCAAATATCCTAAACCATTAATCCAAAAAACACTCAAAAACCATCTCAAAAAACCATAAACGTCACAAAAAAAATCCATAAACCATAAACCCTAAAACATAAACCCAAAAACCCCATCCATAAAAAATAACATAACATTATTATCTCCAAAAAGTACTAAAACCCACATCTCTAAAACCATAACCCCTCATCCCACCTAAACCTTAAATCCACATACACGCAAACCCCTAAAGAATTATCACCATGAAACACTAAATCCATGGACACAAAAAACAATAGGATCATAGTCCAAAATACCTAAACCCTCAGCCCAAAAACCCCTTAAAACCTTGGCCCCAAAAAACCCTAGACCCATAGTAAAAATACACCCTACACCCTAGTATCTCATAAAACAAGAAACCCACTACCCCAAAAAACCCTAAACACTCATGCTTGAAATAACGTAATCCCAATTCCCTAGAAAACCATAAATTCTTCATCCCAAAATTCAATTATCACTAATCCCCATAAAATCATAAAACCCATAAACCCCAAAAAACCTGAACCCACATCATCATAAAACCCTAAACTTATGTGTCAAAAAAATCATAAAACCACAACCCAAAAAACCCTAAATTCGAAAAAAAAACCTAATCCCTTAACCCCAAAACCCCTTAACCCTAAAATCCCTAAACCCATTACCCTAGAAAACCATCTACCCCTAGTACCAAAAAACCCCAAACCCTCTTCCAAAAAAAAACCTAAACCCTCGCCCCTGAAAAATGTAAATCATCAACCACAAAAAACCACAATCCCTCATCCCCAAAAATTCATATTCAGTAATCCCCAAAAAAACACAAATCCCTCTTCCCAATAAATGATAAACCCTTAGCACAAAATATCACTAACCCATGGACCCCCAAAAAACCATAAACCCTATTCCTAAAAAACCCAAAACCCTAAGCCCAAAAAAACCCTCATCGAATAAAAACACCCTCTTCCTTGAAAATCTATAAATCCTCAGCCCAAAAAAACCAAAAACAATTATCCCCAAAACCCCATAATAATCATACCCAAAAAAACCTATTCATTCGGCCCCATAAAACCCTAAATCCTCACCCCCAAAACCCCTAAGTCTTCATATGAAAAAAATTAATATATCTATATCAAAAAAACCCAGACCCGCAGTCTTAAAATCCCAATACCATGTACCCCAGAACCAGGAAATTTCATCCCCAAAAAATCCAAATCGCCCATCACCATAAAATACTAAATCCTCATCCAAAAAAGAAACACAAATCCTATTTCCCCAAAAATCATTAAACATTTAACACCAATATTTCTAAACCCTTTGACCCAAAAAACCTGAAACCAATAGTCCCAATAATTACTAAACACTATGCCCCCTAAAACCCTCAACCCTCTTCCCAAAATAATCATATACCCTCATCCTTAGGAATACTTAATCTATATGCCCCATGAAACGAAAAATCCTTAGCCAAAAAAAACATGAAAACCTAATCCATTTAAACCCCTATAGCCTCACCAAAAAACCCCCCATAATTATTTCCCCAAAATCCCAAATCCCCCAAACACCAAAAAAACAATAAACCTGTAATCCCAAAAATACTCCAAACCCTCGGCCTATGAAAATAAGAAACCCTTAGCCCCAATAAATCATAAACCATTGGTTAAAAAAACATAAAACTTATCCTCAAAAAACAAGAAACACTCATCCCAAGAACTCCCAACCCCACATCCCCAAATAAAAATAAACCTGAAACCCATAAAATTCAAACACTCTACCAAAAAATACCCTAAACCTACAACCCTCAAAACACCAAATCATCAACCCTAAATGACAAAAAACTATCCACAGATGAAAAACCTTAAACTCCTGGAATAAAATGCCCTAAAATTTATGTCATAAAAAACATAATACCACATCCACAGAAACCACAAAACCCGCACCCCCAAAAAAACGTAAAACCTCATCACCAATATAACAAAAACCCTCCACCCCCAAAAATTGTAAAACCAAAAAATGGAAAAAATCCAAACCCTTATCCAAAAAAAAACAATAAACCCACATTCTAAAAAAACCAAAATCCTCATCCATCAATAAACTAAACAATTTTCCCCATGAAAACTGAAACCATCAACCAAATAAATCCTCAACTCCACGTCCCTAGAAAATGAGAATACCTCAGCAGAAAGAACCACAATTCCTCAACACCAGAAAAACCTAAAACTTTGGTCCCAAAAAATCAATAAACCCTTAACCCCACAAAAATCTAAACTATCATCACGAAAAACATGAAACATTCAGCCCTAAAAAACCTAAAACTTTGACCCAAAATATCTAAAAATCCCTAACCTAATCATCAAGAGACCCTCCTCCTTAAAAATCATAATACCCTTAGGCCAAAAAAGCAAAACCCTAAACCCCATAAACACCCTACACCCTAATCAAAAAAAAAACTCAAACCCCAACGAACCCAAAAATCCTCGAACAAAAAAATCTCATAACCCTCATCCCCAATGAACCCTTAACCCTTAGACCAAAAAAACAAAAAACCATCTTCCTAAAAAAAATCCAATCTGTTTTCCCCAAAATATTGGAAACCCCCAGCCCCAAAAAATGAAAAAATCATAGCCTAAAAATATTCTAAAAACATTACCCCAAACCACAAAACTATCATCCAAAAAAATCCTAAAAACTGAGCCCTTGATAAATATAAATATATGAACCCAAAAAACTCTAAACCTCTACCCCAAAAAAACCCAAAACCCTTATCCCAAAAAACACTAATCCCTGATCCCCTAAACATATTAAACCCTCATCCACATGAAACACCAAAACTTATTCATAAAAATATCTTATACCATCATCTTGAAAAATCACAACCCCAAAACGGAATAACCTCATTCAAGAAAAATCTCTAATCCCTCAACCATAAGAAACTGGAATCCATCAACCCTAAAAAATATGTAACCCTCATCCCTAAAAAACTCCCAACTGAGGACCCATAAAAACTCTAATACATCATTACAAAAAACAGTAAACCCTAAACCCCAAAAAAACCCAATACATCAGACCCCAAAAAACCATATACCCACTGCCCAAAAAAACACTATAACATCATCCCTAAATTACCTTAAACCATTTCCCCCCAAAAAAACAAAACCCTCACACCTAAAAAACCCTAATACCTCAATCGCAGAATAACAAAAACACTAAATCCCTAAAAACACCAAAACATCATCCCCAAAAAACACCCACACACTCATCCCAAAAGAAATCCAAAACACATAGTCCTTAAAACAAAAACCCTCAACCCCAAAAATCAGAACCCCTCATTCCCCCAAAACCATAAACCATCAAGTCCAAAAAACCCCAAACCCTTAACCTCAAAATCCCTTAACATGTCATCCCTATATACCCCTGAACACATAGAACAAATATTCAATAAACAATAATCCCCTAAATACACTAAACTATGATACCCAAAAATATGAAAACCCTCATTCCTAAAAAACCCTAATCCCCGATACCCAAAAAACACAAACCATCATCCTAAAAAACCATATTCCTAAAAAAACCTGAAAACCATACTCCCCAAAAATCTCAAAGCATCATCCCCAAAAGACCCCAGACCCTCAACTCCCAAAAATAGTGAACTCATAGCACCAGAAAATCCAAAACCATCATCCACAAAGAAATTTAAAACCTCAACCCTGGAAACCCTATTCCCTCAGCCCCAAAAATTCATAAAAACTCAACCATAAAAAAACATAAATCCTCAGCCCCATAAAACACTAAACACTCACCCTTAAAAAATATATATGAACTCAGCCCCAAAAAAACCCTAATACATCGTCCCAAGAAAACCATAATCCATCCCTACCAAAACACCAGTAGCCTTCACCCCAAATAACCATAATAAATATTCACTATAAAACATTAAGTACATAGTCCCAAAAAATACGAAACCCTCAGCCTGCAGACCCATAAAATATCTTAACCCTCAGCCCCAATAAAAACCTAATCCATCAACACAAAAAACAAGATAAGACATATGTTGACAAATGTTATCCCTCAACCACAATGAAACCAAAACACTCATCCCTAAAAACCCTATACGCAAATTCCAAAAAATATGTGACCCCTCAGCCCTAAAAACCCTAGACCCTCACCCCAAAAAACAATAAATCATAATACTAATAATACCTTAAACAATCACCCCCTCACAAATAACCTTTAACCTCAACCCTAATCACCCCTAAACCCTCAGCCCTGAAGAACCGTAAATCTTCAGCCAGAAAAATCCTTGAAACACTAAACCAAAATACCCTATACATTTGTCACTAAAAAACAAAAAACCCATGCCCCAGAAAAACCCTGAACTATTATACACAAAAAATCCAAGACCCTAACCCCCAAAATCCTTAACCCACATCTCTAAAAAACCAAAAAAAAAACTCAGTCCAAAACCTCTTAAAGTTTTGTCCCCAAAAAAACATAATTCCTCAACACAAAAAACCCAAAAATCCTCATCCATACAAAATTCGTAAACTCCTATACACAAATAACCCAAAACAATTAGGCATAAAAAACAAAAAACCTTTATACAAAAAACCCAAGACCCATAGCTGTAGAAAACCATATACCCTCAAAACTAGAAAATACTAAATCATTAGCCCTATAAAAACATAAACCCAATGCTTAAAAAATACAAAAATAGTAATTCATCGAAAACCCTCAACCCCTGGACCCAAAAAACAACAAACCCTTATCCCCCTAGACCCCAAATCATCATCCCAAAATGAGCATAAATCCACATCCCGAAAAAAACCAAAATCCATCATCTCTGGAAAAACATAATCCCTTTGCCCTAGATAACCATAAACCCTCAACTTGAGAAAACCCTATACCCTAATCTCCTGAAAACAAAAAACCCATAAAAAACATCTGAAAAATACACTATAAACATGACCCAAAAATATCCAAAACAACAGCCCTAAAAACCACTAGTCCATCATACCCAAAAAAACACTAAACCCTAGACCACAATTAACCCTCATAGCAGGAAAAATCCATCAAACCACACCCCCAAACTAAACCATCAGTCGTAATAAACCATAAACAATCATCCCTAATAATCCCTCATTCATCAACAGTTAAAAACCCTAAAAAACCAAAAATCATTATACCTAGAAAACCCTAAACTGAAAGCCCTAAAAAAGCATAGACCCTCAACCTTGAAAAAACAATAATCCATCATCTCATATAGTAACCTAAATAATAATTCCCATAAAATTAAACCATCATCACCATATAATGCTAAACCATAATCCCCAAAAACGTAAACTGTCGACCCACAAAACACCCAAAACCTCATCCCCAATAAACATAATCAATCGGACCAAAAAATTCCTTTAACATTAATCACCAAATGAACATAAACAATAATCCTAAAAAACCATATAAACTCATCATAAAAAACCCTAAACCCTCATCCCCAAAAAATTTCAATCACTCATACCAGGAAAACCATAGACCATCATCCCCAAAAAACCCAAGAAAAATTTCCCTAGAAAATCCTAGACCCTCAGCCCTAGAAAATTATAGTAACATATTCCTATATTTCCATAGACCCTAATCCCTAGAAAACCCAAAAAACACATTCCAAAAAAAACCAATTTCCATACCACATGATTATATTATACTGTAAACCATTGAAAAACCATAACCTTGAAATCAAAAAAACCATAAACCCTCATCTCTAGATAGAATAAAACCTCATCCCCAAAATACCAAGATACATTACCACCCAAAACCCTATCGCCCCTTCCCCAAAAATCCAAAACCCACAACCCCAAAAACCCCTATCCCACATCCCCAAAAACCACTAGACCCACATCCTATGAAAATTGAGGAACCACTACCCTATAATTCCATAGCCAGTAAGTTCCAAAAAAACCCATACCCTTATCCCTAGAAACCCCTAGATCCTTAGACATAGAAACCCAATATACCCACAACCCTAGAAAAAAATATACAACTATCCCCCAAATATCATAGATCCTCATCTTGAGAAATCACATGATAATAATCATAGAAAACCCTAGACCCTCATCTCCAGAATACCCTATACCCATTTCCCCATAATACCCCAGACCCTCATCCACAGAAAAACAAAACACTCAGCCCCAACAAACCCTAGACCCTTATCTAAAAATAACCCCTAGACCCACATCCCTAGAAAATGATATGCCCTCATTCCAATAGAAACTGAAAACCTCAACCCCAGAGCACCTTAAACACTCATCCATAAAAAACTAAAAACATAAAACCCGAAAAATACCCTAAATTCATAGTACATGAAAATCATAAACCCTTAGTCATAAGAAACCCTACACCCTCAACACCTTAAAATCCTAATCAATCGACCCCAAAAACTGATAAACCCTCAACCATAGAAATCTCTAAATCCCCAACCCTAGAAAACGATGAACCATAATCCCCAAAAAAACACTAATCTATCATCTAGGGAAAACATTAAACAACCATCCATTGAAATCCCTAAACCCTCAGCACCAGACAAACCTAAACAGTCATCCCTGGTAATCCCTAAATCCTTACCATGATAAACACTAAAAAACATCGATAGAGAATAGTGTACGATCAAACCAAGAAAACCCAAAACCTTACTCCCCAGAAAACCTAATAGCATCATCCCAAGAATATACTAATCCCTCAGTTGAAAAAACTACAAAACCCTCATCACTGAAAGACTACACCTCATCCCAAAAAAACGTAATCTAATAACCCCATAACACTCTACAAACTCCACACATGAAACCAATGACGCTCCTCACTATAAAACCCTAAACACTCTTTGTTGAAAAATACTAAACCTTCATCCCTAAAAACCATGCACCCTATTCAATAAAAAAAATGTTAACCCATATCCCTGGATAAACATAAACCCTCAGTCTGAGAAAAACCTAAACCCACTTCCCTAAAAATCTTAATACCCACCACTATAGAAATACCAATACCCTCAAACCCATAAAACCCAAAACAAATCACCCCATTATAACCTAAAACCTCATCCCTATATAACCTTAAACCTTATGCTCCAGAAAAAAAAAGACACCCCTCCCCAGATAACCCTAAATCATCTGCTCAAAAAAAACATAAACCTGTATCCCTAGAAAACAATAGTACTTATGTTGTAGAATACCCAATATATTTAGGCCACGAATACACTACACCTTAAGGTGAATAAAAACCACAATTCCTCATCCCTAGGAAACCCCAAAACCCAAATTATCTAAGAAACCTAAATCCCCATCCCTGGAAAACCCTAAAACCTCATTGCCAAAAATATATACACCCCCATCCCAATGAAACCCTAAACTATCATCCCGGGAAAACCCTAAACCACCCATCCAGGAAATCCCAAACCCTCATCAATATTAATGAATAATCCCTAATCCCTAAAAAATTAAATACCTTAGCCGAAGATATCCCTTAACACTCGTCCCTTAAAAACCACATAACCTCTATAGAAAAAACCCTAAATCCTCAACACCAGAAAATCCTAAATACTCATGCTAGAAATCCCTAAAACCCTCAACACTATAACACACTAAACCCTCAAACCCCCCAAAGGGATTATATATTCCTTTATAATGGCATAATACCCATTTATTTGTTTGATTACAAAATCTAAATCACTTTTTTACTATCAAGTGATTCACCTGTGCCTGAAGCGCCAATTCCAAGCCTATGATGAGAGCTTGATATTCTGCTTCATTATTTGTACCACCTTCCATAAACAAGAATAAATAGTTTAGAAATGCCTTTTTTGGGGAAATAATAATTATTCTTAACCCAACATTGTTGAATTTTGGTTCTTCCATTTTCTTCCATGTTGTAATTCTGGCGGCACCATCAAAGTTCACTTCCCGTGATTGAGAATTATATTTAACAGTGAAGACTTCCTCATCAGGAAGTTAAATATATAAAGATGTATCTTCTATATAGGGGTTTTCATAATTGAAATCTTCCAGATCTTTTCCCTTTATTACCCTTTGAGACATGTATTCGATATCAAACTACTGCAAATTAACTACCCACAATTCCAGAAGTCCTGTAAGCATTGGACGACTAAGGATAAATTTGAGTGGGGTACTGAGAGGTACAAATGGGACCTCATGATGTTGTAGGTAGAGTCTCAATTTCTAAACTACAATTATTAATTCTAGGCATCACTTTACAATACTTTAATATCATGTTTCTGCCTCAAGCATAGTCCAACAAAGATAGTAAAGGCTGTTTTCATTCCCATCATCTTTCTTTTGGGAATGGAAGGAACCCAATGACCGATCTAAAGCTATCACATAAGGATTAAGTGGTATTCCTTAAATAGGATGAATTAATACCGGTGGACTCAATAGATATTTCTTGTGGGTATCGAATGCTTCATGAAATGTTTCTGTCCACTGGTAGGTGACTCCCTTCTTCATTAATCTGGTGAAAGGTAAACACTTTCTTGTAAAAATAGCAATAAAATGACGAATATAGTACAAGTTTCCATGAATTCCTCTTAATTATTTCAAATTTTAATTAAGTCACATACCATGGATTGATTTTTTCTTCTCAGGATCATCTTTGATACCACGAGGGTGTACAAGAATGCTGGGAAATTATCATGAGGTTACCTCGAAAGCACATTTCAAGGGGTTCATCTTCAAATTGTGTTGTTGAAGTTTGTTGATTATGATTTAAAAATGGACCAAGAGATTATAACATTTTATGTATTTCACCACCAAATCATCCACATAACATTCATCAAATTTCTCTAAAAAGTGTTAGAATATATGGTTCATGGAACGTTGATTCGTTGCACCAGCATTTTTCAGGCCAAACGGGCATTACCTGATAAAAAACACACCTTGATGAGATCTAAAGGCTGTAGACTCTTCATCATCTAGGGCCATTCGTATTTTATTGTACCCAGAATAACCATCCATGAAGGAAAAATCTCCATAGCCAGCTATTGCATCAAGTAATAGTTCTATGATCGGAACTGGAAAGTCATCCTTGAGACAATGCCCATTAAGAACTCCAAAGTCAATGAAAACTATAATTTTTCCATTTTTCATTTTTACAAGGACAATATTAACCATACATTTGGGATATTGAACTTCTATAATTAAGTTAGCCTTGATAATCTTATCAACTTCATCCTCAATTATGGAGGCATAAGTTGGGTGTGTTCATCTTGCTGGTTGCTTGAATACTCGATGTTCTTCTGGAAAACCCAAATGATGAGTGGAAACATCGGTATCATGACCTAGAATTTCTGTATAATTCAATGAAAATAAATCTTTATTTTTCTTTAGAAATGAAGTATACATTTCATGCTCTTCAAGAGTCATGGTCTCAATAATTAAAGTGGGGCATGGGTCTTCTTTTGTAAAAAGATTTATTTCTCTATTTTTTCACAGTGGTAGAGATTCCCTCTTCAAATGATGGAAAAGCATCCCTGAGATCTTTCTCTTCTTCTTCAATATGTGTTACTTATTCTGTTTCTACATTCATAGTAGATGACGAAGAAGAAATTCCATGATCAGGGGAGAAGGTAAAATTTGAACATCTTGGAGAAGAGGCTACCATTTCTAACCCTACTGATGATGAAGGCTCTTCTTGGGGTGATAGAGATGAGATGATGGATTGAAAATCAACATCATTGTTTTCCCCTGGTATTTCTATAACTTCTCCTGACCAGGTCGATGAAGTATAAAATTGTCGGATTTCGGTGGCTGAAATGATGACATCTCCATCTAAGATTTCATCATTTTTTGGTGAATCAACAATTTCTCCCATGCTATCTGGATCGATTGTCGTAACTGGAATTATGGAGGTTTCTATAAGAGTGTTTATATTTATTTATATCCTGTCAATTTGACAGATAGGCAACACATAATTTGTACTCACATGTATGAATGAGTTTACTAGAACCTTTTCCAAACAACTAGGAGCATTAATTTTTGTTACCTTCTATGCCAGGGATTTTTCCTTTCCCACCATGTGATAAAATTCTGCATCAATGTATTGAGATTCACGTGTTTTTAATGTGGCTTTGTCACCATACAAAGTCCCAATTTAACCATTGAAACAACATTTGAGACATTAATGGTACGACAAAGGTACGACTGCATGTTGATGTAGCCACGATCTTCCAAGAAAAATGATGAAAGATGTGTCTTGAAGAACAACCATGAAATCTAAATTAGACACAAGGTATCCAAACTGAATTCTAAGTGTAATCTCGCCCAAATGTTCTAGTTTATTCTTATCATATACTTGAAACATCAAATTAGAAGGAGATGAACCAGATTCGGTGAGGCCCAATAGTTGAATTGTATGAATAGGACTAAGATTGACTTCTAATCCATTATCAATAAAAGCTCATCGGATGTCTGTATCATTGACTTATACAGACAGATACAATGGTTTTATATTCCCATGTACAACATCATCTTTATATTCATCTCCAAAAGACATCACTGCATGGAATTATGCAAAATCATTCTCTATATGGTATTCCTCAGATGCAACAATTTTAGTTTTGAAATCTTGAGGACTTGACAATGCCTCAATTAGAACCTCTTGATGAGCTTTTGATAGATACAAGGCCTCAAGAATTGATAACATGGCTGGTACATGGGCCAAATGTTTCAAGACATCATAAATTTGGTCCAATTGTCTGCGTTTCCCATCATGAAAATTTGGTATTTACGGTGCCTTGGATGTTGATGCATTGGTAGTATATGCATCTCATATCAGTGTAGGAGTTGAAAGCACTCCAGGCATCTATAAATTAGACCGACTAGATCAATCTATTAGTTGATAGGAAGAAGGTGTGACCTATAACCAGTCTTCCAAAATAACTGCATCAGGACCGAATCAATCTTGTGTGGAAGAACATTCATTTTCCGGTTGAGCTCGCTGAAGGGCTTTTCCACGTGTTTTTGTCGCATATATAGTTCTAGAAACGGTAGGATTGAAATAGTGTCTTCTAGAATATCCATGTCTTCCCCTGTATCCTAGACCTCTGTATCTTCCTCTAATTCCTCTGTTAGATATAGGTAACTTGGGCTCATCATAATCGAAATAGTCATTGGCATAAGGATCTGTTAAAGGATTCATGTTAACAGAACCAAAGATCATTTTTTCATTAGATGAAGATTCTTCATGATTAACCAGTTCAAGCTGTTCCGTTTGGTGGGGTGGTTCCTCTGATTTTTTATTAGATGGCATAAAATATGAAAGAGTCAATGACAAATTCGTCTTTGACACGAGCTCATATTTTTCGGAATGCTCTTCTTTATTTAAATTATGCCGCTTCTTTGAGTATTTTCCTTCTGATGAATGGGGTTTTGATGTGGAATTCATTTCAGAAGACACAATTGGTTGATTCAATTGTGTTCTTAAAATGGCATGAGTTTGGATGATCATTTTTCTGACCATACAATCATCTTACTTCTATTAATTTTTTCTCTTGACTTTGATTCATTCGCCTTTATTCTCTGGATCAGTAGTAGTAACACATGCTACCTGGGCTGAAGAGCCTTTCAATTTCACATGTCCAGAGTCCACCATCTTTGTAGGAGGACTTTGAAGACAAAAAATCCAAAATGGGATGCCCCAACATCTAATGAAAGAGGCAATAGTTGGGGATGTCTTCATCTCCTTCCTTGTTTGACCTTTTTGGCCTTGGAAACTAAAACATATTTTTTTCCAGAGCTGAGATAATGTATCCAAGAGATTGTTCATTCTAGAAAGAATAAACATTGTTCTTCAAATCATAAAACTTTGTACACCCTTGATCTCTTTGATCATCATCATGAGGCGGTCATTATTGTTGACACTCAGGAGGTGGAGCCCATCGATACAATGAAGGTTTTGAATTGGAATAAGGTATATATTCTTGTTTAAGTGTAAATGTAGCAGTCTCTGCTTTCCCAATTCTCCTTCATGGAACTAATGGAATTACATGAGTTTTAGCCTTAGTCTTTGTAAGATAATATTATATTTGTTGATAGATTGAAGTAAGGTCTCAAAACCCTCATGTGTATTTCACAGGGATCAATAGTGTGCGTAGTTCATCATGTAGATTTTCCACACAGATTGGCAGTAACTCTTATTGAGGGAGTTCCAAACATAAGTAATATGATAATCCCTTCATTCGAGCAATGAAATCCGAAAATCATTCATTCTCCCTTTGATTACAACTGATAAGATCAAAAACTATCATTTTTGGTAATGTTGAGCTAAATTGAAGAAGGAATATTTGTAAGAGATCCTCCCACCCAGTAATTGACAGAGATTTCAAGCTTCTGTAGAAGGCGAAAGCAGGTCCCTTTATTGACTACACAAAACACCTGAGCTTTACTACATCTTGTTGTCTAGGAGTTTCCATCCTTTGATAACAAAGAGAAACAAAATTTCATAAGTGTTGTTCTGGATCTTATGAACCATTATAAATTGGGAATGTGGTACTCGCAAAATTTGATTGGGGGTGAATTGCATCCACCCCTTCAGGGTATGCTCTCTTCTCCAGTTGAACTGGATCACACTTTCCTTCCATAGCTTCCAACCGAGATGTTAATGACTCAGTGGAAATCATTGATTTTTTAGAAACATCTGGTGGATCTTGGACCTATGCAGGTGAATGAACTAGAGTTTGGATGGGTGTGGCGACTTGTAATGTCACTGATGGTAGTATTACTTATTGCTTTCACGTACAACCCATAAGACTAGACTTGTGATGTTGTACTTGTAAATGGGGTTATTTTTGATCTATCCTAGTAGCTACAACAAATTACTTTGAGTGATTAACTCTAGAATTCCTGGGAGGAAGACTACCTTTAAGTATTTCTGCATTTAACCTGTTTAACTCCTTTATTTCATCCTCTTGTTGTGCGAACCTTTCCACTAATTAGACTGATTTACCTTCTCTATATGTTGGGTGAAACGTAACCTGAATTTTTTCTTTTCCACTTGTTGGAAGCCTTTCGGAGATGGGGTAGATGGTTATTTGAAGGAATACCTAAATTCTGGGTAGGCCTTTGATTTCATGTACACACACCTTCTTCATTTTCATTTCTGTATACATCATGTTGAATAGGAACTTCTGCATCCAATTCATCTGAGTGAGCCTCATGTTCTGGGGGATCAGTGACAATGGAATTGATGACATTTATCGATTTATAACTCATTGCAGCCCTTCTTTCCGTGCTATTGCGATACTATATTCTTCCATGTCCTTTATGAGACATTTCATTTTTATGGTTGATCCATCAGGAACTTCTTGATGAACCATAATTTAGAGGGAATCTCTTGATAATTCATATATGTTTTCCCCTTGTGGATTATTCCAAAATTAATATAAGACAGACTTCTACTGAGGAAGATATTGAGAATTTGGAAAAGACCCCAGTCTGGTGGACTGGGGATGTTCCTGTTTTTCCTACTCAACTCCTCGAATCCTATTTGTTGATCCCAAGGGCTGGATTTAAAGAGTTCCCAGTCTGGAAATCTGAGGTGAATCTTGAGATGCTACATCTAAAACATTCTTAAAAGCTCTCCTTATTTTTTAGAATTTAGTCCCGAAATTAGACGAATGCATCATCCTATATCCACTAAAATAACCAGGCACATATGACCGTTGGATTATTTACAACACTTCTGTCACCTGATGATATACATGTTATCAACGAGAAGATTGCTTGATATTCTCATTTGTGTGATGAAAGAGTAATTCAAAAACATGTTCTTTATATGGTTGAATTTGGGATGAACTAGTGGAGGCATGTTCTTGAGAAATCATTTCATTACACATAAAACTAGTTATATGTGGCCAGCCATGGGCAATAACATTGCATGTGACCTGTTTTGGTGGGCTTTGTTGGCTGGAGAGCACAGTTAAATATAATTCTCCATGAACACCCCATCCCCTGATATGAAATCCAAATGTGGAATTGGTAATTAATTGGTGAAATATTTTTAATGCACCAAGGCATGAACGCAGTAGGGTTCTCTACTGCTTTTCAACCATTGGATGTTGGGAAACTGAGAGAGATGCCAAGTCAATTTTGCGTTGCAACCCTTTTATTATCATTACATGATTTTGATATTCCTCATAAGGTAATATTTTCTCTTTTAAGTGAAAAATATTTTCTCATATGTTGAGAGGAATATTGTGAATACATTCATCGATCAACGATTCTGGAATTTCCTACTGAGAGTCAGCCAAAATGGAAAACAAGACATTCATATCACCATTTTCTAGTTGTTTTCTCATATTAAGCACATCCTCTTTGTCATTTTATGAATTTCTTCTGCCTGATTGGACCAAAGTTGGTTCTTTATTTTTGCTTTATCAGATTCCACAATATTGGTAAAGAATTCATTTGGCTAATTAGAATATGAATGACCTAGGGTTGGTTTGGAGAATGACCTACCCCATGGGATATCTTCTGGTTGATAAAGTATTTCACCTATTAATGTTAAGGAATCAGACATAAATGGCCTCACATTTTCTAGTTCCTCACGATAAGAGGGATTTCTTGTTATTGAATTGTTCATTGAAGAACATTCCATGCAATGTGAATTACTACTATGGAGAGGAATTTTGTAGCTAAAATCATCATCATGGGGAGAACCAACTTGGTGGGTTACAACAAAAGATGAAACCTCATGTTCCATAGAGTTATGGCCAAGCAGAGGGTTATCATGGAACTCATCAAAATATGATACTTTGACATTGACCAAATAGTCATGAAGCAAGCCTTCATGAGGATGTGTTTGATGAAGACCATCTGAATTATTTTTGTTACGTCCAGAATTTGGAAATGGGAGAGTAGAATTTTGAGCTACAATAGATAATTGTCTGAGGGAATCAAGAACTCCAGCATTAAGCAAGGTCTTATTGCAACTTTGTTCTTTATTTTTCAACTGTGCTAGATGGTTCTTTTTCTTGGATGTCTTCTTTAACCATTTCAAAACAACTTGTAGATAAAATTTGTTATTATGTGCACGTGTATGTGCCTGATTAGCAGAAATGGTCAGGTTAGGATGATTATATCCATTAAAATTGGATGTATGTGCCCGACTTCATTGTCTGTATGACATGGTGGAGTATGCCCTACGACCCTCTTGGAATGTAACAATGGTGTGTATCTTATCCGGAGTGACATGTTGGTGAGTCACTACACTGATAGGTATATATTTATGTTTCTTTCCCTGTTATGTCGCTGATGTTTTTATAATATTCTAACAGGTATCCAGACTATGGGCAGCAATTTTCATCTTCTCTTTCGCTATTTTCAGAATGTTCTTGGTGACTTCAGCTGCAGGAATGGGAATATAAATCCATTCCATGTCTGGAGAAGGTGTATCATCCTTCTACTGTCCTCCTTTTCCTATCAATGGATATTGACAATACTTATACTTAGGGGCATAGAGTTGAGTCTCCTCCAAATATGTCGTCAGAGCTTTCTGACTGAATTCTCCAGGTGCTACCAAATGAGACTTTTGGCAGACATGAAGAATATTTGCAGTTCTATGTGCCTGCTAGATATTCCCCTTCAATTATGGTTTATTTGTTTCATTCAATACAGGAATACGATACTACTAACAGAACCTGTTATTGTAAGCAGGTGAATGGGATTGTTTATAGGTGGTCACCACATTTGGTAGGCGAGATTCTTTTGATGTATTCAGATGTGCCTACTGACTGACTGATTAATTTTAAGCAGCTGTATGTGCCTTCCTATAGTACTCCATTTGAATTTCCTGGCAGGATTGGTGGGTTTCTGTCAGATGAGTCTGCTGGAGAGCGGGATTAGAATGGGTGGGTGTGTGTGACCTATCATTGCTTGCCATCATGTTAGGTTGTTGGACTTCTTCAGAAAGGGAAGTTGAAATAATCTTCTCCTTGTTGAACAAATTATGTCGTTGATGATATTTCTCGTGTGCTATGGTTAGAAAAACCTGATCCGAATGCATAGAGGTGATGGCCTTATCATGTTGAGGGTGTTATACCATATGAGTATGGTTGCGATTGTTGGTGGGAGTCCTCAGGAAGGACTCATGTCTTCTTGAACTGAGGCCTAGAGTGACCTCTTCATTAAACTCCCTGTAATATGAGAGGGATTGATTGTTGGGTTCCGGGGATAACAATCCGAAATAGTTGGAGACGGTGGTTACCCGTGCCTGCTTCTTGATCATTGGTCATCGCTTTCCAGACAACAAGGGTGAGTTGTTAAATTGGAGGACTTATCGAGCGACCTCCAGAGTTTGGATGGTACCATGTTGCTAGTATTCCCTCACCAATGCATTCAAGACCCAACATTGAAGAAGATGAGTAGGTGATATCATCCTCAGAGCAGATGAGGATCTTGCAGGAGTAGCAGCCGAAGCATTCGCAAGTTTAAACTTTAACGAAGCCATTCTGTATTGCTGAGAGATCTTATAAAAGAGTTCCTATTTGATATAGCAGACATTATCAATATAAGTCTAGAAAAACTACATATTTTGGATGAGCGCTTATGTTATTGACTACTTTTTTGGCCCTCATATTGAGTTTAATAGGGGCCTAACAAATAAGAAAAACATCATTTTAACTTGGTCATGGATTCAATTCGGGTTCATCATTTATTTGTTTCTTCTTGAAATGGGGATGACCTTGTTTGTTTGAGGATCAAACGTTCCAATCGATTTATAATAGGTTTATCCATAGAACCATAAACATCCAAGGACTCTGTATCCATTTGGACCTACTTTTCAGAGGTATGTGCTCATTAGTTGTTGATTGATGAGGCTTAAGAATTTTTATTGATCGGGATGATGACAATTCAGGCTCATCACACCATTTTGGGGGGAATTAATACCTACTCCATGACTGTCTTATTGATTTAAGTTATGTCAATAAATCCATATTAATTAAACAAGTATAAAAAGTAGTTTTTGTTTAGATTTAACAATCAATTATAGATATGTTTGATATTTAGGGAATATTTTATATTTATTTGAGGTTCTTCATCGATGGAGAATCATCCGTATGTATTAGAGATTCATAGATAGTGGTATCCTTCAATACATTATTAAGAAATATCTTGGTCATTATGATGACCATAATGGTTTTAAAGCCACGCAGTGGGGTACATGAAGATTATTGTCCCTCAGAAAGATAGGGATTTTTTCATAGTTGGAATCATACCTGCAGATAGTATACATACGTATCCTTGTTTAAAAAAATCAGAACCCACATAGTTTGAAAAAAGAAATATAGGGTTTGTGCATGGTTAATGGCCCAGATAGAGATGTTGTTATTACATTCACACTCTAAGGTCACATGAGTCATGCTCGATGTGAGAAACAAGAGGTATCAGAAAACATGACGATGGTTCCATAAAAGATTAATTTATGAGAAATGATATGGGGCTTACGTATGTATTACAGCCCATGTAAATAAAGAACATGAATTAGTAATGATGCCCATGAAGCAGGGTCCATAAAGGTATTTGTACTTTATGAAGATTTTGGAATTTTATCCCAAGAAATACTCCTGAAAAGGAATCCAAAATTAAGAGGTACTTATGATTGAGTTTTATTCCTGATATGGAAGCCCAAATCAAAATAATTATGATTGTGGCTTAGTTCTGAAGAGGATTCCCAATGTTTAAGGAAACTATGAATGGGGATTACTCTTGAGAAGGAGGCCCAGGTTACGGGGACTTGTGACTGGGGCAAACTCCTTAGAAGGAGTCCCAGGTTAATGATCATATGACTAGGGCTTACTCATTAAAAGAGGGCCTAGTTTAAAGAACTTATGACTTGTGCCTAGTTTTGAGAAGGACGCCTAGGTTAAGAGAGCTTATGACTGTGTTTTACTCATGAGAAGGAGGCTTAGGTTAAAAGAAACTTATGACTATGGCTTAATTATGTGAAGGAGGAAAAGGATAAAAGGAACTTAAGACTAGGGATCACTCTTGTGAAGGAGTATTAGGTTAAAAGGAACATATGACTAGGGATTACTCCTGAGAAGGGGGCCCAAAAATCAAAATATCTTCCCATCTTAAAGGATGAGGTTATATAGGAAACCTCTAACTTTGGTGACATAAATCATGTATGGCACGAGGTTTTGGGTAAGGTTCTCACATAATTCCTTTCAGATATGTAATCAAACAAAGGAACCATGCCATAAATGGAATAGGAGAGGGTTTTGAAGCATATAAATGGAATAGGATATGTGGATTTAAGGAAAAGGGGTGACGAGGAAGGAGGCACACACGTACTGGTCTGGTGCGCAAGTCCCGGTCGTGCAAGTTGACTTGGATTACATGAATCACCTTGGTAGCTGAAAATTCCATAGGGTAATACATGGGAGACATTGAAATCATGCTCTTAGTATCATCCCTAGAGGCTTCCTTAAGGGTGGCACACAATTTCCCTTGAAAGGGCAAGGCGGCACACAAGTGTCTTCATTTACCTTCAGAGCTGGACAGTTAGGCACAAATGTGTTGATGAGTTCTAACACTTAGGCCTTATTCATCCTATTTATATCTTCCATTCTAGGTATATAATTTCCTTAGAAGTGTTTAGAAGACATCAGATAAAGAAATGGGTGACCATAGCATCAATCTGAGTTTTGGAAAATTCGTCCTCGAAATGGGGGGCCCACGGGGACTATTTATAAGCCACTGGGCACCTTGGGTGAAAAAAGAATAGGGTGCCCAAGTGACTTGGCGACCAATATTTGGCACGCAAGTGACTTCCCTGGTTACAAGAAAACTTGCATGGATCCTTCTTAATGGGTTTTTTGTTCATGCCTTTGTCGATTTTTTATGTTTTTAAAAGGATGAATCTCTTTGTGCTTATGGTATTCCCCTTTTCCATTCTTTTGGAATCTGTGATGGAAAAGAGTTTCAGCACTCACACATGATGATAACTCGATCTTAGGTGGATCATAGAGAAAAAACACTCCTCTCTGGTGCTGTTCATAGAGATCACCTATCTGAGGAAGGGGATACCAATTCTTTACCTTAAGTGGGTTTCACTTTGTGTAATCCACACATAAACGTAAGGTTCCATCCGCCTTATTAGAAAAAATCATTGGTGAACCCCAAGAGGAGGTACTAGGCCATAAATATTCTTTGGCCCCTATGTCCTATATATTATACATTAGTTCCTAAAGCATAGTAGGTGCCATCCTATAGGGAGGAATGTAAACTGATGTTTCTTATAGAAGAACCTCAATTTTAAACTCAACAGCTCTCTTGTGAGGTAAGATAGAAGAATCATAGAGAAAGGCATACCTAAAATAATATACAACTCAAGGTAAATCGGTTTGAAGAAAACCCTTATCCTCTAGGAAAATATTTTCAATATGGGCTATCACATCACTGATCACATGATACTTCGGTCAAGCTCTCCCTGCCTTGACATCCCACTCACCATTGAAAAGATAATTGCTACCTTCTGGTGAGGTAAAAGATACCCTACATTGTTACAAAATAACAAAGGTGTGATATAGGACTAAACAATCAATCATGATAATTAAATCAATTCCCTTCATCTCAAGAACAATGATATTCCACACAAAAGGCATGTTTCTTACCTCAAAGGGGACAGTCCATGCACTGGCGTATGCCCTCCATCCATATTCTCAAGGGTGTATCAAGGGTCATTACACCATAGTGATATTGTATCTATAGTCTTATAATTTTCCATGATAGATACAAAAATAATATAATATTAATAACATGTATCAAACAATGAAGAGACAGTAGTGGAGGCTACTAGAATAGTACCATGCACTATACATGGGCCCACAGCCTGATCCTTAGGTATCAGGTTTAAAGCATGCAACTAACCTGGTCCACATCCATGTGCATCAGATGGAATACCACGATCATCAATGATCATCTAGAACTACTGGTGATCAATGGTCAGACTACCATGGCCACGACCTCCTCCTCATCCAGACCTTCCAATGTTATTCCAACTCCCTGCCTGACAGGTTGCAACATAACTCGCCCAAGTAGGGGAGCATAAGAAAATCCTTTTCGAATTGGTGATGCTATAAGGTTCATGTAAAAACACTAACGATAAACCATAAGAAATCATTCCCAACACACTATAGGGTCCCTATCACAGTGGAGATTCATAATATCTAGTCATCCACACTAATGACACACCACAGATCAATCAAACTTGATTCTCTAGCAGCCACTGCCATGACGAGAAACCTTAATAGAACATTTTTTGCCACCGGAAGAACTACTGGCCTGACACGACACTAATAATTTAAAACAAAAAATCATTCCATACCTTTGGTTATGATCAATGTTATGGTGTTGATCGACAATTTCAAAAATGGTACGACAGAGATAGACATTCACATGAGTTCAGATGGCGTAATGTATTCCATCCTCAAAACGTCAAGCATGGGAAAGCTCATCATTTACTAGAAGCATTGAGTAACATAATAAATTATTCAAACATGATAGATATTACATTACTAACATAGAAAACATCCCATTATGTCTGAACTCCTTGTGTATGTCAGCTCTCAGTGCTTGAAGAATGAACTGAACATTGAAGGAAATCTGGAAATCAACCCATAACATTGACTAATGACGACTAGCCTGGTTAACCATATACCACCAATGCTTTTCCAAATACAAAAGCATGTTTGTTGAAAGAATTATTCATTTATTTGGAGGCATTTCTATATTCTCAATGATCGGCATTATTTCCAATAGAAATGACTTGATAGACTGAGAGCCTTCGTCCCTTGAAAAAGTAAGAAGATGTTGTTGCAGGAACTCGCTGGTCAGATCATCCATTATAGGTGAAACCTATAGAGCACTGATCATTGGCTTCATTAGACGTAGAAAACTATCACAGACTTGGGAATTACTTCTTGGATCAGGTAATGCAAGAGGTACCTCATGTGGAGCTCATGGAGGTAAGACTGGCGGCTCAAGGCCCACCATGTCAGGAGCATGGTTGTCACTACCCTCATGGAGAACGACACAAGGACGTCTAGGAGACATTGGTCTACAAATTCCAAGCACATGCCTTAGGAATATCTTAGGATCATAAGATAGCATCACTATTGGAAAATGAACATAATAAAACTCACTATCCAAGGAATCCTACCCAAACTATATGATTAGACAACCAGGTATTTGTATGTTCTCATGTATAAGTTTCATATCATTTACCATTTAATTTACAGGGTCACTCCATTACCTTTCATAGACATGACAAGCCTATATAAGGATGTGTATCCAATTAATATTAGATCTCATTATTCATCATATAATGGAAATACCATTCCAATAAATCAGTTCCCATACACCTATCACCAAAAATGACCCCCATTTATTTAATTTATAATGGCTTGACTTGGTAAATTACTCATCCCAACCCATGATATCCCATACACATCAAGAATTGAGATACGAAATCACTTAATAGAATCCAAATTAATACATATACAAGTAAACTATCACAACCTCATTCAACAATCATAATCATATCAAGCAATGAAAAGTAGTGAAATGCACCTACATAGCGTGGAAATATTCCTGACATGTAAACCCAAGGTGCCTATAATGATGCATGTAACAATGCTCCTTCTCCTAATATCACTTGGCTAAGGATGAAATAAATTCGGAATCATATTAATAATCAACAACAACAAACAACATGTGCATCACCCAACGGTGAAATAATATCATACGTGATAGGAAAAAGTCAAATTACAATTATAATATAGGAAACTTGGTTTCTACACCAAACATGGGTTAATTATTCCAAATAACGTCTTATGAACACGTCCTGATCTTCCTTATTCTCTAATATATTGTCTCAAAATATTAATTCAAGAAAAAAACCACCATTGATACCATTATGTGATGTCTCAGACCCATATTCCGTATAATGGGTTCCCCATGTATGGTGGACCACATGGCCTTAAGAACATCTCTCCAAATACCATAGACTAATGACTAGCGGTGAGGGCCTAGGGAATGTATGTGGGGAGATTATTCCCACATTAGCATAGTGAATCACAGTTGAAGGAAGATAATTGAATAATGAACAATAGATGAAATATAATATAAATAGCATAATCAAACTGATTCAATAGATAAATGAGGATAACAGTAACTGTATCAACTGAAAGAATGATGAGGAAATGACATGACATTAGAAAGCTAGAAAACATGGATATAATACAATAGGCATAACATGTTCCACAAAGTAAACGAAAACTAGGCTACACTGAGAATCCCGAGATCCAACTCGGTCATCTGCTATCAAGATCCATCACAACAAGAAATCAAGTGTTCATTGTGGAATGCATCCCTTTTTCAACACCTGCAATCATGTAATATAATATGGGTAACAAACGATGCCTAGATAGGGTGTGAGATAAATGTCAGTGGGCCACCACCAAAGGTTTCTATATCCTCATGCCCATGTAATGGAATATAAATGTGTGTTGGAATGCATATATAAAGCAAAGAAAAAAGATCAATATATGTAAATACCCATGTACCTTTTTAATCCCTTGGCTGGTGTGCAATCATGTAACCATTTAATTAACTAAATAATTACCCATTAATTTTAATAGGTCACGTGACACATAGCCATCACTGACAACACCACATGATAATATAATTAGTGATGGTCCCCAGAAGAAACTAGGAAACCTAAAAAAGATATTGGGTGAGGGAGTTCCATGGTAATAACCAAGGTAACATAGATATCATGGAAGATTAACTATAGAGTTTCTGAGTTTTGCTAAGGGGTAAGAGTGTAATACAAAGAGAATAATCCAAGGCATTCCACAATAAGGTTCCTAATAGGGATATGCATGGAATGGGCCCTATGGGCTTTCACCATGGCACCTACTAGTAAATTTTGGATCCAATGAGTGTATCTGAGGTATCAGGTAATAATTTAAATGACCCTACAATAGTATACTAGGCATCTGATGAGTGGACCAGAACCATAGTCATGGTGGGTAGAAACCTAAACAATCCACATCCATGAATTGGAATGGGGTTCTCTAGACCCAATGTATTCATCTATTTGAATCCAAGGAAAACTTGACTGAGTCCATTAATATTTGATATTTTAATCATGTAGTAGTTTATTAGGTTCAAGCCTCGTCTTCTATTAGTGTGGATATTCCATATAGCATTGAAACTATTTAATCAAGTCATAATTAACCATAAAGGAATATTTAATTATTGATGTTCACTCTACTACCTTCCACCAATATGGAAAGGGGTGATAAAGACATCTTATCTGTATTCAAACTCATTTGATAACGCCATTTTATATACTTAGTGTACATTCCATTATACATTTCACATTTTATAATCGATTTTATGAACTTACATTAGGCAGGTCAAGTGGTCAACATACATGATACATTCCATTTTAAAATTTTCATTTGTAAAAATCCATTTACTATATGAAGACACGCATTTAAGAACGATTAAGAAAATGAACACCCAAACTATGTCTCAAATGCGCTGAAACACTAAAACCCAATTACGTTTTATCATTTGACATGGGGTAGATTGAGTTGTGGGTGTAACCGCTAACAACTAATCACATGTTTAGAAAGAGCATAACCATAGGATTATAACAAGTATAATCATTGAATGTAAATTTGAGAAATTACTTCCAATAAAAAATATTTCCCCCTCACAAATATTTCAAATACATCAAACTATAGGGATGAGTTATATACCACACCGGTTTTCAAACTGTGTGCTAACAGTGTAAGACAGTTCTATCCAAAAATACATCCTCCACACAGCTTGATCAAACCATGTGCAATCCATGCAAGGGTACAAGGAGAAAAAGTGGTGTTCACTTGGTTAGGCTGTATGGTCATTAAACAACTATGCGAGGTGGCACTATAAGGAAAAACACAATCCGCAAGGTTTTCCAAACCGTGTGGATTTCCCATAAATTTTACTCTAAACTATACAACAAGCCTGTTTTTCCAAAAAATATGGGTTCTGGGAAACGAACATGCTCTGAACATCCATTTATCTTATACTGAATAATTAGGAATTCAAATTAGGTCCATGGAAAATATTTAGACTGAAAATAAAAGGATCAATACCTAATCCAAAAGACAAGTTCTTAGAAAACCTTTTTACTAGAAAAACAATAAACACTCTACAGAAAAATCCCCTTAACAATCATACATGAAAAACCCAATTCCCTCAGCCACAAAAATCCAAAACCCAAATCTCTAACAAACTGTAAACCCACATCCCTAAAAAAACCCTAAACCATCATTCATAAAATACCAAAAACCATCATCCCCGAAAAACACAAAACCGTCATCCCCAAAATTTATAGACACCCATCCCCAAAGAAACCAAATCCCCCGCACCCTAAAAATAGTAAATCCTCTTCCAATAAGACTTAAACCATATATCTCGAAAAAAATATACACACAACATTGAATAACTAAAAACCCTTAGACCAATAAAACCCTAAACTCGTATCCCCCTGAAACCCTAAACCACCATCCCTAAAAACCCAAAAACCCTCCGCCCTCAAAAACCCTAAACCACCATCCATAAAAAACATATACACTCATCCCTAATTATCCGGAAATGAATACTCCAAAAAACACCTAATTAGCCAGTTCAAAAAAACCAAAAAAAAATCCCAAAAAAACCTTAAACCCTCAACACGAAAAAACCCAAAATCCTCTACCCTAAAAAAATACTAAAACATCTTCCTTGAAAACAGAACTTATCCCCTAGCCTTTCAAATCGCTAATCCGTTATCCAAACAACCCATAAACCCAAAGCCCACCAAAACCCTTATTCCATTAGCCACAAATTCCTTAAAACCAAAACCCAAAAAACCCTAAACCCTCAGAACCAAAAAACATAAACCATATCCATAAAAATCACTAAAAACATAGTCCCAAATAACCTTTAACCCTGAGCCCTAAAAATAACTAAAACATCATCCACCAAAAACCATAAATCCCCATCACATAAAAACCTAAACAATCCTCCCAAAAAACCTATAATCCTTGACCCTAAAAACCCAAAACACTATCCCCCAATAATACCTAAACCCCCAACTCTAGAAAACTAGAAAATAAAAATACCAAAATACATAAGCCCACATCCCCATAAAAACCTAAACCATCAGCACCAAAATTCATTAAACCCTCTACACCCAAGAACCCAATAAACTGAACCCCAAAAAACAATAATCTCTCATCCCCCAAAAAAGATAATCATTAACCCCAACAGAACATAGACACTCTACCAAAAAAACCCAAAAAACCACAACCTTAAAAACCCAACACCCTTATCCCCCCAAAATCATAACCCCTCAGCCAAAAATAAACCAAAAAAATAATCACTAAAAAAATCAAGCCACACAGTCCCAAAAAACATGTTAACCCTCAGGCCTAAAAAAACTAATCCCTCAGCCCAAAAAACAATAAACCATCATCCACCAAACCCTATTCCCCCATACCAAAAAAAATACACTAATCCCTCAGTAGAAAAAGACATAATCAAATCAAAAAAACCATAAAAAATCAATAGCAAAAAAACAATAAACCCACATACGCAATAAAACCAAAAACCTCACCCCCACAAAACCCTAAAACCCCATCCCCAGAAAAACATAAATCCAAACCACAAAAAAAAACCCACAATGCCTAAAATAACCCTAAATTATCCACCACCAAAAACCGTAAAACTCAAACAAAAAAAATGTAAACCCTCATCCTTAAAAAATGTTGAACCCTTATCCCCCAAATACCCTGAATATTTAAGCCTAAATATTACTAAAACATCCACCTCAACAAATCCTAAACCCTCAAGCCCAAAACCTCGAACCCTCATCCCCAAAAAACCATAAAACCTATGTCCCAAAATACAATAATCCCTTATTTCCAAAAATCCTAAACCATTATCTCCAAAAAACCTTAAACCTTAGCCCCCCAAAAACCCTACACACCCATATTAAAGAAAACCTAAACCAACAGCCTTATAAAACCCTAATCCCTCAACCAAAAAAATATCATAACCCCTCTACAACAATACCCATAACCCCTCTCCACCATAAAACCATCAACCCTCCTCCCCAAATAATCATAGACATCTACCCCCCAAAAACATTAAATTGCATCCACCTAAATAGTAAACCCTAAAAAAACTCATAAACCCTCATAAACAAATACCTTAAACCCTGATCCCAAAAAACACTAAAGCCATGTTGAAGAAAACCCAAAAATATCATTCCCAAATAATTATAGACCTTCTATCAGAAAAAAACTAACCACAGTACAAAAAAACACTAAACCCACAGCCCAAAATAACCATAAATCTTATACACCAAAATACACTAAATCATCATCCCTGAAAAAACACTTTTCACTTCCCTAAAAATCATAAACCATGAGATCCAAAACCCCTATACCCTTAGCCCCAAACAACTAAAAACTATCTTCCCCAAAAAAACCTTAAACCCATCCCCAATACCCTAAAATCCAAAATCCAAAAAAACACATTGCCTCATTATCCACTAACCCTATAGGATCAAGAATACCTAAACCTTCATTCCCCAAAACCCAAAACCTGGAAGCCCGAAAACCCTAAACCCACTTCCCCAAAAACCGTAAACCCAAAATCCCAAATAATCATAAATCGTCTTCCAAAAAAAATAATTAAACCCTCATATCCAAAATAATACTAAACCCTCATCCCTTAAAAACCTAAAACCATCGGCCGCAATATAACCCTAACTATATTCCCCAAAAAAACCTAGACCACCATCCCCAAAAAAACCTTATACAATAATCTAAAAAACACAAAACCATGATCCCTAAAATCCCTTAAACTCATTTCCCAAATAATAATTATTACCTAATCCCTATAAAACCTAAACACATATCCATTGATAACCCAATTACTTATCCCCTAAAAACCCATGACACTCTGCCACCGAAAACCTAAATAATCATTTGTATAAAATAAAAAATCCTCAGCTCAAGAAAACACCGAACCGTCAGCCCCAGAAAATCCTAATCAATTATCTATAGAATACCATAAACACTCATCCCCTAAAAATATAATCCCCCATCCCCAGAAAACCCAAAAACCATATCCCCATAAAACCACAAACAATCAACATTATATTAACGTAAACACTCATCCATATAAAACCATAAATTCTTAATCTCAGAGAACCCTAATCCTACATGCATAGAATATAATAGACCTTCATGATAGACAAATTCAAATATTCATCTTATGAAAACCCTATAAACTCAATCCCAAAATACCCAAAATCATTATCCATATAAAGACCTAAACCATTATCCCATATCAAATTAAACACTCAACCCTGGAAAACCATAAAACATCAGACCATGAAATCCATAAACCATCAACCTTAGAAAACACTAAAAAATCTTCCTCACAAAACAAAATACCATCAGCAAAAAAAACCCAAACCATCATCAATGTAAAACTCTAAACCCTCATCCCCAGAAAATCCTAAACCATGATCACTAAAAAAAACACATCAAGCCCTAGAAATGTTGATAAAATATTACTGAAAAGCCATTTTCCCAATAGAATCCTAAAAAATCATCCCCATAAAACCCTATACCCTTAGCACTAGAAAATTATAAACCCCAATCCCCAGATAACCCTAAATCTGCATCCCTAGAGTACCCATAATACTCATCCCCAAAAAACCCAAAACACTGATCCCAAAAAATCCCAAAACCCTCATCCTAAGAAAATCCTATATATCATCCCCATTAAACCTGAAACACTCTACCCCAGAAATACTTAAACCCTTACTAAGAATAACCTAAACCCAAATTCAATGGGAACCATATGATCTGAGCTAAAGAAAACCCCAAACCCTCAGATCCCAGAAAAAAATCAAAAGCACTTGATAACCATTAACTCAAAAAAACCTTGAACCCTCTTCCTTGGAAAACCACAAAACATCATCCATTGAATCCCATAGAAATATGAACTTGAAAACTAGAATCAACCATCCCCTTAGAACCCTAAACATAAAGCCCATGAAAACCATAAACTATTATCCTCAGAAAAGAAAAAATCTTCATCCCAAGAAAAAATAGAACCCTAGCCCCAGAAAAACCTAAACCCCATCTTGAGGATACCCAAAACCCTCATACCCTAAAACCACTAATTAATCAGCACCCAAAACCCCCAAACCCTCAGTCACAAAAACACATAAACCCTAGGTCCTAGAAAATTGAAAACCATCATCAATAGAAAACACTAAACCCTAATCCCCTTAAAACATAAATTCATATACCTAGAGAACCCTATGCCCCCCAGGCCTAGAAAACCAATAACCCGCATATTAGGAAAATCATAATCACCCAACTATAAAAACTATTAACCCTACAATATAAAACTCAAAACCCCCATCCCCAAAAATCCTAATCTGTCAACCAAATGAAACCATTAACCATCAACCATAGCTAACAATAACCCCATTCCATGAAGGCTCTAAACTTCCATCCCCTTAATTCCCTAAACTCCCAAATGTGAAATCCCAAAAACCTGAGTCCCATAAAACCCTAAAACCTTATGCCAAGAAATAAATAAACTAATAACCCTAAATACCCCTAAACCCTCAGTGGAATAATATCCTATACCCACCAAAACAAGTAAACCCTAATACCTTAGTCCTAAAAGACCAAAAAACACTAGCCTTAGAAAACAATATACCCTATGCCCCCAAAAAACCAAAAACATTTATCCCTAGATAACCCCAATCCCACTTCTCTAGAAAAACCTAAAATTGTTTCCCCAAAAAACCCAAAACCATCAGCCAAAAAAACCCTATTCCTTATAAAACCATAAACCCCTATCTTGAGAAAACCCTAAACCTTCATCCCCAGACTTCCCCAAACCCTCATCCCCACAAAATCCTAAACTCTCCTCCCATGAAAACCCTTAAACCTCATCCCCATAAAACCCTAAAAAATTATCCCTCTATTACCCTAATCCATTACCCACATAAGACCATAAACAATAAGTCCTAGAAAACCATAAACCAGCAACCATATAAATCCCTAAACCCTCAGCCAAAAAAACCATGAAACCAAAACCCCAGAGAACCCTAAACTCTACCCCCCAAATACCCAAAAACTTTTTCCGAGAAAACCCTATACCCATATCTATTGAAAAAAATCAAAACCTCATCTCTAAAAAACCATAAACCCCCATCCTTCAGAAATCCCTAAACCCTCATCCCTAAAATTATTAAATCATCATACCTAGAAAAACATAAACACTCGTCCTTAGAAAACCCTATACCCACATCCCCAGAAAACGCTGAACCCTTATCCAAAAAACACCATAAACCCAAGACATAAGATAAAAATAAACCATTAGCCCCATAAAATCATTAATCCCTCTTTAAAATAATAACCTAAACCAGTATTCAAAGATATCAATAAACCATAATCCCCAGAAAACATAAATCCTCAGGCCCAATAAACCCTAAAATATATAATCCCTGAAAACCAAATTACACTAATATCTCATCTCCAAAAAATACTAAACCATAATCCTCAGAAAATTGGATAAACCTATCCATAGAAAAAAACTAAATCCTTGTCCCTAAAAATCCCTAAACCCTTATCCCAAAAAAACCCTAAACAGTCAACCCCTGAATACCCAAAACCCTAAATGCATATCCCCAAAAATCCCTATAAACATATCCCTAGAAAATAAGAAAGACATAGCCACAAAAAACCCTAAACCCTTGTCCCTATAAAACACTAAAACCTCGACCCCAAAAAACCCTATACCATCATCCTTAGAAATCCCCAAACCCACTTCCCCAAAAAACTCAAAACCCTCATTCATCAAAAAAAAGTAACCCCTCTACCCCAAAAAAACCTAAACACTGATCCCCATAAATCCCTAATCCTCTATCCTAGATAAAATAAGCCATTAGGCCTAGAAAACCTTCAACATGGAACCCCAAAAAAATAATAAACCCCAATCACCTGAAACCCATAAACAGTCACCTTAGAAAACTCATAATCCCAACCCCAAAAAATCATTGACACTCTTCCCCAAAAAAACCCTATACACCCATCCGTCAAAACCATAAACCATAATCCCCATCAAACTCAAAAATCCTCATCCATAAAAACCCCTAAACCCGCATCCATAAAAAACCCTAAACCATCA
The DNA here is from genome assembly GCA_963277665.1 of Viscum album. Lineage (NCBI taxonomy): Eukaryota > Viridiplantae > Streptophyta > Magnoliopsida > Santalales > Viscaceae > Viscum > Viscum album. Next base: position 1,900,987,647 of record OY728141.1, read on the forward strand.
TCCCTATAAAAACCTAAACTCACAACACAAGAAAAACATAAACCTTCATCCCTAGAGAACCCTAAACCCTTATGCTCAGAAAACCCTAAACCCTCATTCCCAAACGACCCTAATCTCGTATCCTTGGAGAACCCTAAACCCTCATTCCAAACCAACCCTAAACCCCCTGCCCCATAAAACACTAAACCATATATCCCACGAAACCATAAACCATCAACCCCACAAAACACTAAACCCTCATCCTATGAAAAACTATGAACCATAATCCCCATAAAAACGTAAATAATTATCCCTAAAAAACCTTGAATTCTAATCCCCCAAAAAACCATAAAACCTCATCCCTTGAATACCCTAAACACTCGGACCTAGAATATCATAAACACTTATCTATGAAAACCATAAATCCTTAACCCATAAAAAGTCTAAACGCTTATCCCTAAATGACACTAATCCCTCATCCCAAAAATCCCAAAACACTAATCCCAAAATAAAATCATAAAACCAAATCTATATAACACTCTAAACCCTCTAACATAAATACCCCAAATCCTCGCCACTAGAAAACCTAGTCTCTCAGCTGCATAAAACCGTATACCCTCATCCCCAGAAAGCCTTAGTCCACTAACCCAAGAAAATAATATACCATAATCCCTAGAAATCCTAATACCCTCAACCATAGAAAACCCTAAAACCGCCTCCCTATAAAACAAAAAAGACTCCATACCAAAAATACTAAACCATTGTTGCAATAAAACACTACGCAATCATCCCCAAAAACACTAAACACTCGATCCAAAAATCACCTAAATACTCTTCCTTAAGAAACCATAGTCAATAAACACCAAAAATCCAAAAAACTCATCTCTAAAGAACCTAAATAATTATCCCCAAAAAACCAAAACCCAAAATCCCTCATCCCCATAACGCCTAAAACCATAGCCCAAAAAACCATGAAACCACTTAAAACACCTAAAAATTCATCTCTAATAAGCATTAATCTCCCATCCACAAAAAACCATAAACCCTCAATCAAATAAAACCCTCATCCCTAGAAAACACTAAACCCTCGTCGTCAAGACCCCAAATCGCCAATACCAAAATAACTATAAACTATCATCCTTAGAAATCCATAATTCCTCAAGCCCAAAAATCAAAAAACACTCAACCCAATAATCCCATAAACCCATATACTATAACAAAATCCTCTTCTGAAATAAAATATAAATACTTCTCTACAAAACCCTAAAACCATCTTCCCAAAAAAACTAATACCTCATCCTAAAATGTCCCTAAAACCATAGAAAGAAACTATACACTTATCCCAAAAATCCATAATCTCTTAGTCCAAAAAATTAAAATCCCTCTGCCACTAAAACCTTAAACATTAATCCCACATTCCATAAACCCTCATCCCCCAAAACACTAAACACTATGCACCAAAAAATCATAATCAATCATCCCTAAAAAACACTAAAACCTTACTCAAAAAACCCTAATCTTACAGCACATTAAACCCCTAAACCCTCATCCACTAAAAAACATTAAACCTCATCGACCAAAACCACTATACCACCAGCTCGAGAAAACACCAAACCCAAAGTACAAATGAACGTGAAACCTATAGTGCCCAAAATTTGTAAACCCACAGTGTAAAAAACACTAAGCCCATAGACCAAAAAACCCTATCCCCTTGGCCATGAAAACCCCAAAACCCTATTCCGAAAAAATACCATCCATTAGCCACAAAAAACAAAAACCATTGACCCCCCAAAACCCATAATCCTTATACTTAAAAAAATTCCCTCACACCATATAAATAAGAAATCCTCATTAAAAAAAACTAAAACCCTCATCCTGAAATAAACTACACCCACTAATGCAAAAAAACCTAATCTATTAGACCCAAATAAACATAAACACCATGCCCCATAAAACCCTAAACTATTATCTATAAAAAAAATAATTTTACCTTCAATAAGTACTTTATACACTCTACTGCAGATAAACTACACCCTAGGACAACAAAAACCCACAACCCCCGACCGTAAATAATCATTAAAACATAGCCCAAAAAAACCTGAAACCCTCAGCATGAAAAACCCTTACTCGTCAACCCAAAAATCCCTAATCCTTTATATCTGCAAGATATTAAACCCTAGTCCTGAAACAAACCTAAAACCACATCACTAAAAACCCAAAATTTTCTACCATAAAATTTGATAAACCCTGGGCCATAATAATCACTAATTCATTATCACATAAACAAATATTCCCACACCCCTAAAAAAACGAAACACTCATCCCAAATATAACCCAACCCATTGAAACTAAAAACATAAACCCTCGCCTATTAAAAAAATTAACCATCATCCCCCCACTAACAAAATACCTCATCCTCGAATATCACTAATCCCTAAATAAACCTTAACATTCATCCCCCCAAAACCTAACCCATCATTTTTAGAAAATTGTAAACCATTAACCCCAAAAAATGATAGACCCTAAACCACAAAAAACAACATTCCCTCAGCCCAAATATCCCTAAACCCCCACCCCGCAAAAAACTAAATCGTGACCCCCAAAAAATAAACCATATATCCCATAAAAAATAAACCATTAGCCCCATCAAATATGACACAATCAACCCCAAAAAACACCAAAACGAAAGTTTCAAACAAAATCACTCAACCCCAAACCCCTAAATCCTTATCCCCCAAAGCCCTAAAACCTCATCCATAAAAAACACAAAAATATCCACTCAGAAATCCCTAATCCCTTAACCCCAGATACCCTAAACAATATTTCCCCAAAACCAATAAAACCACAACCACAAAAACCCATATTCCCTCATCCCAAATCACATCCATAATGAACCCTAAATATGGATACCCAAAATAACCCTTAAACATTGATCCCTATAAATACATAATCCTTACACACCAAAAAACCTAATCCCTTTTCCCAAAAAAACTCTAAAACCTCATCTCCGAAAAACTATCAACCCTTTACATTAATAAATCTATACCCCCTACATCAAAAAACATTAAACCATAATCCAAGGAAAATCCTAAACATTTATCATCAAATAACCCTAAACTCTCAGCCATAAAAATTCCTAAATACTTAACCCTACAAAACCATAACCCCTCATCCAAAAAACCATAAACATTCAACATCTAAAAAACCTAAACCCATGACACCATAAAACCATTAACTCTATTTTCCAAAAAAAACATTAAACCCTTATTAAAAAACCCTTGAACCCTCATCCAGCAAAAAACCTCAAACTTAATCCCTAAAAAACCCTAAATACTAATCCCAAAAACACTCATCCATCAGCCTTATAAATCCATAAACCATCACCAGTAAAAAACACTCAACCCTCATCAATAACAAACCCAAAACCCTCATACCAAAAAAAATCAATACCCCCTCCCCAAAAAACCATGAACACATAGCCACAAAAACCCACAACCCTTATCCCAAAAACCCTAATTCCTCAGTCTATGAAAACACTAAACCCTCAGCCCCCAAAAACCCTAAACCCTCATCCCAAAAAAACCATAAAACCACATCACCAAAAACCCATAACCCCATAGCATAAAAAACCCCTAAACCCCCATCCCAAATACACTAACCCCTACACCCAAATAACTGATAAACCCTCACCCAAAGAACACTAAGCCCACATCCCCACAAATCATATACCCTCACACCCAATATTCCATAAACCATCATCTTTAAATAAAAAAACACTTGACCAAAAAAATCTCTAAACACTCAGCCCAAAAAATCCAAAACCCGCCTCAAAAAAAAACTTATACCCTTATCCCAAAAAATACTAATCACTCATCCCGAAAAAACCCTAAACACACGACACCAAAAAACCCTAAATCCACATCACCAAATAACCCTAATTCTTCATCCCTGAAAAAACAAAATCCTAATTCCTAAAAAACTGTAAATCATCTTCCCAAAAAAAACAACACTAAGCCCTCAACCCAAAAATATCATAAACCCTAGTTCCAAATACCTATATTCTCATATCCCAAAAAAACCAATACCCATATCCCTAGAAAATCCTAAATACTCCACCCTAAAAAACCCCAAACCTAATCACACAATAAAACCTTAATACTTTGACCCAAAAAACCCTCAACTGTGAACCCCAATGAACCCTACACACCTAGTAAAAAAACCACATAACCCTTATCCTCAAATAACTCTAAACCATCACCACAAGAAAACCCTAAGCCATTATACCTAGAAAACCAAAAAACCTCATCCCATAATAAACTATAAATCCTTATCCCAAGAAACCCTAAATCCTCACCCTAGAAAAAACTACACCATTCTCCCTAGAAAAATTTAAACCCACATCCCTTTAAAAGCATAAATACTCAACCATAAAAAAATAAAAACCCAAACCCTCATCCATAGAAACCCCTAAAACCTCATACCATGAAAAATATTAACCCTCAATCAAATAAACACTTAATCCATCTTCCATAGAAATAAATGATCCTCCCACCATTGAAAAACCAAAACCAACCCACCCAGAAAACACTAAACCCCCATCACCTGAATACCATAAAACCAATCCCTAGAAATCCATATACCCCTTAATCCCGTGAAAACGATAAAACCCCTTTCCCAAACAACCATATACACTCATCTTTAGAAAACCATAATCCATTCAAACTATAAAATGATAATCCCACAACCTCAAAAAACCCTACTCCCTTACCCCAAAAAACCCTAAACCCTCATCCCTATAAAACATTAAAACCCTTTATCCTAGAAAACCAAAAATCCTCATCCCTATAAAAACCCAAACCATCATCCGTAAAAAACAGAAAACCTTCACCCCCCAAGAAAATTAATCCATAATAACTATAAAACCCAATGCCCATATCCAAATAAACCACAAACCCTCATTCGTGGAAAAGCATAATTACTTATCCATAGATACACCTAAACCCCAACCATGGTAAACCCAACACCATATCACTAGAAAACCAAAAATCCTCATCCCAAAAAACACTAAAACTTCACCCATAGGAAACCCTAAACACTATGTCAGAGATATCCCTAAAAACTCTACACAAAATAACCCTAAATTTTCAATCATAGTAATACATTAACCATAATCTATATAAAAACCTATACCATTAACCCTATAAAACCCTAAACCCTCAGCCCCAGAAAATCATAAAACCTCATCCCATGAAAATGATTAACCCAAAACCCTATAAAAACGTGAACCATCATCCCCAATAACCCTAAAACATCATCCCTAGAAATCACTAAATTCACACACATACAAAACCCAAAAACCATGTACCTAGAATACCATTAAATATCATCCCTAGAAAACCTTAAACACTATGCCCTAAAAAACTATAATATTTCCACCACTAGGAAACCATAATGCATAATAAATAGAATTATCTATCCACTCATCCCTAGAAAAAACTAAACCTATATCAATAGAAAATCATAAAAATGATTCAACAAAAATTCTAAACACCTACCCTATAAACCCCTAAATCCCCAACATTAGAAACCCCTAATCACTATACATAAAAATACCATTAATGCTTATCCATAAAAACACCTAAATCACAATCACCATATAACCTAAAACACTTATCAATATTAAACCTTAAAACCACAACCCCATAATACGATAAACCCACATTTGATAAAAATCATAAATCATTTCCCCAAAAAATCAACCCTCTTCCCAAAAAAACCCTAAACTCTATGACACATGAAACCTTGAACACACAGCCCCAAAAATCCCAATCCATCATCCCCCCAAAAACCCTAAACACTCATACCAAGAAAACCTTCAATCCTCAGCCCCAGATAACCATAAAACCTCATCCCCCCAAAACCCTAAACCCTCATCCATAGAAAAACCCTAAATCATTATCCCTAGAAAAACCTAAACCCAAACTACTAGAACAACATAATACATACTCTCCTAAAAACAACGAATGTTATACCCTAGTATACCGTAAAACATCATCACATGAAAAACATAAACCATTATCTCCAAAAACTCATAAACCCTTAGCCTTATAAAACCCTACACACTCATCACAATAAACCATGAATTAATCAGCCCCAAAAATCAACAAACTTTAAATCCCTAGATAACATAATTTCTTATCCCTCGAAAACCCTAATCCCTAATCCAAAAAAACCACTAAAGCAGTATCCCCTATAATCCTTAAAACCCCATCCCTAAAAAACAGTAAAACCTAACCCTATAAAATTCTAAACCATCATCCATAGAAAGGCACTACATACTACCCTTAAATACTTAAACTCGCGGCCCCAGAATACCCTAAAATCTTATACCTATAAAACCCTAAACCAATAGCTACAAATAATACTATATCCATAGTCCTAGAACACTAAAAACGCTCATCCCTTAAAAAATATAATCACTCATTCCCAATTAACCATAAAACCTTAGCCTCATAAAAACCTAAACCCCTATTATTATAAAACAATAAAACTAAATCCTCAAAAAACCCGAAACCATCTTCCCTAGAAACCCGAAACCCTCATTCCATGATAACGGCAATCCTTAGTCCATAGAAATACCCAAGCCCATTGCCCAATAAAACCCAAAACCCTATGCCATTGAAAACACTAAACTGACATCCCTTGATATCCCTAAATCCAAAGCTCTAGAATAAACAAAACATTCAATCTTAGGAAACCGTTAACCCTTAGTTCTGTAATACCCTAAACCCTCAGCCCATGATAACCCCAATCAATCATTCATGGAAAACCAATATCCCCCTGCCAATGAAACTCACTAAACCATCAACACCAAAAAATTCTAAACCCTCATCCACAAAAAAAATCTTTCCCATTAGCCATAAGAAACCCTAAAACGTCATCCATAGAAAACCCTAATCTATTATCACCAGAAAGCACAACACACTCAATCCCAAAAAAAACCCTAAAATTTCATAACAAAAAATCCATGAACCCCCTTCCATATAAGACCCTAAATTCTCCGCCTTATAAAACCCTAACCCCCCAACTATAAACCCTCATTACAAGTAAAACCAAAACCCTCTTCCCCACAAAAACATAAACTCGCAAACCCAAAAAACATAAACCCTCATTCCTAGAAGACCCGAAGAAAATGAAACAAAAAAACTCTAAATATTTTCCCTTACAAACCTTAAAAACATACCCCAAGAAAACCATAAACCCTAAACCATAGACTTTTCAAAACACTTTCCTTATTAAACCCCTAACCCTCAGCCCCCGAAAACAATAAATAATAATACGCAAAAATCCCCAAACTCATAGCTCCGAGAAACCATACACCTTAATCCCCCATAACACAAAACCCTCATTCCCAAAAAAACTTAAACACTCATCCCCAGAAAACACTTAACCCTCAGGCCAAGAAAAATTTATACCCTCATCCCAATATATCCATAAATACTCATCCCGAAAATTCTAAACCCTCAAGGATAAAAAAACCCTAAACACTCATACCTAGAATACCTTAATCCTTCATCCATTATAAATAGTAATCCCTGATCTATAGATATCCCTAAACCCTCAGCCCCATAAAAATATATTATCTTAGCCCTATAAAACCATAAAACGTCATCCCCATAAAATAAAAAACCCTTATGAAAAGAAAAACTTAAACCCTTATCCCCAAAAAACCTCAAAATGACCATACCTAGAATACCATTAAAACTATTCCCTAAAAACCATAAATCCACTCCCTAATAAATTCGTAATCACTTATCTCCAAAAATCCATAAAGAGGGATCCTCAAAAATTTATAAACCCATATCATAGGAAAACCCTAATCGTCAACCACAAAAACCCAAAACCCCAAAAACCAAAAACCCCAAACACTTGGAAAATAATAAAATAACACATTATTATCCATGGAAAAACCTAATACCTAATCCCTAGAAAATATAAAACCATCAACACTTGAAAATCTTAATCCCTTAGCATCCAAAACCATAAATCCTCAACCCTAGAAAACCATAAACCATCTTCCCAAGAAAACCCACAAAACACCACTATAGAAAAAAAATGTAATCTCGTCATACCCAGAATACACAAAACTCTTAACCCCATAAAACCCTAAGCCCTTATCCTATTAGAACCCTAGTCCATTATCCCTTAAACACCCAAAAAGAATTATTCCGAGAGAACACTATATCATCATCCTACGAAACCCCTAATCCCCCAAACATGGAAATCCATAAACCCTAAACACCATAAATATATAGATTGTTAATCCTATGAAACCCTTATCCTTCAAAAGTAGATAACCTAAACACTCATACCTTCAAAACCCTATATCCTCAACCCTAGAATACCCAAAACCCTCATCAGTAGAAAACCCAAAAACCAAATTCCTAGAAAAAACTAAATCTATAGCCTCAAAAAATAATAAAACCTTATCCCTATAAAATCCTAATCCTTCAGTCCAAAAAATCCTAAACCCTGATCTCTAGAAAAACCCAACCCCCCATCCCTAGAAAACAATAATTCCTCGGTCCTAGAAAACTGAAAACCCTCAACCCAAGATAATTTCATAACCTTATACCCTTATAATAATAAACATTAATCCCTAGAAAAACCTAAGAAATTAGAAATAGAAAACCCTAAACCCTTATATCTAGAAAAACATAAACACTCAACCCTAGGAAATCGTAAAACCTCACACCTAGAACACCTTAATTTGTTAGACCTAGAAAACCCTAGAAAATTAGAGCTGTAATATATTATTTTGTTTCTTCATATAATTTATATTACACAAAACATCAATATCCACATAAAAATAAATAGGTAAAGAAAAAATTTTTTTTAGGAATGAATCTATTAATTCCATAAACAACTTAAAGTGAATTATTTCAAGTGGTATCACGTGTTTATATGTTGATCAATATTTTTATTTCACAATAGTTAAATCACAGTATATGATATTCTGGTTCACTTATGTTCCCAGAATAATACCCAATGAATGATTGGTAACTTCCATTTGATCATTAGTTTCAAGGGTATGTGAAATTATGAAAATAATCACTGTTCTGAATATCCCCCATAATGTCTCTAAAAAATTATTTGATAAATTTAGTGTCTTAATACAAAAAAAATGATGTGAGGAATTCTATTTAGATGATTTTTTTAAAAAAACATTTCATGCTAATTATTTGATAAGTTCATAATGATATCATTATTGAGATCTTCCTATGGCTACTCTGAAAGAAACATTGAATTTTATAAATCAGGATGGCAATGAATATTTTATCTTTGACATGTCCTGCATATCGAAAGAAACTCATGTACATAAAATTTCATCTTTTTCATGGAGAAATTGTAATTGAGTATCTAGATGGTTTTTTCTGATGAAAAAATGGCCAAAAAGTCCTCCTTCATGTGTCTCTCATAGTCTCATAAAATTCATTTTCAAAGGTATTGTTATTCATCTTTCATTCATTTAACATATAACTAAAATATGAAATATGATGCTTTATTTGGATGAGAATGTCACCGATGGGAACTCTAATAGAAAAAAACTCCACATAAAAGGCATCATCATAATTATATACTTCAAAATTTAGTACTTCAAATAACATTTCATTAATGTTTTAAAATGATTTAATTATTTCCTTTGATCACTATAATTTCCCATTTTTCAAGTATTTATTGATGGGTTACATGAGGATGCTAAAATTGGAATCAAATAGATGATAAAAATAATCAAAACCATGAAAAATAATTATTTATATGTTAGATTACTATAGTGTCTATCACATGAGTTCTTCCACCTTTGATTGATCCACCATGATTCCTTAATGGGATACCTTATATTTATAAAACACAACTTGCCTTGAAGAAGACAAACACTTTCAGTGTTCCTATTTGAATTTTGTTCTCATTGAATTACAAATGCCCATTAAAGATGATCCACATGGCTATCTACATGCATATTTTATGTCAAAATATCATTGTAATGAAAAAACAATCTATTTACTAATAAATGGTTTTATAACATCATTCAAGAGTCTCATGAACGTAATTGGAGAATTTGTTAGGGAGAATGTCTTGAACAATCACTAAAAAAATCCACCACTAGTTATTAATGACACTTACCACTCATCCACTTACTTTATTTGAATATGGTGATATCAAATCTGAAGACTAATCTTCAAAAATATTGAGGAACCGTGTAATTCATTGATCATATCATCATGTCATGGATTGGGATACCTATATTTGATGGTAAAATTATTTATATCACTAAAATAAATACACATGTTATACATACCATTTTAATTCAATACCATTAATGATGAAATATATCATGGTATCATTAATGGACTTATAAATAATCAACCCATCGATTAATCCATTTTCATAAACAATTCCTTTGTTTCCTTTATATTACAATGACATTATAGTTAATTATGAAATTTCACACTTGGTATGAGTTCAATAGGGTTTTAAATTCACCTAATGGTGGTAATACACCAAGAAAATCCTTCAGGGAAAACAATTATTCCATAACCAATGGAAAAGCCAATATATAGTGATGTTTCTTCCTCTTGTGGAATGAATTATCATTCATCAATAAATCCAAAAAAAATTCTTTATGGATTTCATTCTCCAAATGATACTTTTTGATAGAGAGGATACCTTTGGCCTCTTATAAAAACATTTACTTAATTATGTAAGGTTGTCTTGAATGGGGAATGTGTAATATTATTTTCCCCAAATCAAAAGGAATATGTTTTCTTCCTACTATTAGATTTCAAGTCACCATCAAACATCCAAGACCAACAACAAAACACATGGAAATAATCCATATGAATAAAATTACCCAATTCCCCATCATAATAGTTCATACCAATGTAAAATGAAATAAAAATTTATTTTATGACATGAAATGTGATACCATTATTCAATCATTGCAATTTTTATTGCTGAGGAGGATTTTAGGTTGGAATGTTCTATTTCTCCTCTACTCTTGTTGAAGAATCATTTTTACGACTAAAACAATAAATAATCAATATCCATATTTAAAAATATATTGGTAAATGGTCTTAGAACATGTTTTCTCATTGATCATGTGGAGGGATGATTTTATCTTTCAATTCACCTCACAGGACATGAATGTTATCCACATCATCATATTCCACAAGATGACCATCATTTATAGATTTATCACCAACATGTTCATTCTTTTTAATTTCCTTTTCAATGTCTTTGATATCCTTTATCTGATTAACTCAATCGTTTGGTCAGTGGACCTAAAAATTACCATACCTATTACATTTGAAGTACATTTATCTACCACATTCAAAGGACTCCAATTTACCTTTGGATTGTTCCATCTCCTTCTCATTCCCTTTTTTCAACATATTGTTCATTCAAAATTAATTATCTCCAACACTAGATTTTTTAAAATAAATACCTTTAAAAAATGATGTACCTCTATATTAGTTAATTAGAGCTAGATCATTGGAGGTTCAATTTTTCTTTTCCACCTTGAAATATAGCTTGTAATCATCATCTGCACCAGATAATGGCTATAACTCTATTGAAATTGAATTTATTCATTTAATCCACCCAAAATACATGTAATAATTTATTCATGGTACTCAGAAATAAGACATCACATAAATAAATGACAAAACAACTGAATTTACTCATCAATAGATTTATCTCCTTATCAAAATAAACAAAATAAAAATATTTATCTTAATAATAATTATCTGGAAAAATATTGTCTTCTAAAAATCTTATTCAACTACTCCAGTTAGCGTATTTTTTCATTCCCCTCATGCTACTACTATTTCATCATATTTTCCCACCTAAGTGATCTATAGTAAATAAATTTAAATGATTCTACCTTTCACTTCTTATCATCCGAACAATTATTAAATTCAAAGAATAATTGAACTTCTCGACTCTATTATTGAAAATAATCTAGAATTATACTCCCATAAAATTCTAGGATGTCCTTTTCAATACAATTTTACTATCTTTATCATATCTTCTTCTTCATATCTCTACCTATAAATCACTAGAATCATCTACATTTGTATGATATTCATAAAATGGTTCTATATATTTCCTATAATTTGGAGATGCTCACTGGGGGTGCCATTGTAGTGGAGGGGAATCATTTCATCATGTTTTCATTAGTTGGTCATGTTTCTCACTAATTTGATTTTTTTTTGATAGCTAAGAATTGGCTATTTTAAATGGAGCATGAGGAGTAGAAATTCCATTATTGTGATAAATGGAGGAGAAGATTTATTTCATTGAGATTGTTGAGAAGAATGTGTCTGAAATTACTCATAGGAACCACAACTATGACACCAAAATGATGAATTTTAAGAAGAAAGAAATGAGTATGTGTATATGGAACTGTGAAATGAATTTGAAAGACCAATGAATATTGGAAACATCACCAACCATGGTTTTTCTGAGAATAAATATAAATTCCCCTATAATGGAGTGTACATCCAATTTTTTTATATGGTAGTGGGATAAAGTAATAAAGTTGTATAGAAAGCTTCAAAATTCGTAGGATTTAAATGTATCAATTAAAAAACGTGAATATAAAATTACAACAGAAAATAAAGTGATTTTAATGACCAAATTCGAAATAAAAGCCATGGGGAACTGAATGGTCACAAAAAAGAAGAAAAAACACTTCTCCATGGACATTAAAACCCCCACATACTAAATTAATGCGATTATATCATAATTTTGCATTTCTACAAGTTATATGTCATATTTAATGTGATATGATGAATTTCATTTGTTTTCAGTTGTTAGTTTTCATTTTTTCAACCGTAATAATTCTGTTGTGGCCCACTACATTGTGGATGTAATAAAGTGTGGGTCAGTCCAATTCAAATAATAATTGGGTTTAAATTTCATGTGAGGCCCAAATGTATTATCCTTGTGCTGACTCTTGTCCACATCAATTTCAACCCCAAAACCCTAATCCATAATCAAAAGACACCCTAAAAAATTAGAAAAAAAAAACAAAACCACTTATCCTAAAATTTATACTATATCCTCAACCCAAAAAACCATTAACCCTTGGCCCCAATAAACCATAAACCAAATTCCCAAAAAACAATATAATCATTGATTTCAAAATCACCGTAAACCCTTAGCCAGAAAAAACAGACCCCCTCTGCACCAAAAAAAACCACAAAACCTTTATCCAACACAACCATAAACCATCATCCTAAAAAATACCACAAAACCTCCTCACAAAAAAGCATAAACACTATGCCCTAAAAAACCATAATTCGTCAGCACCAACAACCCCTAAATAGTCTACCCAATAAAACCTTAAACCCTCGACCACAAAAAATAATAAATACATAGTCCTAAAAACCATAATCTATTATCCCCCCAAAACCATAAACCATATGTCCCAAAAACCATAATAGATTATCCCCAAAATCCCTAAACACTCATCCCTAGTAATCCCAAACCACTATCCATCAAATTCAAAACCCTCATTCATAAAAAACTATAAAACCATCATCCCAAATAAAGCAAAACCCATAGCAAAAAAAACCACTAAAACCTAGTACCAATAAACCCTAAACCCTCCACCACAAAACAGCCTAATCCCTCTTCCTCATAAAACTAAAATCCTCTTGTCCTAAAAAATTGAATCCCACATCAGCAAAAAAACAAAAATATTCATCAATGAAAAATGAAAAACTCACACACAAATAATTTTAAACCCTCAAAATAAAAAAATACTATATCCTATACCCTAAAAAACATAAACCCTCATCCAAAAAAATTCAATAAACCCCCATACCCAAAAAACAATAAACCCTTATCCCAAAAAAAACCAAAACCATGAGTCATAGAAAACCCTAAACATTACGCACAAATAAATCATAAACCTTTATACCCAAAAAACACTAATCCCACATCCAATAAAACTCTAAAACCTCATACCCAAAAAAACCAAAAACCCCAATCCCTAAAAAACCTCATTCCTTCATATAGAAATAACTGTAAACCCTAAACTCCATAAAATCATAATTTATCATCATCCATATCCTTAAACAGTCAGCCCCAAAAAACCACAACCTGTTATCCCCCAAAAACAATAAACCCTCAAAACTATAAAATCATAACCGTTGATCCCAAAAAATGAAAATCCATCATCCTTAGAAAACCCTAAACCTTCATCCCTAAAAAACCCTAAACCCTCTAACACACAACACACTATAATAGGAAAACCAAAAAAACATATACCCTCATCCCCAAAAAATCCAAAACACACATACCCCAGAAACCCTAAAACATCATCTGAAAAAACCCTAAACCCTTATCACAAAAAACTATAAACCATTATCCTCAATATACCGTAATATCACATTCCAAAAAAACCCTAAACACTCTACTCAAAAAGAGCCCAAATCCCTCAACCCCAAAAAATATAGTCCTTCACCACCCCAAATCCTAAACCCTTAGCCCAAAAAACCCAAAACCATATGACCCCATAATAATAAACTGTTATCCCCAAAAAACCCTAAATAGTATTCCCCAAAAACCCGGAACCCTAACACCTAAAAATTATGAAACCATCAAACCAAAGATAAACCTAGACCCTCAGACCAAAAATACTACAAACCCTCAACACAGAAAAACCCAAAACCCACAGCCCCAAAATACCTTAAATCGTCCTCATAAGATTAGAACGTAAACCATCATCCCAAAAAACGTACTCAACCATAATTCCTATAAAACCCAACACCCTCATCCCCAAAAAACCCTAAACCATAATCACCAAAAAACCCATAAACCATAATCCCCAAAAAACACAAAGCCCAATATCATAAAAAATCATAAAACCATAACCCCCCCAAAAACATAAACATTCAACCACAAAATGCTAAAGCATCCTCCCAAACAACCCCTAAACTTTTAGCCCTAATAAATATTATACCATTATCCCCCAACCATATGCCGTCATCCCCCAAAAAACATAACCCCTCATACACGAAAAAACACTAAACCATCATCCCCCCCAAAAACACATAACCCTAAGGCCCAAAAAATTCCAAAAACCTCAGTACTAAAAAATCCTAAACCATTAGAAGAAAAAAAAAACCTAAACTGTTAGCCCTAAAAAACCCCAAATCCTGATCACATAAAAACATAGATCAATTATAGTCAAAATAAAATTTCCCAATTTATTCGAAACAACATAAATTACCCACCCCAACAATCCAAATCCCATATCCCAAAATAACATTATATCCATACCGCCAAGAAACTCTAAACCCTCATCCATAAAAATCAAAAACCCTCATCCCAATAAAACCCTAAAACCTCACCAAATGAAAAATTATGAAACCTCAAACCTAAGAATACATAAACCCATCAACCTAAAGACATTATTCCCGTCTCATGGAAAACCCCTAAACACTCATCCCAAAAAAACCCTAAACCCTTAGTCACAAAAAAAATCAAAAAACAATCAACCAAATATCTACAAATCATTTTGCCCCAAAACCTATGAACCCTCATCCATTAACACACCTAGACCCTTTCCATAAAAATCCCTAAACTCTCATCCCTAAAAAATCATAAACCCTACACCAATTAACCACTAAAACTAGAAACCCAATAACCCGTAAATCCTAATCACCAAACAATCGTGTTATCCCTCATAAAAAAACACTAAACCCATAACCCTAAAAAGTCCAAAACCCTTTTCCCAAAAAAAATCCATTAATATAAGACCCAAAAACTAAAACCCATCATCCAATAAATCCCAAACACTTCATATAGCATCATTTGACAAAAAAAACCTAATCCGTCAGTCTTAAATACCAACAATACTATTTCACCAAAAATCCCTAAGTACATTTCCACAAAAAACCAAAAACCCTCAGAGGTAATAAAAAACTAAACCATCATACCAAAATAAACCTAAACTCATCAGCCCAATAACCCCTAATCCTTCATCCCAAAAAATTCTTAAAATTCCATTCCAAAATACTACAAAACCCACATCCAATAAAAAATACTTAATCCCTACACTACAAAATCATAATATGTTTTCCCCAAAAAACCACTAAACACTCAGCCCTGAAATCCCCTACACCATGTACACATTAAACTCGTAAACACATTTTCCCATAAAACCCAAAATATATCATAAAAAACCCTAAATCGTCACCTCCAAATGAAAAAATACCTTATGCCACAAAAACCCATAAACACTAAATCCTTAATCTTCAGTAACCTCAACCCCAACCCCCCCAACCCATAATCATTTATCACAAGAATAAAAAAATTCTCCCCCAAAAAAAATCATATACCCTCTACCCCAAAAAAACCCTAACCCCACTTCCCTCAAATCCCGTAAACCCTTTTCCCCAAAACCCCCAAACCCACTGCCAAAAATAACTCAAACACTTTGCCCCAAAATCACTTAATCCCTAAAACCCAAAAAATATTAAACCATCATCCCATTAAAACTATAATCCAACAACCCAAAAACCATAAAAAAATTTCTCCAATAAAACTAATCCCACACCCAAAAAAGCCCTAAACCTGTTTCCCACATAAACCATAAGCCCCCAAAAACAATAATACCTAAAACCATATGCCATGAAATTTTAATCCCTAATCCCCAAAAAACATCAAAAAAATTCCCTAAATTAACAAACCTCAAAATACCAAAGCCTCATACATAAAAAACCCAAAACCCTTTTAACAAAATTACCATAAACCCTCAACCCACAAAACTATAAAACCTAATCCCCCAAAACCAATTAACCCTCATCCAAAAAATACCCTAAACCCAAATATGAAATGTAACAACCCGACATTTTATGATAAGTATTCTCGTTAATTTATTTATGTCATGTGTTTTATGCTACAACCAGATTATCTTGTGCTATACGCAACACCGTATTAGCTTGCAGTATACGCAACAATATTCTTAGATTGTGTTACACACAATTTCAAGTTCGTTATTTAATAGTCATTCTATGCAACATTGAGTGTATATATATATATATATTCAATGTATAAATGAAATATGGTTGTATTCTTCTATAAGAAAAAACGAAGGATTCTTGCACAACACGCAACCTTGATTTGTCTTTCATTACACGCAATCGTGACCTTCCTCGATAGCGTGTGTTGTACGCAATACCGAGTTTCACTAAATAATGGTATGCTATTAAAATAGTATTAAAACTAGCCGTTATGAATAGTAATATCCACTTTTTGAAATTTTGAAAATTCCATCTTTCAAAATGGACTTCAATTTTGGATTTTGAATATCGAAATTACCCTAGGGTAAAATTTTGTTATTTTTCGGAAAATTTTCAATTTTTGATGAATAGTGGAAACACTGGGTTACTATTTAAAACCCGACTTTTTATTTAAATAAATATTTATTTTATTTAAGTTTATTTTAGGTCAAAATTTATACATAATACCTATATAAGTTCAATGTAATTCATTGGAGTCATTTTGTAATAATTATAGATATATAAAAATTTTATTGAACTTTTGACCGTCATTTACGCACCTCTTAGGAGAATCCTCAAATTTACATAAAACATAATTTTACCTCTTTTGTGAATGGAATTTAAAAAATTCGAGAGACACGGTTGATGTCAGTATGTAAAATGTGGTTCAATGAGAGGAAAATAATTTTTGGTGAATAGTAACTTTTTACTTTTATTTACCACGGTTAAAAGTAAATAGGATAATTAAGGGTAAAAATGTTATTATTATTACCGTAACACATGTCCTAATTTTATTGGATAAGAGTAATTCGACCAAAAACAACCTTAGGAATAAAATATGACCATTTAGGCCCACTTGGATTAGATGAGGACATTTATTATTAATTTATTTAATGAAGGGTTAAAATAGTTAAAATCAATGTTTAATAAGTAAATCATTTTTAATATAGGGTTATACATAAGATAAATTTGACTATAAATATTAATTAGAAAGATAAAAATATTTCATACATAATGATATTTTATTTTTAATTTTTAGACTTTAAATAATTTAATTTATTTATGACACAATGATGATGCAGTGATTATCTTATTATTGAAATATTGACATAATTGACGTTATAAATACCAAAATAAATGTAATTTGAGACTTTTTCTGAATAAAAATAATTTTATATGTTAATATGACATGTTAGTGTCGATTTAATTAACTTTTTTCGAACTAATCATTCTGTTATGATTTCCACATAAATCAATTACCAAATAGTTTCAAAATCGACATAAAATAGTTTTTAAAACAAATATTATATTATTAATTGTTATTATATTCCTAAAAATCAATGTCTTGGTCAAATGACTTAGATAAGATTATATATATAAATAATAAACAACTTGTATTTATTTTGGCTTGTTATAGTATGTTTATTAACCTTATAGTGTAAGAACACAAAAAGACACGGTAAAAGTAAAATTATCTATCTTAAAGTT
This sequence comes from Viscum album, assembly GCA_963277665.1. Classification (NCBI taxonomy): domain Eukaryota; kingdom Viridiplantae; phylum Streptophyta; class Magnoliopsida; order Santalales; family Viscaceae; genus Viscum; species Viscum album. The sequence goes on from OY728141.1 coordinate 1,901,006,189, forward strand.
AAATCTAAATGATAAGGTTAAAATAGGAACCCAAACTTTTCTAAATTCAATTGGATGAGATTATTTCGACCCATCACCACCATATCTTCGAAATAACTCAATTTGGAGCTATTAAAAACTGAATTTGACTTTATAATAAAATAACAATTTTAGTTATTCCAAAGGTTCCCCTCTTCTCCCTTATAAAGGGCACCTCCTCCCTCTCTTCCTCACACCACTTTGAGTCTTAAATCTCAGCCAAACCCTTCCAATTTCTCTTCTCCACATCCCTAGAAACATCCTAGAGGTTTTTGCTTCTTCAAAGACCAATATTAGTGCCCTAAGAGGAGGTTTCAAAAATGTGCTTCAATGAAGAGTTAATGCCCGTTACCGATTCTTTCAACTTTATTTCTTCTTCCACTTCTTCTTATTTAGTTGTTTCATTATGAAGTAATAACATCAGTATCACTCATATACTGATATGTTATTATAATTTTGAAACAACCCTATTTCACCATCTGTCCGTCCTACGGAAAATGAAATTGCAAAGCGTGCATACCTACGGAATACTGTCTCCATGCAGGGGTGTAATCTGTTTTTCCACCACCACCTTACATGGATGGATATAATGGTGTAAAGAAATGATTATTGTAATGTGATATTTATTCTTAAATAGTATACATACACTCCAAAACAATTCCACAATCATGGGAATGATATCATCGCTTGTGCGTACGTACGGACTACCGTCTCCACGAACGCGATGAGATTCATATTCAATGATTAACCATTCAAGAATGATTATAAAGTATATATAATGAATAATAATGAAATATATGACATAATAATGCTACTGGATTTATGTATATATATATATATATATATATTTATTTCATATACTCAATTTCATTCAATTCAATAAGGAAACGAAAACAACGTTCATGCGTACGTACGACCTACCGTCTCCATGAACGGTGTATTTCATTCCTTTTATAGATCTATAATATATATGTATATAATGAATATATATTATATATACATCATTTTTTAAACTGTAATTATTTAAATCATTATATAAGTAATAATATCAAGAACGACGAGTCGAAACACAAATGATAAATGAAACGATTTTACCCAAAACACTCTTTAACATGGAATTTACAAAAGAACGGGTAATATAAAGTAATAAGTGAACCATATATGATATCATAACAATGAATATGATTCTGTAATAAGTCAATGACATTATTTAAATCATTATACAGGAGTTTCGGATACATACGAACCATATTAGACATTAGGTAAGGGATAATTATTCCAATCTCATTCTTATCCGAGATTGTTTACTCGTAAGTATTTATTGGGGGTTATGTTTATTAACCATGTACATATGCTCTCAAAATGTCTTCATAAAATTTTTACTTTCCATCCATGTATGTCTAATACATTTTTACCATTTTTCATACATTTACCACATCGTATGGAAGGAATATTTCTTTTGTTTTCCATACGAGGTACTTTTTGACTTTTCCGACAAAAGTACGAGGAGATTGTTATTTTTAACTTATACGGTGTGAACGGAATTTTACGGTTTTATAAAGCCTTATTTTCATGAATCTTCCATCAAAATATTTCATGTCTATTTTCAAAAAAATCCTTTTCTTTTAAAATTGCATCACATTTTGGGAAAAGAAAATGATTTTGAAGGAGAAAGGATATTTTCCTCATGAATTCATTTCAAGTGTTTTATAAAAACCATTTTTCATCTAAGATTAAATTATTTCGTATGTGTATGTTTCAAGTATAATGTCTCTATGATTTACATGGTTTCACTTTTCTTATCATGAAATGATATCGATTTCTTTTATATGGATTATGTGATGATGGGATGATGTTTATGAAACCCATTTTAGTCGATGGGTTATTATGAATGATGTATGTTTATTTTGTGGCACAAGTAAGAATGTTTTCACTATGAGATGGGTGGGACCTATATCTCCCTCCAATGAATTGGGTAATGATTTATATCTCATGAGATAGACATGGCTGGAATGATAAGTTAATCCGATTTAGTATTACAGGACTGAAACGAGGAGTGAACTCGATACAGAAAGGGACTTTGTCCACTAAGATGGTCTTTTCAGCAATGCCTTGGCTACTATGGAAATCATTACATGTTCTTAAAAGATGCCACAATTACATGGTTTATTCCCATTCTATGTTGTCATGATTTTTGTTCCATTATGATCTATGCCGTATGTACTTCCATTTTTGAACTCATTGCTCATGATTTTGATGTTTAAACATTATGTTCATGTTTTTAATTTCAAATGTATATGGTATGTTTTATTTTATCCTTGTTTACCCTTACTGAGCATTTGTGCTCACCCTTTTTATGTTTTATTTTCCCCCAGTATTAAAAGAAAAGTTTTAGGTAAGGAAACAAAAAGTGGAAGATCTTTATGGGAGATGTTGTAGATCTTTCAACACTATTAGAGGATTACGTTCCATGTTTCCAAAGACACTAAACTATTACGGTCCTTGTGTGTTTGTTTTTTTTAATGTATTTTGTATTCCGCAAAATTAATGTAATATCTATGTACGTCATGCTTCGGGTCTCTACAGTTGGTATCAGAGGAATGGTTTAGTCAACCTTTGGAAACTAGGATGCGAAAACGTTAGTGAGATCCCTAGAGATATTTCTAAGGTATGTCTAGGGATGTCCCTATGGATAAGTATACGTATAGTATGTAGACCTAGAACTACGGTAACGATCATAGAATTTAACCTAAGATGTTAGATATTGAAGGTACTCCCCCTTTATTGTGTTGTTTTCCCTAGCATGATTTTTTCCTCTCACACTATTCTTTTTGGGTTTTAGACGATGGCTGGAACCTGAAGGAAATGTGTTGATCAATGTAATAGACAATGCAGTGATTGTCCTCTGGAACAAACAAATGTTATGGGAGATAGAGTGAAAAATCTTATTGCTATAATTACACAAGCTATGAATTATTCTGGATTGACAAATGAGCAGAGAAGTGAACAATATTCTATTGAGTCCTTCATGAGGCAACGCCCACCATCTTTCAATGGGTCTTCTGATCCACTTGTTGCTGAACAATGGATCAGTACCACTGAAAAGATATTTTCATTTCTTCAATGTTTTGAACATGTTAATGTCATCTTATCAGTATATCATTTGGAAGGTGAAGCTGATCAATGGTGGAATCTTATCAAGAATATGAGGCCAAGAGATGAAATTGAGTCCATGGAATGGGAAGAGTTCAAGAAATTATTTTTCAATAAGTGCTTCCCTTGTCTTCATCCAAAAAATATGGAGAAGGAGTTTCTTGAACTAAATAAAAAGGATGATGAATCTGTTGGTATATATGAAGCGAATTTTACAAGGCTTGCAAGGTATGAATCTGGATTTATCATCCAACCTGAAAGTAAAATTGATCGATTGTTTAGTGACTTAAAACCAAATATTCTAAGGGCATTATCTATAAGAGAAATCAGTAGCTATGAAGAAATTGTGTGTTGTGCTATCAAGGTAGAAATGGAAGTTGGTGTTACATATCCATCTCATGGTTTTGACATGAAACGAAAGATGGAGTTCAAGGAGAAATCTCAAAACAATGGTGAAAAGAAGATGAATGTTTCCTTATGCTCAAAGTGTGGAAATAATCATGGAGGAGATTGTCTTAAAGGGACTAGAAAATGTTTTATGTGTGGAAAAGAATGTCATCGAGCAGCTGAGTGTCGATGTAATGGAAAAAGTGTTTCTAATTGTGTGAATAAAGAAAAGACTGTAGAGAACGCACCAACCACACTTCAATGCTTCAAGTGCAATGAAATGGGGAATTATGCTAATCAATTACTTAATCCAAGGGTTAATGATGATCGACATGAGCAACCACTTAAGGCAACAGACAAAGGGAAGTCACATGCGATCACTATTGGCAATGTTGAATATGACAATGATGTGGTGGAATGATTAAGTGTTTATGTAATGGGATTCCAAAATAATGTTGTATATATTATCGTGGAATATTGGAATATTTATGTATTGGTCAATTGTGGTTTTCAATAATTTTATGGTACCAGTAACCATGGAAAGTGATTGACAAGTTTTGGTAAGAAAATGATATGCGCATAACGAAGGGTTAAGAAAATAATAAGATGTTTGATTGTATTCATGAGCTCATGATTGATATAATGCCTTAGTGATATCATGGTTTGAGTATAAAGAATTTTGAGGATTTTGGTATGTGGAAAGTGTTAACTTTTAACTGCATTCATGTTTTCACTAAGGTTCAATGGGTATTCATTCTTCAAGAGAATACATGATTAAGGTATTCACATGTTTGTAATTTGACCAACAAGATATATCTTATGATATATGGGGGATAAATAATGGCATTCATGTGATTGTTATGTGACATTTCAAGTAATCATTTTCTTTATACTATGAGCTTGGACTGAAGTATTTTAGATAAGCCTAAAGATTGGAATGAATTATGTTGGACATAAGTTATTATTGTTTAAGGATAGAACTTTTTTCAATATCATTGATGGGATGTTATAGTAATATAGTTTCAGAATAAGGACAACCTTCCGGATGGGCGACAGCCCATCACGTTAGACAAGGCTATGGGAATCGAACCCACAACCGAAGTGCGACTGACCTTTATCACCTACCACTGGCCTACAGAAAGTCCCTGGTTAGTAGAAACTAGTTTTATTTTATTACGTGGTATGATATATGAATTGTAAGTTCATTATTGGAATCTTATACGATTAACCTCACCATAGATGGACTTATGTATATTTGATAACTTTGGTTTACCTTTTGTTTGAAACAGATGGAATGACCCATCATTCTATCACATGATTTTTTAACACTTCACGAATAACAAATTCAACTTCATTTATTTAATAGATGAAGTAGAAATTGTTCAAAGCACGAACAATAGTGATATTGTACCCAAAAAAAGTAAGTATTTATTCTAATTCATATTCTTCAACTTTAGGGAAATGATATTGAAAACCAAAAATGTTGTCCTAGTTCCATTATATACGATTAATCAGATGGTACCTTAGATCAACACAAATCTATGGCTTTGTGATTGTTGGCTTTTTCATAGCCATGTTCTCTATTACTCTTCATCAGAACATGATGGTTACGTTTCTCTTGCATATCCATATTTTCACGTATGTTCTCCTATGTGGAAACCCATTGATTAGTTAATTTGGGTAACCGTTATGTTTCATACATTAGTTTTTAAAGATTGGTTTTGGTATTCGTTTTTACAATGTGGGTTTCTATTAAAGAAACATTCATGTAGAAAACCATGTATAACCCCGGTGAATTTCGAGGGAGAAATTCATTTTTAGGGGGTAGAATGTAAAAACCAGATATTTTATGAAAAGTATTTTTTTAATTTATTTATGTCATGTGTTTTATGCTACAACAAGGTTATCTTGTGCTATACGCAACACCGTATTAGCTTTCAGTATATGCAACACTATTCTTAGATTGTGTTACACACAATTTCAAGTTTGTTATATAAAAGTCATTCTAAGAAACATTGAGTGTATATATATATATTCAATGTATAAATGAAATATTGTTGGATTCTACTATACGAAACAACAAAGGATTCTTGCACAACAGGCAACCCTGATTTGTCTTACATTACACGCAATCGTGACCTTCCTCGATAGAGTGTGTTGTACGAAATACCGAGTTTCACTAAACAATGATATGCTATTAAAATATTATTAAAACTTGCCGTTATGAGTTGTAATAACCACTTTTTGAAATTTTGAAAATTTCATCTTTCATAATTGGCTTCATTTTTGGATTCGGAATATCGAAATTAGCATAGGGTGAAATTTTGGTATTTTTCTGAAAACGTTCAATTTTTGATGAATAGTGAAAACACTGCGTTACTATTTAAAAACCGACTTTTTATTTAAATAATTATTTATTTTATTTAAATTTATTTTATTTTAAAATTGATATATAATATCTATATATGTTCAATGTAATTCATTGGAGTCATTTTTTAATAATTTTAGATATATAAAAATTTTATTGAACTTTTGACCGTCTTTTACCCACCTCCTAGGTGAATTTGCAAATTTACATAAAACTTAATTTTACCATTTTTGTGAATGGAATTTCAAAAATCCGAGATACACAGATGATTTCAGTAAGTAAAATGTGGTTCAATGAGATGAAAATAATTTTTGGTGAATAGTGACTTTTTACATTTAGTGACCACAATTAAAAGTAAATAGGGTAATTAAGGGTAAAAATGATATTATTATTACCCTAACACATGTACTAATTCTATTGCATAAGTTTAATTCGACCAAAAACAACATTTGGAATAAAATATGACCATTTATGCCCATATGGATTATATTAGGACATTTATTATTAATTTATTTAAAGAAGGGTTAAAATAGTTAAAATCAATGTTTAATAAGTAAATTATTTTTAATATAGGGTTATAAATAAGATAAATTCAATTATAATTATTCATTAGAAAGATAAAAATATTTCATACATAATTATATTTTATTTTTAATTTTTATACTTTAAATAATTTAATTTATTTATGACACAATGATGATGCAGTGATTATCTTATTAATGAAATATTGACATAATTGATGTTAAAAATACCCAAATAAATGTAATTTTAGACTTTTTATGAATTAAAATAATTTTATATGTTAATATGACATGTTAGTGTTTGTTTAATTAACATTTTTCGAACTAATCATTCTGTTATGAGTTTCTAAAAAATCAATTACCAAATAGTGTCAAAATTGACATAAAATTGTTTTTAAAACAAATATTATATTATTAATTGTTATTATATTCCTAAAAATCAATGGTTCAGCCAAATGACTTAGATAAGGTTATATATATTAATAATAAACAACTTGGGGTTCGTTTGGCTTTTTATAGTATGTTTATTAACCTTATAGTGTAAGAACACAAAAAGGCAGGGTAAAAGTAAACTTATCTAACTTAAAGTTAAATCTAAATGATAAGGTTAAAATAGGAACCCAAACTTGTCTAAATTCTATTGGATGAGAGGATTTCGACCCATCCCCACCTTATCTTCGATATAACTCAATTATGAGCTATTAAAAAACGAAAATTTCTTTATAATAAAATAATATTTTTCGTTATTCCAAAGATGCCCCTCTCCTCCCTTATAAACAGGAACCTCCTCCCCCTCTTCCTCACACCACTTTAAGCCTTAAATCTCGGCCAACCCCTGACAATTTATCTTCTCCACTTCCCTGGAAACATCCTAGAGGTTCTGGTATTCTTCAAAGACCAATATTAGTTCCCTAAGAAGAGGTTTCAAAAAGGCGTTTCAAAGAAGAGGTAATGCTCGTTACCCATTCTATCAACTTTTTATCTTCTTCCACTTCTTCTTCATTATTTGTTTCATTATGAAGTAATAACATATGTATCACTCATATACTGATATGTTTTTAAAATTATGAAACCACCCTATTTCACCATCTATCCATCCTACGGAAAACGAAATTACCACGCGTGCGTACGTACAGAATACTGTCTCCACACCGTGGTGTAATCTGTTTTTCCACCACCACCTTACATGGATGGGTATAATGGTGTAAATAAATGATTATTGTAAAGTGATATCTATTCTGAAACAGTATACATACACTCCAATACAATTCCACAATCATGGGAATGATATCATCGCTCATGCGTACGTACAGACTACCGTCTCCATGAACGCGATGAGATTCATTTTCCATGATTAACCATTCAAGAATGATTATAAAGTATATATAAGGAATAATAATGAAATATATGACATAATAATGCTACTGGATTTATGTATATATATATGTATGTCATATACTCAATTCCATTCAATTCAATAACGAAACAAAAACATCGTTCATGCATACGTACGGCCTACCGTCTCCATGAATGGTGTATTTCATTCCTTTTATCAATCTATAATATATATGTATATAATGAATATATATTATATATAAAACATGTTTTAAATTCTGGATTATTATTTTAATCAGTATATAAGTAATAATATCAAGAACGACGAGTCGAAACACATACGATAAATGAAACGATTTTACCCAAAACGCTCTTTAACATGGAATTTACAAAAGAATGGGTAATATAAAGTCATAAGTGAACCATATATGATATCATAACAATGAATATGATTCTGTAATAAGTTAATGACATTATTTAAAACATTATACAAGAGGTTCAGATACATACGAAGCATATCAGACATAAGGTAAGGGATAATTATTCCAATCTAATTATTATCCGAGATTGTTTACTCGTGAGTATTTACTGGGGGTTATGTTTATTATCCATGTCCATATGCTCTCAAAATGTTTTCATAAAATTTTTCCTTTCCATCCATGTATGTCTAAGACATTTTTACCCTTTTCTTACTTTTACCACATCGTATGGAAGGAATCATTCTTTTGTTTACCATACGAGGTACTTTTTGACTTTTCCGACAAAAGTACGAGGAGATTGTTATTTTTAACTTATACGGCGTGAACATATTTTTATGGATTTATAAAGCCTTATTTTCATGAATATTCCTCCAAAATATTTCATGACTATTTTCAACAAAATCATTTTCTTTTAAAATTGCATCACATTTTATGAAAAGAAAATGATTTTTTAAGGAGAAAGGATATTTTACTCAATAATTCCTTTCAAGTGTTTTATCAAAACCATTTTTCATCTAAGATTACATTATTTCATATCAGTATGTTTCACGTATAATGTCTCTATGATTTACATGATATCACTTTTCTTATCATGAAATGATATCCATTTATTTTATATGGATTATGTGAGGATGGGATGATGTTTATGAAACCCATTTTATTCATTGGGTTATTATGAATGATGTATGTTTATATTTTGGCACAAGTAAGAATGATTCCACCATGAGATGGGTGCGTCTATATCTCCCTCCAATGCATTGGGAAAAGATTTATATCTCATGAGATAGACATGGCTGGAACAGTAAGTTAATCTGGTTCAGTATTACAGGAATGAAATGTGGAGTGAAATCGATTCAGAAAGGGACTTTGTCCACTACGATGGTCTTGGCAGCAATGCCTTGGCAACTATGGAAATCATTACATGTGATTAATGGATGCCACAATTACATGTTTTATTCCCATGCTATGTTATCATGATTTATGTTCCATTATGATCTATGCCTTATGTACATCCATGTTTTAATTCATTGCTCAAAATTTTGATGTTTAAACATTATGTTCATGTTTTGAAGTTCAAATGTATATGGTATGTTTTATTTTATCCATGTTTACACTTAATGAGCATTTGAGCTCACCCTTTTTATGTTTTATTTTCCCCCAGGATTAAATGAAAATATTTAGGTAAGGAAACAAAAAGTGGATGATCATTATGGGAGATGTTGAAGATCTTTCACCACGATTAGAGGATTACGTTCCATGTTTCCAATGAAACTAAACTATTATGGTCCTTGTGTTTATGTTTTTGTTATGTATTGTGTATTCTGCAAAAGTAATGTAATATCTATGTACGTCAAGCTTCGGGTCTCTACAGTTGGTATTAGAGGAACGGTTTAGTCAACCTTTGGAAACTAGGATGCGAAAACATTAGTGAGATCCCTAGAGATATTTCTAAGGTATGTCTAGGGATGTACATAAGGATAAGTATACGTATAGGATATAGTCCTAGAACTACTGTAACGATCTTGGAATTTAACCTAAGATGTTAGATATTGAAGGTACTCCCCCTTTACTGCGTTGTTTTCCCTAGCATGATTTTTTCCTCTCACACTATTCTTTTTGGGTTTTAGACGATGGCGGGAAACCGAAGGAACTGTATTGATCAATGTAATGGAAAATGCAATGATTGTCTTCCTGAACATACAAATGTTATGGGAGATGTAGTGAAAAATCTTATTGCTATACTTACACAAGCTATGAATCATTCTGGATTTCAAAATGAGTAGAGAAGGGAACAATATTCCATTGAGTCCTTCATGAGGCAACATCCACCTTATTTCAATGGGTATTCTTATCCACTTATTACTGAACAATGGATCAGTACCACTGAAAAATTATTTTTAGTTCTTCAATGTTCTGAACATGTTAATGTCATCTTAGCAGTATATCGTTTGGAAGGTGAAGCTGATCAATGGTGGAATCTTATCATGAATACGAGGCCAAGAGATGAAATTGAGTCCATGGAATGGGATGAGTTCAAGAACATATTATTCAATAAGTACACCCCTCATATTATTCGAACAAAGATGGAGAAGGAGTTTCTTGAACTAAATCAAAAGGATGATGAATCTGTTGGTATATACGAAGCAAATTTTACAAGGATTGCAAGGAATGCATCTGGCTTTATCATCCAACATGAAAGTAAAATTGATCGATTCTTCAAGGGCATAAAACCAAATGTTCTTAAGGGAATTAGGTATAAGCTAATTTAGTAGCTATGAAGAAATTGTGTGTTGTGATATCAAGGTGAAAATGGATGTTGATGTTACATATCCATCTCATTGTTTTGACAAGAAATGAAAGAAGGAGTTCAAGGAGAAATCTCAGAATAATGGTGAAAAGAAAATGAATGCTTCCTTATGCTCAAAGTGTGGAAAGAAGCATGGAGGAGATTGTCTTAAAGGGACTAGAAAATGTTTTATGTGTGGAAAAGAAGTTCATCAAGTAACTGAGTGTCGAAGTAATGGAAAAGGGCTTTCTAATGGTGTGAATAAAGAAAAGACTGCATAGAACGCACCGACAACACTTCAATGCTTCAAGTGAAATGAAATGGAGCATTATGCTAATCAATGCCCTAATCCAAGGGTTAATGACGATCGAGATGAGCAACCACTTAAGGAAATGGACAAAGGGAAGTCACATGCGATCACTATTGGCGATGTTGAATATGATAATAATGTGGTGTAATGATTATGTTTTTATGTAATGGGATTCCAAAATAATGATGTATATAGTATCGTGGAATATTGGAATAATTATGTAATGGTCAATTGTGGTTTTCAATAATTTTATGGTACCAGTAACCCTGAAAAGTGATTGAGAAAATTTAGTAAGCAGATGATATGCACATAATGAAGGGATAAGAAGATAATGAGATGTTTGATTGTATTCATGAGCTCATGATTATTATAAGGACTAAGTGATATCATGGTTTGAGTATAAAGAATTTTGAGGATTTTGGTATGTGGAAAGTGATAACTTTTAACTACATTCATGTTTTCACTAAGGTTCAATGGGTATTCATTCTTCAAGAGAATACATGATTAAGGTATTCACATGTTTGTAATTTGACCAACAAGATATATATTATGATATATGGGGGATAAATGATGGAATTCACATGATTGTCATGTGACATTTCAAGTAATCATTTTCTTTATACTATGATCTTGGACCGAAGTATTTTAGATAAGCCTAAAAATTGGAATGAATTATGTTGGACATAAGTTAGTATTGTTTAAGGATAGAACTTTTTTCGATAATATTGATGGGATGTTATAGTAATATAGTTTTTGAAAAAGGACAACCTGCGGGAGGGGTGACAACCCATCGCGTCAGACAAGGCTGTGGGAATCGAACCCACAACTGAAGTGCGACTAGCCTTTATCGCCTACCGCTGGCCTATAAGAAGTCCCTAGTTAGTAGAAACTAGTTTTATTTTATTATGCGATATGATATATGAATTATAAGTTCATTTTTGGAATCATATACGATTAACCACACCATAGATGGACTTATGTATATTTGATAACTTTTGCTAACCTTTTGTTTGAAACAGATGAAATGACCCATAATTCTATCACATGATCTGTTAACACTTCACGAATAACAAATTCAACCTCATTTCTTTAATAGATGAAGTGGAAATTGTTCAAAGAACGAACAATAGTGAGATTGTACCAAAATAAAATAAGTATTTATTCTAATTCAAATTCTTCAACATTAGGGAAATGATATTGAAAACCAAAAATGTTGTCCTAGTTCCCTTATATCCGATGATTCAGATGGTACCTTTGATCATCACAAATATATGGATTTGTGATTATTGGCTTTTTCATAGCCATGTTATCTATTACTATCCCTCAGAACATGATGGTTAGGATTCTCTTCCATATCCATATTTTCACCTATGTTCAACTACGTGGAAACCCAGTGATTAGTTAATTTGGGTAATCGTTATGTTTCATACATTAGTTTTTAAAGATTGGATTTGGTATTCCTTTTTATGATGTGGGTTTATATTAAATAAACTTTCAAGTTGAAAATCATTTATAACCTCGACGAATTTCGAGGGAAAAATTTATTTTAAGGGGGGTAGAATGTAACAACCCGATATATTATGATATGTATTCTTTTTAATTTATTTACGTCATGTGTTTTATGCTACAACAAGATTATCTTGTGCTATACGCAACACCGTATTAGCTTGCAGTATATGCAACACTATTCTTAGATTGTGTTACACACAATTTCAAGGTCGTTATATAATAGTCATTCTACGCATCATTGAGTGTATATATATATATTTATATTCAATGTATAAATGAAATATGGTTGGATTCTGATATACGAAACAACGAATGATTCATGCATAACACGCAACCCTGATTTGGCTTGAATTACACGCAATCGTGACCATCCTCGATAGCGTGTGTTGTACGCAATACCGAGTTTCACTAAACAATGATATGCTATTAAAATATTATTAAAACTAGCTGTTATGAATAGTAATAACCACTTTTAAAAATTTTGAAAATTTCATCATTCAAAATGGACTTCATTTTTGGATTCAGAATATCAAAATTATCCTAGGGTGAAATTTTGGTATTTTCCTGAAAACTTTAAATTTTGGATGAATAGTGAAAACACTAGGTTTCTATTTAAAAATCGACTTTTTATTTAAATAATTATTTATTTTATTTAAATTTATTTTAGGTCAAAATTGATATATAATACATATATAAGTTCAATGTAATTCATTGGAGTCATTTTTTAATAATTTTAGATATATAAAAATTTTATTGAACTTTTGACCGTCTTTTACCCACCTCCTAGGAGAATTTGTAAATTTACATAAAACATAATTTTACCGCTTTTGTGAATGGAATTTCAAAAATCCGAGAGACGCAGTTGATTTCATTAAGTAAAATGTGGTTCAATGAGATGAAAATAATTTTTGGTAAATAGTAACTTTTTAATTTTATTTACCACAGTTAAAAGTAAATAGGGAAATTAAGGGTAAAAAAGATATTATTATTACCATAACACATGTACTAATTATATCGGATAACTTTAATTAGACAAAAAAACCTTAGGAATAAAATATGAACATTTAGGCCCACTTGGATTAGATTAGGACATTTATTATTAATTTATTTAAAGAAGGTTTAAAATAGTTAAAATCAAATTTTAATAAGTAAATCATTTTTAATATAGGGTTATAAATAAGATACATTTGACTATAAATATTCATTAGAAATATAAAATGATTTCCTACATAATTATATTTTAATTTTAATTTTTAGACTTTAAATAATTTAATTTATTTATGACACAATGATGATGCAGTGATTATCTTATTATGGAATTATTGACATAATTGATGTTATAAATACCCAAATAAATGTAATTTGAGACTTTTTATGAATTACAATAATTTTATATGTTAATATGACATGATAGTGTTGATTTAAGAAACTTTTTTCGAACTAATCATTCTGTTATGATATTTACAAAAATCAATTACCAAATATTGTCAAAATTGACATCAAATAGTTTGTGAAACAAATTTTATATTATTAATTGTTAATATATTCCTAAAAATATAATGTTCTGCCAAATGAATTAGATAAGGTTATATATATTAATAATAAACATCTTGGGGATCGTTTGGCTTTTTATAATACATTTATTAACCTTATAGTGTAAAAACACAAAAAGACATGGTAAAAGTAAAATTATCTAACTTAAAGTTAAATCTAATGATAAGGTTAAAATAGGAACCTAAACATGTATAAATTCTATTGGATGAGAGGATTTATACCCATCCCCACCTTAGCTTCTAAATAACTCAATTTGGAGCTATTAAAAACCGAATATGACTTTATAATAAAATAATATTTTTAGTTATTCCAAAGGTGCCCCTCCCCTCCCATATAAAAGGGCACCTCCTCCCTCTCTTCCTCACACCACATTGAGCCTTAGAGATCGACAAAACCCTGCCATTTTCTCTTATCCACATTCCTAGAAACATCATAGAGGTTCTGGTCTTCTTCAAAGACAAATATTAGTGCCCTAAGAGGAGGTTTCAAAAAGGCGCTTCAAAGAAGAGGTAATGCTCGTTACCGATTTTTTCAACTTTATTTCTTCTTCCACTTCTTCATCCTTAGTTGTTTAATAATGAAGTAATAACATAAATATCACTAATATACTTATATGTTATTATAATTATGAAACATCCCTGTTTCATCATCTATCCATCCTATGGAAAATGAAATCAACACGCGTGCGTACGTACGGAATACGGTCTCCACGTCGTGGTGTAATCTGTTTTTCCACCACCACCTTACATGGATGGGTATAATGGTGTAAACAAATGATTATTGTAAAGTGATATTTATTCTGAAATAGTATACATACACTCCAATAAAATTCCACAATCATGGGAATGATATCATCGCTCGTGCGTACGTACGGACTACCGTCTCTACGAACGCGATGAGATTCATTTTCCATGATTAACCATTCATGAATGATTATAAAGTATATATAATGAATAATAATGAAATATATGACATAATAATGCTGTTGGATTTATATATTTATATATGTATGTCATATACTCAATTCCATTCAATTCAATAAGGAAACGAAAATAGCGTTCATGCGTACATACGGCCTACCGTCTCCATGAACGGTGTATTTCATTCCTTTTATCGATCTATAATATATATGTATATAATGAATATATATTATATATAAATCATGTTTTAAATTATGGAATTATTTAAATTAGGATATAAGTAATAATATCATGAATGAAGAGTCAAAACACATACGATAAATGAAACAATTTTACCCAAAAAGCTCTTTAACAAGGAATTTACAAAAGAACGGGTAATATAAAGTCATAAGTGAACCATATATGATATCATAACAACGAATATGATTCTGTAATAAGTCAATGACATTATTTAAATCATTATACAGGAGGTTCGTATACATACGAAACATATTAGACAAACGGTATGCGATAATTATTCCAATCTCATTCTTATCTGAGATTGTTTACTCGTAAGTATTTACTGGGGGTTATGTTTATAATCCATATCCATATGCTCTCAAAATGTTTTCATAAAATGTTTACATTCCTTCCATGTATGTCTAAGAAATTTTTACCCTTTTCTTACTTTTACCACATCGTATGGAAGTAATCATTCTTTTGTTTACCATACGAGGTACTTTTTGACTTTTCCGAAAAAAGTACGAGGATATTGTTATTTTTAACTTATACGGCGTGAACGGAATTTTACTGTTTTATAAAGCCTTATTTTCATGAAGCTTCCTCCAAAATTTTTCATGACTATTTTCAACAAAATCCTTTTCTATTAAAATTTCATCACATTTTGTGAAAAGAAAATGATTTTGAAGGAGAAAGGATATTTTCCTCAGTAATTCATTTCAAGTGTTTTCTCAAAACCATATTTCATCTAAGATTACAATATTTCGTATGTGTATGTTTCAAGTAGAATGTCTTTATGATTTACATGGTTTCACTTTTCTTATCATGAAATGATATCCATTTCTTTTATATGGATTTTGTGATGATGGGATGATGTTTATGAAACCCATTTTATTCATTGGGTTATTATGAATGATGTATGTTTATTTTGTGGCACAAGTAATAATGATTTTACAATAAGATGGGTGGGACCTATATCTCCCTCCAATGCATTGGGTAAAGATTTATATCTCATGAGATAGACATGTCATGAACGGTAAGTTAATCTGGTTCAGTATTATAGGACTGAAACGAGGAGTGAACTCGATTCAGAAAGGGACTTTGTCCACTAAGATGATCTTGGCAGCAATGCTTTGGCTACTATAGAAATCATTGCATGTGCTTAATGGATGCAAAAATTTCATGTTTGATTCCCATTCTATGTTATCATGATTTATGTTCCATTATGATCTATGCCATATGTACTTCCATGTTTTAGGTCATTGCTCAAGATTTTTATGTTTAAACATTATGTTCATGTTTTTAAGTTCAAATGTATATGGTATGTTTTATTATATCCATGTTTACCCTTACTGAGCATTTTAGCTCACCCTTGTTAGGTTTTATTTTCCCCCAGGATTAAAATAAATATTTTAGGTAAGGAAACAAAAAGTGGAAGATCTTTATGGGAGATGTTGAAGATCTTTCAGCACGATTAGAGGATTACGTTCCATGTTTCCAAAGACACTAAACTATTACGGTCCTTATGTGTATGATTTTATTATGTACTGTGTATTCCGTAAAAGTAATGTAATATCTATGTATGTTAAGCTTTGGGTCTCTACACGTAAACGCTTTAAGCATTAAAATCTTGAACCATAAACCCTTAGCCACGAAAAATCCTTAACCAGCATCCCTGAAAAACCCAAACCCCTCAAACCCAAAAATGGGTAAACCCTTTACCTAGCAGACCCTAAACTCCCAACCACATAAAATACTAATCCAACATCCCACAAAAAAACCAAATCCCTCAACCCCAAAACTGATACATGCTTAGAAACAAAAAACACTAAACCCTCATTCCTAAAAACCCCAAAACCCTATGAAACAAAAAACACTAAACCTTAACCCTAAACAAACTATATATCAAGACTAAAAAACCCTAATCCTTCAACACCAAAAATCCATAAAACCTCAGACCCAAAAATCCCTAAACACCTACCCAAAAAAACTCCAAACCAGAAGCCACAAAAAACTATAAACCCATATCCCCAAAAATTTTATATCTTCATCCCCAAACAACCATAAACCCCAGCATCCAAAAACCCAAAACCGTCACAAAATAATCCATAAAGAACCATAATTAAAAACCCTAAAACCCTCATCCCCAATCCCGTAAACCCTTACCCCCCCGCAACCCAAAATCCTTATAACAAAAAACCAAAACCCTTAGCTCAAAAAAATTCCTAAATAAATTTCTCAAAAAACCTAAAGACTAAACCCAATAAAATATTAAACGCTAATCCCAAAAAATACCAAAACCTCATCCCCACAACACCCTAAACACTCGGCTCAAAAACACCTAAACCCTCATTCTTAAAAAACCTTAAACCCTAATCCAAAAAAAATTAAACAATGAAACAAAATAAACCCTAAGCACTAATCCCGAAATACATCAAAACCCCCATTTTCAAAAACCCCTAAAATCTACACCAACAATCTCGAAATACTCATCCCCAAAACAATATTTTCACTCACCACTAATAAACCATAAACCCCCTTCTTAAAAAACACAAAACCTCTAGCCCAAAAAAAACCCAAAACCCTGATCCCCAAAACACCCTAACCCTTATTCCACAAAAAAATATTAACCCACAACCCAAAAAACCCGAACCCTCATACCTAAAAAACCACAAATTATCGACCAAAGAAAACCCTAAAACTGCAGCCCCAAAAAAATTACCCCTCATCACCAAAAAACAGTATACCATCAGTCCCAAAAAAAACTATACCCTCTTCCCAAAAAACTCTAAATCGTCACACCGAAAAAATCTACACCCACACCCCAAAAGTTTTTTAAACCCATAACCCCCAAAACCCCTAAACCATCATCCCCAAGAAAACCCTAAATCATTATCCCAATAAAACCTAAGGATTTATCCCAAAAAATCCACAATCACAACACCAAATCAAATTAAACTCAAATCCCCAAAAACCCTAAACCCACCCCAAAAATCGCTAAACCCATAACCTATAAAAACATAGTACACTAATCCCAAAAAAGGATAAATTTCATCTCAAAAAATTCAATATCCCTTAATCATTAAAATCCCTAAAACATTATTTTCCAAATACCAATACCTCCTTCCCAAAAAAATCATAACCAACATCCACAAAAAACATAAACCCTCATCTTCAAAAAAAAAAACTCTAAACCATAATCCCACAAAAAACCTTAAATCTAAACACCAAAACAACCCTTAACACTTATCCATAATAAACCATAAACCCTAAGACTAAAATAACCCAAATACCATATACATATAAAAACCTAAACCCTCTACCCTAAAAACCCTAAAACCTTAGCCTCACTAAACCCTAAAACCTCATCTCCCAAAAAATCCTATCAACCTACAAAAAAACCATAATAATTGATCCCCAAACACCCTCAACTCTCAACTGCTAAAAACCATCTCCGCCTGAAAAAACCTTGAACCCTCATCCAAAAAATACCCTACACCCCATCCAATCAACAAAACAATAATATAAGCCCTAGAAGATCCTAAAACCTCACTCAAATGAATCCTAAACACTTATTTCACAAAAACCCTAAACCATTATCCAAAAAATCAAAATACTGTATCAATAAAAATATTAATCTCTAATACCCAAAACCCCTAAACACTCAACCACATGAATCCCTAAACCCTTAGTTTCAAAAAACCTTAATCTACGTTCCTAAAAACCCCCAAATATCATCCCCAAAACCCTAATTCTTTATATCCCCAAAACCCAAAACCATTTCCCTGAAAAATCCTAAAACCATAACCAAAAAAATAAATAAAACCCTAACCCTCAATCCCAAAAAACCATTAATCTTCACTACAAGAAATACAAAATCTCTAATACATTAAACCATTAACCTCAAAAAACAATAAACTCTCAGCACCAAAAAAACACTATGCCTTGAGCCCTAAAAATACCAAAACGATTATCTCCCAAAATCGCTATATCCTCATACATAAAAAATGTTGTTCCATTAGACCAAAAACCCCAAAAACCTCATCCCCCAAAACCTGAAAACCCTCGTCGCAAAAAAAAAAACATAAACCCTCAACCAAAATACGTAGCTAAAAATTCCAAGCCCTATCCTCAATAATACATAATACATTAGTCCCAAAAAATATTTAAACCCTCATCCACATAAATTACTGAATCCATATTCCAAAAAACATGAAAACCTTGTCATCAAAAAACCTTAATCACGAAACCACAAAAATCCTAAAAACATAACCACCAAAAAAAACCTGAACCCCCATTCCTAAATACATCTTAATCCTCAGTCCAAAAACCAAAAAAACCATGTACCTAAAAAACCCCTAAACCCCTAGCCCCCAAACACCAAAAACCATATCCTCAAAACATGAAAATGAAAATCTCCCAAAACCCTAAATCCACATCCCCGAAACTCAAAAACCCTCATCCCTAAATACCCTAAATCAGTAGACTCAAAAAACAAAATCATGAGTCTCAAAACCCAAAAACCCTCAGCCTAAAAAACTATTAACCCTTTTCCCCAAAAACCCTAAAACCACATCCCCAAGTAACCAATATCTGTTAGCCTCAGAAACAAAAAACCCTTAGCCCCAGAAAACCCTAAACCCATATACTCAGAAGACCCTAAACCCTCCACCCAGAAAACCCTAAACCCTCATTATCATAAAAACCTTTGTCATTTCCCCCAAAAATAATACTCTCACAATTATAAAACAGAATAACTCAATCCCAATAAACCCTAAACCCCCATCCATATAAAACTCCAAACCCTCATCCCAAAAAAACCCCAAACCCTCAACCCCCAAAAATCATAAATTCACTAGATGAAAAAAATCATAAACAACCATTCCCAAAACCATAAACCTTCAACCCCATAAAGCCCTAAAAATTAATCCCCCAAAAACCCTCACCCCTAATCTCTATAAATTCCTTAACCCTCATCACCAAATAATAGTCATCCCATAAAAAACACTCCGCTATAGAAAACCCTACACACATAGTCCCATAAAAACTAAACATTTATTTCAAAAAAACATAAACCCTCTAGCCGATAAGACCCTACACCCTCAACCTAAGAAAACCTAAAAAAATCAACCCATAATATGATTAACCCTTATCTCTAGAACACTTAAGTCCCTCATCTCCCTCAATTAATAAACTATCATCCCCAGAAAACACTAAATACCAAGCGCTAGAAGACCTTAAACCATCATCCCCCAATAAAATCCTCAACCATTAACCCAAAATATCATAAATCCTTATCCCCAAAACACCATAAACTGTCAACCCGAAAAAATCATATTCCCTCAACCCCAAGACACACAAATTACTCATACCCCAAAACCCCAAAACTGTCATCCAAAAAAAATACACCACCCTCATCCTAAAAAACCCTAAATCCTCATCTAGAAAAATCCTTAAACCTTCCTGACTATAAAACAGTAAAACCTCTTTCCATAAAAAAAATAAACCCTCAACCCTAAACACCATATCCTCTCATTCCAAGATATCCCTCAACCAATATCCAGAAAAATACTTAAACTCCTAGCCCCAATAAATCCTATACTGTCATCCCCCAAAACCCATAAAACATCATCAATTAAAAAATGAAACCCATAGTCCCCCAAAACCCTTTGCAACCCAAAAACCTACATTATTTTCCCAAAAAACACTTATTCCCACTTACCCCCAATCTCCAAAACTCTTTTCACCAAAAACCCATAAACCCTCAACACCAAAAAACCCTATACCCAAATCCCCAAAAAATCGTAAACCATAAGCACTAAAATATTCTAAAACCTCCATCCTAATGAATGAATTCATCAATCCCAAAAACCCAAAAAACACAATCAAAAAAAATCCACAGTCCTAAAAATACATAAACCCTCAACAACAAAGAAAACCCTATTACATCCACAACAACAAAAATCTCAAAACAATCATCCTTATATACACTATTCCCCTAGCCTAAAAAAACTAAACCCTCATCCCTATAAACCCATAAACCCTAAACCCCAAAATAAACTAAGCCTTCCTCCCCAAACACCCTACACCCCCATCCCAAAAAAACCATATGCCCTTATCCAAAAAATACTAAAACCATATCTCATAAATGCATAAAACCTCATCCCAAAAAAACCAAAAAACCATTAAAAAATCCCTAAACACTCGGACCTAAATTCCCAAAACCATTAAACCTAATAATCCATAATCCCTCACACTAAAAAATTCCTATCCACATGTTTCAAAAATAATTAAACAATGAGGCCCCTAAAACCATAAACCCTCAGCCCATAGAACATGAAACCCTCAGCCTAAAAAACCAAAAACCATCATCTCCAAAATAACCCAATGCCCTCATCCAATAAATACCATAAACACCCTAAAATAATACTACCTAAACCCTCTTCCCAAACAAGCATAAAAACTCACACATAAAAACCACCCCCATAGCCTAAAAACCCATAAACACATTCCCAAATACCCCTAAACCATTAGCTACTAAGAACACTATACCCTTAGCCCCGAAAATTCTAAATCCCTACCCCAAAAAAATCCCAAACCCTCATCCTAAAAAAACATAAACGCTCAGTCCAGAACAACCCTATTTCCTCATCCCCAAAAAAACGTTAAACATACGCCCTAAAAATACATAATGCTTTATCCCTAAGAAACACAAAATTATCAGCCCCTAAAATCCTAAGGAATAATCCCCCCAAAACCCTAAACCCTTATTAAAAAAACCCAAAACCATTAGCCCTAAAAACTATAAACCCTCAGCCACCCAAAAACTCTAATACTTTAATCCTAAAAAACAGTAAACCCTTATACTAAAAAAACCATAAACCCTCATCCCTAAAGAACCCTATACACTTATCCCCCCAAAACCCAAAACTCTAAGTCCTAGAATCCCCTAATCCATCATCCACATAAAACCCAAATCATTCAGCCCCCTAAAATCAAAAACCCTCAGCCCCATAAAACCCTAATCCCTCATCCCTTGAAAATACTAACCCCATATATAATGAAATCTGTAAACAAGTATCCCTAGAAAACCCTAAACACGCTGGCCTTGAAATACCTAAACCTACTATCATAGAAAACAATAAAACCTCACCACGAAAATTTACTTGAACCCACGGCTGATGAAAACCCTAAACCGTTAACCCTAGAAAACCCTAATCCCCAATCCTTAGAAAATCATAAACCCTCCTCCCAAATAACCCTGATCCTTGAGCCCATGGAATTTTTAAACCCCAATCCATAGAATACATAAAACCCTTAGGACCAAAAATACCTAAACCATCCACCCTAGAAAACCCAACACCCTCATCCCCATAAATAAAAATACCATCTTCCCTAAAAATACTAAACCATCAACCCCTTAGAACCCAAAACCATCGTCCAAAAAAAACCCTCATCCATAGAAAATCCTATACCCTCCCCACTAGACAACCCTAAACCCTCACTCTCAGAAAACCCTACACCCCCCCCCCCAAACCCTAATCTATCAACTGTAGAAAACCCTATACCATCATCCAAAAAAACCCTAAACCCTCAGTCCTTGAAAAATATAAATACACTACCATGTAAAACTCGAAATGTTCATCCTTAGTGTCCCTATACCCTTAATCCCAAATACATAAAATCTATCATCCCCAGATAACCCTAATTCATCATTTATAGAGTGTCATTAACCCTCAACCCCATAATAATCTAAACCCTCAACCCTGATGAAAACATAAACCCTCAACCATAAAATACACAAAACCCTCAACCTTAGAAAACCATAAGCACTCCACCCTAGAAACCCAAAACCCTCATTCTAAAAAACCACAAAACCCTCTACCAAGGAAAAAACTAAACCCTTAGCCCTTGAAAATACTAAACCCTAAACCCTAGAAAATAGTAAACCAATTTCCCTATAATACTCTAAAATGATATCCCTAGAAAACAAAAAAAACCATCATCCCAAAAACCACCAACCACTCATACCGAAAAACATCTGAATACTCATCCTCAAAAAACACTAAAACATCAACAACAATATACCCTAATCCCTCAACCCAAAAAAACCATAATCCCTTTGCCCAAAAAAACCCCTTACTCATCAGCATCACAAAACCAGAAATCCTCATCCAACAAAAACCCTAAACCCATATCCCTAGAAATCCATAAAACATCATCCATAAAATACCCTAAAGCCTCATACCTAGTAAATTATAAAGCCTTATACCATAAAATCACTAAACCATAACCCCATTAAAACACCAAACCCTCAACCCCAAATATCCCTAAACCGTCATCCATATCTAACCATAACCCATCAAAAAAATACTAAAATCATTAGAGTCGGAAAGCCCTAAACCCTCAATAGTTGAAAACCATAACGCCGAATCCATAGAATACACTAAATCACCTGCCCTAAAAACCATAAACTCTCAGCCCCAAAAAACCAAAAACCATCATCCATGGAGAACCGTTAACCCTCGGCCCCAGAAAATCTTAATCAATATGCCCATGAAATCCCAAATCCCTCGGCCATATAATACCCTAAAATCTCTTCCCAAGAAATTCCTAAAACCACATCCCTAGAAAAGCATAAACCCATATCCCAAAAAACCCAAAACCGTCATCCCTAAAATATCTAAATCATCATCCCTAAAAAAATACCGCATCAACTTATATAATTAAACCCTCACTACATAAATCAGAACACCCACAACCCCAGAAAACCCAATACACTCATCCAAAAAAATGGAAACCCTCATCCATAAAAAACCATAACCAATCATCCCCATAAAACCATAAAATATCATTCCTATGAAACCCCAATACCTCACCCATAAAAAACCATAAACCCTTACACATAGAAACCCCTAAACCCAAAACCCTAGAAAACCATAAACCCTCATCCACAGATAACCCTAAATCCATATCTCTAGAAAACCCTAAAAACTCTAACCTCAGAAAAACCACAACAGTCTACCCCATAATACGCTAAACCATCCACCTATAAAAAATCATGAAACACAAACCATTGAAACCCAAAAACCATAGCCCTGGAAAACTCTAAAACATCAACTCTTAAAAACCCCAAACACTCAGGCTATGAAAACCCTATACCCTCAGCCCCAACAATCTGTAATCCCCCATATCTTGAAAAATGAAATAATCATCCCCTGAAAATCCAAAATGCTCATCCCCATAAAACACTAATCCATCATCCCTATAAAAAACTATACCCTCAACCCCCAAAACCATTATTACCTTATCCAATACAATAAAAAATCATCATCCCATGAAACAAATATAGCATAATCCCATAAAACACTAAACCTTTAGCCACATAAAAACCTTCATCTTTATCCCCAAAAAACCCCATAAACATCTTCCCTAGAAAACCATAAATCCACATCTCCATAAATCCCTAATCCCTCCTCCATGAAAACACTAATTCATCTACAAATAAAAAATTTATTCTCTCTTTCTAAGAAAAACCTAAATGCTAATACCCAAAAAATTATAAATATAAACCATAGAAACCCCTTAACTCTTAGAACTACAAACCCTTAATCCTCATTATCAAAAATCCCTACACTATCCAAACTACAAATTTTTTAACATTCAACCCAATAAATCCATAAACCCTAATCCCAAAAAAATCCTAAACCCTTATCGCCAAAAAACCATAACCATCATCCCTAGAAAACTCACAACCATCTTCCCTTGAAAATCCAAAACCCTTATCCCCTGAAACCCCTAAATCCTCAACCATAGAAAAACCAAAACCATTATCCCTAGAAAACATTAAACACCCATTCTTAGAAAACCATAAACCCTCTTCCCCAAAAACCTCTAAAACCTCATCTATATAAGACACTATAAAAAACCCCAAGAGAATCCAAACACTAATCCCCAAAAAATCGCAATCCCTCAATATTAGAAAACAATAAACATGTGTCCCTACAAAACACTAAACAATATTTCATTGAAAATAGCAATCCATCGGCCCCAAAAACCACTAAACCATATGCCGAAAAAAATAATCCCTTAATTAAAAAAAACATAATCCCTCAACCACAAAAACCCTATATAATTTTCCCCAAGAAACCCTACAACCTCATCATAAAAAAACAAAAAACATCATCCCTACAACTCCCTAAACCCTAGGGAAAAAAATAAAATATAAACCATTGGCCTAAAAAATCCATAATACCCAACCCCAGAAAAACTAAAAATTGCAGTCTCAAAAAAACCTAAACACTTTGACCTAGAAAAACCTAATCCTTTGGTCCAAAATTATGGTTAATTCTCTACCATAAATAACAATGAACATCATGTTGAAAATAACCCAACATCCTTAGCCCAAAAAATTCATAAACCCTCGACCTTGAATAACCTGACACCCTAAACCCTATAAAACCATAACCCTCAGTATAAGGAAACCCAAAACCCTCATCTCTGAAAAACTCTAAACCATCTTATTAGAAAAACCATAAACCCATGGGCTCAAAAACCCTAAACACTCAACCAAAAAAACCCAAAACCATCATCCATGTAATACCTAAAACCCATGTCCATAAAAAATCCTAAACTGTTAGCCTCAAAAAACACTATTCCCACATTCCCAGAAAACAGAAAACTCTATGACTAAAAAATCCTTGAAAACATAGTACAAAAAATCACAAAATCATCCACTGAAAAAAACCCTAAACCCTCATCCACGAAACACTATAAACCATATGGATTAAAAACCATAAACACTAAGTCACAAAATCCAGATATCATAAGCCCCAAAAATACATAATCTCATGGAACAAAAAAATCATAAAAACTAAACCCCAAATAATACCAAACACTCCACTCAATGAATCTCCTATCCCTCAACACCAAAAAAACTCGAAACACATATCCCTAATAAACCATAAATTGAAAGCCATAAATAACATGAAACACTTAGTAAAAAAATCCCTAAACCCAAATCCCAAAAAATACGTAAACTAGGTACCCAACAATATCTTAAACACTCTTCCCTAAAAAATCATAAACCCTCATCTCCAAAAAATACATTTCACATAACCCCCATAAACTTAAAAACTCATCTCTAAAAAACCAAACAGACATCCCCAAAACACCCAAGACAATCATCTGTAAAAAACACTAAACTCTCATCAACTAAAAAAACATAAACCCTCAGACCATGTAAACCCTAAACCCTCATCCTAAAAAACTGTACCCCTCATCCCAAAAAAATCATAAACACTCTACCCCAATAAAACATAAATCCTTATAAATAAAATTATGGAAACTGTTATACCCAAAAAACCCTAAACAATCATCCACAAAACCCTAAAAACTCATCCATAGAAATCCATTAACCATCTCTACAAGAAATGAAAAACCCTCAGCTATGAAAAACCCAATATTGAACCCCTTAAAACCCTCAACACTGGTCCCAATAAAATCATAAACCATCATCCTAAACAAATTCTAAACCATCATCCCCATGATACCTGGAACCCCTTTCCCAAAAAAACATAAAACCTAGGGGCCTAAAAAATCCTCATCCATCTTACAAAAAAACAAAAACCCAAGGCCCCAAAATTACTAATCCTTTATCAACAAAAAAACATAATCCCTAGGCCGAAAATAATCTTAAACACTTTTCCCAAAAAAAAACTCCATATCCTATTCTCTAGAAAACCCCAAACCATCAACCACAATAAATAGTAAACACATGGTCCCCAAAAGGCCTAATGTATCACCCCCCAAAACACTATATTCTTCACTCTAAAAAACACTAATATCTATGCATAAAAACTCTAATCTCTATGCCCCAGAACCAAAAAAACCCTCAACCCAAAACCCTGAACCTATATCAAAAAAACACCCTAAACCCTCATCCTTAAGAAACCCTAAACCCTCTCTTATAAAACCCACAACCCTTGGATCCCAAAATACCATAACCCATAATCAAATAAAACTATAATACCTCTTCCCAGAAAAACTATAAAACATCATCCCAAAAAACCCTCTAAATCCTTAACCCCTTAACCATGTAAACCATAAACCTTCGACCTTATATAAATATAAACCCTAAGGCCCAAAAAAATACTAAACCTCATTACCTACAAAACCTTAATACCTAATCCCCCAAAACCCAAAAACCTTGACCCATGAAAACCGAAATCCTCAGCCCAAAAATACCCTAAAACCACGGCCCTAGAAAAACATAAATCGTCATCCCAAAAAAACTCAAAACCATCAATCTCTAAAAATTATAACTTCTGAACCCCAAAATCCCTAAACTAAAAACCCCAAAAAAACAAAAAACCCTCATCCGCAAAAAACCAAAAACCCTCACCCCAAAATATCCTTTAAGCCTCATCCCAAAAAAACCAAAATCCACAATCCCAAAATACCTTTAACCTTCAGCCATAAAAACACTAATCCTAGTAACCCAAAACCCAAAAACCCTCAAATAAATAAAATTGAAACACTCAATTCCAAAAAATCCTAAACCCCTAGCCCCAAAAAACCATGAACCATCATCCTTGAAAAACTATAACCTCTCATAACAAATAAAATTTAAACCCACACACATGAAAATCCTAAACCCTGAACTCTAAACAACCATTATAAATCATCACCAAAAAATATAATACCCTCGAACCCAAAAACCCCTATACAATGATCCGCCAAAAATATTAAACCTTAAGCCTGAAAACCCCTAAATCACATCCCAATAAAAACACCACATCCTCAAAAAGACCCTCTATCCTCACCTCCAAAATACCATAATGTCATATACCCAAAAAACTATAAACCCATATCCCAAAAAAAACTAAACCCTCATCCCCCCATACCAAAAACCCATGTTTAAAAGAGATATTTGACCCTCAACCACAATAAAAACTCAAAACCATAATCCCCAATAAAACATAAACTCTTTTCTGAATAATAACCCAAATCCATCATCATCAAAAATCCCTAAACACTGATCCCCATAATACCTTCATCTCTGAGCCCTGAAAACACCTAAACCATCAGTCTCGCAAAACCATAAACATGCATCCCCAAAAAAACTAAACCCTCATCCTGAGAAATCACATAGACCTCGACCCCAAAAAACCCTAAAACCTCCACCCCATAAATCACTAAACTATCAGTCCCAAAATAATAATAATCCATCATCCCCAAAAAACCTAAACCCACAACCCCAAAACCCTAAACACATCACACTATATAAAATAATGAATACTTATCCCAAAAAAACCAATCCCTCTGCATTAAAAAACAAAAAACCCTACACCAAAAAATACTATAAACCCTCAGCACTAAAAAGTCAAAATCCCTCTACCACAAAAAAAACCCTAGACCCACATCCCATCAACTTCCAAAACGCTCAGCCCAAAAAAATAACCCCTATGGTCTAAAAATCATGAAACTATCATGCCAAAAATAATCGTATCCCTCTACCCAAGCCCCAAAAAAATTAAATACTTGTCCCCAAATAACACCACACCCTCAGCCCCAAAAAATTCCAAACCCTTAAACCCAAAAAAACCCTAAAATCAATTCCCCAACAAACCAGAAACCCTCTTTCCCAAAAAACAATAAACCCTCATCCCCAAAAATATCTAAAACCTATCCACCAAAAACTATAAAAGATTAGCCAAAAAATCCTAAGCCATCATCCCTAAAGAAACATAAACCCTCTTCCTAAAAAAACCCAAAACCTGAGCCAAAAAATGCCTAAACCCTTAACGCAAAAAAAATCTCAATACAATCAGACCCAAAAAACTCTAAATCATAGAACCAAAAAACCCTATACCCCATTTCCCAAAAATACCCTAAACTATTAGTCCCAAAAAACCATAAACATCATGCCCGAAAAAACCAAATAAAATATTCTCAAAAACCATAAAAAATTCCCAAGAAAACCCTAAACATACATCCCCAAAAAAACTAAATCCATAGACCTAAAAATTCTATTTACATAAACCCAAAAAAATCGTTAACACTTTACCCAAAATAACACTATATCATTAACACCATGATTCCAAAAACCCTTTGGTGAAAAAAACCCAAAACCCATATTCTCGTAAAAAAACTAAACACTCAATTCCAAAAATTAATATAACATCATCCCCAAAAAATCTATCTTCATAGCTTATGAATACCAAAAAAGTATTGAATCCAAAAAACACTAATCCATCATTCACAGAACACCCTAATTCTTCGGTCCAAAAAAAATCCTTGACCATTTTCCACCAAAAACCCTAAAAACCCTAGAACAAAAAACCCTAAACCAATTATCACAAAAAAAATTAACAATTGGTCCAAAATTACTTATATCCACAACCCATTAAAACCATAAACCCTCATCCCTAAAAAATCCAAAACTCTCAATCCCAAAAAACCACAACTCAATAGTAAAATACCCTAAACCATAAACCCCCCCAACCCAAACCCCTAGACCCAAAAAACTATAATACCTATCCCCCAAAATCCTAAACCCTCATCCCTAAAAAACCAAATTTCCCCAGCACCAAACATCAACAAACCCTATGACACAAAAAAATCATAAACCCTCAACCACAGAAAACCTTAATCATTCATTCTAAAAATCCCAAAGTCTCCTCTCTTAAAAACCATAAACTCGTTGCCCCAAAAAACCTAATCTCTATTCCCCAGACAAATGGAAAATCTAAGCCCCTAAAAAAAATAGTCATCATGAAAAATACCCTAAAAATACTACCCCAAAAAACTTCAAAAATCATCCCCAAAAAACCCTAAACCATCGTCCCTACAAAAACAAAACATTTAGCCCCCAAAACCCAAAACCCGTATCCCAAAATAACTCTAAACCCTCAGTCCCAAAAAACCCTAAACACTCATCCCTAAAAACCCTAAAATAATCATCCCTTCAAAAGACACTAAATGCACATCCTCAAGAGACTATATACCCTAAACCCTAAAAACCCAAAACCATCATACCATAATGACACTGAACCCATAGTCACCAAAAAACCAAAACCCACATCACGTAAAAAATCCAAAACACAAAATTCCTAAAAGACCAATGACCCTAAGACCTAAGAAACATTGCGCCTTAATCCCTACAAGTCAGAAAACATACCCCCAAAAACCGAAAAACCATCATCCCAAATTACTAGAAACCCTATATCCTAAATAACCCTCAATCTAAAACCCAAAAAAAATTCAAAACCCTCTCCACCTAAAAAACCTAAACCCTTATACCCATAAATCCCCAAACCCTCATCTCAGAAATACCCTAACACCTTGACCGACAAAATATAATTTACCCTAATTCCTAAAAAAACATAAATCCTCACCCCAAAAAAATATTCAACCCCCAGACCAAAAAAATATAACACCTATTCCGCTATAACCAAAAACTCTAATCCCAAAAAATAGTAATCCCTAAGTCCAATACAACCCTAAAACCACAGTTGCAAAAAAAACATAAGCACTCCACCCAAAATACCCTAAACCCTCATCCCCCATAATACCCAAACCCCTCATTCCCCAAAAACCATAAAATCAAACAAAAAACACAAAATCATCATTACCATGAAACCCTAAACCCACGTCCCAATAAAAACTGCACCTTCATAATAAAAAATCATTAATGCCTCATCCATATAAATTCATTAACCCTAAACCCATTAAATACCTTAACTGTCAACCATAATAAACACTAAAAACTCCAAAACAAAATCCTAAACCATCATAAAAAAATAACCAATTCCCTCATCGTAAAAAATTTACCAACCCTCAGCCCCAAAAAACACTAAAATATCTTCCCTATAAAACCCTAAATCATCAGCCTGAAAAAAACATAATCCCTCAACCCAAAAGAATCCTAAACACTCATTCCCAAAAAACCATAAACCACAAGCCCTAAAAAACCATATTCTCACATCAACTAGAAACCTAAAAACTCTTCCAACAAAAAACTATAAACCCTCATTCATTCAAAATGCTAAACCGTGACAAAAAATATCATTAAACCCTAATCCTAAAAAACCCCTAAAACATCATCTTTAGAAATCCAAATAATATCATCCCTAAAAACCCTAAACCCTTTTCCAAAATAATATAAACCATTATACATTATATAAACCTTAACCCACTACCCCAAAAGAACCAAAACCCTTGGCCTAATAAAACCCATAAAACCTCATCCCCAAAAATCATAAACCCTCATCTCCAAAAAACAATTAAACCTCCACCACAAAAAAATATATAAAAAAATGTATGACCCAAAAAAACATAGACCTTATGCACTAAAATACCCAAAACCTATATAAAAAACACCCACATCCCCACGCTCAAAAATCGAATTACCCCCATACCCATAAAATATAAAACCCTGAGCCCCCCAAAAATCAAACCCATGTCCCCCCAAAAAAATTAAATCTGGGGCCCCAATAATCATTGAACCCTATACCACCCAAAACACAAAAACCCTTAGCTCTAAAATGCCCATGAAACATCACATTATTAAAACCATAAAACATCATACCGAGAAATCCTTAATCTCACATCCCCAGAAAACACTCAGCAGTCATCCTTTTGAAACATTATAATCTCAGCACCAATAATCTCGAAACCCTTATCCCAAAAAAAACGAAAACACTAATACCGCAAAACAAAAACCCTCATAAAAAACACTAAATCTATAACAAATAAAACTAAACCCTCATACACAATAAACTCTATACTATCATCACCATAAATCCATGAACCTAAATTGTAACGCCCCGACCCCAGCTACCCAGAGTCGGTGCATTACTTCGTAACATTGGCATGATCACAAAAGATCAAGTCTCGAAAGACCGATTAGTTTAGTAGCCTTGGAAACACTAGATACATTTGTAAACGATACATTACATCATAAAGTGAAAAACTACAACAACATATTGTCTTCATATCCCCTCACACTATCCCTGCAGGTCATTCATAATATACTTCTTCAAATCCTGTAAAACATTAAAACATTGAAAGGGGTGAGCTCAGATGCTCAGTAAGGATAACAATATTGCGGAAGCTTTCATAAATAAACATTAACATTTAAGGCAATGTATAACTAAAACAAAAGCCTTTTAAACTTGAACTTCAACATAATATGGAAAAAGTAAAATGAGATAATGCCATTCACTTCTTCACATGGATATTCTACTGGCCGAATAATCACATGCAATATCAATAACCACTTTCATAATGAGGGAATGTATAATGCCGGACATTCTGAAACATTTTGTCAAGGCCTCGGCCAAGACGTCTAAAATGATTAAGGCCTCGGCCAAAACCATAAATCAAATTGGGAAAGGGCCTCGGCCAATTCCACGTCTAGTTGTCTCATGAGACCTACCGATGCATCGAGGAGCTATAGCGGGCTCCACCCGTCACTTATTAAGTCCAATACATTCCTCATATGAATAGGTTTAAACATATCATAAACCATAACATAATCGCATCACATAAAAAATGCATAAATGAAACATAACATTTCCACATTTCAATCACAAGATATCAATACAACACATTGATATAATAAAAACACTTTCAAAACCATTTTCAATACCAAAATAAAAGTAAGTTAAAACTTTGTATTTATTTTTCATTAAAAAAGATGATGGCTTGTAGAGGAAGCCGAAACTCAAATAATGGTCACGGCGGCGGAGAAGTCATTGTCGCCGCATAAGTACGGAAAGAAAAAACATTCCCTTTTGTCGTTT
This sequence comes from Viscum album, assembly GCA_963277665.1. NCBI lineage: Eukaryota > Viridiplantae > Streptophyta > Magnoliopsida > Santalales > Viscaceae > Viscum > Viscum album. The sequence goes on from OY728141.1 coordinate 1,901,039,056, forward strand.
AGCAAAATGCTTCGTATAAAAAAATTCCTTTTGAAAAAGTCAAAGGGGTTTACACACCGTATAAAAGAAAGTTGTGTATAAAACCAAATATGCCTCAATGAAAGGGGATTGAGACGAAGTCCTTAAAAAGATCATTTTTAAAATAAAATTGATCGATTATGTGTATTCACTATAGGTACACATAAAGAAAGTAAAAATACAAAATATGACATAATAATATCGACATAATTTGAAAGAAGGAGATTAACCCAAAGAATAGAAGTTGGGTTAAGAAATTCCCTTACCTCGTGTCTGACTTGACTCAACCGTTCTTTAACCTCCTGAATAATAAACTAGAGTTAATATATACCTTATTAAGAACCATTTTCAATTTCATTATCCTTATTATATCACTTATTACAATGATATGAACATTATGTAATTATTTAAGTTAATAACGGTCGTTTTGTCGATCTTTGGTAACTTGAGTCAACAATAAACTTCTTATAATTACAAGTTGTTTATGTGGTGAAATATCCATTATATCCAGAATTATATTCATGATTTAGATGTCATATATATCTTATATATCCAGTATATACATTCATTTATAATATTACGTAACATTTAGAGGTAAGAAATGAAATGCACCGTTCATGGAGACGGTAAGCCGTACGTACGCATGAACGCTACTTTCATTTCAATTTCATATTTAATGGAACTAAATCATAATGATATAAATGTATAATATAATTCCATTATAATATAGTGTATAATACCATTTACTCCATCCTTTATACATCCCACATATGGCATTAACGATTCAAATCACTTTGAGGGGGCTGTAGTCCGCACTTCCTAAAATGAAATTATCGCGTTTTACCCATAATGGAAATCATAAAGTATGACATAAATGAGAAATACAGAAGCATAAGTAAAACATAAACAAATTATAAATCATATATAAAAATAGTGACATCTTAATGGCCACCTTTGAAGGTGTTATATGAGTGTTGAACAATCATCGTTTCGTGAGGCAGAAATTCGCCATCCACAGAAACCGTATGTTCTTTAACCATTAGACGAAGGTGTGTGTAAGTGTAAACCAAATCCTTATCATAACAACATCCTAGTATATTGTAGGTACTGGTGTTGTTACAAAAGAATGTAATGAAAAGAGTTTAGGGGGTTGGAGAAGAAAAATAAAACAAAACAACATTAGAAAAGACATTACCTCAAAATCGGGTAACTCTTTTTGATTTGAGCCAAAGGCTTCCTTGGGAAGCGTTCTGCCCAAAGTGAGGATTCTAGGAGTAAGAGGGGGAAGTTGGGAGAGTATTTGGGCAGAGGTTGGCCGAGCCAAATGGCTTGAAGGTGTGAATAAGGTGGGAGAGGTGGGGGCCTTTTATAAGTGGAGAGGAGGGGCACTTTTGGAAAGATTGAAATGTTACATTATTTCACAATGCTTTTCGGATTCTAAAGGTCCCACACTTATATAATTCGAGGCTAAGGTGATAAGGGTTCGAAATCTCCTCATCCAATTGGCTTTAGACAAGTGTAAGCGTTGGATTTTGCATTATCTTCCCATTTTATTTAAATCGTTAAATAATGAGGTCATCACTACATCATCATGATGTCATATATAATTTAATTTATTTAATGTCTAAAAATTATAAAACAAATAATATGATGTAGGAAATCTTTTTAGCTTTCTAATGAATATTTATAATCAAAATTTGGACTTGTGTAACCCCACTTAAAAACTGTTTTAGTAAAACAACTCATGTTTGTGTCAATTTAATTTTAACATTAAATAAATATATATTAATGTCATTTTCCAACTAAAGTGGCTCCATGGGGTCACCAAGTTGACCCATGGGTTGTCTTGGTCGGCCATGACTCATCCAATAGGAGTAGGACAAGTTTCAAGCTCATATCATATTAATAAAACATTGTTTTTACCTTAAACTACACTAATTACCTCTAATCGCGATTAAGAACTCAAACGTTACTATTCACCAAAAAATTATTTTGATCTCATTGAACCACATTTTACTTCTTAATGACAACCATGTATGTCGGATTTTTGAAAATCAAATCACAGAAGTGGTAATATTTCATTTAAACGAAAAATCAGTTATTTAACTACCACTTAGTGGTTTCACTATTCATCAAAAATTGAAGTTTTTCAGAACAATGCCAAAATTTCACCCAAAGCTATAATTGATATTCCGAATTCAAAAATGATGTTTATTTTACAAAATTCCAAACATATAAGTTGCATTAATTAATTTTATAATTAATTCCCACTGTTACAACAAATAGCGTGTTTTTAAGAAACAATTTATATCAAAAGATTGGCAATTGTTTATGTCCAATTTCAATGTTAAATTAATTCTAATGACCACCTTTGGATAAAATTGTAAAAATATATCCTAATTATACTTTAAAACCACTAAATAGTATAATTTATCACTATAAATTATTTTGATTAAAAAGGTTGTTTTTAAGTAATTTTTACTATTCATAAAAAATTAGAAGTTCTCAGAAAAATACCAAAAATTCAACATAGGCTAATTTCGATATTAGGAATACAAAAATGAAGTCCATTTTGAAATATAAAATTTCTATAATTTTAAAAAGTGGTTATTACTATTCATAATGGCTACTTTGATTAGTCGCGGTGTTTTAGAACTCGAAGTTGCGTACAATGCAAGCTATTGCATTATTGGATGAGAAGCGTATCGTGGAAGGTCGGGGTGTTACATTCTCCCCTCCTTCAATAAATTGCGTCCTCACAATCTGAAATTTTTCTTTGAAAATAAAATGTTGAAAAGAGAAAATACCTTTGAGGAAAACCCACATCGGAAATATGGTTAATAAATATATAACATTAAAAGAAAGCAAGATAAGTACAAAGGTCACCTGATATAGACCATTCTAGGATTCTATGAAAATATGGATATGGAGGAGAAACAAACCATCAAGGTCTGATGGAGAGTTATAGAAAACAGGATTAGGAAAAAGTTTAACCACAAGAAAATCACAAACTTGTGATTGGTTAAACGGTCATTGAATCCCCAGTTGGAAAAGTTAACCGACAACATTTTTGTTTTAAGTTACCTTTTATAATGTTGAGGAATTTATTTAGGAGATTTACTAAGAACGTAAGGGAATATACATACTTGTTATGTATACTTTCATTCGTTAATAAATTTTTACCACAAACCCAACTTTTACTCCAAATGGTAACGGAACTCAAAAATATTCTATTTATCCTAATTGTATAAGGTTCAAAATGTTAACACATACCATTTAGATTAGTAAAACTATTTTGTAATAACCAGGGACTTCCTGTAGGCTAGTGGTAGGAAATAAAGGCCTGTCGCACTATGGTTGTGGGTTCGATTCCTGCAGCTTTGTCCGACGCGACGGGTTATGCCCCACCCTGCAGGTTGTCCTTTTCCTAAAAATATAGTACCATACTATTCCAAAAATAATCTTCATAAATGTTTTAACCTTAAACAATACTATCCAAAGTTCAACTTAACCCACTCCAACCTTTATAGTTATCCAAAATTCCTTCATCTAGACTTTCTCTAAAAGGTCTCTAAATTCCAAAATCAATTGTAACATCAGATTCCCCAAACAAAGAAAAGTTTCTCTTATTGTCACATACTAAAAATATGATTACCTTAATCATATTAAAACCTTACTGAAATCAAAAAGTACTACAGTACAATCCATATATATATATTACATTATTCTTATAACCAGAATATAATCCTTGAGTCCAAAAGCACCAATACATTAGTTATTCTGCTTCAACTGTAGTAACAGCATAAGATTGTCCTTGATCCCTTGGCCTTTTCTGAGGTAAGTTTCCCTAACGCTTAGGACATTCATTTTCATAATGACCCATTTCTCTACAATTGTAGCATTCAACTTTGATAGCCTCTTTCTTTCCCTTGCAATCACGAGCCTGGTGACCCTTTTCTCCACATTTATAACAAACTCCCATTCCTTTTAGGCAAGTACCAGGGTGATTCTTCCCACAATTATCACATAATGGAAAATCCTTCTTTCCCTTTTTCCCTTTATCTGTCTCTTGTTCCACCGTTCTCTTCTTCTCTTGCTTTACTTTGTTGTCATAAGACTTAGAGAATTCCTTTTCTGTCTTGATAGCACACGAGACAATATCTTCGTATGATGAAAAGGATTGTGATACCAAAGCTCGACGGAGAAATGGTTTTAACCCATCAAAGAAACGATCAATCTTACTCCTTGGGTTACGTATATAATCGGCAGCATGCCTCGCTAACCTTGTAAAGTTAGCCTCATACTTTGCGACATTCTCATCCTCCTTCAGCCTCAGACTCAGAAATTGCCTTTCCATATCTGCTCGATGGTCACGAGGAAAGTATTTTTCTAAAAACAGATCTTTGAAATCCCTCCATTCCATATTTGATACTTCATCATCTTCCTTCATGTTTTGAATAAATGACCACCACTGATCGGCATCTCCAGTGAGGCGGTAAACTGCCATGACAACCTTCTCCCTTTCACTACTCCCCAAGGCATGGAATATTTTCTCTAAGGAATTTATCCATTGCTCAGCTACTATAGGATTTGTACTCCCATTAAAGGTTGGTGGTTGTTGCCTCATGAAACGATCTAGCATTGATCCTCCACGTTGCGGATCAGGGTGCTCCATACGAGTAAGGTTATTATTCATAAACTGAGTGAGTTGTCCCAGTATGGTAATAAGTTGATCAGCACCAGTTGTATCTCCAGATCCACAATAATTATCTTGATCAAGAGGGCAATCCCTACACGGAGTTCGTGCATTGATACGGTTTCCATTCCTTCCACTAGGCGCCATTTCTAAACAATGGCATAAACTAGATTAGTTTATGAATCAAAATACATAATTCCATACTTATAAAACACTTAACATAAATTGAACTATCTATGGATATAATCCATAATCATAAAAAAAATGTTTTCTTTGAGAAAGTATATACTCATAACCCTTCATAGTGGTTTGTAAATAAAATGAGAATTATCCTAAGCATATCCCCCGGGAGTGTCGTAACCAAGAGTGCAGCAAGGCCCGTTGTCGTGCACCAGTTCCCGTTCGAGTCTAGCTCAAAGCGGTGTTTTCGGGTTTTACCCCTAGGTACATCTGTGCCAGAGCCGCCTCTACCTGCTCGTATCCAGACATGGATGTATTGCTCGGAAAACTCATAACATCTCTATAATACCAAAATTCTAGGAAGTTCTTCTATACTAATCCTCAAAGTTCATCTTAGTTCTATGTGCTCTAATCAGAGTTTATCTAAATCTAGCTTCCAAGGTTAGTACTAAACTGCCTCTGATACCAACTGTAACGCCCCGACCCCAGCTACCCAGAGTCGGTGCATTACTTCGTAACATTGGCATGATCACAAAAGATCAAGTCTCGAAAGACCGATTAGTTTAGTAGCCTTGGAAACACTAGATACATTTGTAAACGTTACATTACATCATAAAGTGAAAAACTACAACAACATATTGTCTTCATATCCCCTAACACTATCCCTGCAGGTCATTCATAATATACTTCTTCAAATCCTGGAAAACATTAAAACATTGAAAGGGGTGAGCTCAGATGCTCAGTAAGGATAACAATATTGCGGAAGCTTTCATAAATAAACATTAGCATTTAAGGCAATGTATAACTAAAACAAAAGCCTTTTAAACATGAACTTCAACATAATATGGCAAAAGTAAAATGAGATAATGTCATTCAATTCTTTACATGGATATTCTACTGGCCGAATAATCACATGCAATATCAATAACCACTTTCATAATGAGGGAATGTATAATGCCGGACATTCTGAAACATTTTGTCAAGGCCTCGGCCAAGACGTCTAAAATGATTAAGGCCTCGGCCAAAACCATAAATCAAATTGGGAAAGGGCCTCGGCCAATTCCACATCTAGTTGTCTCATGAGACCTACCGATGCATCGAGGAGCTATAGCGGGCTCCACCCGTCACTTATTAAGTCCAATACATTCCTCATATGAATAGGTTTAAACATATCATAAACCATAACATAATCACATCACATAAAACATGCATAAAGGAAACATAACATTTCCACATTTCAATCACAAGATATCAATACAACACATTGATATAATAAAAACACTTTCAAAACCATTTTCAATACCAAAATAAAAGTAAGTTAAAACTTTGTATTTATTTTTCATTAAAAAAGATGATGGCTTGTAGAGGAAGCCGAAACTCAAATAATGGTCACGGCGGCGGAGAAGTCATTGTCGCCGCATAAGTACGGAAAGAAAAAACATTCCCTTTTGTCGTTTAGCAAAACACTTCGTATAAAAAAATTCCTTTTGAAAAAGTCAAAGGGGTTTATACACCGTATAAAAGAAAGTTGTGTATAAAACCAAATATGCCTCAATGAAAGGGGATTGAGACGAAGTCCTTAAAAAGATCATTTTTAAAATAAAATTGATCAATTATGTGTATTCACTATAGGTACACATAAAGAAAGTAAAAATACAAAATATGACATAATAATATCGACATAATTTGAAAGTAGGAGATTAACCCAAAGAATAGAAGTTGGGTTAAGAAATTCCCTTACCTCGGGTCTGACTTGACTCAACCGTTCTTTAACCTCCTAAATAATATACTAGAGTTAATATATACCTTATTAAGAACCATTTTCAATTTCATTATCCTTATTATATCACTTATTACAATGATATGAACATTATGTAATTATTTAAGTTAATAACGGTCGTTTTGTCGATCTTTGGTAACTTGAGTCAACAATAAACTTCTTATAATTACAAGTTGTTTATGTGGTGAAATATCCATTATATACTGAATTATATTCATGATTTAGATGTCATATATATCTTATATATCCAGTATATACATTCATTTATAATATTACGTAACATTTAGAGGTAAGAAATGAAATGCACCGTTCATGGAGACGGTAAGCCGTACGTACGCATGAACGCTACTTTCATTTCAATTTCATATTTAATGGAACTAAATCATAATTATATAAATGTATAATATAATTCCAGTATAATATAGTGTATAATACCATTTACTCCATCCTTTATACATCCCACATATGGCATTAACGATTCAAATCACTTTGAGGGGGCGGTAGTCCGCACTTCCTAAAATGAAATTATCGCGTTTTACCCATAATGGAAATCATAAAGTATGACATAAATGAGAAATACAGAAGCATAAGTAAAACATAAACAAATTATAAATCATATATAAAAATAGTGACATCTTAATGGCCACCTTTGAAGGTGTTATATGAGTGTTGAACAATCATCGTTTCGTGAGGCAGAAATTCGCCATCCACAGAAACCGTATGTTCTTTAACCATTAGACGAAGGTGTGTGTAAGTGTAAACCAAATCCTTATCATAACAACATCCTAGTATATTTTAGGTACTGGTGCTGTTACAAAAGAATGGAATGAAAAGAGTTTAGGGGGTTGGAGAAGAAAAATAAAACAAAACAACATTAGAAAAGACATTACCTCAAAATCGGGTAACTCTTTTTGATTTGAGCCAAAGGCTTCCTTGGGAAGAGTTCTTCCCAAAGTGAGGATTCTAGGAGTAATAGGGGGAAGTTGGGAGAGTATTTGGGCAGAGGTTGGACGAGCCAAATGGCTTGAAGGTGTGAATAAGGTGGGAGAGGTGGGGGCCTTTTATAAGTGGAGAGGAGGGGCACTTTTGGAAAGATTGAAATGTTACATTATTTCACAATTCTTTTCGGATTCTAAAGGTCCCACACTTATATAATTCTAGGATAAGGTGATTAGGGTTCGAAATCTCCTCATACAATTGGCTTTAGACAAGTGTAAGCCTTGGATTTTGCATTATCTTCCCATTTTATTTAAATCGTTAAATAATGAGGTCATCACTACATCATCATGATGTCATATATAATTTAATTTATCTAATGTCTAAAAATTATAAAACAAATACTATGATGTAGGAAATCTTTTTAGCTTTCTAATGAATATTTATAATCAAAATTTTGACTTGCGTAACCCCACTTAAAAACTGTTTTAGTAAAACAACTCATGTTTGTGTCAATTTAATTTTAACATTAAATAAATATATATTAATGTCATTTTCCAACTAAAGTGGCTCCATGGGGTCCCCAAGTTGACCCATGGGTTGTCTTGGTCGGCCATGACTCATCCAATAGGAGTAGGACAAGTGTCAAGCTCATATCATATTAATAAAACATTGTTTTTACCTTAAACTACACTAATTACCTCTAATCGCGATTAAGAACTTAAACGTTACTATTCACCAAAAAATTATTTTGATCTCATTGAACCACATTTTACTTCTTAATGACAACCATGTATGTCGGATTTTTGAAAATCAAATCACAGAAGTGGTAATATTTCATTTAAACGAAAAATCAGTTATTTAACTACCACTTAGTGGTTTCACTATTAATCAAAAATTGAAGTTTTTCAGAACAATGCCAAAATTTCACCCTAAGCTATAATTGATATTCCGAATTCAAAAATGATGTTTATTTTACAAAATTCCAAACATATAAGTTGCATTAATTAATTTTATAATTAATTCCCACTGTTACAACAAATAGCGTGTTTTTAAGAAACAATTTATATCAAAAGATTGGCAATTGTTTATGTCCAATTTCAATGTTAAATTAATTCTAATGACCACCTTTGGATAAAATTGTAAAAATATATCCAAATTATACTTTAAAACCAATAAATAGTATAATTTATCACTATAAATTATTTTGATTAAAAAGGTCGTTTTTAAGTAATTTTTACTATTCATAAAAAATTAGAAGTTCTCAGAAAAATACCAAAAATTCAACATAGGCTAATTCCGATATTAGGAATACAAAAATGAAGTCCATTTTGAAATATAAAATTTCTATAATTTTAAAAAGTGGTTATTACTATTCATAATGGCTACTTTGATTAGTCGCGGTGTTTTAGAACTCGAAGTTGCGTACAATGCAAGCTATTGCATTATTGGATGAGAAGCGTATCGTGGAAGGTCGGGGTGTTACATAAATCCATATTAAACTCTAGACCTTCATCCACAAAAAACCATAACCCCTCAACCCAAAATATTCTGAACCCTTAGCCCCAAAAATCCATAAACCATAGCCCTAAAAAGAATTAACACCCCACCCCAAAAACTAAAAACCCACATCCCCAAAAATCATATTCACTAAACGCAAAAAAAAACAAACCGTAACCACCAAGATATACCAAATAACTATGACCAAAAAAACCTAAACCATCACCCCCATGAAACCATAAACTATTGGCCCAAAAAAACCGTAAACACACAGTCCCAAAAAAACATAGTCCATCATCCCCCAAAAAATACTAATCCTTGGGCCCCAATAGACACTAAAACCTAACCATGAAACAACACTAAACCTGATGTCCAAAAAATTCTTCTACAACAGAAAAAAAACATCAGACCCCAAAACTCTAAATCCTCTTACCCCAAATAACATAAACCCTAAACCATAAAAATTAATAAATCCTCAACCCCCCAAAATCAAAAACTGATAACCAATAAAAACACTAAAACATCATCCAAAATACCTCTAACACATCATCCCTTAAATACCTGAAACCCTCTACCCCAATAAAACCTAAACCCAAAACCACAATAAACCCAAAACCCCTTATCACACAAAAACCTAAATTACCAGACCCCAAAAAATTGTAAAACCTCATCCCCAAAAACCCAATACCATCACCCCCCATGAAAAAAAACCCTCAGCCCCATAAAACTCTGTACCCTCATCTATGAAAAACCAAAATCCCTCAGTCCCAAAAAACCAATTAACTTTGGTCCCAAAACACCCCAAACATTTCTCACAAAAAAAATTGAAATCATCCCCCTCTAAATAATCCCCCAAACTATCATCCCCCAAACACATATAATCCTCAGCCAAATAAAATCCTTAATCAATATCCCTATGAAACCCTAAACCCCTGACCATGAAAAACCCAAAACACTAATCCCAAAAAACACCCTAAAACTTCTCCCAAAAAAAATAATAAAAAGTCTCCGTAAAAAAAACTAAACCCTCTTCCCCAAAAACTATTAACCCTTACCCTAAAATAATTGCATACCCTCATCTTCAAAAAAATATTAAACCTTATCCCTAGAAAAAATCTAAACCCTCGACCCAAAAAACACTAAAAAAATTTCCTCAAAAATCGTAAACACTCTATGCCAAATGTACCAAAACCCTTATCCCCAAAAAAACCTTACACCATTTACCTAAAAAAAATATAAACACTTATTACCAAGATACCCTATATCCACTGAAAAATACTATACTAAAATACACAAAAAAACACTAACACTCATCCTCGAAAAACCCCCAAACCATCATCCTCAAAAATCACAAGACACATAATTCTAGAAGAACGATTAACCCTTATCCCCAAAAAATTATATCCCCTCATCCCATGAAACCCCAATCCCTCAATCCAAAAACCCTTGACCCTCAATTCCAAAAAAATACTCAACCCTTATACCCATTAAACCATCAAAAATCAGCCATAAAAACCCCTCATAGTTAGTCCCAAAATAACCCTCAACTATGCACAAAATAATATCCCCAAACCCTCAACCCCACAAAACCATTTACCATGAGCCTGAAAAATTATCAAATCCCATCCCCATAAAACCCTCAACGCATATCGAAAAAGAACCCTCAACCTCAAAAATCACTGAACACTCAGCCCAAAAAAAAATCAAAAACCATCACCCCTAAAAAAACTGCATCCCATGAACCCAAAAACCAAAAACCCTTTGCCCAAAAAACCATGAACGCTCACCATTAGAACATCTAATACTGTCGACCACAAAAATCCCTCAAAAATTTACCCCAAAAAAACCCTAATCACCTTTCCACCAAATTACAAGCACACTCATCCCCAAATAACCATATATCATAATCCCCCCAAATCCCTCAAAAATCATTGACAAAAAATCTGAAACACACATACCAAGAATCCCAAAACCCTCATCCTAAAGACCATAATAAATCTTCCCAAAAAAACCCTAAATCATTATCCCCCAAAAACACTCAACAATAATCCCCAAACCACAAAAAATTATACCCCCAAAAAAATTTATAGCCTGATCCAAAAAAAACCATAAAAACTCCATCCCCAAAAAACCCCAAATATATTCCTCAAAAAACAAATAAACCCTCGACACCAAAAAACTCATCCCATGGCCTCAAAAAAATCTCAAACCACATTCCCAAAAAAACTATCAACCATAGACACAAAAAATAAATCAATCCTCAGACCCAAAAAACCCACAACACTCATCCCTAATAAACCCTCAACCCTCAACCCCAAAAATACATAAACACATAACCTTATAAAACCAAAATCCTTAGAACCAAAAGACTAAATCCTAATCCTAAAAAACAACAAACCACAATACCCCAAATAACCAAAAATATTTATCCCAAGACACCATCCCTCATCCAAAAAAACTATAAACTCTCATCCCCAAAAAATATTCATCTCATAGACCCAAAAACCCTAAGTTATAATCCACAAAACATCCTCAACCCTCGTTCCATAAAAACACTAAACCCTAAACCCTAGAAAAACATAAATTCATTGTCCAAAATCCCTGAAACATCTTCCCCCAAAAATTATAGACCCTCATCTCTAAAAATCATAAATCTTTTTCCCAATAAATGACTATACCCTCACCCCCAAAAAACCAAAAACATACATTTGAAAAAAAAAAACCCTCCACCTTCATCCCCAAAAAATCTCTCAACCCCCAACATAAAAATTGTAAAACAATATACCCTAAAATAGCCTAAACACTTTGCCCCATGAAACCCCAAATTCCTAGTAAAATAATCTTGAACCAAAATCCCAAATAACCTTCTAACCTTGACCCCAAAAACAAACCCAACCATCATCCCAATGTATCCCAAAACCGTTAGCCCCAAAAAACATCAACCCAAAGCCCAAAAAGTCCTCAATCCTCAACACAATAACCCTACGCCATCATCACAAAAAACCTTTATCCCTCATTCCTAAAATCCAAATCACTGAGTCCCAAAAAACCCTTATCACTCAACCCAAAAAACCCTCAACCTCATACCCCATAGAAACAAACATCCCTCATCCCAAAAACAACACTAACCTTAGCCCCCAAAAAACAATCAACCCTCTTCCCCAAAAAATGAACCATCACCTCCATAAAAAACAACTGTCTACCTCATAAATCCAACAACTATTACCCATAATAATACTTCAACCCTCATTCCAAAAAATCCTAAATCCTAATACCCAAAATAAATACCAAAAAATATGTCACAATAAACATAAACACATAGCCTTAAAAAAATAAAAACAGTCAATCCTAAATTAGTTAACCCTTATATCTAAATAACATCATCATTCAACCCCAAAATATCTATACCCTCATCACAAAAAAACATCATCACTCATCCCAAAAAACATAAAACCCTCATCCAAAAATAACCCAAAAACCTTATCCTAAAAAACCTATATCCTTAATCCCTAAAAAACTTAACCCCTCATCCTAAAATAAATACAAATCCTCCAACCCTCATAAACCTTATACCCGTTGACCCAAAAATTCTAAACCATTTTCCCCCAAAACCTGAAACCCTTAGATCCAAAAAACCCAAAATCCTCACTCAATCTAACACTAAACTGTCATCCACGAAATACCCTAAATCATTAATCCCATGATTCCCTAAAACCATATCCCCCAAAACACTAAATCTATTCCCCAAAAAACCACAACCATCATCCATAAAAATCCATATTCCATCATCCCGAAATAAAAAACATAACCCCAGACAAACCTAAAACCCTCATGCTCGAAAAATCATAAAACCTCAAGAACTAAAAACACAGAGCCCCAAAAAAATTTAAAACCATGGGCCCAAAAAAACCCTAAACCTTCAGCAACCAAAAACCCTACACCCTCATACAAAAAAACCCTAAACCCTTATCCCTAAAACCCTTAATTATAATGTCTCAAAATAACATAAATCCATACCCCTAAATATTCCTAAAACCTCCTCCCAAAAAACATAAAACTTCCATCCCCAAAACAACCAAACCCCTTATCCCTAATAATCCCAAAACACATTTTAACCAAAAAACCATAAACCCGAATCCTAAGAAAACTAAGCCTCATCCAAAAAACTCTCTAAACACTCATAACCAAAAAAACCAAAACTGTATTCCCAAATAAATAGTAAACACTCATCCACAAATAACCCTAAACCTTCAGCCCCAAAATTATAGAATCCCTAATCCCCCCATAACCCGAAACCCTAATCACAAAAAAATATTTAATCCTTATCCCTGAAAAACCAAAAATACAAAACCCCAAAAACCCATAAGTCCTTTAAAAAGAACACTGAATTTTAAGCCCCATGAAAACTAAACCTATTAGCCCCAAAAAAACCCTAAACCCACAACCCCAAAAAACCATGTATACTCTATCCCATAAACACCAAAACCCTCAGTCCAACAAAACCATAATCACATAGACCATAAAAACCCAAAAACCATAGCCCTAAATTAATAATATACCCTAATTTCTAATATACTCTAAACACTCATCCCCAAGTAATCATAACCCTTATTCACAAATAATACTAAACCATCATCCCCCCAAAACACTAAATCTTATTCCATAAAATACCCCAAACCCCTATCCCACAAATCCAGTAGCCTCATTCCCAAATATCACTGAAATATTGGACCTAATAATCCATATACCATCAACCCCATAAAACCCTTAACCCACAACCTCAAAAAACTCTATCCCCACATCCCCAAAGAATCTTAAACCCTCACCCTTGGAAAACCCGTAACCCACATCACTTCAAAAACTTAAAACTAAAACCCCAAAAAACCCAAAACTATCGGTCCTAAAAAACCCTAAACCCTCAAATGAATTTTATTGAATCATGAAATGATTATGGGATGATGGTAAAATGAGAGGTATCTATATGGTCAAGGCCTTAATTAATAATAACCCACATTAGGAACCTTTTCTATAATGTCCAAGTGGCCAAGAATAGAGGTGAACCACCAATTACATGCAATGGGAAGAGGGTAAATTAGTAAAGATTCATAGTAACCATGAAAATTCAAAGGATTCATGTGTAACCATTAAAAATAGTTAAAATACATTATAATGAAAAAATAAAAATAGGGGTATGGACCAAATTGAATTCAATGGAATTAGGGAAATAAATTGTCACATAAAAAGAACGAAAACCACTTTTCCATCATAATTAACAACCCCACTTAGTAATGATGAGGGATTCCATCTAAATGATGCTTTTTTGAATATTATATCTACTCAATAATTTGTTCGAATAAATCTAATTCCATTTCCATGTGCATATATATGTTCAATTTGGGCCTAAAATAAAAATTTCTGGACCCACCATTTATTGGATTCCAAAAAATATGTTCTGGTCAAATTTGAATACTATTTCATCATATATTTCATGTCTAGCCCAAAATTATTTTCCTTGGGTTGAATCTGTTCTATATAATCACCTTAGGATAGAAATTATTTTCCCTCAAATCCAACTCATCATATTTTTCAATGAATAGGGATGTGTTCAAAATTTGGTACAGTGTAGAATCATTTAAAAAATCATTATTAAAATATATAATATATATATATATATATTGTTTACCACCTGTTTATGTAGGATGAATAGACCATGATCTCATGGTCCATGCTTTATCTTCATTTTAGGTTGAAATCTCTCTACATTAAAAGGTGAATCCACAAATTATCTCTAGTATGGAAAATATCTTGCTTAATATTCTTGTTAGCTCACCTCCGATATGATTCATTAGACTTCTCTATTTGAGGATAAATCGATTCATAAAGATTCATTTTCATCATAAACATCTGATGCACATCAATATTAACCATAAAATAAATAGGTAACGAAAAAAATTCTATAGGAGGATTAGATTAATTTCATAATCCATTTCAAATAGAGAATGTTGAGTGTTATGAAATTGAGAGAATTTGTATTCAAATTCATCTTGTGCAAAATGTATATCCCAATATCGTATATTCATGTTCACCAATGTTCTTAGAATAGCTCATAATGGTTGATTGTTATATTTTTTATTCCCATCAATTTTAGGGTGACAAGAATTGATATAAAGAATATTCATACAAAATTTATACCAAAATTCACTAAAAACGAATGGGAAATTTAGTACCATTATTGGTTACAATGATGTGAGGAATTCCATGATCATAAAAATATTTATGGAAAATAATTCATGCTAATTCTGGGGTAAATAAAATAAAAAATACATGTTGATATCATCCTGTTTATTCTCTAAAATACGTATCGGGGTGTATATATAAGGCTTGAATGGACTCTTCCATTTTTTAGGTCCAATATCTTGAAATAATTTCATGGACATCTGATTGCATCTTTTTCCTATAGAAAATCTAAATCAATGTATCCAACGTTTTGTGGATGTTAAAATGACCAGCATGTCCTCCTTCATGAGTCTCTTAGATGAGTATGTCTTTATAATTAGCCATTTGTACACCTATCATGATTCTCATGATGATAATCCTATAATTCATAGAACTATCCTCTATAAATCCATTTTGAAATTTGATTAAAATAGAATTTCACTACTTATCTTGCTAATAATCATTTTCCATAAGCTAAAATCAAAGAATTGATGTTTCTAAAATGATATGTAATACATAAATTAAAGATTAAAAATAGAAAACCTTGTTATCATATCCCAATTTTTATTTTTTCTTAAATGATTACAACTATGATAATTCCACCCACTTTATATTCATCAATCAAATATTTTGTTGACAATTGAAAAATCTAAATTCTTGGGGGCCAGAATAAAGAATAATCGATTTTGGTCTCATATAAGGATGTCAATTATCTAGGGAACTCAAAATTGAATAAAATTCATTATCATACATTTTGTATTTACATAATGAATCCTTGAAATTTACATTGAAATATAAAAAGGTAATATTTATTTGTATGAAAAAATGTTCATCCCAACCACACTCGTATCACACCCCACATCAGAAAAATTTGATGAGAAATAGGTAATTCCAAAATGGGTCCTTCACATAACCTATTATTAATTATTTCAAATGATTCATTTTCATCATTTACAACCCTAAATTTACCAATTATCAATATTTCACTAATGGGTTCCATGATAGTGGGGAAATTATAGGCAAAGAGTCAATAAAAAGTTCCCAAACCATGAAAACACCTTACATCATTAATGGATTCTAATAATGTCCAGAACATAATGGCTTACACCTTTGATTGTTCCCCCATAATGCCTTATCTAGATACATAATAACCCAAAAACCCCATGCAATGAAACGAACTCACAGTTTTCGTACATTCCATATAGAATTTTCCAACATAATACTAAATACATGCCGAAGATAATATACTACATAGATCATTACATTCTTTCGATAAATAAAAATATCATCCTGAAAAACAACAAAACATTTTCAAATAAAATTATTAATAAATTCATTCATGAGATGAATTATTGTACTAGACATATGTTAAAAGAATAAATTAATAAAAAAATGCTCAAACAATACACATTTAGTTGTGAAATCTATTTTCAACTCATCCTCTTCCTTCTTTGAAATCTGGTGGTATCCCATCTGATGATAAACCTTCAAAAATATTTATGACCAATGTAATTCATCGAGCATTTCATCATGTCATTGAATGGGATTCCTATATTTTATGGAAATATTATTGATTTATCTACAATCAATACAGATGTGACACATAAAAATATTCTTTATCACTAATTACAAGGAATTGATCATAGGCTCATGCTTGACTTTATAGATCCATAGTCCATCAAATCAACCACTAAAGTATGAAACTAATTTGATTCCATAGGATAACATTGACATGATGGTTTATTTTATAATATCACAAATAGTACAAGATCAATATCATTTCAAATTTCTCTAAATGGTGGTAATATTCCTATAAGATCATCATGAAAAACATCATTGTATTCATCAATCATTGAATGAGACAACAGATGGTGATTAATTTTATACTCATGGAATGAATAATCTATTATAAATATTTAAAAAAACATGTTTTTATGTATTTATTTCTCTACATGAGATTTAATGATCAGGAGGCTACTATTGGAAAATTTTGGTTTAATGTTTTAATGAAAAATCGTAGACAGAATCAATGGATAATATGTTATATTCATTTCCCCTTATCAGAAAGAATATTTTCTCTTCCTCCCAATATATTTTACTTCCTTTTCAAATATCCCAACACATCCCAAAATCAAGTGATAATAATCCATATGAATAACATTTCACAATATCACATCAATGTAGTTCATAATAATTGAAATTGAAATCAAAACCGATTTTTTTGACATAATGTGTGCTCCTATTATTAATCCATTTTTATTTTTATGTTCAAAGATGATTCTAAGTAGAAGTAATGAATTTATCTCCATGTGTTGTTTAATGAGTAGTTGAATATCTCCCCACTATCAATAATAACCTTTTATACTCACAAATTGTAGTGGATTGATTTTGTAACGAGTGTTCTCATTGATCTTATTTCATGGAATATTTGTGCTTCCAATACTCTGTAGATCAATTTCATGTTACTAAATAATATTCTTCTATAACATGGTCATTATTTTTAGATTATTCATCACCATTTTCACCCTCTAGGTTTGCAATATTGTCTGAAAAAAGTCCACACTCATGGCATTTGAAGAAATTTTGAATCACATGTTAAATGATGTGGTATTTTACTATTGGTTGTTCCATAACATTCTATTTCAATTTATCCAGCATAATTTTTTTCTAAATACATTATTTCCAAAACCAAATATATATTAACAAACACATTTATAATAATACATACCTTAATATTATTTCATGAAATTTAATTCCACTGAGGAAAAATTTTTCATTTCCACTATGATTTCCATCTTGAAAACATCATCAAGTGAACATAATGTTTGTAACTCCAATGTATGTTCAATTTTTTCATTTAATATACAGAAATACCCAACAATAATTTTTTCCATGTATTTTTTAACATCATATCACATCAATAAATTATGAAATTATAAATTTACTCTATAAAAGATTTATCCTCTTGTTGAAATATATGTATTCATAGGTATATATTGTGTTTATAATTCTATGGAATAAATAATGTTCTCAAAGGATTTCTCATTTACTCCTTTGAAAATATATTTCGTCACCATCTTGTTCTTGATGATTCTTACTATTTTTATACCAACGATATGTGTAATTTTTAAATTTCAAAATTGCTACCTTGAACTTTGTCTCATCAGAGCCATTCCAAAATCCAAATAACTGTAGGATTTCGAACAAAAAATATAGAAATTTAAATGGATTCATACGCCCATCAAAATATAGAATTTCAATATTCAATCCTCTTTTATTATAATCATAATATATTATTCTTTTCATATCCACCTGTTAATCAGTAGAATCATCACAATTTATATGATCATCAAAAAATGGTTAGAAATTGAACAAATTTTTTGGAGATAGATGTAAGGTATATAGTTGTGGAGGAGGGGGTCGTCTCATTGCACTCTAAATGGATTATCAGGTTGCTAAATAGTTTTTTTAGTTTGTTATGGAATATTTGTATTAGATATTTCCCACTAAGAATGCGAAATATAAGATTCTAATTTTCAGGATATGTTGGAGTATTTTTTTCTAGAGAATATTAAGATGAATGATGAAGAACATATATGTATGATCCACAGCTCTGATACCAAACCGATACACCATTGGAGGCAAAAAAAGAGTAAGTAAAGGAAAAAAAATGTATTAAAATGGTCATGTATTATATGAAATTCATTCATTTAATGTACTTAATGCATAAAGACTTAGTCTCCAACAATGTAGATGGACAAACAATTCTATGATATGAGCATATCCTAAAGAATGAATATTTACCATAAAGATTTAAAATTAATAGGATTTATGTGTGATAAAAAAATGTATGATAATTCATTATAAGCACATAATCAAGTTTGAGTAATGACCTTAATCGAATTAAATGTCATTGGGTCACTCGAAGGTCCCATTAAAATGAAAAAAAAAATCCGTGATAATTATGGACCCTGATGACATATGTAGTGAGATTATTTCTTAATAAATATTTTATCCATTTTGTAAGTTCTATTTAATGTGATGATATTAATTTTATTTATTTTCCATGTGGGTGATCCCTTTTTGTGTCAAAAATTTGTTTTTTTACACTATTCATTCAGATTCCAAAAAGTGAGGGCTTATCCAATTCATAATCAAATTGGTCATAAATTTTTTATTAAACCCAAAAGTATTGTCCATGGGGTTAATATGATTCATATCACCCTCATACCCATTGTAATACTAAACCACCATCCCAAAAAAACCCCGAATGATCATCCACAAAAAAACCCAAAACCTTGAGCCCAAAAAACCATAAACACTCGTCTCCAAATTACCCAAATCTCCAAGACCCAATAAAACCCTAAACCATCAGCCCACGAAACACAAAACACCCATCCCTAAAAAATCCATAACACATAGTAGAAAAATCCTTATACCCTATATGCCAGAATACCCTAAACCATCGTCCCCCCAAAAATCCTAAACCCTCAACCCAAAATATCCCAAACCTCAGCCATAAAAAACCATAAACTCCCAACCCCAAAATCCAAAAAACTTCTTCCCCAAAGTAACCTAAAATATTTCCATAAAACCCTACACCCCCAGTCCCAAAATAAATAAACCCTACATGACAATAAAACCCATAAACCCTCATCCCCACAAAATCCTAAACCTAAGGCTGTGAAAAACCCTAAACCCTAAACCCATGAAAACACTAAACTTCCACGTTAGAAAACCAAAAACCCTAATACCCAGCAAAATTTATACCATTATCCCCCCAAAACCCAGAACCCTTATCCCTAGAAATCCCTAAACACACATCCCTATTAAACGCCAAAAAATGATCCCCAGAAAAAAGTAAACCCAAAGACTTAGTAAAACATAGATTATAATCCCCAGAATTCCCTAATCCATTATCCCTAGAAAAAACCCTCAACCCCAGAAAACCCTAAAACCCAAAATCAAGGAAACTGTAAACCCAAAGCCACAGAAAACCCTAAACACTCAGACCATGAACCACATAATCCCTTATTCTTCAAAGACCCTAAACACTCAGCATTCAAAAAATCAAAACCCGAATCCCATGAAAACAACGAACCATCCTCCCAAAAAACTATAAACACCCAAACCCAGATTACCCTAAAAGCTAATCCCCAGATAAACATAATCCCAAAGCCCCATAAAATCCTAAACTGACATCCCCCATAAACCATAAACCATCAAAGCCTCAAATAAACATAAACCCTGAGACCAAAAATCCCATAAATTCACATACTAAACAAACTAAGCACTGATCACCATAAAACCATAAAACCATAAAACATTATCCATATAAAACATTATGACATCGTCCCATGAAAATCCAAAAACATCCTTCCAAAAACATCTGCAGACTCTTAACCCTAGAAAACCATAGAACCACTTCCCCATGACACCGTAGTCATTCATCCACTTAAAACCCTGGTGTCTCATCCCCATAAAACTCAACTCCCTTTTCCATATAATATCCAGTACCCTTCCACTATAAAACCCTAAACACTTGGCCACATAATATCCAAAACCCTTAGCTCCAAAAAACCGAAATACAAGAGACTTAAAAAATTTAATCCCTCATCCCACAAAAACCATAACCCATCATCTTCAAAAACCCTAAACCCTCACCTCCGAAAACTTTAAACCCTCACTCCCTAAAAAAACTAACCCCTTTGAACTAAAATACCCTAAACACTCAGCCCCATGAACCTATAAACCCTGAATAAACCTAAACCATTATACCTAGAAAACCCTAAAATCTCATTCCTATAAAACCCTAAATCGTAATCCCTTGAAGACCCTAATACTACATCCCCCCAAAATCTTAACCATCATCCCCAAAAACCTTAAACCCATATGCCTTGAAACACCAAAACTCTTAGGTACAAAAAACAATAAACCATTAGCCCCAAAAAACAAAAGGCCATCTTCCTCAAAAAACAATATCATCAGCCTCTAAAAACCTTAAACTGTTAGTCCCACGAAACTATAAACCCTCCTCCCCAAAAACCCTAAACATTCAGACATAGAACACCCTAAAACCACAACCCTAGAATACTGTTGCTCACATCCCCATAAAACCATAATCCCTCTATCCTAGAAATCACTAAACCTTCATCCACATATATCACTAAACGCAAACCTAGAAACTCTATCACCCTTATCCTCAAAAAGAAAACTGGCTGCCTCAAAAAACACTAAACCCTCATCCACATAAAATAAAAAACCCTCAAAACTAGAAAACCATAAAACCAAATCCTCTATATAACAAAACAATAAACCTTATACCCCATAAAACCCTAATCCTTCAATCATAAAAGTCCCTAAACCCTCTTTCCTAGAAAACACTATACCCTATGCCCCATAAAACTCTAAACCCACATAAACAAAAAACATAAAAACATAAACTCTAGAAAACCATAAAAAATCATGCCCCCAAAACCCTAATCCATCAATCCTAGAAAATCATAAACCCTCATCCATAGAAAACGAATTACCCTCACTCCAAAAAACAATACCTCTTCTAACTATTATCACCCAATATCAGGATTTTCTGTTGTTAGCAGTTTATGGTTTTATAGGGATGAGGGTAGAGGGATTCAAGGGATGAGAATATTGGATTTTATTGGGTTCAAGGTTAGTGTATTAGAGGAATGAGGGATTAGTGTGTCATGGGGTTGTTGGTTTAGGGTTTTCTAGGGTATCTCACAATTCGGAAACCCTAAACACTCATCTATAGAAAATTCAAAACTGTTAGTACAAAAAACCTAAACCCACATAGATAGAAAAATGTAATCCCACATTCACAAAATAAACAAAACCTAATACCCAAAAAAACCCTAAACACGTAGCCCTAGAAAACCCCATAAAAACATCAAAAGAACCTCCCAAACCCATAGACCATGAAATATATAAACCCATAATTATTATAAACCATAAACCCTCATCCCCAAAAAACCCTTAACCCTCCTCCCATGAAAAATATAAACCATCATCCCTAGAAAACTATAAACACTCATCCCTAGAAAACCCTAACCCATTAGCCTCAGAATACAATAAAACTACAACCCAATAAATCTCTAAACACTCTTCCCTAGGAAACACTGAAACATTATCCCTAAAATATCATAAACCCTCATTCTTTTAAAACCCTAAACCCATATCCCAAAAATCCCAAAACGCTCGTACACAAAAAACCATAAAAATTCAAACCTAGAAAAAGATAAGTCTTAAGACCTATAAAACCCTAATCTGGCCTCCATATAAATCCCTAAACCATCAACCTTAGAAAACCCTATAACATGATCCTCCAAAAAAATTAAAACCTTATCCTATGAAATACCTTAACACGAAACATAATAATACACTAAATACTCATTCCAAGAATACCTTAAACCTCTATTGTGAGAAAAAACACAGCCTTCATCCATAGAAAACCATAAACTATCATACCAGGATAATCCTTATCCCACTTCCCAAAAAATTATAAATCATAATCCCCACAAAACCCAAAACCCATATTCATTGAAAATATGAAACAATCTTCCCTAGAAAACCGTAAAACTTCATCCATAGAAAAAGAAAAACCCACATCCCCATAAAACACTAAACACTCTACCTAATAAATCTCTAGACCCTCATCCCCAGAAATCTTTAAGCACTCATTCCTAGAAAAACACCACTCATTATCCGTAGAAAATCCAAAAACCTCATCTTAGGAAAACCCTATACCCTTTGTATAGGATAACAACTAAAATTAATTCCCCAAAAACACTAAACTCTCAGGCTCCAAAAAATAAAAATATTCATCCCTACTGTACCCTAATCCATCATCCCCAAAAATGTAAAGCTTCAGCCATAGATAATGATGTGTCGCCGGATTCTCAAAATGAGTAAGTGAATAGAGAAGTGTAATGTTTTCAAATCAAACTAAGACTAATGGAAATACCACACATTTAAGGTTTCTCCATGATTATATACCACATCACTAGTAATGGGGATGCACCACCAATTCTGGGTAAAGGGGAGAGGCTAAATGAAGAAGAATGCACAACAAGCTCTACAAATTCGTCCAATTAAAAATCTTCCATTAAAAATGGGTGAAAATACATTATAAAGGCAAAATAATGAATGTAAAATGTCCCAATTCATGTTACAAGGAATGGGGAAGCCAAAAGACACATGAAAAGCATAAAACATCACATTACAATGCAATTTAATGACTCCACTATCTAAAGTAGCATGATTCCCTCATAATGATGCTTTTCTCCACTTTCTCTGTCCTCTTTAAAGTGCTGCTACGAATTTCAATACATTTCTTTGTGAGTAAGTGATTTTGGGCCCCAAATAAGTGTGTTGTGGCCCAATATGGTGTTCGATGTCATGATGTATGGGTTTATCCAATATGAATAACAAATGGTCTTAACATTTTTCTATGCCCAAAATTATTCTCCAAGGGCTAAATGTAATCCATATAATCCCCCCTAGTTTGAAAATATTTTCCCTCAAATCCAAGATATCATCTAATTCAATTTAAGAAGATAAGACCCCAATGTTGAACATTGTAGAAATGCCACCAATATCATCTAAAAATCAATCTTGTATGGATTGTTTCCCACTCATTCAATCACATTGAATGGACCTTCATCTTGTGGTTCTATATTTCTCTTCTATTTGTATGGAAACATCTCATGGAAATGGTGAATCCACACTTTTTATTCAGGTTGTAAAATTCTCTACATCCTATTTTTGTTTTCTTTCCTCTTGTATGCCTCATTAGACTTCTATATTTGAGCATTAATAGATTTATGGAGCTTCTTTATCTTCTTTTTCCTCTCCTCTAAATCAATTTTCACATTAAAATTAAGAGGTAATGATCACTATTCTATATGTGTAATTGGATTGATTCCATAAACCACATCGAATGGAAAATGTTGAGTTGTAGCAATGGAAGATCTATTGTAGGGAAATTACGCTTCTGCAAGCTGTAAATCCCAATATCTCATGCTCTTGTTCTCCAATGATCTCAGAATAGTTATCAATGTTTGATTGATATCTTCCATTTTCCCATTCATTTGAGGGTGATGGGATGTGCTAAAAAGTTCTTTTGTACCGAATTTCACCCATAATGACCTCCAAAAATAGATGAGAAAAATTTTGCCTCTCTCTTAAACGATGCTGCAAGGAATGCCATGAAGGCAAATAATCTCTTGGAAAAAAACAATTCTACCACTTTCACCTCATCTTGAGTCTTTTGACATGGTATGAAATGAGCCATATTAGAAAACAGATCAATAACAACCATTATTTAATTTTTATCTTGCTGAGTCTTTAGTAAAGCCGTAATGAAATCCATGTTGAGATCATCCCATGGATGCCCTGGAATAGGTAACGAAGTTTATAAACCGGAATTGAAAGGAAATTTTTCTCTATGACATGTTCTACATCATGAGTGATTTTTTTGGAAATCTGATTGCATCTTCAGCCAATAAAAATTCTCCTTTAGCATCTCTATGGTTTTATGGATTCCAAAATGACAAGAAAGTCCCCCTTCATGTGCTTCCAGAATGATCAAGTCACTGTAATTACCCTTTGGAAAACACAAATTGTTTCTCTTAAAGAGAAAACCATCATGTAAAAAATAATACACAACAAGTACATCATGAAATTGTATTATAATAGAATTAAACTCCATATCATGCTGAAAATCATCTCTCTTAAGCTAAAATCCAAGTATTCGAGAATAAAGAATGGTATGTAATGCATACCTTTGAGATAAACCATATACCACTATATTATCACCCCCCTTCTTGTATTTTGACACATATGTTAATGATTTTAATAATTTCATCAAATATTCATGCCTTGAACTCTAATTGTGTTGACTGTTGTTAAAACTAATTTTTCTGATGGTTAGAATGAAGAACATAATGCTTCAGTCCTAAATAATGAGACCAATGATCAATGGCTCTTATTACAACATAAAATTCCATATCATAAGTTCTGTAATTATTCCTTTAATATTTTAGTTTCTCAATGAAATATTCAATAAGACGTTTTATTTGGATGAGAACATCAATTACCCCAAGTCTACATTAATCACATTCCTCTTCAAAGACTTCATCAAAATCCAGCAATGCCAAAACTGCTGCTTCACACAATATTTCCTTAATGATATCAAATGATTAATTTAC
Source organism: Viscum album (assembly GCA_963277665.1). NCBI lineage: Eukaryota > Viridiplantae > Streptophyta > Magnoliopsida > Santalales > Viscaceae > Viscum > Viscum album. The sequence continues at coordinate 1,901,064,611 of OY728141.1, forward strand.
AACCATTGACCACTCAAATTTCCCCATTATCATGAATTTAGTGATAGTTGCAATGATAGTACTGAAATTGGAAACAAAGTGAAGATAAAAAGACTCCAACCCATGGAAACTTCTTACATCAGTGATGAATTCTTGTTGTGTCTTGGACTTGAATTCAATCACTTTTGATTCACCCACCATGATGCCTTTTTTGGTTTCCAAGTATCACAAAAACACCACTTTTATGGAAAATAAATATCATTTTTCTATCTTTCCATATAGCTTTTGATTCTTATAGAATGTAAAATACCAACTGAAGATGATCCAAATGGATCTCCACATCCATGTTGTAAAGAAAAATGTCATCCAAATAAACAACCAATAGTTTACCGATAATTGGTTTCAGAACATCAATCATGAGTCTCAGTAATGTGCTAGGATCATTTTAGAGGCAGAATGGCAGGACCAGCCACTCAAACAATCCACCATTAGTATTGAGGTTCATTCTCCACTCATCCCCTTCCTTTATTTGAATCTGGTGGTATCTGCTACAGATATCAACCTTCAAAAAGATTTTTGAACCATGTAATTCACCAACCATAAAATAAATTAGTGGAATGAGATACCTGTATTTGAGGGTAATATTATTGATAGCTCTACTAATAATGCGCATGCGATACATACCATACTTATTTGGAACCAATAATACTAGAACAAAACACTGACTCATTCTCGGTTTAACAAAACCGTGATCAATCAACACATCTACATGCTTCTGAAATTATCTATACTCTCTCCGATTACACTAATATGATGGTTTATTAGGAAATTTTGCACCCGTTACAAGATCAATCTGGTGTTCAATGCCTCTAAATGGTGGTAGTCCTACTAGAATATCATTATCAAAAACATCAAGATATTCTTCAATTAAGGAATGAGAAAATGGATGGTGATGATTATTTTTTTCATGGCATGACTTTTCAATCATCAATTATGAAAAAATTGGCATTTTCGTATTCATGGATTTTTCCACATGAGCTTTATTGATAAAGGGGATATCTTTGGGATCTTATGGAACAAAGTTTTCATGATGAGTTTGGAATGACTTCAATGGATAAAGTGAGATATTTTTTCCCCAGATCGAAAAGAATATGTATTATTCCTCCCATAATATTTGAATTCCCTGTCAAACATCCAAAGTATTCCGAACAAGATTTTACAACCACCCATAGGAATAATATCACAAAATACCTCATCAACATAGTTCTTACAAATGGATAATGAAATAAGAACCTGTTTGTGGACATGGAATGTGCTCCCATTGTTCAACCATTTCTATTTATACGAGCGATGATGATTCTTAGTTGGATGCTTAAATTTATCAAGTAGTGTTGTTGAGGCCCCATTTTTACAGCTCCCACAATCAATAATCACCATGAATAACCGTTGATTAATGGTTCAGTGAGTTTGGAAAAAGTTTTCACTTGGATCTTATTCCGAGCATATTTGATCTTGCAAAACTCTTCGTATCACAACCATGTTTCCCACATAATGTTTTTCCACAACATGTTCCTCATTTTCAGATTCTTCACCATCATATTCATCCTCTTTTATTGCATATTTAATCTCTTAAATCTCTATAATTGTATTAATTCCCTTTTTATGGAAATTGGCCTAAAAATTTTCAATACCCAAGGAATTTTAAACGCTTTTGATTCCCACGTTCAAAGGAGTTGGACTTCCCTTTTGGTTGTTTCATAGACATCACTTTCCCTCTATCCAGCATCTTGTTCCTTCCAAATTAGTTCTCTCCACAAGAAAATTTATAAAAAGAAATGCCTTTATAAAAATTTCTACATCTATTATTGTTTTTTAGTGCTGGTGCCTTTGGGGTCTACTTTTTCTATTCCTCCTTGATCGCCAGCTTGTAAACATCATCATGTGAGTAGAGTGGATGCAACTAAAATGAATGTGAAATTTAATTATTTATTTCACCCAAAAAACTTGTAATTGTTTTTCTTTATATTCCGTAACATCACTTCACATTATTAAATGATCGAACTCCCGAATGTACTCTTCAACGGATTTATCTTCTTATCGCATGATAGGCATTCAGAAATAATGATCTTGATTATAATTCTCGGGCAGAAATAATCTCCTCAAAATCCATTTCAACTTCTCCAATGACCATATTTTCCCTTTTTCATCATGTTCCCACTATTTCATAAAATCTTCTGACCAAATTGATATATGATATTTAATTTTCATAACGGATACCTTGAACTTCTTCTCATCAAAACAATTCTTAAATTCTAAGAACTGTATGATTTCTCACATCCAATCTAGGAAATCATCTGGATTCCTTCTCCCATAATAATATAGAATGTAAACCTTAAATCCTCTTTCAATATCTTCATCATCTCTTTCTCTTCGCATAACCATCTTTGAATCACTGGAATCATCACCATTTTCATGATATTCATAAAATGGTGCGTGATATCACATATTATGTGGTGATGGATGTCTGGGATGCCACTACGGTGGAGGAGAGTAATTTCATCGTGCTCTCATCATTTGAAAATGTTTCTCAATGTTTTTTGTAATTTGATATTGTAGCTGTTCGTTAGCTATTTCTGATTGAGTATGAGTATTAGAAGATCCACTCTTGCGAGACATGATGGAGTGTAACCAGAAGAATATGATAGAACTTCCTCATTGGAACAGTGTCTCTGATACCAATTGATGTGTTTCCAGAAGCACAAAATGAGTAAGCGGATAAGAGGAGCACAATTTAGCTGAATCGACCTAGGATTAATTGAAATTCCACCCACCAGGGTTTCACCATGCCTAAAGTCCATGTCACCTATAATGGAGATGTACCACCAATTCCGGGAAAATGGAAGACGCTAAATCTAGAAGAATGCACTACAAGATTCAAAAATTCGTCAAATTCAAGATCTTCTATTACAAAGGGGTGAAAATAAACTATAGAGACAAAATTAAGTAATTTAAACGTAACAATTTGAGTTATAAAGAATGGGGAAAGAAAAAAGAAAAATAAAAACCATAAAACAGAACTTTCTCATTCCATATAATTACCCCACTAGCTTATGTAGTGGGATTCCCACTTAATGATGTTTTTTCCACCTTATCTCTCCTCATTAATGTGTTGATACAAATTTTCATCCATTTCCATGTGGGTAACTGATTTTGGGCTCCATATAAACATGTTGTGACCAACTATGATGTTGGATGTCAAGATGTGTAGGCTGGTCCAATTCGAATAACAATTGGGATTACAATTTTTATTATGACCAAAAATTTTCTCCTTTGGCTGAACCTGATCTGTATCAGAAAAAGAATTAACCCTCAACCCCAAAAACATGATACCCTCATCCTAGAAAACCCAAAATCCTCATTCTCAGAAAACCCTTAACCCATATCCCATCAAAATCCTAAACACACATCCCTCGAATATTTTAAACACTCACCCCTATAAAAAACCAAACCCCATACCAAAGAATACCCTAATCCCTTATCCCCGAAAAATCGTTTACATTCAACCCCATAAAACCATTTACTCTCAACCTTAGAAAACCCTTATCCATTAGCACCAGTAAACTCTAAACTATTATCCCCCAAAAAATATAAACCATTAGTCCAAGATAGCCTAAATAGTCTTCCCTAGAAAAACCATAACCCTCTACCCAAGAAAACACTAAAAACTCATTCCCCTACAACCCTAAACCCCCATCCCTATAAAACAAATAAAACCTCAACATGAGAAGATCCTAAACCATGATCCCTAATTAACCCAGAACCCTCAGCCCTAAAAAACCTAAATACCATCCGCTCTACAAAAACTAAAACCATCAACCCTATAAAACTGAAAAACAACACCCTCAAAGAACCCTAATTCCTCCACACAAGAAAACCCTAAATCGTTATCCCCAAAAAACCATAAACCCTTATCGTAAAAAAAACCATAAACCAACATCTTCAGAATACACTAAACCCTCATCATGATAAAACCCCAAGCCTTATACAATATAATACCCTGGACAATCATCCTCTTAAAAAACTAAATTTTCATCACAAGGGAACCCTAAAACCTCAGTCCAGCAACCCCTAAACCCATATCCCTAGAAAAATATTAACACTCAACACTAAAAATCCTAAACCCGCATCCATCGAAAACCCTAAACACTCAGAAAAAAAACATAAACCCTCACCCCTAAAAAACATAAACCATCACCCTTGATATACCATAAACACCATTCCCCAAAGAATACTAAACTCCCATTCCTAGAAAATCCTATTCCCTAAGCCCCCAAACCCCCTTTTTCCAAATTTGTAGTAAACTCGAGACTCATATTCCTAAAAATCACTAGACACAAATCCCTAGAAAGCACTAAACCTCATCCAAATAAAAAACCAAACACTCAGCCCTAGAAAACACTAAATACCCAACCCAAATAAACCAACACTCTTATCCCCAGAAAACTCTAAACCATCATCGCTTTGAAACCATAAATCGATGTCCCCCAAAAACACTAAACAGTCAGATTGAGAAAAATGTATATCCTCAGCCATATAAAACACTATTCCCTCTGTCTAAGGAAACCATAAAACCAATTACCTAATCCTCTACATGAGAAAAATCTAAATCCACTTCCTCCAAAATCCCAAAAACATAATCCCTTAATTACTATAAAACCTAATTCATTGCAAACCCTAAATATTCATCCCCCAAAAACCATAAACCATAAACCCTAAAAATCCATATCCCCTCATCCCTAGGAAAACCTAAATCTACATCTCCATAAAACACTGAACCTTTAGTGCCAAAAAACACATACCATTGAACCCTATAAAACCTTAAACCATCATTAATAGAAATACATAATCTTCTTTCCAAAAAATTTATAAAATCTCACCCCTATAAAATCATAAACACATAGTCCATGAAAAAAATGTTGATCCACAAAAAATACCCAACTCTCACCCATAAAAATAAATGAACCCTCAACCCTAGAAATCCCTAAAAAATCCTCCATAGATAACCCAAATCCTTTATCCCCAAAAACACATCGATCCATCATCCCCAAGGAATAATAATACCTCAGCCACATAAAACCCTATACCCTTATCCCAAGAAAACCCTAAACCCTTATTTAAAAAAAATCAAAACCCATATTCACCCAAAATTGTTAAAAATAATCCCCAAAACCCTAGATCATGTTTCTCCATAATCATAAACCCTCATCCTATAAAACCACTACACACTCAGTCCTAAAAACTCTAAAGCCATTTTCCCAAAACCCAAAACCCATTTTCCAAAAATCTATAAACATTATTCCCAATAGAACCATAAACTCTCAACCTAATACAATTATAAATTCTCAGCCCCATAAAACTCTAAAACTCATCTCCAGAAAACACTAAACCCGTAGTCCATGAAATTCATAACCAACAACACAAGATAACCCAAAACCCCTATCCATTGAAAACCCAAAACCCTCATCCCTGGAGATCCTTGGACCCTTAGTACTAAAAACCCTAAACCACCATCCCTAAAAAACTCCAAACCCTCATCCCCAGAAAACCTTAAATACAATGACCAAGAAAACCATAAACCATCTACTAAATAAAACCTTAATCATTCATCCGTATAAAACCAAAAACCCTTATTCGAATACAAAATAAACCCTCATCAAGAAACAGAACTACATCCCCAACCCTAGAAAATCAAAACCTACATACATAGAAAATCCTAAACCCTTAGATTAAGAAAACCCTAAACCAACAACCTACAAAAACAATAAATTCCAATCCTCCAAAAACCCTAAACCATCATCCCATAAAATACTAAACCCCCATTTCTAAAAAACCCTAATAGATCATCCTTATAAAACCCAATTCCATCCTCCCCATAAAACCCAAAAACACCCCCCCTAGAAAACCCATAATCAACCACCCCAGAATACCTTCATCCCTTAACCCCAGAATATCATAATCCATCAATCAAATAAAATTTGAAACCCACACCCCCAGAAAATCCTAGACCTCATCCCTAGAAAAAACATTAAAAGTCAACCATTTAAAACCAAGAACCCTCATCCCTAAAAAACCAATCCCTTACCATAAAAACCCCTAAACCCTCATCCCCCGGAAAAATCCACCTGCCCAGAAATCACTAACCCCTTATCCTAAAAAACCCTAATCCTTCTTCCTAAGAAAACCCAAACCCTTAGCACCAAAAAACCCTAAACATGTGGTGATAGAAACTCTAAACCCAATGCCCTAGAAACCATAAACCCTTTGGACCTATAATCCATAAATCCTCATCCCAAAGAACCCTAAACCAATATCTTTATAACCGCATAAACCCTCAAGCATAGAAAACTAAAACCCTCATCTATAGTAAACCATAAACCCTTATCCCTAGAAAACCCTAAATCCTCATCAATATAAAACCATAAACACTCAATTACATAAGTCCCTAAACCCTCAAACCTAAAAACACTAAATCCTTATCCATAAATATCCCAAAAAACTCATCCTAATGAAATAGTAAACCATTATCCCCAAAAAATCATATACCCTCATCCTTAGAAAACCCTAAACTCATAGACCTAAAAAACCAAAAACCATCATCCCCAAAATACTAAAAAACCACAAACCAATAAAAACATATTCCCTAGAAAACCCTAATCCATTTCCCTATAAGAACTTATACCCTAGTCCTAGAATAACATATTTTACAAGCCTCGAAAAATGCTAAACACTTAGCACTAGAAAACCATAAACCCTAAGCCCCGACAAACAATAATTTATCATCTATAGATTACCCTAAACCCTCTACCCTAGAAAACCCTAACCCTTTATTCATTGAAAATAAAAAACACTCAACCCAATATAACACTAAACCCATATCCCAAAAACCCAAAACCCTCATCAAAATAAAACCTAAAAGCCCATTCATCGAAAACACAAAACCCTTATCCTAATAAAATCCTAGGCCCTGAGTGCTAAAAAAGAAATAACACACATCCCTTGAAAACCCCAATCCCCCAGCCAAAAAAATCTCTAATCCTTCATCCCACAAAAAAATATAATCACTCGTTCCAGGAAAACCATAACCCTTTATTCCTAGAAAAAGCGATAAACCCTCATCCGTATAAAACCATGTACCCTCAGCACTTGAAAACTCAAAAATCTCATCCCTAGAAAATCCTAAACCCTGATCCCTAGAAAAACATAAACCATTATCCCTATAATCCCCTTAACCCAAAACCACCAAAACACTTTACCCTCATCTATAGGAAATTGTAAAACAACAAACGCAAAAATCCCAAAACCCAAAAACCTAGAATCCCAAAACACCCAATCCCATTAAACCCTAAATCATTATCCCTAGAAAACCCAAACCCACCTCCCCTTAAAACACTAAACCCTCATCCATAGAATAACCTAACCAAACTAGCATAGAGTATATGAGACACTTATCCCTAGAAAACCCTAAACACAGAGCTCTACAAAACCATTTACACTCCACCCCATAAATCCATTACCCTTTACCCGCAGTAATCTATAAACCATGATAATTATAAAACACTAAATTTTCAACTGCATTTACCCTAATACATTATCCCCAAAAAAACCAAAACAATTGTCCTGAAAAAACAAAAATCCCTTAGCAGCTGAAAACCCTAAACAATCATTCCCAGAACGAACTAAATTCGCATCCCCGGAATACCCTAAAATCATATCTACAAAACCCCAAAAACTTCATCATGAGAAAACATAAATCCACAACCCTATAAAATTCTAAACCCTCATTCACAGAAACACTAAAACATCATCCCATAAAACCCTAACACCTAATCACCAAAAAAACCATAAACCCTTATCCCTAGAAGAACCTAAAACCTAATTCTGAGAAAACCTTAACCCTTAAATCTAAGGAAACCCAAAACCATCTCCCCCAAAAAAATCTGAAACACTCATCCTCAAAAAACCCTTAGCATACGTCCCTATAAATTTCAAAAATATTATCCCTAATAAAATCAAAACCCATAGTCCCAGAAAACCCTAAACACTCAGCACCAAAAAATAGCTAACCCCCTTCCCCAGAAACCCCTGTACACTTTATCCTAAAAAAATTAAACCCATGCCACCAAAAAAACATGAAATCACACCCCAAATATACCATAAACAATTATTCCATGAAAAAACTTTTCCATCAGTAGTATAAAACAATAAAAACATAGTGATAAAAAAACAAAAACCCTCAACCCTATAAAACCCTAACCCTCAAAACATGAAAACCCTAAACACATAGCATTTGATAACCATAAAAACCCATCCCCAAAAAAACCCCAAAATCTACATCCCTAAAAACCCTAAAAACATCCCTAGAAGGCCATAAACCATCATCCCTAGAAACCCCTCGACCATCAGATCATGAAAATTCTAAACCCTTATCCCCATGAAAACACTAACACCTCAATCAGAGAAAGACCTAAAACCTATTCCCTAAAAAACCTAAACAATAATATCTTGAATACCCTAAAACCTATTTTCCATAAATCCCATTCCTATCAGCCCCACTATAAACCATCAAACCCTAAACACCCTAAACCCTTATCCCTAGAAAAACCTAACCCCTCATTCCCTTATAACCCTAGTCCCTCAGTCCCATATAACCCTCACCATGCAATCCATGAAAAAACTAAACCATCATACATAGAAAAAAAATCAGTCATCCTTATAAATGATAAACACTAAACCCCATAAATCCCAAAACCCTCATCCCTATAAAAAACTAAACACCCATTCACAAAAAATACCAAAATTTGAGCCCAAAAACACCATGAACCTTCCTCCACAGATAACCTGAAACCCCCATACCTATAAAACACTAAACCCTCATCCCCCCAAAACCATAATCTTTAATCATCATAAAAACCTAAACCCCCATCCCTTGATAATCATAATATCTCAACCCTAGATAACAATTGATCCTCAACCCAAAAAAAAGCCCTATTACCACATCCCTAGAAATCCCAAAATCCCTCAGTCTTAGAAGCCCCTAATGTCCCACCCTAGAAAAACCAAGACCCTCATTAACATAAAACAAAAATCAATTAGTCCCCAAAAATATAGAATCCACATCCATTGAAAACTTCATAACCTCATCCTTAAAAATAAAATATTCATGGTTCCAGAAAAAACCTTAAACCACCATCCCCATAAAAACCTAAACCCTCATAATAGGAAATCCACCATTCTTTTACCCATAAATCCCAAACCCACAACCGCAAAAAATCCAAAACCCCATTCCCTTTAAAACCCTAAACCATCATCCCCATGAAACCCTGAACCCTCATCCTAAAAAATCCGTAAACCCCCATCCCCAGAAAACCTAAACCCACATCCCTAGAAATCACTAAACCACTATACCCAAAATAAAATAATCCCTCATCCCTAAAAACACAAAAATCATAGAAATAGAAAACCATAAATCATCCTCCCATGAAAACATTAATCCATTATCGAAATAAAACCCTCGATTCATGTACCTAGAATAACCTAAAACCTCATCCCCAAAAAAATCTAAATCATCATCCATAGAAAACCTTAAACCCTCATCACATGAAAAACATAAACTTTCTTCCCAAGAGACCTTGAAGCCAGTGACACATTAAACGCTAAACCCTCAAGAACAAAATACCATGAAACCTTTTCTCTATATAACAATGTATATTAACCAAATCAAAATTCAAATCCACCTACCATATAATTTCATAAAACATTTTCCGTATAAAACCCTAATCCCATAGCCCTAGAAATCCCTAAAACCTGATCCCCAGAAAACCCTAATACATTGGTCCTTGACAAAACTAAACCATGATCCCAAAAAAAACTAAAAAACCTTATCTTTAAATAAACCATAGACTATCATCTTCATAAAAACCCGAACCATCATCTCTAAGAAATTCTAAACCCCAACCATAAAAATCTATAAAACCTCATCTCCAAAAAAACCATAAACATTCAAATCTAATAAACCCAAATCCCATAGCTCCATAAAATCCTACCTTAATCCCTAAACCCCATAAATTCTCATCCCTAAAAAACCTAAAACATGTGGCCCCAAAAACACTAAACCCTTAGTCCAAAAAAAATAAACCCGTATCTAAAAAAAATTCTCGAAACCCTTTTCTCAAAAATGAAAAATAAACTCCCATTCTGAAATAAAGTTAAAACCTCAGCCCCAAAAAACCCAAAACCATAAACCAAATATATGACTAATCCCTCAGCCCAAAAAATCTCCAATCCCTCCACATTAAATATCACTAAACCCTAATCCTTGAAAAAATACAACAATTCAATCCTAAAAAACAATAACCCTCACCCCCAGAAAACCCTAATCCCATTACCACCAAAACCCTAAACAATTAGCCCCAAAAATAACAAAACCCTCATCCCCAAAAAACCCTAAACCCTCATCCCCCCAAAACCTTATACCCTCATCCAAAAATAACAAACTATCATCCCCATAAATAAATAAATAATCCAACCTTGAAAACCATAGACACATACCCACAAAAAACCCTATTTCATCGGCACAAATAACCCCCAAATTTTGACTACTACAAATCCATATACACTAATAACCAAAATAACAAAAATTATCAATTCTAAATTTATCTAAACCTTCACCAAATATCAACAATCCCATCACACTCAGTAGAAAAAAACCCAAAACCTTCAACCCTAAAACCCTTTAACCTTCACCCCCGAAAAAACCATGAACCCTCTACCCCAAATACTTCTCAACATCAGCCCAAAAAAACAAAACCATTAGCACAAAAAACACTGAACACACAGCCCCAAAAAACCCTAAACCATCAGCTCTAATATACCTAAACCCTTTGGCCCCCCTAACCATGAATATTCCACCCCATATAACACTCAACAAATATCCCCAAAAAACCATCAACCCTTGTCACCAAAAAACCATCAACCCCTAACCCTCACCCACCAAAAAACCTTAATCCCCAGCCGCCAAAAACCGAGAACAATCACCCCCAAAAAAACCCTCAGCCCTAAAAACCATGAAACCGTAGCCCCGAAACCCTTAGGATGAAAAATATTAAACTCTCAACTAGAAAAAACCCTGAACCCTCAGATGCAGTATTCTTTAAACCATCAATCCAAAAAAAATTCCTAGACACTCATACCCATAAAACACTATACTGTTATTCCCAAAACACCCTAATCCCACATCCAAAAAAATCATCAAACCACCATACCCAAAAAAATCCTCATACCCTAATAATCCCAAACACATATCCCCAAAAATACTAAACCCGATGAAAAAATTCACATTAAAACTCAATCCCAATAGAACTTGAAACCTCATCCCCATGAATCCATGAACCATAAACCCTAATAATCCATGACCCCTCAACCAAAGCACCCTAAATCATCTTCCTAAAAAATACATTAGCCCTTAACCCATATAAAACCTATGAGTCCACCCAAAAATCACTAAACCCTCATCCCAGATAAACATAAACTGTGGGCCCTGAAAAAACCCTCATCCATAAAGAATCGTCAAAACTCAGCCCAAAAAACAGTACACCCTCATCCCTAAAAAACCATAAACCATCTTCCCCAACAAAACACTGAACCCTAAATCCCAAAAAAACCAAAACCCATAAACACAAAAAAAATAAACCCATACCCCCTATAAACCCTATGAATTCATCCAAAAAAACTGTAAACCCCTAGTCCCAAAGAACCCTCAACACTTCACCAAAAAAAATATCTAACCGCATCCCCAAAAATGCAAAATCATTGGAAAAAAACCTAAAATTCTCACTCCCAAAAAATTCATGAACCCCTCATCCCAAAATACCCCAAAATATAATCCCCCAATATCACTAAATTCATTTCCCCAAAAAACCCTAACCCCTCATCACCTAAAACACAAAACACTTAGACCCAATCAACTGCAAACCCTAATCACCAAAAAAACTTGAACCATCTACCTAAAAACCACAAAACACTCATACATTAATAACTCAAAACCCTCTATCCCAAAAATCACTCAACCCACTCTACCTAAAAAAACCTCAACCTTACCCTAAAAAAACACTAATCCCACAGCTGATAAAATCCCTATACCCACATCTCGATGAAACACTAAACCCACTTCTCCAAGAATCCAACAACCCTTAATACAAAAACCCTCACCCCTAGTCTCTATAAATCCTCAAAAATTATCCCAAAAAAACCCTAACCCCTAGATGGAAAATTTTCTACCCCCTCAGATCGAAAAAAAATTCAACCCTCATCCCCAAAAAATGCTCTTCACCCACCACAATAATTTCTTTAACCCAAATACCTAAAAACCACTAAACACTCAACCTTAATAAACCCTAAACCCCTATAATTAAAAAACCAAAAACCCTCACCCAAATTAATCTTAAACCCTCATTCCCAAAACCCATATTACATAATCCCCCAAAAACAATAAATAATATTTCCCAAAAAACCCTCATCCCCTAGTCCCAAAAACCCAAAACCCTCACCCCCGAAAAACACTCAACCCCCTTCCCCGAAAACCCTCATCCCCCAACCCCATAAAGCACTAAAACCATTGCACAAAAAATCTAAATAGGTGTCAAAAAAACATATAACCTTAGCCCCCCAAAAACTAAATTATCAACTAAAAAAACATATACCCTCGGCCTTAATAAACCAAAAACCCTAAACCCCAAAAAACACAAAACCATCATCAACAAAAAACCCTAAACCATAAACCCTAATAAAAACCCATAACCCTTGTCCCTAAAAACACTCAACCGTCATCCCCCAAAACCCCTAAAATAACATAAAGATAAACCCTATGCTCTAAAAAACCCATCATAACTCATCCCCAAAATGCCTAAACCCTCATTCGAAAAAAACACTCAACCATTATCTAGAAAAAACCCTAAACCCCAAAAAAACATAAATCTCCATCCCGAAAAACCCAAAACACTCCTTCCATATAAAATAAGAACATATCCCCAAAAACCCTAAACACTCAGCCACCATGAACCCCCACATATCCCCCAAAAAATATCAACACTCACCCAAAAAAACATACATAAAACTCATCATGAAAAAAATCATAAACACTAACTCCCAAACCCCCAAAAAACAGCCCCAAAAAAACCTCAATCCTCATCCCCATACACCCTCAACTAATAGCACCAAAAATACCTAAGCCCTCAACCCCAAAAAACATTAAACCCTCAGCCCTACCCCACAATATCCTCAACCATAATCACTAAAAAAATCCTAATCCCTTATCCATAAAAATCCATCAATCCTTATCCCTAAAAAACCCTCAACCCTCAAACCCAAAAAAACCCACAACAATATTCCCCAATAAAATATTATCAGTCATCCCCAAAAAACCCTAAACAATAAACCCCCTAAAAAATATCAACCCATATCCCCTAAAAATATCAACAGCCCACAAACCCCTAACACTCTACCCTACAAAATCCTAAATAAATCACCCCAAACCCATGAACCTGTAGTCTCAAAATTTCCTCTACACTAATCCCCAAATACCGTAAATCTTCATCCTAAAAAATACTAATCAATAATCCCTAAATATCCCTCAACCCACTTCCCCAAAAAACACTCAGCCCTAATCACCAAAAATTACTCAACCCACAGCACTGTGAATCACATAACCCTTGGCCCAAGAACCTATGAACCCTCATTCCCAAAAAACCTTAAAACCTCACCACTAAAATACCAATACAGTTAACCCCAACAAAACATGATACCTCTCCAAAAGAAACAATTATTTATTATACACCTATAACCCTGAATCCTTATTAAAAAAACCCAGAAACCTTATCCACAAAAAATGTTGAACCCTAATCCCAATAAAATCCAAAAACCTCTACACCCAAAAAAATAAACCCAAAGCCCAAAAATTTTATTGAACCTTGGTCCAAAAATATATTGAACCCTATCCACAAAAAAACATAGAACCTTTTCCCCAAATAAATATGAATCCTCGGGACCAAAAAATCATGTACCCTCAGCCCCGAAAAACACAGATCCCTTAGCCCCAAAATACCCTGAACCCTCATCCTAAAAAAACATTGACCACTAAACACAAAAATACATTAACTCTAAATCTAAAAAAATCTCTACCCTCATCTTTAAAAAACATAGAATACTCATACTAAAACCCCCTAATATATTATCCTCAAAAATATAATGAACCATCAGCCAAAAAAATTCCACGAACCCTCAACTGCAAAAATCCTAAATCCCTCATACCAAAAAAACAGTAAATCTTCATTACCATAATACCCAAAACCCAAAGGCCAATAAAAACCCTAATCACACAACCATAAAAAATATGAACCTTCAGTCCCAAAAAACCTTGCACCGTTATTTATAAAAAATGTTCCCCATCTCAAAAAAACACTAAAACCTCATCCCCAAACATCCTAAAATCCCCAGCCCCAAAACATCAAAAACCATCAGCCCCAAAAACCCTAAACCCTCAAGACCAAAAACCCCTAGAAATAATCCCCAAAAAACCTTGTACCCTCAATCACAAAAAAAATAAAAAACCCTCAGACCCAGAAAACCTAAACACTTATTACCAAAAATCCCTACACACTCGGCCTAGAATAACCTAGAACCCTTAGCCCTAAAAAACCATAATCTGACATAACAAAAAAACCTTAGACCATTTACCCTAAAAAACGTGAACTCTTAACCCCAAACTATACAAAACACTCAACCCAAAAAAACGAGAACCATCACCCCCATAATGAACTTATCTGATACTCATAATAAAACCCTTAACCCTCAACCCCAACAAACCCTAAACCCTCATCCCCAAAAATCCATAAAACCTCTTCCCCAATATACCCTTAACACACACCACTAAAAACCATTAAACATGAGGACAAAAAACCCTAAACCATCACCCCAAATAAGCTTCTACCCTCATCCCCCATAATGACTAAACTATCATTCACCCAAAACTCTCAACCCCTATCTCCAAAAAATCCTAAACAACAACCCTTTAAAATCCTAAACCCTATATCCCCACAAACCCCAAAACCCCTACCCCTAATAAACCCATGAACCGCATCAATTAATATCCATAATCACTAATCACATGAAAACAATAAATTCTCAGCCCCAAAAAATCCCTAATTCTTCATTCCCAAAAAATATTATACCGTACATCATAGTAAATTCTAAACCCTCTCTATGAGAAAATCCTAAACCCTCAACCAATGAAAATATTAAATCGAATTGCCCATAAAATGATATACCCATATCCCAAAAATTACTAAACCCTCTTTCCCAATAAACCATAAATCCTTATTCCTAGAATGCCCCCAACCCTCCGACCAAGAAAACCCATATTCCTCTATCCTAGGAAACCATCATCCCATAAAAACCTGAAACCCTCATTCCTATAAAACTATTAACCATAAACTCTAGAAGACCCTAAACACTCAACCCAAGAAGAACCAAAGCCCATAGCCCTAAAAAACCCTACCCCCTGCTATATAAAATCATAAACACTCATCCCCAATAATCACTAAACCCTTAGCACTAGATACCCCAAAACCATTAACTCCAGGAAAACCCTCCTAATCCTAAAACCTTTACACCCATCCCCATAAAACCATAAACCATTATTCGCAAATAATCCTAATACATGAGCCAAGAAACCCCATACACTCATCCCCACAAAAAAATAAAACCTCAAAAAACTAATCCCTTATCCCAATGAATAAATAATTTCACTGGACAAAAAACGGTGGACAATTATTCTCAAAATACACAGAACCCTTATTCGCAAATAACAAAAAATCTTCATCCCCAAAAAACCTTAAAACCTCATCCCTGGAAAACCGTAATCTCTTAGAAATAGAAAACCCTAATTCCTCAACCCTTTAAAACAATAAAACCTCATTCCTAGAAACCCAGAAATTGATATCCCTAGAAAACCCTAAACCCTAATCCTAAAAAAACATCAACTCTATGCCAAAAAAGTCATAAAAATGCTTTCATAAAAAACCCTAAAACCAAATCCCCACAAAATGATAAACCCTAAACTCAAAAAAAAAACCAATCCCTCAACATAAAAAACCGTAAACCCTCATCCCAATAAACCACTAATCCTTGATCCCCAAAAAACCCTAAACCCTCATCCATATAATACCATAAAACCTCATCCATATGAACCATAAACAGTCTTCTCAAAAAAAACCCTATACCCTCAACCCTATAAAACCATAAAACCATAGTTCTAGAAATCCATAATCCATTAATCACATGGGACATAAAACCCATGGCCTCAAAAAACACTAATTCATCATCCTCCCAATTCCCTAAATGATCAGGCCTAGAGATCCCTAATCCTTTATACCCCCAAAACCTACAACCTTAGAACTAGAAAACCCCAAACCCTTAACCCCAAAAAACCCCAACCATTATCCCTAGAAAATCCTCGACCCTCAACTGTAAAAACCACTCATCCCTCAGCCACATAAAACTCTCAACCCCTATCCCCAAAAATAATCACCCCAAACCCAAAAAACACTCAATACTTTACCTAAATAAACCCATAGCCTCAACAAAAAAAACCCCAACCCTTACCCTCAAAAAACCCACAACCCTCTACCCCCAAAATCCCCCATCCCCAACCCTCATTCCAAAACCCACAACCATTAGCCCCGAAAAACTCAGATCAATCTACCCCAAAAAATTCACAACCCTCAACCCTAAAACCCCCAATCTACATCCCCAAAACCCACAACCATTATTCACAATGAACCCACATCCATCTACTGCAAAATTTCCTACTACCCTAATCCTTAAAACCCCCTAACCTCATCCCCAAAAATAATCCCCATCCTTCATCATTAATGAACCCCCAACTATTTACTCTATAAATCCCTCCATCAAAATTTCTATCAAACGATACAAAAATGCTTAAAAACATGATAAATCCTCTTCCACAATAAACCATAATCCCCATACGCCAAAAAAATGAAACTCTCAGAAATAAAAAACCCAACCCTTATCCCTAAAAAATGACCACCCCTCATCCCCCAAACCCCCCCCCCCCCAGCATATTTCCCCTAAAAAATAACAACCCTCAGTCCGATGAAAACCCACATCCATCAACCCTAAATCCCAAACCCTCATCCCCAAGAATCCACTAATCATTAGCCACAAAAAACACCTAACTGATCCGGAAAAAAAACCATCATCCCCAAAATCCTCTAACCCTTAGTTGCAGATCCCTTAACCCTCAATCCCAAAAAACCCCAAACCCTCATTCTAAAAACAGTAAACCCCATGCCGCAAAAAAACCTAAAACCTCAGTCAAAACACCATAAACCATAATAATAAAAATACCCTAATCCAGTGAAACCCATAATACCTAAAACATCATCCCTAAAAACTCATAAATCCTCTATCTCCAAAAAACTCATAACCAATTGCTGAAAATAAAACGTTCGACCCTTATCCTCAAATGAAACTCAACACTCAGCCTGAATAAATCCTAAAACTAAATTAGAAAATAACCATAAACTCTAAACATGAATAAAACCTAAAACCCATATCCCAATTAAAACATATACCCTCATCCCCCAAAAATCCGAAGATCCATATCCCATAAAATACCTAAAACTGTAGTGCCTAAAAACCCTATACCCTCATCCCAAAAAATTCACTAGTCCTTGAGCATCCAAAACTCCGAGACCTTCAGCCTCTAAATACTGTAGACCTTTATTCTGAAAAAACCATATACCATATTCCTAAAAAAATGACTTGACGATCTAGACAAAAAAATCATAGGCCCTCAGTCTCATGAAACCCATATCCTCTTCTCCCAAAACCCAATGACCCCCAGACCCAAAACAAATAATAGATAGTCATACCCAAATACCCCATGACAATAAGGCCCAAAAAAAGAAAAAAACTCATCCCCAAAATCCTATACCATCTTCCTGAAAACTATAGTCCATAATCCCCCAAAACCTATACCATAAGTCCCAAAATACCATAGAACCTCATCCCTAAAAAACATAGACAGATCCCTGAAAATCTATAGACCCTCATCAACAAAAAAATGCAAGACCGTCATCCTTAAAAAATGACAACATCATCCCCAAAAAACAATATAACAAGGGTCCCAAAAAATGCTATACCCTCAACCCCAACAATCAATAGACCATTATACCCAAAAAACCCTAGGCCTTCATCCCTGAAAATGTGAAAATCCCTCTACCCCAAAAATACATATACCCTCATCCCCAAAAACCCTATTTTCTCAACCTCAAAATACCCTACACCCATTGCCCCAAACAACCCCAAACCCATATCCAAAAAACCTTATACCCTCAGCCCCAAAAAACCCCTAGACCATCATCTATAAACCCTAATCCATGGGCACTAAAAACCCAAGAACCTCATCCAAAATAAACATATAACATTTTCCTAAAAAAATGTTTTCCCATTTCTCCTGAAAACCCTAATACATTTATCCAAAATAATAATTTACCCTTTGTGACAAAAAACCATTAACCCTCATAAAAAACCAAAAACCGTTATCAAAAAACCCCTAATCCCATAACCCCAAAAAACCCAAAATCCTCAGCCCAAAAAGGCATAACAACCCACCCCCAAAAAACACGAAATCCCATCCCCAAAAACCATAATCCCTAAGACCCAAAAATCCCAAAAACCTCAACCCCAAAAAAACCCTAAACCCCCGCCCACAATAAACATTAACCCCTCTGATGTATCTCCAGATGCAGAAAAAAATTAAGTGATAATGGGGAAGTGATATGTAGCCAAATGAACATGGATTAATTGAAATTCCATTTAAGAAGATTTCTACAAGTTTAAATAATATGTTACATACAGTGGAGAACCAAAACCAATTTTAGGAAAAGTTACGTGGATAAAGAGGTAAAATTACACAACAAGATTAAAAAATCATAGAATTCACGTGTAACCATTACAATAAAGTGAAAACAAATTATAAAAAAATGTGAGGTTATTGACCCAAATGAAAAAATAAGGCACGTGGTTAGCCAAAGGTAACATGAAAATGAAAAAACCCACTTTCGCATGATAATTAATTGTCCCACTAACTAAAGTCGATAGATTGATTCTTAATGATTCTTTTAGGTATTTCTTCACTCCTTTTTAATGTGATTCTATTATTTTCCTTCCCTTTCCATGTGGATATGACATTTTGGACAAAAATTGCCTATTTTTTGGGGCACCATTGTGTTGAATGCCAAAAGTGCAGGCTTGTCCAATTAAAATATAAAATTTGATTAAAATTATTTTCAAACACAAAATTAATCTCCATGATGTGAATCTTTTAGATTTAATTACCTCCAGTATAGAGGGGATTTTACCACATATCCATGGAATAATCTTCTTCAATGTGTGGAGATTAATACCTAATGTGTAATGTTAGTGAAATGAAACCAAAAACAGTAGGAAAATCATCTTTTATGAAATATTTTCTACTCTTTCATGTAAATTTAATCGATTTAAATAACTTGGTTTTAGATTAATAATCATTTTGGATGGATGTCTCTAATTATAAAGGTGAATCCACACCCTTTTTCTTTGTTAGAGATTAACTACTTCTAATGCATGTAGCTCAATTGTTATATTCTTCATTAAAATATTATATTTATGTTCATATAGATTCAGGGAGCTTATTCGTCTATTTTTCATTCATCTCCTCATCAAAATTCACCTAAAAATAATGGTAGAGAGAACACAATTCAGATGGAATAATTGGATTGATTCTATAAAACACTTCAAATGGAGAATGTTAAGTAGTATCATTTAGATATATTCTGTATGAAAATTCCTCCAGTGAAATATTTAAATCCCAAAATATACATTTTTTTCAAACAGTGATCAATTAACAGTTTTGAATGAATTATTGGTAACTTTTGTTTTCCCATTAGTTTGAAGGTGATGGAAGAATGGAAATATGCTACGTACTAAATTTCCAAAACAATAACATTCAAAAATTGTTAAAACATTTAGTGTCTCTATCAAAACAAAATGTTTTTAGTAATTCGATGAAGGAAAAAAATTACCTTGTATAAATAATATCTCTATTTATCTAATGAATCCATATATAAATCCATGAAAATATCATCCCATGGTAGTTCCAAAATAGACAACTGAGTGTATATACCATGAATGGATTGACTATTTTTACATTGACATGTCTTTCATCTTGAATGAATTTCATGGACATATAATATCATATTTTTCATGTAAAAAGTATCCTTTAGTACCTCCATGATTTTTCAAATGATCTAATGTAAAACAATTCATCCATCATGAGTCTTGTAAATGAAAATGTCTAGATAATTACACATTGGAACACACAAATGGTTTCCCATGAACTGAAACCCATCATACATAGAATAATATTCCAAAATTACATTTTATAATTGGATTAAAATTTCATTAAAATTCATATCACAGAGACAATACTATATCATAAGATTAAGTATAGTAATTCATGCATTTATAATTGACTGAAACACATACAATTTAGATAAATAAACTCCCAATAGGTTATCTTGTCACTTATTTTTTTTGATAGAACTAGGAATGATTACAGGGATTCCACACGCATTTCCTGACATGAAATTACATTGTGATGACAATTTATAAATCACAATTCCTATTGGTCGGAATATATATGAATCTATTTTTATTTCAAATTACAAGAACAATGATATATCACACTAACAACCATTATTAATTCATTGCAATAGTTTTTTTAATTCTACATTGAATCCATCATCTTCTCACCGAAATATTCATTGCAATTATTTCTTTGCACTAGAACAGTGCCGATCCTAACACCACATGGATGATAATCTACATAATAAAAATGATAAAAGTAATTATATTCCAAAAAATATTCTTTATGTAAACTTTTTTAATTATTTAAAATTCCATATTTTCTACCCTTGATACCTCATATTATAGATTTTTCAAGTATTCATGGATTTTTTCAATGATAATACTAAAATTGGAGACAAAGTGTTGTTAACATATTCCAAACAATGAATTTATTTTATTTAAATGATGGGTTCTTATAGTGGTTAGGACTTAATTTCATCCACCACTTATTATTCTACCATGATTGTTTTTTTCGATACCACATATCACAAGAACACAACTTTCAATGAAAATAACAACAAAATTTCATTATTACCATATATATTTTGTTCAAACAAAATGAAAACACCATATGAAGATGATCCACAAGTTTCTATGTATCATTCATATAAATCATGATATCATGTAGATAAATAATAAAAAAATTACCACTAAATGGTTTCAGAACATCAATCATGAGTCTCATGAATATACTAGGAAAATATGAGTGGCTGAATTGCAGGACCATCAAATTATAAAATCCAACATAGGGTTTCGATACTGTTTTCCACACAATCCATTCATTATTTGAATCTTGTGTTATCTATTAAAATGATCATCCTTAAAAAATATTAAGGACCCATGAAATTCATAGATCATATCATCGAGTCATGTTACGAGATGTCTCTTTTTGATGGTAATATTTATAATATCACTATTTTTCATAAACATGTGATAAAAACCATCATTCTTCAGGATGAATAATGTTGGAACCGAAGATGTGCTCATACATGGCCTCATAAAGCCTTTATGGATAAATTCGACCATGTGCTTTTACAACTCCATTGATACCTCATGATTAGGAAAATATGCTAGTTTATTAGGAAATTTCTCATATGTTACAAGTAAATATAGAGATATATTAACCCAATGGGTGGCATAATCAAGGAATATCATTATGAATAACATCATGATAATCCTCAGTCAAATAATGAGATAACAAATTGGGAAGACTCTTCCCCTCTTGACATGACTTCTCCATCATCAGTAAAGAAAAAAATCATCTATTTATGGATAATTTTCTTCAATTGATCATTGTTGATAAGGAGGATACCATTAGTATATTTTTGGAAAATATTTGATTGAAGAATAAATGGTGGATTTAATAGAGAATGTGTAAAATTATTTTCCACTCTTTGGAATTAATATGTGTTCTTCCTCACACCAAATTTCAATTACATTTCAAACATATGTGGAATTATCAACGATATGTGAAAATAATCCATATTAATAACATTAAAAATAAATCATAAACATTGTACATATAAATGGAAAACAAATTCAACACATGTTTATTGAAATGTATAGTAATATTGTTATTCAGGCATTGTAGTTTCCATGAATGATGATGATTCTTTGTTGGATTCTTTAATACGTCCATATTTTTTTTGAAGAAACAGTTTTACAACTACCACTATCAAGAATCACCATGAATACTCAATGATGTAATGAACAATGAGTTTGGGAAATTTTTTCTCAATTATCTTCATGATGCATTATTTGATATTGAAAGACTCTTCAGGGAACATTCAATTTACCCACATCAAATTCTTGCACAAAATGATCTTCATTTTCATATTCATCACCACTATAATCATCCTATTTAAATTTATTTTCAATATAATTTTACATGGTTATAGTAATAATTTATTTATAGGGGAATTTCACTAGAAATGACCATATTCATGAAATTATATGCACTTTTTTCGCCTAATTGAAAGAATGTGAATTTGAATTTGGTTTTTCCATAGCCATATATTTCCCTTTATCTAAAATCTTATTCCTTAAAAATTACTTATCAGAAACACAAAATTTAATAGATGAAAAAAAATTATGATAATATTTACCAATATTGGTGTTCATGAGTTCTTTTGCCTTAGAGGTCTACTTTTTATTTTCCACATTGATCATGATCATGAAAAACCCATCAAGTGCACAAAATAAATGTTAAAATATTGAATTTAAAATGTATTGAATTATTCCAGCCAAAAACCATGAAATTATTTACTCCATGTATTTTGGAACATCACTTAAAATTAACAAATGATCAAACTACCGAATGCACTCTTCAACGGCTTTATCTCCTTATCATATGCTGTGAATGTCGAAATAAAAATCATGATTTTAATTCTATTGCATATATCATTTTCTCAAATTCTTTTTCAACTTCACCCATGAGTATATGTTTCCATTCCCATAACATTTCCATCGTTTTATAATATTTTCCCACCTAAGAGATGGTAAATCACTAAATTTTATAATTTTTTCCTTGATGTTTTTTCTATTGGAACAATTCCAAAATTCGAAGAATCATTCAATTTCACAAAACCAATCGTGAAAATATTCTACATTCATACACTAATAATCCCATATCACAAAAAGGGATAATCCCAGTGACCCAAAAGAGATAAAACCTCACCCCCCAAACTCTAAACTATGTACCCTAATAAACCGTGAAAACTGCATCTCCAAAAAACCTTGAACCCTCAACCGCAGAAATTCCAGAAACCTCATTATAATAAATTTAGTTCCCTTAACCCCATTAAATCCTTGAACCCACATCACCAAAAAAAACCCCTAAACAAAGATCACTAAATAACCCTAAATCATTAGAAACAAAAAACCATGAACCCCCAGACCAAAAAAACATTAGATTCTCAAACCCAAAATCCCAGAACTCTCATCCCCAAATCACCATTAACCATCACCCCCCAAAAAACCATAATCCCATAGTCCTAAGTAACCCTAAACATCCATCACCAAAAAAACCTGAACCCTCACCCCTAGATAACCATAAACCCTCTGTCCCCAAAAAACCCTCACCCCTCACCCCCCCAAAACAATAACCCCCAAACCCCAAAATTCACTCATCTCTAATCCCTAAAAAACCTAAACTATATTATCTAAATCACACTAAACCCTCAATCATAAAAATCCTGAAACATCAACCATATAACACTCTAAACCCTTGGCTCCCAAAAACTGTAAACCATCATCCCCTAGGTACCCATAACTCGTATCGCTATAAATATGTAAAAACATAGCACAAAAATATAAAACCATTAACAAAAAAATTCTAAACCCTAAACCATAAAAACCCATAAAATTACAACTGTAAAAAACAATAATCCCACAACCCTGAAACCCCTAGACCCTCATCCCGAAAAAAACCCTATACCTTCTTCCCCAAGAAAACTATAAACTTTTATCCCATGAAATACTATATTCACATCCCCAAAATACCCTTAACCCTCAACCCCAAAAAACCATGAACCCTCATCCTCATAATCCATAACCTTTACACCCAAAATAAACATTAACACAATCCCCTTAAGACCTTATATCCTCATCTCGAATAAACCCTCACCACAAAAATCCCTAAACCCTTAATCCCAAATACATAAATCATCAACTCAAAAAAAACCCTCAACCCTCATACCAAAAAAACTATAAACCCTCAAAACTAAAAAACCTCAAACCATCTTACCCAAAATAACCTAAAACCATTGCCTCCAAAAACACTCAATAAGTATCCCATAAAACCATAACCATCATCCCTATATAAATCATTAAACTCACCCCCAAAAAAACCTCAGCCCTCAGCCCCCAAAATTACCCTCAACAATCAACACCAAAATGCCTAAACTCTCAGCACCGAAAAATGATCAACCCTGATCACTGAAAAACCCAAAATCCGTATGACTCAAAAAAATATAAACCCTTAGATAAAATAATTCATAAACATTATTCCCATAAAACAGAAAACCCTCATAAAAAATCTATAAAACAACTTCCCTGAAAAACCATTAACCTTCATCCTTAAAAAAATCCTCAATGCTCTCAATTAAAAAAACATTGACTCTCATCACCATCAAAACCATAAGCCTCAAATTTGATAATTACTGAACTGTCCACAATAAAATACCTTTAATTATCGACCCAAAAAATAATTGAACCCTCCATCACAAAAATCCCAAAACTCTTCCAAAAAAACCATGATCCCAAAGCCCCAAAATAACCCTGAACCCTTAGTGCTGAAAACAATCTAAACTGTCAGCCCTAAAATACCCTTAACCCTCTTGACCAAAAATCCATGATCCCGCATCCCCAAAAAACTCTATACCTCATGCCTCAAAAATCCACAAATAATCATCCAAAAAAACACTAACCCAAAAATACTAATTTCTGAGCCTAAAAAATACATAGAACATCAGCCATAAAAACCCACAAAATAGTTTACTCAAAAAACACTAAACACCAAACTAAATAACTCCAAAAACAATTAGCCCCGAAATTTCAATCATAACTCAGGCCCCAAAACCCAAACTCCCTGCCCAAAAAGAAACATAAACCATTAGCTTAAAAAAACCTAAACACTCTATCCAAATAAACCCTGGGCCCGACTCCATAAAACCCCACACCCTCCAACCTGAAAAATTGAAAACACAAATTTCCATGAAATCCTAATCCTTATTCCCACAAAAAACCAATCTAACATCCACAAAAAAACCGGAATCCTCATGACAATAACACTAAAACCCTAATCCTTAAAATCCCAAAACATTATCACTTAAAAACCCAAAAACCACATTCCAAAAATTCGAAATCCCTAAACCCTATGAAAACCTAAACCCTTATCTAGAAAAAACCTCAAACCCTCAACCCCAAAAATCCCCAGGCCCCTTGCCCCAAAATATTCATAACCCATTACCCCAAAAAAATTAAACCCTCAACCCGAAAAAATCAAAAGCCCTCAACACCATCAAACTCCAAAAACTCCTCTCAGAAAAACATAAACACTCATCCCCAAAAATCCCATGAATGCCTCTGCCTCCAAAATCCTATACCCTCAGACTAAAACCCCTCAAATACTTGGACACAAAAAACCCACAAAAACCTCATCTCCAAAAAAACCTTAACTGTCAAACAAAAAACTATTCCCTTTTCCCCAAAAAATCAAAAAACCTTAGTACATGAAAATACAAAAGCTTCATTCCCAAATAAACCTAAAACCTCAATAAAAATACAAAAAACACTAAACCCCAAAAAACCTAAAACCCATAGTCCCAATGAAAACCAAAACAATTAGGATGGAAGAAACCTCAAACCATAAGCCCCATAAAACCAAAAAAAGTTTGTCCCAAAACATCCAATCCCAAATCCCACCAAAATCCCAAATCATCACCCCCAAAATACAATAATCACTTACCACCAATAAACCCAAACCCTTTTCCGGAAAAAAATGTACAAAATCGTCTCAAAAATAAATTACATTAGCCACAAATAACTCTAAACCATCAGTCCCAAAATACTCTAAACCATCATCTATAGAAAAAACCCAAATATTTATCCCAAAGAACTATTAAACCACTTCTCTAAAACTCCACACCCATTAAGTATAAAAATTGAAACCCTCAACTCAAATGGCCCCAAACCCTCACCCCCAAAAAATACCAAAACCTAAGCACCAAAAATATGAAACCCTCATCCTAAAAAGTCAGAAAATTACAATCCCAAAAACCGCTAACCAAAAACACCCAAAATCGTGAAAAATAAGCATTAATGAACTCAAAGCGCAGTTCCTCAAAAAATCAGAAACCCATTTCCCCCTAATCCACATATCGTCAAACAGAAAACCCCAAAACCACTACCCACTAATAGAAAATAATACCATAGCCCCAAAACAGATGAAACTCCTAAACAATTAAAACCCTTAAATATGAACCCAAAAAAAAACTAATCTCTATCCACAAACAACCCTAAACCCTTATCCCAAAAAATTACATAACCATCAACCCCATGAAAACCCAAAATCCATATCCCTAAAAAACCCTAAACTCTCATCCCTAAAACACATAAATAATATGCCACATAAAACAATAAATCCTATACACCATAAAATAATGGACCCCAACCCAAAAAAACTAAACACTCATCCCAAAAATTCCCTTAACTTGTAGACACAAAAAAACACATAACCCTCGGCAAAAAAAAACGTTTCCCCCATATCAAAAAATCCCAATGATCTTAGCCACAAAAAAATCTAAAATATAATCCCCCAAAAGAACCTAAAACATAAGAACAAAATACCAAAAGGCATATGACTAAAAAATCCTAATCATTAAGTCCCACAAAAACATAATCCATTTACCCTGAAAAAAATAATCATCAAACAAAAAAAATCATATTCCTAGAGTTATTAAAATTAAACCCTCATCCAGAAAAAAACATAAACCCAATGGAACCAAAAAACCTTAACACTTAGCTGCAAAAAAAAATAATACATCAGACCCAAATGACTGACACCCTAAACCCCAAAAAATTTTAAACCCAAACACCCCAAAAAACCCTATTCCCCCATCCCAAAAAACCATAAACCCTCATCACTAAAAAAACCCAAACCCTAGTCCCCCCAAAATCGAAATCCCTTAGCCACAAAAAACCCTAAAACCTCATCCCCAGAACACCTAAACTCTTTGATCCAAAAACCACAAACTTACTACCCCCAAAAATGTTGAATCATCCGCAATAAAAAATCATAAACACTCCACTATATAAAACCCTAAACCCGTAGGCCAAAAAATCCTAAACCCACCACACCAAAAAACTCAATCTATCAACCCCAATAAACCTGAATCATATTACCCAAAAAACCTGAAACCCTCGACCTAAGAAACCCTAAACTATCAACCCCAAAATACATTAAACACTCATCCCTAAAAAACCTAAACCTTCAGTCCCAAAAATCCCTAAACACCCATCCCCAAAAACCATAATCCCTTGGCAAAAAAAAAACCAAAAAACCTCATCCCCAATAAATACCTATACTCCACACTAATAAAACATAAAATATAATTCAAAAAAATAATCATTCCACCTCAAGAATCCTAAAACCTATTCATCAAAAAATTTTGTAACCCTCAACACCCAAAAACCCTTAACCCTCGGCCCCAAAAAACCTTAAACAGTAATCCCCCAAAACCCCAAAACCCTCATCCCTAACATAACCTATAACCTCATTCCTAAATTAACCCTAAATCCGCATCCCCCCAAATCCATAAACACTCATCCCAAACATTCCATAAACATTGGGCAAGAAAACCATAACCATCAAAGCCAATAAAATCCTAAAACCCCCATCCCAAAAAACCTAATTCCCCATCTCCAGAAAACCCTAAAAAATCATCCACCAAAAAACCTAAACCCACATCATTAAAAATATCCTTTAACCATAAAATACTAAAACCACAATCCCGCAAAACATAATACCTTAGACCCAAAATACCATTAAATGTTATCATAAAAACCCCTAACTACTTAAATAAAATATACCATGACTAGATTACCATAAAATCATAATCCATCAGTCCCAAAAAAACTATTAACTAAAATCCCCCAAAAAACCTAACCTCTATTCCTAATACCATAATTCCTCAATGATAAAAAACCTTAAGACCTCATCCCAAAAAAACCACTGAACCCTTTCGTCCCAAAATAAATAAACACTCGTCACTTAACAAACAAACCCCTTTGGAAAATAAAGCACTCATCCATAAAAAACACTCTATCCTCAACCCCACAGAATCCTAATTCCTCAGCCCCAAAATAATCCTCACCCCATAGCCCCAAAAAATCGTAAACCCTCATCCCAAAAAAAACCTAAAAACTCAGCCTAAAAAATTGATAGCCCCAAAAAAACCTAAAACCTAATACTAAAATAAACCCTAAACTGATGGCCCCAAAAAAACCAAATCCTTCAACCCCAATAAGCCTTAACCCTTAGCCCCAAAAAAAACTCTATACCCTCATCTCCATAAAAATCTAAACCCACATCTCCAAAAACCAATAACCTCCAACCCCAAAAATCACTAGACACATGTACCTAAAAAATCCTAATCCCCCCCCCAAAAACAATCTAAACCCCTAGCCCAAAATAACCTAATACCTTTTCCCTAAAAAACCATGACCTTTCAGACACAAAAGTTGGAAAAACTTTGAGTCCCAAATAATGTTAAACCACCGGCCCTAAAAAACCATAAACCGTTAGCCAAACCCCCTAAAGAATGGAACTAAAAAAGTCTTATTCATATACCCTAGAAACTGTAAAACCTCTTCCCACAAAAATATCTAATCCCCTAGAAAAAATACATAACACTAATACCCAAAAACCCCTAAACCTTCAACTCCAAAAATCCGTAAACCCCTAGATTAAAACAGCTTCACCCCCTTCCCAAAAACTACAACCCCTTATCCTCAAAAAACCTGATACCCATAGTCCCAAAAACAATGAACTCTCCAAAAAAATATCTATAATGAATCAATCAAACAATACTGTAAACCCCCATATCCAAAAAAACATTAAACACTCATCCATGAAAAACCCTAAACCCATAGCCGAAAAAACCTTAAACTCTCAGCCCCAAAAAGCCCAAAACCCTCAATTGAAAAAAACATAATCCCTCATCCAAAAAAACATCTAAATACATCACCCTAGAAAACCCAATATTCATTGGACCAAAAGACCCTAAACCCGCATCCCTAGAAAACCATAAACTATCAACCCTAAAAACCATAAAGCCTAATCCCCCAAAACCCTACACCCACAGCCGTAAAAATCCATATAACCTCTACCCAAAAAAACCTAAACCCTCAGCCACGAAATCCCCTAAACAAAAAACCCCAAGGAACCCTAAATACTATGTTCCAAAAATTTATAAACCACCATCCCTCAAAATCCTAAACACTCATCAATTAAAACTCGTAACCCTCAACCCCAAAAAACTATAACCCATCAGCCCAAAAAACATAAACCCTCGTCCCCAAGATACTATATACCCTCATCGATAGAATACCCTAAACCCATGACCCTATAAGTTTTAAACACATGTTAAAAAAAATTCAAAAACACATTAATCCAAAAAACCTAAACCCTCTAGTCCAAAATCACTAAATCCTCAACCCAAAATATACTAATCCCCCACCCAAAAAGCTGTAAACACCCCATGAAAAAAACAAAAACTCTCAGCCAAAAAAAAATCTAAACCATCCTTCTAAAAAAACCTAATCCCATAGCCCCATAAATCATAATCCTTTATCTCAATAAATCCCTAAACCATCATCCCAAAAACCAAAATCATCATCTCTAAAAAACAAATAACTATCATCTGCAAAAACCCTGAACTATCAACTCCTAAAAACCCAAAACATTCACCCCTAAAAAATGTTGAAACCTCATAACCAAATAACCATTATAAAAAAACACAAATAAATACTGATCCCAATGCCCCATGAAACCTTGATCCACATCCCTAAAATAACATGAACTCTCATACCCAAAACTTACATGATACTTCAGCACCAAAAACCCTTATATATAATCTTGATAAAACAATAAACCTGTTAGAACCTATGTTTTTCTATAAAAGACTTTGAAATATTCTTGATGTTATTCCAGAGCAGCGACTTCAGACGGCGTGCGATTCCGAGCCCCAGTGCGACTGGAATTCAATTTTTAGTGTGTTCACACTGGGAAGACCAAATAAATGGGATAACTCATAAAAGGTGTATCATATAAGAGATCTGAGTGTGCGGATGGGTCCGAATTGGGGTGTTCACCCTAGGAACGACATTAAGCGTGTATGCGCGGGATGTTTGGACCCCTCACTCATTAACAGAACGTTAAAGGGATAATTAAAATAATTAATTTATTGATTTAATTGTTAAAATCAGGTATATCATAAATAGATGCTCGGATGGGAAAACCGATGGAACAATTGACTCTGGAACGTTCCGTTTACCCCTGGAGGGGTGTAACTTTCACGGGCATAGGCCTTCAGTGAAAAATGCCGCCATGGGCATTTTTGAAATATGGAGGCCTCGGGTGTTGAGATTTATAACATTTGAAAGGGGCATCCGATTAAAATTAAGAGACGACTGTTGTGCTCGAGAGGTGGTTTTTACCCTAGACTGGTCTGGCTATAACCGTGTCGGGGGTTTTGGACGCGGGTCTTTTAGGGGTCGAATTTTTAGTCAAAAAGAGTTTATTTATTTAACTATTCTCTCCCTCTCCCCCCATCCTCATTCCCCGTAGAGAAACCGCCTCACACTCAACCTTTCCCTCTCAACCTCTTCCTACACCTCCCTCCATCGATCAAGGCGGCGTCATGCGGCGGGAGCAGTAGCGGCACGTGCAACAATGATCTAGGCTACGCCATCGCAGGTAGGCGGTCCTTGTTTTCAGTTTTAAATTTCCAAACACCTCTTTGAATCCCAATTATAGTTTCGTTATGTTGTCATATTGTTTAGATAAGGCTGGTTTGCAAAGAGGCTGATCCGCGATCCCCAACGCACTTTTCAGATTTAAAATCTGAGTCCCGACGTGTTCACAAATGTCTGACAATGTTCGCGGGTTTTTTTATGGTTCCGGTAGTTTTCTTTTTTTTTTTCCGGCCAGCTCATGCAGCAGTGGTGGGCGCCCAGCACGGCAGCGGGATCCCTGCATGGCGGTGCGGCCGGTCTTCAGTGGAGGTGGCTGGGGCTCACGGTTGAGAGGAGCAGGCGGTTGTAGGGAGGGCGTCGATGCGAGGCGGTGGTGGTCGGCCGAGGCGGCAGCTCCAGGCGGCGAGGCTGAGCCGTCGGGGTGCGTGACTCTTGGGCCGCAGCGGGGGACAAAGACCCATGTCCCGTGGGTCTTCACATGTCTAGGGATACTGGCCATGAGGGCCGGTCTGCACATGGACCGCTGGTCCATGGCAGGCCCAGCCCGGGCAGACCGGCTGGTCCCAGGCCGGTGCAGCCCAAGGGGATTCGTTCCCCCTCGTTGGAAACCCGTAATTTTCATTACTAGAGTCCATTTTATGTTCAATATATGGAAAATCCTTCCTGGCATCGAGATGAGAATTTTGAGATGATTTTGGGGGTTTTTAACTCTCGAAATTGGGGCCTCGGTGGCGCGACACGCCTTTAAGTAGTTTGGCATTTTTCCGGGGGATTTTCTTTTAGGCAGCGCATACACATCTGATTACCATTTTGAGCGCCGTCAGCGGTGTTGGGACCCTGGTGTGAGGTGATGTTTTCCAGTGTATATTTGGTTGTTGAAGCTGGAGTTGACGTGTGGGTCCCACGACCCTTCCTTCGAGCTGCATGCTACATTTTGAAACTTTTTCATCGGAAATCTGTTCGGGACGTGTGAGTAGTCGATCATGGGTGTTTTTTAGGGAATAGAAATGGTACAATCCTCCCACATTAATTATGCATGCTGTTCCAGGCCCCACGAGGGCCGTTTTTGTAGTTGGCAGTGATTTCTAGCTTCATCACCAAGTGTCTGTTTTGGACAAATGAATAGTCCATATTGTGTACTTTTTCTAGAGGATCACACTGGTTTGATCTGTTCGTTGTGCTTCAGTATGGGGGTGCAAGTCCCACGTAGCACCACTCATGTTCGGAATGTCAGAACACATCATTTTCTATGGATATTTGTTCCACTCATGTGAGCAGTCAATTTGACGTGTCTTCCCGAGAGGATCGCAATGGTGCAATGCATCCGACTGTTTTTGTGGCTGACGCTCAGGATCACGAGATGTCGTTCGGGTGTAAAGTGGTGTTCGAGAATTTTCCATCAGATATCCATTTGAGGTGAGTAAAAAGTTTATCTTGCATGTATCACCATGAGGATTGCAACATTGTAAACTGTTAAGGTGATCAGATCCTCTTACATGATCCTATTAAATGTGAAAATATGAAGGCTGCTCTGGTTTCAGATCTTCTTGATGTGTTCTGAAGTGAACCCTTGGCTTGCGATCGCGTGCACTCCCATGTGAGTGTTGTAAATGTTTTAAGAGATTTAGTTGTTCGTGCTTGAGCCGATGAGGTGGAAAGTTGGAGTTGTTACGTTTATGCCATTCACGTTGACTTTGGGTGATGTGTGCATGATATCCTTTGGGGTGGAAACGTGGTATACCCTGGGAGTATACAGGGATGCTTTGAGGTACACGTGGTTGTTTTTACCTGAGAATGTTTGTGTTCTTGGTTGGAGTTGACTTGGGGCCACACGTCTTGTGGGCCCCATGTACATGTTTTGTTCTTCATTGCGTACCCCTGACCTCTCATGACATAGAGGGTCCCTCTGTTCTCGTTTTATGACCAGTAGGGTTGAGTTCTCCCAGTGTTCTATTCTAGTTTGTTTGACAAGAAGGGATGAGTTTCCCCTTGGTTCTGTTCTCGTTTGTTTGATAGGCATGGTTGAGTTTCCCGCTGGTTCTGTTCTCATTTGTTTGACCAGTAGGGTAATGTTTTCCCCTGGTTCTGTTCTTGTTGGTTTGACCAGCATGGTTGAGTTTCCCCTGGTCTTTTTCACAATTGTTTCCACCAAAATGGTTTAGCGATTTTTCCCTAGTTCTATTCTTGATGGTTTGGCCGTCTGATTTGCTTCATGTTCCCTATTAGAGTTCCTATGGATTCAATGTGACCAACACATTATGCGTGCACCGATACACTACCCATGAGGTTTTTTCAAGTAGGGCTAGACAGGAGGTTTCTTCCAGTAGTGCTGGACAGTAGGGGGTTTCAAGAAGGGCTGGACATGAGGTTGTTTCCAGCAGGGCTGGTCAGTGGGGTACCATCCAGTAGGGGTTTCCAGTTGTACCATCCAACAGGGATGGATAGAGCGGTACCATCCAAAAGGTATGGCCAGTGGGTTACCAACCAGCATGGATGGCCAGTACAGCGGTGTTCACCGAGCAGTATTGTCCAACAGGGATGACCAGAGTAGTTTTGGGTTTACGTCTTGCGGGGCTGGGAAGTGGTCCCCAATGTCGGGTTTACCTCCAACTGGGCTGGGATGTGGTCCCCGATGTCGGGTTTACCTCCAGCTGGGCTCGGAGGTGGTCCCCGATGACGATTATGAGACTCCCTCCAGTGGAGTACCTTTTTAAGGGACTGGGAATTAGGACTCGTCGACGAATTTAGACAGGTCTCCCTCTAGTGGATTACTTTTGTATGGGACTGGGGCAGTGTGGCACCCATCGAGTCTTACTAGGTCTCCCTCTAGTGGGAACCCATCGACTTCCAGGGATTAATTTCCAACAGGGCTGGGTAGGGGGTTTCATGTTGACGTCGAGGAGACCACTCGACTACGGTGTAGTGATGAGGTGTGTCTTGATATTCCCCCCATAACTCTCAAGTACGATGGGCGCTTTCCCCACCAAGATGCATCCTTGTGACACGACCTAAAACCGTGTGGGTGAGTCATTGCCGCCCAAAGTGGATTGTGTCAAGGTGCGATGATTTGAGCCCCTTGACTTGCAGTTCGAGGAAGACGTGCTGGATGTTGGGCTTCAATGGTGTTTACTTCTTGGATTGTTGGATACTCACTTTCTTGGGCTGAGCTACGGGATGAATATCCCCTTACGATCTTGTTCAGTGTTCAAGACAGAGAATTTATATATGTATACATTATTCCGGTACCTACTTCTTGGGTTTGGTTACTATCCTCCAGGAGAGGGGGATACACGCGAGGTATGCCACGTTCTTTCCATGTCTAGTTTCTCATGTTTGGACAAGTCTACTCTCCTACTATAGGTAGCGAATACTCGACGAGAATTTTATCTTCTCACCGTTTTCTAGAACCATGTGTCTGGACAAGTCTACCTCCATTCTCTTGTTGGGATGAGCTGGACTCTCTACTGTTACTCTACTACACTCCTTCTTTTACTCTTAACCATGCTCTCAGTTGTACTCCTTTACTTTTCCCTATTCGATTTACTGCCCACCCATCAGTACCTCCTTTGTTTCTCCCTCGAGCCTTTGGGGTATTCTACTGATTATTTTTGTAGTCACCATTGCTTGGGATTTTCCCGAACATGGTATGTCCTTGCAGTTGATGAACATGTTGTTCGTGACTTCAAAAGATATTAAGAGTTCGAAATCATAGACCACATGCAGTGGTCGCAGTTGGGTTCCAGGTGTGGGACTCCCCAATATGTTTTACTATTGTTTACCTATTGTCGTGTTGTATCACTTTTCTGGTTGGGCGCGTGTTTTTTCCCTATCGGTTTCAGTATACCTTCAGCACTTGCATTGATATGTTTAGAGGTTAATGCCCTTTGTGGTTTATTTATACAGTTGGTAATTTACTTTCCCTTTTACTCTGCACTTTTTCATTGATTTTGTTGTGTGTGTTTGCACAGGTACTTAGGAAAAGGCCTCCCCAAGTTGATTAGTCTTCGGCGCTGGTCCCTAGCACCTGGCATATGGAGGAAGGCTTGGGGTAGTTGCTTCTCGAGCCCGAGTAGGGTCGGGTCATGATAAAGTGGTATCAGAGTTGGTTTGTTCCTTGGGATACTGTTTGGGCTTCCCTAAAAAGGAATTGGTCGGGATTTAGGGCAACAGTGTCAACGTGTCTCGAGAGCGGCTCTCAAGATAGGGATCCTAGTGATAGTGCAACAACCGACGTATCCATTCACCAGGACCTTGGTAAACCGCTTGTCGACTCAGCATGCTGAGACACTTGTTGCATGGAAACTTGGTTGTGCATCACATAGGATTGAGTCATTGATTGTCCTTATTGAGTCATCTCCCCATTGTTGTTACTGTTATATACATATATGCTCATTGACTATGAAACACCTTTATAGCATTCAGGATGTATGCACGAATACAGCCAGCCAGGATACCAGCTTTGGTGCGTGACCACGACCCTATGAGCTACGAGGCCTCAGTAGAGGATCCATCATGCGAGCCCCTTTCTTCGGGTGGGCTTGTAGCATCACCCCCACCCAGTGAGAAGCAGACAGCTTCAGTAGAGTAGACTGACCTTGAGCGTAGGTTGAGCGCGCTCTGTGAGTTCCATTGGAAGAGGTTGCTAAGGTTTAATGGTGAGTCAGATCCTCGGGAAGTAGAGGTTTGTCTTGGGTTTGTGTCTCACCATTTCAGGCTTGTGCATACGCGGGCAGATCTTATGGTGGCTTTGACCGCCAACCTTTTCCGCAAATCACCTTGGCGTTGGAGGAGTCTGGCGACTCCGTTTCTTGACGAGTCATCACTTTAGTGGGGTGAATTCCAGTTGTAGTTTCATGAGATGTTTTCCCCCTACTTCTTATGCTCTGTTCGGATTCAGGAGCTCCTACAGTTTTAGCAAAGAGGGATGACAGTTGCCGAGTATGTAGTTAGTTTCGTAGACCGTGCATGCTTTTACCCAGATTTGGTCCAGGATGACAACTTCTAATCACAGAAGATTGAGCAGGGTCTCCGACGGGATATTTATGTATCATAGTACCCATGGGAATTCCCAAAAATATTGGGGTGCTAGGGAAGGTTCTGGTGGTAGAGAGCTTCCTGTCGCATTCTACAGTTGGTGGTGCAACATCCTCGAAGGTGCCGTGACGTCTGCCGCAGCTAGCGGGTGTCAGCAAGCAGAACCTCGACACATGTGGCTTTCTCACAACCAGACTAAGGGGCGTGGTCATATGCCACAGTGGCGCCGGAGGGCACCATAGAATCCCAGAGAGATTCGATGACATGCTTGCGACGAGCAAGGTCACCTTGCGCGAGACTGCCCGACCAGGCGCGTTGAGGACATTGGGCAGGCAGCAGGTGCACTACCACGATGGAGGCAGCACCATGATCAGTGTAGTGCCCAGAGAGGTGGTGTTAGCAGATTAGTTGGAGGAGCTAGTAGTGGGGGACGACATTACTAGGTCTTCCCATCACCACTAAGAGGTCCACGTCAGGGTCCGGGAGCTGACAGTTGGAACCACAGATAGCCGCAAGCATTGGATGTCTATGATCCTGTAGATCATTAGATGGCAATAGGTACAATATACATCTCTTCTACTTCATGCAGTAGATTTGTTAGAATTTGTGGGTAAAATGATTTTTTCCCTTCTCCTTGTCTGAGGTGTTACCAGGGTGGCATGGGGCGTCGGTGTAACCCTGTGTTGGTAATGTAAAAGGCGTGAGACCTTTTTCTTTAGTCGATTCTACTGACTCATTCGCTCTTCATGCGTGTAAGAGAGTATGGGTCATGGGACATCAACTGTGAAACCTTGCGTGACCATATATCCTTGGATGTTTCACCATATAGATATTCTGAAGGAGGGAATCACAGGGCCTTGTTCTAGGAGCGTGCGGTGATTCCAGTTGTGGCATGTGATGAGGAGGTTCGACCGGGGAGGTGAGCTACCGCCAAGGGACTTCGAGCCACTTGATATTGTTAAAAGGAATGATGAGGTTCCCTATTGCCTTTTCCAAACCCCGAAGTCTGGTTTAGGTGCATAGCATCTACCACATGACTCACCCGATAAGAATTGTGTGTGCTTCAATGCACGTCATCGGCAAGGGAAGACCACACGTGAACTGATCAAATCCTTTGGTCTGGGTGTGGTGACACGGGCCTTCACAAACATTATTTTCGTGGAAGAAAATAATAAAGGGGGGAATGATGTAAGAACCCATTTTTTTCTATAAAAGACTTTGGAATATTCTTTATGTTGTTCCAGAGCATCGTCTTCAGACGATGAACGATTCCGAGCACCAGTGTGGCCAGAATTAAATTTTCAGTGTGTTTACACTGAGAACAATAAATAAATGGGATAACACTGAAACGATGTTTCAGATCAGAGATCTGAGTCTACAGATGGGTCTGAAATGGGGTGTTTACCCTAGGAACGACATAAATCATGTCGGTGCGGGACGTTTGGACCCCTCTCCCATTAACGGAATGTTAAACGGATAATTAAAATTATTAATTTATTCATTTAATGGTAAAACTCAGGTATATCTTAAACGGTTTCTCAGATGGGAAAAATGAGGGCACCTTTGAGTCTGGAATGTGCCGTTTACACTAAGAGGGGTGTAACATTCGCGGGCGCGGGCCTTCTATGAAAAATTCTATGAGGGGAGTTTTTGTAATTTGGCGGCCTCAGGCATTGAGCATTATGACTTTAGAATGGGGCATCAGGTTAATATTTCAATACCTCCTTTGTGCTTGGGATGTGGTGTATACCCAAGATGCGGCCTGGATTTAACCGCGTCAGGTGTTTTGGAAGCGGGTGTTGTCAGTGGTTGAGTTTTTAGTTTCAAAGAGTTTAATTATTTAACTCCTATCTCCCTCTACACCTATCCTCATTCACCCTAGAGATACCCCCTCACCTTCAACCCTTCCCAATAATCCTCCTCCTCCTCCAACTCCCTCCTCGGATCAAGGCGGTGTCGAGCAGCGTGATCTGTAGCGGTACGTGTGGCGATGCTTTGGGCTACGCCCTCGCAAGTAGGCAGTTGTTGTTTCATGTTTCTAATTTCCAAACCCCTTCTTTAAATCCCAATTATAGTGTCGTTATTCTGTTGGATTGTTGATATAAGGTTTTGGTTGTGAATAGGATGATATGAGCTCCCGATCACACTTTTTTGATTTAAAATCCGAGTCCCGACGTGTTCGCAAACGTCTAGCAAAGTTCACCTGTTTTTTGAAGTATCCAGCGGTTTTCTTTTTTTTTCGTCAAGATTAGGCGGCGGAGGTGGGCTCCCAGCGTGGCTGGTCATCAGCTTTGGTGGCTAGGGCACGCAGTTGAGTGTAGTAGCCGGTTTTAGGGAGGGCACCGGCACGAGGCGCTGCTGGACGGCCGAGGCAGCGGCTCCAGGCGACGAAGCCGAGCTGTCGGGGCGCACAACTGTGGGGTCGCGACGGAGGGCAAAGACTTGCGTCCCGCTCCTCTTCATACGGCAGGGGAGATCGGCCATGAGGGCCAGTCTGCGCGTGGACCACAGGTCCACGATCGGCCCACTCGGCTAAGCATCAGGCCGGCGCTGCGAGTCGGGCCTACCGGCGCGAGCCGTCCCAGGCTGGGCGGACTGGCTGATCCAGGCCGGTCCAGCCCAAGGGGATTCGTTCCCTCTCTTCGGATGCCCATAATTTTCATTACGAGAGTCTGTTTTGTTTTCCGTCAGCATCAGAGCCTTCCTGGTGTCGATATGAGCATTTTAAAATGATTTTAGGGGTTTTTATCTCCCGAAACGGTGACCTCGATGGCGCGACACGCCATTAAGTATTTTAGTGTTTTTCCGGGGGGTCTTGTTTTGGGCAGCACTGACACATCCGATGTCCGTTTTGAGTTTCGTCAGTGGCGTTGGGACCTTGGTGCCAAGTCCATGTTTTCCAGTGTGGCTTTGGTTGTTGAAGCCGGATTTGATGCATGGGCCCCACGACCCGTCTTTCAAGCTACAGGTAGATATTTTTAACTTTTTTATCCGATGTCCATTCGGGGCGTGCGAGTAGTCGATATTGGGTGTTTTTTCGAAGGAATTGCAATGGTGAAATCTGCCCACTTTAATTAAGAACGCTGGTGTGGGCCCCACGAGGGCCGTTTTGGGAGTGGGCAGTGATTTCCATCTTTATCACTAGGTGTCCATTTGTGAGAAGTGAGTAGTCCAACTTGTGTACTTTTTCGAGAGGTTCGCAACTGTGTGATCCGTTCATTGTGCTTTGGGTCCGGGGTGTGGGTCCCATGTAGCATCGCTCATCTTTGGTATGTCAGAACACATATTTTTCTCTAGATATCTATTCCACTCAAGTGAGCAGTCAATTTTTCATATCCTCCCGAGGAGATCACAATGGTGTGATGCGCCCGACTGTTTTCAGGGATGAGGCTCGGGATCACGAGATGTCGTTCGGGCGTAAAGTGGAGTTGGAAACATTTCCATCAGATATCTGTTTGAGGCGAGTAAATAGTCTATCACACATATTTCTCTGCGAGGATTGCAACGATGTATACTGTTCAGGCGAGCAGTGCCTCTTACGTGATCTTAATAAATGGGGAAATATGAAGGGTGCTCCAATGGCGGTTCTTCTTGCCGTGTTCGGTAGCGAACCATTGGCATGCAATCTCATGAACTCCCATGTGAGTGATGTAAATATGTGAAGATATTTAGTTGGACGTGCCTGGGAAGAGGAGGTGGAAAGTTGGAGTTGTTTCGTTTATTCCCTACGTGTTGACATTTGGTGTGGTGTGCACGATAGCCTTTGGGCTTGAAAATTGGTATACTATGGGAGTGTATAGGGAAGCTTGGAGGTACATGTGGTTGTTTGTACCTGAGAACGTTTGAGTGCTTGGTTGGAGTTGACATTGGGCCACACGTCGTGTGGGCCCCATGTGCGTGTCGTGTTCATCTTTGCGTACCCCTGACCTCTCGCGACGTAGAGGGTCCCTCTATTCTCATTTGTTGACCAACATGGTTGATTTTTCCCCTAGTTCTATTCTCATTTGTTTGACAATCAGGGTTGAGTTTCTCCCTGGTCTTGTTCTTGTTTGTTTGACCTGCAGGGTTGAGTTTCCCTCTGGTTTGGTTCTTGTTTGTTTGACCAGCAGGGTTGAGTTTCCCCTGGTTCTATTCTTATTGGTTTGACCAGTAGGGATATGTTTCCCCTGGTCCTTTTCATGATGGTTTCGACCAGTAGGGTTGAGTGGTTTTCCCCTCGTTCTATTCTCAATGGTTTGGCTGAGATATTTGCTTCATGTTCCTGGGTAGAGTTCCTTTAGATTCAGGGTGACCAACGCATTAGGCGAGAACTGATCCCCTACCGAGGAGGTTAATTCCAGCAGTACCGGATATGAGGTTGTTTCCAGAAGGGCTGGACAGGAGGTTGTTTCCTGCAGGGCTGGCCGGTGGGGTACCATCCAGCATGGGTGGCCAATTGCACTATCTACCAAGGATGGCCAGAGCGGTACAATCCAACAGGGATGGCCAATGGGATACCATCCAACAGGGATGGCCAGTACATTGGTGTTCACAGAGTAGTACCATCCAGCAGGGATGACCAGAGTTGTTCGGTGTTTACCTCTAGCAGGGCTGGGAAGTGGTCCCCAATGTCGGGTTTACCTCTGGGTGGGCTATGAAGTGGTCCCTAATGCCGAGTTTACCTCCAGCTGGGCTGGGAAGTGGTCCCTGATGACGGTTCTGAGCCTCCCTCCAGCGGAGTACCCTTTTACAGGATAGGTCATTGGGACTCCTTGACGACTTTAGCCAGGTCTCCCTCAAATAGATTACACGTTTATGAGACTGGGCAGTGTGGCACCCATTGACTTTTACTAGGTCTCCCTCTAGTGGGAACCCGTCGACTACCAGGGATTACCCTCCATCGGGGCTGGGTAGGGGGTCACCTGTCGACATTGAAGAGATCTCTCGACTGCGGGGTATTGACGTGGTGTGTCTTGACATTCCCCCAGAACTCTCAAGTATGAGGGGCGCTTTCCCCATTGAGACACATCCTTGAGACGCGAACTAAAACCGTGCGGGCGAGTCAATGTCGCCCAAAGCGGATAGTGTCAAGGGGCGGTTATTTGATATCCATGACTTGCAGTTCGAGGCAGATGTGCGGGAAGCAGGGCATCGATGGTGTTTACATCTAGGACTGTTGGCTACTCACTTTCTTGGGCTGAGCTATGGGACAAGGATCCCCTTACGATCTTGTTCAGGTTTTTGACAAAGCATATATATATATATATATATATATGTATACCTTGTTCTAGTACCCACTTAATGGGTTTGGTTACACTCCTTCTAGGAGAGGAGAAGATTCACGGGGTATGCCACGTGCATTCTGTGTCTAGCATCTCGTGGTTGGACGAGTCTACTCTAATGCTATAGGTAGCGAAGACTCGACGAGAAGTTCATCTTCTGGTTGTTTCTAGATTCTTTTATCTAGATGAGCCTACCTCCTTTATCTTGTTGGGTTGAGCTGAACTCTCTACTATTACTCTACTGCACTCCTTGTTGTACTCGTTACTGAGGTCTCGGTTGTACTCCTTTACTTTACCCTGTTTGATCATCTGCTCACACTTTGGTACCACCTTTGTTGCTCCCTCGATCCTTCGGGGTATCCTACTGATTATTTTTATACTCACCCCTGCTTGGGCTTTGCCTGCACTTGGTGTGCCCTTGCATACGACAGATAGGTAGGTCATGAATTCCGCGGAGATTCGGAGTTTGAAAGCTTGGACGACGTGCGGTGGTCGCAGTTGGGTTCTAGGTGTGGGACTCTCCCACCTGTGTAACTTTTGTTTACCTGTTGATGGGTTGTGAAACATTTCTGGTTGGGCGCATGTTTTTCCCCTTTCCTTCTCAGTTTACCTTCAGCACTTGTGTTGTACGGTTTAGAAGTCGATGCACTTTGTGGATTATTTATACAGTTGG
Source organism: Viscum album (assembly GCA_963277665.1). NCBI lineage: Eukaryota > Viridiplantae > Streptophyta > Magnoliopsida > Santalales > Viscaceae > Viscum > Viscum album. Next base: position 1,901,106,839 of record OY728141.1, read on the forward strand.
TACTTTACTTTCCCTTTCACTCTGCACTTTTACATTGAGTGGGCTATGTTTGTGTGTACAGGTTCTTAAGAAAAGGCCTCCCCGAGTTGTTTAGCCTTTATCGTTGGTTTCCAGTACCTGGCCAATGGAGGTAGGCTTGGGGTAGTTGCGGCTCGTGCCCGGGTAGGGTAGGGTCATGACAAAACTGTCATCCAAAAAAACCATGAACACTCTGCCCCATAAAACCCTAAAACCTCAGCCCTAAAAATCCTTGAAACCTCCCCCTCAAAAAAACCCAAATTCCATTGGCCCCAAAAATGGTGAACCCAAAAACCTAAAAAATTAGGAACCCAAGGCCCGATAAAACCTTCATCCCACTTTCCCAAGAAACCCTAATTCCTTAGACCAGAAAAACCATAAAAACTTATCCATAAATAACCCTGCAAAAAACAAAAACCCCCAGCCCCAAAAATCCCCAGACCGTTATCCCGAAATAACACTGAACCATCATCCCCATACAACCCGTATCCCTCATACCAAAAATACCTTAAACATTGAAAAATGAAAATGTATTAACTATCAGTAAAGAAACCTTAAACCCACATTCCTAAAAAAATTTGATCCTTCATCCAAACCCCCCCCCCACTCTTAGCCTCAAAATCCCAATACCTACATCCCCCAAAAAACCCTCAACCATCACACAATAAACACTAAATAATAATTCCTAAACAACTCTCAACCCACACAGCCAAAAATGAAATACCCTTACTCCCAAAAAACCCATCAACCGAAAACCCCATGAAACTATCTTCCCAATGTCCATAAAATCCATTGAACCCAACTCCAAAAATACTTTCAGAACCTTGACCAAAAAAAATTCAAACCTCTTACCCATGAAACTATCTTCCATCCTCCATAAAAATACTTAAACCTGGAGACCCGAAAAACAATCGACCCTCATACACCAAAACCATCAACTCTCAACCCCATAAAACCATAAACCCTCTTCCCAGAAAAACCCTCAACCCTAATCCCTAGAAATCACTCACCCCTATCCCCCAAAAATCCTCAACCCTCATCTCACAAAAACCCTCAGCCCTCATTCAATGAAAACCCTCAAGCATCTACCCCCAAATTCCATCTACACATAACCTTAATAGTCATTCAACCCATAGCCTCAAAAACCAATCAATCATATTCCAAAAAAAACCTCAACCCAGAACCCCAAAAACACATAAACCTTCAACACCAAAAAACCGTCATCCCAGATAAAAAATATCCCTCAACCATCATCCACAAAAACCCTAATACCTCATCCCTAAAAACTCTTACCCCTCAGTCCAAAAAAACCATAAACCATCATTCCTAAATAACCATCTACCATTATCTTTAATAAACCCTCAACACCCATCCCCCAATACCCTCTACCCTCATCCTAAAAAAACTCTATAACACCATCCAAAAAAACCCTCATCATTTATTCCCAATAAACCCTAAATCATTAGTCCCAAAAAACCCATAAAACCTCATTACCAAAATATTATAAACCCTTATTCATGATATACAGTCAACCCGGGTCACTAATAAATGCAAAAACAGTATCCCTCAAAAACCCAAAAACCATAATACCCAAAAAACCCTAAATACCCATAAAAAACATTATACCCTATGCAACCAAAAAAACCATACATTCATACGAAAAATAATCCCTCATCCCTTTAAAAACCTAAACCCTCGTGTCAAAAAACCTCATCCCTAATCCATATTTAACCCACGACATTAATTCCTTAAATACCCTCAACCCTCATACCTAAAACCATCAACCCTTAAACTAAGAAATACTAAACTCACAACCCCAAAATACCACTAATCATCATCCATAAAAAAACTTTAAACACATATCAATAAATTACACTAAACCATAATCCCAAAAGAATGATAATAAATTTCCCAAAATAACATTAAAACCTCATCCAAAAAACCCTAAACCCTCCACGAAAACAAACACAAAACCCTCACCCCTAATAAAATATAAACAATTTGTCCCAAATACTCTAAACCCTAAGACACAAAAATCCCTAAATCATAAGCCTAAAAAACCCCAAACCCTTAACACGCAAAAAAATTTGAAACCCTCAACCCGAATACACTAAATATTCAACACAATAAAATCCTAAATTCTTAGATATAATACATCCTAAACACTCCATCCAAAAAACCATATACCCTCATAAAAAACCTATAACCTCATCCAAAAAAACACTTAAACCCATTTTCAAAAAAACCTTGAAATCAATATCCCAAAATATACATGGACACTCTCCCTCAAAAAACTAATTGACCGTCAAATAAAAACCCTAAACTCCTAGCCACAAAAAAACCATACCCTTATCCCGAAATACCCTAAAGTATAATCCCCATAAAATCCTAAACACTCTTCCATAGAAAGAAGTAAATTCTCAATTCTATAAAACCCTGAAACCTGAATTGCATTAACCCCTAGGTAAACATCCATAAAAAAACAAAAAACCTCATCCACAAACAAATATAAACCCATATCCATAAATAATATCTAAATCTACACCCCTCAAGATCCATAAACCCTCATCCCCAAAAAATCACTATGCCACTAAACCAAAAAAAAACCATACCCCAATTGACCCAAAAAACCCTAAGCCCCTTGCCAAAAAAAAACTCAATCACCAGCCCTAAAAACCCACATCCCTTCCCAAAAAACCCCTCTAACCTCAAAACCAAAAAAACCCCATGACTCATCCATAAAAACCTAAAAAACCTAAACTCAAAAAACCCAAAACCCTTAATTTAAAAAACACTGAACCCTTATCCCATAGACACTAGCTTCCTCCATAAAAAAACTAATCAACCATTATCCCTATAAAACACTCACACATATCAATAAAAAACCCTAAAACCTCATCCCAAATAAACTAGGAACCCTAATCCCAAAAAACCCCTCAACAATCATCTCCAGAAACCATAGACCCTTAGCCCCAAAAAACCCTAAACCCTCAGTCAGAAATGTACATCAACCCAAATCCCTTAAAAATACTAAACCATTAGACCAATAAAAATATCAAAAAATGACCCCCAAAACCCATAAACCCTCATCCCAAAGAACCCTAAACCCTCATACTAAAATAGCATAAACCCTCAATCCAAAAACAATCTAGAACCCTCATCCCCAAAATAAATTAATCCAACATTCCCAAAAACCATTAAATCATCATCCCCAAAAACCCCAAACCCTTATAAAAAAAGAACCCTAAACTATCATCACAAAAAAACCCTAAACCCGCATCAAAATAGAACCCGAAACTATCATCCCCCAAAAAACCCTAAACCATACTCTGCAAAAATTACTAAACCCGCATCCCCAAAAAATGATAGACACTCATCCCCAAAATACCATAATCCACCAACACCAAAAAACCGAAAAACCACAACCATGGAATATCCTATAACCTATGTCCCAAAGTAATATAAAATTTATCCCTAAAAACCTTGAACTATTATCCCAATAAACATAAAAACCTTACAATAAAAACTAAACCCCCTACCCCAAAAAACCCAAAACCCTCTTACGCAAAAACCTAAATGACCATAGCACCAAAAAAACATTATTTCTCAACCCAATAAACACAAAAACAAAAATCCCCAAAAAATCCCAAACCCTTGAACCCAAAAAAAAATTATATCTCAGCCCCATCAAACACAAATCCATCCGCCCCAAAAATCACTAAACCCTCGTCCTGAAATAACACCAAAAATTTAGACCCTTAAAAAACAATTATTACTCAACCCCAAAAAACTATAAAATCTTAGTACCAAAAAACCCAAACCCTTATGAAAAAACCAAAAAACCTCTTACATAAAAATTCAATACAATGATCCCTAAAAAAACTAAACACCTACCCCAAAACCCTAAACCCCATGCCCCAAAAAACCCTAAACCCACTACCCTGGAAAACCCAAATCCCTCAGAAAAAATACCTAAACCCACAAAACCAAAAAAAAATATAGAAACCCACTTCCCCAAAAAACACTACACCATAAACCCCTGAAAACACTACACCCTAGTCCCCAAAAAACTCCAAACCCGCAGCCATAAAACCCCATAAACCCTTAGTCCCAAAATACAATAAAACATCAGCCCAAAACCACAAAACCCTCAATGCTAAAAAACTCAAAACCCAAATCATAAAAATCCATAATCGCATATCCAAAAAAAATTAAATCATCCTAAAAAAACAACTAACCCTCATCAATAAAAAACTGTAAACCTCCTACCGCTATAATTTATAAATTATCATTCCCAAAAACCACTAAACACTCAACCCCAAAAAATCCTCAACCCTCATCCCCCCCAAAAAAAATCAATCCACAGCCCCCAAAAACCCTCATATGTCAACACTAGAAAACTCTCATCCCACAAAACCAAAAATATATAATACCTAATCCTAGAAAAACACTCATACCAATGCCCAAAAATCCCCCCATTCATCATTCCTTAAATTTTTTCAACCCTCGTCCCGAAAAAAAAATCTGACCCTCACCACCAAAAAAATATAAACCCTAAACCCCAAACAACCCTCAACCATCAACCCCAAATTAACCCCAACACACAATCCCAAAATACCTCAAACCCTCATCCCTAAAAAATCCCTCAACCCTCTGTCCCAAAAAAAACCATTAATGCACATCCCCAAAAAAACCTCTTCCCTCAGTCCCAAAAAATCTAAATATCATGACCATAAAAATACCAACATCCATTAGCACAAAAAAACCTGAAACCCTCATACACCAAAACATCTAATACCTCCACCCCCAAAACCCTTAATCCCTCAATAAAATTCCCAAAGCCCTATAACCCAAAAAATTATAATCCCTTAGTGGAAAACACTAAATAGTCATCCCCAAGCCATAGAATATCACTCATCCCTGAAACGTAGAAAATCCTCAACCATAAACCCAAAAAATCCTGAACCATCAACACCAAAAAACCCAAAATCTTCATCCCCAAAAAAACCATGAACACTTATCACCAAAAAACCCAATATCATCATCCCTAGAAAATCATCTATTGTTATCCCTAAAAAAACCTAACCCATTCATCCAAAAAACCCTAAACTCTTATCCTGAAAAAACCCCTCAACCACAAACACTATAAAATCCTTATTTCATCCTACCCAAAAACCCATAAACAGTAATGCCCAAAAACCACAAACCCTGAGCCCATAAACCCAAAACCCTTCTATCGCAAAAACAGAAAAACCCTAATCCAATAAAATTCTAAACCCATAGCATAAAAAACCACTAAAACATCATCTACCAAAAATGTAAACCCTCATCCCACAAAAAACCATGAGCAATAATCCCAAAAATACCCTAAACCGTCCACTCCAAAAAATCATATACCTATATCCCCAATAAACCCCCAACCCTCATCCCCAAAAACCATAAAATTTCTTGCCAAAAAAACCCTCAACCCTAAGCCCCAAGAATCCCTAAACCATGAAACTCAAAAAACTAAAAACCCCTAGTACCAAAAAACTATAAACACTCTGTCACGAAAAACCCCTGATCCTATTTCAAAAAAAAATAGTGGATCCTCAGCCACCAAAAAAACAAATCCTTGAGCCCAAAATAATCATGAACCCTCAGCCCCATATAAAATCCTAAATTTATGCCACAAAAAACCCCATCCCACATCAAAAAAATTCCTAAACACTTAGATACTGAACCATCAACAAAAAAAATGAACCCTCATCCAAAAAAAGACTAAACCATCACTGCCTACAAATCATGAACCCTCATGCCCAAAACCACAGAAAAACCAACCCCCAAAACCATCAAAACTCACTCAGAACCCCAATCCCTCATCCTCAGAACAAGAAAAAAATCTCTAAACCAAAATGAATCACAATCCGTAGAAACACTAAACTTTCATCCAACAAAATACTTAACTCTCTCTCAGAAATAACCCTAAACCCATAGCCCTCAAAACCCCAAAACCCTCATTCCCTAAAATATCAATTTCTCATCCCCAATATAACTATAACCCTCATAGAAACACTAAACCATCATCCCCGAAAAATCTCTAACCCTTAATCCCCCAAAAACCCTAATCTCTCATCCAAAAAACCCTAAACCCTCTTCCCAAAAAATCCATAAACCTTATGAGAGAAAAACAACTAAAACCTCAACCCCAAAACACACAAGCACAAAAAACTGAGGAATATATACAAATAAACTCTAAAACATCATAACCATTAATCCTTATACCCTCTCCCCCTCCAAAATACTCCTCTAGAAAACAATAATACATCAGCCCCAAAAAATAATAAATCAGCAACCCGAAAAAAAGCCTAAACCTCTGCCCCAAAAAAACATAAACCTCACCTCTAAAAACCCCCAAACCCTCATACACAATAAAAAAACAAAAAATATTCTCTAAAAAACCAAAACACTCATCCCCAAATCCCTACACCCTAATCCCCCAAAATAACTAAATACCTAAAACTGAAAACCCTAAAACCCTAGAAAAAACCATGAGCCCTCAAACCCGGAAAACAAAAAACCCTTAGCCCAAAAGTCCCTAAAACATAGTAAACACTCATTCCCCAAAAACACATAACCCTCATCTCCTAAAGTCACTATACCTTCATCCCAAGACATCTATAAATTATAATCCCCATAAAACAAAAAACCAACATACAAAAAAAAATATTAAACTGTTGGACACAAAAAACCATAAAACCTCAACCCCCCCCCCCCCCAAAGTTTTATCCATCACTGGTAAAAATACCCTAAACCCTTAGTCTAAAAAATCTACAATCCATAATTCTTAAAAAACTTGAATCCCCCATCCCTAGAAAACTATAAACCTCATCCCCAAAAAAACATTGTCCCTCAGTGAAAAAAATCAAAACCCCCAATCACAAAAAAACCCTCATCCCTCATCCCCCCAAAAACCTAAACCTTCATCCCCAATAAACCCTAAATTATAAAAAAAACCCATAAACCCTTATCCCCCCAAAACCCAAAAACCTATTTATTAATAAAATTCTAATCTCCCATCTCCAAAAAACACAAAAATCATAGATCCAAAAAACTCTAATCCCTAATCCCCAAAAAACCCTAAACCCTTTGCCCCCAAAACCCAAAACCCACATCCCCCCAAAAATCTAAACCCTCAATCAAAAAATAAATCTGAACCCCAAAAAACAATAAATAATAATCAATAGAAAAACCTAAACCATGAGCCCCCCAAAAAAACCTCAATCCTCCACCCCAAAAAACACTCGACCCTCATTACCTAAAAATCCTCAACACTCAACCCCAAATATTCCCCAACCCTCGTCCCGAGAAATCCCTTATCCTTTTTCCCCATAAAACCACAAACTCTCAGCCCCAAATAAACACTCGTCCCTCAGCCCAAAAAAACAATCATCATTCAGTCCTAAAAAAACCAAAACCCACATCCCCCAAAAACCCTCTACCCAATACGCCAAAAATTCATAATCACATTGCCATAATAAACACTCTTCCCTCATCCAAAAAAACCCAAAAACCACATCCCAAAACAACCCTATCATTCATCCCAAAAAAATCTTCCATTATTAGCACCATGAAACCCTCTATAGTTGGCAACAAACAATCCCTAAACCCTTATTCCAAAATAAAAATAGTAGACACCCAACCCTTAAATCACTCAACCCATAGCCTAAAAAACACTAAACCATATACCCTTACGAACACTCGGACCCAAAAAAAACCCAAAACCCTGAGGACCAATAAACCCAAATCCCTCTACCACAAAAATAATGCCCACCCACAATCCCAAAAAATCCAAAACCCTAATCCCTTTAAAACCCTAATCCCACCGCAATAATATGAGAAAATAGTTAACCCCTATACCCCTAAAACCCTAACCTTCAACCCCATAAAACCCACACCACATATCCCCACAATCCCTTATCCCATAAACCAAAAAACCCTCAACTCTCAATCCTAGAAATATATAAACCCTCAGCCCTAGAAAAACCTAAACTCTCATTCCCTAAATACCCTAAATCTTCTTCCCCAAAAAACACTAGAAACTCCTCTCCCAAAACCCCTAATCCCACACACACAAAAAAACCCTAATTCTTAAACCTCAAAATCCCTAAAACCAAATCCAAATAACTATTAAACCCTATACTCAAGAACAACCAAAACAATAAACCCAAAAATAACTAAACCCTCAACCCTAAAAACACTAAACTATCATCCACAAAACACCATGAACCACTATTCCCCAAAAAGCTCCATCCCTAGTCCATGAAAAATGAAAAAACCCTCTGAACATCAACCAAAAAAACCGTCAAACCATAACACAAAAATACCGTCTACCCTAATAACCAAAAAACCTTGAACCCTCATACCAAAAACAAACCCTAATCATCTTCCCAAAATAACCAAAAACCCTAATCCAAAAAATTCATTAAACACATACATTCAAATAACCCTAAACCATCAGCCCCCAAACACCATAAAAACTCATCCCACAAAAACCCTACAACTTCATGCACAAACACCAAAAACATCATATCAAAAACACCCTTAAAACATTAGACCCATAATCCTATACCATTAGTCCAAAAAACACTAAACCTATTTCCCCAAAAAAACTATAAAAATCATCCAAAAAATCATAAACCCTCATCACCAAAAAACCCAAAAATGACATCCCCAAAAAAACTCAAGCCTAAACCGCAAAAAAACATAAATCCTCATAACAAAGATTCAATAAAATATATTCCTATGAAACCCTAAACCCCTAGAAGAAACAAAATTAATCCCTCATTCCCAAAAAACCAAAAACCCATCACCCAAAAAAACACACATCCCCAAAAAAACACTAAGCCCTGATCGCAAAGAAAAACCATGAACCCTATTCCCCTAAAACCTAAACCATTATCCAAAAAATTCATAAAACCATATCATTTAAAACCCCACACTCCTTAGAACGAAAAAAACAAAAAACCTCATAATATAAAAAAAATATCCCAAACCAAAAAAACTGTAAAACTGCACCCCCACACCAAAACCTAGACCATTAGCCATAAAAAACCCTATACCCTTAGCCAAAAATTACATTAAACCATTATATAGTAATAATTTTAATCCCACATCCCAAAAAAACCAAAAACCTACTTCCAGAAAAATTTATAAACATTCATTCCCAAATAAATAACAACTCAGCCAAAAAAATCCAAACCCTCAACTCCAGAAACCGCTAAAATCTCAGCACCAAAAGTACTATTCCCTCATCCCTAAAAAACATTAAACCCTCATCCCAAATAAAATTCTAAACCCTTTAAAAAATAATTACCAAAAAACAATAATGCCTCTTCCCCCCAAAACGATAATACATCTTCCCAAAAAACCCCAAAATATTTATCCCCTACAACCTAATTCATCACCCCATATACCATAATATCTCAAACCTAAAAAAACTAAACCATCTGTTTCAAAACGCCAAAATCCATCATCGCAAAAAAACCCTAAACCCTTCACACCAAATAACAATAAACTATCCTCACTAAAAAACATTATAACATTATCCCACGATAACCTAAACCCTCATCACCCACAAATATAATGTCATCACAAAAAATCCCAAAATACTCATCCCTTAAATAAGAAAACTATCATCCTAGAAACACCCTAAAAACTCATCACAAGATATCCGTAAACCCTCACCCCAAAAAATCATAAAACATTATCCCTAAAAATAAACTATGCCCTCATACCCATAATACACTTAACACTCTACTCCAAAATAACATAAAACCACATCCATAAAATTACCCTAATCCATCTTCTCCAAAAACAACCTTATTCCCTAAGCCCAAAAATTCTAAACCATAAACCCAAAAAAATTAATAATCCCTCAACGCAAAAAATCCCTAAACCCTCAAACCTGATATTCCCTAAGATATCATCACAAAAAATCCCTAAATTCTCATCCCCAAATCCCCTAAACATAGAGGTTGAAGAGACCATAAACTCTCAGCCCCAAAAAATACATAACCCAAAACCCTGAAAAATGATAATCCCATTGCCCAAAAATCCCTCAACCCTCATCCCCCCAAAACCCTCAATGCACATCCCTAAAAAACCCCTTCAACCCTCAACCCCAAAATAAACCTAAACCCTTACTCCCAAAAAATGGTAAACCATCTACCAAAAAACCCATAAACCATCCATACTAAGAAACACTAAACTTTTAACCCCCAAATACCCTAAAATCTCACCCCAAATTAACCGTAAACCCTTATAACTAAAAAACCCTAAACCCTCTGGCCCGAAAAACCATAGAACCTCGTCTTAAAAATCCCATAAAACCTCATCCCAAAATGACCATAAACCTTCTACCAAGAAAACCATAAACCATTAGCCGCAAAAACTCGTAAACCCTCTTACCCAAAAAACCATAAACATCCTTCCCTGAAAAACTAAGAATCATCACTCCTAAAAGACCCTAATCCATCAGAGCCAAAATCCATAAACTCATTTCCCCCAAAAAACCCTCTTGGCAAAAAAAACTGTAATCTCTCAGGCTGAAAAATCCTAAAATACACATCACCAAAAACCCTAAACCTGTAGCCCATAAAATACCTAAACTCTCATACTAAAAATATCATATTACCTCATCCCCGTAAAAACCTATTCTAACATTACCAGAAAACCCTAAACCCTCCACCCTTAAAATACAAAAACATTCATCACCCAAAAAAAGTTGATCATCATCCTCAAAAATCCATAAACTCTCTTTAATACAAAACAATAAACTATCTGTCTCAAAAAACTGTTAAACATAAGCTATAAAATAGAATTAAACTATATCCCTAATAACCCCTAATTTATCATCCCCAAAACCCCAAAACCACAAAACCCATAAATACATAAACCATTTTCCATAAAAAACCTTCAACCCTTATCCCGAAAAAATCCTAAACCCTCAACACAACAAATCCCTCAATGCATATCACTAAACAACCCTCACCCATTAGCTGAAAAAAAATATTAACACTCCATCCCAAAAATCGCTCAACACTCAGCTGCAAAAATTCCCCAACCCTCATACCTAGAAAACCCTAATCCATTATAAAAAAACCTAAATCCCTCATCCCTAAATATTCCTCAACAGTTGTATCCAAAAATAACTAATCTCTTTGGAAAAAATACATGTAACAATAAATCCAAAAACTCATAAATCCACATCCCTAAAACCCTATAACACTATCCCTAAGAACCCCAACACCCCATCGATAAAAAACCATAATCCTTTATCCCACCGAACAATGTAAATCCTAAGGCTTAAAGATACATGAACCCTTTTCCACTAAAAACCCTAAACCCACTACCCTGATAAACCTAAACCCTCATCCCACAAAAATACTATTCCCTCAAACCCAAAAATCCCATTACCCTTATCCAAAGAAACCGTAATACCTCATCCCCAATAAATGGAAAACCCATATCTCCAAGAATCACCAAACCCTCAACACCAAAAAACCCAAGAACTCTCCTCCCAAAATAAAAATATACCCTCACCAATAAAAAACCATAATACCTCAGCTCCAAAATACTGTAATCCTTTACCCATAAAAAACCCTTAATCTTTATCCCCCAAAGTCCTAAAAACCATTAACCAAACATCCCAAAACATTGATCCCCAAAAAACCCTAAACCCTCATCCCAAAAAATCCCAAACTCATTAACACCAAAAAAACACTAATAAATCTAAAAAAAATAAACCCTCATCGCCAATGAAGCATTATTCCCTATGCTGAAAAAAACCCTATTCCATCATTCCGCAAAATCCATTGTCCATGAACCCTAAAAATCCCCATAATCTACTCACAATAAAACCCTAAACCCTCTTCCAGAGATAACCATAAACCCTCATCCCTAAACTACACTAAATCCTCATCCCCTAAACCATATCTATCAACAATAATAATCTTAAACCGTAAACAAAAAAACATAAATACTCTTCCCCAAAAACCATAAATCCTCAACCCCCAAAATTTCGAGAACCCTCATACCCAAAAAAACCATCAACATTTATCACCCAAAAAGCCTCAACCCTTATCCCCAAAAAACCCTTAACACATACCCACATTACAACCAAAACCTTCAGCCCTAGAAGACTGTAAATGATCAACCCAATAAAAAACCATGATCACTTTCTCCCTAAACAAATCAATTGTAATCCCAAAAAACCCCAAACCATCTACTATCAAATGGCCCTGAATAATTTTCCACATTTAAACCTAACCCTTAACCACAAAAAAACTCTCAACACTAAATCCATAAAATCTAGAAAACCTCATCCCCAACAATCCCTCAAATGTCATCCATAGAAAAAGCTAACTTTTCATTAAAAAAACCTAAATGAAAACCCCCAAAAAACCCTCATCCATAATCCCTTAAATAAACTAAACCCATTTTTCAAAAATACACATTCCCCATATCCACAAAACCCATAAACCCTCATGTCCAAAAAACACTAAACCATCATACCCAAAACCCCTAAACCCTCAGCCCCAAAAAATCTCAATCCCTCCACAAAAACTCTAAACCATAATTCCTAAAGTACACTAACCCCCAATACCCAAAAAACCACAATCCCTCACCCCCATAAATCCATAACCCCTTAACACCAAAAATCACCAAACAATTATCCCTAAAGAACAAAAAGATTCGTCCCTAAAATATAGTAAACCCTTAAACCCAAAAATCATAACCCCTCATCCCTAAAAAATAATAAACCCCATTTCTGAAAAAACCATAATACCTAATCCACAGGAAACTCTAAACCCTCATCCCCATAAAATCTCAACCATTATAACAAAAAAAAATCTATAGCATCTTCCCACAAAAACCATAAAACCTCACCCCAAAATAACTCTACACCCTCAAAGGCATCATTAGAAACATGAAATATGTACGTAAAGGTGGAATAATTTATTTTAGATAAATGAACATTTATTAAATGAAATTAATCCCCCAATGGTTTCTCCATGATTAAATTCTATGGAACCATTAATAGATATATACCACCAATATTATGGAAAGGGAATGGGATAAAGAATGAACGATGGAAAACATGTTTCATAATTTCATAGATTCAGATTTAACATTCACAAAGTTTTGAATATACATGATAATAAAATAAAATGATATTAATGACCTATATTAAATTACATGTTATGGGGGTACTCAAAAATAAAAAAAGACGTAAATCCATCTTTATAATGATAATTAAAGACCCCACTAACTAAAGTAGAGAGATTCTTTCTTAATGATTATTTAATCCAATTACTATCATATATTTAATGTGATACTACTAATATACTTTATTTTCCATGTGGATTTTCCATTTTTTGTCATATATAAGGGTGTTGTGGACCACAATGGTGTTGGTTTCCAAAAAGTGTTGGATGGTCCAATATGAATAAAAATTGGTCATAAGATTATTATCATTCTCAAAAGTAGACTTCTTAGGTTGAATAAAGTCCATTTCATTACCTTTATATGACAAAGTATTTTCACTCAAAACCATGTAATTTTCTACATCTTGAATGGAGATAAATCTAGAATTCCAAATGAATACAAATTTCCACCAAAAAATTAGGAAAATCAATATTGTTGACATCATTTCCCAAACATTCAAGCACCTTGAATAGACAATACACGTGTAGTTACATATTTAATTTCCATTTGGAAGTATATATCACATTGCGAGGGTGATTCCACACTTTGTCTCTATGTTGAAATGTAGAATGCTTCTGATGATTGTTTTTTCACCACTATATTCATTTTTAGATATCTCAATTTGGGCATGAATAGAGTCTTGTCATTTCTTAATCTGCGTTTCCTTCTACTCAAAAAAATTCACCTCAATGTTAATAGGAAAATTAGGGGTCACTAGATTGATTCCAAAAATGGCATCAAAAGGATAATGTCGAGTAGGACCAGTTGGAGATCTGTTTTATGATAATTTAGCTACTGAAAGCTGTAACACTAAATAGAACATATTCATATTATATAAATTTTTCAAAATAAATTCCAAATAAATATTGCAATCATCAATTTTCCTATATGTTTTATGGTATTGGTAAGGGATGAAATGAATATTCTTTCCAAATTTCAACATAATTTACTAAAGAAATAGATAATAAATTTATTGTCTTCATCTACAATAATGCAGTTAAGAATTTATTATTGGTGAAAAATATCTTTGATAAAAAAAATTCACTGAGTCATTGGTAATTTTGTAATGAAATACATGATGATATATTCTCATGGCCACTTTGGAATAGCTAATGTAATGTATAATCCAAGATTGAAATTACTGTTTTCTATTTAACATGTCTTTCATCTCTAATGAGTTTCATAAACATTTGGTTGAATATTAATCTAGTACAAATTCTTCTTAAGTGTCTCCATGGATTTTTATATTCCAAAATTTCTTGAAATTCTTCATTCACGAGCCTCTTAGATGGAAGGTCCCTATAAGTACCCTTCAGAAATATTTACATATTACTCCTAATGAGAAACCCATCAACAAGAGAATAATCATCCAAAAATCTAATTATAAATTCGATTAATATATAATTCAACTCTATTACATTCTGATAAACTGTTTTAATAAGTTGAAGTCCAAAATTATGAGCATCAATAATGGTAACAAATTCATTTCTTTGAGATAAAGCATCTTCCAACAGGTTATCGTAAACATTCATGTATTTTGAAACAAATAGGAAAGATTGTAAGAAATCAACAAACGTCCTAAACCTCGATTCTAGATTTTTTTACCATAGTTAAATATTTATTACTAATGGTTTGAAAGAAGAAAAATCTAGTTTTCTATTATATAATGAGATCAGGGATCATGGCCTATCACAATAACATTAATTTTTTTATCACATCCGCTATAATTTCTATTTCAATAAGTTAACATATCACTGAAATCAGTAATGGTAGGCTTTCATTTTATGATAATAGTTTCAAAAAAACTCCACATTTATCACAGCCCACATTATGGACCTGAAAAAAATCAGGTAATGCCAAATTTTTTCTCCATAGTAAATTAACATAATGATTTTTAAATCTTCATTTTCATTCATTGACCACTATGATTTACATTTCTTCAAGCATTCGATGATGTGTTCTATAATTGAGACGAAATTGAAAGAACACCGGAAAAAACATACCAAACCACAATAGCTACATAATTCTATGAAGGATTATGATGGTGGTTGGACTTGATTGCTTTATCCTTTTCTTGATCAACCATTATTCATTCTTTAGATAACACGAATCAAAAAAAATATAATTGTTGAAATGAAATTCAACTTTGGAATTTTATCATAAATATTTTGTTCCAAAAGAATTCCAAATACCTACCGAAGATGATTCACATGTTTTTCCCCATTATTTATTTAAATCTAAATATCAAATAGTTACAAAAGCCAATGGTTTTATAACATCCATTACGAGACACATGAAATTAAATAGAGCTTTTTGAGAGTCTGCATGGCATAACCAACCACTCAGAAAATTCACCTTTAGTTTTGAATGTCGTTATCTACTCACCCACATCGTTAATTTAAATCATTTCGTATCAACTCCAATGATAATCCTTAGAAAATAATGATGAAACTTGTAATTCATTGATAATATCAATATGTTATGGAATTGGATACCATTAATTGATTGAAAACATATTCATACCTCTTCAATAAATATACATGTACTACATACCATCGTAATTTGGCACCAATAATTAAATAATATATCATGGGTTCATTCATATCCTTATAAATCCTTGATCGATTAATTCATCAACATTATTCTTAAAATAAATTGGTTCTTCAGGATTACATGGATATGATTCTTCATTGGTCAATTTCACAACAGGGACCTAATAAATCTGGTGTTAGATGCCTAAAAGGGGGTAATCTATCTGGAAAAACATTATGGGAAAAATAACGGTAATACTTAATTAAAGAATCAGTTAATAGTTGTTCACAACTCTTCTCCTTAGGGAATGACTTCCCCATCACAAATAAATATAATTCATGATTTTCTTGATTTTTTTTATACTCATGAGCATTATTTAAAATGTTTCCACATTTGGGATATTTTTAAAAAACAATTAATGATGAATCTAGGTTTGAATGAAATGGGAAATTACAATATTTTATTTCCCATATAAGAAATAATATGTGTCTTCCTCCCAACATATTTCACATCCCCTTCAAACTAAAATGTCATTATCGACATTAATAAAAATGCATCAATAGAAATAATGTCTCAAAATACCGCATAAGCATAGTTATTAAAAATGGAAAATGAAATTAGAACCAATATGTTGATAAGAATTTTTATATTTTTGGACAACCATTACATGTTTTATCATCAAGGTGGATTTTTATTTGGAAGCATCAATTTATCCCCTACTATTGTAGTATAAAAATTTGTACAATTCCCACTATTAGTAATTATCATTCATATTCAATGATTCATGGTGAAATGAGTTTGGAGAAGGTTTTCTCAATTATCTTCATAGGGTAATTTTTGAGATTCAAAAATATTATGTAGCACAATAATGTTAGCAACATCAACATTTTCCATGGAATAATCTTCTTTTACAGATTCATCACCACAATTTCCTTCCATCTTGATTCCCTTTTCAATCTCCACAATCTCCAATATATTAATAATTCTATTTTAGGAAAATTAGGCTATTAATAACCATAACCAAGGCATTTTTATCACAATATATTTCCATATCCAATGCTTTTTTATTTTCATTTTTATTGTTCTATAACCTTATTTTTTTTAATAAGCTCATTTTTTCTTCTTAATTTCCTATCACCCACACAATATTTATTTAATAAAACAAATTTATAAAATGATTTACCTATATTTGAGTTCATGAGACCTAGTTCTATTGATGTCTGATTTTCTTTTCCACCATGATTACCATATTTCAAACATCATAAATTGAATAGGATATTCATTACACAATTGAATGATATATTTTATAGAAAATACACATGAAACCACTACAATGATTTTCTCCATGTATTCAAAACGGTCACTTCACTTAAATAAATGATCAAATTACCAAATTTAATTATCAATATATTTATCTCCCTGTCACAAGAAATAAATTCATGAAAAAATGTTTTTCATGTAATTATAAAGCCAAAACTCTCTTCTAAAAGTAATTTACAAATTCTCCCATGATTATATTTTTTCATTCCCATCATGTTACCCCCCCTTATATCAAATTCACCCACCAAATTGATTTATAATATTAAACTTTCATAATTTATAAACTTGATTTTTCTAAACATTATAATTTCAATAATTGAAGAATCCTTCAATTTTAGGTGTCCAATCTGGAAAATATGCAGGATTCAAACTCCCATAAAATTTTGGAATTTCATATTCATTTATCATTAAATATATTTACCGTCTCTTCATCGTCGCATATCTTACTTGGAATATCAGGAATCATTTCCATTTGTACAATCTATATGATATATTATGGGATTGTAGCTATTATGTGGAGATAGATGCTTGGGAAACCATTGTGGTTTAAGAGAATCATGTCATTGTTCACTCAAAAATTAATAAATTTTCTCACTAATATGAGTAGTTTTTTTATTATAATTTCATGATAGAAATTTCACATGTAGTAGGAGGAATATATGATAAAATATTGTGATAAAGAGTTGAGAATTAATTTTTATTGGGGATTAATAATATGAATGTGGCTTTACAAACTCATAGAAACCACAAATCAGATTGAAATATGATGTATCACTGGAAAAAAAATGAGCATGGGATGATAGAACATTTAAATGAAATTTAATGACCATTAATTAATGGAAATTACACCCCCACTTTTTTTCAAAGAATGAATAATATGTCACCATCAGAGTATATGTACAACCAATTCTAGAAAAAGGGATAAGGATTAAGTAGTAAAGGTTCATAACAACGATTTAAAATTCATTTGATTCAAGTATATCCATTAAAATGTACTAAAAATACATTATAATGACAAAATAACATTACAGTGATGACTTTATGTGGAATTACAAGGCATGTGGACACCATTGTATTAGATTCAAAAAATGTATAGGATTGTAAAATTTGAATGAAAATTGTGTTTTATGTTTTTTTTAGTCTCAAAAGTGTTATCCTAGTATTGAATCAGGTCCATAACACCCCTAGCCACAAAAATCCTAAATTTGTTTGGTGAAAAATAACCATCCACCCCTAATTCCATAGTCATTCATCCCCAAACATGCCTAAACCCTCAGCCCCAAAAAACCTACAACCATGGCGGCAAGAAAAAACATAAACCCCCATCTAATAAAAACCTAAACCAAAATACCTAAAAAACAAAAACCATCATCCCCCAAAACCATCACCCATCATCCAAAACATACCCTAAGGCCTCATCTTCAAAAAAACCATTACACTCAGTCTCATAAAACCCTAAACATTCCCCACAAAAATATTAAACCCTCATCCTCAAAAAAACCCTATACCCTCCCAAAAAAACCCTAAATCCTCATCCCCAAAAAGTTTCTGAATACTCATCCTTAAAAAATCTTAAAACCTCATCCCCCAACACCCATAAATCCTCAGTTCCAAAAAAACCCTAAACCCTAATCCTTAGAAAACCAAAAATATGTATCCACAAAAACACAAAACCTTATCCACAAAATCAATAAACCCACATAATCGAAAAACACTAAACAATGATAAAAAAATTCCTAAAAAGGCAACAAAAAAACCCAAAACACTAAATATGAAAAAACCATTAATAGTCTTCTCCAGACACTAAAAAACCTCATCCTAAAAAATCTCAAAATTTGTAGCCCTAAATAATATTAAACAATCATCTTTGAAAAATCATAAATTCTTTCTCCTAAAAACCAATAACCCACAACCCAAAGAACACTTAATCCCATATCACCAAAAATCCAGAAACCCTCAACCCAAATATACCCTAAGTCTTAGGAAAAGAAAAAAACAATACTCCTACACTAAAAAACCTAATCACTCATCCCCAAAAAATGAAAATCTCATATCCATATATTATCATAAACACGAAGCCATAAAAATTTGAAACCCTATCCCAAAAATTTTATAAACATTCAGCCCTAAAAACCCTATACACCCATTAAGAAAAACCATAACCCATCAGAACTAAAAAACCATAAACCCTTATCCTAGAAATAACCTAAAAACTCTACCCAAATAAAACCAAAACCGCCATCCCAAAAAAAACCCCAAACCCACAACCCACAACCCCCAAAACCCCAAAAACCCCAACCCCAAAAAACCATAACCCTATAGCAACAAAATATCCTAAACCATCAAACCCATAAAACCCTATGAAAACATCCATAAAAAACCTTCAACCCTCAACCACATGAAACAATAAAACCTCTTCCCCAAAACCCATAATCATGTATCCCCATAAAATCCAAATTTCTCAACCTTATGAAACCTTAAACCCTTATCCCCCTGAAACATTAAACCTCCTCACTATAAACCCAATGCCCTCTTCCCTCCAATGTCCTTAAATCAATATCCCAAAAAACCCTAAATACTCATCCTAAATAACATTTAACCATATGAATCAAAAAACCATAACCATAAGTGAAAAAAAACCCAAAACAACATCCCCTAAAAATCAAATACCCTCATCCAAAAAAAACAAAAATTTTCATCCCTAAAAACCCTAAACTGTCATCCCCCAAATAGCCTAATCCTTACTCCCCAAAAATCCATAAACTCATAGCTCTAGTAATTCCAAACCCTATTCCACCAAATACCTAAAACCTCATAAAAACCCTGAAACTGTGAACCCATAAAAACCCTAATCCCACATCCACAAAACCCTCTAAACACTCACCCAAAAAAAACAAAAAAAACTAAACCCCCATAAACCTAAACCCTATGTCCCTAAAAACACAAAACCCTCTACCCCAATAAACTCATAAACTCATAGCTCCCAAAACTCCTAAAACCTCAGCAATAAATAAACTTAAACATATGGACACAAAAATACATAATCGTCATCCACAAAAGAAAATAAACCCTACTCTATAAAAAACCCATAATCCCTCATACATAAGAAACCCTAAACATCCTTCTAGAAAAAAACCCTAAAGCCTCATCCCAACAAACACCTACACCCTAATCCTTAAAAACCTAAATCTTCAACCTCAAAAAACCCAAAACCCAATAAACACTAATCCCTCTCCCCCAAAACCCTAATAACTCCTTTCAAAACAAACCTTAACCATCAACCTCAAAAAACCCAAAACCCACAGTACCAACGAACCCTAAATGATAAACCCAAAATTCCCTAAACCCTCATCTCAAAAAATAGAAAACCCCTTGAAAAAAACACCTAAATGATCTTCCCATAAAATAAAATAAATGCATTTCCCCATAAAACCATAAACACTCACAACATAGAAACAGTAATCCATCAATCCCGAAAATACCATAAACACTTAGACATAAAAATACATGTTTCCACAGCATCAAAAAAAAAACACTAAACCCTTATCCCCAAGAAAATACAGACACATTTCCTTAAAAACTGTACAACATCGTCCCAAAAAATCTTAAACCCTCATCCCCATCAATCTCCAAACCTTCAGTCTAGAAGAAACCTATAACCTTATCCCTATTAAACCCTAATTTCTCATACCAATAAAAAAATTAACCCCCATACCTAAAAAAGGATCCTCATCCAAAATGTATATTAAACCATAATCTACAAAAAAATATTCCTTTAGTCATAAAAAATATGAAAATATTCATCCCTAAAAAATATTAAACCCACATCCACCAATAAAACCTAAACCCTCTTCGCCAAAAAACCCTAATCTATCAACCCCAAAAAAACCAATAACCCTCATCTCTAAAAAACATTAAAACATCATCCCCAATAAACCAGACACACCCAGTCACAAAAACATTAAATGATCAGCCCTAAAAAGTCATCCCCAAAAAAACCAAAACCTTCATCCCTAAAAATCTTAAACCCTCATCTTAAAAAAACATATACCCTAAGCCCCAAATAACCCAAAAAACCTATCCCCAGAAATCCATATACATTTAGGGACAAAATAACCTTAACCCCATGCACCAAAAAATGAAAACCACCATCCCCAAAACCCATAAAATCTTTAGACTAAAAACCCCTTAACAATCATCCCCAAAAATCATTAACCATAATTCTCAAAAAACCCTTAACCCTCAGATCCAAAATACCCTAAACCCATAAAACCAAAAAACCCAAGACCTTTTATTGTAAATAACGCAAAACCCATATCCCTCCAACACCCTAAAACCTCATTCTAAAAACTCCAATACACTTTGTTGCAAAATATCCTAAATCCACTACACTAGAAAACCCTAAAACATTATCCCAAAAAAACCCAAAACCCTCATCCCCAAAAAACACTAATCCTTAAAAAACATCATCACCCAACAAAAAAAACTATCCCTGAGCTCCAATAAATGTTAAAACTAATCCCATAAAATACTAAACCCTCAACTTTAATCATTCCTAAAAATTCTTCCTTAAATAGACTAAACCCTATTCCCAAAAAAACCCAAACACTAATCCCAAATAACCCATGCCCGAGAAGAATTAAACTATTCTCAAATCGTATAGTCCATGCATCATGACATTAAACTATGTGAATGTATTCCTTGAGATTTTTTGTGTGTGGAATTGGGAATCATCATTCCTTTTCTACATCAGGTTATATAGTCCAAGTCACACACATGTATCTAAGAATTTATTCTCTTCATTTTACCAACAACATCATGATTGAATACTCTACATTCATCCTAGTTGTATGAAAAAAAGTACATCGGGCCACAATGTCCTCACAAGAAATGGCATCATCATTTACCTTGTTCATTTACCATAGAGTTTTCAAGGAACTACATATGTATTTATTTCTATCAAACAAGATACATAAGGTTGTTTGGATTCTATATAATTCTCCAAGCACTTCAATGCACATTCCCCCTCCCTGTGGATGGGTCAGATGTATGCATGGATATTTCTTTCATCAAAATTGTATGGATTGGTTCAAAAACTTATGGGATACGTAGTGATTCATGGGTCATAAATATAAGGATCACCTACATATTTTTTTCATTATTGTAGGATCATTTCCACCCATACCACATGACACAAAAATACATGGGATACCAAGAATTGTGTGCGGATTGACTTCCATCCTCGTAGGATACGTAGCTATACCAGAAAATTTCGTTTTTAGGTGAAAATATAGATCTATCAAACCTTTCACCATATGGACTCATATCAGTCCAATCTACATGGAATTAAATAGTACCCAAAATTTCCTCCTGGGTATATTGTTTGATGTTAGACTTTCTTGGTTCTCTTTCGTGTTTGGTTTCATACAGAGCCACACACACAGACTAATTTGAGAAATCCCCCATTTTTTCCCATGATCGATGACCCTAAAATAGATGTAAAAAGTCCCCTGTGCTTGAATCTAAAATACAACCATTCCATTAATGTGTTCTGGAGGACTCATGATAATCGTTTGTTTCTTTGGTTTCCTCATCATAGGGTATTTCCCACACCAGTGTTAGTCTCTCATGACATTGTTTTATTAGGAACTACATGTGGCATGATTCCCATACATATGTTATATATATAGATTCCTAGATAATTTTTCCTTAGGAACAACTGTAGTTTTAGTATCCTTTTGTCCCCATGGATTTAGTAATAGTCTAGGAATATTGACTATAAACTATACGTGGGTCTCCTTGGGAATACGTGGTGTAGTGATAAACCATCTTCATTCTCATTACCACTTGTATTGTCCCTCCACCACACCACATATTCCCATATAGGGAGTCTCTTACTTATATTCTCAGTGACATGACTCTAAACTATCTAACATGGTCCCTGTAATACAACCTTAATGTATTGGAAAATCATAGATCAGAATCCTATTTTATAATACCTCCACATTTCACACATTGATCATTAATTGGTTTGAAATTATTTAATATTTAAAATCAAGAAGGTCCCCCTAATGAATTTTTCTCATTCCATATTTGGATCACCTCATATTCAAGGCTAATTCATTAATGGATATTTGGTATCAAAATAAGGGATCCTATTCTTTTTATCATGGTCAACAGTCGAACTTGGATTTTATTTCCCCATTCGTAACAGATATTGGCATGGTCAGGTGTTTCAAAAATTGTCAATATTTGACCTATACATACAAGAAACCCCTTTATTCATTCCATTAAAGTATCAACTTACCTCCATTCTATTCCCCATGTGCTCCTACATGTTCAGAAATACCTGATAACAATCTTATTTTCCCACACTAATCATAGATCATGCGGGCTTTGGAGTTTGGTAATGTGTGACCTGACATTTTCAATCTTTATTGAGAAGCCCCTTTCCGAAATAATATGACCATAAACTATAATTATGCATCCATGAAATTATATCTTTAAACTGCATGTGATTCCTTAGAAATGTGTGTTGTGGTAAAGCTCCTTCATGGTCCACATTCACATTGTTTTTTCCAATATATCACACTATCCATGCCCATTCAGGATATCATTTTCTTGTTCCAAACTCTAAAACCCTAAACTATGATTTTATAGTCAATAAAACGTGACATTAATCTATTGGACAATGCCAATTTATTTTGTCCTTAAAATTTTTTCAAAATTGTCATTATATGATGTTAAACGATACAATTCATTGCCTTTATCGTACGAATATAAACAATGTGCCAACACTATTCATCGTACAATGTATATTTTCATGTCTATCCTCCACATTGCATGAAAAAAATTTAAATATGTTCCAAGACCTTTCATGAGAGGTCCTCTTCCTCATTGCCGGCCATCTACCACATTGTTCGCATGTTACGATATTGCTTGACATCTAAGATGATTCTCCCCTATAGAATGGTTTTCATCTTTTTTTTAGACTAATACACTATACTAATGCGCTCTAATTCCTTATGGCATGATTCATAGTGTATTGTAATTCATTCAAACATACCCTAATTTCATTACCATTCTTAGCATGCCCCTTGATTGGATCGTTATCATCATTCATATATAAGGGCACCCCCAGACAACCGGTACCTTTCCACATTTCCTAACATACAATCATAGACCAATATTCCCAAAGACTTATTATTACATTTCAATTCAAGTTTTATGTTTAAAATAGTCAGTGGTTGACCCTCATCTATTTATCCCTATTCCACGATAACTATATGGATACTTTATTTCAAACACGGCTAGTAGTTATCCTATATCACCATTCCATTCTACTTGCATTCAGAGTGTTGTGCATTGTGATTCACACTTTTTATTCACCTTTGTTCAGATCAATTCTAATGCCCCTTTCATTTCCATATTCTTGAACTACAAACATTGTGGAATGAATTTTTGTTTTTCATAGCACCCCATTCTCCATCCATATCCTATCTCAATCTCGAACACTCTAAGTGGATAGCCAAAAATAGAAGAACCGGTGTGTTTGAATATCTGAAACTCTTATACAAATTTAAAAAATTATGTGTTCATCCATTATTTTTTCGCACCGGTAAAGACCAACAAGAGCATATAAACCAGAATGTTTTTTCTCAAAAATATGATTAATGTGATATAATAAAAAATTTGAAAAAATGGATCCAGGCATACAATACCTCAATATATATCGAAATAATGTATGAATGTCAATTCAAGGTAGTGAATCCAAATGTTGGAGCCTCTTGTGAGTTCTGAACCAATTTCCCCTATAGACCAGCTATTTTAATTGAATTCATCAACTCTGACACCCTTTGGAATGTGTCCTCAAAGATTTGATGCATCTTCCTTAGATCTCATTCCTCATCATTGGATGTTGAAAAAAATCCCAAATTCTCTTTCATGTGCCCGTCCCCACTCATCTTGGGGAATATCAATTTGACCATCCACCATATTTATTTTCCTCATGACCCTTTACATTTCCAGCTCCCACTTTGCTGATGATCTCTATTTCTAAACAATGGAATGAGGAGTTCTTGCATGATTGCTTTTAGATGTTGGATTCCCACTTGCATCTTTACAACAAGGTAATCGGGTACTAGCACATGAATACCATGATAATCCAGACCTCCAGTTAATAGATTTCACAACCAATAGTGAAGTGATACCATCTAACTCACTAACTATGGAATTAAGTCTGATTGATTATGCATTGGATACTCCCCCATTCCCTATTTTAGATTATTTGATTTTCTTCAGGCACATCAGGATCAGAGTCAACCAAATCTTCTTGTTCTGTGGGTTCATAATCTGGAATGATTCAAGGATTTTAGTAGTAGTATCTTCCTCTTGTATCAATTCTGAGAGAGTAGGCTGTATATCCTAGGGGAACACATCTTCTCTTGATTCTTCATCCTCTGTAGCCTCTCCCATACTATCCCAGAGTTCTATCTTATCAGTGGTATCACTCTTAGACATACCCACCAATTCGTCTAGAACTACCATGGATTAGAAATTTGGATGGTTGGTTCCTCATGAACAACATTTTCTATTATAAGTGATCTGCATGAAATCATGGACACATTCAATCATTGTTATTTCAATATTCTAATATATAAATAATGGAAAAGAACCTAAGTCATTTTGATCTACAAATGATATGTAAGACCTCAAGAAAGCAAGGAATTGTTGGTGAAGAGTGCCACTGGGTCGAGATGTTAAGTCACTGCAGGGAACTCCACCATAGGAGACCCTTTAGTGCTTGGTATTTCAATGATTCAAACCGGTTACCCATATTTAATTTGGGTAAAATATTAATGGAATGGGAAAATCATTGATGCTAAGGATCCATGGAATTTTTATTAGGTCATGTAATATGAAACACACTCTTACCTTGAGGGGGAGGAGTCTTGATTATAAGACTCCATGGGTCAACAACCTTCCTAGAAGTGGATCTCAAGATAAGTATTCTAGGGAATGTATCCATGTAGATGGTTGTATGGTGTTAGGATATCGATGTTTTCACCTTGACCTACTTGACCTGCCACCCACGATCTACCTCAACTACGACCAACTCACCCCAGCCACAACCCTTGGTGTAGGCTCTTGAGAATTTTTCATCACACCATTTTGAACATATTCACCTCTATATTATGGGAATCTACAATAAAAATGTGGATCTACATAAGATATGTTTAGGTTAGTGGATTTGAGTAATAAATTAAAAGGAATCGAATAAATATATGAGTATGTTATGCTTACACATATATACCTAGACAACAATTATTATAATCTTCTGATCTCACCACTCTCCTTGGGGATCCCATGATGATAATAAATCCCCAAGGATTACTTATCATCATAGTCTTATTCTACTTCCCCATCTTCCTCGTCAGATTATTCTTCTAGAACTGTTTCCCCATGATCTAGATCATCACCATAAATCACCATTACCAATGTGGGAGAGCCTCATACCTCCTCCACTAGTATGAATAAAGATCAATTCCTATTGGTTATGCATGAAGATTATGGATGTTCTCTCTGTCATCCATTTGAATTCACTAGAAATCTATAAATTCCATCCCACCATGCTTCATCTTCCATCACAAGTCCTCCATCGTCTACAATTTTCATAGTGTTATCCAAGATGATCATAGGGATGTTAAGATATAATTGGAAGCTGGATCAAAAAAATTCCTCATCTTTTTCCATGGGATTCTTCTTGTGGTCCCCAAGATAACATCCGTGACCAATCCCCTATAGGATGGGGGAGGGGGTGGCTTCACCCAATTACGTCCCCTCCACAACAGATCTAGCTAGAGTCACTCTAGATCTCTTCCATGCCTCATTGGGAGTAGAATTTATGCCTCTCCAATATTATGGATTGACGTTCATCGATTTTATCACCCAGATACATTTCCATAGTAATTCCTCTAGATATGAGGCCACCCTGTCACTAGCATATTATGTCAACGTACCTATGTCAATGTTGGTCACCGATAGCAAGATGGTATTTCTAGATTTCATGGTTATCAGAATGCACCATAGCTAATGGAAAACACATTGGTGTGTCTATTCCTAGAAACCCCATGTAGGTTTTCATCACCACCCACAAGAAGCACATGAACTATCAGAAAAAACATGACTGAGTGTATGGCTCACATAAAATGTTTCTGTCGACACGTACCAAAAAAAACTACAACCCTGAAGCATTTTATGAACTACCATTACTCATATGGTCCATTTTTTATCCACCATTAGACTACTAAATGTTATTATGTGGTTTATGTTGATGTTTTTATGTTTTCCAATATGATATTTGACCATAGAATTGTCATGTTTCATCAGCTGGATGCTAGGTATATTCCATTTCAATAGATATAGACTAGAATCCAGGGTAAAGATAGATTTAGATAAGTTGTAACCCTTGATATGTGCCACAATCACTCCATAAAGAGTCTCGAATGGTCAATAGATCTTCGTGGGTGTGTTTTTTATTTCATCACGGCACAAAATGTTGTAGATTCGGGCCATTATGGGAACTCCCAAGTAGAACATGTTACTAGCTGCCTGGATTTCTAAAATCACTAACATCCTCAAACACACCCCCATCCTCAGGTATCACATTGGATTCATCTACCCAGTTAGGAAGTTGGAAAGGAGGATAGTGTATCATAGTAATAGGTCCCATCCTCTTACAGTGTTGTACCAACACCTCTAATACCACCCTTCCTACATGAAAAACTAATATAATCCAACCTTCCTTCTTTGAGATGCGACTGGACACTTCAATTCTCAACCAAACATTCCGAAAATTCACATCCTTATTGAGGAACATGTCAAAATATTCTTGTATTGTGATGAACATTTAGATTAAAATTATCTTCTGATTCTCCTTAACGACCTCCATGATGTGATGACCAAATATCGGAGTCTATTCACTATATTACCATGTTTTCTATGGATGCAATAACTCATCATATTTTAATTCCTCATTTTGGATTTCACTGATATAGTGAATATCCCATAGGTTATTTCAAACTTCCCCATGGTGATGATGGAATATTTTCAGGTCTGGAGATCATCACCTGAGGATCTCTTTCATTAGATACTGGTGGTGGAAAACAGTTGAGCAACGATGTCCACACCGCTTCATACTAGCCGATGTTGTGTGCCTCTACGCCATATTCCAAGAATGTGTAGCTCAATCATTATTCCCACACCAACTCTATCATGATGTTACCACTAGACCTCATGTCCAAATCCATGTACATTCATAGTCTGTGGTTCCTCATGTTTCATGAATAGGTGGAGTCATAGTGGGCCAAAAATAAATCTGTTATTGGGTCATCCCATTTGAATAACCTAGTCCCCCCATTCAACATATATAAAGAATGTCCCATATGATCCCTAGGAACATGTCCATGCACATTGATGTTTTAGTAGGGGATATCATCTTCCCATGTGAACCATGACCATGGTGATTCGACTGTGAATGATAGAATTTCCACTTCATCCATTAGAAAGAAGTTCCATATAAGATGGTATCACATAGCATGTAGTCCTCCTAAAATTTCCCTAGAATTCCTAGTATCATTTGGTTGTCTTATACCACAATTTGAGCTCCAATTAGCTAAGTATATACACTCATCTCAATCCTTTGACCAACAACATCAACATCAATCAAAGCATCTTCACGTGGTTTGGACATTTTGAATGGATCATAAATCTCTAAAGATGATGCAGAAAAAAGTTTGAAATCAGTGCACAATATAATGTGCTACACAGAACATCTTCCAAAGGGCATGAAAAATTCCAAAAAAATTGTCAATGTATGATTTTGGTATGAAGCGAATGTTATGTGAAAGAAGCAGCTAAAGCACATTTTTTCACAATGGAGGACAGATCTTATGCATAAGAGAGAAAATCACTTATTACACAGAAATTCACGGTTTCTATACATAGGGCCCCAACATATTTATAGGCATGAAAGATACTTTTTATGTACAAATTTGGTATTTTACACACACGTTGATGAATTTAATATAAGACTCCTATAATTCAGTAGGGGCTTCAACATTTCTATCAAAACCTAAACATCTCATCACACTTAACCCAAGATTCTAAGAGGGTGTATTTAATGGTACTGAAATCAACTTGAGGATGTAAATTTTCTTGTTTGAAAAAATCAAATATATATTCAGACTCAAGGGATCATTATTAGAAGTACAAGGATGGCATGCACATGTTTTCTGGTTTGAATGCTAAATTAAAATTTGTCGGTTAAACGCTTACACGTAATGCAATGTCAAAAGTCCCATTGAATGATCTCTCACAATGGATGAAGGCACGACTAAGAGGATGAACTCTTATGCACCTAGAGTCTTACACACCATTGCTGAAGGCCTCATATAAATATTGAAGGCCACCCCTATCTTCATTAATGTGTTCCCCATTAGATGAAGAATTGATCGGCATCATGTACGATCCCTCTTCTGCACCATTGAATATGAATGGAAATCTCAAGGAATTAGATATTTTTTAATTGGTCCCCTAGGGTTCCTCCATACTCTGGGCCCATATTAGAATAACACTTTCTGATCACCTTCTCCTTATGTCGGGTCTGCAAAATAGACTCTTCTTGAATTCCACCGTAGCCTTGGATGCAACCAAATATTTCACTAAACAATGACTTTTTTTGTGTGGGATTCAGATTTTCCACAGAACAAAAAATTAAATCTCCTTGGGTTTCCTTTACTCCATCACACCATATTCGAGTCCCTATCACACTCGTCTTCCATAAATTGTGCAATACCCTAGCACGCAACCCTGGTCTCACGCATATGGATTTCTTGGTACCTTATGAGGTGTACCATGCTATGTTCCCAAACTATTGATTTTAATCATAGGTATGAAAATGCATATGGATTTTCTACAAAGACATGAAGATGTGCACCTCACAACTGACCACTCCACATAATTGTATCCTAGAATTGATGAATACATGTTCCACATGAATAGTATATGTGTGAAAATTATATAGGTCCATGGGGTGAGGAGTGAGTCCCCCATGTATGCAATGCATGGTGTAAAAATTCCTATTACCAATGTTTTAAACACATGAAATTAAACTATATTCTCACCCCATGCAATGTATATGGGGTGCCCCACATGTGACCCTTAAGGGATATCACCATGGTATGATCATTCAACCTCAGTCTCATTCCACATGTATGACTTGAAAATCCATTTTATGATGATTTCTTTATGGGTGGCATAGAGTGAGATATTCCTCCAAAAAAATGAGATCCTCTTCAAATGGAATGACATCATATTTAGAAATATTTAATGTGTATGTCCCATACCATCATTTGTTGTTGCATCATTCACGACATGACCATCTGGTCTATTTCTTGATCTAATTCCTCACACCGAGAATGCATCATGTTGGATTAGAGGTTATTAATAACCTTGATATTCAACATCAACATAGATGGGATTCTCTTATGGAAAATCCACAACATGTTTGATCCCCTATAGGAGACATCCAAAGGTGTAAGCACTAACTATACCCATATACTACATGCTAGTCAAATACTTAAGACCTATTAATTTTCTCAAATTTGATGGGCCTCCTCCTTTGGTATAATCGTTCAACCATTAGTTCCTCTCATAATAATACATGGGAATTGATTCCCAATAACTAAGATACATAGTAATCCTCTTTGATGTAAAAATCCAACAATTCAACCACTCCATCCAATCCATTCAATCCTTCAACCCTAGCCAATCCATCCACTCCTTCCACTACATCCAATCCACTCTCTCAATTTCCTCCATCAATAATCTCCCTTGATTTTCTCTGGGCTACCACGTTTCGGGAAGATCATTCCACCCACCGGGTCCACTCTTACATACAATACCAGCATGTCTCATTATTATATGGCACCCTCCTTATGTGTAAGACCCGTCATGTCCCCCCAATTGGGATGCTCCTATGGGTAAGACTCATCTTTATCTTCACTACTCCTAGAATTACCCAAGAATATCCCATATGTAAGACCCACATATCAATCAAACAATGAGATATCCTCATGAGAAGTGCATATCCCATGCATAATCCACACATTAACCCCACTCCCATTGAACTGTGAGGGATTGGATCCATGTATACTAAAAATATTATGTAGGATGCCTCCTTGATGTTCAATCCTAACCATTGTAACCCCTGGTGACACTCCTCTATTTTCACCTCCCTAGTCCACCTTTTGGGGTGTTCTGATCAATCTACATGGTGTGACATATTCCCTTTATGTGACACACACAACAAGTTCATATACAAAGGTTATTTGAACCATCCACCCATTAAACCCATTATGAGTTCCCTTATAGTGGTGCACTACCTTGATCCTTCTCCCAAAATAATTATAATCATCAATATGTCTCCTCGTGATTTTAAATTTGTGACCAATCTCACGATGAAACATCATGCTAAACATGGGATTCCTGAGGTTAATTCATTGGAAGATATTCCTTTTGAATGATTTATATTGCGATTGACACGAGATGCCTTAAGTTCCCACGCCAAAATATTCCCACCTATGAGGAAGAATACTGATGACCAATGATTCAACATCCAGACATTTTAGTGATTCCCAACATGATTACACATTTGGTCGATTGTTGCATCAATGCCTATAGCAACTGGAATGTCTGAAATATGTAGTGTAATTACAAATAATCCATAAATATATGGAACCAAGAATGACCATTGCAACCATACATAAATATATGAGGGAGACTCGATATATAAGATGAATTCCATGGAGGAATCCATAGAAGGAGGAACCAGTATTCCATCATCACATTTCAATCAAGGGGCATACATCATGAAGAAAGTGTTGAATTCCATCTACCATTGGAATGATGGAATATGGGGGAACAATGCATGCTAGTGCATGTAGCGATATGGCGGAGGGATTCCCTTGCAGAGGCATTGGAAACAACCTAGTCCCCAAAAAACCAAAACCCCCAATACCAAAAAGTGTACACCCTCAACCCCAAAACCCCAAAACTGTCATCCCCAAAAGAACCTGAAACACTCTTCCTTATGAAATAAAAAATCCTTATCCGATAAAACCTGAAACCCTTATCCGCAAAAAACCCCAAAATCAAAATCCCAAAAAAACATATACCATCATCTCCCAAAAAACCTAAACCCTATGTCCCAAAAAACCACAAACCCTCAGACATAAAAAAACCTAAACCATAATACCTAAAAAACAATAAACTTGTATCCCAAAAAAAACTCTTAACCCATAGTTCCAAAAAATCCTAAACCCTTAACCCAAGAAAACAGTAAACTCTCATTCCAAAAAACACCAAACACTCGTCCCAAAATACCTCGAAATCCTCTTGCCCAAAAAATATCTAATATCATGGGTCAATAAAACCACAAACCCTCATCCCCAAAAAATCCTCAACCCACAGCCCAAAAAACAAAAATTCCTCAAGAAACAAAATATAAAAACCATCATCCCCCAAAAAACTACAAACCATTAGCGTTGAAAAACCCAAAACACACATCACTAAAATACCGTAAAATATGATGAAAAAAAATAATAAACATTAGATACAATAAACCAAAAAACATCATCCCGAAAAAACCATAAATCCTCATCCCCAAAAAAAATTAATGCCACATCCCAATAAACCATAATCCCTCTACACTATTAAACCTGGTTTTCTAAATCCCAAAAAAAACCCAAAATCCTTAGCCCCTCCATACATGAAATATTCCACCCCATAATTCCCTATAACATTATCTTAAAAACAATGTAAACAATCAAAACCAAAATACCCAAATCCCACTAGACCCAAAAATCCCTTATTTATCAACTCCAAAAAACACTACAACCACAACCCCAAGAATACCAATAACCCTTAGACCTAAAAAACACTGATCTCTTTCACCCAAATAACCCTACACTATCATCACCCAAAACCCTAAACATTTATCTCCAGACTACCCTAACCCCCTGGCCATAAAAAGGCAAAAAACTATTCCCTAAAAAAACAAAATCATGAGTCCCAAAAAAAATTAAAGACTTCAACACCCAAAAAAACCTGAAAACCCTCAGCCCCAAATAAATCACAAAACCCTCAACCACCAAATACCCTAAAACCATTTCTCCAAATATGGTAATCATCCGACCGAAAATTACATAATCCTAATGACCCAAAAAAACTAATCTATCATAAAAAACCAGAAAACCCTATTCCCCAATAACTATGAACCCTAATATAAGAAATCTAAATACCCTATACAATAAGACCTTAAAAACCCTAAACCATCTGCCCCAAAAAACCATAAACCTACATCCAAAAAAACTATGACATTATCTTCATCAAAAAACATTAAACCCTTATCCCAAAAAACCCAAACCCCAAAAAATATTCCAAATATACGCCCCCAAAACCCCAATACATCATCCCCAAAAAACCCTAAGCACTTCACCCGAAAAAACTGATAACTCTCATCCTTAAAAAACCCTTATCCCATAGTCCAAAAAAAACTCAAACCTAATGAACTATAAACCCTCATCCCCAAAAACACTAATCCCTCATCCCTAATGAAACTAAACCTAAAATCCTAAACATAACCATAATACATATGTCTGGAAATACAATAAACATTCAACCTTAGATAATTCCAAACCATCAACCCGAAAAAAACAGAAAACCTCATGCCCAAAAAACCCAAAAATATCAGGCCAAATTGACCGCAAACCCTCAACCCCAAAAACTCTGATACTATCATCCCCAATAAATCCTAATACCTCGCAAGAAAAAAAACCCCAAACCCTTTGGATGAAAATTTTAAAAACATTATTCCTAAAGAGAACTAAACCCACGACCCAAACAACAAAAACTGTAGATCCAAAAACCAAAACATCCATCCATAGAAAACCACAAACCATCATCCAAAAAAACCCTTAATACCTCAAAACAAAGAAACCCTAGACCCTCATAAAAAATCAACACTACATACTCATACCAAAAAAATTCTCAAACCCCTTACCAAAAAAACACTAACCACTCACCTAAAATACCCTCAACCATCATCCCTAAAAACCTAAAAACCCACTCCTTAAAAAAACGTTTGAAACCCAACCCAAAAAACACTAAACCCTCATCCCCTAACTCCCTAAATACTAATTCCTAAAATACCCAAAACTCTTATCCCAAATAAACCATAAGATTCAACAACAACAATGAACACAATCCCTTAACCAATAAAAAACACTAAATAATGTCCGAAAAAACACTAAACCCTATTCCAAAAAAAATTAAACAATCATCTGAAACCCATCACAAAAAAACACATAAACCATTATACCTAAATAATCTTCAATAATCATCCCCCCAAAAACCTAAACCCTCAAACCACGAAAACCTAAACAAATAGCCCTAAAAAACTATACACTCTATCCCCAAAACTCAAAACCCTAATTCCCAAAAAACATCTACAATCCAAACCCCAAACCAGTAATCCCTCAACCCTTGAAACCCTAAACCCTCATCCCAAACAAACCTACACCCATAGAATAAAAAAACTCTAAAATCTATTAGAACAAACCCATAATCCTCTCACCATAAACACCTAAAAATCAGCCTGAATAAAACCTAAACCCACCACCTTATATTCCAAAACCCAATTCCCTCAAAGAATTAAATCCCTTATAACTATACAAAGCTAGTCGTCACCCCCATAATAACATTAACCCTCAAACCTAAATAATCTAAACCCCTATCCCCAAAAAACCCAAAACACTCAACCCCATAAATTATGAACTGGCCACATGAAAGAACCCTAAAACCTCGGCCCCAAAGAACCATAAACCATCATCTCCGAAAAACACTAAACACCCATCCCAAAAAACTAGAATACATTCTTCCAAAAAATATCATAAACACTCAACCCCAAAAGAACCCTTATCACTCTGACCCAAAAAATGCTAAAATCTCATCCCCCATAGCCATAAACCATCAGCCCCAAAACACCTAAATTTGCATACAAAAATGATCATACACCCATATACCAAAAAATAAAAAATCCAAATCTCCATTATAATCTAAACTATCATCCACAAAAACCTGAAATCCATAACATTAACAAATCCCTAAACAGTTATCCCAAAAAAACCATAAACCCTCAACCAATAAAATTCCAACACTATTAGCCTGAAAAAACTGTAACCCACATCCCTGAAATACCCTAAAATCCCCTCCCCAATAAGAAAATCACAAAACCAAAAAAAAACCCAAAACCCCATCCGCAAAAATCACCAAACCCACTATCCCAAAATCTACAAACACGTGAAACCAAATACAATAAACCCCCAAAATTTTCATCCCTAAAAACTGCAAACCCTTATCCCCAAAATAACCATATACTGAAGCCCATAAAACCAAAACCATTAGCATTAAAAATACTTAAACCGTTATCCCAAAAAAATATTAAACAATTATCTAAAAACAAACCTAGACCCTCATCCAAAAAAACCTTAAACCATTAGACCCAAATAAAGATAACCATCATCCCCAAAAAACATTAAATTATTATGGCCAAAAAATACCTAAACCCCCAAGACATAAAAATCCACAATCCCTCAGCCACATAAAATCCTAAACCCTCATCCCCCCAAAAAAACTCATGCCTCTTCCCAAAATAACAACATACCCCCATTCCCATAATACCACAACCCCTTATCCATAAAAAACCATTAACCCTCATCCTCAATAAAACTAATACATTGACTCCAAAAAACACAAACCCTCTTCTCCCAAAAAACAATAAACATGCTTCCCAAAAAACCATTACCCTCGTGCCCAAAAAACATTATACTTAATCACTAATAAAACATAAAACATCATCCTAAAAAATCAAAGAACACTCATCACCAAAAAAACTGATAACTCTGCATAAAAAAACCAAATCCCTTAGACCCAACAACCCTAAACCAACATCCCACATAACCTAAATCCTTCATCCCTAAAAAACCATAAACCAAAAACACCAAAAAATAATAATACCTCTTCTAAAAAAATTTAACCCATATACCCACAAAACCCTATACCCTAAACCCCCCAAAAAACACCAAACACATAGCCCAATAAACAATGACCCCTCTTCCCACAAAAACACAGAAACCTTATCCTCAAAATAGACAAAACCCTTAGACACAAAAAAACACAAAACCATTAGCCCTAAAAAGACTTAAGACCTATCCCCAAAACCCCCACAACCCTCAACCCTCAACCCCTAAAACCATATCTAAAGTAAATATATATTATACATATAAATAATGAAAAATACATATTATAAAAATAATATTTTATAATATAATATACAAAAATATATTATATACATGTTTTATAAAAATACATTATACCAATATATCATGGAAATATACAATATAAATATATTAATCACTTATATTATATAAATAATTATTACTAAATTATGTCATACACATATATTACAATAATTTACATGAATAAAATAGGAATTTTTTTTATTTATATATATTATATTTATAGGTATATAAATAAATATTAAATATTAAATATCTATATATTATAATAGAATTTTATAAAAATATACATATTATAAAAACAAATATATATATTATATTACAGAAATATATAATATAAAAATATATATAATACAAATAAAGATGTATATTAGAAAAATATGAATAAATACATATATATATATATATATTATGTATACATAAATATATAAAACACAAGTATATTATAAACATATATTTTACATATATTTTATGTATGTATATTATATAAATATATTTCACAAATATATTTCAATAGAGTTCGTTCAATGGTTGAATTTTATCATCCAATTTTATTTATGATGATTTTTCTTACATCGAAACTATTTTTTTTTGGATTGGCCCATATCCCAATTAACATTGAACCTTGGTATCTTCCATAATTACTATAATTTATATTATTATGACTAAAAGATTATACTATGTGGCCAAAATCACCATAAGAATCCATAATGTCGATGAAAATAATAATTTTTTATAAATCCTATATTTCGTCTACGTGAAATAATTATTGTTTTTAACATGTCTAGACATAATTCATGAATTAATTCATCAACCAAAAATTTTGGGTTATTCAAAACTGTTATCATTATTATGTACATTCTCTTATTAAACTAGTTTTTTCCATTCTTTATCAATTTTAATTGAAATTATGAATTATATATATTTTCAATGATTATATATACAATTAATTTTAAAGTAATAATTCCTTCTGATGTTACATAACTTTTTCCATAAAATTTAACATAGGATATCAATTTTTATATATGTTGGAATAATTATTATAAATTATTTTCAGGTACTTAACATTTTAGGTGTGCATGTATTGGTCCCTCCTTTAAGAATCTACGATTATCATCCATGTATATGAAATAAATCTTTATTTATTAAAATTCTTTGTAAATACATTTTTTTATCTTTTAGTTGATGGAATGATAGTCTATTTTTCCTATTTATCACATTTGAGTTTCGTATTACTCTGTATATTCCTATATTATAATTTCATTTGTTTAGGGGATTTATGAATGACACGATGGATCATTTTATGATATTTAGGAATAATCGTAGTTAGTGGATTTAAATATTTAAAAGTGAGATTTATCTTGTAAATATAGATTTTATAGAGGCCCCAATGATTCATATATCGTAATATTACCCAACTAATACCCCTACAATCAGGTACACAAATCTTTACTCCCCAAAAATCATACCTTTAATCAGAAATGTGTTAATAACTAGTACCAATTGTATAATTTTTGAAAATGATAGATATCACCCCTTTTAGAAAACTGAATGTAGTGTAAATTTCATCCTCATCAAATTCATCTCCCAAATAGATATAATTACATTTGGTTTCATTGAGACTTATCACATGTCTCTTTTATGTTTATTGTAAATATTTATGAATTAGTATCCCCTTGGATTAATAAATCTTATTGAATTACAAGAACGATAGGTGAATTTCAACGAGATATGGAGAATGTGTGTCCAAGAAAATACAATGATAAATGTTTGAGAGATGAGATAATTATGATGAATGATGGCTATAACATTCACCTTCCATGGATTTAGAGGACAAAAGATTAGCCATAATAATGTGATTTACGAAGGTAAATTTCTGTGTAAAAGGGAAAAAATATGAGTCCTTCATATTGGCATCACATGATTTGAATGTATTTTATATCTCAGATATGGAAAAAAAATAATTGTTCAATTTTCCTATTGGCAAATAAAAAATTATTTGGTCAGATGAAAATTCAATCAAGGATGACCCTTTCATTGGGAGATCACAATGAATTAATGACGGTCCTAATGTAGACAATGTGTTCTTCACATTATGATCTTAATATTCCCTAATAAGAAAAAACTATAATGAATTAAACCGCTTAGGATGATTATAATGTAATATTACTATATACTTTTACTATTTTATTTAAAAATCATAAAACGAAACATTTATTTAATTTTTATTATTTATTATAGAGTTCATTTAGCAAAGAATATTTTTTTCCATTATTCTTTCCATTATAAAAAAAATCCATTTAATTATACTCCCGGAAAACCATTTCACCCCTATTGTTTTTAATTAATCACATTAATTCATGATCCCTCCACTAACTTGGAAGGAAGAGAAACAGTGCTACCAATGCTCAATTAAAAAGGTAATATTCTTCCATAAAAACTAAAATAATTGTCTATATAATTAAATTATTTTATAATATTTATGTTCAATATATTTATTTTAAGGAATTACTCACATATGAATTGTTTTTATATAGGTGTATTATTTTGTTCAATTTGGGATGGTCTATTAATCATTCAATCATTTCTGCAAAAAAACATCCCTAGATTTCTTCTCCAAAAAAACTGTTTCATTATTGCATTGTTAGAATTTATCACATTCCTCCATGTTCCCTAGACTACTCAATTACAGAGATAATGTTTATGTTTTCATAGTAAAATCACAGTGCATAAAATTATGGAATTATTTAATATTTATATTTAATTTATTTATTTTTAGTATTACTCTTATAATAATTGTTTTACTACATAGCTGGATTCTTTTGTTTGATTTGGGATGTTTTGTTCAAAGATACTCATGCTTGTGAGAGATTGGACTTCGAGCCTATATCTAAGATAATGAAAATAAGGAAATTCACCAACAAGGCCTACAACAATCATGAAAATGGGATTTCATACTACATAGTTAATTAAAATTTTCTTCATTTTATATATAATTTAAATGTTAAATTACTTATCATTTTTATCAAATATATTTTTATTTTTTTTCAAAATATATTGGGATATCATAATTTTATTTAAAATATCCACAACAAGACACATAATTGATGAAATGGTTCTTTTTACCAATGTTACAACGATTTCCATTCCCATTTCCTTACATTTTCATAATGAAATCACAACATAATAAATAAATTTCCATAGGTGAAAACCCATTCTTTTTGTTGAATGAAATATGATTAGGGGAAGATCATGTGCCGATTTTGTTGAATTCATGTGAAATAATCGTATGATGAACATCCTCTTCTCTTATGGCCTTCAAAAACGAGCATGTTTTTTTTCATCTACGAACATTGTGTCATTATATATTGTTGGTAGTATAACAATAAATGGTGACTTAAAACATGGTAAAATTGTAATTTATGATAATTTTGGGACATTGGGATGTGTATTAATCATCCACACATCAGTCCGACACATGGTATGACTGGTATGACTAATTGTGATTATTTTTATTTAAAATTGACCATATGATTTTCTAAAAAATAAAAGTGAAATACTCAAAAGCAGGAAATAAAATTTTGATTAGTTTGGTACATTAATAAAATAATCCATAAGTCATTTTTAACATTTATAAATTATCAAATCCTCAATATTCTATATGATGATCCTTATATGACAAAAATTGTCCATTATAAGTTTAATATACGCAATTTTAAAAAGTGTAACTCAC
Source organism: Viscum album (assembly GCA_963277665.1). Taxonomy (NCBI): domain Eukaryota; kingdom Viridiplantae; phylum Streptophyta; class Magnoliopsida; order Santalales; family Viscaceae; genus Viscum; species Viscum album. The sequence goes on from OY728141.1 coordinate 1,901,147,108, forward strand.
TAAAAATTGAGCAAAAGAATCAGATTTTGTTTGATAACATAGAGGATTGATTAATAAATAATGTTTTATTTATAAGAATCGGTTTCACATCAAACTGATACATGATGTGATATGTAGAGTCGAATTGTGAGTTTCCAATTTAAAATGAAAATTTAGTAAAAAAGAAGAGTCACATACTCAAATTTATGAAAACACATTATTATATTTTATATACATTAGGAAAATGATCCTTATGTCATTTGAGACATTTTGGAATCAAACACACCTCCATACGTCACAATGTATAAGGATTAAAATTCCATGTGATTATTTTATTTAAAATTTACATTAATTTTAGTAAAAAAGGACGACTAACATACTCCAAACTGAGAAAATATATTCATATTTTAAGGACACATTAATAAAATGACCCATATGAAATTTGGGATGTGTATGAGTTATACACACCTCAATATGATGCATAGTGTGGCCGATGAGACTCAGTGTGTGTCATTTTATATAAAATTGACATCAATTTAAGTTAAAAAGGAAAACTACCCTATTTAACATTTTGAAACCACATTCATATTCTTTTGATACATTATGAAAATGATCCATATGTCATTTTTATTTTTAATGATTCAGATTCACCTAAATGTGATACACGATGTGCATGGTCTGACTTATTTTGTCTGTTATCTATTTTAAATCCGCAGTTTAGTTTAAAAAAAGTCAATCACTAAGAATAAAAAAAGCTCATAGTTTCATGATAATTTTTTAAAAAATTAATAATTCATTTGGGATGTGAATTAATTAGTATCATATAGAACTGACACATGATTCCACCAATATGAGTCAAAGTGCATGTTTCCTTTTTAAAATGTCATTTTTGTAAAAAACGTGATTTCCTCAAAACCAAGTAAACAAATTCATATTGTATCAATATATTATTAATAATATCCACAATTAATTTTTTATTTGTAGGAATAATTAACCCATAAATCTAATGTACGGTGTGATCAGTATGACTATAAGGGATTATTATTTAAAATTTACATTAATTTTAGTAAAAAGGATATCTGGACTACCCAGAACTGAGAGTACTCATCTGGATATTTTTATTCTTTAAAAAATTCTACATAATTCAACTTTTTTGTGTATGAATCAGATGAAACTATATCTAATACACATTATGCCTGGTATGACTCAATGTGTCTCTTATCAGTTTAAAATCACCAATTTAGTTCAGAAAGTGTCACTCCCTAAAAACAAAGAAAACATTCTTGGGATTCCTAGATAATTTTGGATATCGATTCATAACTCATCATTGGCTTATTAATATTAATACAATGTAAATCCTTTACATGATGTGATCAATATGATTCATAGTGAGTTTTACATTTTAAAATGACATTTAAAAAAAACAAGTGACATACTCAAAACCTAGTTAAAGAATTAAAATTGTTTTAATAAATTAGAAAAAATTTCCATAAATGATTTGGAGAATGTATGAATATGTTAAAACTTAATATGACTCTTGGTGTGATTGGTATGACTCAATCTGTTTCATTTTATTTAAAATTGGAATAAATTTTAGTAAAAAAAGACAACTTAAATACTCAAAATTGAGAGAATGAATTTCTAATTTTATAAAATTTATTAAAATGATAAATAAGTCAGTTTTTATGTTTAGGAATCATCCCCACCTTAATTTGACACACGATGGGACTGGTATGACTCCATGTGTATCATTTTATTTAAAATTGGCATTAATTTAAGTAAAAAAGAACAAATGACCAACTCAAATTTTTTAAAAACGATTAATATTGTTTTGATTCAATAAGAAAATGATCCATAATTAATTTTTTATTGTGTAGGAATCAATCACACCTAAATCTGAAAAACAATGTGCCTAGTATGGCTTAATTTTCCCGTTATTAGTTTAAAATCAACATTTTAGTTTAAAAAGTGTCACCCACTAAAAACCGAGTAAATGAGATCAAACATTAATGATAATTTTGGAAAATGATATATATGTAATTTTTGATGTTTATGAATCATTATCATGCCAAACTAGCACACAATGTGACCAATATATTTCAAAGTCCATGTTTACAGTTTAAAATGGTGTTTTATTAAAACAGAAAAGTGATGTACTCATAACCTAGAAAACACATTCATACTAAATTGAATATCTATTAAAATGATGGATAAGTCATTTGAGACATAAAGGAATCATATGCACCTCAATCCACTGCATGGTGTGACCAGTATGACCATATGTGCATCTATTCTGTATATAAGTTTTTGTTTAGTTTAAAATGTGTATCACATCACCAAATCCATGAATATGAGGCAATATTACTTTCTCATCATTCTATCAACTATTACATAAATAATTTCCATATCATTTTTATCATATAATTAGTTTATCAATTTTCAAATAGATAGTGCCTGAAGGTGAACAATAAATGGTGTGATGTGAAAAAATCAACTGCAACTCAATATGAAACACAATGTTCCTGGTATGACTCAAATTATTATTTAAAATCAACACATTCTATTAATTTATTTCTCTATATTATTACTAACAAAAGAATTTTTTCTTATACATGTATGTTTTTTATTGGAGTAGGGTTGGAATCAAAATACAATTGAACATTGATGTTTTTTAATGTTTAAAATAATTTTTACTTATGTAATTGCATAAACCAATGATTAAAATTTCTATAATTCAGAATTTTTTGTTTTATTTATGTTGTATATATTATTTAATTTATATTCTGTATTGGTACTAGAATTTTCTGATTTTTTTGTTTTTTGTTCTACAATGTGCGGTTATGGAACCCTACCTTATTACTGTAGTGAACTGTTATAGAAGACTACAAAATGAACCTTCATTAGAATATCTACAAGTTTGGATAAATGAATTCTTTTCTAATAAATGGGTCCATTTTAGTAATTTTTTATGAATGGATAAATCAATGCACTTACGGGCATTGATATATGAATACATTATCAATACTTATAAAAGAAGTGATAAAATCCTAGATCTTTTCATCCTTCTCTTGTATTTAGTGCTACAGTAATGCTGATAAAGGCCTTTTATAGTTCTTATAATGTCCTTTTTAAAAACTTCATCACCCAAAAAAACCAAAACCCTTAGCCCTAAAAAACAAAAACCCATCATCCATCAAAACTGTAAAACCTCATCCCTAAAAACACCCCAAAACCCCATCCCCAAAAGAACTTAAACCCTCATCCCCTAAAAAACAATATTCCCTCTGCACAGAAAAACTAAACAAATAGCCCCAAAAAAACCTAAACACTCATTCCCAGAAAACTCTAATCCCCCATCCCCAAAAAACCCATACCTTTATTCCTATAAAAAACCCTACATGATTCTCCACAATAAACCCCAATCCCTCAGCCATAAGAAAACCAAACATGCATCAACAAAAAACTACAAATTGTGAAACCATAAAAATACCTTATAACTCAGCCAAACCCCCCCCCCCCCAAACAATACACCCCCAAAACCGAAAACTATCATATCCAAAAAACAAAAAACCTCATCCACAAAAAACAATAAACCATCATCCCCCCAAAACACTAATTACTCAGCCACCAAACAATAGGAAACCATCATCCAAAAAAACCCTAAACCATCAGCCCCAAAAATTTATAAACCTTATGCCCAATAAAAAAATCCAAGGCTTAATATCCCCAGACTCTCTACTCCAAAAAATCCAAAACCATCATCCCAAAAAAATTCTAAACCCTCAACCAAAAAAGACCCTAAACCCATATCCCAAAAAACAACCCATCAAACCCAACTAATCATAAACAATCCTCTAATAAAACCCCAGAACTCTTAGCTCCAAAAACACTATATAATTAGTCCTCCAAAACAGAATCCCATATCACTAAAAATCCATATTCCCTTAGTGCCAAAAACCACAAAACCATTGTCCCCAATATACTATAAACCATCATCCTCAAAAATGTCCTAAACACTCTCCCCCAAAAAATCCTAAACCCTCATCTGTAAAATTCCCTAAACCCACTGCCACCAAAACAGTATTCTCTCTCAACCAAAAATATATAAACCATAATTCAAAAAAAATTCATAACCACATGACCCGATAATATCCCAAAACCTTGGCCCAAAAATTCCCAAAACACTCAGCCCCAAAAAACCCTATATTTTCATCCAAAAAAATAATATAAAATCTACCATAATAAACCATAAACCCTCTTCTGCAAAAAAACCCAATCCCAGTTCCCAAAAACACATTAAACCATCTTCCAAAAAACACTATACACTATTCCCTAGAAAACCCTTAAAAACTCAATCCCAATAAAAACTAATCCCTTGGCCCCCAAAAAAGATAACACCGAATGTTTTAAAAAAGCTTACCTCTATCCCTAGAAAACTAAAAAGATATTCCCAAAAACCCCATCAAAACTAGATCCCCAAAATCCCAAAATCCTCAGCCTAAAAACTAGAAACACTCATCTCCATCTCCCTAAATCCTCTCCCCCCACAAAACCATTATCTCTCAACCCCCAAATATCCCAAAACCACATCCCCAAAAGCTCTAACCATTAATCCTGAAAACCTATTAACCCTTAGCCTCCAAAAACCATAAAATCGCATCCCCAGAAAACTCAAAACCCATAGCCCACAAAAAAAACAGAACCCTCACCAAATAAAAACACTAAAACATCATACCTAAAGAACCCTAAACCTACAACCCCAAAAATCCATAGTCCCACAGACCCAATAAAACATAAACACTCAGACCCAATCAAAACAAATCTCTAAATCCCAATAAATCCTATAACATAATTCCCAAAAAAAAAATTCATCCACACAAAACCAAAATCCATTGCCTCAAGAATCCATAAACCATCAATCCTAAAAAACAATTAATACACAACGCCCAAAATAAATAATATATCAACGAAATAAAATACCAAAATTATGGAACAAAATAACCCTTAACCCTAAACCCCAAATGACCCAATACACTAAGCCCTTAAATATCCCGAACCCTCATCCCCAAAAAACATAAAACATCAACCCCAAAAAATAGTAAACCCTTAGCCATAAAAAACAATAAACCATTATAACCAAAAAAACAATAAACAACCCCCCCACCAAATAATCAAAAAACCTCAACCCTAAAAAACCTCAATCCCGACTCCATCAAATTTCTTAACACTCATCCCAAACAACTTAAAACCCTCCACCCAAGAAAGATAAAAACCCCAGACCCGAAAACTCCAGGCCCTTAGCCCGCAAAACCAATTAACATCAACCCCATAATTCCCAAATTCCATAGCCCCAAGAGTCCAAAAACCCTCAGCCACCAAAACCATTAAACCTTCTCCCCCGAAAAACCCTTAAACCTCATAAAAAACCCTAAACCCTCCTCAATAAAAATCGTAGAACCATCCACCGAAAAAATCCGTAAACCCTGATCCCCAAAAACCAACTACCCTATCACCCAAAACACTTTTTATCTAAACAAAAAACAAAACACTAAACCCAAGACTAAATAACATATAACCTCATTCGAAAGAACAATAAAACCTTATCACCAAAACCACTAAACCCTCTATACCCAAAACCAATAAACCCATGACCCCAAAAAATCAGTAAACCATTATCCCAAAAAACAAATAAACACACAACTCTAAAAATCCCAAAATCCTAAGACTAAAAAAATCCCAAGTCCACATACCATAAAACCCTAATGCTGAAACCCCAAAAAACCATTAACCCATAATCCCAAAAATTCATAAACCATTATCCCCCAAATACCAAAAACCCTATTTCCGAAAAAAATATAACCCATAGACCCAAAACCCAAAGAACCTAATCCCAAATAATTCATGAACCCTTGGCCTAGAAAAACCCTAGAGAATGGTTCCAAAAAACTCACAATCCCCATCCTTAAAAATCCATTATCTCATAGCCCCAAAACCCTAATCCCTAGGCCCAAAAAAACCCTAAAACCATGATCCCTAAAAATTGTAAACCGTCAACACCAAAAAACCTAAACCCTTTGCCCCCAATACTATATAACCTTCAGCAAAAAAAACCTAAACCCTCTCACACAAAAAAACCCTAAATCCTTGGCACCAAAAAACCATAAACCCTAATCCCCATAAATTCCGAAACCCTCTGACCTTAAATATAGTAAACCATAGTCCCAAAAACCCCAAATAATTTTTTCCCGAAACCCCTAACCCCATAAACCCATTGAACCAAAATAGTCGGGAATATAAAAACCTAAACTAAATAACACAAAAAAACTCTAAACCCTAATCCCCAGAAAATGATAAACTCTCAGCCACAAATATATTAATTCCTCAACCCTAAACAATTATACACCCTCAATCCACAAAAAAATGTCAACCCAAAAAAAACCCTAAATTCTATGCCCCAAAAAAAGTAAACCATCAGTCCCAAAAAAACTTAAACCCTCAACCATAAAATCACTAATACCTTATCCACAATACACTAAATAGTAATCCCAAACCCTTAAATCTCATCCCCATGAAACCCTAAACCATCATCCATAAAGAAACCTATAACCAAAATCTAAAAATCCCCAAACCCTATGCCCTAAAAAACAAAAACACTCTTCCCTAAAAATCCATAATACCTCATCCATGATAAAACCATAACCCTCATCCCTAAGAGAGATATAAAACATTATCCCTAAATTTAAAAATACACCATCCCCTAATAAACATAACCCACCTAAAATAAAACTAAACCCCATTGCCTAGAAAACCCCGAATCTGTATCCCCTCCAAAACTATAAACCCTCATACCCAAATAAACCTAAAACCCAAGCCCTTGATTACCCCACTCATCCAAAATAATATTTAGACGGTCACTGGCCGAATTCCACAAAACCTAATCCACAAAAAACCCAATTCCCTCAGCCCAAAAAAAACCAAAACACTCACACCAAAGGAAACCTAAACCCTATATTACATAAAATCAAAACCCTTGTACCCTTAAAAGACTAAAACATAAGAAAAAAAATCCTATCCCCTCTTCCATAATGAATCCCAAAACCATTATATCCAAAATAAACCAAAACCTCATATCACAAAAAACTGAAACCATTATATCCAATAAACACAAAACCACTCGTATAAAAATCCAAAAACCCTTTGGCCCAAGAAAACAATAAACCCTATGTCCCAAAAAAATTAATATACCCTAAAAATTCCCTTAATAATCAATCCAAAAAACATAATCCCATATACCTAATAAAACCAAAACCATTCATAAAAAACCCTAAACACAAAGACCCAAAATACCTACACCCTCTTCCCCAAAAAATTACATAAGACATTAGCCAAAAAATTCCCAAAACCATTTTCCCCAAAAATTTTCAAATCCTTGGAGCCATGAAACATGGAACCCTCATCCCAAAAGAAACACTAACATCGAATTCTTAAAAATCATTATTTATTGGTCCCAAAAAACCTTAATCCCCCAGCCCCAAAAAACCCAAAACCCTTATCCATAAAAAACACTCATCTCTAAAACAACCATGCACCCTTAGCCCCACAAAACTATAATCCCTCAACCATAGAAAGTTAAATAACCCTCATAACAAAAAGACATAAATTATTTGCACTAAAATCCTAATACACCAGCCTTAAAATACTCATAACCCTCTACCCCAAAATCAATAAACACTAATAAAAAAAATCATAATCCCCCATCCCAAAAAAACCCTAGACCCTTAGCTCAAAAAATTCTAAACCATAAACCACAAAAAACCCTAAAACCACAGCCCCCCAAAACCATAAACCATCCACCCCAAAAAACCTAAAATTATCGGACCCAAAATATAGAATACCATCTTCCTCAGAAAAAACCTAAACCATTTCCCCAAAAAAAATGAAACCCACATCCAAAAAAATCACTAAATACTAAGCCCAAAAAATTCATAAAACACATGATCCAAAAAAAACCCAAGCATTCAACACAAAAAACCATAAACCCACTTCCAAAAAACACTAAACACTCCGTAAAAAAACTCGAAGCCCTTAGAACCAAAGAAACATAAACCATAATAAAAAAATTACCAAAACACTCGTACCCAAAATAACATAAACCCAAAGCCCAAAAAAATCAAAAATCCTCATCACCCGAAAAAAACATATTTACCATTATCACCAAAAAACACTTGACCCTAAGCTAATAAAACCCTAAACCCATATATAATGTGACCCTAAACTCTCATCCCCTTGTATCCTAAGACCCCAACACCAAATAAACCATAAAACATCAATGAAAAAAATCTAAAACCCTCTTCCTAGACATACACTATTCCCTCGCCCCAAAAAATTCAAAACCCTCATCCATAAAAACCCTATACAATAATAAAAAATGAATCAACCCTAAACCATAGAATATCCTTAACCCTCATCCCCAGAAAACCCTAACCCCAAATCCCAAGAAAAATATTAAACAAACATACATAGAAATTTTGGAACCCTCAGAACCAAAAAACCATACACCCTCATCCCCGAAAAACCTTAAACAACGACCCCTAGAAATTCCCAATCCTCTCCCTAGAAAACCCTTAACCATCTATACATGAAATCCAAAAACCATCTTCCCCAAAAAAATGATAGAAACTCATCCCCAATATACACTAAACCCTCATCCCCAGATATCCCTAAATCCAGAACCAATGAAAACCCTAAACACTCATCCCAAAGTAACACTAAACCCTCATCCCCAAAAATCCAAATAACTCATCCTCAAAAAACCTGAAGCCATTTTTCAATGAAACCAAAAACCCCAAAAATTCCCATAACCCTCAACTAGAAAAAACCCAGACACTTATACCATGATAACCATAAACCATCAACCCTATAAAACCATAACACTAATCCATAGACACCCCTAAATCCTCAGACCCATAATACACTAAACCCTCTTCCATAGAAAACCAAAAAACGTCATTTATTGAATACCATAAAATCTCACCCAAAAAAATCATAAACCCGCTTTCCTAGAAAAACCCAAAAAGTCATTCCCCAAAAACTCTAATCCATTATCCCTATAAAACAAAAAACCCTAATCTATAGACCCCACCCCCCAAAAAAACTAAATCCTTAGCCAATAAAAAACACCAACCCTTCATCCCCATAAAACACTAAACCCTTATCCCTAAAATTTTTTAAACCCTCACCCTATTAAACCCTAGATGCAATGCCATATTAAATATATACCCTCATCAATAGAAAATAATAATCCCTCAGCACAAGAAAACCAAAAAACCTCATTCCCAAAATACAATAAACCCCTTTTCCCATAAGGACGAAAAACCTCATCAATAGAAAACCATAAACCTAAATCCCTAAATAAACTATAACTTAAAACCTAGAATTCCCAAAACCAACAAATCCCAAAAAAATCCCACATTTCCAAATAACCCCAAACCCTCAGCCTAAAAACCCCATATGCAAAAACCCATAACCCACATCGAAATAAACAATAAACCCTTAGCCCCAAAAAAAACCCCCATCCCTTAAAAATGACAACCTGTAAGCCTCCAAAAACTCCCAAACACTCAACCCCAAAAATTACCGAACCATTATCCATAAAAATCACAAACACCCAGCCACAATGAACACAAATCCATTAACCCAAAGAAACCAATACCATCAGTCCCAATAAAACAAAAACCCCCATCCCCCAAAAACCAAAAAACATCATTCCCAATAATCCTTACTCCTCTACTATAATAACCCTAAAAATACATCCCCAAATAAACCCTAAACTATCAGCACCAAAATGTGTAAAATACTCATCCCCAACATACACAAAACACTAATCCAAAAAAAACATTAAACTCTATTCCCTAGAAAAACCCCAAACCCTTAGGACTAAAATCACCATGCCCATATTCCAAAAACACTAAAAACTCACAGACCTAATAAAATCACAATGCTCATCCCAAAAAAACCAAATCCCCCAGTCTCAAAAAATCCCAAACCCACATCCCAAAAAAATTCTAAACCAATATCCCTAAAAATCCTATACCCCAACCCCATAGATCCCTAAACTCTCATCCCCAAATAATACTGAACCCCCATCCGTAGGATACCCAAAACCCTTAGCCCTAAAGAAAATATACCATTATCACAAAAACACAATATACCATCATCCCTATAAAACAATAAACCCTCAGCTAGAAAAATCCCTAAATAATCCTCCTCAAAAATCCCAAAAACTCTAAGTCAAAAATAAAACCTAAACCCTCATGAAAAAGACACCAAAAACCCATAAAAAATCCTAAACCACTATACAAGAAATCGTAAACCCTTAGACCCAAAAACCCAAAACCCTCTTCCCCAAAAAAACATCATATCCTTAGCCTCAAAAAACCACAAACCCTTAGCACCAAAAACCCTCAAACCCTCATACACTATAAACCCTAAAACATTAATCCCAAATTATCCTTATCCCACAGCCCTAGAAAAACCTAAACACTCAGCACCAAAAAATATTAAACCCTTCCTCCTAGAAAACCAAAAACCGCAGCCAAAAAATAACATAATACATCGTCCCAAAAAAACTGAACCCCACATCATCAGAAAACCCTAAACCCCCTAGCCCCAAAATCAATAACACCTCTACAAAAAAAACCAGAAAACTTCATCCCCAGAAAACCCCAAACAGTAATCCCAAAAACACAAAATCCTCATCCTCAAGAAAACCTAAACACTCATCCAAAATAAACACCAAAATTCCAAACTCAAAAAATCACAATCCCTCATGGAAAAATACCAACCCCTTACCCAAAAAAAACCCCAAACCGCAAACCCCGTAAAATTCATTACCCAATATACTAAAATAACCTTAAAAAATATCCCTTAAAACTGGAAACACCCATCCCCCAAAAACCCTAAACCCTCACCCCCAATAATTCATGAACCCTCATGCCCAAAAACACTAAACCCTCAGTATAAAAAAACCTAATAATTATTCCATAAAAAACCCTAGTCACTCGACCCTAAAAAATATTTAACCTTAATCCCCATAAAACCATAAAAACTCATCGATAGAAAACATAAAACCTTAGTAAAAGAAAATCGTAATTCGTTAATGGTAGAGGAACCTAATCCCTAATATCTTGAAAAATCATAAAAGATATCCCCCCAAAACCCTAATGTTTGAGCTGCAGAAACCCCTATAACTCACCCTGAAAAAAAAAAATTATAACCCAAGAAATTCCTAAACTATATACCTCATAAATATGTAAACCCATCGCCCAAGAAAAAATTCCCACATCCACATAAATCATTAAACCCACATCCCTAGAAAACTCCAAACCATTAGCCCCAGAAAAACCTAAACCCTCAGTCAAATATAACCCTAAAACCATATTACTAGAAAACCCTAAAGCCTATGTCCCAGAAAACTCTAACCCATTACCCCCTAAAAATACTAATCCCACATAAATATAAAACCATTTTCCATCATCTCCAAAAAAACCCTAAATCATCATCTAGAAAAACCCTAGACCTTCTACCCCAAATACCCTAAACCCTCATCCCAAAAAAATCATAGAACCATAGCACCAAAAAACCAATACCCTCATCCCCCCCAAACCCTAAACCCTCATCCTAAAAACCCCTAATTAAGTATCCCAAAAAAACACTAAACCCTCTACACAAAAATATCATAAACCCATAGAACAAAGAAAACCCTAAACCCTCAGCCCAATGAAACTCTAAACCCACTTCGAAAAAAAACCCCAAACCATCATCACTAAAAAATAGTAAACCCAAAACCCAAAAAAATTGTAATCCCCCATCCCTAAAAAACCTAAACCCTTTACCCCAAAAAAACGAAAAACGAAAACCCTCATAACCTTGAAAACCTAAATCATATTTCCTAGAAGAACTAAACCCACTTCTCCAAAAAAACCCAAACTATAAACCCCCAAAGGATTGCTAAATCCTCATCCCCCAAAAAACATAAACCCACGGTTCTAAAAAACCATAAACACTAATCCCAACAAAAAACTCAAACACTCATCCCTATGAAACATTAAATCTATATCCTCCCCCAAAAAACTAAACCCTCATACTCAAATAACCCTAAACTGATAGCCAAAAAATCCAAAACCCTCAACCCTAAAAACACAAAATCATATTCCCTAAAAAACCATAAACCGTCATCTCTAAAAAACCCAATACCCACAGACCAAAAAACCATAAACCATCATCCCCAAAAAACATTAAAACCTCAGGCTCACAATGCCCTAAAACCCCTAACCCAAAAAACCCAAATCACTCAGCCCCAAAAAACACTAAACCCTCATTACCATAAAACCATTAACCCTCATCCCACTATAAATTAAATCCCTCTGACATAAAAATGCTAAACCCTCATCCACAAAATTCATTGAACCATCTTCTTAAAAAACCATTCACCTAAAACCCTCAGCCACCAAATCCCTAAATCCGTAGCCCCAAAAACACTAAAACCCCATCCATAAATAAAACAATAAACCCTTAACCCAAAAAACATAATCCCCCAAAAAATAAAAAACCACATCCACAATAAATAGTAAAAATTATTCCTCATAAAACCCAAAACCCTCATCCCAAAAAAACCCTAAACAGCTAGTCCAAAAATGATATATAACCCTCCAACCCAATAATTCATAAACACTCAAAACAGAATAACTATAAACCTCATGCCCGAAAACACAGAACCCAAAGCCACCAAAATCCCAAAATCGTTAGGTGCTAAAAACACAAGATATTTTCCCCAAGAAAACCCAATACCTTCGACCACCAAACCCAAAAACCTATATACCCAAAAACCAAAAACCCTCATCCCTAAAAATATACCACAAAAAAGATAACCCAAAACCCATATCCCCAAAAAACCCGAAAATCATTATCCATTAAAAACCCTAAACCCTCACTACCAAAAACCCCTAAAACATTAGTATCAAAATACACTATACCCTCAATGCCAAAATACCTGAAACCTTAAACCCAAAATAACTGTAATCTCATTCAAAAAATCCCTAAACCCTCAGCCCCAAAAATCTATAAACCCTCATCCACAAGAAAAACTAAACCCTCCACCCACAAAAAACGTAAACCCACATCCCCCTAAAAACTAAACTCTCATCCCTTAAAAAACCTAAAACCACATAGGAAAATATATATTAAAACAGTTAGTCTCAAGAAACACAAAACATCTTGCCCAAAAAACCCTAAACCCTAATCCCTAGAGCACCATAAACACTCAAACTAGAAAACCCCCCAAACACTATGAAATAAAAACCTAAAACCCTCATCCTAATACAACCCTAAACCCTCATCCCCAAAAAACCCAAAACACTAATCAATAAGAATACACATACCCTCATCCCCCAAAAAACCGAAAACATCAACCCTAAAATTCTCAAAAACATGAGGCCCAAAAAACACCAAACACTCATCCCCCCCAAAACCCTAAATCATCATCCCCAAAACACTAAAAATCTTCGACCCAAATAACCTCATTCCCTCTGTCATAAGAACACCCAAATAGTCAGCCTAAAACGCCTAAAAGCTTATCCTAAAAATCCCCCACAACCCTCACCCTTAAAAACAAAAAAACACTTTCCCCCAAAAACCATGACTCCACATCCATAGAAAACATGAATCCCCCATCCCTAAAAAATTCTAATCATTCAACCCAAAAAGTAACCAAACTCTAAGCCCCAAAACCCCAAACCCCTAGCACCCAAAAACATGAAAACTATTCCCCATATAAACGAAAAACCTTATCACCAATAAAACCTAATCCCTTAACTTGAGAAAAACCTTGAACACATAAACCCAAAATACTATAAACCATCATCTAAAAAAACTATAAACCCTCGTCCCTATAAAACACTAAACTCTCAGCTCCAGAAAAACATAAATCCTCAGGCCCAAACAAATGTAAAGACTCAACCCCAAAAAACCTATACCTTGATCCCTAAATAACCATAAACCCTCTTCTTCAAAAAACCCTACACCCCTAGAACTAGAAACATCTAAACCCACAACCCCCAAAATCCATAAACACTTATACCATAGAAACAATAAAACTAATAAAACACTAATCCCTCATCCCCAAAAAACCATAAACCCCTATCCCCCATATTACCCTACACCATCCACCGTAGACAACATCAAACGCTCATCCATAGAGAAAATTAAAAACACATCCCCAGAAAACCCTCAACCCTCGGCCCTAGAAAATCCTATAACCTCAACCAAAGAAAACATTAACCCCTCATCCCCAAAATTCCATAAACCCTAATTCCGAAAAATTCTAAAACCACATTCCCCAAAAAATAGTAAACCATCATCACAAAAAACCTTAAATCATCATCCCCAAAAATCCATAAATCGACAAAATTAAAATAATCATAAAACCATTTCCAAAAAAACCATAAAACCTCAACATCAAAAAAAAAACAAAACCATTGACCTCAATAATCTGGAAACCCTAAACCCCAAAAAACCATAAATCCACGTTCCCAAAATATCCCTAATCCACTATACCCAAAAAAACCCCTAAACCATCTCCCCTAAAATCCCTAAATTCTCACAAAAAAAACCTAAACCCTTTGCCATAATAAACCCTAACACCTCAGTGAAAAAATTCCTAATCACCACACCATGAATTCCTAATCCCACCGACCCAAAAAGAAATAAAACCTCTAAACTCAAAAATCCCTAAACCCTCATTTACAAAAAACCTATACCCTCGGTCCTAAAAAACCATAAACCCTCCTCCCCAAAAACCCCAAACCCTCATCCCCAAAAAACTCTAAATCATATGCAACAAAATCCCTAAAAACACAGCTAAAAAATCTTAAACCCCCACCCCAAAACAATTTCAGACCCTCATCCCCAAAAATCATGGAACCTTCAAACTCTGGAAACTATAAATACCTAGCCCTCAAAAATCATAAAACCTAAAACCCAAAATACCCTAATCCCTCATCGTAAAAATACATAAACCTTAAAACCAAATAAACATTAAAAACTTATCCCCAAAACACCAAAACCCCTGCCCCAAAAATCACTAAACCACAAGCAAAAAAAACCCTACACCCTCTACCCCCAAAATAGTAAAACCTCAAACCAATAAGACCCATAACCATCACACACAAAGAAGATTCAACCATCATCCCCAGAAAACACTAAATCCTTGACCCAATTAATCCAAAAACAATCACAACTAAAAAAAAATTAATCCCTTATCACCATATACCCCGATACCATTGACCTTAAAACCCCTAAACAATCATCCCCAAAAAACTCTGAAATCCCCACCCCAAATAATACTAAATCCTTATACTACATAACCCTTAATCATTATCACTACAGTCCCATGAAACCTCGTCTAAAGAAATCCATAAACCCTCATCCCCTAAAAAACTAAATCATCATCCCAGAAAACTATAAAATATCCTCATTTGAAAACCCATAGACCGAGCTACCAGAACACACTAAAATATCAGCCTAATAAAACCTTAATCCCTCTTAACTAGAAAAAACCAAACCCCTAATCCCCAAAAAACCCTACACCCACGCCTCTAAAAACCCCTAAACATTCATCCCTAAAAAATTCGAAAACCACATTCCTAATGAGCCCAAAACCCTCATACACAAAAAACCATAAACCCATATACCTAACAAAATATCAACACCTAGTACCTAAATAATTTATTCTAAATTCCAACAATATCATAATCCTATATCATGAAAAAAAACTAAACCATTGGAACTATAAAACCAATAAACCAAAACCCCCATACCCCACAAACTATAAATTCTCAACACCAAAAAACCCTAAACTTATAGGTCCAAAACCCAAAACCCTATAACCAAAATACCCAAACCCTCAACCCAAAAAATCTCTAAACCCTTATCCAGATGGAACCATAAACCACCATCCCTCAAATCCTATAAATACTCACCCCAATAAAATATAGAATCCCTTACCCCCCAACTAAAAAAAATCAAAAAACCCCAAACCATCATCCCAAAAATCAAAAAACCCCTTAACCCTTATCCTCACAAAACCACTTACTCTTTACCCCCCAAAAAACCCTAAACCATTAGACCCAATACCGCTATACCATCATCCCCAAAACCCCTTAACCCATAGCCCCTATAATCATTAAATCCTCAACAATAAAAACACATAACCCATTTCCCCAAAAACACCCAAATCCCTTAATCCCAAAAAAACATAACACATAGCCCCTAAAAGACCAAAACCCATTATCCCCACAAACACATAAATCCCCATTAATAAAAAAACCATAATCTTTATCCCACAAAAAACACTTAACCATCATCCCCAAAGAACACAAATACCTAATCCCATCAAAATAATATACCCTCATCCCCAAACGACCTAAACCCAATGTCCCAGAAATACATCTACACTTAGCCCCCCAAAAACCCAATATCCTCAACCCCAAAAAAACCATATTCCCTCAGCCCCAAAAATAACTAAAACATCAAATATATAAAACACCAAAACCTTTTCCCTAAAAAACCTAAACCCTAACTCCAATGAAACCCAAAACCCTCAGGCCCAGAAGACCCTAAAAAAGAAGCCCAAAAAATCTATAAACACTCAGCCATAAAAACAATAAACACTTCGGCCCATAAATCCCTTAAACCGTCATTCCCCTGGTACTATAAATCCTCATCCAAAAAAATCATTAACCCCTAGCCCCAGAAAACCATAAAAACTCAACCCTGAAAAAACGTATACCCAGAACCACATAAAATTATAAACCCCCATCCTCAGAAAATCATATACCCTCATGATAAAAAATCCCTAAACTCTCATCCTTAGAAAACACTAAACAATCAACCATAGAAAACCCTAACCCTAATCCCAATAAAACCCAAAACCCACTACCATAGAATCCCAAACCCTCCTCCCTGGAAAACCCTAAACCCTCAATCAGAAAAAATCCTAAACAATAATTCGACAAAAAACCATAAACCCACAACCCAAAAAACAATTAGTCCCATATCCGTATGAAAACCAAAACTCTCAAATCAACAAAACTCTTATCGCTTATCCCCTAATCCCCTTAAACATTCACCCCTTGACACCCCAAAACACTTATAACAAAAACCACTAAACCCTTAGCTATAGAATCCATATAACCCTCAGCCTAATAAAACCCTAAACCATTATTACTATACAACCCTAAACCCTTTTCCCAATAAATCCCTAAATCTCTACCCTAGAAAACCGTAAACCCGCATACCTAGAAATACCTAAATCATCATCCCTAAAAAACCCTTAACCCTCTACCTCAAGAAATAATAAACCATATGCCAATGGAAAACCTAATGCATTATCCTTAGGAAATATTAATCCTTCAGTTATAGGAATCCCTAAATCATTATCCCTAAAAAACCATAAACCCTAACCCTGACAAAAAACAGAACCATTGGCCATGGGAAACTCTTAACACTCATCCCAAAGAAACCCAAGCCCTTATCCCAAGTAATCCCTAACCCCTCATCTATTGAAATTCATTAACCCTCATCCTAAGCCATAACTAGTCTTTTATCCCCAATAGAACTGATTCCCACAGTCCTAGGAAAACCTATACCCTATGGAAAAAGAATACCTAAACGCTAGGTGTCAGAAGCCCTAAATCATTAGACATAGGAAACCCTAAACAACCATATCGAGGAATCCCCTTACCCACTACAACAAAAATCCTAAAAACTCAATAATAGGAAAACATAAACTCTCAACACTAGAAAACCATAAACCATAAACACTCAGAAACCCAAAACCTGTATCCCTAGAAAAACCTAAACCCTGAGACTATGGAAACCCTAATCATCTTCACCTAGAAACCCGAAAAACAAATCACTAGAATACCATAGACCCATATCCCAATAAAACACGATACTCCTAGCCCCATGAAACCTGAAAACCTCTATCCCATAACACCCTAAACCTAATCCATAGAAAATCCCAACCCCACATCCCTAGGATACCCTGAATCATCATCCACATGAATCACTAATCCCTTAGACCCATATAATCCTAAACCCATAGAGCCATGAAACCCTATTACATAGCCCCTTGAATCCCAAAACCTTTATCCATAGGAAACTCGAAACCATCATCCCAAGTAAACACTAAAACCACATCCACACGAAACCCAAAACCCATAGCCCCAGGAAACCCTAAAAACATATCCCTAGAAACCCCTAAATACTGTTCCCTAGAAAAACAATAACCTCATCATAAAAAAACTGTAAATACACAATGCTAGAAAAATATAGACCCTCATTTCCAAAAAAAACCCAAAACACTTGTACTAATAAAACCCTATACTCTTAGCTCCAATAAACCTTAAATCTCTATCAAAAAAAGCCCTAAACCCTCAACCATAGAAAACACGAAATCCTAACCCCATGAAAACAACATACCCTCATCCACAGAAACCCTAACCCCTCATTATTATACATACCTGAATTCTCAACCTCAAAAGACCCTCAACTTCCACACAATAAAAAGAAGAGCACCCTCATCACCAAAAATCCCCAAATCCTCAGCGTCATAAATTCTTAAGCACTCAGTCCCCGAAAATCCTTAACACTCAGCCCCCAAAAACCCAAGAGCCTAATACCATGAAAACCCTAAACACAAATCCCACGAAAAACATAGACCATCAGTCCTTGAAATCCCTCAACACCCACACTCAGATGTCATTAACCCGTAATCTCTAGGAATCCCTAAACCATCATCCATATAAAAACCCAAACACTCATCTGTAGAAAGACACATCCAAATCCCCTAAAAACCCAAAACCCTAATCCATGAATAACAAAAACCTCAGCCCAAGAGACCGCCAAATCCTTAACCACAATAAAAATTAAACCCTAAGACCCAAAAACCCTATTCAATTAGCCCGAAAACCCATAGTCCCAAATAAATCCAACGCCCATCAACAAAAAACCCTAAACCCTCAAACCTAGAAACCCTGAAACATGTATCCCTAAACACCCAATACCATTTTCCTTGTAAAAAATTCGACCCTTGGACCTATAAAATCCTAATCCCTCAGACATAGAAAAATCTCATCCCTCATCTCCAAATATTCCTAAACCCTCAAACCCGGAAAACCGTATTCCCACAACCTCCTTAACACCTAAATATTCTTCCCTCAAAACCATATACCATACACCCGTGAAATACATCATCCAATAGACCCTAACAAACCAAATCCCTCCACCCTAGTCATATAAATCCTTGAACATCACATCCGGATTCAATACAAGAAAATGTTTTTTATTTTTTTATTTAAAAAATATAGCTAAAATATAAAGATGACTTTTTACATTCCATGACCTTTTCGAGTCTAGGTTTTATAGAATTTGACCAAACCATGCATATATTTTGGGATGGGAAAAAATATACAATTTTATATTCTTGTGTTTTATCCTTATATGAAACAAACATAATTTTAATTTATACTAAAAATGTAAAAAATATTTTAAAACATAGGGTGAGAATTACTTTTTTTATTATGGTTTTAAAATAACTTTTAAATAGCTTTACTTTAAAACTATATATATATTTGGAATCATTTTATCTGTTGAATTATTTGATAAAATATAAACTAAAAAATCTTTTTTTATGTAATTGATTCATCATCTAAATATCCATAATAGGTACATATAAATTTTTAAAAACCCTTTCTTTTCCAAAAATAATAATATGTTTAAATACTTTTTTGGATTTCTACTTCTCGGAAATATTAACATCTATGGATTATTTCATATACATATTATTCCATAAAAAATACATATTTCGAATTATCCATATTACATTTTGGGAAACATCCCCTTGAATTAATTGGATTATTTCCTATACCATATCATATAATTCGATACTATAGTGCTGAAATTCATGAAATGTTTTTTAATTGTTATCCCATTCTCACTCATAAACTAAAAACCATTAAAAATGAAATTATTTTTATAAAATAAAATAATCATAAAATTTATTTATCTAGTATAATATTTTTTAAAAAAATATAAAGATTTTTTAGAAAACTATACTTAAATAGAAATTTTTATATTTAACAAGTCAAAAAAATTTCTTATAAATTAAAATGAATAATTTTTCAGAAATTAATGAAATTTCAACAATAAATATATAAATGATGACCATATCTAAATTATGAATGATATTAATGGCCATACAGTAACATTTCACACTTAAAATGATAACCTTTACTATTTAAACATTTAGTAAATAGAAAGAATATATAAAATTACAACATATATTGATTACATAAAATAAATAATATTACCAATTTAACATATAAATTTATTTAAAACAATTTAATGTTAAACAATATGTAAAAAATGTTTTGTTATTATCATGCAATATTTTTTATAAATTCATATATTATTTTTTAATAACATTAATTCCCTTTCTAAGAGTTGTAAAGAATATATAATTTATATATAGTTCATTGAGAAATAAATGATTGAAATTCAAATGTGTAACATACATGGGTTATATTTTAGAAAACTATAAGAAAATAATATAGATACATTGTTTTATAGAACTTAATAATGATTTTTTAAATACTTACATCCTTATATAATATAAATTCAGAATATTTATATATATATGTGTGTGTTTATTTAATGTTTTAAAACAATAGATCCGTTATAGAAGGATTTAAATAAGTCCATATACAATACAAATTAAAACATAATATTGATCTTAATAATGGAGACCCCATTCCATATATGGATGAAAATCATGGCTTATGATTGCTAGACTCATGAAAAAGAGAATATATTCTGTTAGGCGAGTCGTGTATTTTAGATGAGTGAGAAAAGGTGGTATAAATATGTCTCATTGTATATAATTTATCCATATCAACTATGTTGGGTTTGAAAGAGTTTGATTCATACTTTTAGATATAAAATATAATATTGATGTATTTTATGTTTCATAGGCTACTATATTTGTAAATATGAAATGACATTTGAAATTATAATAAAAATAGAATAAAAAAAGGTTTTCATTAGTATCATAATCAAAATTGCTCCGATTATATGAGATGATGGGAAATATTTTTAACTATTTATAATACTGGTAGATTTACAATACTGATGATGGAACGAAAAATAAAAAAGACACCCAAATATGAGTCAAGGGATAGATTGACATTTGTTATAAACAATTCATACTATTTAGAAGATTCAACATTGATTCGGCCATGGGTGGATGAAGACAACGGTGTGGGAAGAACTCGACATCGAGGTTTACTAGTTCATGTGGTTGGGGTTGAAGAAGACCATAAAACAAGTGAGAGACATAGATAAACCTAAAAGTAGAATTGACATATCAGATTGTTACAAAAATTTTAAAACTCAGTTGAATTGTATTTATACTCGTGCCCCACATTGATTCAAAATGTGTTCTGGAAACACTTTATAATACATGTCATGTCTGTTTGAAACCAAATTGTATAGCTCAACCCCCATGATCATTGCACACAAGAGATATAAGCTACTGGTCCAAGCTCCCCAATGTCCTAATAGTCCCTATACACATGGACAACCATGAATAGCGGTACCTGCCCTCCACCAACATTATACCCTACAACATTAGGCTAGATATTGAGGACACCCCTCATTGGGGGTTGACCCCTAGTGGGTCATCTTAATATTTTTTGAGGTGTACCTATGTTGGCCTTCATGGTTGGTCCATTTTCTTATTTTTTTCTTATGATTTTTATTAGCATAATGTCATATATTATAAAATTAATTTCAAAATAATTTTTCATTTTTATTTATAAATTTTTACACTTATATTCCTTAAAAATAATTTATATTTATATATACATTATTCAAAAAAATTAGAGGAATCATAAATTAATGATTATAATTAAATTAAAAATTAATAATGTATATAAGTGGTTTTATTTATTATAAAAGTAATGATCTCAATAAAATTGGTTATGAACATTAAATTTTATTGTTTTGGAAATCATAAATTAAATTTTTAAGAATTTTCAAAATTAAAATAATTTTCATATAATTTCAAAAAATGGCTTTTAGTATTTATATTTTTTCATATTTTATGTAAATACAAATATATTGATTTATTTTCATAAAAATATTATTTTATAAATTAATATTTTATAATTTAAGTAAAATATTATTTTATAATTTTCAATTATTAACATAAAATTATATTAAATATAATTCTAAATCACCTAAAAGCTACTACCTCTATTAAAAAACCAATGTTTATTTCCTAACTATCAAAATAAATATCTTTATAAGTTCATATACAATAAATGGTATTTGAAAAATTAAAAATCTCATGAAGCTCATTTATTTCATCCAAAATGGGCCTCTACTTCCACCTTTTTATCTATAATTTATTTATATCTTTTAATAGTTACTTTCAAAATATGGTGGATTTTAGAGTGTTGGGTTATACATTTGGCCATATTATGTCAAGTAGAGGTTATTCAAATGTTTTTCTAGAGTGTATAGTAATCTTCAAAATTAGTATTGGTTTCTGGTTTTGAAAAGATGTATTGATGCCAGTAATTTAATAAAAAAATATTTTGGGTTTTGATTATAAATTTAGAATTCAATAGTATTGATAAAATTTATTTAAAATAATAAATACAACAATGATCTGGGATTTTTCATTCATCCCCACTTAAATGAATTGTACCATCATAATTCATTTTTCCACACACCCCACTATATCTTCTTCTGAATGATAACTTTAGCATTACTAGGAAAATAAATTTGTTATTTTAACTAACAAATAAGTTATTCCATCATCAGAGGAAATCATACCAATAGCAGAATATTCAATGTTGGTGACTCTGATGAAAATAAATGTTTGTTTCTATCAAACTAGTTGTCATTGAAGTTTAATGCTCATTGAATTCTTTTTCCCATATGCAACATGGGTTAAATTCCTCTAAACAAAGATAACATATTTAGATTTATGTATAAGGATTATATAATTTAGAGACATCTGAGTGATCATGGATTCAATAGAATAGTCGAACTGAATCACCTTCTAATATTTTAATGATTCTCAATCTTCAATATAAACTAAAACACAAATCAATACACATATACGATAGACAGAGGAATCCCTCTTCTGGAACATCATAAAAGACTAATAAAAGCTCAAATTCATCATAAATGCTAAAATTTTGGAAAATGCCAACATAATATTTTTCTTCTCATGCATAAGAATGATGTTTTTTATGCACAATCAAATAATAGAAAATAGATGATAGTCATAATAATCATAGTATTTCAGATGTATTGGTTATCTTTTAATGTTTTTACATGTGATTTAGCTTTTCAAAAAGGGATTAAAATCATTTGAGCATGATTTTATAATTATATTTACAAGAATCTCATATGAACATGGAAAAAGAATTTATTTTGTTCTTCTTCCATCCATCTAAAAAATTTATGGTGAAAATTTATTAAGGAGGAATACATAAAACATTAATTTCTTCTAAATTTAAAAAATTATCTAGAGTGCTTCTTTGAAATAAATTATAAATCCCCAAACCAAGAATTTTGGATTTATTAATAAAATATATGTGTATTTTTTAATTTACAAAATAGTTTTAAAAAATAAAAATTAATTTTTACTTTCCATGAACTTTTCCGATCTAGGTTTTGGAGAATTAGGCTAAACAATTCATATTTTCAGAGTTTTATAAAAAATATACAATTTTTTCATGTGCACGGTCTCATTAGATCAAACAATCATAACATAAACTTATAATAAACCTATAAAATTTATTTTAAAATAGTGGGTTTGTATTTATTTTCCCAATAATGGATTTAAAATATTTGAAAATACTTCTCTTGGAAAATGATATATCTCTTTGGAATCTATTTATCAAAAAAAAATTCATTTGATAAAATAAATAAAAAACTCCTTTTAGATCAATGAAACATTTTCTGAATATTCATAATAAATACATATTATTTTGAAATAAAATTATTTTAAAAATAATTATATTTTTAAATACTTTTTGGGATTTATCCTCTATGAAAATAATAACTTTTATGTTATAATTATGATAGATAACAGTCCATTAGAAAAAAATGTAGAAAATTGTATATATCAATTTTAGGAGAGTGTCCCCATGAAGTCATGGGTTTACTGCCCATACCAAACCATATCATTCGATTAGCTAGTTGAAAATTTTAGTAAAACATTTTTAATGGTCCTTCTTTTCTCACTCATAACCCCAAAACCTTTCAAATTCATACGTAATTTTTTTTCAATGATGAAAATAATCATCAAATTTATTAACATGGAATAATATTATTTTTATGAAATAATAAATCATTAAGGATAAATCCATACTTCTTTAGATTTTCATTAATTTAAAAATGAATACTTGTAATTTTTTAGAAATTAAAACAAATTATTATAATAAAACTCATGAGATGTCAAAAATATCTATAAATGATGGACATATCTATATTATTAATGAAATTCGTGGACATGAAGTAATAATTTACACATAAAATGATATCATATATGATCTTTAACCATATTAAAATATAGATAACACATAAAATGATAAAATATAGTTATTAATTTAATTAATAACCTTTCTTAATTTAACAATAAATTTTTTCTAAAAACAATTTAATGTTGAACAATATAATTTTCTTATTTATTTGAAATATATTATTTAAAATCATAAAATAATTAATTATAATACTAATTACATTTTTAATAGTTTTATAGAGTGCATATGGAAATATATATATAGTTCTTAGACAAATTAATGAATGAATTTCAAACTCCACCATTACATGGGTTGTATTTACGCTCAAATTATTAAACAAACTAATGACTCTGTTTTCAAGTACATAATACTGATAATATTTTGACATACAAACATCCATATATCATAGAACATGGGAATATATATACATACCTCCCTATATATATATATAAATACATTCTCTATAGAAGGATTTTCATATGTCAATATGCATTATAAATTAAAACCTAGTATTGAATTTAAAAATAAACATCCCTTTAAGTAAATGGATGATCTTTAGTGTTGTTGTTTTCAGGACTCAAGAAAAATTGATGGTGATTGGAGGAGGCAAGTCAGGACATTGTGTTAAATGAAAATAAATGTTTTTTATTGATGTTTCATTGAATATATTTTATTTATAACAATTTTTTAGGGTTTCCAAGTGTTTGACTCATCATGTTTGATAATAAATATAATGTTAAGGTATTTTATTTTTATAATTCTACAGTATAAGAAATTCAAAATAGATATTTGAAAATATGTCAAAACTAAATGAAGAAAAGTGTTCTCCAGCCTGTTAATAATAATTGTTCGATTTTAATGAGATAATGGAATATATATCTATATATTATTTATAGATTTCCTCTAAATATGATTTAATGAAAAATAAAATAGATTCAAATATTTGGGTCATGGATTTATATTATATTATTTATAAATATTTCATACTATTTGGTAGATTTTACATCTATTGGGCCACATATTTGTGAAGAAATTGATGGTTGGACAACATGACATCAAGGGTTTACTAATTCTTGTGGATTAGGTTTATGATGATATGAAAATGACTGATTTACTATAATAAAATCAAAAAACAATGACCATGTCAAATAATAACTAGAATTTTAAAACTCTATTGGATAGTACTGTTACTCACATCCCACATGAAATCGAAATGGGGGTTTTTCACACTTTATAATATATGTTGTGATAGTTACACCCCAAAATCAAAATCAATCACCACAATACCCTTACAAATGGGATCTGTTTTATAGTGTTCCATGCTCTCCATGAAACCAATGGGCCTTATACAGATGTCCACCTTTGAATATCTATATTATGCTCCACCAATGCTCCACCCTACCACCATGGACTATCTTGGGTAGAAACATACCACATGAGGTTGACCCCTAGTTTGTCCTCTTAATAGTAGTTGTGGTTTACAATAGTTGTTCTTCATGTTCGGAATATTTTTTCATTTTTCTGTTTTTGTTAACATAATAATAAAATGATAAAATTAAAATCAAAAGAGATTTTTTAATTTATAATTTTTAACACTAATTTTCCTTATAACATATTTATATATATATATACATTAAAGATAAATTTTTATTACTAGAAGCCTACAATATTTTTATAATTTAAAGATATAATTAATACATTTTAACAAGAAACTATTTTTATTATATAAATTAGGTTCTCAATAATATTTTTATTAAATTTAAATATTAATTTTTTTTGGAAATAATATATTTAATTTTAAATACATTTAAAAATTATAAGTATTTACTTATAACTTAAACAAATGGATTTGATAATTTTTTTTTATATTTTTAGAAAATAGAATTTTATTGATTTAATCACCTAAACATAAAAATTAATACTATAATATTTTATAATTTTAAAAACTATCACTATAAAATTATTATCTATTAACTGAAATTTAATTAAAATATATTTCTCACTCACCTAACTACTAGAAAAGCCAATAAAACTCAAAATGATATTTTATAATGGTCAAAATAAAAATTAATTTTGTTACCAATTCTATTAATTTATAAGAACATGTAATTATCTCTCGATGTTTATTTCTTAATTACAAAAATGGGGCTCCATATCCCTCTTATTCATTAAATATTCATTATTGTTTCTCGATATTTCCATTCAAATTATTTTGGACTCGAGATACGTAGGTTATACCTTCAACCTTATTATGTTGATCGGAGGTGCTCCATTTGTGTTTCTAGAACTTATAGTATGTTTATTGAATTTTTCATGGTTTCTATCATTGTAATGATCTTTTGAAGGTAGTGATTTATTAAAAAAATAGTCAATGTTTTGATCTTAATTTTATAATTACTCTGTATTGGTAGCGTTTATTAAAAAAATACAACAAAGATCTAGGATGTTAACAAAAACCCAAAAACCTCATATCTAGAAAACTAGAAATCCACAATCCCAAAAACCCCAAACCATCGACCGTCGAAAACCCCAAACCCCCATCACCAAAAATACTGAAACTCCCATCCCTCGAAAACCCGAGACCCTCATCCCAAAAAAACCCAAAACCCTTAGCACATTAAAATAATGTTCCATATTCCCTAGAAAATCATAAACCATTACCCTCATGAAACCCATGTCTCACATCATTTGAAATACAATAAACCTTACTCCCCAATATACTATAATCCCTTACCCCCATAAAACCCAAGACACTGATCAAGAAAACCTTAAACAATAATCCCCAAACAATTCTAATCCCCAAGCCTCAGAAAACACTAAACATTGAAACCTAGAAAAACCTAAACACTCATCCCTATAAAAACATAAAATCATAGTCCCTAAAAACCGAAAACACCAAACCCTATAAAACTATAATCCATTATCACCAAAAAATCATATACAAAGATCCCTAAGAAACCCTAAAACCTTGATTAAAAATATCCAAAACTTTCATCCTATGAAAACCCTACACATTATATCCTAGAAAATCCCAATACTTCAACCAAAAAATAACATGGAAACCCTAAGCCATGGGAATCAATAAACCTTCATCCTGAGAAAACACTAAACCATCATCCTCAAAATAACCTAATCCATTATACATAAAAAACACTAAACCCTCGATCAAAGAAAAAATGAATCCAAATTACCAGAAAACTCTAAACCATATTCCAAAATACCCTAAATCCTTATCATTACAATACTGAAACCCTCATCCAAAGAAACCCCTAAACACCCATCTCCATAAAATTGTAAACCTTTACCCAGAAAACCCTAATGACTAAACCTCTCAATATGCTAAAACCTAATCCTAGGAAAACCGTAATCTATCTACCTCCATATTACTCTAATCCCTCAACCCAAGAGATTCCTAAAACCTCATCCCCAAATATCTAAAACCCCCATCCCCAGAAAACCCTAAATCCTAATTTCCACAAATCCCTTAATCATCATCCCCACATAACCATAAACCCTATGCTAATGAAAACCAATAAACCAAAGAACTACAAAATGATAAACAGTCAAAAAAAAAAACCAAAACCCATATCCACAAAAAAAACACAACCCCATCCACAAAAAAAACAATAAAATATGAGGGCCAAAAAAACCCTAAACCATAATCTCTAAAAAAACAAATAGCTTAACCCCAAAATACACTCAACCCTCATACCTTGAAATCCCTAAACCCTCCACCCTACAAAACACTAAGTGGTCTCCATGAAATTACACTAAACCCTCAGCTGTAGAAAATGAAAAACACATAGAAACATAAGAAAACAAATACCTTATTGTAATAAAACCCAAAACAATTTTCCCTATAATACTAAGAACACACTTCTCTAGAAAACAACAATCCATTTGACCCAAGAAACTGTAAACCCTCATCCCGCAATACAATAATCCCTCATCCCAAAAATACCTAAACCTTAATAACTGACGAATTATTATTCCTCATCCCAAAAAACAAAAAAAATATCATCCCTTGAAAAACTAATCTCTCATCCCCAAAAAAACTCTAAACCTTTATCCCCAAAAACCCATAAATCCTCTGTAAAAAAACATATTTAACCCAAAAAACCAATGCCCTCAGCCAATGAAATCCAAGACCTTCATCGCACAAAACTTAATACCTCTGCCCCAAAATACCATATACCCTTACCCCCAAAAATCCCAAATATCTTAGCCCCAATAAACCAAAAACCCTATGTCCAAAAAAACATATAACCTCATCCTAAAAAAAACCTAAATTCTATGCACTAAAAACCCTAAACCCTATAACCAATAAATCCACTAAACTCTCAGGCCCTGGAAAACCTAAACCCTCAAACAAAAGAAACTCTAAAAACCTCAGTCATAAGAAACCTGAAACACTAAACCAATGTAACCACTAACCCATAGCCCCATGACACCCTAAAAACTCATCCTAGGAAACAATAATCATTATTCTACATGGCACCATAAACACCTAGACCCATGAAACTCTTAACTCATTTCCCCATGAAAACCTAAATCAAAAGCCCCAAAATTCCCTAAACCCTGATCCCTTGGAATCCCTAATCACTCAACCCCATGAAACCCTATGCCTTTTGCACTAGGAATCCGTTAACCATCAAAAATTGGAAAACCAAAACCCTCATCCATAAAAAACACTAATCCATCATCCACATAAAACCCTTTACCCTAATCACAAGAATTATCTAAAATCATTTACCTAGATTTCCCTAAACCCCCATCCTAATAAAAACATAAACACAAGCTTCAAAAAAATAAAAACCATAATTCCCAAGAAATCCATAAATACTCATTACTAGAAAACCTTCAATTTTAATTCCCAGAAAACCTTAAACCCCAAAATATCAATAAAATATAATCACCCATCCATCGAAAAACCTAAACACTACGCCTAATAAAACCAAAAATCCTAATACAATAAAAACCATATAACCTAAGACGTAGAAAACCCAAAACACTCATCGCATAAATAATTGTACCATCTTCCCCAAAAAATAATAAACCCTCATCTCCAAAAATCCTAAACCTTTATCATAAAAAACTGTAATCATACTTACCTAGAAAACATGAAACCTGTTGACCAGAAATCATTAATCCCACACCCCATGAACCCCCTAACCCTCATGCCCAGAATACCAAAAACCAACATCCATAAAAAACCCTAAATCCTCATTCTTTGATAAAATTAATCCCTAAACTCCAAAATACATGGAACCCTTGGCCACAAAAAACCATAAAACCTCATCCCTAGAAACCCCCATACCCTCAGTCCTAGAAACCCCCAAATAATCATCCCATTAATTTCCTATTCCCTTTGAAATGTAAAACCCCAAACCATTATCCTTAAAAATACATAACCCCTCAACACTAGAAAACCATAATCATTAAATCCATGATGACCCTAAACACTTAAAAAAATTATAAATATTCATCCCCAGAAAACCCTAATCCCAAAAACAAAAAAAAACCCTAAAGCATCACCTCTAGGTAACCCTAAACTGAAAACCCTTGATAATAATAAACACTCTTCAACAAAAACCCTAATCCTCATCCCGAAAAAACCCTATACCATTAGCATCATACCACAAAAAATTCTCACCCCCTAAAAAACACCAGACCCTCAGGCCCAGAAAACCCTAAACCCTCATCTATATAAATCCCAAACACACATATAATGAAAACACTATACCATAATCCTCAAAGAAACCCAAAAACATCAGCCTCATAAAATTCAAAACACATAGCCCCAGAAAATCATAATATCTTATTCCTAGAAAACCCTATATTCCTAGATCTAGAAAAAAATAAATTTTCATCCCCATAAAACCATATCCACTTCATAAAAGAAAACCCACAACCCACATCCCTAGAAAACCCTAAACCCTTATCCCAAAAAACCACAGATACAAATAAACAGAAAACACTAAACCCTAAGCCAAGGAATCCTAAATGCATCTACCATGAAAACCCATAATCCCTCAGCCATATAAAACACTAAAGCCTCTTCCCCCAAAAAAATCATAAACACTTATAAAAAAATGAAACCCACGACCCTAGAAATCCCAAAACCCTAAACCCCCCGAAAAAATAAATCCTCATACCCACAATACACCAAACCATCATTCCAAAAAAACACAAAAATCATAGCCCTATAAAACTAGAAATGGTTTTCCCCCACAAAACCCTAAACTGTCATCCTCATAAAACCCTTATGCCATAACCCCAGAAACAACTAAACACTAATCCATTGATCATTATAATCCATCTACACATAAAATCCCTATACAAATAGCCATATAAAATCAAAAATAATAAAATCTAGAAAGCCATAAAACATGAACCCTAGAAAACCAAAGACCCTCATCCTTAGAAAACACTAAAAAGTCATTTTTAAGAAACCAAAAACCCATAGAACTAAAAAATACAAAACCCTCATCCATATATATCCCAAAAACACCATCCCCATAAACCCCAAAACCATCATCCTTAGAATATAAAAAACCACATGAACATCAAATACTAAACCATGAGCCCATGAAAACCCTAAACACCCATAAATAGAAAAACATAACCATAATTCCAAAGGAAACCCTAAACACTCTGCCCTATATAACCACACTCCCTCACCCATAGAAATCCTGAAAATCTTTTCCCTAGAAAACCTTAAACTCTCAACCCTAAATAACTAAAAACCCACACTACTAGAAAAAAAACCATCAGCCCCTAAAACCATAAAACCTTATTCACATAATTCCCTAAACCCTCATCCCTAGGAAACCATGGTCACTCATCCCTTGATAACTCCAATTCCAAAGACCCAGAAATATCTAAACCATCATCCCCAAAACCCAAAACCCTCCTCCCCATAGAAAACTGAACTCTCAACCCAAAAAAACCCCAAAAACTCCTAATATAAAAACCCTAAGATAAGAGACCCATAAAACCAGAAATCATCATCCCTGAAAATGATTAAACTCTTTGACATAGAAAACCCGAATACCTCATCCATAGAAATCATTAAACCTCCATCCCATGAAAACACAAAACCCTCTGCCCCATTAATTATCAAATACTCATCCCAAAAAAACCCTATATCTATATCCCCATAACCATAGCAC
Organism: Viscum album; assembly: GCA_963277665.1. Classification (NCBI taxonomy): domain Eukaryota; kingdom Viridiplantae; phylum Streptophyta; class Magnoliopsida; order Santalales; family Viscaceae; genus Viscum; species Viscum album. The sequence continues at coordinate 1,901,178,915 of OY728141.1, forward strand.
TATATAATCCAAAACCATCATCTCCAAAAACAATAAACCATCAACCACACAAAACCCTAAACAATCAATATTAGAAAACGCTAAACCCTCAGCCCCAGAAAACCCTAAACACTATGCCGTTGAAATCTATAATCCTTCAGCCATACTAACACCTAAACACTAATCCCGAGATATCTATAGATTCACAGCTCTAGAAAATCATAAACCCATTGACAAAAAAATTGTAATCTCTTAGACCTAGAAAACCCAAAATCATCAGTAAAATATAACCTGAAACACTTCACCCCATGATACCCTATAACCATATCAATAGAAAAACCCATCCCTTAACCCCCCAAAACCCCATAATATCATCCCTAGAAAATCATAAACCATCATACCCAAAAAAAACCTAAAAAATATAAACCCTCGTCTCGAAAATGATCTAAACCCATAGCCTCAGAATACCATAAACAACAATCTGTATAAAACCAAAATCACCCAGCCCTAGAATACCTAAAAATCCATTCCCCCAGAAACCCCTAAACTGTATCCCTAGATATCCATAAATGATCACCCCCAGAAAACCCTATATCCTCATCCTTAGAATACAATAAACCCACACCCATAGATAAACATATATACTTTAGCACAGAAAACACTAATACATCATACCTAGAAAACCCTATACCCTCATCCCCATAAAACATTAAACCCTTAACCCATGAAAATCAAATATACTTTTTCCTAGAAATCCCTAAACCATCAGACAATGAATCCCCAAAACATCATCCCTAGTAACCCCTAAACCATCATCTCTAGACATTCCAAAAAAATAATCTCCAATAAAAAACTAAACCCACATCCCCAGAAAACCCTAGACCATCTCCCCAAAAAACCATAATCACTTATCCAAAAAATAACACTAATACCAATTGTTAGATAACCCAAAACCATTTTCCCCTAAAAAAATATATTCACATTGACCTATGAAACCCTAAAATCAACCCTTAAAACCCCAAAAACACATCCCCATAAACAATAACTGTCATCCCCAAAAAACCCTAAACCCTTTTTCCTAGAAAACCACAAAAAGTATCCTCCAAAAAACCCTCATCTATAAAAAAAACCTAGAACCAAATGTTACAAAAAACTATAAAACATCTGGACCATAAAATTTTAAATCCTATACCCCAAAAAACACTAAACTCACAAACCCAAAAAACTCTATACCCAGCCCCCAAATACACACAACCCTATACACATGAAAAACCTAAATGTGCACCCAAGAAATACATAATCCTTCAACCCCATGATCCCTAAAACCACATACCTAAAATATCAACCCATGAATACACAATATCCATAGTCCCAAAACATTAATACCACATACCATCAATCCCTTAAAATTCAGTGTTAGAAATCTATAAAACGTAATCCGAAATAAAACACAGTACCACCATCCTAGAAAATACCTAAACCATTATACCACAAAAAAATCCTAAAAAACTCCCATAATACCAAAAAACTCACCATAAGGAAACACTAAACCCTTATCACAAAAAAACCTAAAACCCGATATCCTAAAATCCATAAACCCTTATCCCGAAAATACAATAAAAACTCATTCCCCCAATATCCATAATCCTTTGTCAAAAAATAGATAATCCACTAGTGACAAAAAAACCCTAAATCATTGTCCCCTAAAAACTCTAACCAGTCACACAAATTAATCCCTATGTCCTAAAAACCAAAAAAACCCAAGTCCATCCTTCAAAAAAAACCTCTAAACCCACATCCTTAAAAAAACAATAATAACTAGTCCCTTGAAAACATTAAACTATTAGTGCTAGGAAATCCTATACCCTAAGAGCTAGGAATCCGTCGACACTTTTCCCCAGGAAATATTGAAACATATGACTCACAAAACCCAAAACCCTTAGTCGCTTAACAGTATAACCCTCATATTAGGGAACCTATAAACAGATATCCCCAAAAAACCATTATCCCTCATTCCCAAAAAACCATAAACCCTTTACACATGAAATGATAAACCCCCAACCCCTAGTAAACATAATTCTTTATCCCCATGAATCCCTAAAACACCAGCCCCATAACCCCATATACCCTATGGAGAATAAAAATTTAAACCCCCAAACCCAAAAAAACCTAAACACCCATCTCTAGAAAACCATAAACCCTCCACTCTAGAAACTCATAAACCCTAAACCCCTGAAAAACCTAAACTACCATTGATAGATAACCCTAATCATTCATCTTGAAAATATCATAAACCCTCAGACAATAAAATCCTAAATACACTTCTACAGAAATCACCAAACCATAAACCCTAGAAAACCTAAAATCCATAGCTCTAGAAAACCATAAACATTTTTCCCAAAAAAACCCCAAACACTCAGCACCATAAAAACTTAAAATCTCAACAACATTAAACCCTAATAAATACCCTATAGTAAACCCCTATCCCACATCCCAATAATACTCTAAAAACCCATCCCCAAAAGAATCCTAACCCTACACACAAAATCCAAAACCCTGTATGATAGAAAAACCTAAAAAATCATCCCCAAAACCCCATCGCACCATGAAACCCTAAGTCCTTATATCTAGAAAAATATATTTCACAACTCCCATAAATCCCTAAAACATATACCCCAAAAAACTCTAAACCATCATCCCTAAAATAAACACTAAAACCTCATCCCTAAAAAACATAAAACCCGTTGCCCAAGAAAAAACTAAACCCTCATTGATGAAAACCCAAAACCATCAACCCTTACTCTTAAACCCTCATCATTAAAAAACATGAAATCCCAAACCCAATAAATTGAAAAAAACACAATCAAAACACCATAAACTCTCTTCCCCAAAAAACACTAAACCCACACTCCAAAAATCCAGAACCTACATCCCCAAAAACCAATTAACCTCGTCCCCCAAAAACCGTAAAACTCACCAAAAAAAGTAGTAAACCCCCCTCCAAAATAAAACCCTAAACCATCAAACACCAAATATCATAAACACTAATCTCTATAAACCCCTATACCCTCATCCCCAAAATAACCAAAACCATTATCCCTAATAAAACATAAACCATTATTCTCAAAAAACCCTAAACCCATAGCCCCAAAATACAATGATACCACATCAAAAAATCCTAAACCCTTACACCAAAAAAACCATTACTACTTCTCAAGAACTTCTAAACTCTTCTCCCTAAAAAAACTAATCCCTAATCCCGATAAAACAGTAAACCCTTCAAACCAGGAAACCGAAACCCTTCACCCATGAAACCATCAACCCTCTTCATTAGGAAAAAATAATCCCTCCACACTGATAACCACTAAAGCCAATTCCCCATGATACGATAACCCTCATCCATAAAACCATAAGCATACATCCTTAGAGAACCCAAAAAATTCTTTCCCTGAATAACATAAACCCTGCTCTCCAATAAACCATGAAACCCCAACCCTAGGAATCCCTAGTCTCATAGACCTAGATATACCTAAAAATGTATACCTAGACAACCCAAAAACCATTTACCATGGGAAATGTAGTCCCCCAATCCCACAAAATCCTAAACCATTGTCCCTAATAAACCCTAAACCATCTGATCCATAAAATCCTAAATCATAAACCCCAAAATCCTAAACCATTGGGCCAGAAAACCCAAATCCCTCACCCCCAAAATAAACTAAACCCTTAACCCTGAAAAATCAGTAAAGAAACCATACCTAGAAAACCCCAAACCCTCATCCCCAGAAGAAATGAAAATCATATCCCCATAAAATTATAATCACTCCTCCCATGAAAAACATCAATCCTAAAAAAATCCCAACCCTAATCCCATAAAACCCCCCAAACATCATCCATTGTAAAACCTAAACCCTCATCCCAAAAAAATTATAAACTCTCCGAAAGAGAAACCCTTAAATCCTTATCCAAAGGAAACCTTAATATTAATCCATAAAAACCCAAAACCCACAGTTCCAAAAAATCCTAAACCTTATACCCCTGAGAACCAAAAATCCCAAGCCCATAAAACAAAAAACCCTTATCCCAAAAAAATCATAAAACCTTATAACAATAAAACCATAAACCCATCCACCATAAAAAATGTAAACCCCCATCTGAGAAAATGTTAAACCCTCCTCCATAGAAACCTGTATATTATTTATCCCACCAAAACCTAAACCCTCATCTATAGAAAAACAGAAATTCATATCAACCTAAAACCATGAAAACATATCAACCCAAAACACAAAACCCTCATCCCAATATATCAATTTACACTTAACCCCAGAAAAACATAAACCAACATCACCAATAAATCCTAAACACTTCTCCCTATAAAACCCTAAGCCCTATAAATACTTGAAACATCATCCATAGAAAAATGCCAAACATTTAACCCCAAATAACCCTAAAATATTAGTCCTAGAAAAATAGAAATCTTGTGCCCAAGAAATTACAAAACCCTCTTTCCCTAAAGGTCAAAAAATCCTTAGTAACAAAAAATCCAAAATACTCAAACCTATATTATCATAAACTATTGTACCTAAGATAACCTAAATCCTCATCCACAAAAAAACCATAAACCCTAAAGAATAGAAAACCCTTAATCAACTACTACAAAAAATAATTAATAAATTTCCACAAAAAAACTAAACTCACATCCCTAGAAAAACCTCAATAGTCTGCCCAATGAGACCCTAAACCCTCATCCTTATAGAACCATAAACCCTAATCCCAAAAAATGATAAATTCTTAGCCTTAGAAATCCCTAATCACAAAACCCCAATGAATTCTAAATATCAAATCCCAAAATCCCCGAAAAAATCATCATGTAAAAACACAAAAACATCATACCTAAATAGTATAAAACCCCATCATTAGAAAAACATTTTCCCTTTGTCATGAAAAAAATCCTAAAACCTCATCCTTAGAAAATCCAAAAACCTTTTTCCAAAAAACCCAAAAATTTCAACCGTAGAAAACCATAAACCCACAGCCCCATAAAAAAACTAAACCGCAATCCAAAGAATACCATATAACATCTACTGCATAAAAACCCAAAATAATAATCCCCACAAAACTCTAAACCATCATCCCTTGAAAAACCAAAACCCACATACCAAGAAAAACCTAACGCATATTCCCTAAAAAAACCTGAAACGTCCATCACAATAAAACATTAAACCCTCATTCAGAATCATCCCTACACTCTGACCTCATAAATACATAAAACCTCAGACATAGAAAACCCTATAATCTCATACCCTAAATTCCCAACACCATAATAACATTAAACATCATTCCCACACAGCCCAATACTCTCATCCCAAGAAACCCTAATCCCTTACCCTGAAAATCGTAAACCCGAATTCCAAAATATACTAAATCCCTAGAAAATGATAATTCTAAACCCTTAAACCCATAAAACACTTAACCATAATCCACAAAAATACTTAAACACTCTTCCCTTGAAAACCACAAACCCTCATTATTACAGAACCCTAAACCAATAAACCTAGATACCAAAATCACTCATCCCCAACATCTATAAAACCAAATAAAAAATTACCCTAAAAAACAGTCCTAAAAAATCCATAACCCAGATATCTAAAAACCATAAACCCTCAACCACAAAAAACTATTCCATTATCCCCCATAAACTCAAATACATCAACCCAAAAAATACCAAAACTCTCAGCCCCATGAAAATCTTATAGCCAATTCACTAGATATGCTAAACCATTTCACTAAAAAACCATAATACCACAGCCCCAAATAACACTCATCCCCTAATAACCTAAAACGCTCTGCCTTAAAAACCCCTACACCCTTATCCATGGAAATCAATAAACAATTTTCCCTAGAAAAACCTAAAAACTTATCCCTATAAAACCCAAAAACCTAGGTCCCAGAAAATCTAAAATCCTCATCCCCAAAAATCCCAATGCACTATGTACCAGAAATCATTAATACCCTATTAACCAAAGACCCAAAACACTCATTTTAAAAAACTTGTAATACCATAGGTCCAAAAAGCCATAACTCACTATCCATGAACCCCAAAAAAAACACTACACCATCATCCCCTAAAAACACTTCACCCTCTTCCCCAACAACATCAAACCCCAACCCCAAAAAATCCACGATCCTTTGGACCTAAAACAAAAATAATCATCCCCAAAAAAACAAAACCCATATGTGCAAAAGAACCCACACCTACCACACACAGAAACCACCAATCCTAATTCACTGATATTCCTCATACCCCCCATCCCCCAAAAAAACTAAACCCTAACCCAAAACAACCACAATAATCCAGTCCCAATAATACTCAAACCCTCAACCCAGAAAATCTCAAACCCTTAGCACCCAACACCCCTCAAACCCCACCCCAAAAAAACCACAAACCGACATCCCCAAAAACCAAAACCCTAATTCCCAAAAAAAACTCCAAACCCTCATTACCATAAAACTACAAACACTCAACCCAAAGAAACCCCTAACCCAAACACCCAAAACAACAAACCATAATCCCAAAAAATAAAAACTCTCAGAAATTAAAAAACACCAAAACATATACCCCATAAAACAAAAACCCATCAATACAAAAAAATCTCAATCCCACATCACCAGAAATACCCAAAACCCTCAACCAAAAAAAATCCTTAAAACCTCATCGACAAAAATTTCCAAACCCTCAATGCCAAATAACCCAAAACCCTCATCCCCAAAACCCTGATTCCCTTATAGCCATAACTCCCAAATTATTATCTCCAAAAACTGAAATCAAATATCCTTAAAAAACACAAATCCCTAATCCCAAAACCCCTCTACCCTCATCCCCAAAAATAATTTAACCCACAGCCCCAAAAAATACCCAAACCCTCAGCCCTAGAAAACCCAAAACCTTTATCCCTAGAAACCCCTACACCTACATCCCCAGAATGCAAAAGACCATCATCCAAAAAAACCCAATACCCTCAGCCTTAGAAAACCCTAAATCCTCATACCATGGAAATCCTAAACCATTATCAATAAGAAACCCTTTACCCGCATCCCCATGAAACCAAAATCCCTCTTCCAAAGGAAACCCTTTACCCTTAGCCCCACGGAACCTTAATCTCTTTGCACATGGAAACCCAAAAACCTCATCCCCAGGAAAACATAAACCCACAACACTAGGAATCCCAAAATCCTCAACCTAAGGAAAACCTAAACCCTCATCCTTAGAAAACCATAACTCTCATCCCCCAAAACCCTAAACCCACAACACCAAAAAAACCACAGCCTTCAACCAATAAAAAATGTAAACACATTTCCATAGACAACCCTAAAACCATATACCATGAAATCCCAAAACCCTTATCCACAAAAAAACATATAACCTCAGTCCAAAAAACCCCCAAACCCAAAAAAACTCATCTGAAATAAAACAAAAACCCCAGCATATATATACCATAAATCCTCAGACACAAAAAATCGATAACCCCAACCATCAAAAAATCCCAATCCATCTACCAAAAAAACTCATAACAATCATCCCAAAAATCCATAAGCCCACATCCACAATGAATATGAAACATCACCCCCATAAAACCATATACCCTCATACCATAAAAACCATGAACCCTCAATCATAAAAAATAGAAACCCACAACCCCACTACACCATCAACCAACTACACCACCAAAACCTAAATCCAATGACCTAAACCAGCCTAAACCCTCCACCTCAATAATCCCTAAATATTAATCCCTAGAAAACCATAAATAATTTTCCCCAAAAAATAATGAACCCTCATCCCCAAAAACCCTAAACACCCCACTCAAAAAAAACCTAAATCATATTCTAGAAAACATTTTAACACCAAAACCCCAATAAATTGCTATAACCTCACCGCAAAAAATCCCTAATACCTCAAACCCAAAAAATTATAAAACTTCAACCCCAAAAACTCCAATAACCTCATCCATAATTATGACTGAAACCTCAACAAAAATTACCCTGAACATCATCCATAAAAATTATAAAACCATAGACCAAAATTTCAAGCACTCTCACCCACAAAAAACCATGAATCCTCCTTCCCAAAACAAAACCTAACCATAAAAACTAAAAAAATAACACCTTTATCCCCAAAAAACCCAAAATTTTATTCCATATTAATTGTAATCCTCAACCCCAAAAAACCATAAACTGTCATCCCCTAGTGCCTGTAAATCCTCATCCCCAAAAACCAAAAACCCTTGGCCACAAAAAAAAAACCATAATCTCTCAACTACAAAAACCCCTAAACCCTCATCCCCAAAAATCTAAAAATAATTTTCCCCAAAAAAACACAACAATTCATCGACAGAAAACCCAAATCCCTCAACCCAAAAAAAACCTAAAACCTCATTTATAGTAACCACTAAATGATTGGCCCCAAAAATATAAAACATCAACCCAAAAATCCCAAATCTCATTACTCTTCAAATCCTTAAACATCACTAAAAAAATTATTAAACCGTATTACTAAAAAACACTGAACCCTTTCATCCCAAAAAAATAATTGACGTTAGACACCATAAAACACTAAACACACAACCCCAAAATTCCCAAAACCATATTCTCTAGAAATTATAATGCCATGGCCCTAATAAATCCTAATCCATATCCCATAGAAAACCCCAAACCCTGAACTCAATTAAACTGTAGAATCTCATCCCCCAAAACCCCTAATAATAAGTCCCAAAAAATTATATACCTTTGATCCCAACAAAATTATAAACCCTTGTACAAAAATACCCTAATTATTTTTCACAAAAAACCCTAAAACGTTTTTCCCAGAAACACCTAATCCCACATCCCATAAAGCCTAATATATCATCCCCCAAGACCCTAAACAATCATCACTAAATTATGATAATGAATTTTTACCAAAAAACACTACCACCTTGGTCCCTAAAAATCCTAAACCCATGACCCCCAAAATCTATAAACGCTAAACACTAAGAAATCTCCAAACCCTCAACCCAGAAAAACCATAACCCTTAGCAATAAAAAATACTAATCCCACTATGCCAAAAAACCTTAAAAAATACCGAAATACTATTAACCTTCAAATAAAAAATCTCTAGACCATCTTCCTTAAATTAACATAAAACCTCATCCTAAAAAAATCCTAATCCATTGGACACAAAAATCCATTAACCATTATACCACCAAAACCCTTAAATCCCCTATCCCAAAAAACACTAAACTCTTGGTCCTAAGAAACAGCAAAAACTTTTCCCAAAAAAACCCAATATACTCATCCCCCAAAATTCCCAACACAGTCATCCCCAAAAAACCTTAAACTATAATCCACCCAAAACTCTTAACCCATAGTGAATAAAAAACTTAATCCATTGCACCCAAAAAACCCAAAACCCTTGGACCGAAAAATCCTAAAACTCTCATATAAAACCCAACACCCTCAACCTCAAAAATACCCTACAACCTCAACCCAAAAAACCCATAATCCTTACCATCAAAAATTCCTAACCCCTTAACCATAAAACTGTAATGTCTCTTCCGTAAAAATCATTAATCACACTACCCTAGGAATCCAAAATCCATATCCCCAAAAAACCCAAATAACAAAACCCTATAAAACCATAAATTCTCATAATAATAAAAAAACAAATCACTCAACCCCAAATAATAAAAATCTCATGGCCCAAAAAATTCCTATACACTTGGCCCCCCAAAACCAAAAACTGTATTCCCTAAAATCCCAAAATAGTCATCCCTATGAAACCCTAATCCCTCATACCCAAAAATACCTAAACCCTAAGCCCCCAAAAACCCTAATCAATATACCCCCAGAAACCCAATAACCTCGGCCCCAAAATACCCCATACCCTAATCCCAAAAAAATTATAAATCCTCAACACCAAAAATACTAAAACCTTCTTCCACTAAAACCGTAAAATCAGATCCCCAAAAACCCAAAAACCATATCCCCAAAAATGCTAAACCCTCACCACAAAAGTACCCCAAAACATCATAATCAAAATAACCTAAACTCGTGGACCCAATAATACTAAAAAATATCATCTATAAAAACTCCAAACAATCAAACCCAAAAAACGGTAAACCCTTGGCTCAAAACAACAGTACACACTCATTCCAAAAAACCGAAACTCTCCACCCCAGAAAATACTCATCCCCAGACCCCATAAAAAAATACAACATTAGTCCGAAAAACCGTAAACCCCCATCGATAACTACACTAAACCCTCTACACTAAAAAACCCATAAACCCTAGACCCCAAAAATCCCCTCACCCTCATCACTAAAAACCCTAAACCCTATTCCCCAGAAATTATAAATACTCAGCCCCAAAATTTCCTAAAAAATGTAAAAAAACTACTTAATTCCTAGGCCCCAAAAACCAAACACTTAGCCATAATAAACTTGAAACCATCATCCCCAAAAAGACATGAAACCCACGTCCCCCTAAAAACCATAAACCATTTACCTAAAACAATGCTATGCCTTCATCCACAAAATCTATAAACCATCAGTCGCAAAAATACATAAACCCTCTACCCCAAAAAACCGTAAACACTCTGGGCCAAAAAACAGTAATCCCTTATCCCCAAGAAACCCAAAACCTTAAAGCCAAAAATATATCACACCCTCATCCATAAATAAAAATAACCATCCGACCCAAAGAAAAAATAAATCCCCATCCCTAAAAAACTATAAACCCCCAACCCCAAAAAACTTGAATCCCACATTCAAAAGAAATCGAAAACCCACATCCCCAAAAAATATTAATCCAATAACCTTGAACACCATAAATCCTCATCCCAAATAACCCAAAACTCGTAGCCCAAAAAAACCCAAAACACCATACCCCAAAAACTCTAAACCCTATTCCCAAAAAAAACCCAAAACCCTCACCCCAAAATACCGTAAACACTTTTTCCAATAAAACCCTAAACTGTCAGCCCTCAAAAACCCTGTACCCTCAAGTCCTAATAACCCTATACCCTCTGCCCCAAAGAACTGTAAACCTAGAGACCAAAAACACATGAAAACCTCATCCCTAAAAAATATAAATCATCAACCACAAATAACCCTAAACCCTTTTCCCAAAAAAACAGAAAATACTTGGAAAAAATACACTAAACACTAATACCCTAAAATCTCTAAACCCAAGCCCATAAAACTCTAATCCATGGGACCCAAAAAACCTTAAAACCTCCACCCAAATATCATGAAACCCTCCACCCAAAAAAATCCATAACCCTAATCCTAATAAACACTGAACCCTCATTTACATGAAACCATAAACCCTAATATGTTAAAAAACTATACTATTGGCCCCAAAAAACCCAAATCCCTCACCCAAAATCCAAGAAAATCATGATAAGGGATTTATATCCCCTATTACGTCACCGTGGGGAGGACTTATTGTATTTGATAAGAATAAATATGGATCAATTTTACTCAGCATTGATTACCAATAACATAACAAGATCCCCATCCTGAACAAATATCCCCTTCCCTTCATTGATGACTTTTTTGACCAACTATATGGTGATAAATACTTATAAAATATTGATCATCATTCAGGATATCATCAATTAAGGGTCCAAAATGAGGATACTGAAAAGATGAAAATATGTACAAGGTATGGACACTATGAATTTATAGTGATCCATTTTGGTCTTAGAAATTCTCCCTCTATCATAATGGGTGTAATGAATTCAGTCTCTAGGGACAATCTTGATCACGTCATGGTAGTCCTTAGAGATGATATTATTTCTTATTCGAAGAGATATTATGATCATTAGGACCACATACGAATTTTACTAGAGACCCTAAGAAAGGATAAGCATTACGGAAAATTTACCATGTGTTAATTTTGGATGCAGAACGTTTGATTTTTTAGTCACATAATCTCATGAGAATGGATATTATTGGATCCATCAAAAATAGATGTTTTTGAAAGTTGGATGATACAAAACATTGTATGTGAGGTGTGATATTTTCTATATTTGTCTGGATATTATAAAAAGATTGTGAATTATTTTTCACGTTTATCTAAACCACTCACCATGTTGAATGTAGAATGATTTATGTTCTTTTGGATAGGGTAATGTAAAGATAATTACAAAGACCCAAAAAGAAGGTGTGCCAGTGCACTTATGCTCACACTACCATGTAGTGGAGGTAGTTTTTTGATATTTAGTGATGCATCCATGAAGGTGTTGGGATGTGGTCACATGAAAAATGAAATGGTGATAACTTATGCCTCATGGAAATTTGAAAATTCATGAGAAAAATTACCCATATCATGATTTATAGTTAAATGTGGTAATATATTCATCAAATATATGGAGGTATAATCATTATGGGAAAATGTGTGATATTTATACTGATCATAAAACATTAAAGTATATTTTCACTCAAAATGATATGAATATGTGCCAAATAAGATGGTTAGAGTTGATTAATGATTATGAATGCTCAATAAATTACCCCCCCTAGGAAGGAGAACAAGTTAGAAGATTCTTTGAGTCAACAAGTCCATGCTATCAAATCCATGATGAGAATCACAACAGATTCAATATATATGAATTTTCAAACGATGGAACATGAAATTTTAATGGAAGGGGAGAAATCATATATTTCTGTAATGTATGATCAACAATATATTAAAGTGAATATTAAGGAGGTACATAAGAATGATATAGAGATACAAAAGAAGATGAGAAATTTTTTGAATTCAAACTTGAATATGATGAATTAATATGGTTAAATAACCGAGGTTGTATTCCTCACATACCAGATTTAAAGAATGAGCTATTGGATGACTCTCATAGTTCTTCATTTTTTCTTCTCCCGGGAAGCACAAATATGTACATGGACCTGAATGAGTATTACTAGTGGGATGTCATTAAAAGTGATGTTGTTGATTATGTCTCTCGATGTTTGCTTTGTTATATAGTTAAAGCTGAGAGATATAAGTCTAAGGGAATGTTACAATCATTACCCATTATAAAATAGATATTGGATAACATCAAAATGGAATTTATTGTAGGACTTCTCAAAACACCTTTGGGCATGAAGATATATGGGTTGTAGTTGATTTCCATATGAAGTTGGCACACTTCATTGCTATTGGATCGTATATATCTCTTTATTTTCATTCCAGGATATATTTAATTTAAGTGCTAAGATTGAATGGACTACCAATTTACATTATATCTTAGTGGTATCCGATCTTTACCTCAATGTTCTGGAGAATTCTTCAACAATCTCTAGATACAATGTTATGATTCAGCAATGCTTATCATCCTTAGACAGATGGTCAGTCTAAGAGGAAAATTTAAACACTAGAAGACATATTGAGAACATAATCTATGGATTTCAATGGTCATTGGAAAAAACAGCTAACATTGGTGAAATTTTCATACAACAATATATTTCACTCCGGTGTTCAGATGGCTTGTTATGAAGCCCTTTATGGAAACAAATGCATAACTATTATTTGATAGAATGATGTGGGGGAAATAAATCCATTAGTACATGATCATGATGAAGAAATGGAATAAATGGTCAGATCAATTTAGAAACACTTAAGAGAAGCTCATAGTTGACAAAAAATCTATGCTGAAAACTAAAGAGAAGACCCAAAGTTTGAATATGGTCATTAGTTGTTTCTAAAAATATCTCCTTTGAAGAGAGTAATGATATTTTGAAACCAGAGAAGATTAGCCCTCTGTATATCATCCCTTTCGAAATTATGGATAGTGTTTGGAAGTTAACATACTGATTGTAACATCCTCTGAATCACTCTCAAGATCATGATGTGATCCACCTATCTCTCCTAAGAAAATATATACCCAATCCATTCAGTTTTCCACGAACAAAAGTCGTACCGATGTATAATGATTTTTTATGAGGAACCATCAATAGAGATTATGGATCGTAGATATTATGTTATAAGAAAAATGAAAACACTCTTGGATAATGTATTGTGGAGGAACCAACGATTTCAAGATGATACATTGGAACATGATGGTGTGATGAGGGAGAGGTATCCTGATCTGTTTGTTTCCAAGTTACAAATTTCGAGGGTAAAATTCTGCTTAAGGGGGGAATAATGTAGCACCCAGAAGTTTTTATTTATTTATTTTTTAATTATTATGTATCTTGATTTGAAAGAAATTAGGATTTTAAATGAACCTAGAGACATTTTTATTAACAAATTACCATTATTGCCTAATAATTAGGTAACCACTAATAATTATAACCATCATATGAAAGTAGATATTGAATTTATTGTCAATGAAATATTTAGGAAAATTATAAATCATGTAGATATTTTTATTCTTGAGTAAATTACATTTGGTAATGAAATTAATGATTTATATATATATATTTGTTATATACCTAATAAAATATTTTTTTATTCATCCAATTGATAATTTATTCATGTGGTATGAATAAAACCCTATTTGATGTATGAAAACCTAAATTTTAAACAAATTAATTTCACACCATTGAATATGTAACCCCTTTTAAATTAATATTTTTAAACATTAATTATATGTATATAAAAAAATAAAAAATTTATTTGGAAGCGAGATATAAAAATTTACATTGGATGAATTTCTATTATTTTTCTGAAAACTAATATGTTTTGTTGAATTGTAAAAATATGCTAAATTTTAATTTAAAATAACATTTTTCATTGAAATAATTTATATGGATAAGTTATATTATTGAATGTTTTAAAATTATAATTAGAATATACATTTACCATTTAATATAATTTATGCCATTTGAATTAATTTGACATTAAATTCATGTATATAAACATTTCAATCGTTTATAATATTTTACCTTTTAAATCTTTTTTTCTCATTTCAACAATAGGATTAATTTTGAAATAATTACTGGAACTTTGGTATTTTGAATTTTAAAAAAATTTATTCCACATTTTGAATCAGTAGGTGAAAAATATTTAAATAACTTTGTTTTATTTTTTGGCAATATGAATAATAACTTTGGTAAATTTTAATAACACAATAAAAGGGTAAATCAGGTAATTAATGGTAAAAATTATATTATAAAATTATCCTAAAAATTGACTTAGTTTAATTTTATGATTATAATTTTCCCTAAAATATACTTGGGTCTAAATGGTATCTATTGGAACCCTCTTGGATGATATTAAGACATTTAGTTTATTTTTTTTGAAAGAAAAGTGAAATATGTCTCACTCAAACATTAATAATTAAATTATTTTTAATATACAGTTATATAAAAGATAAATGATATTATAAATAGTAATTTTAAATATAAATTCTTTCTATTTATAGTGATTTGTTTTTAATTTTTAGTAAATAAATAATTACCTTAAATACTTATACATGAATGATGAAAGAATTGTTAATTGATGAGAAATTAATAAAAAAAATTATTAAAAACATAATAACCATCAAAAGGCCCGTACCGACGACCAAAACTTATTTTTCGAGTATATATCGACCATACAAATCCATGGGTTTACTTATTGAACATTTATGGATTTTTGTATAGATTATAGGACATATATGATTTTATTTATCTTGAAGATAAATTTATCAAATTCATGTTTTTAAAGAGTATAGCATATTTAATGTTATGTTTTTCAAATGGTAAATTAATCTAAAAGTATTATTATGAAATATAATTGATTTAAAATCATCATATTGTTTTATTTTGAATTTTTATTCAACAGATAATTATATTAAATAATTATAGAAAATTGAGGTAGTAATTATTTGGTTAATGAAGAGTTCAAATAAATGATATTTAAAATATTTAGATAAATATAATTAAGGATAATTATTATGCCTAATGAATTTCATAGACTACCTTGAACCTATAGGTATATAATAAAATATTTTTATTTATGTTTATTTCTTATTTATATATTTTTAAAACACAAGGAAATAAATTTTGTGAAAATTGACAATGTTGATATTTTGTCAAAGTATGGTTTTATTAAATTAATAAAAAATTCTAAAACATTTTTAAAATTATTTAATAATTATGATATGGTCAAAAATGTTCTAAAATAATCATTTATGGTCGTATTTACTTCAAAAAATTAAATATTTCCCCCTTTAAATATTGATATAATTGTATCCCTAGTTATAAATTATATAGAATAACTAAGTGTCAATTAAAATGATAATTCTTAAATTGACATGAAAACAAGTCTAAAACTTATTGGTTGATGATATTACTACCCTATATCATCAAATCATAGAAATTGGGACATTTTCGGGGGATTTTATGTTGGTTTTAATTTTATAATGAATTAATATTTTCTATGCTTCTAAAAGTGTCCCTCAACTCAATATTAAAGTAGAACTTACTTACTCAACTCTTCAGTTCATATTGAGCCTTAAATATCGACCAAACTGTAACCACTTCCAATATCAACTTCCCTAGAAACATTATAATGGTCTTGGTTTACTTCAAATACCAACTCTAGTGCTCTATGTGGAGATTTTGATGAGGCACGTCGAAGAAGAGTTAATATTATTTATCGATTCATTCAAATTTATTTCCTCTTCTACTTATACCTCACCAGTTGATTCATTATAAAGTAATCACTTCAGTATTAATTATATACATAGAGGTAATTATGATTATGAAACTACCACATTCCACCTTTTTCAATCCTATGAAAACTGAAATCACCGAGCGTGCGTATGTACGGCTAACCATTTCCACGCCTTGTTGTAAACAGATATTCAACACCACCGTACATGGATGGGTATAATGATGGAGTTAATAAATAATTATATAGGATTAATTTAAACCTATTTTGTTTCTATGAAACATTACACTATCAACTTCAATATCATTCAAAAATTATGGGAACGATATGATTGCTCGTGCGTAAGTACGACATACTGTCTTCACGGTGCATTTGATTCATTCTACATAATCATCATTCATGAATGATTATATAAATTAATATAATGAATATGTAAGATATATGTTATATTAATACCATTTTTTAAATTATATAACAATAACCCAAAAAGATGAACTAGATCTTATCTGAAAAAACATGCATAAGAACATAAACCAGTTAATAACAGAATAACAAGTAACAATGAAATGTTACTAACCAACAGATGAAAAAATTATCATAAAGGTTACATAAAAATTATTATTATTTGGAAATAAAGTATCAACATTATATAAATCATTATATAAGAGTTTCAGATACATATAAAGAATATAATACCTAATGTAAGGGATAAATTTTCAAATCTCTTTTTTATCTGAGATTGTTTATTTGTAAGTATTTACCGTTGTATATTATAATTCACTTCCATGTTTACTAAATATTTATTTTAAATTATTCTTTATATCCTCCTATAATTTTTGGATGTAAATTTTACCCATTGGTTATTTTTTAATCAATGATATGAATGTAATATTTTTTCAATTTTCATACGAGGTATATTTTGACCTTTTCAACATAAGTATGAGAACAATGTTTTTTTAACATATATGGCATGAAACTATTTTTATGCTTTCAAAATAGATTATTTACATTATTATTACACGAAAATAATACTAGTTTATATTCAAATAAAATTATTTCTTCTAAAATTGTGTTGTATTTTGATGACAGAAAATGTATTTTAAGAAGAAAGAATAAATTCCTCAATATTTAATTTCATGTGTTTTCCCAAAATTATTTTCCATATATAATGACATTAACTAAATAGGTTTATATTATTTTCCCGGTCATTACATTGATTTTATTGTCTTTATAATGAAATTTTATTTATGAAACCCATTTGTATTATATGAATAATAATTGAATGATGTATAAGAAACCCATTTTATTTCATGAGTTATGATATGATGAATGTTTTTATGTTTTTGTGGAACATATAATAATATTTTCATTATGTGATTGGTGGGACCTGTATCTCTCTCCAATGCATTGGGTGAATATTTATATCTCATGAGATAGACTTGACTGGAACAACATGTAAACCATGGTCATAAATACAGGGCTTGAACTAGGAGTGAACTAGGTTCAGTAAAGGACTTTGTCCACTACGATTGTCTTGGAAATGAGAATTGACTAATATGAAATTATATTTTATCATTATGTTTGTATGACATGAAATTTCATGTTTTATGTTAATACTATTGGGGTTATATTTCCCTCTTATGACATATCCTATGAAATTATATTTTGATCTTTTATATTGAAGATATGATTTTTAAATGAATTGTTATTACGATTATGATGGGATTGATATGTACCTTGTTTTACCATAATAAGAATTAGATCCCACCCTATCAAATGATTTATTTCCTGTGTTCATGAAGAAGGGTATTAAGTAATATATGTCAAAGGGGGAATATAGTTTTGAGTAAATAAGAAAGAGATAATGTCAATGATTTATGAACTAGTTGATTATGATGCCAATTTTCTAAAGAGACTAAACCTATATGGTCATGGCATGGTTTTTGTTATGTAATAAATATCGTATCCCCATAAAACCCTAAACAATCACCCCCAGAAAAAACCAAAAACACATCCTTAGAATACCCTCCTCTATAAAAAAATAAAATCATATCCCCCAGAAAAACTGAAACCCTCATCCCAAAAAACTCTAAAACAACTATCGGGAAAAACCAAATCAATCAGACATAAAAAGAACCCTGGACTCCAACCGAAAAAATAAATATAACCGAAGACCCAGAAAAACCCTAAACCTATTTCACCAACAATCCCAAAACCCACAACCCAAAAATACCAAAAACCCTCATCCCCATGAACCCTAAACACATTTCCAAAAAAACCCATGACACTCATACCTAAAAAACACTAAACATTCATTCCCAAGAAAACCCTAAACCCTCACCCCCAAATTTCCATAACCCCCACCCCATTAAACCCTTATGTCTCTACCCAAAGTCCCGAAAAACCCCACCCCAATAAACCATAAACTATCAGCACAAATGAACATAAAATTTTCTCCTATATAAACTAATCCTTCTGTCCCAAATTTCCCCTAACAGTTGGACCCAAAAACACTAGACAATCATCCCCCAAAACCCTAAACAGTATACCATAATGTACAATAAACCCCTATCCCCAAAAATACCTAATCCCTTATCCCAAGTAAACCATATACCATCATTCCCCATATATCACATAACCCTCTCCCCCAAAAAAACCAAATACCCTCATCCTCAAAATACCCAAAACCCTTGGCTCTAAAAACCCCTTAACCTTCAACCCTAAAAAACATAAAACCTACATCACAAAAAACTATAAAACCTTCTCCACAAAAAACAAAAAACCGTTATCTCCAAAATGAACTAATCCCTCATCCCTAATAAACCATAAAACATAATCCCCACAAAACACTAAACTCTCAGCACTAGAACACCCAAATCCCTTGGCGCCAGATTCCTAATTCATCCGCCCTAAAAACCCAAAACCCTCTCTCCCATAAAAAACGTAAAATAATGGCCCCATAAAACACTAAACAATCAGAAAAAAAAACTAAAATCCCATGTCCCCAAAAATATGAAACCATCACAAGCAAAAAAATTAGAATCCCTCTATCGCAAAAATCATAAACCCTCTACCTGAAAATTGCCAAACCCTCACCCTAAAAAAATAAATCCATCATCCCCCATAACCTTAAACCATCAATCACATAAAACACTAAAACATTATACCAAAAAAATCGAAAACCTTAGCCTACAAAAACATTAAACCATCATACAAAAAACCCCTCAAACCTCATACCCAAAAAAATATGAATATCATGGTCCTAGAATACCCTAAACATTGGGGTCAAAAAAAATCCTAAACCCTAGTCCCGAAAAAACCATAAACCCTAAACACCAAAAATACCCTAAACCATAAACCCAAAAATACCATCAATCTATAATAACAAAGCCTGTAATTAGTCTACCCCAAAATCCCCAAGGCCTTATCCATATAAAAAAGAAAATACTCACCCACAAAATCCTCTAAACCATTATCCCACAAAAACAATAAATCAGGAGCACAAAAAAATCCCCAATTACGTTACCCTAAACCACTAAATTCTCATATCAAAATTTACCAAAACCCTCATCCATAGAAAACCACTAACCCATGCCCCAATAAAATGTAAAAATTATACCATGAATGAAAATAATCCCACATTACCATGAAATGGTAAACCCTCATCCCCCAAAAAACCGTCAACATTCACCCCCAAAAACATTGAACATACAGTTCTACACAACCCTAAACCCTCAAGCCCAAAAAATGATCAACACATAGCTTCAAAAAACCCTTAAACCTCGTCACCAAAAATCACTAAACCTTTATCCCCAAAAACCCTGAACCACCACCCGAATAAATTAATCAAAACACAACACCAATAAAACATCAACCCTCAAACCCATATTTCCATCATCCCTCACACCCACAACAATAATTCCTTAGCTGAGAGAACCAAAAACACACATCCCCAAAATATTGTCATCCCTTATCCCATAAACCCTCATCCCTAATCCCAAAAAAAAACTCATCCTTCATCCCCAATAAATTATAAACCCTCATCCCCAAAAACTCGTCACCCCTTAGGCCTAAAAAACCCTCAACCCTCAGTCACAAAAAAACCCACAAACCTCATCCTAAAAAAACCCCAAACCCATTTCTATAAAAAACCCAAAACCCTAAGCATAAAAAATTCCTCAACCCTCAAGCCAAAAAATCGATGAAATCTTCTTGCCCAAAAATACCTAAACACTAAATCCTAATATCCCAATTGCTTCAGTTTAAAAATCAATAGGCCCTCTTCACCAAAAAACACTAAACCATTGTAGATAGAAAACCATCAAAACATATCCCAAAAAATATTCAACCCTCATACATTAAAAATAATGAACCCTAAACTCGATAAAAAATCCTTGAACCCTACTCCTAAAAAACCATTAACCCAGAGTCCCCAAAAACCCTAATCCCTAATCCCCCATAAACCCTAATCACACTACCCTCATCCTAATAAAACACTAAACTCACCTCTTAAAAATCCAAAATACACCAACCAAAAGAAAACCGAAAAACTTATTAAAAAATCCTTCAGAAAATATCACAAAAAATCTCTCATCCCTTGAAACAATGAACCTTTATCCCTCTATCCAAAAAAAAACCTTATCTATCATCCATAAAAAATTCCAAAATTTCATCCGCAAAATAATCTAAACAATTAAACCACAAAACACTAAATACATAGACACGAAATCCATAATCCATCAACAAAATAAACACTAAAACCTCACTGCAGAAAACCATTAATCGTCAGTCCCAAAAAACCCCAATCCCACATCCTAAAAAACCCTCATCCCTCATCCCTAAAAAATTATAAAACCTCAGGACCCAGAACACTAAACCCTTATCCCCCAAATCCATACACCCTCAACCGAATTGACCCACAACCACCACTCAAAAAACCCTAAATCGTCAGCCCAAAAAATCTATACACAATCATCCTAAAAAACTGTCAACTCGTAGCCCCAAATCCCTAAACACATATCCCCAAAACCCTAAAAAATAAAACCCATAAAAACATATTTGCAAAACACTAAAAAAACAAAACCCTCAGCCCCATAAAACCTTATACCCTAAACTCCAAATATCCTTAAACTCGAATCCTCAAAAAAACATAAACCTGCATTCATAAAATACCCTGATCCAACAGAAATAAAACACCAAAAAATTTATCCCAAAAAAATATTGAACCATCAATGCTAAAAAGACATCAACCCCCATCCACATAAAACCCTATACCCTATTCCCAAAATAACATTTTCCTTCATCTCCCTTATACACTAAACACTCAAACACAAAAAACCCTAAGCCCTCAGTAACAAAAAACAATAATATCATAGACCCATAAAAACCATAACGCCTCATATTAATAAATTACCAACACATAAACCAAAAAAACTAAGCCAATCACAATAAAAAAAGACCAAACCTCATCCGAAAAACTATAAACCATATCAACAATAACACTGAATCGTCATACCGAAAATAACATAAACTGATATCTCCAATAGACTTAAACCCTCATCCACAAAAATATCATCAACCAACATCACCCAAAAAACCCTAAACCATCATAATAAATACCTAAAACACCATTCCCAAAACAATCTTAAACCATAATACCCAAAAAAACCCCTAAAAATATGGCCCTAAAAAATCATAATCCCATTGACAATAAAAATCACTCAACCCTCATCCCCTTAAAAAACCCTCCGAGCACAACCACAATAAACCCTAAACCCTCACTCTGAAAAAACTCTAAAATCATTGCACCTAAAATCCCTAAACCAAGTATAAAAAAACAATAAACCTTTAGAACATGAAATATCACAAACCATAAACCCCAAAAACCATTATCCCTTAGAAAAACAATAAAAAAACCATAATTCCCATAAAACTCTAAACCATCAACCCTAAAAACCCTATTCACCGGACCAAAAAAATCATAAACCCTCATCACCAAAAAACCATCAACAGTCATCCCTAATTAAACCCTCATACCTCATCCAAAAAACCACAAAACCCATAGCTCAAATAACCATTGACCCTCAACTACAGAAAAACCAAAAACCGTTGTCATACCACACTAAAACCATAGCCCCCAAAAAACGGTACTGACATTCCCAAAAACCCTATACCATTACCCCCAAAAAACCTCAACACTCATCCCCAGTAAAATCTCTATCCTCTTCCATAAAGAAACCTAAATCCTCAAACCCAAAAACTCAAACCCATAGCCCCAAAATAACCACATCCCTCTCAAAAATCAAAACCCAAAACCCAAACCCCAAACCCCAAACCCAAAACCCTAAAAACCTCAAATATAAATCCAAAATAATCATAATCCATAATCCCCAAAAAAATTCTCTACCCTATGCAAAAAAATACCCACAACCTGAGCACCAAAAAACCTCGAACATCAGCCTAAAAACCCTAAACCCTTCTCACAAAAGAACCCTTGCCCCTAAATCAGAAAAGACACTAAAATGTCATACCTAAACAAATCATAAAACCACATCACCAGAAAACCATAAACCCTTCGCTAGAAAATCATAAATCCACAACCAACAAAACCGTAAATACTTACTTCAAAAAAACATAAAAAATGAACACCAAAAAACCCTAAACCCATAGGCCTAAAAAACCCTCAATCCTTGCCAGTAAAATTCCAAAAACCTCCGTCTTTAAAAAAATCTGTCATCTCTTATCCACAAAAAATCCCTCATCCCCAATGTACCCTCAATCATATTCTAAAAAAACCTAAGCACTCATCCCCAAAAACACTAAACTGTCGTGCCAAAAATATTGTAAACCATTATCCTCAAAACCCATCAACCCTCTAGCCTAAATATCACTTGATGTTAATCCCAAAAAAACCATCAACCCTTGTCCCAAAAATTCCACGAACCTTCAACTGCAGAACAACTTGAACACTCAACCCAAAACAACCATGATCTTATTTTCCAAAAAAACACTAAAATCTCAGTTAAAAATAAACTGAACAAGAAAATAAAAAATCACTCATTCAAAAAAAACACTGAACCATTTCCCCAAAAACCCATAAATCATGATGCTAAAAAAACACTAAACCATCTACCCCCAAAAAACATAAACATGTAGCCCAATGAAACCAAGAACCCTCATCCCCTAAAATACCAAAACTTATAAACCCCATAAAACCTTCAACACTTATCCCAAAAAAATATTATCCTCCAGTCCCCAAAACACTTAACCCTCGCTACCCAAGAACCCTTAACACCCATCCATGAAAACTCTTAACCCTCAACCCCAAAAAACCCTTAATTGTCAGCAGAAAAAATCCCAGAGCACTCATCCCCATGAACACCCAAAACAATGATCCTAATAAAAACCTGAACAGTAATACCCAAAAATCCTTGAACCCTCATCCCCAAAATGTACACCCACTATAGGGATTCAAACAAAATGTAGATGAATGTAAGAAAAGATAAAAAAACCAACTCATCAATACTAGATTTTGTTTATTTTATTTTATTTTATTTTATTTATATATATAAAGACATTTCAGTATTTAAAAAATTAACATTATATATATTAATATGTATATATATGTTTAAATTTTATATCATATATTTATTTTTATATTACATGCATATATATTTGATTTTATTTTATGATATCTATATGTTTATGTTTTACATTATATTACATAAATATTATGATTATTTATACGTTTAAATTGTATTTTTATTTATATGTTTATATGATATATATATTAATATATTTGTGTGTGCATCAACATATATATTTGTATGTATATATAATTTTAATTATATATATATATAATTATATAATAATCAACGTTTTATATCAATTATAAAAATGTCACTTATATTGCTATGTTTTATTAAAAACGTGAGCATAATTTAATATATATATATATATATTAGTTTTTAAATATATGTGTGTCTGTGTGACTCTGTCTGTGTCTGTGTGTGTGTACATATAAATTTTAATAAATTTATATAAATGTGTTTGTTTTGGTCTATATGTTTGTGTGTATATATCTATTTGTGTGTGTGTCCATGTGTTTATATAGGTTTATATGTGTGTGTTAGTATTTAAATAATTAATATTATATATATATATATAATTTTATATATTAATATATATAAATATATATATGTTGATATATTATATTATATATTTATTTATGTTTATAAATGTTTAAATATGTTTATATTTCATATTATTTACGTGTATGCTTATATTATAGTTATATGTGTGTGTGTGTGTGTGTGTGTTTGTGTTTATATTTTATGTTTATATATATGTTAATACTTTATATATATCATATGTTTATATTAATATTTATGTGTGTGCATGTGTGTGTTTTCATATATATAAATATCTAAATTTTTATATATATGTGTTTGTGATTATATATATATATATATAATTATGTGTTACTATGTCTGTATTTATATACAATTTTATATATACGCCGGTATTTAAAAAATTAATATCATATATATATATATAATTTTCTATATTAATACACATATATGAATTTATATATTTTTCATATTATATTATATATATGTATATATTTTACATATATGATTATATTATATATATATATGATTATATTATATATATATGATTATATTATATATATGTTTATATATGTTTATCTATTATATTTTATGTATAGGTATATATTTTAGCTTTAAATATATTTATATATTATATTATATATATATCTGTGTATGTGTGTTTGTGTGTTTATATTTAATGTTTATATATATGTTTATATTATATATATCATATGTTTATGTTTATATATATATACGTGTGAGTGTGCTTTTGTGTCTTAGTTTATATTATATTTATATATATATGATTGTATATATATAACATTATATAAATGTGTCAGTGTAAAAATATATATGTGTATGAAAAAATATATAATTAACTAAATTGACATTATAATTATACATACATATATAAGTATAATTATCATTGTTTTAAATCACTGTTAAAAATGTCACTAAAATAGCCTGGTTTTTTTAAAAAACATGACTATATTAAAATAATTTTATTTATATATATATATATGTATATATATTATTAAATATATGTGCTAGTGTTTTTATATTTATATATCCCTAAAAAACATTGCGAATTTGGCGACATTTCATGAAAAACGTCATGAATTTATTGATACTTCCTAAAAAACATAGGTAAATTAATTTCCTTTCCTAAAACAGGTCGCTAAATTAACATTTTTCTTAAAACGCAAAAATTTAGTGATGTTTTAAATGAAATGTCACAAATTAGTGACATTTTGAAAATATGTCTACAATTTAGTGTCATTTTTCATGAAACGGATCTAAATTACCAATGTTTTAATAGAATTTCACTATGTTATAGACATTTATAGGCAACATTGCTAAATTACTGACATTTATAGGAAACGCTTGTAATTTAAATTTTTTTAATGAAACATCACCAAATTAAGGACGAATTTCATTAAACCTTTCTAAAATAGTAACATTTCTTAAAAACAATTCTAAATTTAAATTTTAGTAAAAATTTTAAAAATCACCACTAAATTATGTCACTAAATTACAGTTTATTACAGAATACCCAGTTTCAAAAAACCCTATACTCTAACCAAAAAAATCCTCATCCCTCATCTAAAAAAGGACCTCAACCCACAACCCCCAAAAAACCCCAATGCATCTTCCCCAAGACTCCTGAAACCCTTAACACCAACAAATCTCTAATCATATGCCCCAAATAACAGAAAACTATCATCCACAAAAAACCCTCAAACCCATAGTCTAAAAATCCATCAATTCTCATCCCAAAAGAAACCATAATAACTCATCACCAAAACCCTAAAATATCCTCCTAAAAAATTCTAAACACTTTGAAACAAAAATTCCTCCTACACATTCCCTAAAACCCCTTGACACTCAATCCCAAAAAACCCCCATACCCACATGTAGTGAATACCCTCCACCATTAACCCCAAAAACCACTGATACATCATCCCTAGAAACAATGAATCCAAGTCCCAAAAGCACCCTTAATGCTTCACCCCAAATGCTATTAAACACTAATAACAAAAAATTCATAATGAAACTGCCATGAAAACCCCTATAACCTCATCCCCAAAAAACCTTCACCCAGATCACAATAAAACCATTAACCATAATCCCCAAAACCATGCACCATTATTCCTAGAAAAACATTGAACACATAACCCCCAAAAAACATGATCCGTTTTCCCCAAAAATTACCAAACCCTGAATCTTCCACACCAAAAATCATTGAATCAATTTCCCCTAAAAACATTAAACCCCCAGAACCAAAAAACTCTAAACTCTCAACATAAATGACCCTAAAACCTCTTTCCCAAAAAATTAAAATACATCAACAAAAAACTGGAACCCTCATCCCAAAAATCCATGAAACCTCAGCCCCAAAAAACCATGATCCCACAAACCTAAAAAATAATGAAACTTCAGCCACAAAAAACCCTAAAGCCTCAGCACAAATAAACCCGTATGTTAGTCCCTGAAAATCATGAAACCACAGCCCTAGAAAACCCTGAATCACTAACTGAAAATAACTCAAACCATCATACTAGAATAAACCTAATCCCCCAACACCCAAACACCCTAAACACCCATCACTACAAGAACCTATATACCCAGGACCATAATTCCCTTAAACCTCAGCCCCAAAAATACCACACCCTCATCCCCATAAATCGTTATTTTGGGAAAACAATAATTATGTATACAATTAGACCCAGATAACCCTAAAACTTCATTATAAGAAAACTATAAATACTTATCTCTAAAGAAACCAAACCCCTCATCATGAGAATTATAACGACCCACACTTTACATACATTGTTAATACTTCAAAATTGAAGCACACTTATTACAACATATGACAAAACCACAAAGGACCGTATAGGTATAGTGTCTTTAGAAACTGGGAAACATAAACAACTGGTTCATAAATCTTCTACAGTGTCTCCCATTTATTACATCATATCTAGGGTCCCTTTTAGCATATTCTACTTAATATCCATCTTCCTGACCTGGGGAAAAGAAAACATAAAAGGGTGAGCTCAAATGCTCAGCAAGGGCAAATAAAGGAAATAAAAATCATATCATATCTTTATCAAAACCTGCAAAAGAGATCATAATATCTTAACATGGAATAAATCATAGATGTGAAAATGAGATCCCCATAATCATAACATAAAACTTGAAACTTTGTGGCATGCACACATAATCATGGAAAATCATTTCTTGTTAGTCATGACTCATTGCCAAGACTATCTTAGTGGACAAAGTCCCTTTCTGAACTGAGTTCACTCCTCGTTTCAGTCCTGTATCACTGAACCGAAATAACCTTCCGTTCCAGCCATGTCTATCTCATGAGATATAAAATCATTACCCAATGCATTGGAGGGAGATATAGGTCCCACCCATCTTATAATGAATCCTTTCTTATGTGTGCCACATAATCATAAAACATGCATCATCGCATAACACATGTAACAAAAATGGGATTCTTGAAACATCATGACATCATAAATCAATTCATATATGATAAAGGAATTCATAAACATAATTCCATCACAACATAGTCAAACCAATGTAAAAATATGGATAGAAACAGAACCCTTTATTATCTTAGATGGAAAATAATTTTGATAAAACACTTGAATTGAATTCTTGAGGAAAATATCCTTTCTTCTTCAAAAATATTTTTCCTTTCATAACATGTCATACAACTTTAAAATAAAAGAAGTTGATTAAAAATAAACTTGAAAACTTGTAAAGGAAGCTTCTTTGATGTAATGTTTTAAAAATCCATTCATGCCGTATAAGTTAAAAAAACATTCTTCGTACTTTTGTCGGAAAAGTCAAAAAGTACCTCGTACGGAAAAACGACAAAAGATTCCTTTCATATTCTTTACTAAAAACTCACCTAAGGGTAAAATTGGATTTAAACTATTTCAAGTGGATGGAAACAATATTACATATTGAGGGAACATTGATGTGGATGATAAAATACACCCTAGTAAATACTTACGAATAAACAATCTCGGATAAAAATGAGATTGTGATATTTCCCTTACCTTAGGTCCGATTTGCTTTGTTCGTGTCCGAAGCTCCTGTATAATGGTTTAAATAATGTTATTGACTTATTCCAGAATCATACATATTGATATGAGATCATATATGGTCATATTATTAGCTTCTTGTTAGTAATATTTCATTGTTACTTGTTACTCGGGTCTTTATAACTTTTTGTTCTTATGCGTGTTTTGTCGAATAAATTCTTATTCTTATCTTTAGGTTATAGATAATTCATTTCCAGAATGGTATTAGTGTATTATATACCATATTCATTCATTCAATTCATTTATATAATCATTATGAAATGAAGATCATGTAGAACGAGTCGCATCACATCGTGGAGACGGTATTCCGTACGTACACACGAGTGATGATATCGTTCCTATGATCGTGGAATTGTATTGGAGTATATATATATATTATTTCAGTATCAGTATTACTTAATAATAATCATATATAGTTACTGATTACACCATTATACCCATCCTTGTAAGGTGATGGTGGAAAATAGATTACACCACGGCGTGGAGACGGTATTCCGTACGTACGCACGCGCGGTGATTTCATTTTTCCGTAGGATGGATAGAAGGTGAATTAGGGTTGTTTCATATTTATAATAACATATCAGTATGTAAGTAATACTGATGTTATTACTTTATCATGAAACAACTAAAGAAGAAGAATTTGAAGAAGAAAGAAATTGAAAAGATCGGTAATGGATATTACCTCTTCTTTGGAACGCCTTTTTGAATCCTCCACTTAAGGAACTAAGATTGGTCTTTGGAGAAGACCAGGACCTCTAGGATTATTCTAGGGAAGTGTAGAAGGGAAAATGGCAGGGGTTGGCCGAGCTTGAGTGCTCAAATTGGTGTGAGGAGGAGGGGGAGGAGGTGCCCTTTTATAAGGGAGGAGAGGGGCACCTTAGGAATATCTCAAAATATTATTTTATATTAAAGTCAAAATCGGTTTATAATGGTTCCAAAGGGTCTTATTTCGAAGCCAAAGTGGGGATGGGTCGAAATCCTATCAACCAATAGAATTTAGACAAGTTTAGGGTATTATTTTAACCTTATCAAATAGATTTAACTCTAAGTTAAATAATTTAACTTTTACCATGACTTTTTGTTTTCTTTCACTATATGGTTAATACACTTACTATAACATGCCAAACGAACCCCAAATTGTTTATTATTAAAATATATATCCTTACCTAAGTCATTTGGCCGAACCTTAGATTTTTAGGAATAAAATAACAATTAATAATATAATATTTGATTTAAAAACTATTTTGTGTCAATTTTGACACTATTTGATATATGATTTTTGTCAAAGTCATAACAGAATTATATGTTCGAACCAAGTTGATTAAATCAATACTAATATATCATAGTAACCTATAAAATTAGTGGAATTCATAAAAAGTCTCAAATTACATTTATTTTGGTATTTATATTATCAATTTTGTCAATATTTCATTAATAAGATAATTACTGCATCATCTTTGTGTCATAAATAAATTAAATTATTTGATGTCTAAAAATTATAAATAAAATACCATCATGTAGGAAATCTTT
Organism: Viscum album; assembly: GCA_963277665.1. NCBI lineage: Eukaryota > Viridiplantae > Streptophyta > Magnoliopsida > Santalales > Viscaceae > Viscum > Viscum album. Next base: position 1,901,209,289 of record OY728141.1, read on the forward strand.
TTAGCTTTCTAATGAATATTTACAATCGAATTTATCTTATGTATAACCCTATATTAAAAATGATTTACTTATTAAACTTTGATTTTAACTATTTTAACCCTTCTTTAAATAAATTAATAATAAATGTCCTAATCTAATCCAAGTGGGCCTAAATGGTCATATTTTATTCCTAAGTTTGTTTTTGGTCGAATTACACTTGTCCAATAGAATTAGGACATGTGTTAGGGTAATATTAATATCATATTTACCCTTAGTTACCCTATTTACTATTAACCGCGGTAAAAATAGTAAAAAGTTACTATTCACCAAAAAATTATTTTCATCTCATTGAACCACATTTTAGTCCTTGATATTAACCGTGTCTCTCGGATTTTTGAAATTCCATTCACAGAAGCGATAAAATTAAGTTTTATGCAAAATTCAGTTTTTAACCTACCACTTAGTGGTTTCACTATTCATCAAAAATTGAAAGTTTTCAGAAAAATACCAAAATTTCACCCTAGGCTAATTTCGATATTCTGAGTCCAAAAATGAAGTCCATTTTGAAAAATAAAATTTATAAAATTTCAAAAAGTGGTTATTACTATTCATAACGGCTAGTTTTAATAGCATATTGTTGTTTAGTGAAACTCGGTATTGCGTACGACGCAAGCTATCGAGGAAGGTCGCGATTGCGTGTAAAGCAAGCCAAGAAAGTGTTGTGTAGAAAAAGATTCCTTTGATGATTTATATAACATAAAAGTCTCGGGTGTTACAAGAATACCCAAAACCATTACCGCCCAAAAACCCTAAAACCACATCCCAAGAAGACAGTAATGTCTCATCTCTATATAACCCTAAACACTCATTCACATAACACCATAATCTATCTATCCCAAAAACCATAATCCCAAAACCCCAAAAAACCATAATCCCATAAACCTACGAAACCCATAACCATGAGCCACATGAAATACTCAACACTCAGACTCCTAAAACTGAAACCCCCATCCCCCAAATCTCTAAAACCTCATCCAAAAAACCCAAAATCATTATTTAAAACCTAAAAATCAATACCACTAAACCCTAAACCATAAAAAACATTAAATCCACATCCCGAGAAAACAAAAAATCTCTATACATAGAAAACACTAAACCCTCATCTATAGAAAACCCTGATCCCTGAACCCCAAATAACTCAAAACCCAAAACCTTAGAATACACTAAACCATATGTACAAAAAAATCCCCAAACCCTTAGACACAAAAAAACACTAATATATTAGTCACCAAAAAACCCTAATACCCTCATACCATAAAAACATTAATCGTCATCTTCACAAAAACTCTAAACACTCTTTCTACAAAAAGGCTAAACCAGTATCCCTAAAAAATATAAAACAATCATCCTAAAAATATTTATACCCTCATACCTAAAAAATGGAATCCCACAGCCACAAAAAAATGTAAACCCTTATCCCAAATGTCAAAAAAACCTTTATCCTTTAAATACCCTCATCCCTAAGCCAAATAAAACAATCATACCTCATCCCTATAAAACACTTAACCCCAATCCCAATAAAAACCTCCACCCTCAACCCTAGAAAACACTGAACACTCATCCCTAGAAAACCCTAAACCCATATACCCATAAAAACCCTAAACCCTAATACATAAAAAACAAAAACCCTCAATCCTATGAAACCCTGAAACCACAGCTCCAAAAAATACTCAAACCATCATCCATAAAACACCAAAACCCCTCATACCCAAAAAACACAAAACCCTCCACCCAAAATATCCTATACCTCACAGCCCCTAAAAACCCTAAACCTTGGGCCAAAGAAATCCCCAAATCCTCATCCCAAATTAAAAAATAATCTCTCATCCATAAGGAAACCAGAATCCTCAATCAATGGTAACCCAAAACCTGCATCCCCATAAAACATGCAACGCTTTACCACAATGAAATTGCATCCTTGTTCCAAAAAAAACACTCAACCCTTATACCAAAAAAATGATCAACATTAAGCGCCAAAAATAGTCAACCATCATCCCATAAAATCCATCAACCATCGTCTAAAAAAACCTCATCATCCCTCATCCAAACAAAACACAACCATTTGTCCTAAAAAATCATGAACCCTTAGCCCCAAAAAACACTCAACCCCAATCCTAAAAAATCTTACAAACCCTTAACAACAAAAAACCACAAATATCAGACCGAAAAAGTTGGTAACCCTCATCCACACAAAACGCTAAATCACTAGCCCCCCAAAAAATTAATCCCCTACCTAAAAAACCATAAAACCTCACCCCCAAAAAAACATTAACCCTCTTCCCCAAAAAATAATGAACCCTTACCCAAAAAAATCCTGAACCCTCGGTCCCAAAAAACATTAAACCCTCAACCCCTAAAAACATCGAAACATCATCCCCAAATAAACTATAACCCTTATACCCTAAATACCCTAATCACATAGCCAAAACATTCACACCAATCAACATAAAAAAAACCATACACCATACACCCTAAACTCTAAAATGTAATAAACCCTAAGCTGCAAAAAAAAAGATTCACCAACTCTATACCATTATCCTTAGTAAAACAAAAATCCTCATCAATAAAAAACGATAATCCATTATCCATAGAAAACCATAAAACAAAAACCACATAAAACCTTAAAACTTCTTCTATACAAAACAGTCAACACTCATCACCATAAACTGTGAAACCCGAGACCCAGAAAACCCCAAAATTCTCATTCCCAAAAGACCCTAAACCCTCATCCTTAAAAACCCTAATCACTGATTAACAAAAAAACCATGAAACCGCATCCACAACCAAACCATTAACCCTCATCCACATAAAAATAGAAACCCAAATCCCAAAAAACCCATTAACCATATGCAAAACTATCAACACCCCAAAACCCCAAAACCCTCATCCCCAAAAACCCAAAACCCAAAGAAATAGATAACACTACATCATTAGACATAGAAAACACTAAAACCCCATCCCTAGAAAACACAAAACTCTCAGACTTGGAAAATAGTAAACCCTCAGCCTGAGAAAAAACTAACCAATCAACAACAAAAAAACCTAATCATTTTACCCATTAAACTATATACATGTAGAGACATAAAAATCTTAAACCCTACACCCCCAAAATCAATCAACCCTCATATAGAGAAAACCACAAAACCACACCCAAGTAACCCTATATGATTATCCCCCAAAGCCCGTAAACACTCATCACTATAAACCCTCAACCCAAAACTCTAAAAAACCTCAAACTTCATCACCAGAACACCCTGGGCCTCTTCACTAGAAAACCCACATCACTATAAAAAATACAACCCTCTACCCTCATCATAAAAAAACATAAAACCTCAGCTAAAAAAATATCATTAACCCTAAACCCCAGAAAAACTAATCCATATTCCTAAAAAACAACCAAAATCCTCACCCCCAGAAATCCTAATCACTCATCCGATACAAATACTAAACCTGAAATCCAAAAAAACACTAAAACTATATCCCCAAAAAACACTAAAAACATATACATAGAAACCCTAATCCTTTAACCCAATAAATCCTTAAACCATCATATAAAGAAAAATATCAACACGTAATCCAAGAAAACCAGAAATCCTTATCCCTATAAACCCTTAATCCTGGTCGATTGAATTCCCTAATCATTTATTCCAAAAAACACCCAACTGTTAGTAGACATAACTCTCAACCATCATAAAAAAACACATAAACCACACAACCAAAAATCCCTCGTCCCTCAACATAAAAAAACCCCATCCCTCAATCCTCATTTCCAAAAAAAAACTTACCATCATCCCCATTAAAATCCTCATCACTCAATATGAAAAAATACTTAACCATACCGCACATAATCATCAACCGTTATCCACAAAAATTCTCATCATTTTTTAAAAAAATCCAAAAAAAAATAACCCCAAAAAACCATCACCACCCATACTAAAATAACACCATCCCTAATCTCATTTAAAACCCCACCTCTACCCCCACCCATTCCCCAAAACCCCTCTAAACCATATCCCAATAAAAACCCATTCCTCAACCCCAAAAACATAAAAACAGAAACCCCAAAAAACTATAGCACTCAGACCTATAAAACCCCCTACCATTGGCCAGAAAACCCGACCTTCATCCCCCCAAAACTCCAAAACTCATCCCCAGAAAACCCTAAACCACATCCAAAAAAATTACTAAACCTTCATCTCTGTGAAACCTGAAAAACTATTCCCAAAAAATGAACCCTCTTCTCTCATCCCCAGATAACCCTAAATTCAAATATTATAAAATATCATTCTTTACCCCCCTCCCAAAAAATCCCCACAACCCTCATCGAAAAAAACACTCAACCATATACCCAAAAAAACCCACAATCCTTTCCACCCAAAAAAACGACTAACCCTCATCATAGAAAATACTGAAAACTCAATGCCAAAAAACCCCAACGTGTCACCATAAAACATCCCAAAACCTCATCAAAGAAATGATGAAACACTATACTCCAAAAATTCACCAACCCTCAGCCCCCCCAAACCGTGAATCCTCATTAAAAAAACTCTGAACCACAACCCCAAAAATCCCTAAACCATCAACCACGGAAAACCCTAAACCCTCATGCCCAGAAAACATTAAGACCAAATCGTCAATAACCCATAATTTCTTCTCCATAAAAAAACCCAAACCCTAATCCCTAAAAACACCCAACCATCTGACCTAAATAATACTAATCCCTCATAAAAAAACCCCGAGCCACAAAATATGTCAACGCATAGTCCCCAAAACAACTTCAACCAATATACCCGAAAACCACTCAATCCTCATTCCTAATAAATCCATTGTCCCTCGGTAAAAAACAACCAACCCTTAGGACCAAAAAATACCCTTACATCATCCCCAAAAAAGAACTAGCCTCGATCCCCAACAAACCCCCAACCATTATCAATAAAAAAACCTTAGACAGTCATCCAAAAAACCCCAAAACCCTAAGCCATAAAAACCCTAACCCCTCAAACCTAAAAGAAAGAAACCTTATCCAAAAAACCAAAAATGATCTGCCCCAAAACAAAGTCAAACCTCAGCCTCAAAAAAACATAAATATAGGGCCCCATAAAACCCTCAACCATCAAAACATGAAAAACACTCATCACTGTGTGAAAATAAACACCCAAACCTCAGCCCCAAAAAACAATCAACACTCAAAACCTAAAAATCCTAAACCCTAAACCCCTAAAATCATCATCCCTTATCCCCAATCCCAAAAAATACTAATGTAAATCAAAATCACAACACATTGCCCCAAAAAACCCTCTACCCTCATCACCAAAACAATATCATCCCGCAAACCAAAAATTCCCAATGATTCTTTCTTAAATAAACCCCAACCATCATCACCAAAAAATCCCCAACAATCATCCCCCAAAAAACACTACCCATCTCCTCAAAAAAACCCAAACCCTCATCCCCATTAAAAACCTACTCTAATCCCTAAAAAAACATCTAATAATCAACACCAAAATACATCCATCACTAAAAACCCTAACTATTATCCCCAAAAAAACCTCAACCCTCATCCCTATAAAACCCCCAACCCTCAGCCCCAAAAACTATAAATACTCACCCCCATGAAAATCACTATACCCTTTACCCCAAAAACCTAAACCCTCATCCCTAAAAAACCATCAACTCAAATAAATACTAAAAAATCGGCCAAAATATTCTCCCACCATCATCCCAAAAAAACTCCCAACCCATGGCATGAAAACCACAAACCCTTAGCACGACAACCCCCCAAACCCTCATAAATAAAAAACCCAAACCTCTCAGTCCCAAAAACCATAAACACTCATCCCCCAAAAAATAATATACCCTCTACCCAAAAAACCCTAAACCCTAAACCATAAAAAAACATCAACTGTCGTCCATAATAAATACTAAACGCTCCAACAATACCCTGAGCATCAGCCCGAAAAAAACACCAAACCCACATCACCAAAAACCCCAAACCCTAAACCAAAAATACCCCCAACACTAACAAAAAACCTACCCATTCCAAAAAAAACAACAATCCATTAGTCAAAAAAAGAACATACACCCTCTTCCCAAAAAAACATATATACCTTATTCCCCCAAAAAACCCATAACTCTTAGTTCCAAAATTTCTAAAACTCTCATCCCAAAAAAAACATAAACCATTATCCCCCAAAAACCCAAAATCCATAGCCCCCAAAACACTAAAACTTATCCCCAAACATTTATAAACACTCATACCCAAAGACACTAATCCCAAAGCCCCCAAAAAACCTAAACCCTCATCTTAAAAACCATCAACTGTCACACCCAAAAAAATATTAACCATTACCTAAAACAAACCCCTCAACCACTAGTTCCAAAAACAACCTCATCCCTCAGCACCAAAGACCTTTCAACCCACAGCCCCAAAAAACACCCAACCCTCAATACCAAAAAACTCCAAACCCTAAACCTAAAAAACCTCCAACTCACATTTCCAAATAATACGCAACACACAACCCCAAAAAACCCCACCCCTCAGCCCCAAGACACCACCATACCGCTACACCACAATACCATAACCCTCATCCCCAAAAACCCCCATTTTATTGTCAAAAAATACCTGAAAATCATCCCTAAAATACCTTTTTACCCCACCCATAAAAATAATATATAACATAACAACAAATATCCTGACAATCATACCCCAAAAATCTTGAACTTTCACCCCAATAAAATAAGAATCCCATAACCCCAGAAACCATAAATCCCTATACCCAAAATACATAAACCCACAGTCCCAAAAAATTACCCCCTTTCATTCTAACAAACCCAGCAGAAATTCAAAAAAAAAATCCAACCCTCAAACCGAAAAATAATAAAACACAACCACAAATACTAAAACCAGAATCCCCTAAAAACAATAATATCTATTATTAATAAACACAAATATATATTCCCAAATTACCGTAAACCCTCTGCCCCAAAAAACCTAAATATGTTTCTCCAAAATCCACAAACATTTTTCTAAAAAAATACAATAAACATTGATTAAAAAAACTCCAATCCCTCTACCAATAAATAACTTAAAAACTCATCTCTAGAAATATCCATCCCTTGTCCCACAAAACCCTCAACCCACTGCCCAAAAAAACCCCATCTTTTATTCCCCAAAAAATCACAAGCCGCACCCACAAAAAACCCAAATCCTTGTTCTAAAAACATCCACCATCCATAGCCTCCCCCCCCCAAATCCCTCATCCCACAATGCAAAAAACCACCTTAATCTATTTCCCAAAAAACCCAACTGTCAGCCCAAAAAATCACAAAACCTTATCCCCAAAAAACCCTGAAAACTGAAATATCAAAAAACCACAACCCCAATCATCAATAAAACCCTAACGCATTGCCCCACGAATCCCAAATACCCGGCCCCCAAAAAACCAACTACATGCTCCAAGAAAACCCCAACCCTCATCCCAAATAAACCCCAAACCTAATTGGAAAAATCCCCATACTCTGATGGACAAAAAACCACAACCCTCAACTCCAAAAAACCAAATCAATCAACCATACAAAATCCTAATCCCTAATCCCTCAAAAACCAAAATCCCTCAACCAAAAAAACAGTAAACCATCATCCAAAAAAATCCTAAAGTCTCAAAAACAAAAAACCCTAAACCCCCATTCCCAAAATACATGAAATTATCATCCCCAAAGAACCATAAATCATGAGCCCTAATAAAACAAAAACTGTCATTCCCCAAAACCTGAATCCAATATCCCAAAAAAAATTACCCCTTGGTCCAAAAAAATACTAAACCATCACCCACAAAAAAAATCTATCACATGACCCCCTAAACATTTTAAACCATCAGCCCCAATAATCATAAACACTAGTCTCCAAAAAACCATAAACCCAAAAGCCCAAAATACACTCCACCCACATCACCAAAAAACACTAATAACATATCCAAAAAAATCCTAAACACTATACCTTAAAATATCAAAACAATCATCCCCCAAATACCATAAATCATCAGCCTGTAAAAACCCAAAACCGTCATCAACAAGGAAAACCTTGAAAACCTAATCCTCTTCCCCTAAAAACCCTAAACCATCTACCCCAAAAAACTAATAACCCTCAACCCCAAAAAACATAAAACAACATACCCATAAATTCATACACCCCAATACCTTAATCATAGACCATCAACCCCAAAAAACCTAACCCCCTCTTCAAAAATAACCCTAGACCATCAGCCCCAGAAAACCGGACACTATTAATCCAAAAACAAATATTTGAAACTCATCCCCCCAAAACCCTATTCCTTTATGCCTACATAATTCTAGATCATCCCTCTAAAAAATCCAATAACCTTCATCAAAAAAAATACCTAACACCACATCCAAAAAAACCCAATACGCTCACCCCGAAATAAACAAGACTCATAGAATCAAACAACGCTAAATACTTAGCCCAAAAAACCCAAGATACTCATATCTTAAAAAAACATAAAAAAATCAACAAAAAACCCATGTACCTCATCCTAGAATAATTATAGACCATCAGATACAAAACAACCTTGACCCTCATTACCCAAAAAAACCCTAGGCCTCTAATCCTATAAAATCCATGACGCATAGACCCAAAAATCCCTAGGACCTCATTCCAAAAAAAATCCCTAGACCAACACTCCCAAAAAAACAATTCTCATTATCCCTAGAATACCCTTAACCATAAACCTAAATAATATAACCCCCAAAAAACGCTACAACCTCATAACAAAATACACTAAAAACTCATCCCTAAAACCACTAAATCATCAGCCACCAAAAATGCAAAACGACCATCCTACAAAATCATAAACCAATAGCCCCAAAAATCAATATAAAACCATCAAAAATACATAAATCACCTTAACTAAAACACCCTAATCATTCAGCCCCCAAAACCCCCATACCCTCACATCAAAAAATCCCTATAACCTCACCTAAAAAAAATCTAATCCCTCATCCCCACTAAACCCTTGAACCTCATCCCTAAAAAACCATAGACCGTCATATCTAGAAAATCAGACCCTCCGTCTCAAAAAACACTAGAACCTAGGCCCTAAAAACCCCTAGACCAATAACCCCAAAAACAGTAGAGTATACTCCCAAAAAAACCCTTGACCCTTACCCACAAACAACACTCTACCATCATCCCCAATACCCTATAACATTATCCCTAATAGAACCCCAGACCACCTCCCCCAAATTCCATAGACCCTCAACCCAAAAAAATCGTAGACCCACAACCCCAAAAAACCCTATACCCATATGGAAAAAAATAAAGATACACCCGTTATTAAAAAAACACTAGACCCTTATATATATATAACCATAAAAACCGTGCAAAAAATTCAGTAGAACCTAATCCCCAAAAAACACTATACCCTCATCTCTAACAAAATGCTAATTCTTTAGCCCCAAAAAACCCCAGAACCTCACCCCAAATACCCCAATACCATAAGACCCAAATAAATCTATGATCATAAACCCAAACAAACTCTATACCCTCATCCCCAAAAAAACTATATTCTAATCCACTAAAAATACCATACCAATAGGTCCAAAAATATATACAACCTCTATAAAAAAACCCTAGACACTAATCCCCCAAAAATCGTTCAACCTATGCACTAAAATACCTAGACCCTGACACCCAAAAATCCCAATACCATCATACAAAAAAAATTCACAGACCGTCAGTCCCAAAAAATCATAGATGCTCTTTATAAAAAAACCATTGATCTTCAGTCCAAAAAACCCTAGACCTTTGTCTATATAAATCATTAAACCCTTAGCCCCAAAATAATCTACACCCATAGAAAAAATAACAGAAACATTATCCATACGACTACATAGACCCTTAAAATCCAAATAACTCTATACCCTCAGTCCCATAAAACACTAGACCCATAGAACTAAAAAACACCATACCCATATCCCAAAAATCCCATGACCCTTGGCCCAAAAACAACCTAGGGCACTTAGTGCCAGAAAACCATAAACCCTCAACATCAAAAATACCTAAGCCCTTCATACAAAAAACCCAAATTCTATACGCCCAAAATACATGGAATATTTCACACCAATAAAACCTAAACCCATGATAAGAAAAATAATAATCCCTCAACTACAAAATAACATAAACTCTCATCCCAAAAAACCTAAACCCTCATCCCTAAAAAAACATACAACATCATCCCCAAAATACCCATGGGCCCCATCCCAAAAAACAATATACCCTTATCCCAAAAAAACCCTAGAACCTTATATCAAAAAACCTTTGATCCTCCACCCCATGAACAAAATCCCTAATCCCTAGAAACCCCTAAATACTCATCCCTAGAAAATCCTAAAACATAATCCCTAGAAAACCATAAAAATCATCCCATAAAAACCCTAAACCCTCATACACAAAAAACCCAAAAACCCTTAACATCAATAAGATACTAAACAATCATCCCTAAAAAACCATTATCCCTAACCCCAAAAAATTCCAAAACACCTTTCCCCAAAAAACCCTAAACCCTTTTTCCCGTAAAACCCAAAACGTCAGCCCTAGAAAACCCTAATCACTAATACATTGACACCCCCAAAACCTCATCACAAGAATAACCTATTCCTTCATCTCAAAAAAGTCATAAAACTTCATCACCAAAAAACACTATGTCCTAAGACCCAAAAAACCCATAACCCATAGTACCCATTAACCCTAATCCCTAATACTCATAAAAACTTTAAACCATTGTCCCCATAAAACCATAAACCCCCACTGAAATAAAAACCTTTAACCATATCCACAAAACACCCTAAACCCTCATCCTTAGAAAACCAAATTCCTTTATCCTTAAACAACCCTATACCCTTAGCTCTAGAGAACACTAAACCCTATGTAAAATAAAATTGTAACCATTAGCCTGAGATAAAACCTAAACCTTCGACCTAGAGGACCGTAAATCATAACCCCCAGAAATCAGTAAACCCTCATCCCTAAGAAACCCTAAACCCTTAGACCTAGATAACCCTAAATCATAAACCACAAATAATGCATAACCTGCATCCCAAGAAACTCAAAACTCTCACCCCCAAAAAACCTAAAAACTCATCCCAAAAAACTTGAAACCCTCACCCAAAAAAAACACAAAACCATAAGCCACAAAATACACGAAAAAAATAAAAAAATAATCTAAATTAACCATGAGCCTCATCCACAAACAATAATAAAAACCAAACAATTGAAAACTGTGATCATAAAAACTGAAAACCCACTTATATGAAGAAACATAAACTGTTATACTAAAACATTATAATTAGACATAAAAATAAAAAATCATAATCCCCAAAAAATCCAATCACTATGACCTCAAAAACACCAATCCCATATGCACAGAAGACCCCAATCCTTGATACACAAAACAATCCAAACCCTAATCACCCAAAAAACCAAAACCCTCACCCCCAATAAATGCAAACCACTTATCCCCATGAAACACCCAAACCCTTAGCTAATGAAAACCCAAAACCCTCAGCTGTAGAAAAATCGAAACACTCAAACCCAAAAAACCCCAACCCATAGCCGAAAAAACCCAAATAATAGGTATTATAAAAATACTAAACCCTCATCCCCAGGAAAAACTTAAACCACAACACTAAAAACCCCAGAACCACATCCCCCCAAAAAACCAAGCCTCCATCCCAAAAGAACCCACTGAACCATAGCCCATAAAAACAAAAACTGATGACTCCTAAAAACCTACAACCCTAAGCCCCAAAAAACCCCAATCCATCAATACATAAGAAAACATAAACCATCTACCCCAAAAAATCTCACACTGTATTCCCCTTAGAACCCCAAAACATGAGCCAAAAAATATCAAAACCCAAATCACTACGAAAAACCCATACCCTTAACACCTAAAATTCTAAAGCCCTCAAGAGTAAAAAACACTAAACCCTCATCCCCAAAATACCCCAAATTGTTATCCCCACGAAACCTCATTCTCTAGGCCCTGAAAACCCCTACACTCTCAGCCCCAAAAAAATGATTCATTGAGCCCCAAAAAACCCCCCAAAACCAAAACCCCAAATTCCCCATTCCCTCATCCCCAATATACCCCAAAACCTCATCCCATATTTCACCAAAACACAATCCCCAAAAAACCCCACACCCATAGCCCCAAAATCCGCAAACCCGCATCCTCCATATCATGAAACCCTCTTCCCCAAAAAACCACAAACCCTCACCCAGAAAAACCGAAATGATTATCCCCAAAAAAACATAGAACCCTCACCAAAAAAAAACAAACCCACACCACCCAAAAAAGTCAAACCCATAGAAACAAAAAAATCCCAAACCCTTAGACAAAAACCCTTAATATGTTAGCCCTAAAATCCAAAAAATTGTTTTCCCCAAAATACAACAAATCCTCATCCCCCAAAACCCAAAACCTTCAACCCCATAGAACCCCAACCCCACAACCCCATAAAAACAACAAACCCTTATCCCTAGAAAACCCAAAACCCTCAGCCCCATGAAACCCATAACCCTCATAAAAAACACAAATTCTCAACTAGAAAATATAATATACCCACATTCCAAAAAAATTTAATCCCCCAGCCCAAAAAACAGTACACCATAATCCCCAAAAACCCATAACACTAATCCTTAAAAAACCCTAAACCCTAAAACAGAAAAAACCACATTCCAAAATAACCATATACCCTCACTCCATAAAACCCTAAACCTAAAACCCCAATTAACCCTCAACCCTCACCCATAAAAAACCCTAAACCCGCTGCCCCAAAAAACCAAAATAGTGAATCCCAAAAAACACTAAACCCTTATCCCGAAAAACCCTTATACCTCAGCCCCAAAAAACATGAATCCATTCTCCTAGAAAAAACACTTAACCCTTTTACCCAAATAACAATATTACCTAATCCCCAAAAATCCCTAAACCATTAGTCCCAGCAAACCCAAAACCCTAATCCCAGAAGGTACCACACACTAAACTCCAAAAGCCATAAACCATCATCTGAAAAAAGACTAAGCCCAAAAAGGCCTAAACAGAGATCCCACAAAAAATTTAAACCCTCAACCCCAAAAAACAATAATCCCTCAACCACAGAATAACCAAAACCCTCAACCCCAAAAGCCCTAAACTCTCATCCCCAAAAGCTATGTACTCGCAACCAAATGAACCCGAAACCCTCATCCCCAATAAATATTATAACATCATCCCAAAAGAACATGATACCATCTACCCCATAAAGCATGAAGCCCTCATCCCCGTAAACCATAAACCCTCATTCTCAAAAAACATGTAACCATTATTAGTAGAAAACATATGCCCCCCCAGAAAAAAAACAAAAACCATCATCCCAAAATAAATAAAATATTATAGCCCAAAAAGACCTGAAACAATTATTTTAAAAAACCCCAAAACCCAATGAAAAAAATAAGATTTCAACAGCACAAAAAAACCCCAAACCCTCATCCATAATGAATCCATAAACCAATAACCTAAAAAAAACCTTGAACCTCCAAAAATCCAAATCATCATCATCAAAAATCCCATGAACCTCATCCCTAAAAAATGCCAAACCTTCATCAATAAAAAACCACCAATCCCTCAGCCCGAAGAAACCACGAACGCTAATCCCAAAATTTTCCAAAACACCCAACGCCATAAAAACACAATTCGCTAACCCAAAAAAGTAGCAAACCCCATCGCCAAAAACCCTAAATCCATCAACTGGAAATAAACCAAATTCCATCACCCCCCCAATCAAAAAACCCCAAATAGAAAAAACCTCAAATGGACATCCCTAAAAACCCAAAATGGTCATCCCCAAAAAAAATTATCCCCTCAACTATAGAAAACCCAATAATTTATCCAATAAAACATAAAACTCTCAAACCCAAAAATATTTAATCCATCGACCCAGTAAACCCTAATCAATCAATCACAAAAATATCTAGACATTCGTCAACAAAAATCGTAATCCATTTTCTCCCAAAATGAATAATCTGAGACCCCAAAAGAATACAAAACTCCCAGCTGCCGAAAATCCCAAACCATCATCCCCATAACAACCCAAACCCTCATCCAAAAAAAAATTTCCCTTTTCCCCAAAAACACTAAAAAACCTTATCTGTTAAAAATTACAAACACTTAGCGACTAAAAACACAAAACACATAGCACCATATTTCCTCTGACCATTAGCCTAAAATCACTATAAATATCACATCAAAAACCCTGAAATCCTCAATCCCATATAACCACATAGCCTCAACCCAAAAAACAAAAATCTATAATCCCCAAACAAAACCAAGAACCCTTATCCCCAAAAAATTGAATCCCTCATCGAAAATAAACCTGAATCCCACATCCCCAAAATCATGAATCCATCAAACCTAAAAAAATATAAAAAAACATCCCTATAAAACAATGTGACACTCATTATAGAAAAACGAGAAACCCTCAGACCAAACAAACCAAAAAATGCCTCCCAAATAATCATGAAACCCCATCAATAAAAAACCATAAACTAAAATCCACAAAAATTATGAAAACCACAACACCAAAAAACCTCAAATCCTCATCCAAAATATACCAAACAGTCAACACCAAAAAACCAAATCACATCCCTAAAAAACCCAACCCCCCCCCCAACCAAAACACCAATACCACAACACATATAAACTACAATCCCTCAACCCAAAAAACTAATAACCTTATTCTAAAAAACCCATACACTAATCACCAATAACCCAAACCAATATTCCATAAAAAACACCAAACCTCCACCATAATAAAGTCCATTCCCTCATCCTGAAAATTCTACAATCCTTTTTCCAAAAACACCTAAACCCTCAACCCCCCAAAATCTGAAAACCTCATATCCAAAAAACCTCAACCCTCAGCCCCTTATAATTGCAACCCCTAATCCCCCAAAACACTAAACCCTCATACCCAAGAATCCCAAAACCCATAGCTTCAAAAATCCCAATCCCTCACACTAAAATAAACCCAATACCTAAGTCCCAAATAAACTCCAAACCCTCATCCCTGAAAACCGAAAACCCTCATCTCCTAAATACACCAAACCCACAACCACTGAATCCCAAAAACTCTCATCATTACAAAATACTAATAGCTCATCCCCATGAAACCATACACACTTACCTCTAAAAACATATATATTCACATCACTAGAAAACACACAACCATAGAATACCTTAAACCATTATCCATTGAAAACACTAAAATCCTATCCCTAGAAAACCCTAAACACTCACCCATAGAAAAAACAAAACCCACAGTCGTTGAAAATCCACCTCCATAAAAAAACTAAAATCCCCACCACCAGAAAACCTGATACCAACATCCCAAAAAAACCCGAAAACATCTATGGGAAAAAAACCTAAACAATATACATAAAAAACCCTGGACACCAACCCAAAAAATAAATTAACCCTAAGACACAGAATACCCTAAACCCATTTCACCCACAAACCATAATCCCAAAACCCAAAAATACCCAAAAACCGCATCCCCAAGAACAATACACACATTGCCTAAAAAACCCTTGACAATCATCCCAAAAAAACACTAAACAATCATTCCCAAGAAAACCCTAAACCCTCACCCCCAAATTACCATAATCCTTCATCCCATTAAACCCTTAAGCCTCAACCCAAAGACATGAAAAATATCACCCCAATAAACCCTAAACTGTCAGCACCTAGGAACATTAAAATTTTCTACTAAATACCCGAATCTACTAGTTCCTAATTTCCCCTAACCTTTGGACCCAAAATCACTAGACATGCATCCCCCAAAAACCCTAAACACTTTACCATAATGTACTATAAACCCTCATCTCTAAAAAACTATAAACCCCTATCCCCAAACATACCTAATCACTCATCCCCATAAAACCATATACCTTCATTCCCCCAAGAGTACTTATGCCTTACCCCTAGAAAACCAAAAACCCTCATCCTCAAAATACCCAAAACCCTTGGCTCTAAAAAACACTTAACCTTCACCCTAAAAACCTTAAACCCACGTCCCTAAAACGCTATAAAACCATAGCTTCAAAAAACCCAAATATCTTAAAATCAACAAAATCTAATCCCTCATCCCGAAAAAACATTAAAACCTAATCTCCCAATGAACTAAACTCTCCACACTAGATAACCAAAATCCCATGGCCCCAGATTCCTATTCCATCAGACTTAAAAACCCAAAATCCTCTCCCCAAAAATAACCTATCCTCTTTGTCCCAAAAAAAATCACTAAACACATTTCCTAAAAAATACAAAAAACACATTTCCCTAAAAATATGAAACCATTACTAGAAACAAATTTGAGTCCCTCAGCAGCACAAATTATAAACCCGCTACACGAAAAATTCCAAACCCTCGCCCTAAAAAATATAAATCCCTCATCCCCCATATCCTTAAACCATAAACCCAAAAAAAACTAAACCATCATACCCATAAAAACATAAAACCTATGCTTACAAAAACATTAAACCCACATACCAAAAATCCAATGAAACCTCATCCCCAAAAAAACCACAATATCGTGGACCCATAATACCATAAACATGGGGCTCCAAAAAATCCAAAACCCTGAGCCCCAAAAAACCATAAACCCTAATCCCCAAATAACCCCAAACTGTTATCCCAAAAATACAATCAATATACAGTACCAAAACCCCAAATTAGTCAACCCCCAACCCCGAAATCCTCATCCATGTAAAAAAACTAAATACTCACCCCCAAAACACCAAAACCCTCATCCCTCAAAAACCCTAAATCAGGAACACCAAAACAACCCCCAATGACATTACCCCAACCCACTAAATCCTCAAATCCAAAACTACATAAACCCTCATCCCAAGAAAACCCACAAACCCTTACCCCAAAAAATGTAAACATTAAACCCAGTATAAAAATAATCCCTCGTCCCCAAGAAAACCATAAATTATCATCCCTGAAAAAACCCTCAACATTCTGCCCAAAAAAATACCAAAAACTAAGTCCTTCAAAACCCTAAACCCTCAATCCCCAAAAAAATATAAACATATATCACTAAAAAACCCTAAAACATCATCACAAAAAATCACTTAACCTTTATCCCCAAAAAACCTCTACCCCCATCTGAAAATATAACTCAAAAAACAACACCAATAAAACCTCAACCATCAACCCCACAAATCCATCATCCCCCATCCCCAAAAAAATCAACACTTATCTCAAACAACCAAGAACACACATCCCCAAAATATCATCAACCCTTATCCTAAAAGCACTCAACCCTAATCCCAGAAAACAGACTCATCCTTCATCCCCAAAAAAATGTGAACCCTTATCCCCAAAAACCCATCAACCATCAGCCCTAAAAACCCTCATCCCTTAATCATAAAAAAACCCAAACACCTCATCCCAAAAAACCCCTAATCCCTCAGCATAAAAAATTCCTCCACCCTCAATCCTAGAAATCCATGAATCTTTCGGGATCAAAAATCCCTAATCACAAAAGCCTAAAATCCCTCATGCTTTTGTTTAAATATCCATAAACAATCCTCACCAAAAACCCTAAAACATTAGAAATAATAAACCATCAACACCCATCCCAAAAAATCATTAACCACCATCCATTAAAAATAATGATCCCTAAAATCAATAAAAAATCATCATCCCCTAATCCAAAAAACAATTAAACCATAGTCCCAAAAAAACATTAATCCATAATCCCTATAAGCCCTCAACACTCAACCCCCGTCCTAATAAAACACTAAACTCACCACCTACGAATCCGAAAACACCCACCTACAGAAAACCTAAAACACTATTAACAAAAAACCCTCAAACCATATCCCTAAAAATCCTTCACTCCTTGAGACTAATAACTTTCATCTATCTGTCCAAAATAAACCATAACTCTCAGCAATAAAAAAATCCAAAACCTCATCCCCAAAATAACCTAAACCCTTAAACCACATAACACTAATCCCTAAGCCAAAAAATCCCTAATTCCTCAACCAAATAAAACCTAAAACCATCAATCTAGAAAAACCTAAGTCGTTAGTCCCCAAAATATCTAAACACCCATACAAAACAAAACTCTCAACCCACATCCATAAAAAAATCTACAACCTGTGCCCCAAAAAA
This sequence comes from Viscum album, assembly GCA_963277665.1. Lineage (NCBI taxonomy): Eukaryota > Viridiplantae > Streptophyta > Magnoliopsida > Santalales > Viscaceae > Viscum > Viscum album. The sequence goes on from OY728141.1 coordinate 1,901,227,567, forward strand.
CCCTAAAAACTCAGGACCTAGAAGAATGAACCCTTATCCCCCAAATCCATAAACCCTCAACCCAATAAAACCTAAACCCTCACTTAAAATACCCTGAATAATCTGCCCAAAAAAACAATAATCCATCATCCAAAAAAACCCTCAACCCTTAGCCCCATATCCCTAAACACATATCAAAAAAACTGTAAACATTATATCCAATAAAAACATATATCCACCAGAATAAAAAACCATCAACCCTCAGCCCAATAAATCATTCAACCCAAAACACCAAATATCCTTCATCCAATATCCCCAAAAAGTCATAAACCTGCATCCAAAGAATACGTTGACGCAACAGAAATAAAACACCAAAAATTTTAGCCCCAAAAAATAGTGAACCATCAATGCCAAAAAAATCCTCAACCCTCATCCACATAAAACCCTAAGCCCTCTTCCCCAAAAAACCATTATCACTCATCACCCAAATACATTAAACACTCATCCCCAATAACCTGAACTCCTCAACATGAAAATAAAATCCAACCATTTCCCAAAAAAACTATAATGCCTCATCTTTAAAAAATTCCCAACGCATAACCCAAAAAAACTAATCCCACCACACACAAAAACATCAAATTTCATCCTATAAACCATAACCCCAAATCCACAATAACACCGAATCATTATACAAAAAATATCCTAAACCTGCATCCCCATAAAACTGAAACCCTCCTCCACAAAAAGACCCACTACCCACAACCCCAAAAAACCCTAAAACCTCATAAAAATTACCTAAACGCCAATTCACAAAACAATCCTAAACCCTAATACCCAAAAAACACAAAACAAATATTCCCATATAAAAACCTAATCCCTCAACCTTAAAAATCAATAAACCCTCATCCCCTTAAAACCCCTCAACACAGCCACAAAAAACCTCAACCCTCACTCCCAAAAAACCCTAATATCACTGCACCTAAAATACATAATCCATGTTTCCAAGGAATAATAATCCCCTAGAACCAGAAATACCACCAACCATAAAACCCAAAAAAACCATCATCCCATAGAAAAAAATAAAAAAACCATAAGGTCTATAAAACACTAAACCATCATCCCTAGAAAACCCTATTAGTCGGCCCAAAAAATTCATAAACCTTATTCCTAGGAAAACGTGAACACTACACCCAAAAAAACAAAGACCATAGCCAAAAAAATTATAAATAAAATATGCTCCAAAAAACCATCAACACTCATCCCTAAAAAAACTCTCAAATGTCATCCAAAAAACCACAAAACCCATATCCCCAAAAAACCATCGACCCTCAACTCCAAAAAAACCGAAAACCATTCCCATACAACACCAAAACCTCATACCCAAATAAAATATTCCCACATTACCCAAAACCCTCTATCCATAACCCCAAAAAACCTCAACACTCATCCCCAGTAAACACTCTACCCTCTTCCCTAATGAACCCTAAACCTTCAGCCCCAAAAACTCAAACCCAATGCCAGAAATAACCTTAACCATCTCACAAAAAACACCAAACCCCAAACCCCAAACCCCAAACCATAAACTTTAAACCCTAAAAAACCTCAAATATCAATCCCAAATAACCAAAAACCACCATCCCTAAAAAATCCTCAACCCTCCGAACAAAAAAACCCACAACCCTCAACCCAAAAAAAACATCAAAAATCATCCCAAAAACTGTAAACCCTTATCACCAAAAATCTGAGTCCCTAAAATTCAAAAGACACTAAAATGTCATAACAATGAAAATATTAAATCCTCATCACCAAAAAACCACAAATCATTTTCTAGATAACCTTAAAAACACAACCACAAAAACCATAAACCCTCAAATAAAAAAATAAAACCCTCAAAACTCAATACCAAAAAAACCCTAAACCCATAGGCATATAATCACTCAATTATCTTATATAAAAAACACAAACCCTCATCCAATAAAAAAACCATCAACTCTTAGCCCCAAAAAAATCCTCAGCCCCAAAATGCCATCAATCTTATTCAAAAAAAACCCTTAACACTCATCCCCAAAAACAGTAAACATTCAGCACAAAAACACCCTAAACCATTATCCCATTAACCCCTAAACCCATAGACCTATAAACCACTCAATGTTCCTCCCAAAAAAACCATCAAACCTTTTTCAAAAAACAAACATGAACATTCTACTAAAAAATACCCTAAACACTAAACCTCATTAAACCATGAACCTATTCTCCAAAAAACCCTGAACTCTAAGGTAAAAATTACCTAAAATGAAAATAACATAATCACATATACCAAAAAAACCTTGAACCATTTCCCAAAAAACCAATGAATCGTGATGCTGAAAAAACACTGAACCATCTACCCAAAAAACCCTAAACCCATAGCCTCAAAAATCCATGAACCCTCATCCCCAAAAAAACCCAAAATTCTAATCCCTAAAAATCATTAACCATTATCCCAAAAAATCCTCGTACCCTTGTCCCAAAAAACACTTAACCATCACCCCCAAACATTGCTAAACACCCATCCCTAAAAAATCTTAACCCTCAATGCCAAAAAACCATTAATTTCCAGAAGAAAAATTCCCAGAGCACTCATCCCAAAGAAAACCTTAATCCACGATCATAATAAAAACTTGAACACCCATCCCCAAAAATCCCTGAACCCTCAAACAAAAAAAATAAATCCTAAAACGTTGGCCTCAAATATCCCTAGACCCTAATCCTTTAAAAAACATGAACCCTCATCCCCAAAAAAATTGAACTGTCATCCCCAGAAACCCCTAAAAACTTATCCCCAAAAAACCCTCATCTCTCATCCCTAAAAATACCTAATCATTGAGACCCAATTAACCACACATCCATAAACCCCAAAAAACCCAATTCCTTCAACCTAAATCATCCCTAATCCAACCAACCCATAAAACCATGTATAGTCATCCCCAAAAAACCTAAACCCTCATCCCCAAAAAACATTGAAACCTCATCACTAAAAAACCATAAACCCAAAACCCCAAAAAACCCAATACCCTCAAAAATTAAAAACCATAGACACTCTTCCAATATATCAATGAACACTCAGTGTCAAAAATAATCATGAACACTTTTCCACAAAAAACCCAACACCATAATCCAAAAAAAATCACGACCCCTGATCCAAAAAAATACCCTAAACACTTATCCCTATAAAACCTTAGAACCCTAATACTCAAAAAAAACTATTAACAATCATCCCCCAAAACCCTAAACCCTTATCCCCTAAACTGTATACCCTCATCCCAAAAAACCACTAGATACCAATCCCCAAAAAAACTATTAATATATAGCCCCAAAAACCCTCAATCTGCAACCCCAAAAATACCATAAGCACAAACCCTAAAAAATCATAAACCATCTACCACACCAAACCCTAATCCCTCATCCCTAGAAAAACCCTCAACCCTCATCCCAAAGAAACTCTAATCTCTCGTCCAATGTTCAAACCTAAAATCTCATCCCTAAAAGGGCCTAAACACTCTGCCCAAAAATACCATAAACAAATAACCCAAAATTATTGTTAATCCATGCCCATAAAAATCCATATATCATTTTCTTAAAAAAAATACATAATCCCTCGTCACCAAAAAAACCTAATCATTATCCCTTATGTAAACTAAAACCCAATTCATAAAAAAAACCAGCATCCCTCTACCTGCAAAAAACCTAAACCACCACAAAAAACATCAATCAGTGGTGTTTTTTTATTAGCATCATTTATAAATGTCATTAATTCATTTACCATTGATTCTAAAAATAGAACTGTTAATGAGTAGTCCTTAAATTAGTGAAATTTATAATCATCATTAATTTTCAAATATTTATAAATGACTCTAAATAGGTGTGTATATAAATGTTTCTAATCTATTGACTTTTATCAATGTCGCTAATTTGTGACCCCCCAATTTTTTAACATTTTATAGAAATTTCAGTAAATAAATGTCGCTAAGTAGGTGAAGTTTATGAACATCTCTATTTACTGAAAATTAATTTACCAAAGTTTTTTGGAATCTTCATTAAATAAACATTGTATATGAAACCCCATTTATCAATGTTTCCAGAAAACATTGTTTTATAATGATTTCATTTTTTAATATATTATTATATTTAAAACATCTATTTTTAAAAAAAAACACAGTACACACCCACCCCATGACCTTATTGTTCCACTACCCTACCAAAACCACTTCCCCTCTAGTACATTCAGAGCATTCAACCAGTTAACATCGTGTCACGTTCATCCATTATTCAGTGCAGCACATATTCACGTCCTGTGCCTCTACCCTACTTGAACCCCTCTAGTACATCCCTTCCAATTTATCTCTCACACATCCTCCAGTACACCCAGCAGTCCCATTCATCCCACAAGCAGACACGTAGCACAAACCATGAACAAGCGGAAATACACCCACTACAGCGATTCATACACTAGATGGATGAATGTAGGATAAAATGAAAGACAAACTCATCAACATTATATTTTTTTTATTTTATTGTATTGAATTTTATTTATATATATATATTTATATTACATTCATATATTTTTTATTATAAATTTTGATATATATATATATGTGTGTGTGTGTGTGTGTTTGTGTTTTATATAATATTATATATATATTAAGATAATTTATATGTTTAAATTTTATTTGTATTTAAATGTTTATATTATATATATATTAATGTGTGTGTGTGTGTGTGTGTGTGTATAAATTAATATAAATGTAGCAGTGTTTGTATATATTTGTGTATATATATATTTGTGTATATGTCTCTACCTGTGTCTATATAGTTTTATATATGTGTGTCAGTATTTAATAAATTAATATTATATATATATATATAATAATATATATTAATATATATATATATATATATATTTATTGATATATTATATTATATGTTTATTTATATTTATAAATGTATAAATATATTTATATTTTATATTATATATAAGCATGTATATATTTTGGAATATATTTATATATATGTTATATTTAATCTTTATATATATTTTAATAATATATATATATCATATGTTTATATTAATATATGTTTGTGTGTGTGTTTGTTCATATATATAATTATACATTTTTTATATATATGGGTCTACGATTATATATATTTATTTATAACCGCGTGTTTCTATGTCTGTATATATATATTTAACAATATATGATAATATTTAAAAAATTAATATCATATATATATATATACTTTTCGATATTAATATACATATATTAATAATTATATATATATATATAAATATATTTTATAATATATATATTTATATATTTTACATATATGTTTATATTATATATATATATATATATGTTTATATTATATATATGTTTACATATGTTTATATTTTATATTTTATGTATATGATTATTTTTTAGGTTTATATATATGTATATATTATATATATTATATATATATTAAATATATATATATATTATATTATATTTATGTGTGTGTGTGTTTATATTTTATGTTTATATATAAGTTTTACATTATATATATCATATGTTTATGTTAATATATATGTGTGTGTGTGTGTGAGTATATATTATATATATATACATTTGATTGATTATATATATATATATAAAACTTTATATTTATCTGTTAGTGTAAAAATATATATGTGTATACATAGTTATATAATTAATTATATTATAATTATAATTATACATATCTGTATATATATAATTATCCTTGTTTTAAAACACTATTAAAAATTTCACTAAAATAGCCTTGTTTATTTAAAAACTTGCCTATATTAAAAATATTTTTTTATAAAAATAAATATATATATATATGATTATATATATGTGCTAGTGTTTATATATATATATATCATTTAAAAAAATTTCTAATTTAGCAAGATTTCATAAAAATCCTCATTAATTTATCGATACATCCTAAAAAATGTAGGTAAATTAATGGTCGTTCCTAAAACATGTCTCTAAGTTATCATTTTTTTTTTGAAAATGCAACAAATTTAGTGATGTTTTTGACGAAATGTCATAAATTTTTGACATTTTGAGAACATGTCTATAATTTATTGACATTTTTTATGAAACATCGCTAAATTACCAATGTTTAAATAGATTGTCACTATGTTACAGACATTTGTAGGCAACATCACTATATTACCAACGTTTATAGGAAATGATGCTAATTTTGAATATTTTTAAGGAAACATCACCTAATAAGGGAATCATTCCATGAAACTAATCTAAAATAGTGACATTTCCAGAAAAACATTTCTAAATTTAAAATTTATTAACATTATTAAAATACATCACTAAAAAATGTCAATAAATTAATGTTTTTTTACAGAATGCCTAGCATCAAAAAACCCTATACACTCCACCCCAAACCCCTAATCAATCATCTCAAAAAGTCACTCAACCCTCAACCCCCCCAAAACCCCAGACCGTCATCCTGAAGAATCCTAGAACCCTCAAAACCAAAAAAATCTCTAAACCTAATTCCCAAATTACACAAAACCATCATCCACATAAAACAATCATCCTTATTGTCTGAAAACCCATAAAATCCCCTCCCAAAAGAAACCATAAACCCTCAACCCCAAAACCCTAAAATTTCATCCTAAAAATGTCTCAACACTTTGAAACAAAAAATACTCAACAACAATCCCTAAAACCCCTTAACTCTCATACCCAAAAAACCCCTATACCCACATGCAGAAAAAAACCTCAACCACTAACCCCAAAAACAACTGATCCATCGTTCCCAAAAACTATAAATTCAGGCCCCTAAAGCACCATTAATGCTTAGCCCCAAATGCTTTGGAAAAGTAATCACAAAAAATTCCAAATTATTGTGCCACACATACACTTTTAAACTCATCCCCAAAAAACCTTCTCCCTCGACAAAAAAAACCATTAACCCTCACCCCAAAACCATGCACCCTTATTCCTAGAAAACACTTGAACACATATCCCCATTAAACATTGATACATCTTCCCTCATAAATCCCAAACTCTGAATCTTCAGCCCAAAAAATCCATGAATCCTTTTCCCTCAAATAACATTGAACCCTCAGAAACAATAAACCCCTAAATTGTCAACATAAAAACCCTAAAACCTCTTTCCCAAACAAATAAAATACGTCAACAAAAAAACCCCGAACCCTATCACAAAAAATCCAAGAAACCTCTGCCCCAAAAAACCATGATCACACAACCCTAAAATATAATGAAACCTCACCCACAAAAATCCCAGAAGCCTTATCACAAATAAAAACAGAACCCTATTACCCAAAAAAATCATAAAAACACATCCCCAGAAATCACTGAATCACCAATTGAAAATACCAAAAACCATCATACCTAAATAACTCTAACCCCCCCCCTCCAAAAAAAATTCTAATCCCACAGCACCAGAAGACCCTAAATCCCCAGGCCCAGAAATCCCTAAACCCTCAGCCAAAAAATACACACCCCATCACCATAAATCCTTATATAGTGAAAAATGTATTACTGTATACAATTAGACCTAGATAACACTAAATCTACAGTACATGAAAACTATAAATACTTATCCCTAATGAAACCAAACCCCTTATCATGAGAAAACCCTAACCCCTCATCCCCCCAAAACCCTAAAACCATATCCCAAGAAAATAGTAATTTATCATCCCTAGATAACACTAAACACTCATCCCCATATTACCATAAACCCTCTGTCCCAAAAACAAATCATCCCCCATCCCCAGAAAACCATAATCCCATATCCCTATAAAACCATTAACCCTCAGCCACATGAAATAATCAACCCTCAAACTCATAAAAATAAAACTCCCATCCCCCAAAACCATTAACCCTCTTCCAAAAAACCCAAAACCCTGATATAAAACATCAACATCAAAACCCTAAACACTAAAACATAAAAAAAATAAATATAAATTCCCAGAAAGCACTAATTCCTTATACCTAAAAAACACTAAACCCTCATCTCTAGAAAACCCTAAACCCTTAACCCCAAATAACCCTAAAAATTAATCCCCGGAAAACACTAAACCATTAGTACCAAAAATCCCAAAACCATTAGGTACAACAAGTACGAATATCATAGACCCCAAAAAAACCTAAATTCCATCATCTCATTATCACATAAACTGTCATCATCACAAAATCCCCAAACCCTCTGTCTAAAAAAATACAAAACAAGTATCCGTAAAAAATATAAAACCATCATCCTAAAAATATATATACCCTCATCCCAGAAAAAAAACTATATCCCTCACCCAAAAAAAAAGTCAAACCTTATCCCAAATGTCAATAAACCCTCATCCCTTGAATACAGTCATCCCTCAGCCTTATAAATCTATCAAACCTCATCCCTATAAAACCCCCAACCCTAATACCCTTAAAAACATCTACCCTCAACTGTAAAAACCCCTCAACACTCAGCCCTATAAAACCCTAAACTCATATACCCAAAAAACCTTAAAAGCTCATCTATGAAAAAAAACCCTCAAACCTATGAAACCTTAAAACCTCCCCCCCAAAACAAATAAAACCCTCATCCACAAAACACCAAAACCATTCATCCCAAAAAACACTAAACCCTCCTCCCAAAAAATCCCTTACCTCACATCCCCTAAAAACCCTAATCCTTTAGCCAATGAAATCTGTAAATCCTAAACCCTAAAACTACATAATATCTCCTCTATAAGGAAACTGGAAACCTCAAACATTGGAAACCCAAAACCATCATACCCATAAAACTCATAATGCTCTACCATAATGAAACCTCATCATTGTTCCAAAATAAACACTCAAACCTTATACAAAAATTTTGAACAAAAAACCTCAGAAAATAGTCAACCTTCATCCCAAAAAATACATCAACCCTCATCCCAAAAACCTCATCATCCCTCATCCCAAAAAATAACATAACATTTAGTCCTAAAAAACATGAACCCTTAGCCCCAAAAAACACTCGACCCTCATCCTAAAAAAACAGCAACCCTTAACAACAAAAAACATCAACCCTAAGACCCAAAAGTTGGAAACACTAATCTATAAAAAATGATCAATCCCTAGACACCATAAAATTTAATGACCTACCCCGAAAACCATAAAACTTCATCCCCAAAAAAACAAGAACCCTCTTCCCCAGAAAATAATTAACCAACATCCCCAAAAAATCCAAAACCCCCAATCCCAAAAAACATTGAACCCTCAACCCCAATAAACACCGAATCATCATCCCCATAAAAAATATAACCCTTATCTCCTTAAAACCCTAATCACATTGCCAAAAATTCCCATCAATCAACACAAAAAAAACCATACACCCTCAACACTAAAATTTAATAAACACTATGCCCACAAATAAACCCTGCACCAACTCCAAACCCTTAAACATAGAAAAACGAAAACCCTCATCCTTATAAAAATATAATCCATTATTCATATAAAACCTTAAAAAACATAAAACATAAACCTTATTATATAAAAAACTCTCAAGACTCATCTCCATAAACTGTAAACCCCCAACCCCAGAAAACCCCTAAACCATCATTCCCAAAAAACCGTAAACCCTCATTATAAAAAACCATAATCCCTCAGTACCAACAAATCATGAATCCTAATCCACAACAAAACCAGGAACCCTTATCCACATAAAAAATACCCAAATCCCTTAAAAATCATAAACCCTATGCAAAACTAACAACCCCCCAAAACCCCAAAACCATCATCCCCAAAAAACCCAAAACCCATATAAATATAGAAAAATGCATCTTTACACATAATAAATACTAAACCCCCATCCCCTGAAAACCCAAAAATATCAGCCTTGGAAAACCATAAACCCTCAGCCCGAGAAAAAACTAAACCGTCAACCCCCAAAAACCTAAACATTCTTCCAATAAACTCTATATATGTAAACCAAGAAAACCCTAAACCCTCCGCCCCAAAAATCAATAATCCCTCATCTATAGAAAACCAGAAAACCTCACCCAAAAAACCATATACAATTATCCCCCAAAGGCCCTAAACATCATCCCTTTAAACCCTCAACCAACAACCCTTAAAAACCTCAACCCTCGTCAATGGAACACCTGAAGCCTCTTCTCTAGAAAACAAATAACACAATACAAAATAAAACCCTTAACCCTCATCAGAAAAAAAAATTAAACACTCAGCTAAAAAATATCATAAACCATCATCCCTAGAAAACTGAACCATCTTTCTAAAAAACTACCAAAATCCTAACCGCCAGAATTCCGAATCACTCATCCCAAAAAAAATATACCCTCAATACCGAAAAACACTAAAACTATAGCCCCAAAAAAACACTAAAACCATATCCCTAGAAACCATAAACACTCATCATAAGAAATCATTAAACCATAATCTAGTGAAAAATAGAAACACTTATTTCCATAAAACCATAAATCCTTATCCCCGTAAACCCTAAACCCTCATCCATAGAAATCCATAATCATTAATTCCAAAAAAAACCCAACTGTCTTCCCACACAACTCTCAACAATCATCCAAAACAACACATAAACTTCAACCAGAAAAAACCATCATACCTCATCACAAAAAAAACATCCTTCAATCCTCTTTTCAAAATAAATCCATTAACCATCATCCCCAAAAAATCGTCAACAGTAAATATGAAAAAAACCCTCAAACCTAGCCCCAAAAAATCATCAACCCTTAGCCAAAAAATTCTCATCCATTTTTCAAAAAACATTCATCACACATCACCCCAAAAAACCATCACCACCCATGCTAAGAAACACCCCCATCCCTCAGCCCAACTAAAACCCCACCCCCACCCCATCCACGAAACCCCCCCAAAACTAATCAAAAAAAAAATCCATTCTTCATTCTCAAAAATATACAACCATAACCCTCAAAAATCCTAGCACTCATCCCAATAAAACAGCCTACCCATAGCCACAAAAACCAACATTCATCCCCCTAAAACTCATAAAATCATCCTTAGAAAATTCTAAACCATCATCCTAAAAAATCAATAAACCGTCATCTATAGGAAACCCGAAAAACTAATCCAAAAAATGAACCCTCTACTCTCATCCCCAAATAATCGTAAATCCAAATATTACAAATGATCAACCTCCCCCCCCCAAATCCTCAACCCTCTTCGAAAAAAACTCAACCCTCTACCTGAAACAGCCACAATCCTTACATCCCAAAAACAGATGAACCCTTATTATATAAAATACACAAAACACAGTGCTAACAAACCCCATCATATCACCCTAAAACATCCCAAACCCACATCACAAAAAACCCGACACACACTACAGAAAAAATTCACCAACCCTCAGCCCCAGAAAACAATGAACCCTCATACACAAAAAACCAAAAAACCACATCCCACAAAAACACAAAACTGTCAACCCCCGTAAACCCTAAACACTCATCCCCTTAAAAAACCCTAAAACAACAACCTCAAACACCCCTAAGGGTTATTACAAAAAAAACCCTAATCCCTGAAAAACCCTCAAACCTCAAATCTAGAAAATACCCAACCCTCATAAAAAAACAACAACCATGATCCACAAAAATTTTCAACCCTCAGTCCCCAAAACACCATCAAACATTATACCCGAAAATCCCTCAATCCTCATCTCTAAAAAAGCATGTGGCCCTCAGTAAAAAAACACTCAACCATTATCACTATATAACAACATTACCTCATCCACAAAAAAAGAACTAGTCTTGATCCCCAAAAACCCCCAACCCTTACCCATAAAAAACCTTCAAAAATCATCCAAAAAACACTAATCCCTTAGTTGTAAAAAAACCTAAACCATTAGACCTGAATGAAAAAAATCCTTATGCCAAAAAATGTAAAACGATAATCCCCAAAACAATTCCAACCCTATGCCTAAAAAAACATTAACACAAGGCCCCAAAAAAACCTCAACCATCACCCAATGTATAACACTCAACCCCCTGTCCAAATAAAAACCCAACCATCAGCCCCAAAAAACATTCAACACTCAATACCAAAAATCCCTAAACACAAAACAAATAAAATCATCATCCCATAGCCCCAAAACCCAATAATACTAATCTCAATAAAAATCACAACACGTATCCATGAATCACCATCAACGCTCACCAGTAAAAACATATCAACCCACACACCAATAATTGCCCAAGATTCTTCCCTAAAAAACCCAAACCATCTTCTCCAAAAACTCCCTGAAAAACATTCCCCAAAACATGCTTCCCATCTCCTTAAAAAACACAAACCCTCATCCCCACTAGAAAAACAACTCTAATCCCTTAAAACCCCCAATCATCAACACCAAAATACATCTTACAGTAAAAATCCCTAACTATTAGCCCGAAAAAACCCTCATCCCTCATCCCCATAAAACCCCAACCCTCAGCCTCAAAAACAATTAGTACTAATCCCCCAAGAAAACTTCTCTACACTTTACCCCTAAAACCCTAAACCATCATCCCTAAAAACCCATCAACCCTCATTCCTAATAAATACTTAACCATTAGCCTAAAAAATCCCCCATCCATTATCCCGAAAAAACCACAACACATTGAATGAAAGCCCCAAACCATCAACACTAAAACCCCCCAACCATCATCCACAAAAATCCCCAACCGCTCGATCCCAAAAAACATAAATACTAATCTCCCAAATAATACTATACCCTCTACCCAAAAACCCTAAATCATAAACCATAAAAAACTTCAACCATCATCCATAAGAAATACTAAACCCTCATCCTCAACAATACCCCGACCATTAGCTAGAAAAAAACCCCAATCCCATAGAACAAAGAACCACAACCCCTCAACACAAAAATACACCCAACTATAACGAAAAACCCTACCCAATCCCCAAAAAACCATCGTCCATTAGTCCCCAAAAACTATAAACATTCCTCACCAAAAAATCATAAATCATCTTCCCCAAAAAACATGTAATCCTTAGTTCCTAAATACCATAAACCCTCATCCCAAAATAACATAACCCATTATTCCTCAAAAACCCAAAATCCACTGCCCCCAAAACACTGAAACATATCCCCAAACATATCTAAACACTCATAACCAATAACTCTAATCCCATAGCCCCTAAAAAACCTAAAACCCCCTCCTAAAAATCATTAACTGTCATACCGAAAAAAATTAATCATCACCCCAAAAAAACCATCCACTACTAGTTCTAGAAACAACCTCAACCCTTAGTGCCAAAAACCTCTCAACCCTCATCCCCAAAAAACACCCAACCATCAACAAAAAAATAACCCTAAAACCTAAACCCAAAAAACCTCCAACCCGTATTTCCAAATAATAACCAATACACATCCCCAAAAAAAACCCCATCCCTAAGCCCCAAGACACCCCAACCTTCTACACCACAATACCACAACCCTCATTCTCGAAAACCTCACTTAGTTATTCCAAAAAAATTCATAAAAATCATCCCCAGAATACCACAATCCCCCACCACTAAAAATACTATATAACATGCCCAACAATATCCTAACCCTCTTACCCAAAGACAACTGAACCAGCACCACCCAAAAACATGAAACCCATAACCCCAAAAACCATAACTCAACATCCCCAAAATCCATAAATACTCAATCCCAAAAATTTAACACTTTCTTTCTAAAAAAACCACCAATAATTTAAAAAAATTTCTAACAATCAACACCAAAAAAGTCTAAAACACATTCTCAGATACCATATCATGAATCCCCAAAAAAACAATAAATCCTCTTAATAAAAATACACTAATATATTTTCCAACGGACCCTAAACCATATTCCCCCAAAAACCCTAAATAATTTCCCCAAAATCCACTAAACATATTCCAAGAAAAAAAAACATTTGAACCAAAAAAACCCCAAACCCTCTGCCTGAAAATAACATAAACCCTTTGCTCCAAAAATTTCCAACCCTCAGAGCAAAATACCATCAACCCTCAGCCCAAAAAAATCTGCAACTCTTATTCCCAAAAAAACGATTGCCTCACCCCCAAAAACCCCAATCCTTGTCCAAAAAAAATCCACCATCGTTAACCCTCCAAAACCCCCATCCCTAAATGCAAAAAATCACTTAAATCTCTTCCCCTAAAATCCCCCAACCCTCAGACCAAAAAAATACAAACCCTCATCCCCAAAAAAACCTTGAACACTGAAATCTCCAAAAACTCGTACCCCCCCCCCCCAACTTCAATAAACCCCTAACTCATTGCCCAATGAAACCCCAATACCTATCCCACAATACACCCAACTACAAGCTCCAAGAACTCCAATAACCTCATCCCAAAAATACCCCATCCATTAGTGAAAAAATCCCCCTAACCTCATCGAAAAAACCCCAACCCTCATCCACAAAAACCCAAATCCATCAACCATAAAAAATCCTAATAACTAATCCATGAAAACCCCAAAACCCTCAACCAAAAAAATATTAAACCCACATCCAAAAAATTAAAAAATTTATCAAATTAAAAAAACCCTAAACCTCCATCCCCAATATACTTGAAACTGTTATCCCCAAAGAACTGTAAATTATAATACCTATGAAAACAAAATACATCATCCCCCAAAACCCTAATCAATTATCCTAAAAAATCACCCTTGGTGCCCAAAATACTAAACCATCAACAAAAATTTTTATCCAATAACCCCTTAAAATATTTTAACCATCATCCCCAAAAAAAATAAACAATGTTCCCCAAAAAAACATCAACCCACAACAAAAAATAACACTACAACCACATCCCCAAAAAACACTAATCACTAATCCATAGAAAATCCTAAACACTCTACCTTAAAAATCATAACAATCACCCACCAAATACCTTACATCCTCGTCCCATAAAAACCCAAAACCATCTTTAGCATAAAAGACCATATGCCGTAATTATCCAATACCATAATCCTCTTCCCAAAAAAACCCAAAACCCTTCACCACTAAAAACTATAAAACCTCAACCCCAAAAAACATAAAACATCATCCCCAAAAATCCAACCACTCTAATACCTTAACCATAGACCCTCATCCCCCAAAAAAACCATATCCCATCATACAAAAATACCCTAGACCATCAGCTCCTAAAAAATTAACGTCATTAAACCCAACAAAAATATTTTACATTGATCCCCCCAAATACCTATTCCTTTATCCCTGAAAAATTATAGATCCTCCATCGAAAAAAACCAAAGATTGTAATAGAAAAAAATACCTAACACAACATACCAAAATTCACAATACCCTCATCCCGAAAAAGCTAGACCCCTAGCTTCATACAACCTTAAACACTCAGCCCAAAATACCTAAGATACTCATATCTAAAAAAACCTAAAAATAAACCCAAAACCCATGTCCATCATCCTAGAATTACCATACACCATTAGATACAAAAAACTACGACACTAATAACCCAATACCCTAGACTCGTATGCCTAAAAATTGTACAACACTCATACCAAAAATCCATAGAATCTCATCCCAAAAAATCCGTAGACCCACACGCCCAAAAAATAAAATGACCCCCATCACCAGAAAACCATCAACTGTTAACCAAAACAAATTCACCCCCAAAAAATGCTACATGGTCATCCCATAAAACCTTAAAAAATCATCATTAAAACCCTTAAATCCTCATCAAACCAAAAATTCAAAACACTCATCCTAAAGAACCTTAAACCCATTGCCCCAAAAAATAATACAAAATCATCCAAATAAACCTTAACCCTCATATCTAAAACACACTAAACATTCAGCACCCAAATCCCCAAAAACCTCACCCCCAAAAATCCTTATAACCTCAGCTAAAAATAAATCTAATCATTCATCCCCAATAAACACATGATCCACAGCCCTAAAGAACCATAGACCCACATCTCAAGAAAATCATACCTCAGTCAAAAAAAATCCTAGAACCTCAACCCTAAAAAATCCTAGACCCACAACCAAAAAATACACTACAATCTAATCCCCCAAAAACCCTTGACCCTCACCCAAATAAAACCCTCTACCATCATCTACAAACCACATATATCTTTATCCCTGAAAAACCCGTAGAACCCTCCCCAAAATACCATAGACCGTAAACCAAAAAAAATCATAGACTAATATCCCCAAAAAACAATATACTCATATAGAAAAAAATCATGGGACACCCATTCTTATAAAATCCTAGACCCTCATCTCTATAAAACAATAAAACTCAGGCCCAAAATTCATTAGAACATGATCTCTAAAAACACTATACCAACATCTCCAACAAAACCATAATCTTATGGCCCAAATAAACCCTAAAACCTCACCCAAATAACCCAATATCCTATGATCCAAAAAAATCCATGATAAAAACCCCCAACATACACTATACCATCATCCCCAAAAAAACTATATTCCCATCCACTAAAAAATACCAGACCATTAGGTACAAAAACTTATATACCCTCTACCATAAAAACCCTAGACCCAAATCCCCTAAAAAATCCTTCAACATATGAACTAAAAAACCTAGAGCCTAAGACCCAAAAATAACAATACCATAATACAAAAAAAATCCAAGTTCTTCAGTCCCAAACAAATCCTACATGTTCATCCCAAAAACCCATTGAACCTCGATCCAACATATCGTGGACCCTTGCCTATAAAAACATTAATCCCTTATCCCTGAAATAACCTACACCCATAGATAAAACACCAACTTTATCACTATGATAACATAGACCGTTAGACCCCATAAAGCTTTATACCCTCAGTCCCATAAAAACCTAGACCAGTAGAACTAAAAAACACCAAACACTTATCCCAAAAAAACCCAATACCCTTGGCCCAAAAACATCCCAAGACACTTAGTGAAAAAATAACCATAAACCCTTATCACCAAAAAATACCTAATCCCTTCATAAAAAACCCTAAATCCTCATCCTAAAAATACTTGAAATATTTCACACCAATAAATCATAAACACAAAAACAATAAAATTAACAAACCCTCAACCAAAAAATATCCAAAACTCTTGTCCCAAAAAACCTAAACCCTCATCCCCAAAAATACCTACACCCTCATCACCAAAATAACAAAGACCACCATCCCAAAAAATCATAGACCATTATCCCCATAAAATCATAGAACCATATACCAAAAAACCCTTGATTCTCCACCGAAAAAAACCATAGACCCTTATCCCATAAAAAACCTAAACCCCTAGATCCAAACAACCCCATACCCTAATCTAAAAAACCCCATTTACACTCATCCCCCATAAAATGTAGAACCTTATCCTGAAGAAACCCTAGAACCACTGGCCATGAAAACATTAGAACCTTAACAACAAATAACCTTAGACATTCCTCCCCCAAAACCCAATTAGCATAATCCTGAAATAACCCTAGATACACAACCCCAAATTTCCCTAGACACCCATTCCCCATAAAACCCTAGACCATTATCACAAAAAAAACATATAACCCAACACTACAAAATTTTAAAAACATTTCCCAAAAAAACTTTTATCCCATATAAAGAATAACCGTATTTCATTTATCTCAAAAAACCATAGACCCTAATCTCAAAAAAACTGAAAGACCCTAGTACCAAAAACCCTACACCCTAATCCCAAAAAAATAATACCTTTAGCCAGATTTTACTATATAACCCTCACTAATAAAATTGTATAGACACCCAACCATAAATGTACATATAACCTCACCCCTATGAAACCTATATCCCAAAACCCCGATAATTCCAACACCCTAATCACCAAAAATACCATATACCCTAATCATAAAAAACAATTGAACCTCATAACAAAAATATCCAAGACACTCTGATAGAGTAAACCCTAGACCCTTATCCCCATGAAAATGTAGTCCCTAATCCCTAAAAATATATATATTATCAGTACAAAAAAACATAGACCCTCATCCCCAAAATACCCTACTCATTCAACCCCAAAAACCAAATACCCTTATTCCCAAAAAACCCTAGATTATCATCCCATAAGAAATCATGACCCTCATCCCCTAGTAACCCAAGATTGTCAGCCCTAAAAACCTCTAGGCCCTAATCCACAAAAAAACACAAGACCATCACCCAAAAAAAACCCATCTCTATGGGAAGAAAAAAACTCTAAAAACATAGTCCCGAAAAACCCTAGAGCCCCATCTCCAAATATTCCTTAACCCATTGAATAGAAAATCATAAACCCTACAACCCAAAAAATAACTAACACATATCCCTACAAGCCCTAAGCCCACAACCCCCAAAAAAACCTATACCATATTTCCAAAAAAACCCATATCTCCTAATCCCAAAAAATTCTAAACCCCTAGAGAAAAAAAAACAAAACCATCCACCCCAAAAAACCTAAAACCCTCGGCACTAAAAAACCAAAACCCCCTACCACAAAAAATAAAAAACCTTCATCCGATAAGAACCATCAACAATAAACCATAAAAAACGCAAAACCCTCATAACAAATTACACAAATCCTATAGCCCTAAAAACCCCTATACCTCATCCCCCAAAATCACTATATTTCATCACAAAATACATAAATAATCAAAATCGATAAACCCATAGAGATAATCATCTCTAAACCATTAGTCCCAAAAATTTATAAATCCTCATCTAAAAAATCTCATAACCTCATCTTCGAAAATCCATAAACCATTATAACTATACAAATAGAATCTATCAACCCCAAAAATCCCCAATCACTTAATCAAAAAAATAACTAAACCCTTAGACCCAAAAATAGCCTAATCCCTCGTCCCCCCAAAACCACAATCCCTCATTCTTAAAAAACACTAAACCCGAAAAATTTAAAATTCATTAAATGTCACACCTTAATAACCATAAACCCTAATCCCTAGATAAAACTATTACTTGGCCAAAAAAACCATAAACACTTGGGAATGAAAATACCTAATCCCTAATCCCCAAACATCCATAAATTATCATCTCTGAGAATCTATAAAACCATATCCCCAAAAAATAAATATATCATCACCCCCTAAAAAACCAAAATCCTCATCCGAAAAACTATTCAAATCCATCAGCCATAAGAAATAATAAACCATCATCCCAAAAAAACAGTAAACACTCAGCCCATCAAAATTCGATACCCTCTTCCCCAACAAAACCTAAAAAATCAGCCATGAAAAAATGTTAACCCACATTCCTAAAATCTTTGAACCATACTCCTAAAAAAATATAAACCCTCAGCACTAAAAACCCTAAACCCCCATCCCAAAAAAAAATATATTATACCCTTAATCCCAAAATTACTAAACCCCCATCCCTAGTAAATCTTAAAACATCCAATCCAAATGAAAATAGACACTAATATCCATAAAACTCTAAATTCTCAACACTAAAAAACACCTAACCCGAATCCCCAAAAAACCCTAAACCTGCAAACCCAAAAATGAAAATCCGTCCTCCCATAATTCTTAAACCTTATACCCACATCCCCAAATCCTTATACACTCATCCATAGAAACATTTTAATCATAGATTAAAATAAACCTAAACCCTCATCTTAAAAAGAAATAATCCTTTAGTCCCAAATGATCATAGAATCCTAACCATATATAAACCACCACTGTATGCCTTAAAAACCTAGACCCTAGGCACTAAATTCCTATAATCTCATACCCCAAAAAACCCTAGACCCTGATCCCCCAAAAAAACAATACAATCATCCGTAAAAAAACCCTAGAACCATTGCCCTAAAATCCCTGTATGCTATGTCCAAAAAAACTGATAACATAAATAAAAGAACCCTAAACTTTGACCATTATCCCCATGAAATCATAAATACATGGCCCTAATAAACACTAGAACCTCATTGAAAAAAACATGAATCCTTCCCTAGAAAACCAGAGACCCTCATCTTAATTAAATCCTAGACAATCATCACCAAAAAAGCTATAACCATAAAAAAAATCCTAGACACCCCACCAAAAAACCCTAGTCCCTCCGCACCAATAAACCATAAACCATCAGCCCCAAAAGAACCTTGAACCCTCAGCTCAAAATAATTGTACCCCTCTAACTCAAAAAACCCTTACCCATATGCCCCATGAAATGCTAAACCCTCATCGCAAAAATATGCTAATCCATCAAAACAAATAAACCCTAATCCCCAAGAATCAAAAAACCTAAAACCATTTCCCAAAAAAGTAGGGTACAGTCATCTCCAGAAGATCCTCTAACCCTCTACACCATAAATAGTATAATTATAGACCCAATAAACCCTACACCCTCATCCATAAAAAAACCCAAGCCCCTAAAAATCTCTAGACCCACATCCCTAAAAAAACTATACCCACTCCCCAAAAAATCCCAAAACCAAAATTTGGATTTGAAATCCATTTTACACGCATCCTCTTCTATTACTCGAATCTAGTATTATCCAATGGGAAGATAAAACTTTTAAATGATTTATGATCAATGAGATTCATTGATCATATCATCATTACTTGGAATGGGGTGACCCTTTTTGATTGTAATATTTTTAATATCCCTACAATCAATGCACATGTGATACATACCATCATTCTTCAGCAAAAAATAATTTTATAACATTACAATGGATCTTACATGGCCTTATAAATCCTCGATCAATCATTTCATCTACTTAAATATGTTATTTCATTAATTCCTTGCATTACAACAACAAGATGGTTTACTAGGAAAGTACACATCTGGTATAAGATCAGTTTGTACTTCAATGCCTCTGATGGTTGTTAATCCTATTGGATGATTATTAGGAAAAACAGCATGATAGTCCCCAATAAAAGAACATGCTAATGGATGGTGTTGAATATTCCACTTGTGATAGGAATTATGTGTCATCAATAATTAAAGTTGATAGTATTCATCGATTTCATTCTACACTATATAATTATTGTTAATATGAAAAAAATTGGCCTCTTCTAGAAAAAAATTTATTAAAGGATATTTTTTGACATCATAGGAGAATGTGAATTATTCTTTCCCCAATTCAGAAAGTATATGTGTTCTTCCTCCCCAAAAATATCACTTCCATTTTGAACATCCATTGATTTTATAACCCCATGTTTCAATATTTCAGTAGAATTAAATTGAAAAATACCCCAATGACATAGTTCATAACAATGGAAAACAGAATCAAATCCTATTTTTTGACTTAAAGTGTGCTCCCCTGGTTCAAACATTATAGTTTGTATGCTCAGTGACAATTATAAGTTTGATGATTCAAATTCTCCACCTGTTTTTTGGGAGAATTGATTTTACAATTCCCATAATAAATAAATATTTATGAATAATCAATAACATATTATGTATCAAATTTGGAATAAGTTTTATCAATGATGTTGTTGTGGGAAGATTTGATCTTATACAACTCTTCATAATAAAATAATTTTACTGACATCATCATCATCCACAAAATGATATTAATTTAATGATTCTTAATCACTATTTTCATCCACATTTATTTCCTTTCCAATACCCTCATTACATTCTAAAAAATTATTCTATTTTTATCACAAAATTTCATAAAAATTACCATACCCATTACATTATAAGATCCGTTGAGGTCTGTATTTTCTTATCGACCATGAATTCCATCTCACAGACATCATCAACTGAACATAATTCATGTGACTCCATTGAATGTGATATTTATTCATTTTATCCACTTTAAAAAATAGAAATCATTTTATTCTTGTATTCTGAAACATCACATGGCACCAATAAATGAGTAAGCTCCTGATTATACTCTTCAACATATTTATCTCCTTGTCATATGCAATGCATTTGGAAATAAAAATCATGATTTTAATTATGGAGATGAAATTACCTTCTCAAAATATTTATCAACTTCTTCTAGGAGCATAGTATTTATTTCCATCACATTATTTTGTTTAATTAGATTTTCCCTCTAAATTGATGAATATTTTTTAAATTTCAACATTGCAACATTTGACTTCTTATAATTATAACACTTGTTAATTTCAATGATTCATTCTATATCCCATGACATTCCGAGAAAATAATTTCAATTCATACTACTATAAGAATACAGAATATCAATAGTTAATACTCTTTAAATATCTTGAATAACTCATTGTGTTCGCATATCCACCTTGGAATCACAGGAATCAACACCATTTTTATTATCTTTATAAAATGGTATCTGATTGTACCTATTATGTGGAGTTGGATGTGGAGGACTTGGAAATTGTGGAGGGGAATCGTGTTATCATTCACATAATAGTAGATAATGGTTCCTATTAATTTATGTAAATTTTTGTTCTAGATCGGCATTGGTTATTTCCCATGGGGAAGGAAGAGTAGAAGATCATCTTTTGAAAGGCTTGGTGGAGATTTATTTTTCTGTATTTTAATAAAAACAATATGGATGAACATAATTGTAGAAATAAATATATAATACCAAAATAATGTCTTTCAAGAAGAATTAAATTAGTAAGTGAAAATAGAAGAATAATATTCAGCTCGATGACCAAGTCATAAGGTCAATTCCACCTACTATGGTCTCTCTATGCTTAAATACCGTGTAATAGAAATGGGGTTAAACAAAAAAATTATGGCATGGGGAGGAGTCTATGTTAATAATTTTTCGTATAAAGCATTACAAATTAATAGGACTAGGTGTTGAGTCAATAATGTTTTATTTATGACTTTTCAATTATTTCATGTCTGGGGGAGATTGAGAGTCAATGAGGTCTCCTTATGACCTTCCCATTCACTCTTGTTTTGAAAATCACAAACACCTTATCTCAAGGAAAATCTCATTTTACTCTGTATTTTTCTCTCATAAGGAAAATTTCCTTCCCCAAGGAAATTCATCCTAACCATGTTTTTAATTGTTCATTATCTTGTCTAAGTATAAAATTCAGTTTCATATCAAAAACATCGGAATCATATAACACCTATATAAAGAGTATTATATTTCCAGGATCCGAATTCATGTTACGAATTATCTGAATTCCGACTCCGAACTCTTCTGAGTTCTTACACCGAATTCTGAATAAAAATTCTGATTATGAACGATTCTACGTTCATACTCCAAGATCCCTGAAATTCAGACTCCAAACATTCTATGTTCTGACTCCCAATTACAATGAACTAAGACTCTGAAACATTTTATATTCAGACAGTGAATTCTAATGAATTCCAACTCTGATATTTGTAAGACCAGACTTCGAATTCTATAGAATTATGACTCCGATCATTCTTATAATTGACTATGAATTCTCATGAACTCTGAGTCCGAACATTATAAACCAAGATTCTGAATTTCCTTGAAATTAATTCTTCATAAATATATAGAGTTCAGGTTTCGAATTTCATAGAAAATAGAATCCGAATATCCTTGTATTATAGATTCCAACTGTGATTTTTGGTTGGACACCAAACTTTTGTTTTCATACATTCCGAATATTTTTTTTGGGTTATGTAGACAAATATTTGTTTACAATTTCTTATAAAATAATATAATTCTTTGGTTACAAACTAACAATTGTTTGAGTGACACGTGTACAGGTCCCTCCAAAAGTCAATGAAAAATATTACAATTGGAGGAGGGAGCCGACCGTTGGATATGTGCCTTTAAATAGGAGCTCATTTGAAATTTCTCAGTATTTGACTTGAACCTTGCTTACATGCTATTGAAGTGAGTTCTAGAGAGAGTGTCTCTTATAAACTATCAGGCTTCATACAGAATCTTTGAACATCTTGTTCAAACTTTGATTCATGTTGATTTTCTTTGTCAGAGGTGCTATTTACTTGAAATCCAAGACATAAGGTTGGGAAGTCAGATGTGCTGATTTCCGTACAAATCAAGGGATTGTTGGGATCGAAAGATAGATATTGATCTTCGGATTAACAGTTTACCAGGGTTTGGGTAAGACAGACATTCTTGAATGTATAAATCAGGAGACCTTTATCCATGTTTGTCGGATACCCTTCTCTTTGGGTTAAAACAGTTACTATATGTTACTTGTAGTGTTTTAGTATTGTTTTCCATTGTAATATTAATTGTTGAGGAATGTATAACATTATTATACATCCTCAAACATGTACTCTGATTATATAGAATTCTATACTCATTAATGTATAATTTTAGTTGTTGTAAACATTTTATAAGTTTCATTTTGGGAATCACTTTTCCATAATCAAGAAAGTTATTAGAATCTAAAGGTTTTGTGAATTACCTTGTTTATACTTGTTAAAAATAATAATCTTTAAAAGTTCCAATGGAATTTTTAAAATATACAATTCACCCCCCTATTTTATATTGAGTATCTTCATGATATTTTGATACTACAATCAGTATCATATCTGTCATACAATTGATCCTACAATTGGAATCAGAGGATGGAAATCTCATACTCTGAATCAATTCAACCATTAGTTTCAATGTTTTGGTTCAATCTGAATTAATCTAATGATTACATTCAAAAGAGAAATATTCTTCGTCATTTTTCCGGATTCATCTTTTCGGAATCAATTTTTCTGATTCAAATTTCTAGATTCATTTTTTGCATACAGATACAGTAGTTCTATATTTTTCTTGCTGATAAATATTTTCTTTGTTTACAAACTCTGATTACTAACATGTTTGTGTGCAAGGATTTTCTTTAAGATGGAAAGATTCAATGGTGGTTATATCAACAATCTAAATCCTACCAGACCTCGTATTTTTTATTGAAATGATTATGAGTACAGGAGAGAAAGGATGAAGACCTTCATTATTAACACTGGAGTTGAAAACTACCTAATGTTGACAGGAGACTATAAAAATTATGATAAGGAATTGATAACCTTTACTAATCAGGTGAAATCAGAATATCAAGAAATTTTCAAAGTCATAAATACATTGTTGTGTTCTATGAGTAGGAACATCTAATGTCAAATATATTCATGTAATGCTAAAAACAGTAAAGACACATCGTAAGAAAGAATATAATGGTGAATATCATTAGTTTCATGGTAATAATACTTACCAATGAGTAAGAACAAATTCCTACTCACTAAAGCACCATTCAAGTAACTTATTCTAGAAAATAAACTCACCTTTCTCTCAAAACTATTGTTTTCATCCCTTTTTTTCTCTTATTTCTTTTAATGTCACCTATTTCTTCTTTTCACTCTTAATTTTCCAACAATATTCATTTTTTTCTCTCATTTATTTAGTCCTGAACTCGTCACTTTCTTTTTTATCGCTCAAAATATTATTTCCCCACATTAATATTCACTCATTTTTATAATATTCTTTATATATCCTCACAAGATCTTCATATGATTGTATATGAATTATAAGAGTCATAATAATATTTATAACACTGAAATGAAAAGAGAATAGGTCATAATGACCATCATACATCACCCTCCTATCAAATTTTCACGGTCTCCCTTATAGAAAATGTCTTGCCTACCTCAGAGAAACATCAAAAAGTACCTCATCACGATATTATCCTGTTGAAAAAGAAACCCTGTCTTGTTTTGTGTATCTCACTTCTCCCCTATAATTCAACCAATTCCATGTATAAGGAATATTATTCCTTAGATTAGAAAAACTCAACTACTCCCCCAAACAGGGTACTAGCCACATTATTATAACTTCCTCTATCAATAATCATACTACATACCTTCTCCTTGAAGATTCATCTGGTATGAAAAATATGCTCACAATACTCCTCATCGTGATCATAAATTTGATGAATGTTTAAAGCTCTTCATTCCACCAAAGCATTTCCATGTACAACTTCTTCAATTTCTACATCCGAACTCTCCTCTAAATATGGAATCTCATCATCACTATAGTTCTCACTATGGATGCCTCCATTAACCAAAATAGTCATGGCCCTTTTGTTTAGCCATTAATCTCTAATATGTCCATGTACTTGACACATAATACACTTTATATCATGAGATATAGAAGGAAAATTTTGTCCATATTTTCTATTGAATCAGTGGGGAAGACCTTATTTTTGGAATATTACATTTGTTTTGTAACAAATTTGGAATCCCTTGATTTTTTGTTATTCCACATAGAAGATAATTGTAGATATTTTCGGTCATCCTCTAAAAATTGTGGGAGAGTACTTGACTCCTTAGAGAATGTAGTTGATTTTCAACCTTTAATGAATTATGTAGCAACTCCTCAATGAAAATGTAGATTTAAAGTTCCAACACATATATAACTTATTTATTAAATCCATTGATTATCCTTTCAATGTATGCTTCACGATCCTCCTCCAAATTGGCTCAAATCGTCGATATCTCCATTTCTTTATAGTATTCCTCCACAAATATGGAACTGTGCACAAGTTTTTGTACATTCAAATGAAAATAATTATAGTAATGACTGGAAAGGTACCTTTTGTGAATTACTATCTCATTTCATCCCATGTTCGAATTGGCCTTCCTCAAATTCGTTGTCGACTTACTTTTAATCGGTCCCACTAAATACTTCCATAGTCATTGAACTCTAGTTCTGCCAATTCTACCATCTTATCCTCTGAGTAGTTGTGAAGTACAATCACGTGGTCAAACTACCTCTCCCACTCAAAATAAAGTTACAGGTCACTCATACATTGAAATGGTGGAAGTATCATTTTGATGATTCCCGTGTCACTTTCTAACCAGGAAGCATGTTTCCCTTACCTAGGAATTGATTATTTGAAATTATAGGACTCATCATCACCATAATAAATTTATTTCCATATAGAGGGAAATTGATGTATATGAACCTTTCAAATGATACCACCTAGAATTAAATCTTATAAACAATTCATTGAATTCTTTCATGAATAATTTGATGTCGATCACACTTATTTCTCCCTCACTTTCCATTTTTCTTATTTCCTAACACAAGCATTCTTTGTTTTCATTAGTCAATCAAATGGTTTATCATAATTTATAGAAAAAAACATGGTTCCTACAATATCACTTAAATAGAATCAAGAAGAAAAATTGAAAGAAGAAGTCAATTCATGGAAATTTTTAAAAATTGTAATTTTAAAAAGTGTTTGTATTAATGGAGTCCAAGAAATATGGGAGGTAAATAGTATAAATGGTTATAGTAGAATATGGGATATGGATGAAAATTAGAATATAATGGATAAAAAATTCTATAAACTTTATAACCTACGAACTAACCCAATGTTTCAAATGAGAATTTTTTACTGAATTTGTTTGATTTTTTTGGTTTTTTTTGTTACTCAATAAACAAGAATTAAGATACAATGAGTGCTCTTTTGGTGAACAACGTACCCAAGATGAAAAAATATACTAATGTGATTGCAATGATGTAAATGGTTGAGATAAAAAAAAACTTCAAACTCAAATGGAATCATTCCTTGGAGATTGTTATATTTCACAAGAGTGAAACTATAACATGAATTGAGTCGGCTATCTCTCCAAATATAGAATTCAGATTTTAGTGTTTGCAATTAGAGAAAAATGATGATATTTTGATTTTTTAAAATTCCATATTATACAATCATAAACTCAATTAAAAAAAATAAAATAATGTCGAAGAATGTTCCATCTAGAATTGTTGATGGACGAAAATGGGAAAAGGGGATGAAAAAAAAATATTGTTGAAATGGAAATATGAAAGAACATGGCATCCATTTCATACCACTAACACCAAATGATATTATACCATATTGCCATGTGGTCTAATTTAGATTTAAATTTTGAAACACATGGGGTGATTTGGGATAAATACAATAATAAAATGCACATTGAAAAAAACGGGGAAGGTGGATGATCAATTTAGACCCCAAGTATACTTTCCCCTCAAAACCATAATTATAAAATGATCCAAAAAGGATGACCACTCCATTGATAATCCTTACATTCATTCATCATAGAACATAAGAAAAAAAACATAGTATGGTAGAAAACATTAAAATTAGTAATTAAGCCTCAAAGGGTACAAAGAGGAGGCTATTTATAGCCAAATGAGAGACATACATGTCAAACACCTAGACCCCAAAATTTTAAACCCTACAAACGATTTTTGAAATTGTTTACCAATTTACATGTCATTATAGGACAAGATATCCACCAAAAAGACTTTTAGCACCATCCCAAAAACGTTGAAGATACCCACCATGACATTTGAGGAAAGGGGACCACCACTTTATGTCATTGGATATTTAATTCATGAAAGTGGATTTACATTCGTGGGATCAATTGGGTGGGCCATTTATGTTCACTTTTGGGTTTTAATATGTGTGATTGAAGGATCATTTTCTCCTCTCATTCGTACATGTTGGTCCACCTCTTGTAATTTCAAAATTAGGCCATGTAAAGCCTCTATCATCAACCTCATTATTCATGTTGTCATTGGGCCACCAATACCAAGCAATGGGTGTTGTCCATTAATTATCCTTCCACCATCCAGGCAATGATCTCCCTAAAATACTCACATCATTTGTGAACCATGATTCACATCACCTAAGCCCCATATAAGTCTAAAACCTCATCCCTAGAAAACCTTCATCACCCAACCCAAAACAATCATTAAACTTGTGCCCAAGAGAACCTAAACCCTTATCCTTAAAAAACCTAATTACTTAGCCCTGAAAATATTGAAAAATTATTTGCCAAAATAAATTCAACACTTATAGCTAAAATACACTTAACCCTCCTCCAAAAAAAAAAACCAAAACCCACAGCCCCAAAAATACTTCAACAACCAACTCTAAAAAAACGACAACCCATTCCCAAAATTCCCTAAACCATCATACCTAAAAAAAATATAACCACACCCCAGAAAACCTCAACCCAAATCCAAAAAATACCTCAACCATCATCCCCAGTATCCTCTCTACCCTCTCCCCTAGTGAACACTAAACCCCCAGCACAAAACAGTCAAAACGCTAATACATAAAATAACCTTATCCCTCTCAAATAAAAAACCTAAACCCTAAACCCCATACACTTAAAAAAAATAAAAACTCAGTCCAATGAAATGAAAACCCAAATCCAAAAAAAATCTCAACCCTCCACAAAAAATCGTACAACTGTCAGCACCAAAAACCCTCAAACATCTCCCCAAAAACCAAAAATCTTCAACACAAAAAAAAAACAAATTCCCTCTACCACAAAATAACTAATGTCTCACACCAAAAAAACCTATAACCATAGCACCATTAAAACCATAAACCTTTAGCCAAAAAACCATTAAGCCTAAACAAAAAAAACTGCAATCCCTCAATGAAAAAAATAAAAACCTAAATTCTCGGCCACAAAACCATAAACCATATGGAATAAAATACCTAAAACCTCATCATTAAAATAAAAAAACCATCAACCTTAAAAACCAAACAAACCTTAGCTCTAAAAAAGGAAAATCCCTCATTACGCAAACAAACTCAATATTATTCTCAAAAACACTAAACCATCAGCCCTAGACACACTAATCAGTCACCCCCAAATAACCCTAATCCCTTATATCTCAACCCCTCAAGCCTTAGAACAAACAAATCCATCAACGCACATCCTTAACATACCATCAACCATTGTCAAAAAATAACCATTAACTCTCAGCCTCTAAAAACCGTAAACACTCTGCCCAATACACCATGAACCTATTGTCCCAAAAAAACCCAAACACTTGTTAAAAAACCCCTAATCCCTCATCTTGAAAAATCCCTGATCACTCATTAAAAAAATTCTTAAACCATTTACCCAAAAAAATCATGAATCTTGTTCCAAAATAACACATAACCATCTTCTCAAGAAAAACCTAAACCCATAGTCTCAAAAAACCATCAACTCTATGCCCCAAAGAACCCTAACTGATCACCCCCAAAAAACCCTTAATCATTTTAAGAAAAAAACACTCCCCCCCCCATCACTAAAAGAACCTTAACCCTCACCCCCAAAAAACACTAAACCCCCATTGCCAAAAAACAATTAACTCCCAACCCCCAAAAAACCCTTAATCGGTAGCACAAAAAAAAACACATTACACTCTTCCCCAAAATAACTATAAACCCTAGTCCCAATAATAAAAAGAAAACTCAACCCAAAAAATCCATTTATTCTGAAACCCCAAAAAAACATGAAAAATTGGCCTAAAAACCAAATAGATCATCATACCTAATGTAGACTGAACCCCTAGGCCCAAAAAACCTTGAAAACTCATCACTAATATACTTGAAACACTCATCCCCAAAAAACGATCACCCCTCAGCCGCAAAAATACCTAACCACTCAGATTAAAACCTTAAACTATCAACCACAAAATTCAAACCAAACCCCTTAACCCCAATGTTCCCAAAACCTACTTCCCTATAATACCATGAATAGTCATCCCCAAAAAACCCTAAACCATCACCCAAAAACACATTGAAACCCCACCACTAAAAAATAGTAAACCCTCGTCCCTAAAATATCCAAATAAATTTGAACACATCGAACCAAAAAATCATGAACACTTAGCCCCAAACAAAACTGAACCATAATCCTATAAAAACAATGATCCCTGATCCCAAAAACAAACAATGTACCCTCAGCCCCAAAAAACATAGAACCTAAATCCGCAAAAAATCATTAACCATCATCCCACAGAACCCTCAACCATCTATCACAAAATCGTAAACCCTCATCATCAAAACATCCTAAACTCTCATTCCCAAAAAACTATCAACCCCTTCCCCAAAAAGCCTCAACCTCTAACTCCAAAAAACCCAAAACCCACACCCTAAAAAAGGATCAACCCTCTGCCCCACAAAACCCTCAACCTTCATCCCTAGAAAACCCTCAAACCTCAGGTCAAAAAGATCCCCAAACCCTCCTCCACGATAACATCCTGAACCATTATCCCCAAAAATCCCCAAACCCTCACCATTAAAAAATATTAATCCCTCACCCATAAATCCTCAACCGTAAAAATCGGTAAACCCTTTTCCTCAATAAACATAATCCCTCGTCTACAAAAAAATGTAACCCCTCATCCCTAAAATATCCTAAAACCACATTCCTAAAAAACCCACAACCATCTACCACTAAAAACCCTAAACCACTACAAAATAATATAAATCATTGGTGTGTTCATTCATTATAGAGGCTTATAAATTTCAATAATTAATTTACAAATGATTCTATAAAACATCACTAAATGATGTTTGTCTAAATTAAAAACAATTATTAACATTATTTATTTGGAAATGTATGTAAATGTATCCCAAATAGGGGCATTTGCAATTTATAATAACTTAATTATATTTCTAAATGTCTCTATTTAGTGACACCGCATTTTCTGACATTTTATAGAAATGTCGGTAAATAATTGTCACTACGTTAGTCACATTTTTAGTCATTTATATTTAGTGACACAACAATTACCAAGTTTTTTTAGAAAATGTTAGTAAATAAATATCAGCAAATGAAACCTCCTTTATCAATGTTTTTGGAAAATGTCGATAATTAGTTTTGAAAGATTTCATTTTTTTAAAATTTGTTATTATTTTTAAAAATAATTTCTTAAAAAATATCACCACACACCCCCACCCCCATAACCTTGCAATTCAACTACCCTACTAGAACCCCCTTTTCCATGGTACATCTAGAGCATACAACCAGTTAAAAGAATGTCTCATTCATCCATCAAGACATACAGTACATATTCATGTCTTTTTCCACTACCCTACCCCAAACCCATCTAGTACATCTGATCCAATTCACCCCTAACACATCATCCAGTACATCTGTCCTTTCTATTCATCCCTTATGATGACATGTAACACAACCCGTCCATGACTAGAATTATAACCACACCACGGATTTGAACACCGGATGGTTGAATGTAGGAAAGGATAACAAACCAACTCATCGACATTAAATTTTGTTATTTTATTGTGTTTGATTATATATATATATATATATATATATATATATTTCAGTTTTTAAAAATTACCATTATATATATATATTAATATGTATATATATATGTTTATATTTTATATTATATTTTTTTTTAATTATATATATATATTAATTATATATATATAATTGGTTATATTGTATGGTATATATATGTGTTTATGCATCATATTATATTAAATATATGTTATGATTATTTATATGTTTATATTTTATATGTATTCATATGAATATATTATATATATTTAAATGATTATTTTATATATGTATATTAATATATATATATGTGTGTGTGTATAAATATATATGTGAATGTATATATGTATAATCAACCACGTTTTAATACACTTATAAACATCTCACTATAATAGACATGTTTTATTAAAAACAATAGTAAATTTAATATATATATATATATATATATTAAATATAATCATATGTGTATATATATTTCAGTTTGTGTATGTTTGTACATATAAATATATATTTTTATATAAATGTGTCCGTGTTTATATATATGTATATACATATATACCTGTGTGTGTGTGTGTGTGTATGTCTGTGTTTATATATGATTATATAATTGTGTCATTATATAAAAATAAATATTATATACATATATATATATTATTATATATGAATATAATTATGTTAAAATATATCTATATGTTAATATATTATATTATATATTTATATGTGATTAAATGGTTTATATTCATTTATATTTTATAAAATATATTTATGAATGTTTATATATTAAGTTGATATATATGATAATATTTTATATATATCGTATGTTTGTGATAATATATATATGTGTGTGTGTGTGTGTGTATTATGTATATATGTTTATATATGTGTTTGTGTTTACACACAGACACACATACACACATATATATATCTATGACGCTGTGTATAAATATATACGTGTATGTATAGATGTATATAATAATAATTATAAATATATATATATATAATAATTCAAGATTAAAAACATCGATAAAAAATCAATCTATAATAGCCATGTTTTCATAAAAATGTGACTAAATTAATTAAATAAATATATTTTCTCACTATATATAAATATATGTATATATACGTATATTTGTATATATATAGATATATTTGTGGGTGTGTCTGTTTATATATATAAATATACATATTAGAATATATATATATGTGTCAGGGATTATATGTGTGTGTGTGTGTGTGAGTCTATCTCTGTTTATATTTATTTATATATATACATCAATATTTTAATATTAATATATATATATAATTTTATATATTAATATACATATATATATTATATATAAATATATTTTTATATTTGACATATATGTGTATAATATATATATATATATATGATTATATTATATATATGTTTGTATGTGGTTATATTTTATATTATATATATGTTTATATTTTATATTTATATAAATGTTTATATTATATATTATATAT
The DNA here is from genome assembly GCA_963277665.1 of Viscum album. Classification (NCBI taxonomy): domain Eukaryota; kingdom Viridiplantae; phylum Streptophyta; class Magnoliopsida; order Santalales; family Viscaceae; genus Viscum; species Viscum album. Next base: position 1,901,261,018 of record OY728141.1, read on the forward strand.
ATCATATGTTTATATTAATATATATATATATGTTTTTTTAAACGTAAATATCTTTATATATATGTGTCTATGTATAAATATATGTGTGTGTGTATAAATATATAAATATATAAATATATAATTATCTATTTTTTAAAACAATATTAAAAATTCCAGTAAAATAACCATGTTTTCTTAAAGACATGACTAAATTAAAAATTTATTTTTCTTTACAAATAAATATATTTTTATATATGTTTGTTATTGTTTATATATATTAATATATATATATCTACAAAATGTCACTAATTTAGCAACATATCTTGAAAAAAAATTATGAATTTGTTGACGATTCCTTATAAATGAAGCTAAATTAAATTCCTTTCATTAAACATGATGCTAAAATTACAATTTTGTTTTTGGAAAACTCCCATAATTTACTAATTTTATTCAAAAAAAACGTTGCTAATTTACTGACTTTTTGAGGGAATGTTTATAATTTAGTGATGTTTTTTATGAAACATTGCTAAATTACCAAAGATTATATGGAATGTCGCTTTGTTACTGACATTTATATGAAATTTTTCTAAACTAACGGTGTTTATAGGAAATGATGATAATTGAGAGAAATTTTCTACAAATGTCTCTTAATTAGCGTTGCATTTCCTGAAACATCTCTAAATTAGTGATTTTTATTGAAAATAATCACTAAAATTAAAAGTTATTAATGTTTTTAAAAATAACCACTCAAAATGTCACTAAATTATAGTTTTTCTTTATTGAACCCCTAGCCTCAAATACCCTATAAACTCCACTCCAAAATATCTAAACCCTTAGCTCAAAATGACCCCCATCCCCAATGAATCCTCAATCCCTCGTCTTGAACGAACACAAAACCATCGTCCCCAATAAACCTCCAAAAATCATCCCCAAATAACACAAAACCCTCATCCACAAAAAACCCTCGACAACATGTCTTAAAAGCAATCAACTCTCACCCAATAAGAATCCATACACCCTTATCCCCCAAATGATAAAATCTCAACATGAAATAGTTTCAACAATTTGGTAGAAAAAAATCAACAATAAGCCATAAAACACATTACTACCCATCCTAAAATACCCTAAACCAATAGTGTAAAGAAAACCCCCAACCATTATCCTTAAAAAATATGATCCATCATCCACAAAACCGTGAATCCTAAGCCCAAAAACAACCTAAATTCATATCCCCAAAAATCCTTGAACTCACATTACCAAATATCCCTAATCCATCGTCCAGGAAAAAATCCTATACCGTCATCCCCTAAAAAACTTGCACGTTCAACACCAAAAAACCCTACACCCCCATCCCCCAAAACCAAGAACACTTATCCCAAAAAACCCATGAAAACTTTTCCCCAAAAAATCTTGAAGCCTCATCCCCAAAAAATCCTAAACCCATAATCCCAAACAACCATGAACTGTCAGACCCAAAAAACAATGAATATTTTCCCAAAATAACATTGAAACCTAAACACCAAAAAAACTATAAACCCTCAAAATAAAAAAACAAAGAAACCTCACCCCCAAAAAACCCTTATACATAAACGAAAAAACCATGAACCCAAATCCCCCCAAAACCATGAAACTTCTACCCCAAAAAATCCTGATCCCAGTATCCCAATAAGATTATACCCTAAACCAAAAAGAAAACCTTAATGCATCCACACCAAAAAATATATAACCCTCATACCAAAAAATCCATGAAACCACAACAAAAAAAACACATGAATCCAAAACTACAAAAACTATAAACCATCTTCCCTGAATAACCTTACACTCCCACCCCCTAAAACCATACACCCTATGCACTAGAAGACCCTATATACCCATCTCCATGAATCCCTAAACCCTCATCCCCAAAAATACTACACCCTCATCCCCAAAAATCCATAAATAGTGAAAAAATAGAAATTGATATTCACTCTATCCTAGATGACCCTAAAACCACAGTACAATAAAACTCTAAACACTCGGCCCCACTGAAAAAACCTTATAGCCTGAGAAACCCCTAAATTTTCATCCACAAAAACCACTAAACCCTCATCCTCAGAAAACTGTATGGCCTCATCCCCATATAACCATAAACCCTCATCCATAAAATACATTAAACCCTTTGTTGCAAAAAAAAAATCATTCCCTAACCCAATAAGACCATAATTCCATATCCCCATGAAAACCATAACCATTAGCCACACGAAATCCTCAACCCTCAGAACAATAAAACAGAAAGGCCTATCCCAAAAATCTCAAAAACCCTCTTCAAGGAAAACCTGAAACCCGTCTATAATACTTCAACCTAAGAACCCCTAAACCCCCATCCATAAAAAACACTATCACGACCCGACCCTACCCGGGCTCGAGCCACAACTACCCCAAGCCCGCCTCCATAGGCCAGGGGCTGGTGACTGGCGCCGAAGGGACAAAAACTCGGGGAGGCCTTTGCCTAAGTACTTGTACACCCACACACATAGCAAACTCAATGCAGAAGTGCAGAGTAAAAAAAAAGACAGGTAATGAAAAAAAAGGAAACTGTTATATATAAACCACAAAGTGCATCGACCTTTACAAGTACAAAGAAAGATGAAGTTACACTGAAAAGTAAAGGGGAAAAACACGTGCCCATCCAAAAAAAGTGCCACAACCCGGCAACAGGTGAACAAAAGAAAACATCTGGAAGGGTCCCCCACCTGGAACCTGACTACAACCACTGCACGCGGTCGAAGCTCCCGAACACCTATGCTCCACTGAAGTCACGACCAACATGTCCATCATCTGCAAGGGCACACCAAGTGCTGGAAAATATCAAGCAGGGGTGAGTATAAAAATACTTATTATGATACCCCGAAGGCTCGGGGGAGCAACAAAGGGGGTACCGAAGGGTGATCTGTAGAGAGAACATGAAAAGTAAGGGAGTACAACTTGAAGGTAATAAGAGTAACATTATAGATTCCTGATCAACCCAACAAGAGAAAGGAGGTAGACTCGTCCAGACACAAGAAGCTGGAATTAGTGAGAAGATTAACTTCTCATCGAGTCTTCGTTACCTATAGCAGGAGAGTAGACTCATCTAACCATGAGAATCTATACGCGGAAAGCATGTGGCATACCTTGTGCGTCTTCACCTTTCCTGGAGGGAGAGTAACCAACCCAAATAACTGGGTACTAGAACAAGGTATATACATATACTTATGCTCAGAAAGAAGCCCGAACAATGTCGTAAGCGGATCTTCATCCCGTAGCTCAGCCCAAGAAAAGAGTAGCCAACAGTCCCAGAAGAAAACTTCATCGATGCCCACTATCCCACATGTCTTCCTCGAATCGCAATCCAAGGGGCTCAATCACCACACATTGACACAATCCACTTTGGGAGGCAATGTCTCGCCTGCACGGTTTTAGCTCGTGTCATAAGAACGCGTCTCAGTGGGGAAAGTGCCCCTCGTACTTGAGTGTTCTAGGAAAAGTCAAACCACACCTCGTCACTGCCCTGCAGTTGAGAAGTCTTCTCAAGTCAAAGACGTCACAACACTAACATGTATAACCAAGGGTCCTTCTCTGGTAATAATGGGTAAAGCCATAGGCTAGCCTAGTATAAAGGAATGAGCCTGGAATGACAACAGGTGTCCCACTACCCAGCCCTGCTGGACGGTAATTCATAATATGATATCGGGTGACCCACTGCCTAGATCTGCTGGAGGGTAAACCATAATACATCATCTGGTGGCCCACTGCCAAGCCCCACTGGAGGTTAGACCTTAATACATCATCAAGAAACCCACTGCCTAGCCTCGCTGAATGGTAGGCTTGGAATAAGTTGACGAGCGACCCACTCCCCAGCCTTACTGGAGGGAAGACCTGGAACTAGACGACGGGCAACCCACTGCCCAGCCCTGCTGGAGGGTAGACCCTAAGAGGTCGTCGGGTGACCCACTGCCCAGTCTCTACTAGAGGGTAGACCCTGAGTGTGTCAGGTGACCCACTACCCAGTATCTGTTGGAGGGTAAACCCTAAGGGCGTCGGGTGACCCACTGCCCAGTCTCTACTGGAGGGTAAACCCTAGAAGTTAGTGAGAAAACCACTGCTCAACTCTGCTAGAGGTTAAATCCAAATAAGTGGATGAGTAACCCACTACCCAGCCCTACTGGAGGGTAAAACTCAGAACTGTGTTGGCCAGCTCTATTGGAGGGTAAAAAACTGGCCAACCGTACACGTAGTGGGTATCGCACGACCACCCAACTCCAGCACAACTCACCCCAAGGGGTTTATCACCTATTCCATCCCTAGGTGTCACTAGTACCGCTACAGGCCGATCCATCGTGAATGAATCTAGGGGGAGACCACTCAACCCTGCTGGTCAAACAAACGAGCACAGAGCCAGGGGAAAACTCCACCCTGCTAGTCAACAAACAAGAACCAAGGGACCTTCTACATCGCGAGAGGTCAAATGTATGCAATGCAGAACACTACAAGCACATGGTTCCCACATGATGTGTGGCCCCATGTCAAACCCCAACCAAGCATGCAAACAGTGTCATGTACAAACCACATGTACGTCCATCCGCTCCCATATACTCCCAGAGTATACCTCATTTTTAGCCTAAGGGCTATCGTGCACACAACACCCAACGTCAACGCGAAGGTGTGACGTAACATATCCCACATGCCGCCTCAACGACTGAGGTACCGCCAACCACATCTCTTTAAACACCAACCTCACTCTCCCAGGAGTGCACGCGATCACATGTCAAGGTTCCACTACAAACATGGTAGATGGACCGCCACCGGGACACCTTTCATAATCCAGATTTAATAAAATCACGTAAGAGGCTCCGCACAGCCAAACATATTTTCCCATTGTAATCCTCGCGGAAAAAAATGCGAGATAGACTACTAGCTCACCTCAAATGGATATTCGATGGAAATGTCACAAACACCGCCTCACGCCTGAAAGACGTCCCGTGATCCCGAGCCTCGGCCCCGAAAACAGTCGGGCGCATCACACCAATGCGATCCCCTCAGAATAACATGTAAAAAGCCCTACTCACATGTTTTCAAAGGATATTCGGAGAAAAAGGTGCATTTCGGCGCACCGCACACGAGCAGTGCTTCGTGTAACCCGCATCCCAGTCCCGAAGCACAAAGAACGGATCACACTGTTGTGATCCTCTTGAAAAAACACACAAGATGGACTATTCACTTGTCCAAAACGGTCGCCCGGGGATAAAGATGGAAAATCACCATTAACGCCCAAACGGCCCTTGTGGGCCACACACCATCATGCCGAATTAGAGTGGGATGATTGCACCATTGCAATCCCCTCGGAAAAACATCCAGAATCGACTTCTCGCACGCCCCAAATGGACATCTGATGAGAAATTCGTTAAATGCTGCTCGTAGCTCAAAAGACGGGCCATGGGGCCCACATCTCAACTTCAGCCTCAATTCCTGAAACCTCCTTGGAATGCTCTGCCTCGGTGCTAGGGTCCCTATTCCACTGACGGGGCTAAAATCGGACGTCGAACGCATCCACGACGTCAAAAACAAGATCCACTGAAGGAAACGTCAATTCACTTAATGATGTGTCACGCCTCCGAGGCCCCTCATTTTGGGAATTAAAAATTCCCGAAAACAACTCAAAATGTTCCCCTCGAGGTAAGGAAGACACTGTCGTAGATGGAAAGTAAAACAGACACCCGTAATGAAAATTACGGATGTCTGAAGTTGAGGGGGAAAAATCACTTGGGCTGGACCGGCATGGACCGGCCGGTCGGCCCGGCCTGGGCCAGCCCGCGGCTTAGCCGTGTGGGCCGGACGTAGGCTCGCATTCCACACGCTGACCGGCCACGATGGATGGTCGCGGCGGCCGCGTGAAGACCCGCACGGCGTGGGACTTTGTCGCCGAATGGGGGTCGCGCGCCGCAACCCCACGGTCGCCGCTCCCTGGTGACCCATCGGCGCGCCGAGGCGCCCCGCCTGGCGCCGGCCTCCCCCTGCTAAAGTCTTGCCACGCCCCGGCCTCGCCTGGCCGCTCAACCAGAAACCTGCGATGCTGACAAAGCACCCCGATGTCATGCCAAGTACCTCTGCCACCGCGCCATCCACCTGAGCCGCCTAGAAGACCCGCAAACTTCGTCGATCAACTCTGGCCTCCATCGAACTCGGATTCGATTCTGAAAGATGCGTTGGAAAGGAAAAAACACTACTATGAATTCATGTGATTTTCTAGATAATTATATATAGGTTAGATACAAAAATTTGAGCTCGAATTAGGTGCGGGAAAAGAATATGCAAACGACAAATCCTACCTCGTGGGGCTTCGCCCGAAGCTTTGCGACGATCCGCCGACCGCCACACCTTACAGAGGATGGAGATGGGAGGCAGATCACGAAGGTGAGCTCCTTGGATTTCTGCCATCCGCCCGATGATGAGAGGGCGAGGAGTAAGGAGAGTGGTGTTTGTTTATTTAAGGGAAAATTAATTAAAGGCTTAAGTAATTAAATCCCCAAAATGACCCACTTATGAAGCACTCGACGAGGTCGAGGATAATCATCCCCTAGCGTAAAAACCACCTCTTGAGCACAACTGTGGTCTCTGAATTTTAATCTGATACCTCATTCTAATGTTATAAAGCTGAACGCCCAATGCCACCAAATTACGAAAACGCCCATGGGGCAATTTTTCACAGACGGCCCGCGCCCGCGAAACTTATTCACCTCCTAGGGTAAACGGTATGCTCTGAACTCAACGGTGCCCTCAGTATTCCAATCTGATCCACTTTTAAGAGATACTAGTGTCTCACCATTAAACGAATAAATTAATTAATTAATTTATCTGTTTAATGTTCCGAAAGTGAGCGAGTGGTCAAAACATCCTGCACCGACAAGTTTTATGTCATTACTAGGGTAAACACCCCATTCCGGACCCATCAGTACACTTGGATCTCAAATATGGATCACCGTTTAGGATTTATCTCATTTTACATTGCGTGCCGAGTGTGAACGCACTGAAAATTTAATTCCGGCCACTCCAGGGCTCAGAATCGCACGCCGTCTAAAGGTGCTTCTCTGGAATATCATCAACAATATTCCTAAGTCTTTCACAGAAAAAAAGGGTTCTTAAATCATTCCCTCTTTCAATATTTTCATCCCCAAAAATCAAAACTAGGGAGAAACACATGGTACTAAGCCCACACCTAGCTTTCCCATACCCAGAAGAACCCACACATAGCTCTGCGTCATCGCACACAGACCAAAAGATTGATCTGTTCAGGCGAGGTAGGCCCTTGCTGATGTCGTGCACCAACTCATGACTATGTGGTTAGGGCATGGTGGTAGGGAACCTCTCCGTCCCTTTTCACGATTTCTAATAGCCTGAAGGCTCTTGGGGATAGCTCACCTCCCCAATAGAACCATAGTGTCACAAGCCGCGACTGTAATAACCAGACACACCTGGAACAAGGACTGGTGATTCCCTCCTTCAGAATATCCATATGGTGAAAGACCCAAGGATATATGGTCACGCAAGATTTCACAGATGATGTCTCTCAACCAAGACTCTCTCACACACTCGGAGAGCGATGGAGTCATCACTATCGACTCAAGGAAAAGGTCCCACGCCCTTTTATCATACCAACACAGGGTTACACCGACCCCCCTCACCACCCTAGTAACACATCAAATGAGGAGCAGGGAGGAAATCCGTTCACACACAGAGTCTAACAATTCTACTACAAAAAGTTAGAAGAGCTGTAGAGTGTACCTTTTATCACCCCATGCTCTGCAGGATAGTAGACATCCAAAGATCGCGGCTGTCCTCAGTCCCAACTGTAAGCTCTCGGAGCCTGTCGAGGACCACCTAGTGGTGATGGGAAGACCTCGTAAAGTCTTTCCCCACTTCCAGATCCTCCCACTCATCTTCTAGCACCACTTCTCTAGGTACTACTCCGATCACGGCGCTGCCTCTGTCATGGTGGTGCACCTGCTGCCTGCCCGAAGCTCTCCGCAACTCAGGTCGGCCAGTCTCGTGCCATGTGACCTCGCCCGCCACAAGCATAACAACGACTCCCACTGGGCTGCACTGGTGACCTACGGCGCCACTGTGGTATACGACCATTCCCCTGAGCCCGGTTGTCAGAAAGCCACATGCGTCAAGGTTCTACTTGCCGACCCCCACTAGCTGCGACAGACATCTCGGCTCCAACGTGCCTGCTGCCACCACCAACTCCAGAATGTGACAGGATGCTCTCTGTCACTAGCACCTACTCTAGCACCCCCAACATATGTGGAAATTCCCAAGGGTACAATGACAACATGAATCTCTTGGAGGAGACCCATCTCAAACTTCTACGCTCGGATGTTGTCATCATGGACCATGTCCGGGTAAAAGTGTACACGGTCTGCAAAACTAGCCGCGTACTCGGCCACCGTCATCCCTCCCTACTGAAACTGCAGGAGATCCTGAATCCAAATGGAGCAAAATAAGGAGGGGATCAACTCCTCATGAAACAATAACTAAAAGTCATCCCACGAAAGCGACGACTCATTTAGAAACTGAGTCACCAGACAACACCAACACCGAGCTGCTCCACGAAAAAGGGTGGCGGCCAAAGCCCCTCTCTGATATGTCGGTACCTACACAAGCATGTAAAGGTGATCCACTGTTCAAGACAAACCTCTACTGCCTAAGGGTCAGGATCACCACTGAACCTCAGCGGTCTCTGCCACTGGAACTCACAGAGTGTGCTCAACCTACGCTCATTCCCAGCCTGCTCTGCTGAAGGTGTCGACTCCTCAAAAGGTGGGGGTGCTGCTACCAGTCCACCCAGAGAAAGGGGCTCGCATGATGGGTCCTGGACTGTGGCCTCGTAGCTCATAGGGTCGTTGTCACGAACCAAAGCTGGTATCTTGGCTAGCTGTCTCCGCAGAGACATCCTGAATGTTATCAAAAGTGCTATAGTCAGATGAGAATATATGAATATACCAATAACAAAAACGATGGGGAGATGACTCAAAAGGACAGTCAAAGACTCAATTCTATGTGATGCACAAACCAATTTTCCCTGCAAAAAGTTTCTCAACATGCCGAGTCGATAAGCGGGTTATCATGGTACTGGTGTATAGATATGTCGGCCACCGCACCATCACTAGACTCCCTTGCCTGAGAGCCGCTCTCGAGACACATTAACAGTGTTGCCCTATATCCCAACCAATTCATTTTATTTTAGGGGCATCCGAACAGTGTCCCAAGGAATTAACCACCATTGATACCACATTGTCACGACCCGACCCTACCGGGGCTCGAGCCACAACTACCCCTATCCCGCCTCCATAGGCCAGGGGCTGGCGACTAGTGTCGAAAGCACAAAAAATCGGGGAGGCCTTTGCCTATGTACCTGTACACCCACACATGCAGAAAACTCAATGCAGAAGTGCATAGTAAAAGAATAGACAAGTAATGAAAAAAAGACAATTGTTATATATAAAACACAAAGTGCATCGACCTCTACAAGTACAAAGAATGCTGAAGGTACACTAAAATGTAAAGGGGAAAAACACGCGCCCATCCAAAAAAGTGCCACAACCCGGCAACAGGTGAAGAAAAGAAAACAACTGGAAGGGTCCCCCACCTGGAACCCGACTACGACAACCGCACGCGGTCCAATCTTTCGAACTATTGTGCTCCACTGAAGTAACGTCCAACCTGTCCGTCTTCTGCAAGGGCACACCAAGTGCGGGCAAAGCCCAAGCAGGGGTGAGTATAAAAATACTTAGTAGGATACCCCGTAGGCTTGAGGGATCATCGAAAGAAGGTACCGAAGGATGAGTAGTAGAGAGAATAGGAAAAGTAGTGTAGTACAACTGAAAGACAGTAAGAGTAACATTAGAGAGTCCAGATCAACCCAACAAGAGAAAGATGGTAGACTTGTCTAGACACAAAAAGTTGGAATCGGTGAGAAGATGCATTTTTCATCGTGTCTTCGTTACCTTTAGTAGGTGAATAGTCACATCTAACCTCGAGAAGATAGACACGGAAAGCACAAGGCATACCCTATGCGTCTTTGCCTCTCCTGGAAGGAGAGTAACCAAACCCATGAAGTGGGTACTGGAACAAGGTATATACATATCCTTATTCTCAGCAAGAATCCCGAACAACATCGTAAGCGGATCTCCATCCCATTGCTCAGCCCAAAAAAAGAGTAGCCAACAGTACTAGATGAAATATCCATCGATGCCCAACATCCCGCACGTCTGCATCGAACCACAATCCATGGGGCTCAATCTACACACTTCGACTCTATCCGCTTTGGGCGGCACTGACTCTCCTGCACGGTTTTAGGTCGCGTCAGAAGAACGTGTCTCAGTGGGGAAAGCGCCCCTAGTACTTGAGAGTTCTAGGGAATGTCAATCCACACCTCGTCACTGCCCTACAGTCTAGATGTATTCTCATGTCATAGTCGTCACAACACTGACCTGTATAACCAAGGGTCCCGATCCGGTAATCACAGAGGAAAGCCACAGGCTATCCTAGTAGAAAAGAATGAGCCTGGAATGCCAACAGGTGTCCCACTACCCAGCCCTGGTGGACGGTAATTCATAATATGATATCCGGTGACCCACTACCCAGCCCTGCTGGAGGGTAAACCATAATACATCATCTAGAGACCCACTGGCCAGCCCTACAGGAGGGTAGACCATAATACATCCTCAGACGACCCACTGCCTAGCCCGACTGAATGGTAGAACTGAAAAAAGTCGACATGCGACACACTACCCAGCCTTGCTGGAGGGTAGACATGGAACTAGATGACAGGCGACCCACTGCCCAGCCCTGCTGGAGGGTAGACCCTAAGAGGTCGTCGGGTGACCCACTCCCCAGCCTCTACTGGAGGGTATACCCTAAGTGCGTCTAGTGACCCACTGCCCAATCTCTACTGGAGGGTACACCCTAAGAGCGTCGGGTGACCCACTGCCTAGTCTCTGCTGGAGGGTAAACCCTAGAAGTCAGTGAGGAACCCACTGCCTAGCCCTGCTGAAGGGTAAACCCGAAGAAGTGGATGAGTAACCCATTGTCCAGCCCCACTGTAGGGTAAAACTCAGAACTACTCTGTCCAGCTCTATTGGAGGGTATACCACTGGCCAACCGTACACGTAGTGGGTATCGCGGGACCACCCAACTCCAGCACAACTCACCCAAAGGGGTTTAGCGCCTATTCCATCACTAGGTGTCACTAGTACCGCTACAGGACAATCCATCGAGAATGAAACCAGGGGGAGAGCACTCAACCCTACTGGTCAAACAAACGAGCACATAGCCAGGGGAAAAACACCACCCTGCTAGTCAACAAACAGGAACCGAGGGGCCCTCTACATCGCGAGTGGTCAAAGGTACGCAAAGAAGAACACAACACGCAATGGGACCCACATGACGTGTTTCCCCAAGTCAAACCCCAACCAAGCACGCAAATAGTCTAATGTACAAACCACATGTATCTCCGTGTGCTCCTGTATACTCCCAGAGTATACCTCATTTTCTGCCTAAGTGCTATCGTGCACACGGCACCCATCGTCAATGCGAAGGCGTGACGTAACATATCCCACATGATGACTCAACGACTGAGGAAACACCAACCACATCTATTTAAACACCATCGTCACTCTCCCAGGAGTGAACGCGATTACATGTCAAGGGTCCTCTACAAACACAGTAGAAGGACCTCCATCGGGACACCTTTCATAATCCAGATTTAATAAGATCGCGCATGATTCTCCGTACAACCAAATAGATCGTACCTTTGTAATCCTCACAAAAAACATTCGAGATAGACTACTCACTTGACTCAAATGGATATCTGATGGAAACACCGCCAACACCACCTCACGCATGAACGACATCCCGTGATCCCGAGCCTCTGCCCCAAAAACAGTCGGGGGCATCGCACCAATGCGATCCCCTTATAATAACACGTAAAAAGCACTAATCACATGTTTTCAATGGAAATCTAGAGAAAAAGGTTCATTCCGGCACACCGCACATGAGCGGTGCTTCGTGGATCCCGCATCCCAGTCCCGAATCACAAAGAACGGATCACACCATTACGATCCTCTCGAAAAAGCACTCATGATGGACTATTCACTTGTCCAAAGCGGTCGCCCGGTGATAAAGATGGGAAATCACTAGTGACGTCCAAATGACCCTTGTGGGCCCCGCACCGTCATGCCAAATTAGATCGGGAAGATTTCACCATTTCAATCCTCTCGAAAAAACATCCAGAATAGGCTTCTCACACACCCAGAATGGACGTCCGATGAGAAATTCGATAAATGCTGCTCGTAGCTCAAAAGACGGGTCATGGGGCCCAAGACTCAACTTTGGTCTCAATGCCTGAAACCTCCCTGGAAAGCTCTACCTCAGTGCTAGGGTCCAAACTACACTGATGGCGCTTAAATCGGACATCGGACGCGTCCACCCCATCCAAAACAATATCTCCCGAAGGAAACGCCAATTCACATAAAGATGTGTCACGCCTCCGAGGCCCCTCCTTTTGTGAATTAAAAATTCCCGAAACCAACTCAAAACATTCCCCTCGACGTCAAGAAGACACTTCCATAGACGGCAAGTAAAACGGACACATGTAATGAAAATTAAGGGTGTCTGATGTCGAGGGGACAAAATCACTTGGGCTGGACCGGCCTGGACCGGTCGGTCCGCCCGACCTGGGACGACCCGCAGCATAGCCCCGCGGGCTGGATGTAGAATCGCGGTCTGCATGCAGACCGGCCATGACAGCCGATCGCAGCAGCATCATGAAGACCCGCGCGGCGCGGGACATTGTCGCCGCATGGGGGTCGCGCACCGCGACCCCCGCGGTCGCCGCTCCCTGGCGACCCGCCGGCGCGCCGAGACGCTCCGCCTGGCGCCGGACTCACCGGCTGCTAAAGGCTCGCCGCGCCACAGCCTCAAATCGCCGCTCCACCGGACACCCGCGACACCGACTAAGCGCCCCGCTGCAGCGCCAAGCGCCTCCGCCGCAGCCCCATCCGCCTGAGCCACCTGGAAGACATGCAAATTTTGACGATCAACCCCGGCCTCCTCCGAAGTCGTATTTTTATTTCAAAAGATGTGTTGGATAGGAAAAAAAACTCTACTAAACAGTCATGGGATTTTCTTGTTAATTTTATAGAGGTTCGATACAAAAAATTTGAGCTCGAAGTAGGTACCGGAAATGAAAATGCAAATGACAAATCCTACCTCATGGGGCTTCGCACGAAGCGTTGCGACGATCCACCGGACGCCACGCCTTGGAGAGGATGGAGATGGGTGGAGGAGCTTTAAGGAGAGCTCCTTCGGTTGCTGCCATCCGCCAGAGGATGAGAGGGGGAGGAGGAAGGAGAGTGGTATTTGTTTATTTAAGGGAAAATTAATTAAAAGCTTAATTAATTAAATCCCCAAAATGACCCACTTATGAAACACTCGACGGGGTCAAGGTTAATCCTCCCCTAGCATAAAAACCACCTACCGAGCACAACTATAGTCTCAGAATTTTAATCTGAAACCCCGTTCAAATGTTATAAAGCTGAACGCCCAAAGCACCCAAATTACGAAAACACCCCTGGGGCCATTTTTCACAGACGGCCCACGCCCGTGAAACTTATACCCCTCCTAGGGTAAACGGTATGCTCTAAACTCAACGGTGCCCTCGGTATTCCAATCTGATACATCATTTCAGAGATACAAGCATTTGACCATTAAACGAATTAATTAATTAATTAATTTATCCATTTAACGTTACGAAAGTGAGCGAGCGGTCAAAACATCCCACACCGACAAGTTTTCTGTCTTTACTAGGGTAAAAACCCCATTCCGGACCCATTAGTAGACTTGGATATCCTATCCGGATCACCGTTCAGGAGTTATCGCATTTTACATGGCATGCCCAGTGTGAACGCACTGAAAATATAATTACGGCCACTCCGGGGCTCATAATCGCACACCGTCTATAGGAACTGCACTAGAATATCATCAAGAATATTCCAAAGTCGTTCACAGCAAAAAACGGGTTCTTAAATAATTCCCTCATTTAAGATTTTCATCCCCAAAAAGAAAAACTAGTGAGCAACACAAGGTACTAAGCCCACACTCGGCTTTCCCAATCCCATAAGAACCCACACATAGCTCTTCGTCACCGCACACAATCCAAAGGATTGATCTGATCATGCGAGGTAGGCCATTTCCGATGTCGTGCACCCACTCCTGACTTTGGGTTTAGGGCATGGCAGTAGAGAACCTCTCCATCCCTTTTCAAGGTTTCAAACGGCCCGAAGAATCTCGGGGGTAGCCAACCTCCCCAACAGAACCCTTGTGTCGCACGCCGCTACTGGAATAACCACACGCACCTGGAACAAGTCACGGTGATTACCTCCTTCAAAATATCCATATGGTGAAACACCCAATGATATCTATTCTCGCAAGATTTCATAGTCGATGTCTCTCAACCAATACTCTCTCACACGCTCGGAGAGCGATGGAGTCATCACCATCGACTCAAGGAAAAGGTCCCACGCCCTTTTATCATACAAACACAGGGTAACACTGACGCCCCGCGCCACCCTAGTAACACATCAAATGAGGAGCAGGGAGGAAAGCAGTTCACACACAGAGTCTAACAATTCTACTGAAAAAAGGAAGAAGAGCTATAGAGTGTACCTCTTATCACCTCATGCTCTGCAGGATAGTAGACATCCAAAGCTCGCAGCTGTCCTCGGTCCCCACTGTCAGTTCCCAGAGCCTGTCGAGGACCACCTAGTGGTGATGGGAAGACCTCTTAAAGTCTTCCCCCACTTCCAGCTCCTCCCAATCCTCTGCTAGGACCACTTCTCTGGGAACTACTCCGATCACGGCGCTTCCTCCGTCGTGGTGGTGCACCTTCTTCCTGCTCGAAGCTCTCCGCAACTCGGGTCGGGAAGTCTCATGCCAAGTGACCTCGCCCGTCACAAGCATATCATCGACTCCCTCTGGGCTGAATTGGTGCACTCCGGCACCACTGTGGTATACGACCACGCCCATGAGTCCGGTTGTCAGAAAGCCACCTGCGTCGAGGTTCTGCTTGCCGACGCCGACTAGCTGCGACAAACGTCTCGACTCCAACGTGCTTGCTGCCACCACCAACTCCAGAATGTGACAGGAAGCTCTCTATCACTAGCGCGTACTCTAGCACACCCGACATCTGTGGAAATGCCCAAAGGTACTATTACATCATGAATCTCTTAGCAGAGACCCATCTCAAACTTCCGTGCTCGGATATTGTCATCATGGACCATGTCCGGGTAAAAGCGTGCATGGTCTGCAAAACTAGCCGCCTACTCAGCCACCATCACCCCCCCTGCTGAAACTGCAGGAGCTCTTGAATCCGAACAGAGCATAATCAGGAGTGGAAAACTCCTCATGAAACTACAACTGAAATTCACCCCACAAAAGTGACGACTTGTCTAGAAACTAAGTCACCATACTCCACCAACACCGAGCTGCTCCACGAAAAAGGGTGGCTGCCAAAGCCACTCTCTGATCTCTCGGTACCTACACAAGCCTGAAAAGGCGAACCACTGTCTCTAGACAAACCTCTTCTGCCTAAGGGTCTGGATCACCACTGAACCTTAGCGGTCTCTGCCACTGGAAATTACGGAGTGTGCTCAAACTATGCTCAAGCCCTACCTGATCTGCTGAAGCTGTCTGCTCCTCAACATGTGGGAGTGCTGCTACCAGCCCACCCAGAGAAAGGGGCTCACATGATGGTTCCTGGACTGTGGAATTTTAGCTCACAGGATCATTGTCACGAACCAAAGCTGGTATCTTGGCTAGCTGTCTTCGCGGAGACATCCTGAATGTTATCCAGGAGTGCCACAGTCAGATTAGCATATATGAATATACTAATAACAACAATGATGGTGAGACGACTCAAAAGGACATTCAAAGACTCAATCCTATATGATGCACAAAACAATTTTCCCTGCAAAAAGTGTCTCATCATGCCGAGTCGACAAGAGGGTTATCAAGGTCCTGGTGAATTGATACGTCAGCCGCCGCACCATCACTGGACTCTCTGGCCTGAGAGCCGCTCTCGAGACACATTAATAGTGTTGCCCTATATCCCAACAAATTCCTTTTATATTAGGGACATCTCAATAGCATCCCAAGGAATGAACCACCTCTGATACCACATTGTCACGACCCGACCCTACCGGGGCTCGAGCCACAACTACCCCAAGCCCACCTCCATAGGCCAGGGGCTGGTGACTAGCACCAAAGGCAAAACAACTCGGGGAGGCCTTTGCCAAAGTACCTATACACACACACACGTAGAAAACTCAATTAGGAAGTGCAGAGTAAATGAGAAGAGAAGTAAAGAAATAATAGGCAACTGTTATAAATGGAACACAAAGTGTATCGAACTCTACAAGTACAATGAAAGCTGAAGGTACACTGAAATGTAAAGGGTCAAAACACGCGCCCATCCAAAAAAATGTGCCACAACACGACAATAGGTGAAGAAAAGAAAACAGGTGGAAGGGTCGCCCACCTAAAACCCGACTATGACCACTGTACGTGGTCCACGCTCCCGAACTCATGTTCTCCACTAATGTCAAGACCATCCTATCCGTCGTCTGAATGGAAGACCAAGTGTGGGCAATTCCCATGCAGGGGTGAGTATAAAAATAATCAGTAGGATACCCCAAAGGCTCGAGGGAGAAACAATGGATGTACCTAATTGTGGGAATTAGAGCGAACATGAAATGTAGAGGACTACAACTGAAAGGTAGTAAGAGTAACAATAGAGAGTTCAGCTCAACCCAACAAGAGAAGGGAGGTAGACTCGTCCAGACACAAGGAGCTGGAAATGGTGAGAAGATGAAATTCTCATCGAGTCTTCGCAACCTATAGCAGGAGAGTAGACTCATCCAACCATGAGAAGCTAGACACGGAAAGAACGTGGCATACCCTGCACAAATTCGTCTCTTTTTGAAGGAGAGTAACCAAAACCAAGAAGTGGGTTCTGGAACAAGGTATATACATATCCTTATGCTCAGCAAGAAGCCCGAACAACGTCTTAAGGGGATCTCCATCCCGAAGCTCATCCCAAGAAAAGAGTAGCCAACAATCCTAGAAGAAAACTCCATTGATGCCCATAATCCCGCACATCTGCCCCGAACTGCAAGCCAAGGGGATCAGTCACCACACATCGACACTATCCGCTTTGGGCGGCACTGACTCACCCACACAGTTTTAGATCGCTTCACAAGAATGCCTCTCAGTGGGGAATGCGCCCCTCGTACTAGAGATTTCTAGGGAATGTCAAACCAAACCTCGTCACTACCCTACAGTCGAGAGGTCTTCTCAAGTCAAAGCCATCACAACACTGACCCGTATAACCAAGGGTCCCGCTATAGTAATCATGGAGAAAAGCCACAGGCTAGCCATGTAGAAAGGACTGAGCCTGGATTGCGAACAGGTGTCCCACTGCCTAGCCCTGCTGGAGGGTAATTCATAATATGATATCGGATGACCCACTGCCCATCCCTGCTAGAGGTTAAACCATAGTACATCATTCAGTGACCCACTGCCCATTCCCACTGGACGGTAGAGCATAATACATCATCAGGAAACCCACTGCCCAGCCCCGCTGAAGGGTAGAACTGGAATAAGTTGACAGGCGACCCACTGCCCAACCTTGCTGGAGGGTAGAACTGGAACTAGACAACGGGCAACCCACTGCCCATCCCTGCTGGAGGGTAGACACTAAGTGGTCATCGGGTGACCCACTGCCCAGTCTCTAGTGGAGGGTAGAACCTAATTGCGTCGGGTGACCCACTGCCCAGTCTCTACATGAGGGTACACCCTAAGAGCATTCAGTGACCCACTGCCCAGTCTCTGATGGAGGGTAAACCCTAGAAGTCAGTGAGCCACCCATAGCCCAGCCCTGCTGGAGGGTAAACCCGAAGAAGTGGATGAGTATCCCACTGCCCAGCCCCGCTGGTGGGTAAAACACATAACTGCTCTAGCCATCACTAATGGAGGGTACACCACCGGCCATCCATACATGTAGTGGGTATTGCGCGAGCACCCAACTCCAGCACAACTCACCCAAAGCGGTTTAACGCATATTCCATCACTAGGTGTCACTAGCACCGCTACCGGCCGATCCATCATGAATGAATCCAGGGGGAGACCACTCAACCCTGCTGGTCAAACAAAAGAGAACATAACCAGGGGAAAAACTCCACCCTACTAGTCAACAAACAAGAACCGAGGGACCCTCTACATCACGAGATGTCAAAGGTACGCAAAGTATAAAATGACACGCACATGGGGCCCACACGACTTGTGGACCCAAGTCAAACCCAAACCATTCATGCAAACAGTCTCAGGTACAAACCACACATACCTCCATGTGCTCCCGTATACTCCCAGAGTATACCTCATTTTCAGCCCAATGGGCTATTGTGCACACGGCACCCAACCTCAATGCGAAGACGTGATGTAACATCTCCCACTTGCCGCCTCAATGACTGAGATACCGCAACCCACATCTCTTTAAACACCAACCTCACTCTGCCAGGAGTACACACGATCACATGTCAAGGGTTCGCTACAAACACAGTCGAAGGACCTCCACCGGGGAACCTTTCATAATCCACATTTAGTAAGATCGCGCAAGAGGATCCGCACAGCCAAACGGATCATACCGTTGTAATATTCACAGAAAAACATGCGAGATAGACTACTCACTCGCCTCAAATGGATATCTGACAGAATAGTCGCCAACACTACCTCACGCCCGAACGGCGTCCCGTGATCCCGAGCCTCGGCCCTGAAAACAGTTGGGTGCATAGCACCAATGCGATCCCCTCTGAAAAGAATGTCAAAAGCACTACTCACATGTGTGCAATGGATATCTAGAGAAAATGGTACATTCTAGCACACCGCACATGAGCGGTGCTTCGTGGAACCCACATCCCGGTCCCGAAACACAAAGAATGAATCACACCATTGCGATCCTCTCAAAAAAGCACACAACATGGACTATTCACTTGTCCAAAATGGTCGCCTGGTGATAAAGATGGAAAATCACCGTCGACGCCAAACGACCCTCATGGGCCCCGCACCATCGTGCCGATTTAGAGTGGGCAGATTGCACCATTGCAATCCCCTAGGAAAAACTTATAGAATCGACAGCTGGAACGCCCCGAATGGATGACTGATGAGAAAGTCATTAAATGCTGCACGCAGCTCAAAAGACAGGCTGTGGGGCCCATGCCTCATCTTCGGCCTCAATACCTGAAACCACACTAGAAAGCTCTGCCTCGGTGCCAGGGTTCCAACTCCACTGACGGTGCTCAAATCGGACGTCGGACGCGTCCATGCCGTCTAAAACAAGATCCCCTGACGGAAATAACAATTCACTTAATGACGAGTCGCGCCTCCGAGGCCCCTCGTTTCGGGAATTAAAAATTCCCGAAACCAACTCAAAACGTTCTCCACGATGTCCAAAACACACTGCCGTAGATGTAAAGAAATACGGACACCCGTAATGAAAATTACGGGCGTCCGAAGTCGAGGGGGCAACGTCACTTGGGCTGGACCGGCTTGGACCAGCCGGTCTGCCCGGCCTGGTCCGGAACGCATCATAGCCACGTGGGCCTGCCACGGACTTGCGGTCTGCGCATAGACCAACAACGAGGGCCGGTCGCAGCAGCCGCGTGATGAGCCACACGGTGCGGGTCTTTGTCGCCGAACGGGGGTCGCGCTCCGCGACCCTGCGGTCGCTGCTCCCTAGTGACCCGCCGGTGCGTCACGGCGCTCTGCCTGGCTCCGGCCTCCCCCGCTGTTGAAGGCAGGTTGTGCCCTGGCATCGCCTGACTGCTCTTCTAGACACCCGCACCTCTGACCGAGCGCCCCACTGCCGCGCCAAGCGCCTCCGCCGCCGCGCCATCCACTTGATCCGCCTAGAAGACCCGCAAACTTCGACGATCAACCCCGGCCTCCTCCGAACTCGAATTTCGCATCCGAAAGATGCGTTGGAATGGAAAAAACTCTACTACACATTTATGGTATTTTCATGATAATTAGACAGAGGTTTGATACATAAATTGTAGCTTGAAGTAGGTGCGGGAAAGGAAAATGAAAATGACAAATCCTACCACGTGGGGCTTCGCCCGAAGCTTCGTGACGATCCGCTGGCCGCCATGCCTTGGAGAGGATGGAGATGGGAGGAGGAGCATGAAGGATATCTCCTTGGGTTGCTACCTTCTGCCATAGGATGAGAGGGGGAGGTGGAAGGTGGGGAGTGTTTGTTTATTTTAGGGAAAATTAATTAAAAGCTTAATTAATTAAATCCCCTAAACGACCCACTTAAGAAACACTAGACGGGGTCGAGGTTAAGCCTCCCCTAGCCTAAACACCACCTCCCGAGCACAACGTCAGTCTCAGAATTTTAATCTGAGACTCCGTTCGAATGTTATAATGCTGAACGCCCAAAGCCGCCAAATTACACAAACGACCCCGGGGCCATTTCTCAAAGACGACCCACACTCGCGAAACTTATACCCCTCCTAGGGTAAATGGTACACATTGAACTCAACAGTGCCCTTGGTTTTTCCAATCCGAGCCACCGTTTAAGAGATACTAGCGTTTCACCATTAAAAGAATAAATAAATAAATTAATTTATCCTTTTAACGTTCTGAAAACGAGCGAGGGGTCAAAACATCCTGCGCCGACATGTTTTATGTCATTACTAGGGTAAACACCCCATTCTGGACACATCCGTACACTTGGATATCTGATATGGATCACCGTTTAGGAGTTATCGCATTTTACATGGCGTGCCCAGTGTGAACGCACTGAAAATTTAATTCCTTCCTCTACAGGGCTAGGAATGGAACACCGTCTAAAGGCGCTACTCTATAATATCATCAAGAATATTCCAAAGTCTTTCATAGCAAAAATCAAGTTCTTTAAAACCCTAAATACTCATCAAAAATAAGACACTAAATCCTCAGACCTAGAAAACAATAAGCCCTCTGCCCTAGAAAACCATGAACCTTAAACCCCCAAAACCCTAAACACTAAACCCCAAAACATTAAACCATATGAACTGGAAAACACCAAACCCTTAGACCCCAATACTCTAAATTCATAAAAAAGGAAACTAATACCTCAACCTATAAATACATAAACATTCATCACCCTAAAAACCCTTAACGCTCTTTTCTATAAAACCCTAAACCCTAATCCCTTTAAAACAATTAACCCTTCATCCCAAAAAAACATATACCTCTGATTGCCCAAAAACTGAATCCCACAGCCCCAAAAAACCATATATACATATCCCCAAAAGACAATAAGTCCTAATCCTTAGAAAACCCTCATCCCTAAACCATATAAAAACATTAACCATCATCCCAATAATACCCTCAACCCTAATCCCAATAAAAAAATGTACCCACCACCATAGAAAACCCTTAACACTCAGCTATAGAAAACCCAAAACTCTCATTCTCCAATAACCCTAAACCCTTATCCATAAAAAAAAAATAAAACCTCAAACCCATGAAACCATAAATCCTCATCCCAAAAAAAGACTAAAACCTTCATCCCATAAAGAGAACCCCTCGACATCAAATGACACTAAACCCTCCAACAACAAAAAACAATTACACTATATCCCCATATTACCCTAAAAACTCAGCCATAGAAATCCCTAAATCCATATCCCCAAAAATACTTAAACCCTCATCCATTAGGAAACATTAATCCTCAAACAAAAATGACCCTAAACCCTCAACCACATAAACTAGCAATACTCTACCATATTGAAACATAATGTTTTATCCCAAAAACACACTCAACCCATATATCAAAAAAAACCATCAACACTTATCCCCAAAAAACACTCCTCCGTCATCCAAAAAATCCATCAACCATCATCCCAAGAAACACTTAATGCCTCATCCCTAATAAACACACAACCCTCGGTCCTAAAATACCATAAACCTTATCCCTAAAAAACACTCAATGCTGATTCCCAAAAAACCCGAAACCCTAAAACAAAAAACCCCTCAATGACAGGAACCAATAAAAATTAAACCCTCATCCACAAAAAAATAAAAATCATTAGCCCCCAATAATCTAAACCCCAATATCCCAATAACCTAAAATATCATCCCCAAATAACCATCAACCCTCCTCCCCCAAAAACCATGAAATCCTAAAACCTCAATCCCAAAAAACATTGAACCATCAGCCAAAAAAACACAAAATCCTCTTCCCCAAAAAACCTTAAAACATATCGCCTAAAAAAGCTAATCCCTGAGCCCAAAAATACCCAACCATCACCACCAAAAAACCCAAAACCCAAAACTCTAAAAAATAGTAAACCTTAATTCCCAAAAAACCTTTCAGCAACCCCAAACCCATATCCACCAAAAAACCTCAATCCTCTTCCATAGAAAACTATAATCCATTTTCCCTAAAAAATCATAAAACCACCCCCCACAAAACCCAATACCTTCTTCCTTCAAAAACCCCCAACCCTCAACCATGTAAACCATGAACCCTCCGCCCCAAAAAACCCCTAAATCAACATTCCCAAAAATCCTAATCCCTCATACTCAAGAATGCATGAACCCTCATCACCAATAAACCCGGGATCCTCATTCCAATCCAACCCCTAAATCCACATCCACAAAAAACCAAAAACATATTCCCTATAAAGGAATAAATACTCTTCTAAACTAATAGCCCCCAAAAAAACCACAACCTTCAGCCCCAAAAATGTCAAAACCCACATCATTTGAAAACACTACATATTCAGGAACATAATGAAAATAAACCCCCATATTTAGAAAACCTGAAACTCATAGCCTTAGATAACCCTAAACCCTCATCTAGAGAAAAAACTAAACCCTCGACCCAAATATTCCTAAACACTTTTCTGAAAATAACGCTATACCCACAGACCCAAAAAAACATAACCCCTCAAACCCAAAAAACCATAAACCCTATTCCACAAAAAACCACAAAACCTCATCCCAACCCCCTAATCTATTATCCCTAGAAGTCCCTAAACCCTCAACAACAGAAAAACCACAACCCTCAAACAAAAAGCCATCCACACTCATCCCTATAAAAACCACAGACTCAGACCTAGAAAACCCACAACCCACAACCCTAATCACCAAAATACCTTAACCCTTCTGTTGAAAAATACCATAAACAATCAACCCTAATAAATCCAAAACCCTCTTTTTCAGAAAACAAAAAAAATCCTCACCCCCAAAAATCATTGTCACTCATAAGAA
Source organism: Viscum album (assembly GCA_963277665.1). Lineage (NCBI taxonomy): Eukaryota > Viridiplantae > Streptophyta > Magnoliopsida > Santalales > Viscaceae > Viscum > Viscum album. The sequence continues at coordinate 1,901,284,391 of OY728141.1, forward strand.
AACACTAAACCCTCATCCCCAAAAAAGACAAATACTATAGACCCTAAAACACTAAACACTTATCCCTAGAAACCCTAATCCCTCAACCTAAGAATTTCTAAAACCACCATTCCAAAAAAAATTCACAACCCTTACTCCTAGAAATCTAGAAATCTTTAACCCCAAAAACCCTCAAACCTCATCCATAGAAATCCAAAAACCATAATTAAAAAAAACCAACCCTATGCCCTTGAATACATTGAAACCTAAACCAAAAAAACAATTATTCCCCATCCTCAAGAAACCATCATCCATCATGCCTAAAAAAACATTATCCCTCAGAACCAAAAAAAAATTTCGACCCTCAATATAAAATAACCCTCAACCCCATCCCCAAATAATTCCAAACCGTTAGCCACAAAAAATCCTCAACCATAGGCCACAAAACACAACCATCCATCACACAAAAAAAACCACAACAACCATCATAAAACCCCCAACTACCATCCCAATTAAAACCCCACCCTACAACCCCAAACCCTCAAACACTTATCAAAAATAAATCCCAATACTCATCCAGTATAACAAACAACCATCAACCCCTAAAAACCCCCAACATGCTACGCCACAATGCCCCAACCCATAGTCGCAAAACCTAACGGTCATCCCCGACTACTCAAAATCTCATCCACAAAAAACACTAAACCCTCATCCAAAAAATCACAATAACATCAGCTATAAGAAACCCATAAAAATTACACCTAAAAAACCTTATACTCTCACCCCCAAAAAATCAATGAATCCACATCTTTCAAATTCTCTACCTTTACCCCCCCCCCCCCAAATATCCACTCTAATCCACAAAAATCAACCATCCCACAACCTAAAAACCTACAAACCTCTGCCCCAAAAAACACCCAAACTATCATAAAAAAAAGATAGCAAACACCCATCAACCTAAAAACCCAATACATTTCCCTAAAACATCCCCAACCATAAAATAAAACACAAAACACTCTACCCACAAAACCCCCAAGCCTTATCCACAAAAAATACTTATCCATAAACCCAAAAAATCCCTAAACCCTAAACAATGAAAAACCATACCCCACATCCCCAGAAATTCATAAACCCTCAACATCAATGAACATAACACCCTACTTCACAAAAAACACCAAACACTGATCCCCAAAAAACACTCAACCCTCCATCCAAAAAAATACTCAACCTTAATCCAAAAAATAACAACAACCAGGAGCCTAAATAAACATTCACCCTCTGTCCCTAAAAAATTATCATCCCTTATCGCCAAGAAACCTTCAAACCTCATACGCATAAAACCTGTGACCCTCAGTAAAAAACATCAATCCTTTAGCACAAATAAATCCTTATCCCTCAACCCCACAAAAAATCAGCACCTATCCAAAATAACCCCAATATCTCAACCGCAAAAAACCCTAATCCCTCATCCTTAAAAATACCTATACCCTTAAATACAAAAACCTATACCCTAATCCTCATGAGATAAAAAAAATAATATCCACCAAAACATCAAATACTCATCCACAAAAAGAATTCAACCATCATCCTCAAAAAATCAACAACACTCGGCCCCAAAAAAAACCTCAAACATTATCCCCATGATAAATTCAACCCTTAGTCCAAAAAAACACTCAACCTTCAGCCCCAAAAAAACCATGAACACTCAGACCCAAAAAACCCTAAACACTTAAACCCAAAAAAATCATCATCCATCATCCCCAAAACTCCACAACCAAAATCTCAAAAAAAAATCACAAAACAAAGCCCCAAAGAACCCTTAACCCTCATCACCAAATGACCATCATCCCTCAGAACCAAAAATTATGAAATCCTCTTCCCTAAAAACCCCCCAACAATCATCACCAAAAGAACAACGTCAATCATCCCCCCAAAACCCCCAACCTATACTCCAAAATATACCAAATCATCATCCCTATGAAAAATCCAACACTCAAACACCCAACCCCCTTTCCTCATCCACAAAATACACCTAACCTTCATAAAAACCACCAAAATGCATGCCCCAAAAAACACTCAAACCCCATCCTAATAAAACATCCAATCCTCAGACCCAAAAACAATAAATATTCATCCCCGAAAAAATTACTCGACCCTCTACCCCAAAAAACAATTAACACTCAACCATTAAAAAACCTCAACCTCAATCCTTAATAAATACTAAAACCATATCCCCATCAATCCATCAAACATTAACCCCAAAGAACCCCCATCTTGCAACACACAAAATCCCAAACCCACAACAATAAAAAACCCCAACCCTCGACCACAGAAAACTGAAACCTCTCACCACTGAAAATCATAAATACTCATCTTGCCAAAGAATAATATACCTTCTACCCAAAAAACCCCCAAAACCTTGTCCCTAAAAAACCACAATCCTCATCCCTAATAAATACTAAATCATTATCCCCGTAATACCCCAACCTCAAGCCGAAAAAATCACTATCCTTCAGACCCATAAAACCCTAAAACCACAACCTGAAAAACCCTGAATCATCATTAAAAAAACCCACAACCATTATCCCAAAAATATAATAAGCCCTCATCCCAAAAAAACCCTAATTTATTATCCCTAAAAATGGTATCCTTCATCCCCCAATACACTAAAACCCATCCCCAACATTTTCTAAACCCTCACCCCCCAAAAAACTGAATTCACAGCCTCGAAAATATTTAAACACTCATCCTAAAAAACCTGTAATAGTCACAGCCAAAAAACAATAACCCTCATCATAAAAAATCCACAAACCACTAGTTATGAAAAAAACCTCACCCCTCAACCCCAAAAACCCCTCAACATGCTACCCCAAAAAACACCCAACCCTCAATACCAATAAAACACTAAACCCTATACCCCAAAAAAACCCCAACACTCATTTCCAAATAATACTCAACACACATCCCCAAAAAATACCAACCCTCGCCCTATATAAACCACAAAACCTCTTCCCCCCAAATACCCCCAACCCGCATTCCCAAATCCCCCATCATTATTCCCTACAAATCGAAAACAATCATCCTCATAATACCCCAACCTGTAGCCTCTAAAAATCTAATATAGTATCCCCAAAAATCTCCTAACCCTCTTCTACAAAATAACCTAATCATGAAATCACAAAAGACAAGAATCCATCAACACCCAAAACCCAAAACCCCCATCCCCAAAATCACTAAACTCATAGAGCCAAAATTACCAACCCGTAGTCATAATAAACCAAAAAAAAAAATACAAAAAACACCCATCCTTGAACCCCAAACAAATCTAAAACACATCCTTAAATACCCCAACCCATACCCCAAATAGAAAATAAATCATATGAAAAATTATAAAATTAAATTCTTCTCCCAAAAAAGCCTAAACACTATTCCCCAAAAAATTGTAATCACATAGCCCCAAAAAACTAATATTTTTCCCCAATAACATAAAAACCTTTACATAAAAAAACTAGAAACCCACTAATCAAAAATATCTTAAACCCACAGCTCCATAAAACCCAAACCATAGCATCAAATTATAATCAAACTTCAGCACAAACAAACACCCAACCCTTTTGCCCAAAAAACCCGAGCCACATCGAAAAAACCCCAAACCACTTCCACAAAAAATCCTAATACCTTAGCCCAAAAAACCCCAATCCTTTAACCCCGAAAAATCCACAAAGCTCTACCTAAAAAATCTCCAAACCCACACCCTAGAACACCAAAACCCTCATCCCCAAAAAAACTCAATACCTCAAATGTAAAAAACCATATACCCCATCCTAAAAAATCCCCATCTCATAGAACAATTAAAACCAATTCCATGGCCCCCATAATTCCCAACATTATGCTCCATGAAAAACCAGATCCTCATCCCAAAAAAACCAAAACCCTTTGTGCCAAATTTCCCCCCTACTCTCATACAGAAAACCCAAACCATCATCACAAAAAAGAAAAATACCACAATCCCAAAATCCCAATACCCTAATTCTAAAAAAAAAAAACCTAAACTCTCAACCAGAAACAAAAAACTAAACCCTCAGAAAAAAATTAATATGTCAACATAGAAAATACATAAACCCTCATCCACAAAATAACTTAAAACCTCATCCCAAAAAAACCATAAATCATAATCCAAAAAAACCAAAAAACCTCATCCCCAAATAAACTAAATAATTATCCTAAAAAAACATTAAACCTCAGACCTAAAAATTCCTAACCCTCATCCCTAAAAAATAAACCATTGATCCCCAAAAAAAATTAATCCACCATCCCTAAAAAACATAAACATTGATCTGAAAAAATCCCTCAACCATCAACATAAAAAACCATGAACCCTCAACCCCAAAAACCCTAAGCCCTCATCCCCAAAAAACCCTAATCCTTATGACTTAAAAAACCATTAACCCTCATCCCACGAATACCCTAAATCATCATCCCCAAAAAACAATAAACCATCATTTCCAAAAAATCCCTATGCACATATCCCCAAAAACCAAAAACCCTCTGACCCAAAAAAACCTTAACCCCTCAACCCCATAAAACTGTAATCCCATAGTCCCAAAAACTATAAACATTCATCCTCAAAAATCCTTATACCCCAAGAAAAAAAAATTCATAGACCCTCATCTGCAAAAAATCATAGCCCTTCTTCCACATAAATCCAAAGACCCTCAGCCCTAGAAAACCCAAGTCTATCATCCCAAAAAATATTGGACTCTCATCACCAAAAAACCCTTGTCCTTCATCACTGAGAATCCCTAGAGGCTTTCTATAAAAAAACCAAAGACCATCATCTCAAAAACCCCCTAATAACACATATGAAAAAACTGTAGACCCACATCCCAAAAAAACTTGTCCCTCAGCTACCAAAAACCCAAAACTCGTGTCCCACAGAAACCCAATATGCTCATACACAAAAAACCATAAACACAGATAAAATAAATCCATAGAACCTCATCCCCAAATAAATTTTGACCCTTAGACAAAAAATAACATATACCCTCATACCCAATAAATACTAGATCCTCAACCTGAAAAATCCCATGTCACATAAACCCAATAATCCATAGAACCTCATTCCCAAAAAACCCTATACCCTCATGCCCAATAAATTCATGATCATCATCCCAAAAAAATCCTAATCCATTAGCCAAAAAAATCAGTACCAAAAAAATTCTAAACACAATATTAAAAAACCATAAAAACTCATTCACAAAAAATCAATGAATCCCCACCAACAAAAAATCTATAAACCCTTATAAATAAAATGATATTCTATAGCCACAAAAAATCGTATCCACTCATCCCAAAATCCCTAACCCTCCTATACTAAAACAATATAGAAATTAGTCCCCCAATAGCCCATAAAACTCACCAAAAATTGTCCATAAACCCTCAACTAAACATAAATCTAAACAATCATCCACAAAAAACCCAAGATTCCCCAACCTAAAAAACCATAGACCGAAAACTCCAGAAAATCCAAGACCCTCAGTCCAGAAAAACTCTAGAACCTCACCCCTAAAAAACCCTTGTCCCTCAACCCCAAAAAACCCTACAACCTAATCCCCCCAAAAATAAATGACCCTCTCCACCAAATAAACCTACACCATTTCCCCCCCAAAACATAGACATTATCCCTGAAAAACCCTAGACCCTCCACCCCCAAAAATACCATAGACCATCTAACATAAAAAATCCCAGACCGACATCCCCAGAAAACCCTATACCTATTCGAACAAAAATCATGAGACCCCCAGTCCAAAATATGCCTAGAACATCAGTTACTAAAAACTCTAGAACCCACCTGATTATTCCCTACAACCCCATCCACAAAAATGCATATACCCTCACATCCCACAAAACCCTAACCCGTATTCCCCCAAGTTCCCTAAAACCTCACCCAAAAAATTCCCAGACCTTCAGACCAAAAATATCCTTGATGATCAACCCCAAAAAACCCTAGACCATCATCCCCCCAAAATAACTACATTCCCATCCACAAAAAAGCATAGAACCTTAGGTCGAAAAAATAATATAACCTCAACCACAAAAATTCTTAGACCATCATACCCACAAATAGCTACATCCAAATCCCTAGAAAAACAAGACCCAGAGCCCCAAAACTCCAATGAACATAATTCACAAAAAACAATAGACTTTCAGTCCAATGAAATCCTAGATGTTGATCCCTGAAAAACCAATAAACTCAGTCCAAAAAAACCCTATAGCCTCACCCATAAAAAACATTAGACCCTTAGTCCAAAAATCCCTTACACCAATTGAAAAAGCAATTAAACCCTCAACCCTAATAAATAATAGACCCTAAAAACTACAAAACCCTATACTTTCACCCCTTAAAAACGCTAGTCCATTAGAACTAAAAAAACTACATGCTTATCACAAGAAAATTCGAAGAAACTCAGCCCAAAAATAGCTGAAGACACATATTGAAAAAAACTATAAACCCTAAGCACCAAAAAACCGTAAACCCTTCAGCTACAAAAATCCCTATTTGCTCAGCCTCAAAATAAAATATACCATTAGAACAAATAATCCTTAAACCCCCATCCCTAATAATTAATAAACCCTCAAACTCAAAATATATTAAACTCTAATCCCAAATAAAACAGAACCCTCATCCCCAAATAACCCTACACCCTCATCCCCCAAAAACCCAAGGCCATAATCCCAAAAAAAAATATACCCTCATCCCCAAAATACCCTAGACACTTAGGCCCAAAAAAATCTTGATCCTCTACACCAAAAAACCATAGCCCCTTTTCCATAAAAAACCCTAGAACCTAACCCCACTGAAACCCGTGTCTGTCAACCACAAAAAACCCATTGATGATCACCTCCAAACAATACTAGACCCTAATACTAATTAAACCCTTCACCCAAAAGCCTTGAAAACCCTAAAACCATGGTCTCTATAAAACCTAGACCATTATCCCCAAAAACACATAGACCAATATCCTAAAATAATCCTATACCCTCAACACCAAATTTTACTAGACACCCAGTCACCAAAAAAGCATAGACCATTATCCCCTAAAAATCCTAACCCCCCCCCCCCCAATAAGAAATTGAACCATAGCACCAAAAAACCCTTGACCCATATAAAAAGAAACTATATTTATTTTATCCCAGAAAACACTAGACCCAAATACACCCAAAAAAATCCCATTCTCCTTGGCCTAGAAAACCCTACACCCCCATCTTAATAAAATCCTAGACCTTTAGACACAATAAACCATAGACCCTCCACTTGAAACATTTCTAGAATCTCATTCCTAATAGGCCTTAGACACTGACCCCTAAGAATCCATTATCTATAAACCTCAATAAATCCATCACCCACATCCCTAATCAACTATATACCTCATCCCAAAATAACCATAGAACCTCAATAGCAAAATATCCTAGTCATTGAGACATAGTAATCCCAAGAAACTCATCCATAGTAAATCGTAGATCATCGGCCCTAAAAATACATAGATATTTTGTCCACAAAACCCCTAGACCCTCATCCTCAAAAAACCATTCACACTCAACCCCAAAATACCCATGACCATTAGTCCCAAAAAAACATGAGAACATCATCCCCCAAATAATATTATACCTTCATCCCTATGAAACCCTAGACTCTCAGCCCCAAAAAACTATAGGCCCTCATTCCCATAAAACCCCAGACTCTCCTCCACAAAACCAGAGGGCCAAAGGCAAAAAAATACCCCATACCCTTAGTCAAAAGAATCACTAGATTCTAATCCAAAAATACTTCTAAATATTTAGATAATAAAACCATAAACCCTAAGAACCCAAAATCATAAACCCATATACCCAGAAAAACCCTTAACCCTCATACCCAATAAATTATATACCATAATCATCAAACACCATAATATTTTAGGCCCAATAAACCCAAATCCCCTGGTGGAAAAAGATACAAAACCCTCCAACCTGAAAAAACAGAAACCCTACACCCCAAAAAACACTAAATCTATGACCTTAAAATTTAAAAAACCCTTATCTCACCAAAAAACATAATACTAAACCTCAATAAACATAAAAACCATCAATATAAAATAACAAAAACCCCACATCCCCAAATAAATACCCTCATACCGAAAAATATATATAATATATCCGAAAAAATTCTTAAACATTCAAAATATATAATCCTATAGAAACAGAGTACCCTAAACCCTTACACTAAAAACTCATAAACCCTCATCCCAAAAAATACCTCATACCGTCATCATCAGAAAAACATAAACCTGTAGCTTTAAAAAAGTAGATATTTTCAACCATCAAAATCCCAAGTCCCTTAATCCAAAAAACAATATACCATGAGACCCAAAAATACCCCAATCCATCATCACCCAAATACCCCAAACCCTCATCCCTAAAAACATTAGACCCTCAAAATTGAATAATCATAAAAATTCAGCCCCTAAAAAACCATAAACCCTAAGCCCTAGAAAACCCTAAAAATATACCATGGAAAACCTTAAATACCCATGAATGAAATTCCATATTCCTTCATTCATAGAAATACATAAATTATCATCCCTATGAAACCCTAAACTATAATCCCCTAAAAATATTAGAACCCTATCCCCTAAAAACCCTAAACCATTATCCCAAAAAATAATCTAATCCATCACCCTCAAAAAAACCAAAACTATCATCCACAAAAAACATTAATCCATCATCCCCTAAAAACATGATACCCTCTTCCCAAAAACCCTAAAACCTCATACATGAAAATATCTAAACCTACAGGCCTAAAATCTCAATACAATCATCCCTAAAAATCCTAAACCATCATCACCAAAACCATAAAAACCCATCCCCTAAAAAACCATAAACCCTTAAACCATAAAAAATCCTAAAATGTCATCCCCTATAATTTCTATTCCTTATACCTACAAAACCCAATACCCTAATCCCTAGAAAAGTAAAAATGTTCAACAGTAAAAAACTCTAAAGCCACAACCCAAAAAAAACCATTTATATGAAGACATAAAAAACCCAAATCCATCCTCTGCTAAGGCCTGAACTGTCATCCCTAAGAACCAATAGACACTCAGTGAAAAAAAACACAGAATCACATAACAATGTTAACCCAAACACTCAACTCAAAAAAATCCTAGCACTTTATTCTAAATAATCATTGAATCCTGACCTTAAATAATCTTCAACCATCGGCCCTAAAAAACCCTAGATACATATCCCTAAAAAAACCACGGACCATTTTCCCAAATAACCGTAAAACATAAATCCCCAAACCATAAACCTATTGCTTCATACCTACAAAATAATAACCAATCGTCTTTAAAAAATAATAGACCCTCATAAAAAAACATGAACACCAACCCTATAAAACTAAAGAAATGCATCCTTATTAAACCCTAGAAAATCATCCCCAATAACTATAGACCCAAATTAAAAAAAAATCCAAGACACCCCACTCCCTAACACCCTAGTCCATTAGCCCCAAAATAACCCAAAACATTCATCCCTAAAAACCCATAAACCCTCATCCCTAAAAAACCATAAACCATTTGCCCCAAAAATCCTTGAACCCTCAACCCTGAAAATCGATATCCCTTAACCCAAAATTCCCTCAACCCTATGCCCCCAAAACCAAAAACCCTTGTACCCAGAAGACTCTTAAACCTCAACCAAAATAAACCATAAACCCCCAAAACCAAAAAACAAAAATCCACATCCCATGAAAACACAAAACCCTCATCGCCAAAAAACCCCAAACCCTCTTCTCCAAAAAATAGTAAACCCCCACCCCCAATTAAAAAAGCCAAAACCCTCAATGTAAAAAAACCCACTTCTCTAAAAAACCCCTAGACTCGCACCCCAGAAAACCCACTAGTCCCAATTCCCAAAAAAATCCCCACACAAACAACCCAAAAAAAAGACCTCGACTGTCAACCCAAAAAATCCTAGACCCTCAGCACCAAAAAACCTTAGCCCCCCAAACCCCAATTATCCTATACCACCAACATAAAAAAGGATAGAAACACCACCACAAAAAACTTAGACACCCATCCAAAAAAAACCCTAGACCCTCAATCCCAAATAAACATAGGCCCTCAACCCCAAAAATACCTATACCCTCAGACCCAAAAACTACAGACCCCCATCCCCAAAAAACACATTGACCGTAGCCCCAAAAAATTCATAGACCCTTAGGCCGAAAAACACCACAAACTCTTCCATAAAAAACCATGAACCGTCATCCCCAAATAACACTAGCCTCATACACACAAAAACCCCCATTCTAAAATGCAAAAAAACCCCCTAGATTCTCTTAAAAAAACCAAAACCCATTTCCCCCCAAATACCAAAACCGATAGCCCAAAAATCCCTATACCCATTGGATTATTAATTTGTAGACCCTCACTTACAAACAACCATATACCCTCATTCCCATATAACCGTGGACCCTCATCACCATAAAACCATAGACCGTGACCCTAAACAAACCTAGATCATAACCTCATAAACCCCTATAACCTCATCCCATAAATAACCTGGATAGAAATTTCATAAAATCCATAGACACTCATCCCCAAAAACCCTATACAATCATTCTAAAAAACCCTAGTCTCTTAGCCCAAAAATAAAAACACATGGGCACAAATAAACCCTATACCCTCATCACTAAATAACCCAAGTCCCTCATCCGCCAAAAATCCCAAGATCATATTCCATAAGAAACTCTTGACCCTCATCCCAAAAAAACCCTAGTCTCTCATGTCTAAAATAACCCTAAACCCACTGCCCTCAAAAACCTAGACCCTCAGGGCAATGATCCATTGCCACCCAATCCCAAACAAATTCATGACCCTCGTCCAAAAATCACACATGACCGTCTGCACCAAAATATGGTCTACCGTCAGCCCCAAAAAAACCCTAGACCCTCATTCCCCAACAAAACATGACCCTCGACAACAACAAACCCCTAATACACAATCCATAAAAAAAATAGAAAAATGAAACCCCTAAATATCATATAAATACATCCCCAAATAACCACAAACCATCAAAACCATGAAACATAAACCCTTACACAAAATACCTTATATCATCATCCCTAAAAATTCCATGATCCTAAGACCCAAATAACCCTAGCCCATCAATCTAGAAAAACCTAGCACCCTCTACCACAAAAACCCAACAACCTCATCCCCATAAAACTCTAATCCCACAACCCAAAAAAATTCTGAACACTCATTCCAAAAAACTCTAATCCCTTAGCCCCCCAAAACCCTACAACATCATCTAAAAAAACCTAAAGAGTCAAACCCATAAAACCATTAATGATCATCCCAAAAATACGCAAAAACTACATCATTAAAAAACTATAAACCCTTATACCTAATATATCTTAATCCCCCATTCCCAAAAACCCTAATCCCTCTTCACAAAAACCCCTAAACCCTTATCCCGAAAAAAAAATTCATTACCCAAAACAAATCCTAAAATATCATTACAAAAAAATCCAAAACCCAAAGTACCAAACAAAAAAGCGTATACTATCATACCCAAAATACTCTACACTCTTAGCTTAAAACATGTCAAACCCTCGACCCCAAAAATATCCTAAACCCTAAACATTAAAAAAACCTACACCATAAACTCCAAAAAATCTTGAACCCTAAGCACTAAAAACCCCCAAACCCTTAACTCCAAAACACCCTAAATAGTTACCCCTAAAAAACCAAAAACTATCTACACTAAAAAACCCCATGATTTTTGCCCCCAAAATACTATTAATCATAAGTCCCAAAAAACCCTAAACCCTCTAATGCATCATATGAAACCCAAAATGAGTTTGTGAAGTAGAAATATAGAAATACAACTAAATGGACATGTCTTTTAGGTAATGTCACCCTTAATGGTTTCATCAATCATATATTCTATTTTACATTAAATGGAGATGCACCACAAATTCAATATAAATGGATGAGACAAAAGAAAGAAGTCATACTTTATGCATCAAAACTTGTAGGATTGATGTGTACCTATTTCAATGGACTGAAAATACATTATAAATGCAAAATAATGTTACTATAATGACCCCAATAAAATTAAAAGTCAAAGGGGCACTCAAAAGTCATATAAAAATAAAAAAATAACTATCCCATAAAAATTAATAACCCCATTGACTAATATAGATAAATTACATCACAATGATTTTTTTCTACAACTTATCTCCCCTATTTAATTTGCAGCATCAAATTTTCATCCATTTCCTAGTGGATTTATCATTTTAGACACAAAATAATTGTGTTTTGCACAAAAATTATATTGGATTACAAAAAAGTATGTTCTATTTAAGATCAAATAAAAACGTGCTTAATATTATTGTCAACCCCAAAATTATTCTCCGGGGTTGATGTTGGTCTATATCTTTCCCTCCATGATAGAGAAGATTTTAACTAAAATTTGTGATTTCATCATATTTATGGAATATTAATAAACACCCAATGATAAAAGTTATATAAACGACATAAAAAATCATCGAGTAAATCAATATTAGTTGAATGTTTCACACACATTCATGTACCTTCATTAATTATTCAGATCATGTTGCTATTTTTCTCTTCCTTTTGTATAGAAAACAGTCATTGGGATGATGAATCCACACATTTCATCTGTTTGGACAAGTTCCAACTTCTAATGCTTGTCTTCTCACATATTATATGCATCATTAAACTTCTGTATATGTTTATGAATATATTCATGAAGCATCATCGTTTTCTTTTCCATCTAATGTGCATTAATATTCACATGAAACCCAAATTGCAAAGACCAAAATTATATAGGAGTAATTTCATTGAATCTATATACCAAACCAAATTTTGAATTTAAAGGGTTTGGATTTGGAGATATGTTGTATGAAAATTGATCTTTTTCAATCTATAAATACCAACCTCTCATATAATTGTTCACCAATGTTCACAGAATAGTTCCCAATATACAATTTTTACATCCATATTCTAATTAATTCGAGGGTGTTGGGAATTGTTTAAAAAAACATCATATCAAATTTCCACCACAAAGTCCTCCAATAATCGTTCACGAATTTGTTGTATCTATCTAAAACATTGTTGTGAAGAATTCCATGATGGCTTAAAATCTCATTGAAATCCAATTCTGAATGATAAATATTTAAATACATAATGATTTCTTGGATGATTTTTTTATTGCTTTATTGGAATATCAAATTGGCAGTATAAGATAGGCATGAAATAAATTTTTCCTATATTACATGTACCACATCTAAATTTTTTTGGAGATATGAATACATATTTGGACTATAGAAATAATACTATAGTGTCTCTAAGGTTTTTTATATGATAAAATGACAATTAGGTATTCCCTTATGAGTCTCTCAGATGATAATGTCCCTATAATTACACTTTTTTACAAAAAAGAAATATTAAACCCTTTTCCCCAAAAAAAACTAAACCTTCATCCCTAAAAAACCATAAATCATCATCCCAAATACCCGTAAACCCTCATCCACGGAAAAACCTATACCCTCAGAAACAATTAATCTTAATCCCTCATACAAAAAAAACATAAAACCTTTTCCTCTAAAAACCCTAAAACCTCAACCACAAAAAAAACCCTAAACCACCCATCCCAATGAATAACATAATCCTCTATATCCAGAAAACCCTAAATATTTTTCTCTAAAGAAACCTAATCTCTCAGCCCACACATGTCGGAAAACATTATCCCCAAAATTTCTCAACCCTCAATTCCAAATAAGACTAAACAATAATCACAAAAAACACATATAATCTCAACCGAAAAAACCCAAAACCAACTTCCTCAAAAACACAAATACTCATCCCTAAAAAACCATAACACCTAACTAGAAAAAACACATAAACTATAGCCAGAAAAAACCCTTAACCCTTATTCCCAGAAAACTATAAACCCGAAGTCACTAAAAACTATAAACCATCATACCCCAGAAAAAATAATTTTTCCTCAAAATACCATGAACCTTCATCCCAAAAAAAACAAAAACCATTTGTTCCAGAAACCCCAAAATCTTATCCTACAAACATTAAAGACACTAAATTAGAAAAAAAACCGACCAATTGTCTCAAAAATACACAAACCCTCATCCCTAAACCCCTAAAACCTTAACAATAATAAAACATAAACCATAGTCTATATAAAAAATAAACCCTTGACCCAAAAAACACCAAACCCTCATCCTTTAAAATCCGTAAGCCCTCCACCCAAAAGAACCGAAATCCTTATCACCAAAAAATCCTAATCCCCTATCCATAAAAAGCACTATACCACTAGCCTTGAAAATATCCAAATCTGTTGACCTAAATAAACCTAAATCCTCTGCCCAAAAAAATCCTAAAAACATCATCCCCAAAAACCCATAAACACTCATCCCCAAAAAATTCATAACCTCTTTTTCCCAAAAAAACCCATAATACCTCATCCCCAAAAAATCATGAACCCTTATCCCCAAAAACCCATAATCCCTCGGCCCTAGAAAACCCAAAACCCCTAATCCTTGGAAGTCCAAAACCCTCTTCTCCCAAAAAATGTAAATCCTCAGCCCCAAAAGCCCTAAAACATGTACCCAAAAATTCCAAAATGCTCATCCACAAAAAACCCTATCCTATCAGCCCAAAAAACCTTTAACATTGATCACCACCAAACCCTAAATACTCATTCCCACAAAACACTAAACAATATTCACTATAAAATCCTAAAACATCATCCCAATAAAACACTAACTCGTTATTCTTAAGAAACCTAAACCCTCAACCCCAAAAAACCCTTAATCCAATGTCACAAAAAACCCAAAACCATCATCCCCAAAATAACCTAAACTATCACCCGAAAAAATGATAAATAATCATCTCCCAAAAACTCTAAAAACTCTTCCATAAACAACTATAAACCCTCATCTCCAAAAAAAGAAACCTCAGCACAATAAAACCCAAAACCCTCTTTAAAAAAACCTACATCACTGATTCCCCTAATACAGTAATCCCTGCACCCAAAAAACCCAAAACCCTCACCCCCAAAAATACCTAATCAAAAATCCCTAAAAGAGTCTAAACCATCTTCCCTAGAATACACTAACTCATAATCCCTACATAAATCCTAAAACCTCATCAATATAAATCCCTAATTCTTTGGCCCCCTAAAATTCTAAACTGTCATCCACTAAAAAACCATAAACACTCATCCCCAAAAATATTAAACCATGATCCCTAGTAACATAAAACCCTCAACCCTAAAAAATAATTATCTCTGAGCTCTAAAAACATAAATCACTCAGTCCAAAAAAACCTCTATCCATCCACCCGCAAACCGTAATCCTCAAAAAACCTAAACCCCAAACCAAATAAAACCCAAAAAAAATAAAAAAAAAATCCTACACACTCATTTCAAATAAATTATAAAAACTATACCCCAAAAAACCCAAACCAACAACCCCAAAGAAACCCTAATCCCTCACCCCATATAACCATAAACAATAATTCCTTTAAAAACTCATACACTTGGACAATAAAACACTAAACTCTTATAACCAAAAAACTTAAACCCAACTCCTAAAAAACTATAAAACCGCAAACACCAAAAGCATATACCCTCATCCCAAAAATACCTAAAATAATCATCTACAAAAAACCCTAATATATCTACCCAAAAAATCCCTAAACACTTGCCCAAAAAACCCAAAACCATGATCCAAAAAATATCCAAAATCATCTATCGAAAAAGACAATAAACACTCATCCCCAGTAACCATAATCTATTTTCCCCAAAACCCAGAAACCATAGCTTCTAAAAACCCTAATCCATCAGCCCCAATAAATACTAAAGCCCAATCCAAAAAAAACTAAACTCTCCACTCCCAAAATCCAAAACACTCAACCCCAAAATATCTTAATCCCTCAACCTCATAAAAACCATTACCCTCATCAAGAAACTACCATATTCCATCATATTAAATAAATACTAAAACATAATCTAAAAAAAACCAAATCCCAAAACCGTAAAAATGCTTAGTAATATTCCTAAATAACTCTAAACCCTAATCCAATGAAAATATAAAACATACCTTCACAAAAATATGAATACCATTTGGACAAAAATACCCTTGGATACAAAATACTCTATACCATTAATCATAAAAAATTATAATCCTCAAAAACCATGACATTATAAGAAATATTCTATAATAAACAAAAATCCCCCAGCCCCAATAAATTTAAAACCATACTCCCTAATAATCCATAAACCCTAATCCCCCAGAAACACCAAAGAAGAATTACAAAGAAATACAAATACCTTATCCACAAAATACCAAAATCCCAAGCACTAAAAAATTAAAAACCATGTGTCCCAAAAAACCAAGAAATCTAATAAATAAAATCAATAAATCCTCATAAATATAAAACTATAAATGATAATCCTCTAAAATCTATACCTAATTCCCCAAAACCCTAAACCCTCAGCTCTAAAAACCTAAAAAATTTATCCTCAAAACTCTAAACCATCAGAACAAAAAAACCCTAAAGTGTCATCCCCAAAAAATACTAAACCGTTATCCCATAAACTCTAAACCCTTAGCCTCCAAAACAACCATAACCTTATCCCCCAAACCCCAAACCCTCATCCCCCAAACCCCAAACACTCAGTCACAAAAAAGCTAAATTCCATAGCCTAAAAAACCCAATCAATCCTCCCAAAATATCCACAAACCCTAAACCAAAATAAACCCTAAATTATCTGCCATAAGAACCCCAAAACACATACCCCTTGGAATCATAGACCATAATTCTTAGAAAATCCTTTATCAAAATCCCTAGATAAACATAGAACATTAGAAACATAAAACCCTTGACATTAATAACCAGAAATACCTAGAATGTTGGCCATAAAAAACCATCATCCCTGAACATTAGAAAAGCATATACCCTCAGCCCTAGAAAAACCAAACCAACATTCCCAAAATAACCTAAAAATTCATCCTAAGAAATCCTTAAAACCTCAGACCCAAAAAAACCAAAACACAAATTCCAAAAAACTATAAACCCTAAGTTGTAGAAAAAAATTAAATATCAACCCCAAAAAATGTTGATGCCTCATCTATAGAAAACCCTAATTTCACATCCCTAAAAAACCCTAAACCCCCAAACAAACAAAACCATAATATCTCAACCCCAAAAAACCAAAATCCCTAAAAAACTAAAAAATGTCCACCAAGAACCCTAATTCCTAATCCCAAAAATACCAAAATCCCATATCCCCAAAAAATCTCCAAACTCTTATTCAATAATAATAAGTAAAACATACTCCACAATAAACCGTAAACCATCATACCCAAAAAACCCAAATCCCTAAACCTCAAAAAATGTAAACCCTCATCCCCAAAATACACTAAACCCTCTTCCCTAGAAAAACCTACACCCTCTTCCATAGAAAACCCTAATACCTCATTCCAAGAAAACCCTATACCCGCATCTCTAGAAAATCATCACCCTCATCACTAGAATATCATAAACCCCATCCCAATAAATCAATAATCCCACATCCCAAGAAAACCCTAAACCCACATATCTAGAAAAACATATACTCATGTCCATAGAAAACCATAAATACCCTTCCCCAACAATCCTAATCCTTTAATCTAATAAAATCCAAAACCGTCATCCTCATAAAACATATGCCTTAACCACTAGAAAATCCTATACCCATATCCCTAGAAAAGTGTAAACCCTCAGCCCAAAAAAATGTAAACCCTCATTAAAAAAACCTAAAACATTACATATAAAAAACCTAAACCCTCATCCCTAGAAAATCATAAACACTCATTCCCATATGACCACAAAACATCTACCATTAAAAAAATCAAATCCACAGTCGTGAATTTTTTTAAACCCTCTTCCTAAAACACCCTAAATCTACATCACAAAAATCATAAATTCCTAGAAAAAAATTCCAAGTCCATCAACCCCAAAAAACACTAAACCCTCATCCCCATATACACATAAACCCTTACTTCCTAAATCAACTAATCCATCATCCCTTAGAACCCCTTAAAACTCCCCCACAGATATTCATGTGCTCTAAAACCTAGGGAAATATAAACCATTAGCCCCATGAAACCCTAAAATGTTAGCCTCATAAAACCATAAATAGTCTGCCTCAGGTATCCCCAAACAGTCAACACTAGGAAAACCTAAACTCTATACCCCATAAAACCCTAAACCTCTAGCCCTAGGAGGCCCTAAACTATCATCCCTAGTTAATCCAGCATCTTAGTCACTGTTAAAGCAAAAATTCCTTGCACCATGAAACCCTAAAATTTCATCCCTAGAAACCATAAACCCCCAGCCCCTTGTAACAGTAAAACTATAGCCCCAGTAAATCCTAACCCATCACACTAGGACACCCGAAAAACTCATCCCTAGAAAAAATTAATGCCCCATCCCCTTATAACCCTAAACCCCCATTTAGTGGTGACCATAAACTTTTAGCCCAAGAAAACCATAAATCCCTATCCAAATAAAACTATAAACACTAAACCTAACAATACCCTAAACCATCTCATAATAAAATCCCTAATCCCTCAACCCCATAAACTCCTATTTCCATATCCACAAAAATCTATAAAATTTAATCTCTATAAAAGAAAAAAAACATCAACCCTTCTACCCATACCCTCTACCCCCATCCATAGAAAAACCATGACCCCCCACCCCCCACACAATCAATCATCCCAATGCCCAAAAATTACCATATCCCATAATCCCAAAAACAAATCAACCCTCATCCCCAAAAAACCCTCAACACTTAGTCCAAAAAATCTACAACACAGAACCCTAAAAAACCCTCAACACATATCCATGAGAAGCCCATATCAATCATCAGCAATATACCCTGATTCCAAAGACCAAAAATACCCTAAAAAATTATCCCCAACATATGATAAGTCATTATCCCCAAAATAAACTAAATGCTCAGTAAAATGAAAGCAAAAAAATTCAAATGAAAACCAAAAAACAAAACTCATACCCCTAAAAACCCAAAACCCTCATAGTCATATAACCCTAAACTGTTAACCCACAAAAACCCTATCCCCTCAACACCAAATATCCCAAATCCATAATCTACAATAACCCTAATCCCTCACCCAAAAAAAGCCGTAACCATAATCCCCCAAAATTTATAATACCTTGTCCCCAAGAAACACTAATCCCTTATCCTGATGAATATTTCAACCCTTACCAAAAAACACTAAACCCACAATCCTAAAAACCCACAAAACCAAAACTCTAGGAAGACCTAACACTTTATCCAAAAAATACACTTAACCCTCATTCATAAAAAATCAAAATGATCACCCCAAAAATACTGTAAATACTCATCCACACAAAAACCCTAAACCGTCATCTCCAAAACAATTAATAAACCCTCATTTGGAAAAAATATAAGACCTTCTCTCCCAGAATCACAAAACCCGTAGCCTCAAAAAACAGTAATCCCTTATCCATCAAAAATAATAAATCTTCATGGATTGAAAACCCAAAATCCCGAGCCCCATTAAACCATAAATCATCATCCCGATAAAATTCTAAGCATTTAGTTGATGAAAATAATAAATTCTCAATGATAGAAATCTTAAAACACTCATCCCCAGAAAACCATATACCCTATGCCCCATAAAACTCTAAATCCTTAGATTTAGAAAAACATAATCCCTATGTGCTAGAAAACCATAAATTCTCATAACAATAAAACTCTAATCACTCATTCCTAGAAATCCCTAAACCCTCATCCAAAATAGAAACAAGGAATACATCCCATGAACCACTTAGGCATAAACCCAAGAAAACAATAGGCCCTCCTCACTAGAAAATATTAAACCCACATCAATAAAACACACTAATCCCTCA
The DNA here is from genome assembly GCA_963277665.1 of Viscum album. NCBI lineage: Eukaryota > Viridiplantae > Streptophyta > Magnoliopsida > Santalales > Viscaceae > Viscum > Viscum album. Next base: position 1,901,304,403 of record OY728141.1, read on the forward strand.
TCCCTATAAATAAGTATCCTCTCAACTCTAGAAAAACCTATTCTACTCGCTCCATAAAACCCAATTCTCTTATCCCTAGAAAAGGATAAACCCTTAGTCTGGGAATGAAAATAAAGAATTCACCCCAGAAAAAACCCCAGACCATCATCCCAAGAAAAACAAAAACCCACACCACCAAAAAATCATGAACCCTTAGACACAAAAAAAAATCTAATCCCTCAGACCCAGAGGTCTCTAGATCATCATCCCTAAAACCCTCACCCTTCGACCAAGAAAATAATGAACATTTAGCACCAAAAAATGGTGATACCAAGAAACCACTATAACATCAACCTAAAAACACATAATACTTTATCCCAAGAATACCCAATTCCATCACCTTAAGAAAACAAAAAACCATCATTCCTAGAAAACCCAAAAAACTATGCCCCATAAAACCGTAAATGCTCATACCCATAAAAACTGAAACCATCATCCAATCAATTACCTAAACAATCATCCATAAAAAACCCTAAAACCACTGCCATAATAAACCCAAATGGCCTAACCCCAAAAAAATTCCAATCCCCTATCCCCCCAAATCACTCAACACTCAACCTAGAAGAACTCATACCCTAATACCCAAAAAACTATAATCCCACATCCACAGAAATCGCAAATCCCTCATCACCACAAAACCCAAAACCAACATCCCTACAGAACTCTAAAAAATAAACCCCCATATGTAGAAAACCCAAAACACTCATCCCTAGAAAATCTTATCCCTCATCCCTAAATACACCAAAATATTCAAAATAAAAAAACATTCAACCCTCTACCCCATAATTCTGTATACCTTCAACCCTAAAGATCTATAAAACCTCATATACCAAAAAACCCTAAAATATCATCCCTGTAAAACCATAAAACGTCAGCACCTGGAAACCCTAAACCATGAGACCCAAAAAAACCTAAACAATCATTCCACGAAAAAAATCCCTCATCCACTAAAATACAAATAATATTTTCCCCAGAAAACCATAATCCAACAACAATAGTAACCAAGAAACCAAATAATCTTAAAACACAAAACCGATATCCCCAATAAAACTCTATATCCATAGACCAAAAAACTCAAAACATCGATCCCTACCGAAACATAAACCCTCAACCCTAGAGAAACCAAAACTCATAGCCCAATAAAAGGATGAACCTCGTTATCCATAACACCGTAAACCCTCCGCCATAGAAATCCCTAAACCATGTTCCCTAGAAAACCCTAAACCCTCTTGCCCTAGAAAACCCTAAATCTCGATCTCCAGAAAACCTGAACCCTCATCCCCAAAAACCATAACAGCATATCCCTATGAATACATAAACCCTCATACCCATAAAACCATAAAAAATTCCCTAGAAGAAACTAAACCCTTATCCCTAGATAACCATAACCGCAAACCCCAGTGAACCATAAACTGCCACCCTAGAAAACCCTACACCCTCTGCCCAAAGACCCCTAAACCCTCAACAGCAAAAAATAGAATTCTCTCATCCCTAAAGAACTAGAAACTGATAAACCCATAAAATCATAAATCCACATTCACTGAAAAACCAAACCAATCATCCCCATTCAATCCTAAACCCTCATCTCCTTAAAACCCTAAACCATCAACCCTAGAAAAACATAACCCATCTTCTCAAGAATACTCTGAATATTATTTTAGAGAAAAACATAAACCCATACCCTAGAAATACATAAACACTCTTACATAGTCAACCCATTTCCCTATGTCCCAAAAAACCCAAAAACCTCATCCCTATATGTCCCAAGTCTCTCATCAGATAAATCCTTATACCCTCTTCCATCGAAAAATTGAAACCCTCATCACCTAAAAAACCTAAAGTCTTATCACTATAAACCAAGAAACCCTTCTCATTTTAAATCTCAAAACCAAATGTTACAACATCACATAAACCCCGAGCCAGAAAAAAAAACTAAACTATTAATCCTGGAAAACCCTCCACCATCAACCCAAGAAAATCCTAAACCCATAGTCCTCAAAAACCCTAAACACTCAACCAAAAAACATAACCCATTTATCTATGAAAACCATAAACCCTTAGCCCCTAAAATACCTTAACCCTTATCATGAAAAAATACTTAACTGACATCCACTAATGACTATAAAACCTCAGCCTCAGTAATCGATAAACCCTTACCCCCATGAATATACTAAACCATCATCCATAGAAAATACATAACACTATTAATAATAGAAACCTAAATCCTCTACCCCATTAAACTATAAACCCTCATACCAGTAAGACACAAAATGCACATCCCTAGGAAACTGAATGCCCTCATCACTAGGAAACTCTAAACCCTCATCCTAAGAAAAACCTAAAACCCAATTCCCAGAAATCCCAAAAACAATGGCCTTAGAAATCCCTAAACTGTAATCCATAAAATTCTATATTCCGCTAAACATAGAAAACCCTAAACCCTTATCCCCATAAATCCCTAACCTTTATACCAAAAAAGTACGAAAATCATCCTGAAAAAAACCAAAATCCCCATCCCTTAAAAACCCCTACCCTAAGAGACAAAAAACCCCAAAACACTCAACCACAAAAATCCACAAACCCACATCCCCAAAATAACCTCAAACCCGATCCCTACAAACCCCAAACCCTGAGCCCAAAAATATCCAATCCCCCCCCAAACCCAAAAAATAGTCCCTTAAAACCACAAACACTTCTCCCAAATAAAAACAAAAATACCCAAAACCAAAAAATCGCTACACCAATAAACCAAAAAAACCTAAACCATCATCCATAAAATAAACTAGCCCGAAAAAATTCTAATCGAACTTTCTGAAAAAATCCTTAACCCTCAACCCCATAAAATCCTAAATCTGTTGCTACAAAAATCTCTAAAACCTTGAAAATAAACATAAACCCACATCCCCCCAATTCCCTAAACCCTCATCCATAAAAAATCATAAACCAAATGGAATAAAAAACCCAGAACCCTTATCCACAAAAATCACTTAACCCTCAACATGAAAAACCCTAAACTCTTAGACCCAAAGTGCTAAACCATTTCACCAAAACCCGAAACCCTCAACTGCAATAAAACATTATCCCAAAACCCTAAAAGATCATCTCCTCCAAAAAAACCAAATCCCCAAATCCCAAATAAATCCATGATGCTCATTCCACAAAAAACATCGAACATTGTCTCCAAAAATCACTAAACCCTCACCCTAAAAAAATACCAAATGCTCTATCGAAAAATGTAAACAATCAGTCTCAAAAAACATTTTACCCTAATAACTTATAAACCCTAATCCCTAACCCCCAAAAAATAAGAAATTGTAATCCCCATAAAATCCTAAACCCACATCCTCGAAAAATGATAAACATTCAGCCCCAGTAGTTATTAGACTATTATCCTCAGAAAACCCTAAAACTCAACAGAAGAAAAACTGAAATCCAAAGGACCAAAAAACTCTATCACCTCAATCCAAATAATCAATAGATCATCAATCCTAGAAAATACTTATCCTCAACCCCATAAAAACCTATACCCTCATTCCCCAAATAACATATACCCTCACCCTGAAAAAACATTCAACCCTCATCCATAAGAACCTTGAACCCTAATCCCCCAAAAAACCATAAACCATTATCCCACAGAAACCGTAAACCCTTATTCGCAAATAAAACTAACCCATATCCAAAAACCGTAAACCCACGTCCCAAAAGACCATAAACCATATTCGCCAAAAAACATTAAACCCTCCTCCATAAAAACCTAAATCCATAGCCCCAAAAAACTTGAACACTTCAGCCAAATATAAACCTGAACACTCAGCCACAATAAAATCCTAATCCTTCATCCCCAATAAATTTTAAACCATAGGCCCAAAAAATGATGCACACATAGCCCTGAAAAAAATTATACCCGCATCCCCAAAAAAATTACCAACCCTCATCCCTAGATTACAAAAACCCATAGAAACAAAAACACCAGAACCCTATGCCCTAAAAAACCCAAAACACATGGACCCAAAAAAAACCTAAACCCTAAACCCAAAAAACCCAAAACATCATCCTAAATAAACCAAAAACCTTGTCACCAAAAGACCCTAAATCCCCATTAAAAAAGCACTGAAACCTAACCCACAAAAAACATTAACCTTTGATCCTAAAATAAATGGATCCCTCAAACCAAAAAATATGATACCCTATTTCCGATGATACCCTAAACCATTATCCCCAAAAAATGATAAAAATTTTGTCCCAAAAAAGTATAATACCTAGGCCCTAAACAACCTAAACCCGTAACCCCAAAAACCCATTAAACTTTATTGAAAAAAACCCAAAACCCTATTCCCCAAAAAATCCTAATCCATCGGCTATAAACAACCATAAACACTTAGACCCAAAATACCTAATCCCTCATCCCCAAAAAAATTCTACATCTGTTGCCACAGACACCCCAAAATCCTCATCCAATAAACCCCTATACAACTAGTCACAAAAAACACAAAGACCTCATCCCATAAACAACAAAACAATTATCCAAAAAAATTGTAAAAACTCATCCCCAAAAAACCCAAAACACTTAGCTCAAAATTACACTAATTTCTCAGTCTTAAAAACCCAGAACGCTCGCCCAAAAAAAAACAGTATTCTCTCAGCCACTGAAAACATTCATCTCTAATCCAAAAAATACCCCAAACAACTAGACCCAAATAACCCTAAATGTGTATCATAAAAAACAATATACCATCGTCCACCCAACAACCTAAATACATAGCCCCAGAAAAACTTCATCACATAGGACCAAATAACCCTCAACAATTTACCACTAAAAAAGCTCAACCCTTAGCCAAAACAAACCTCTACCCATAGACCTAATAAACAAACAAGCCTAGGCCAAAATAACAATAAACCATAACCCCCGGACAACCCTAAAATCTCAACCCCAAAAACTATATACTGTAATCCCCAATAAACTATTAAACATATTCCTGAAAAGACCTCAACCCTCATCCCCCAAAAAACATTCAAATGTAACCATGAAAAACCACCAAAACTCATCCTTAATAAACATTCAACACTCATCTCCATTGAAATTTTAACACTAAACCCTAAAATGACCTCAACACTCATCCCCATAAAACCCTACAACATTAACAAAAACAACCCTAAAAACTCACCCCTAAATAATCTTACACCATAGGTTCCAAAAACCATAAACCTTCCACCCAAAAATTCCTAATCCCTCTCTCGCCAAAACTATAAACTCTCAAACTAAAAATATAACCCTTAAACCAATGAACTCTAAAACATAATTCAAAAATAACCCTAACCCTTAGGCCCCAAAACCCTAACCCCCATACCCAAAAAACAATAAAACATCATCCCCATAATACACTATACCTCATCCCCCAAAAACACAAAATACCTACAACCCAAATCCCTAAAAAACCCTCAACCTTAAATCATTAATGGCCCACGACCCTCAACCCCAAAAAAAACATAAACCACCAGGCTAAGAAAAGTCTAAACTATCATCCCTAAAAAACACTCAACAATCATCCCCTAAAAATAGAATAAACTCAGCCCCAAAACCACCAACCCTCATCCGGAAAAAAATCACAACCCTTAGCCCAAAATAATCTCCAACCCTCACCCTGAAAAAACCATTAACACTTAGTCCCAAAAGCCCAAAACACCCAGCTTGAAAAAACCTAAACCCTCATCCCCTAAAATGCAATACTATATTCATAAGAAAAACCTAAACCCTTTTCCCCAAACCCTAAATCATATTCCACCCAAACCTTCTAACATAAAATTAAAAAAAAAACTAATCCCTTCGCCCCAAAAATCCTCAACACTTAGCCTATGACACCAAACAATCAGACAACCCTCATCCCAATGAAACCCCAACCTTAATCCCAATAATTACACAACTAATATTACCAAAACACCAAACACTATTCCAAAAAGTACCCTCGCCCTCATGTTCCCAAAACCCTCAACCCGTAGTCCCAAATCCCCCAAAAAATAACCCCATAAACCCACAACCCTCTTTTATAAATAACATCCAACCCTAGGAATGAAAATAATACCCAACCACCTAATCCATGAAACCATCAACCCCCAACCCTTATCTACCCAATCACCCACCCTCAACCCTAAAAAAATTCACCACCCTCATACCCCCAATATCATCAACACTCATCTCCATTGAAACCCTCACCCTCAACCCCCAATCCCAAAAACCGTAATCCTCAAGAAACCCCCAACCCTTAGCCTCAAAAACCTTACAAAATTAACCAAAAAAGCGAAACAATCATCTATAAAAAAACATAATCCACATACCTAAACACTCCTAAACTCACAATCCAAAAAAATAAATCTTAAACCTTTATCGCAAAAATTATGATCCCTTGTCTCAAAAAATCCCTAAACCCAGACACCAAAAAATATGAAAGACATATAAAAAACATGACCACCTCCCCAAAAAATCCCTAAACCTCATCCCCCAAAAAACATCGGTCTCTCAAACAAGAAAACCCCCATCACTCGACCCCCCAAAACCAAAAAACAGATTCCCCCCAAACCCTAAAACTCAGCTCCAAAAAATAGTCAACCCACATAACCAAATTTTCCTCAAACATCATCCCCAAAACCCCCAACCCTTATCCTCCAACCCTCAAAAAAATAAACCCCTCAAGACTCATCCCCAAAAAATGCACAACCCTTAGCCCACAAAAAACCTAAATACTCATCCCAAAAAAAACTCGAAACAATCATCACCAAAATACCCTAAACCATCTAGCCCATGATTCCCTAAACACTAATCCTTAAAAAACACTAAACTCTCATCCCAAAAAACCCAAATTATTAACCCAAAAAATACCTACAACGTTAGGGGTATAAACCTCTAACCCTCATCCCAAAAAACCTAAAATCTCAACCATAAAAAACTATAAACAATCATCTACAAAAATCAAAAACCCTAATCCCTAAAAGCCCTCAACCCTCATCCCCAAAAAATCCCCAATCCCCATCCCATGAAAAAATGAACCTTATATCCCAAAAAATTTCACAACCCTCGAACCCAAAAATCCACTAACCATAATCCAAAAAAATTAATAACCTCATATCCCATAAAGAACCCAAATGCTAATCCCAATAAATAAATAAACCCTCAGAGCCAACAAATGCTAAACCCAGAGACCCAAAAAACCATAAACCATCATCCCCAAGAAACCCTAAACCCTCAGCCCCAGAAAACAACAATCCCTCATCCCCAATACCACAAAATAATCAATCCCGTGAAACTCTAGAACATTAGACGCAAACAATACTTAATACTAATTCCTAAAAAACAATCATCCCTTAGTCCAAATATGCCATCGACCCAAAATAACCCTAAATCTACATTCCAAAAAAGTCCGAAAAACTAATCCCAAAAAATCCTAATCTATTAGCACCCAAAATCCCAAAATCCCCAACCCCAAAAAAAACCTAAATCCTCATCCTCAGAAAACCCTAAACCCCTATAACGAAAAACACAAACCTCTTAACCTAAAAAACCATAAACCCATATACTCAAAAAATCATAAACCCTCGACCCCCAAACACATAAACCCTCATCATAAAAAAATCATTAATCCCTCAACACTAAATCCCCTACAACCTTAGTCTGAAATACCCTTATACCTTTAGCCACAAAAATCCCTAAGCCCTCAACACCGAATACCCTAAACCCTCATACACAAAAAATCCTAAACCCACATCTCCAAAAAACCTAAAACATTATAAAAATTCACTAAACACTCATCCGTAGAAAGCCAAAAACCCTCACCCCCCAAAACCTAAAACATCATCGAAAAAATACCTAAACTGATTGGCCAAAAAATAAATAACCATTATCCATAAAAAACCATAAACCCATAGAACGAAAAAACCCTAAAACCATCACAAAAAATTTCCATAAACCCATAGCCCAATAAATCAGAAACCCTCATCCCAAAACGAACCTAAAAAATCATCCCGTGAAAAATATAATACCTAAACCCCCCCAAAAACCTAAATCATCATCCTGAATATATCATAAACCATCAATCCTAAAATAACTAAACCCCCATCAACGAAAACACATAAACCCTATACCAAAATAATCCCTAAACCCTCAGCACCAAAAAATCAAAAATCATCATCCATAAAAAACCCAAAACATTCTTTCTATAATACATAAATATTCTCCATAAAAACAATATTCCATTAACCAAAAAAATCTTAAACCCTCATTTAATAAATCCTCAATCATCTAAACTATAAATCAAAAGACACTCATCCCGCAAAACACATAATCTCTCATCCCCCAAAAATTATATACCCTGAACCACAAAAATCCCAAAAAAACCCCAAACCATCAGCCTAAAAACCCTAACCCTAATCCAAAAATTCAACTGAACCCTAATCCCTATAAAATCACTAAAACTTTTCCTGACAAAAAATCTAAGACCGCATCAAAAAAACAATAAACCCACTGCCCCATAAAGCGATGTCACCACTAATAAACTGGAATGCATCAATCATAAAAATCCCTAAAACATTATCCCCAAAAAACCCTAAAACCAAAGCCCACAAAACCCCTAAACCACCAAACCCATAATCCATTAAACACTCATACCTGATAAAAAAAATTATCATCCCCAAAAAACTAAACCCTTAGCCACCAAATACCCTAAACACCTTTCCCTAAATAACATTAAACACTCATTCTAAAAAAACCCAAAAACCATCAACCATAGAAAATCATCAACCCAAAACCCAAAAAACACTAAACTGTCAGGCTCAATAACCAAAAACCCGTAGTGCATGAAAACCCAAAACACCCATCCCCAATAAACCCTAAACATTAAATCTTAAAAAACAATAAGGCATCATCCCCTCTGATCCATACACCTTCATAGGCATCACCAGATGAACAAAAAAAGAAACTGATGATTGAATAAGTATGTTAAAAATAATGTCCATGCCATAAAAGAAATTCAATCTACCAAGGTTTTTCCATGAATAAATGCTACACCGATAGTAATAGAGATGAACGACCAATTTTGGGAAAGGAGGACATGAAACATAAATAAAGTTAAATTATATGAATCCAAATTATTTAGATTCAAGTGTTCCATCAATGATGTTTGAAAAAAAATTATAATGGATAAATTTAAAGAGTTAAATTACCCAATCCCATTTCAAGGCATGTGGCCATTGAAAGGTCACATAAAAATCTCAAAAAACCCTTTTCCATGATAATTAATGATTCCACTAAAGTAAGAAGAATCCTTGGAAATGAAAATTTTCACTATGATATCTATCTTATTTAATGTGTTCTTATGTTTTTATTTCTTTTTCAATGTGTATATTTCATTATGTGACCTAAATAAGTGTTTAGTGGCCCCCCATTTTTTTGATGCTAAAAGGTGAGGCTAGGATAAATTCAAATAACATTTGTGATTAAAATTTTCTATTATTCCCAAATTTATTTTCCATGGGTTTCTTATATTTAATAGAGTTATTTCCTCAATTTTATGGATATTAATCTTCAATGTTGAACCACAAATAAATTTCACAAAAAAATCAGATTAATCAATATTATTACAATTATTTCCCACTCACTCATGTAAGTTTAATAGAACTTTAAGTCATGGTTCCATATTTCTCTTCATTCTGAATGGAAATATCTCCTTTTATAGGGGAATGCACACTTTGTAACTAGGTTGGAAAGAGAATTTCTTTCTATGCATGATTGCATGCCTCATATATGCTTCATTATACTTATGTATTTGATCTAGAATAGATTCATGCAGCTTATTTATCTTTTTTTCTGGATTCTTCATGTCAATATTTACCTGAAAAATAAGATGAAAAGTGAAAAAATCTATAAGAGGGGTTGTATTGAATCTATAAACCATTTCCAATGTAGAGTGTTGAGTACTATCTCTTGGAGAGATTTTTCATACAAATTTATCTTATTAAATGTTCAAAATACAAATCACTATTATTATATTTCTATAATGTTCACAATAAATTTTCGAAATATTTGATTGGAACATTCTATTTTAAAATTGTTTTAGGGTTGTCAGATGTGATGAAATAAATCATCGTTCCACATTTATCTCATTATTTCCAATAAAAATGCATGAGAAATGTATCATCTCTATCTGATGTAATGTTATGGTAAAATTCATGAATTTGAAAAATGTGTTGAAAAAATATTCAATGAGTCTTTGATATATCTATAATGAAATACATGTATTTATCATACCGGACCTTCTTAGAATTCTGTATTTGAGTGTATAAACAAATCATGAAATTTTTCTTTTCTAATTCACATGTCCTACATATCAAAATAATTTCATTGAAATCATATTACATCATTGAAGAGTAGAAATTATCTTTTTTCTTCTCCATGGTTTTGTGTATGCCAAAATGACTGACATTTCTTACTTCATTATTCTATAAGATGATAATTTCCATGTATCTACCATTTTCAGGGCACAACTTGTTTTTCTGGAAGATAAATTCATCATGTACTGAATATGCCTTCAAAAATGAATTTTTAAATTTGATTTCAATAGAATTTATCACTATATCATGCTGAAAATTCACATCCATAAAATTAAATCCATCATTTTAAGCATAAAAAAGTTATTTAACAAACACCCTCAATATAAAGCATCTTTCATGTGGTTTTTTGTTCAATTAATGTATTTGAAACAATTTATATTGATTACAGAAATTCCACACACATTTAGGAATCAACAGTATATTGTGTTGAACATTGAAAAATCTTAATGAAAGCAGTCATAATTATGAATAAACTCTTCTAGTATTAAATATTCTGACTAATGATCTAGGGAAATAAAAATTTCATGAAATTACTTGTTAAAGGATATATATTTATGAATTTATCATTCATATTATCACTATGATATTCAATGGTATTCTTTCATTGGATAATAACAACATCGTTTCCTAATCCACTTGTGTCACACCCAACTTCAAAGACATGACCAAAACAATGTAATGAAAAAATAATTTTGTCACATAACCATTTATTAATGATTTTAAATTATTCATTTGATTCCTTTGAATAATCAAATTTCCCATTTTCAATCATTCAGTGATGGGTTCCATGATACTGATGATATTATACACATAGTAATAATAGAAAATACCATCTATAAAAAGTCATTTATTTTTCATGGATTCTGGTGGGGGCTAGGACTTGATTGCTGGCACCTTTGATTGATCTTCCATGATTCTATCTTATTACACCACAAATCCAAAAACTCCATGATAATTTAAATTATCTTAAACTTTTCAAGGCTTCCATATATCTTGTGTTCCAACAGAATGACAAATATCATCCATATATGGTACACATGACCTCCACTTCCTTACTGAAAATAAAAATATCATCTAGATAAATAAAGTTCACCCAAAAAAGGTTTTAAAAATTATTTCATGAGTTGCATTTATGTGATTAGATAATCCAAGATTCCAAATGTAATAACCCACCAATAAAACAGTCTACTTTAATTTTTATATACATTTTATGGTCATCCCATTCCATTATTATAATCTTGTGGTATCCACTCCAAAAGGTGAACATTAAAAAATAATACTAAACCGTGTAATCTATTGAGTGTATCATCAAATAATGGACTTGGATACCTATAACATGGTGGTTACATTATTTATAGATAAAATATCAATACAAATTTGATACATACAACCATTATTAAGAACCAATAATTTTGGAATAAAACACGACCTCGTACTTGTCCTAAAAAATACACTATCCATCAATTCATCAGCTTCTCATAAAATTACTATTATTCCTTAAGACTACAATGATATAAGAGTTTTTTTGGAAATTTAACCCCAAGTAAAAGATCAATATGGATTCTAATACATCCCAGATGTGGTAATCCACCTTCAATATCCTTATTGAAAACATCATGATATTTATCAATCAAATTACAAGATAATGGATGGTGATGAATCATCCAATCATGTAATGAATTATACTTTATCAATGAATAAATAAAAATCATCTGATTATGGATTTATTTATCTATATGAAATTTATTGATAAAGAGGATACGTTGGTTCTCTTATAGAAAAAATTTATATTGAGGAATATGAGTAGGGTTTAAAGGAGATATTGTAATATTTTTTTTTGTAGATTGGAATGAATATGTGTTTTTACTCTAATCAGATTTATCTTCAATGTAAAACTACCAGGGCCTTCCCAACAACATGTGAAGAGAAAAAATTTAAATTAAATCTCAGAATAACTCATCAACGTTGCCTTACTAATGAAAAAATTAATTTAGAACCTATTTCATGACCAGAAGTGTTCTCCCATTGTTCAACAATTGTAGTTTTTTACTAAGGATGATTTTGATATGGAATATTCAATATATCCATTATTTTTGTTGATGAAACATATTTACAACTCCAACTATAAATAATCAACTTATATACTCGATGAATTATTGTGTAATGTTACCGAGAATATTTCAACATGAAAAACACTTCATAGTGCAAGAATGTTACCCTAATAAACATCTTCAACTACATCATTTTCATTTTTTATTTCGTCACCACCATTTTCATCGATATTATATTTTATTTTTGATCTCAAAGATTTCTATTATTGTAATAACTCAATTTTTGGGAATAATTGCTAGATATTTACCATACCCATGAAATTTAAAAAACATTTGATTACAATGTTCAAAGGAGTTTTATTTTCCAATTGGTTTATCCATATCATTCCCATTCCATTTATCTGGTTTCTTCTTCATTAAAAATTACATATCACCAAAATTATATTTCTTAAGATAAATTAAAATATAAAAATATGTACTAGTAATTTTTTTTCATTAGAGCTGGTGATTTGAGATCAATTTATTCTTTTCAATAATTATATCCAACATTAAAATGGAGGCAAGTAAAAATAATGGCTATAACTAAATTAAATGTGTAATTTAATAATTTAATCAACCCAGAAACATTTAAATTGTTTACTACTTGTGTAATAGAACACCACTTCACATAAATAAAAAATCAATATCCTGAATCTATTATTGAAAATATTTATATCCTTTTTGGAAGTCATGGATTCAGAAATAATGCTTCATATTATAATTTCTAGGCATAAATCGTCTTCTAAAAATATTTTTATTCTTCTTCCATGAGCATATTAGGTTTTCCCACTCACATTCATAATTTTTCATTAGATTTTACAACCAAATAGATTCATAATATTTTAATTTAATAATATATTCAGTTCACTTATTCTCGTGGGTAAATTAAAAAATTAAACGACACATTCGATTTCCCACACAATATCTAGAAAACCAACTGTATTTCTACACCCATAAAAATCTAGAATGTTAATCATCAATCCACCTTAAATACCTTTATAATATATTCTTCTTCATATATCCACCTCAAAATTGCATGAATCATCATCATTTGAATGATCTTCATAATATAATGTCGTATTATTCCTATTATGTTGAGATGAAAATTTTGAGATCCAGTTTGGTAGGGGGGGTTGTGTCATTGTTTGTTCAATTGTGGATAAATATTATCACTAATTTGAGTAATTTTTTTATTATAGATCTTTATTTTATTTTTTCCATATAGAAGGAAGTGTAAAAAATATTCATTTAGGAAACATGGTGGAGACGATTTCCTCTAGGGATTAATAAGAAGATTGGTGAAAAAATACTAATATCAATAGAATTGATACCAAACTGATGTGTTGATGAACGAAAAAACCTAGTAATTGAATATGTAACAGAGAAATGTAGCCAAATTAACAAAGATTGAAGGTAATAACACCCACCAAGGTTTCTCTATTCATAAAAACTAAATCACTAAAAATAGAGATGCACCACCAAAATCATGAAATGGTAAGAAGCTAAAAAATTCATAACATGTAGGAGTCAAGTATAAACATTGAAAAAGATTGTGAATACATTATTAAGAGAGAATAATGTTTTAGACTTTTACCAAATCTGATTTTATTAAATGGGGCTCCCAATAGTCATATAAAAAGCATAAAACCCACTTTCTCATGTATATTAATTACCCCCTGAACTATCATAGTGAGAATAATTTTTAATGATTTATATTCACAATTTTTTCAATCCTATTTAATGTGATGATAATAATTTCCTTCCTTATGATTGCAGATATTCTATTTTGGGCCCCAAATAAGTGTGGTGTGGGACACAATTGTTGAGGATAATAAAAATTCCATGATGATCCAAAATAGATAACAATTGGGATTTAAAATCATGTCAATATCAAAAGAGTTATCCTTGGGATGAATATGTCCTATATATCTCTCATACCTAATAACCCTAAATATTCCTACAAAAAATACCATTAACACTCATCCCAAAAATATTTCAAAAATTCATTCACAAAAAACACATAACCCGTAGCCTAAAAAATCCCAAAACCCTCAATCCCAGAAACACTAAACACTCATCCCACCAAAACCCAAAAAATTCTTTCATAAAAACAAATATACTAAAAACCACAAAAAACCCTATACCATTAACCCATAAAAACACAGAACCCATAGAACCAAAAAAAATACATAAGCACAAAAACCCTAAACCCACAAACAAAAATACCTCAAACATTGATCACTAGAAAACCCTAAAACCTCATCTAATGAAATCTTTAAAGCCTCATCCTATTAAAACCAAAACCCTTAGTCACAAAAACAACACTAAACCATCAACCACAAAAATCTGTAAACCCTCATCCCCCAACAACAAAATAACATCACTATTAAAAAACCCTAAACCCTTAGCCCCTGAAAACCCTAAAGCCTCATACAAAAAACATCCCTATACTACCATCACCAAATAACTAGAAACACTCATCCATAAAAAATGAAAAATATATGCCACAAAATAACCCAAATCCACATCCCAAAAAAATACTAAACCCTCAACCATAGAAAACCATAATCCCTCATCCCAAAAACTCTGTAATGATATGGCCCCAAAAATGCCTAAAACCATAGCCCTAAAATACCTAAATCATAATCACTATGAAACCATAAACCATTATCCCTTAAAAAATAGAAACACCTCAGTCCAAAAAAAATCCTAAACCCTCATCCCCAAAACCCAAAAATCCTCAACCCCCAAAAAACCCTAAACCCTCATTCCCAAAAATAAATAAATCCAAAACCAAAAATCAAATCTAAAACTACTTCCCCAATGTCCTATACCCTCATCCCCAAAAAATTATTAAACCCTCAGGCCCAAAAAACTCTAAACCCCAAACCAAAAAAATAATTAAACAGTCATCATAAAAAGTTCCTAAAACCTCTTCCCCAAGACAAATAAAACAACAAACCCAATAATTCTAAAACCACATCATTGAAAACCCTTAAACACTCATACCAAAAAAAACACCTCATCCCTCAGGGACTAGAAACACAAAATCCTCAGCCACAAATATCCATAAACACTCATCCCCCCAAAATACCTAACCCTCTAAACCAAATTTCAAAAATACATCAGCTCCAGGGAACCCAAAAACATTAGCCCCAAAAATAGAAAAACTCATAGTCCCAAAAAACTCAAAACCAGCCACCCCAAATTTCCCTAAACCACTAGACCCAAAAACATCAAACCAATATGCCTAAAAACAATGAAGTTGTCAATTCACCGAAAATGAAATAACACAATCCACACAAACCCAATACTCTTAGCCCATAAAACTCCCAAACAATCATCCAAAAAATCACCCAAAAACTCATCAACCACATCCACAACATTCTGATCCCCCAAAACCCTAAATCACTCATCCCCAAAATTCTCAAAACCCCTTGGTCAAAAAACCCGCAATCCTTCATCCCCCAAAATCCATATTCACTCACAACAAAAACCCATAAACCCCCATCCCCAGAAAACCCTAAATGCACATTCATAAATAAAACAAAACCCTCATCCCTGAAAATCAATAAAAATATAGCTCAAAAAATCTTTAACTCTTCATCCCCCAAGAAACTCAAAACCTTATGCCCCAAAAAACACAATACCATAATACCCTAAAACACTAAACATTGTATCCATAGAAAACCCTAATCGCTCAGCCCCTTGAAATCAAAACCTCTCATCTCCAGAAAACCTTATGAACTCATCCTAAAAAAACTAGAAATTATTAGCCATAAAAAACTCTAATCCCTCACACCTCAAGAACCATAAACTGTCATCCCCAAAAAATCCCAAAACCCCCTTCCCAAGAAAAACATAAACACAGTTCTCTAGAATAAATGATACCCTCTGCCACCAAAAACCCAAATCCACATTCTAAATAATACCTAAACACATGTCCCTAGAATAAAACACCTCCACAACAAGAAACCCTAGACTATCAACCCCAATGAATTTAAACCATCATCCCCAGAAAAACCTAAACCCTATTTCCAATAAATCAATACACCCACATCCCTAGAAAAGCCAAAAACATCATTCCCACCACACACTAGTCCCTTATCCCTTCAAAACCCTATTCCTATAATCCTGGAAAACCCTAAAACATCATCCAAAAAAACCTAAACCATCACCCCCAAAAATTCATAAACCCGTATCCTAAGAAAAAACTAACCCCTCATACCCTATAACACTAAACCATTAGCCCTATAAAAATCCCAAATCATAATCCCAAAAAAAAATCCTAAACACACATATGAAAAATCCATAAACCCAAAAACAAAAAAACTATAAACCTTCAAAATCAACAAAAAAAAAACATATCCCTCAAAACCATAAAACATCATCCTCATAAAAGAATAAACATTCATCCCCCAAAAAAACCCAATACCCTCATCCCTAACATATCATACACACTCATCCCATAAAATACAATAAATAGTTTACTACAAAAACCCAAAAACAATCATCCCCAAAAAACATAAAATCATCACTCCCGAAGACAATAAATCTAAAAACCCATGTAAGAATTAATTCTCAGCCTAAAAGACCCATAAATCAAAATAACCCCCTAAATTATCACTCGCAAAAAAAAAAACAAAAAACCCTTCTACCCAAATAACCATAAACCCACAGCCTTTAAAAACCCTATAAACATAAACATAAAAATCCTAATCCACTATCCTATAAAACCCTACACCCTCATCCCATAATACCCTACACCCTTTTCCTAGAAATACCCAAAAAAATCATCCCCTAAAAAAACCCGAAACACTCAGGACACTAAAACCCTGGACTGTCATCCCCAAAAAACATAACCCTCAGCCCAAAAATAGTATAAACTCAGAGCAACATAAAAACATAAACCCTCATCCCCAGAATTCCCTAACCCTCATTCCCACAAAACCAATAAACCTATACCCACAAAAAAACCTAAACTCTCTTTCCCAAAAAACCCTAAACCCGTAGTACCCAAAAAAACAAAACCTTCATTTCTAAAAAACTCTAAAATGACATCCCCAAATAACTCTGAAATTTTATGCCAAAAAAACCTTGAAAACTCATTCCCAAAAAATATATTAACCCTCAATCCAAAAAACAAAAAACCCAAAACCATAAAAAACTCAAAACTGAAAATCCCAAAAAACCCTCAACCATCAGGAAAAATAATCTTGAACTCTCATATAAAAAAAATCATAAAATATCAGTCCCCCAATACCCTATACCCTAAATCAAAGAAACCCTAAACCATTGTCCTAAAATCCCTAACCCCTAGATCGAAATATCCTAGAAACCTCATATCTAAATAACCAAAAAACTATATCCCAAAAAAACCGTTAACACTCATCCAAAAAATCATAAATACATTTCCTCAAAATACTCAAACACTCACCCATAAACCACTATACCCATAACCCCCAAAAAAATAAATCCTCATCACAAAAATCCCCAATCCATAATTGCCACAAAACCCAAACCCTCATCTCAAAAAAACCCCAAAACCCCATCAATTGGAAACCTAGATCCCTCATCCCTAGATAACCCTATACCCTCATCACTAAAAAACCCAAAACCCATATCCCTAGATAATAGAAAACACTCATCCCTAGAAACCCCTAAATACATATCCCTAGATAACCCTAAACAATTTACCCTGAAAAACCTTTACCGACACCAATATAGAACCCTAAACCCTTTTTCCCAAAAAAACCCTAAAATCCCCCGGCCAAAAACTCCCTAAACCATATAACCCTGAAACCCTAAACCCTCATCCCTATAATCCCATTAACACTTATCCCCTGACATCCCTAATTCATAGGCCTGATAAATCAATAACCATCATCCCAAAAAAACCCAAAACCCTCATCCTCATTAAATCTAAATCCATCAACACCAGAAAACCATAATACATCATCCCTAGAAAACCATAAACACTCAGCACAATAAAAACACTAACCCCTCTTCCAGAGATAACAGAAACCCCCCATCGCCAGAAATCTCTAAACCTTATCCCAAAAATCTGTAAAACCTCTTCCCTAAAAACCAATAACACTGATCACCAAAAATAATAAAACCCTTATCCCAAAAAAACCGTAAGCCCAAAACCAAAAAGAATCAAATCTGATTGACCTAAAAAGAACTAAACCATGAGTTCTGAAAACTGCTAAACCATTAACCACCAAAAAACCATAAATCCACTAAACCAAAAATAACACCTAAACACTTATATCTAAAAAATAATATTATATTATATTTGAAATCCAAAACCCTCATCCCTAAAATATAGTAAACCCACACCCCTGAAAAACCCTAAACCCATATAATTGGAAAAACTAAACCATTATCCACAAAAGTTTGAATACCCTCATCCCTAAAAAATTAAAACCCTCAAACCTAAAAAAACCTAAACCCCATCCCTAAAAAGACATAAACCCTATTCAATGAAAAAAATAAACCTTAATCCATGAGAAGCCCAAATCCCACATACCCAAAAACCTAAAATCCAAATCCCCAAGACACACTAAACCCTCATCCTAAATAACCCTAAACCCTCTGCACTAAAAACCATAAATCCACATCCCAAAAAAACTTAAACCCTCATCCAATATTATCCGTCAACCTACAACCCTATAAAAAAATTATCCCACAACCCCAAAAACCCCTAAAACATCCACCTCAAAAAACCATTAGCTCCAAAAAACCATGTACCCTATACAACCAAAAAATCCCAAATGCTCATCCCAAAAAACCCTTATCCCTCAAATCAAAAAACGTAAAACCCTCATCCCAAAAAAATGTAGAACCTCTCCTCCAAAAAGAACTAAATCAACTACAAAAAATACATAAAACTGAATCCCCACAAAACACAAAAACCTCAACCCCAAAATTCCTAAACCAACTGCCCAAAATTAACTAAACTCTAAACCCCCCAAACCTAAAACCATAATCACTAGCAATAAAAAACACTCAAAACCCAAAAACCCAAAACCCATAAATCACAAAGAACTATAAACCATAATAAAAAAATTCTTAAAACATCAGCCAAAAAAACAAAAAAATTTCATCCCCATAAATTCATATACCTCCATCACCAAAAAACCTAGAACCCTCATCATGAAAAATAATATACTCCCCTATAATAAAACAATGAAAAATCATCACTAAAAATCTATTAATCCATCATCACCATGAACCCATCATCAACACTTAAAACAATAACACATATATCCCAGAAAACCCTGTAAACTATGAAGAAAAAACATTATATCCCATCACCCAAAAATTCCAAAAACCTCAGACCCCAAAAACCTTAAAACCCTACCCTTGAAAAACCAAAATAATCGACCCTAAATAAAATTTGAACCCTTATCCATAAAAATTTCTAAAACCCTATCCTCTAAAATGTACTAAACCACATCCCAAAAAATATCTAAATGCATAGCCCCAATAACCCTGAACCCTTATCTAAAAAATATCATAAACACTGCCATAAGAATCTAATAATCCCCATTCCCAAAAAATAATGAAACCTCCTCCCCAAATAACCCTAAACCCTTATCCCAAAATAATCCATATACACCAAGGTAAAAGAAATAATAAACTCTTAGCCCCAAAAAAATTTGAACCATCATCCTTAAACGAATCCTAACCCCTCTACCTGAAAATAATAACACCAATCCATCAAATGCAAAAAAACAGAAAACCCCAGCCCTTAAAAACCTAAACACACTCCCCAAAAAACAATTAATGAACATCCAAAAAACCCTAAATAATCATAAAAAACTATAAAACCTAATCCCAAAAATAACCATAAACACTAAGCCATAAAAAAATAAAATACCCTCATCCAAAAAGTCCATAAACACTTTTCCTCAGAAAACGAAAAACCCTCATACACAAAATAACATAAAACCTATTTTCAAAAAAATATAAACATCCAAACAAAAATCCATATACCTATAGTACATGAAATCTATAAACCATCCAAAATAAATTCCATAAACCCCCATTATCAATATAACCTATACAATCAGCCTGAAAAAAATAGTCAACCCCCAAAACCCAAAACCCTCAACACCAAAAGGCCAGATATCTAGAACATGAAAAAAAATCAATAGAGCCAATAAATCCCAAAAAATCCATCCCAAAAATACGCTAAATCCATACCACAAAAAATACCTAAACCATCAGGCACCAAAAATAACAAACCCACGACCCAAAAAACCCTAAACTGTCATCTCCCAATCTCACAAACCCTCAATCCAAAAAAATCCTCATACATCACCATATAAAAAACATAAAACATCATCCTAAAAATATGATAAACACTCATCCCCATAAAATCATTAACCTAAAAAACCTCTAAACACTCATCCCCAAAAAAACATATTCTCTCAGTCCCAAAATACAATAAATCCTTAGACCAAAAAAGCCCAAATCCCTCCACTCCAAAAAACAAAACCCTTAGCCCCAAAAAAACCATTCACCGTTACCCCAAAAAAACAATTATCCTTAGAATATCCTACACCCCATCCCGAAAATCCCAAATCCCCCTTCCCTAAAAAACCAAATAACATTGACCATAGAAAATTGAAACACATCCAACACTAAATAAACAATAAAAACTGGCCCTAAAAACCCCTATACAAGCAACCCCAAAAAACTATAAACCATTAGCCCCAAAAACCTTAAACCTATTTCCAAATAAACATCAATAACTTGTCCAAAAACCCCCCAAAAAATCATCCCCAAAACATTAAAAATATTCATACCAAAAAAGACACTAAACCCTAAACCAATAAATACCTAAGTGCTCATCCCCCCAAAAATTCCAAAACCCTTATCACTAAAAATACCCTAAATCCTAAACCCAAAATTATAAAATACTCATTGACCCAAAAAACTCTAAACACTCATCCCAAAAAATATCAAAACCCTCATCCCAAAAGACCAAAAACAACTACACTAAATATCCCTAATCCCTCATCCATAAAAAACACTAAACCATAAAAAATAAAAACCATAAACTCTTATCAATAGAAGACACTAAACCCTAATCCCAAATTTAACCTACATCATCCTCCCGACAAATCATAAACCCATTTACCAAAAAATACCATAAATCTTCATCCTATAAAAACACAAAAACCACATCCCATAAAAACCATAAACCCCAATCTATAATAAAAATCTAAATACCAATCTCCAATAAACTGTAAACCATAACCCCACAGAAAACCCTAGAACATATACACTATAAAACAATAAAACATTATTCCAAAATTCTCTAAACATTAAGACCCAAAATAAAATAATCCATCATCCACCCAAAAACCTAAGAGTTTTTCCTAAAAAAACCATAAACCCTCAGACCCAAATAATAAGAAACAGTTAGCCCAAAAATCCCAAAACCACCTGTTCTAGAAATCACTCAACCCTCAACCCTAAAATCCCCTCATCCCTCACTAACAAAAATCTATAAACCATCATCCCATGAAATCAATGAACATTTATCCATAATAAATTCTGTGTCCTCATCCCAAAAAAGAAAAAACCTCATAAAAAATTATAATCCTTGAGCCCTAATAAACCATAACCCCAGCCCCAAAAATCCCTAAGCCTTCAGAACAAAAAAAAACATATAACATCTACACCGAAACACCCTAAACCCTTAGCCCCAAATCCATAAAACCATAGCACCAAAAACCCAAAACCCTCAAAATCATAAAACCCTAAACTCTCATCCCCTAATCCCTACATCATAATCCCTTGAAAACATTAAAACCTTATACCCAAAAAAACAACGACCCTCAATTCCAATGAACCTTAAAGTATCATCTGCAAAGTAATCAAAATCCTCAGCCTCAAAATACTCTAATCCCACAACACCAATGAATCCTAAATTCTCATAGATCGGAATCCATGAACCTGGATTCTTATAAACCATTAAAACCTCCTCCCCAAAATACTTTAAAAGTCATCTTAAAATAACACTAAATCCTTAGCCTCAGAAATCCCCAATCCCTTACCGCATAGAACCCTAAATTCATATTCCCAGGTAACCCAAAACCGTAATTCCTAGATTCCATTAAAAATACATCCACATCATACACTAAAACATCATTCCCAAAAAAACCCTTAAACAAAATTCCCAAAAAAACCCTTAATCCCACATCAAAAAAAACCATTGGCCCTCAAATACAAAAAACAAGAAACCCTCATCCCCAAAAATACCTAAACTCATAACACCCCAAAACCCTAAAACCTCATCCCCAAAAAACTCTAAACCTATAACCACAATAACACTAAGACCTCACCCTAACAAACCCACAACAATTAGCCCCAAACAAACTAAAACCACTATCCCAAAGAACCATAAACCTATACCTCTGAAAAAACCTAAACCCTCATCCCCCAAAACACCATACTCTCTACTCCAAAAAACCCTAATCCCTCAATCCTAAAAAACAGATCACTCAACAAAAAAACCCATTATACCTTATACAAAATAATCCTAAACACTCATCCCTAAATAACCTTCAATATTCATCCAAAAACAACATAAAACACCCAAAACTAACAAACCCAAACATCTCAAGCCCAAGAAACTAAAAATCCACAAACCCACAAAATAGTAAACCAACGTCCATAGGAAACTCCAAATTCTCAACCCCAAAAACCCCATAAACGTATATGCCCAGAAAACTAAAATCTCTGTCCCAAAAAATGTAAACCCTCATCCTAAATAAACACTAAACATTCATCCTTAAAAAACACTAAATCTTGAACATATCAAACATGAAACCCTCATCCATAAATAACCCTATTCACTTTTCCCCAAATAATCCTAATCAATAATCCCCAAAATAACCTAAAATCATATATCGAAAAAATTATAAACCCTCATCCCCAATAATCCCTAAACCCTCATCCCAAAAAACGATAATCCCTCATCCCCATAAAACCTTAAACCCTCATATGAAAAACAAAAACCTAATACACAAAAATTATATTCACATAGATCTAAAAATATAAAAAACATTATATAAAGAAAACCATAAACTGTCATACCCTAATAAACCTAATCCATAAGCTGAAAAAAGCACTTAACACTCATCTCCAAAAAACACTAAACCCTCAACTAAAAGTAACACTAAACATAAAATTCTATGAATAATATAAACCCTCTTCCCCAAAATAACATAAACCAGAATCCCCTAAAACTATAAATTATGAGACCCAAAACACTGTATTCTCTCATCTTTCAAAAAAAAACATAAACCCTTGGATGATAAAAAACATTAAACCATAATCCTCAGAAAACCCTAATCACTCAACCATAGATAACGTAAAAAACTCATCCAAAAAAATCCACAAACACATAATTAAAAAAATTCTAAATCCCCAGTCCCAAAATACCGTAAACACTCAATCCTAAAAACAATAAAATAATTAACCAAAAAAACAAAAAACCCTCTTACCAAAAAATTCCAGATACACATAGATATATAATACCTTACTCCGGCATTCCCAGAAAACCATAAACCCTTAGTGACAAATAAATAGTCCCTAAATTTATGAAAGATATAAATCTCTTACACTAAAAATTCCAAACACTCAGTCCCAAATTTCGTTATAACCTCAACACAAAAATACACTATACTATAATACTTATGAAAATATATACCATAATCCCAAAAAATCATAAATCATTTTCTTCAAAAACTAGTAAACCCCAATCCAAAATTCTCTCTAACCCCTCATCCTCAATATCCCGAACCCCTCGACCCTATAAAATATAAAACCTCTTCCCCAAAAAACCATAATTCTTCAACAACAAAATATATAAACCCAAAACATCAAAAATCCGAAAAACCCGTATCCCAAAAAAATCAGAAATCCTTATCCCAAAAAAAATAATACCCTCAACCCCCAAAAAAACAATCCCTCAGCCCCAAAAACAGTAAACTCTCATCTGTAAAAAACCCTAAATCCATTGTCCAAAAAACCATAAACCATCAGCCCCATGAAAAACTAAACCACCATCCCCATAAAAATATAAAACATCTTCCCCAAAAGACCATAAACCCCCATCCCAATGTAAACATAAACCCTTATCCCAAAAAAAATCATTAAACCTCATACCCAAAAAAACCTAAACCATTATACCAAAAAAACTACAACCCCTCAACCTTAAAAATCCAATTATCTCTTCCCAAAAATTTCATAAACCCTCCTATAAAAA
Source organism: Viscum album (assembly GCA_963277665.1). Lineage (NCBI taxonomy): Eukaryota > Viridiplantae > Streptophyta > Magnoliopsida > Santalales > Viscaceae > Viscum > Viscum album. The sequence continues at coordinate 1,901,329,198 of OY728141.1, forward strand.
ATTCACTAATCATTGATCCCCAAAATTCCCCACACCCTCATCCCCAAATAATCATAATCCCATCCCAAAAAATCCTAAACACTCATCCCAAAAAACACTAAACTCTTAAAATAAAAAATAATAAACCCTCATCCCCATAAAAATATTAATCCTTAGCTCCAAAAAACACTAAAAACATCTCTCAGAAAAACATAAAACCTATACCCATAAAAAATGACAACCCTAATCTGTTAAAACCCCTTAACAATGATCCCCATCAAACCCAAATTGTTCTTCCACAAACACCTACAGTCCTTCACCCCAAAAAGCCTAATAACTCATATAAATAAAACCCTAAACCTTCATACCCAAAATATAAAAAAATCACCACCCCTAAATATCCATAATCCCTTGGCCCCTAAAAACCTGAAACCCTAAAACCCATAAAATCATAAAAATTAACCCCAAAAATATATAATATATTATCCCAAAACAATAATAAATCCTCATCACAAAAAACATAAACCCTCTTCCCCCAAAAAACATAAACCTTCATCCATGTGAATCCATAAAACATAATCTCTAATGATTGTAAACCCATAGCACAATGAAAAACTATACTCTTGGCCCCCCAATACCCTAAAACCTCATCCAGATAAAAAACTAAACCATATGCTACAAAAAACCACCATCGATTAGCCTTAAAAATATCTGAACCACTTTCCCCAAAAAATCCATATACTCAACCACAAACACCCTTCAACCCTCAGCCTAAAAATCCCCAATACACTCTGGCCCAAAAAAAACACAATCCTCATCACCAAAAAGCCAATGCAATCCTCCAAAAATTAGAAAATCCATTAGTCCTATGAATCCCTAAATAGTCATCACCATAAAAACCCAAAACCCTATGCCCAAACATATCCTAAACCCAATCCCCAAAAAACACTAATCACTAAAATCAAAAAATACCTAAACCCTCCAAATTAATTAACCATACACCATCAACCCAAAAATAACCTAAACTATTAGTCCAAAATGCCCAAAATCCTCATCCCCAAGAACCGACAGACCATCACCCCCCCAAAACCCTAAATCATCATCCCCAAAAGAATCCACGACCCTCACTCACAATTAACACTAAACCCTTAGTTACAATAAAACCAACAACCGCCAAGAAATAAACCATTATACATAAAATAAAATATAATTAAACCCTAAACCCTAAGAAACCAGTATCATCCTCACCAGAAAACCATAAACCCCGGCCCAATAATACAGTAATTCCATAGTAGAAAAAACCAAATCCCTAAGACCAACAAAAAAATTCATCCTTCCAAAAGGCCTCATAATTTAGTCCCAAAAAACCCTAAACAATTGCACCCAAATAAATCATTGACCCTAAAATAAAAAAATACATAAACCCTAAACATGAAAAACCTTATATCCTTATCCCCACAATCCATTAGAATTTTCACCCAAATAAACCCTTAACCCTATGAACCAAAAAATCTCAACACCAATACAAAAAAATAATAAACCCTCATCTAAAAATTACCATAAACCTCTATCCTAAATATTCCCAAAACCAAGAGGTACATAATACCCATAAACCTCATAAAAATGAAACCATTTACATAAAAAACATTATCTCTTAGCTCTTCAAAAACCTCAACCAATAGCCACCAAAATCCCTCCACCATGATCCATAAAAAACCCTCAACCCTCATCCCCAAAAAACCCTCAATCGTAATATCCAAAAAAATCAATCTTCCGAACTAAAATACACTATTTCCTTATCCAAAAAATACTCAACCCTAATCCCTAGGAAAACCTCAACCCATATCCCCAAAAATCCCAAAAACATCATCCCCAAAACACCCTCATCCCTAAAAACCATCATCCTTAAGCACTAATATTACTATACCCTCTTCCTTAATTATCATAAAATTTCATCCTAAAAAATTCTTAAACCCCCATCCTAGAAAATCTATAAACACACACCCTAAAAAACTATACCGTCATCCCTAAAAAATCCTATACCCTCATCTAATAAAATCTAATCCCTAATTCATATTAAACCCAAAACTCTCATCCCCAAAAATGATGAAATTGGGTGACTAATACCCAACATGTGGTGTACATTGATTACCACAACATATATGATGTTAGTTATATATACATGTGTTAGTATTACCTTAATAATGTTGATAAATTTTCATCCACTATATTTATGGTAATGTAATAAGATTATGTATCTTATCAATGGGTTATATCAGATTCCATGATATAATGAGAACGAAGAGATACTATGATTCTAATCATATTTTTATTACATATGGTCAGGATGAATCCTACATGTAGGACATATATGATGTGTGAAAATAATGTTCTAGGGGCTCATAAGCATTCAGACTGCTTCTCATGATTTTTGCACATGGTGATCTCTTGTAGTTGAGATCATGAAGTAACACTCTATATTTGGAATGCCACATGTTTTAGGTGTTATTTATTATTCGTATCTATGGAAATGAGTATTGGTATTCTAAAATGAGATTATTATCAATGTGTTCCATTTGATTTCATACATTTATTCATGGGGAGAACCATGACAATGGATTCATGGTGAGGTATTTTGGGTTTGGTGTGTCATTGGTGGTATGACATTAGTTGAATGATCAGGATTTTATTAGTCACGTCTGAGTTGAGGAAGAGATATCTAAGGCCTAGTTGATTCATATGGGAGACCATTCATAAAACCATGGACATGGTAGTCAAAGGTAAATCCATCTAGAGAGGTGAAGAAATAATAAAGCAAGAAAGGAGAGTGACATAAGTTTGTGTTCTACATTATGAGATACCATATGAAAAAAAGATTATATTACATAGTGCGTGTTCATAGGTTTGATGTCATAACAAAAAAATTTCATTATCTTTTTAAGGGCCTTGATGGATTTTTATATTATTAATTACTCTGTGAATATTATTAACTATTATTGAGATATTTACCTAGAGGGTCACAAATAATGTCACATTCAATAAACTGCCCTATTTTTTTTATAGGAATATTGGACATATTGTTGGCCACCACATGGTCTGGGTGCTGTCCATTTTCTATATATAACCAATAAATAAAAAATTCATTGATATTTATGTAAATAATAAATGTTTTGAATTTATTTGTTACAAGTTTTTACATGTGATATAGTAAAATCAAGGATTAATATTATATGAATGAACATTTTTATAAGTTCATAGGTTCATTTATTATTATTAGGAGTCACGAGATTAGTTAAGGACTCGTTTTTATCATCTAAAATTGGTTAATACATTATAGGCATGTGGTAAAATATAAATAATATTATGAAAAAATTATTTTGTTATAGTGCTTTGTTTATATCACTTATTTCTTGGTCATTTGTGGCACAACGGCTGGGGAACCGTAACATGATATTTTTGAATACACTATAAAAGTGAAGAAATGTTCATCCCAAATTAGAAATCAATTTGTTGGAATTGAGATCCTCCTTCTCCTCCTGATTACTAGAGAGATAATTTTATAACTCGAGCATACAATCCATGTTCATCTTCTCTCATCGAATATAGAGGACTATGGTGATAGTCTCAATGTAAAGGGTATAATTGGAGCTCCACTCTAGAACCCATTATCAAATGTATTTAATATGTGACTATTTGTGAAGAATGTGTGGCTAATCTAGAAGGGTTCTACGTCAAATCCTTCAAGACTGGAACATTGTCATCTTCATACAAATGAGCATGAATCTAATCATAATGAGTTAATCATTTGTTTTATTCATTATGCTCTGAATAAACCATGATGGATCCTAGGACCATACCATGGAATGATCAATGGAGATAATGATGTCTTGTCACTCTTGTGATGGAAAAAGTATAAATCTCCAACCCAACAATTTCCATTGCACACACTGATACCTTCAATTGTTATCATAGTGACCACATAGTTTTATCAGATCCAAATATAATATTTTTATTAATTTTTTATGAAGAGGATATTAAAATCATTCCAACGATTCTGATTGGGCATTGATTTGATTTCAGATAGCCATGTTATGGCCATCTTGAAAAGAAATTATCTATGAAAACTTGGTTTTTCGTATTTTTGTTGTCAAAGAAACCATTATATAAATCTGAATGTGTTTTATGTTTTTGGATTACATTGATTTTTTTGATAGTATGTAATAACAATTATTATTATTATTTTTTATAATAAAAAATATTATTATAATAAAAGGATCTTTAATGGGGCTATGTAATTTTAATGGATTTTTAATAAACCTTTGTAAAATTAGCTTAGCGGAATAACTAATTTAACAACAACAATAATTCTTTTTATTAGATATTTTTTTAGTTAGGAAATGATGGATTGAGATTAGAAAATATAAAAAAAAGTATGACATTGCTACCTGGCGGTCACACTCCTTTTGTGTGTGGCCCAACTCAGTGGCCATACCTCCTTCTCCCACGACCCACTATCCTTCTCACAATTACTCACATGGTTCACAACCTCCATATTATAAAAAAAAATTAAGCTCCCCATTTTTTCTAACATGGCACCCATCTCACTAAAATGGCCTCCGCCATCCCATGCTTGGTTGTCATAATCCATCCCTTGCATGGATTCCTAACCAAAATAAACACCACCCACAATATTCCATTGCCACCCCAAATATGGAATCTATGGTGGTCACACCTCACATAGCACAAACCCTATTGAAATAAACACTATCAGTAACCTCTTAAATCCAAGTTCGTACACTTCCCTATCAGTCATGAAAGACTTGCGGCCATGACTAATACTAATCAAATGTCGGTTTCCTCCTATCTCCAGACCATCTATGTCCACCATGAGTCTTAGATACCCATTCCATGCAACCATCCTCACCCATACATCACGCAGGAAATATGGCTTAGTTCCCAACCCCCCAAATTCATTTCTTGTCAGGCCATTGGTTACATATTCTGTTTCCCATAGGTTCTATTTGACTACATTTTCCCAACCATATGGTTTGATAGATCTTACAATCCAAGATTGGGTCGGGGTAGGCCTTTTAGTCTAAGACACCCCTATATGAGGTTTTCTTATTCTAAATGGGCCTACCTGGTTATGACCTAGTCCAAAAATGGAAAATATGGGGGTTTTCCAATCCAAGATTAATTTAACTAATAATATGCTAAATTATTTATTATTTTTGGTGAATCTTATAAGCAAGTAATTATATTATTTTCATGAAAATGTCTCATTTTCATTGAAATATGTGTAACGAAATGTGAATCCAATGATCATAATTTACATTTCTCCCATATAACCCCACACATACATGAACGTATATTTTTACATAGATGATGATGTTTATTAATACATAGAGCTCACCACAATGAGGTGGAAATCTAGATGAGAAGAGACTGCATTATACTGGGGAAAGAAGTGATATTATTTTTAAGTAGACATAGGTATGAAACCCCTTGGTCAATATTGAAATGTTATGTATTAGTCACATTTAGATGTTGAAGATGATTCAAGTTGAATTTGTTATTTTTATGCATTTTTTGTTATTTTATGCATGTTCTTGATAATTACGTTATCACATAAAATGATAAACAAGATAGAGTACAAAAAAATGTGACATATATTTTTTCAATAGCAAGTTCATTTCTTATTTTGAAAAAACATATTTAACATATTTAATATAGATTTATTAACATTCATTATTAAATAATAAAAATCCATCAAAAAAATATCAAGTCATATTGCCTTCCATTTCACACATATGAAAAAAATTTGGTGTTTTGGGAGCCCATTGGAAATAATTGAGAGTTATCCTACCACCAGAGAGTTCTCATGAGATTATTGGGATGAATTATCTAATGTGAGTCTCCAAGGATTAACCATATCAAAAATTCAATCACATTAGAGTCAATGAGTTGATGGAATCAATTTACGATTCCACTAAGCAGGGACATTACACAATATATAAAAGAACCACGGGTTAATGTGGTTGGTCATCCTATATCATACCAAATACCTATCTAAATAGTAGTGTGGTCATACCTTCTAGACTACGATTGGGGGTTTTTATGAATCATTATAATTGTATACCCTAGAAATATATTATTCCGAATATAACAACGGGGGATGTTATGGTTCAATAAAATATTTGGAGACAGTTAAATGATATAAAAATTAATTAATCAATCTTTCTAAAAGGTAATCATGTTAATGTATTGGATGCTAGAACATATTTTTTGTGTATTTGAAATGGAAATAAAAATCAACACTACTAAATTATCACTGTAATCAATTTTAGAAAGTGATAATATCCCTATCATCCATAACGTCCAAGAGGGGTAATGGTGCTCGTGCATGGAATTATGCCATGATATGAAGATATATGTGTGGGTATCCTAAAATCTTTTTGATCCTCCTTAGGGAGAAATCATGGTGGATATTGAAAAATTAATATATCATACAGATGACGCAATTGAAGTTATATGCATCATGATTCCATCCACATCAATTTGATTACAACAAATGCATGAGGATGAGGATGCCTAAAAAAGATAACTCATCAACAGAAATTATACCATAAGAATGAATGGTAAGAAGGGTCTGAAATATCTATTTATGTCTAAAGGTATATGCTAGAAGAAGGGAATAATGGACCTCATGTACTGAATCTGATTAGGTAAATTGAAAGGATATAATCCCTTGGGTTCAAATTGAATCATGACCTAAAAACTGGTCTCATTATTTCCTCGTTACCATCATTCTTATGAACTTTTTTTAATTATAATATTATTTACATGATTAAGTCACTTATAGTTCTTTTAGATTAATTTCTCCAAGCTTATAATGATACGAAGTACACCAATTGTTTAGTTCTTATGGTTAACACGGGGTGGAAGGGAAAGGCACAGGTGTATAAGGCCAAATCCTGACAGAAGACACCAATTATCCAACCTTACTAAAATCCAAGGATATAGAGGTAGTGTAAAAATCATGATTTGGACTTATTTTTTATGTAGAACGAAATGCCATTGGAAGCGAAATTGCAGAGTTGGGATGAAGAAGCTATGTTAATCATCTACATCATGTATTTTTTTCATTGAATGCAGTCATTCCATATCTACAACTTGTTTATTCTATAAGTAATGTGGGTCAGACATATTTTTTCGTATATAAGAACCATGGAGATTTAAAAATATTGATAACAATGAAGTGGATATCAGAGATGATATGGTGAATGTTTATTATCTGAGGAAGTGGGATATTATTTCCTTACATTTTTTAGTTTTTTTGTTCTTTCTTTTAAATATTTCTTATTATGTACCCCTTATAAATAGGAACACAATCTCTTTGTAAATTTTAGACACAATTGGATTTTGTTTTGTGTTTCGAAGTAAATGTGGTATCTTTATAAGGTGAAATTGTGTTATGTTATATAGTGTCTTTACAATGGTTTATTTATACTTGAATGTGGAAACATGTTAATGAAAATCAATGAAAAAACCAGTGAGCAAGATTCTCATTACACCCACCTAAGGAACATATGACATGGTCTTGTAAATTAGAACTAGTTATAAAAAATACAGCAAGTATAATTTTTAGACTATTTTAAGTTAAAAAACATAGATGTATGTTGGACTAGTTTACAAGGGAAAATAACTAAATAACCCTATATGGGAAGTGGTAAAGAGAGAATTAATTACAATAATTAAATCATGCTGATGTATATGGTCAATTTCACGTAGAGGCAATGGGTGGGTTTTCATAATTTATTACTTTTAAAAATGATTATAGTAGGTATGAATATATATACTTAATGTGGTATAATTTAGATTCCACTAAAACGTTTATGGAATACCAACATGGAATAGAAATCCATTATGGTAATAAGATTAATACACTTTGCTCTGACTAAAGTAGAGAGTGTATTAACTATGATTTCATTGATCACATGATGTAATGTGGTATTATATCCCAAATCAGTCATCCTTATACACCATAGTGGAATGGTTTTAGTGAAATGAGGAAATTGGCCATGCTAGACATGGTTAGATCAATGATGAGTTTGGAAAATATTCAATAATCCTTTCTAGGTATTCCTTGTAGACTATGAAATAAACCCATAAAATGTCACCAACTAAATATGCATATGATATTCTATATGAAATTTTTGTGTTGAATGAATCCCAGTTTGTTACATCACTTCCATATCTAGAAATGCATCATGTCTTCCCGCAATTACAATTCAATATTATGTATATATAAGTAATATTTCATGGATTATTCAGTACATTCTACTATGATTCCCTTTGTGTATCGAGACACGTGATGAATATCCACAAGAGATAATGTGTTATTTAGTGGTTCTCAAGACACAAGTACTTCATTTTTATACTTGAGTGGTTACATTACTAGAGTTTTATAGTTTTATTATCACCGAGTCAAGTGACGCATTACTCTTTTAGGATGATGAAACTCAAACATATACTGATGGAATAGAAGTAAATGATACTACTAAATGGAATGATTCGATGGATTATGAGATAGAATCCATGTATAAAAATCTTGTTTCGATTTTGGTAGACCCTCTAGCTCATATAATATCAATTGGGTGTAAAATGGTATTAATGGAAAATATGGACATGGATGGTAAGCTTAATAACTATATAGAAATACTGCATGTGAAGGGTTTTAAAATGGAAGTTATCCATGTTCACTTTAATCATCCCATAATGAAATTTGGTTTCATGAAAAACTGATGTGAGCCTTTGTTTATAAGAATGTTAATAAAAAATCCAATCTTTTCAATGTGGTATATGTTGATGTTATATTAATTATAGAGGAAATAATGTATAAGTTTTAAAATCAGTTAATGCATAGTTAAATGAATTCCTCACCATGAAAGACATAAAAACACTTAACCTTAATCAACAAAAAATTGAAATCACATTCCAAAAAACCCTCAAATGTCTAACCTATAAAAATCAACAACCATCATCCCTAAAAAACCCAAATCCCACAGCCAAAAAATAACCCTAAAAACCAAAACCATTAAACCGTCAACCCCATTCCAAAAAATACTAAACCCTCAACCTCAAAAATATAATCAACTATCACCGCCATAAATCCCCCGAACCTCTTCCCTAAAAAACCCTCAACCCTCATACCCAGAATACATGAACACAATCTCCAAAAACCATAGCCCTTATCAACAAAATATATAAACATTAATGCCCAAAAAACCTTAAACAATCAACTATAAAATATCATATTCCCTTGACTACTATAAAACCATATACTCTTTTTCCCTAAAAAAACAAAACCCTCATCCCAAAATATTATAAATCCCCATACCCAAAAACATTAAAATACAATATCCCCAAAAAACCCAAAATCCCCAACTCTGTAAATCCTAAAAATTAATACCTAAAAAACACACAACAATAAAACCTAAAAAAACACAAAACAATATTCCCCAAAAGTCCCCAAGTCCCCATCCCTAAAAAACCTTCAACCCTATTTCATAATGAACCCTAAACCACTATCCATTAAAACACCAAAACACACATCCCTTGTAAAATCTAAACCCCTAAAACTAATAAACAATCTGTCCCAAAAAATAATCAACCCACATAAAAAATAATGATTTTAAAACCTCAACCAAAAATTACAATGACCCCTTATAAAAGAACCATTAACCCTCATTCTAAAAAATCATGAATCCTCATCACTAAAAAACCCAAAACTCTTTTCCCCAAAACCAGTAACCCTCATCCCAAAAAGAACATGAATGTTATGGCCAAAGAAAAACTTAATTTTCATCCCCATAGAACTTTGATCCCGTTTTCCCAATAAACACTGAACCTCAAAAAAAACCTTAACCCCTTGTTTAAATAAACAAGTACCATCAGACCAAAAATAAATTGAATGATAATCACAAAAATAACCAAGAACCATGATCCACATAAAACTTTAAACCCTCAAACCCAAATATCCCACTACCCTAGCCCCAAAATACCCTCATCCCTCATTCAAAAAACCCTCATCCATCATCCATAAAACACTATATTCCCTAAAACGTAGGAAAACCTGAAGCCCTCATCCCAAAAACTCCCAAAACACTTACCCGAAAAAAATATAAAGTCATTGTCCCAAAATCCTCTAAAACCTTATTCTCCAAAAACAATTAATCCTCATCTCCATTCATAATAAACCCTCATTTCCAAAAAACCATAAAAAGGTATCTCAAAAAACCGTAAACCATATTCATTAAAAATATTCTAAACCCTGGGCCCAAACAAACCAATATCATCATCCCCAAAAAAACCACAAACCCATAACCCTTAAAAACCATACACATTGATCCCTATAAACCCCTAAATCCTGAACGAAAAATTACCCCAGACCATAGACCCAAAAAAAACATGAACACTCATCTCAACGATCCAAAAACCATTTATTACTTATAAACCCTAAACCCTCTACCAAAAAACCATCAACCCTAATATCCAAAAAAATACCTCATTCCCTAAAAATCCTAAATGATCCCAAAAAACACTTAAACCAATCCATTTAAAGAAATATAAATCCCCAACCCCAATAAATACCTCAACCCTCAATCCTAATAAAATATTCAACCATACACCCCAATAATTACTCCACCATCAACCACAAATAATACATCAACCATCATCACAAAAAAAACATTTACCACATCCAAAAAACAAAATGCCATTACCATAAACAAAATCATTGAACAGCCATAAAAAACAACACACCGTCATCCCCAAAAAAATCTCAAATCTAATAGATGAAAATCCGTACACCCTTAGCCTGAAAATACCCTTATCACATATCCCCAAGAAACACTGTAATTTTATCACAAAAACCCTAATTCCTCATCCATAATATTTCATCAACACTAAGCCCTAGAAAACACTCATGACTTAGTGCCGAAAAACAATATCCCCAAAACACACTCAACCCTCATCCCCAAACAACCCTCAAGCCATGTCCCCAAAAAACCTCCACCCCACATCTCCATGAAACCCTCACCCATCATCAAAAAATATACTACAACTATCATGCCCCAAAAATCATCCACCCTCCACCCTAAAAAACCATAAACCATCATCCCTATAAAACACCCAAACATAAGGCCAAAAACTTCCTTGACCCTAGGTCTCAAAAAACACTCAACCCTCATTCAGAATAAAACTGAATCCTTCATCACAAAAATTCTATGAACCCTCATCCCCAGAAAACCCACAACCCACATCCCCAAAAAACATTAACCCCAATCCCCAAAAAACATTAACCCCTATATAAAAAATTTACCCTTAAACCTCAATCCCCAAGAAATCAACAATGCTCAACCTCAAGTAGAACTAATCCCTTGTCCCGAAAAATCCCTAAACCCTCGTCCATAAAAAACAAAAAATATCATCCACATGAATCACTAAACCCCAATCCCAAAAAACCCCTCAATCCCCAGTCCAAAAATCCAAAACAATCATAATAAAATGACCCTAAAACCTCACCTCTATAAAACCCTAACCAAGATGACCCACAAAAACTTCTTCCCTAAAAGCCCTTCAATCCTCATCCCCAAAAAAATAGTCATCCCAGAACACCAAAAAAAACTTATACCCTCATTCCTAATAACCCCTCAACCCTCAGCCCAAAAACACCCTCATCCCTTAACCCTAAAAAAACGTAAACCCTCAATCCCAAAGAAAAAACCTAATCACTAGGCCACGAAAACTATAATCCATCGGCCAAAAAATAAGCTCCACTACTATTCCAAAATCACATGAATTTCTCTACTCCAAAACACCCCAAACCATTAGACTGTGAAACACTATACCTAGAGACCCAATAAAATTACAACCCTCAGCCAAAAAAACCCTCAAACCTCATCCAAAAAGACAATCCATATATCCAAAACCACAAAGCCTCAACCCTATAAAACCATTAACGTTAATCACTAGAAAATACTCAAATCTCATCCATAAATACCCTCAACCCTCAACATCAAAAAACAATACTCTAACATCCCTGAAAAATACTAATTTTTCATCCCTCAAAAACACTATAAACACAGGCCTAAGAATCAATGAACACGAAACCCCAAAAACAAGATCCATAATCCCTAAAACCCATAATTCATTTTAAGAAAAGTCCCTAATCAATAGTCCCCAAAAAACCAGAAACTGAATGACCAAAATAACTCAAAATAATAAGGAACAAATTATAGTAAAATCGTATCCATAAAAATCCCTCAACCACAACCCCAAAAATTCTTATGCCTCATACCAAAAACCCTAAAAACTAAACCCCAAATTACACTCACCCCTCATCACAAGAAAACCATCAATCCCAAAAAACCCTCAAAATGAATCCCCAAAAACTATCTACCATGAGCCCCAAAAACGCCAAAAACCTCATCCAAAACATCCCTAAACCCTCTTAAAAAAATTTCCATAATCCCTTGTCCATATAAATACTTAAACCCTCTTCCAATGAATACTCTAAAACCTTATCCCCAAAAACCTGAATTTTTTTCCAAATAAATACTAGACCGACATCTTCAAAAAAATATACCTTTGAGAGAAAAATGCAATCAACAATCATCTGAAAAAAAAACCATCAATCCTATTCCCCAAATATCCATAATCTACCCTAAAAACCCATAAACCCACAGCCTAGGAAATCCATAAACCGTCATTACCAATAAAAAAACCAAACCCATCTACCCTAAAAATCCCAGATCCCCCATCTCCTTAAAAACACGAACCTTATTCCCGTAATAATGTTGAAATCTCATTCCCAAAAAAGTAATTATCCACAAATCCAATCAAATCGTGAAAACTCATTCCCAAATTCCCAAAAACCCTAATCCCAAAAAAACAAGAACATTATGCCCAAACAAAATTATGAATCCTCAACCATGAAAATCCCAAAAGACCCATACCTAAAAACCATGAACATAAAACCCCTATAAATTAGTTCTCATCCCAAAAAACATAAATCCCTCATCCTCAAAAAACCCCAACTATGAACCCCCAAAAATCCCTAAACATTTATCCTAAAAAACTGTGAAAAACTAAATGAATAACCCTTGAACCCTATTCCCTAGAAACCATGTACCATATATCCAAAAAAAGATATTCATTTACAAAAATCCTTGAACCAACATTCCCAAAAAACCATGAAAAATAAACCTAAAAAACACTAAAAAGAATTCCCAAAAAACCATAAACCCTCCACCCATAAAAATATGAAACCTCATCCTAAAAATGGACCCTAATTACCAAATACCCATAAACCCTTATAGCCTAAAAATAATGAACTACAATAAAAAAACCAAAGATCACTCTGTACTAAAAACCCATGAGGCCTCTATAGTAAAAAATGTTAAACCCCCATCCCCCGGAACACCTGATTCCCCATCCAAAATACCCTTATCCCTTAGCACCATGAAATTACGAACCCTTATACCTACAAAAATAATAAAAAACCATCTCCATAAACCCTAGGCCCTCAACCACCAAAAAAATAGGACACTAAACCCCAAAAAACCATGAATCCTTTTCCTAAAATCTTGAACCATAATACCGATATAACAATAAACCCCCAAACCCATTAAATTATAATCCCTCAACCATAAAAAACAATGAACCCTCAGCCCCAAAACACCAAGACCATCCTGCACAAAAAATGGAAAACTAGGACATAAATATGGAATTACCATATCCATAGAGAATCAATTAATCCCCATAAAGAATACTCCATGAACTCATAGAGCTAATAAACCACGAAACCAAAGAAAAAATATAAAATCCTTTGCCCCAAAAAAACTGCGAAGCCTTAGCCATAGAAAAACGAAAAACCTAGAAAATCAGCCAAGGAAACCCCTAAACCCTTACCATTATTGAATCATGAACACACAACCACAAAAATCACTGAAACCATACCCTACAAATCCATGAATTCTCCACCCTAAAAAATCGTAACCTCTATGACCTACAAAGCAGTATACCCTCAATGCCAAAAACCCTTAACCATTGGCCTCAAAAAATCCTTCAACCCTCATTCAAAAATTACCACGAACCCTAAAATCCAAATAAATATGAACCCTTAGCCACAAGAACCCTCATTCCAAAAAAATAGATAAACTCGTTGTCACAAAAAACCCCAAACCCTTATCCCCATAAAACCATAGAAACTAATTCCTAAAAAAACACTTAACCACACATCCAAAATGGATTATGGACTCACCCCCAAAAATTAAATACACCAAAGCACAGAAAAACCATAAACTCTAATCTGTAAATATATATATAACCATGTCCCCAGAAAACATAAACACTAAATCCCAAAAAAACCTAAATTAAATGCCAATTAAAATGTTAAACCCTCACACTAATAAAACCACACCTTTAACCCTAACAAATAATAAACCTTTGTCCCCAAAATACAACAAACTATCATCCCTATCAATAAATAAACACTCATCATCATACATAACAAAAAACTCTGCTGGAAAAAACACTAAATCCCCATGACAAATACCCTGAACACTCAGCCAAAAACACCTTACCAAAAAATCACTAAAAGCCTACAACGGTTAACCCCCAAAACTCTAAACCCTCAGCCATCAAAACAATAAACCTCATCCCCCCAAAAAAATGAACCCTTATAAAAAAACCTTCATCCCAAAATAAAAATTAAACCTCATCATGAAAAAACCCTTAAACCCTCACCCCAATATAACCTTGAACCCTCATCCTCCAAAACCCGTGAACCCTCAGTCCCAAAAAAATCAAGAACCCTCATCACAAAAAACTCTAAAACCGTATCCCCAAAACAACATAAACACTCACCCAGAAAAACTGAAAACATCATCTTAAAAAATGTATTAACAACCATCTAAAAAAAATAAAAACCCTCATCCCCAATAAACCCTCATCCCTCAGCACCAAAAAATCCCTCATCCATAAAAGATCATCAAACCCATTCCAAAATACCCTAAACCCCCATACCCAAAAAACAGAAAACTATCATCCCCAAAAACCAAAAACCCAAAACCACAAATAACACTAAACCCATAGACCCAAAAAAACAATATACCCCCCAACCCCCTAAACTCTCAACCCCTAAAAATACATAACCCTCAGCACCAAAAAACCACAAAATAGAAATCCATCAAAATATTAAACACATATTCTTAAATAATTAATAGTCATGAAGAAAAGCATGAATATCTTTTCCCTAAAAACCCTAAACCCCCATACAATTAAAACACGAAATCCTCAACAAAAAGAAACCAAAATAATTCATAATAAAATAACCAAAAAACCTCAAACCCAAAAATATCATAAATTGTCATCCCCAGAACACCTATATCCTCAAGCAGAGAAAAACATATATACACGTAAGGAAATAAACATTAAAACTCAACTCCCCCAAAATCTAATCCCACAGTACGATAAAACCCAATACCCTCGTCCATAAAATTAAAAAACAATCATCCAACAAAAACCATTACACTCGATAGAGAAAATCCTTAAAACCACAACCCAAATAAACCCTAAACCATAGAAAAAAATACATATTTAGTATGACAATAATACATGAACTCTCAACCACAAAAATCGATCAACTAGAAAAGACATTAAAATAAAAACCCCATAAATCCCTATAGTCCTATTCAACAAAATTGTGTACCATCAACCACAAAAACAACATAACCAGTGTATCAAATAAACCCGAACCCACAACACAAATAATCCATGCCAACTCAGCCCTGAAAAACACCAAACCATCATCCCCCAATATCCAATGAACTGTTTCCTCCACAAAAATCATAGAACATCATCCCCAAAAAACTATAAACTAGATGACCCAATAAATTATTAATTCCCATTCCTAAAAAACCTTGAATCCCCAGCCCTAAATACCATGATCCCTAAGACCCTCTAAATCACTAATTCATTTCCTAAAAAACCTTGAACACTCATCCTTACAAAACTTGAAACTTGAATCCTGAGACAACCATGAACAATCTACTCCAAGAGGCACTGAACCACCAACCCCAGAAAATCTAGAACCCACATAACCAAAACCATTAAACCCATATCCTCAAAAAACCGTAAACCCTCATCCAAATATATATAGTGGACCTCTAAACCCCTTAAAATATTAACCCCTTGTCCCCAAAAACCTCAATCCCCATCATCCAAACACCAATACCCCCATCGAAAAAACCATGATCGCTTATTCAATATTATCCCTTAAACCTCATTCCCCAAATAACCTGAACCCCCATCCCCAAAATACTATTAACCTATATTATCAATAATCCATAACCATGAAAACATTTCATGAAAAAACTAGTACCCATATCCCCCCAATAACCATGAACCCACAGCCCCAAAAAACCCTAAACCCTCATCCCCATATAAAAGTAAAGTTATATCCATAAAAAACCCTCAAACCTCAACCTGAAAAAACACTCAATTATAAACACCAAAAAACAACAAACACTCATCCCAAATAACAATTAACCTTCATCCCCAAAAAATAATTACCCCCCCAACACTTAAACATCATACCAAAGAAATTGTGAAAACTCAACTTGAAAAAAAGAACCCTCTCCCCAAAATTAAAATCATTCAAAAAAACATTATTCCCTTATCTACCAAATACCCCAAAACCCCATCCCAAAAAAATCATAAACCCTCAACCCCAAAAAACTGTAATCACGCACTCCCATAAAATCTCAATACCCACTAGCTTTAAAAACTGTAACACCATAACTCTATAAAATCCTAAACCCAAATCCCAAAAAACTATAAATACTCAGCCCCAAAAAACCCTCCCCCCAACCCCATAAAACCAAAAAACATCAACCCCATAAAACCTTCAAAATTCACCACTAAAAAATCCTATAATCTTGTCTCTAAAATAACGAAAATTATCATACATATGAAACCATCAATATTCATCCACAAAAGAACCTCAATCCTGATACGTAGAAGAATACAAAACTTTTTCCAACAATGAAATATCTATTGGTCAAATTACATTTTATGTTGGTAAAACATTTTACCAACATATAATTCCTTGTGACTAAACCCTTGGTAAAACCGCAGTTGCTAAATGTTATATCTATAAATAAAATAGTTCTGTTACATTTAAATTAATACTAATAGATAATATATATGTTGGTCAAAATGTTTAGCAACATATTCATATAAATAATTTGTATATTGGTAATAATATAACCACAATATAATATATTTTATAAAATTACAAATAAATAAACTTTACAAGTTTTAATTTCCTGAATAGTTTTATATTATATTTTTTAATTTATAATATATAATACACTTGTTTTAATTATCAAATTAGATATTCTTTTCACAAATGTTAAATAATAGACTAATATTTATTATATTAACAATGGAATTCAATTAAAAATGAATCCTCATGTTTCATGATAAATAGGATAATAAAAAACCTAAGATCCATGTTTGACCCAACCACCCCCTCATGGGAATGTCAATTCTAGACTTCAATCATCCAGAACCCAAGATAGTAGATAAATTTTTACTCCCTCATAAGATATTTCATAACCTAAATTTAGGCCACTAGAATAAAAAAACCAATTCATCTCTAGTCCAAGTGAGGAACGTCAAATTGATACTGTTCCACACCCTTAAGTTCCAATATCTGCACCGCACACAACAAAAGTGAATACCGAAAAATAATTATAATATATCTACATGAATTGAAACAAAAAATACATAAAAAGATTTTATAGGGAATGGGAAGAAATAGATAAATCTTGTATACCAAATTCTTTCTACACTAATGGTATTTCTATTAACATAAAAGAGTGTGATATTTCGACATGGAAATCAGGTAAAAGAAAAAGACACTATATAAAGCGAAGTAAAAAATTCTAGAAATTAACTAATTAATAGATTTCTATTGGATAGTTGCCATTATATTTGAAGAATTTGTTACCCCATTATATGTGAACTATGTGTCCTTTTTTTCTCATGTTATTATACTTCTGAATCCAAAGCATAAACCATGAATCTTCTTCATAAGAATGAGTTTTTAATTAAAATGGAAGACAAAAAGAATAAATTAATTTAAACAGTTTATTTTGTATGAATGGAAATTTTTTAATTAAATATGTTAAAGAATATTCAGGGAAGTAATAGGTAAAATAAGAATGATAGAAAAAAGAAAATGATGAATATATCATGTTAATGATGTCTCAACAAATTCGAGTTCCATTTATACTAAACACATGCTCATTGAAAGTCACTAAATTTATGTATAATCATTAGTTATTATTCAAACATCATTTGTTAAAATAATAAGGTAGAAAAAAATCCCATTCACATAAATTAAATGTAAAAAAATTAACGCCCTACTCGATAATTTGGTCACATACCGTGGTTTTGTTTACATGAAGGAGAGTACACCACATACACCAAAATCAACTATATTAGAATTTTATATTATATACATGTGTATCAAATATGATTCTTGAGGCAACACAACTGCATAGTAATGGATACACCATTAAACCAAACTAACATTGTCAAACAGAAAATCTTCTATTAATGTGTGTTTTATAATATTAGGTGACACCATTACCAAGTGACCCAATCATAAAAACTAGTGTGGGAGAAATCCATAAAAAATGACCCAATTGAAATTATGTATATACCAGTGGACCCACACCTAAATCCATATACATTTATTTGAAAAAGGATTGATTTTAGAAAACGTGATGAAATCTTAATAACACATCACATATGGGGTAATTAATTTACCTGTGAATTTAGTAACAATAGAGTGAGATTTCACAACTATTTTGGATGAAAATTAAGTTCCACTCCAAGAATTATATCAATTTTAATCCTAATATAATATAATAAACAGACAATAGAAAGGGTTCCATGGCATGAAAAATCAAAAAACACATAAGTTGTAAGACCATTCCACACACTTCAAGTCAGGATTCTTCTTCAAAGGAAACCATTGATTTTTTGAAATTTTCATGTATTTATTTTTCTTCAAATCTTCCAACTTGTTTTTTTAGATTTGAATCACAAATTTTTCAAGGATATGCACAAGTTCAAGTGTTCCAAAATGATAGGCAAAAGATAGTAAGTACCAAGTCCGTACATTTTTTATATCAATTATCACTTATGATATGTGAATATGTTGAAGTGTTTGTAGATATCTTTTTTGAAGTTAAAACATCTTTATGTGGTTTTATTCATTAATTTCATTATATTTATTTTTTCATAATAGAATAAACCTCATTTTCTTCATTAGTATTGCACTACACAAATGGTAATGAGAATTGTGTTACTTTAAATAAACACAATTAATTCTTAAATAAATTGTTGTTTTTTTGTTTCACATAATAGGAATAATTTTAATTTAAATAAAAAATAACAGCACTATTTGATTAGTTTTCAAGAATTCTATCACTTTTTACAACAAATTATTTTTTCAACATAGTTTGAAATCCAATATGATCATCATGAAAACACTACCAAGTCATTGAAATACTATAAAAAGTAAAATTACAACATTGAAATAGTGACATTGAAGCATGTTAATGTAGATTTTTTTTAGAATATATGATGTGGGTTACCAAGATACACATTAAAATTTAACAAGTGTGGATCCTTTTTCTTTGAAAATGTTTTGGGTGAATGAATTTCATAAAATTTATTCATGTAAAATTTTAGTTTTAAACTTGAATCCTATGATAATGATACATTAATTAGATATTAATGAAATTTACTTTTAGTAATGTAATACAAATGAGGATGTTATAGACATATTATCATTAATTTTCTGTTCGATTGTATTTTACAAATAACTGATTATGTCCTCTAAACTATTGTTTGGACTATAAATGTGGGATTGATTATTATTACATACACTAACCAATTGTATGTTTTCCGTAAAAACATCATTAAATTGATCATTTTTGAGGTATGTGTCCATGTATGTGGTTATTTTTTCTTAAAAGAAACATTAATCCTTTTATAGAAAACAAAAAATGGTATGTATTTAATCATTTATTTGCGTTAGATACTATGTTATAGTTGATCAATGTCTATGTGTGCAATACAACCAAAAATTGGTGTTTTATTATATATTCAATAGAGTGAGATTTCATAACACATCACTTATGGTGGAATTCATTTACCTATAAATTTAGTAACAATAGAGTGATATTCCACATCTCCTTTGGTTGAAAATTGAGTTCCTCTTTTAGCATTATATCATTTTTAATCCTAATATAAAGTAATAAATAGAAAATAGTAAGGGTTCCAAGGCATGAAAAATAAATAAAACACATAATTTGTATAACCATGAAATACACTTCAAGTCATGATTCTTCATAAAAGGAAACCATTCATTTTTTGACCTTTTAATGTATTTATTTTTTTAAATCCTCCTTGTTTTTGAAGATTTGAATCTCAATTAGTTCAAGGATATGCACAAGTTCAACTATTCCTAAATGATAGGCAATGGATAGTAAAAACCAAGTCACTAAATAGTTTATATCAATTATCACTTATGATATGTGAATCCATTATAGTTTTCATAGATATATTTTTGAATTTAAAACTTATTTATGTGGTTTTATTATTTAATTTAATTATAAGTTTTTTTAGAAAAATAATAAACCCCACATTTTTCATTAGTACTACACTACACAAATTGTAATGGGAATCATGTTATTTTCAATAAACATAATCAATGTATAAATACATTTATGATTTCATTTTTTCTATAATAGTAATCATTTTAATTAAATTAAAAAATTAGCACCCAATATGAGTAGTTTCCAGAAATTCTCGCACTTATTACATCAAATTATTTGTTCAAAATATTATGAAATTCAATATGTTCATCATGAAAACACTTCCAAGTAATTAAAATACTACAAAAATTTAAATAAAAACCTTGAAATAGTGACATTGATGAATTGTAATTTATTAGTTATTTAGAAAATATTAAGTTGGTTAACAAGCTACACATTAAAATTTCATTACTGTGGATCAATTTTCTTTGAAAAGAAATTTTTTTGTAAGATTTTTATAAACTGTATTATTGTAAAATTTTAGTTGTTAGAATGCATCCTATGATAGTGATACATGACATTTTTATTAACGAAATTTACCTTTGGTTAAGTAATACAAATGAGGAACTGTTAAGCATATTATCATTCATATTCCGTTGCATTTATTTTTGTAAAGTACTGATTATGTCCTTTTAACTATAGTTTGGACTATAAATCTAGGATTAATTATTTTTAAATACACTAATAAAATGTATTAATTACATAAAAAACTCATTAAATTGATCATTTTAGAGGAATGTTTCCATGTAGGTGGTTATTTTTAATTAAAAGAAAATTCCATCAGATTATAAAAGAAATATAAATTGGTATGTATTTAATGATTTTTATGTGTTAGATACTATTTTATAGTTTATCAATGTCTATGTAAGATATAGAATTAGAAATTTGTGTGCCATCCTATGTACAACACAGTTAACTACTACTATTACACATATAATTGTGTGTGCATCATGTAATAGGAGTAGTCACATATCATTATGTGTGTAATAGAAACTCAAACACCTATGAATTCTCATCCAATATAGAATTAAAGTCCCATTGATAATGTTATATGTGTGTGTTTGTAATAGAATCACACATATACAGTTGTAGTGTGTGTGTTTGATTTAATCATAACTATCACTAATAAAATTTTGTGTGTGATAGAATCCCAAACACCAAAAAGTGTTTTCCAATACTATATAATTGAATTCAAAAGGATATTTTTTTACCGTAATACACCAAAAAAACAAAATACATGTTGTAAATAGGAACTCAAATAAAAAAATTAATAATGTAGAAAAATCCACTAAAAACCATTGATAGTCATTAAATATGTGACTCTCTGAATACTTGGAAGATCATTATTTGAAATTTTCCCTGACATCTAGATATCATCACTCATTCATGTAATTAAATGATTATTTAAATTGTTTTCTGTGGAATGTGGATTTGAGGAATAAGTTTTCCTATTTCATTGGAATTGGAAAAAGAGGGACTTTCTTCACTAGAGGTATCATAATAGTCCCATTACAAGCCATGATATATCCAAGCCCCTTTTAAAATATACCCTCCTATAATCTTGGATGGAAAACAATATTATATATATATATATAATACAAGTCTAATGTATTTAGAAAATTACATGTTTTTATTATTGTAGCTTCTTCTAATAACCCGTGAAAAAAAATTCTTCATTTCTTAGAGCATCCCAAACACCATTAATAGAGAAAATAGTCCATTCAATAGTAGAATTGATCTACTCAACATCTTATATTTTAGTAATTAAAAGATACCAATATTCAGAATCAATTTTTACTACTATATTAGTTATTTGGTGAAATGAAAATAAACATTTTCTTTCCAAATGTAAGTAATATAAATAATAAACACACCAGCATCTTGGCCAACAATTGATTAGGAAAGACAATGGAAACCAAAATGGAAATAAAACTAAAATTTTATTTAATGTTTATCTAAAACCATAGTTTCATACATAAATTGAGATTTGGGATTACTAGAAATATATAAATTATGGAATGTGATGTTGGTATTATAGGTATTTTGACTAATTAAAAAAATAATTTGTAGTTCATGGGAAGTCCCTGTATGATTATAACTATTGTGGATTATGATTTACAACAATCGGATAATGAAATAATATGGATAGAATATTTCTTATTTAGTGATGATTATGAAAATAAAATAGTATGAATTAAAAAATAGATATATTGAGATTATTATTTTGATAAGATTTGGAAAATCATCTAGAATTTTGGGCACTATATAAATATATCACAGTTGGATATTTTCATTATTATTTCACCCACCACATACATGGAAAATTCAAATTCATAATTTGTACTAGAAAATGTATGTATGGGTTAATTATCATGGTGATTTATTCATTACCCGATCATTTGAATGGTGAATTCATGCGATTATTTATTACATCCTTTTTTGGTGTTCTATTTAATTTTAGTCACACACACTACACATTTAAATTTGTGGGTGTATTAATAATTTAGGCCAAAATTTAGGTATATTCATGTACCCTTGTGTAAGTTAGTTGGTTGGAGGAGCATGGTAAATGTGTAGTGTTGGGTTTGAGTTTTATTTGAATATTTGGTTGGAATTCCTTTTTTTGTATTATATGTTTTCTATGATAATATATATGCTTAAACCACTATTAAATAATTTTTGGGATATATGTCTATATGATTCCAACTTCTTAAATTTTATACCGCATGGGGGTATGAAATTAATTACAATTAAAATAAAACTGTTAATTTTTTATGATACGTTCAAATGTTTTTCTAATTATTGATTTTTAAATTTTTTTTAATATTTATTTACCTGATAGAGAGGGTATATTTACCCTCACACGGTGTTCTATTCCTTTTCAATATAATAACATCTAGTTAATAGTTAGGTACTACTAATGTATGAATAAATATAGGTTGGGCCATTAAGAAAATGACTAAAATAATGATATCAAACATATATATTCATCTATAAAAAATATTATACGATTTTTTTCATGGCTTTTCTATGATTCCATACCACAAATCCTCATTGAAATATATAGTAAAATACACCCATGACATGGATAACATATCTTGTTATTCCACTCTTGAACCAAAAGTAAAACTAAAACAAAATCTACTGATAATAACCTATGTAGTCCTAATTAAATTAATATTATGTAATCTTAAATGAAAATGGAATTATCAACTAAAAATTTCCTCCAATCCAAATGTATTTCTCAAAAATACTACTTCCATGTATCAATTATTATATCCATTATATTTATTATGTAGAATTAATTATTACACAACTGAACAATCAATTGAGGAAGTAGTAATTAAATTTTGTTATGTTATAATTATATATAACCATTAAGTTTTTATATTACATAAATTTTGAAAACATATCTCACAAGTTTTACATGCAATTGGCTTGAGTAAAATAAGGACCCACCTATAAGTTATTCATGATCTCCCAAACCCAAGGACTCATGAAATTTCAATTTTAATCACTATCTAATGGTCTAAAAACATATATTGGAAGTCTAAATGTGTCTAGAACAGATATAATAGGGAGGTTTCTATGATATATTTACAATAACCCACCAACTGATTTCAAAATAAAAACTCAAAATTAAATTACAGAAAAATTTATTTCATAATTGAAGCAAAATAAAATCAATTTACATTAATATCTACAAGATCTTTCTTGAATAATTTATAACATCAATTTTGGGTCCCAAAAAATTGATATGATATTTCAATTTCAATAAGTGGGTTGTTTCCAAGAGGGGGTTGTTTCCCATGTCACATGGTATGAATCTCCCTAAGAAAACAGGCCCACCAACACAAGAGGAGAAAAACTGAATTAGTAGAATCTATTTTACCTCAAAGGGTACTATCATGTATGGAAAGATATATAATAGGCTTGATGATTCATTTTTTGTAAGAATTGTTGGATGATATCATTCTTATATAACATATTTACATTCCAATGATTCCAAAAACAATCTTAAAGAACTTGAGTCATATAACAGAAATGTTCCAAGTGTATGGAGGAGATGAAGAACTAGTTGTGATAGGATACAATGATTTCATTTTCCAGATAGATCATTTTTATTTGAAATTGTAGTCATGCAATATATATTTCCAAAATGGTGGTGAAATGAGGTGGAGAAGAATGAAGCAATTTTTGGTTTCCAATTCTACATCATATTCAGATTATATAGTAGATTTTAATGAAGAAAAAGATAATTTATGGTCATGTATTGTTGTCTCATAAATTACTATGGTTCTTAGTAGTGATAGCCAATTTCTGTTTTTGTATTGTACTGCAGGAGTGGTGTTTTCCATGGAGCATAGGTGAAAATAGAGGTAAAATCAAACACTTCGGTAGATTGTGACTTTCTAGAAGTTTTTTCTAGTTCATGTACGATTGTTGAAAGTTAGTGTCCTACACAAAACATTTGACGTGGATTGTTTACCATTGAATTTATACAATTTTTAAAATATAAATGTGTTATTGTTATGAATATACTGTCATTAATTTTTTGTCTAATACATTTATTTTAATCTCCATATATTATGTGTGGTATAAAAGGGTTATATCAGGTCCTAAGATATTAAATGAACCTGGAGGTACATTGAAATTTACATTAATGTAATTTCATGTGGTCCACATACCTCACAATGACATGATACCGATGATTTGAGACTATCACATGTTGGTGCTCATAAGAATTGATATTTATTCTCATGAAGTTCAGACATGGGGATCTCAGGTTTTTATGATCATGAGGATATAAATTCTAATAGGAATGACACATGTTCTATATGTGATTGTTTGTTCTAAATCATGAACATGTGAATTGGTGTCTTAAATTGAGATCCTTATCAATTTCTGAAATTTGATAGAATACTTCGATATGACAATGGTTGAATGATCAAGATTGGATTTTTTATTAATTTGGAGTTGAGGATGAGATATCCCATGCCTGATTGATTAAAATTGGATCACCCTAATAAATTCATGTCCATTGTAGTTGAAGATAAATCCTTCTATGTAGATCATCAGTAAATAAATCTAGGGAGGATGATGACACAATTGTGCATCTTTATTTATGATATACCATATAGAAAAGAGATTATATTACCTAGTGGATCTTCATAGGATGGTTATAATTTATATTTGAATTTTCATTATCCCTTTAGGGTTCATGATGGGTTGCTAGAAATTTATAATGATGTTTGAATTTTATTCCTTTCTATTTAAAAAATACATAGAGGGTTATAGACAATAACTGGTTATATAATCTACCCCATTCTATTAAAGTTGAATATAGGGCATGATGGGAACCACCATAAGGTTTGAATGTTGTCCAAGTTTGATTAATCACAAATAAATTAATAAATTCATTGTTATTATAGTAATTAATAATTTGTTTGAATATATTTATTACAAGTAATTACCTGTGATTAAGTAAATAAAGGTAATTATATTTCCCAAACATATATCATTATAATATTACAGGTTCATTTAAGGCTATCAAGAGTGTTGATTCATGTTAATTACTCAGGTTTATCATTAAATATATTTTAATATATAATAGGTATCTGATAAAATAAATATAGTATTATGGAATAGTTGTTTGGTCATAATTAATTATTTATATCACATATTTAGTGGAAATATAAGGCATGTGTACTGTGGAACCCAAACTGTGTAATTTCAAATCAATTATATATGTGGAAATATGGTCATCAAAAATATGAATTAATTTTGATGGAATTGAGAGCATCACTCTCCTCCTGGTATTTATACAGATAATTACCCAATCTGATCATATGATCCATGATCATCTTCTCACATAAAAGGAAGAGGATCGTGGTGATTGTCGATACAACAATGTGATCAACAGTTCTCTGTCCTAGGACCCAGAATATGATGAATGCTGTATATGATAATTTTATAAGATTTTTTGGATGATCTATAGGGGTTCGACATTGGATCCTGATTGAAACTAACTCTAGAAACTTCATATGGACTTGCACACATCAAATTGTAAAGAGGTAATAATTCATTTTTTATAGTGCTGTTATTAAACCTTAAAGGATCCTTGGACCGTACCAGGCTAGATTGCAAAAGATAACGATATTTTGTAACTCTGATAATTGATGGATTTTAAATCAGTAGCCTATATTCTTTGACTAGTCACCCCAGTACAAATAAAAAAACTATAAACCCTCAACCACAAAAAAATTTCCCCATCCTTAAAAAACCCTAAAATCTCATCCCCAAAAAAACATAAACCCATATCCCCTAGAAACCCTAATCCCTCACCATATAATAATTTATACCGTTAGATCCAAAAAAAATCCTTAAGTATCAGAAAAAAAAAAGTTTCACAACCACCCCCAAAGGATTGACAACACAACACCCCAAGAAATATAATCCATAAACCGAAAAACACCTAACCCTTAGCCCCAAAACCCCTATCCATTATCCCTAAAAACAATATTCTTTCAGGAACAAAAACCCAAAAACAAAAAACACAAAAAAACATGTAACCCATATACCTAAAAAAATGTATAACCTCACACCTAAAAGACCATCAACCCTCAACCCAAAAAACCATCAAACTGTCAGCCCTAATAACATAAAACATAATCCCCAATAAAACCCTAAATCGTCAATCCCAAAACACCCTCAACCCACAATCCCAAAAAAATCCTCAAGCCCATTCACCTATAAAACATAAAATCATGGTCCTATGAAAATACATAACCTCAGCCCTAAAAATCCATAATCCAATAGCACTAAAAAACCATAACAATTATCCCCATAAAACCGTAAACCCTAATCCCATTAAAAAATTAACCCTCATCCTCAAAAAATCTGAAACACTTATCCACCTAATACCTTATACTGTCATCCATAAATAAAAACCATGAACCCAAATCCCGAAAAAACCATTAACTCATTGCCCAAAGAAACAATGAACTCTCAGTCCAAAACAGTGAAGCCTCTACACAATGAAACCCAAAATTCAATGTTCCCAAAAACCCTCAATCCTTTGTTCCAAAAAAACCATGACCCTTACGCCCAAAAAAACTATAATACTATAACAAAAATCCTCAACCCTCATTCGAGAGAAACAATAATTCATCATCCCTAGATAACCATAAACCAGGAATCCAAAAAAACCCTCAACCCCCAGTACCAAAATACCTTGAAACACCAACCACAAAAAATCCAAAAACATCATCCTCAAGAAAACCATAAACACTTAGCCCCCAAAAACTTCTATAATGATACCCCAAAAAACCAAAACCATTATCCCCAAAAAACCATTTACCCTCATCAAAAAAATCATAAACCATCCTCTATAAATAACTCTGAACCCTCGTCCGCCAAAAACCGTAAACCCTCATCCCCAGAAAACATTGAATCCTCATTTCTAGATAAAACAGAACACACCTACCCCAATAAATAACTTAATGCTCCTACCCTAGAAATCATCAACACTCAACATGAAAAAAACCTTTACACTTTTCTCCAAAACCAAGACCCCATCTCCAAAAACCCAAAATCCTCAGCCCTTAATAATACCTATCCCATCAACCCCAAAAATCACTTATTTTTTAGTGCCAATAATCCTTATTCCATCAACCCCAAAAATCCCTGAATCCTCATCCCCAAAAATCCATGAATCATAATCCACCAAAAACTATATAACCTTAGATAAAAACCGAAAACATCATCCCCAAAAAAACCCAAAGATTGTATCCCAAAAGAATTCAAAATATCTATCATCCCTCTATTAAACAATCCTCAACCCTCATCCAAGAAAAACAAAAATCCACATCCACAAAACACCCTAAACACTCAACCTCAAAAAAAACATCACCCTAAACCCCAAAAAATAGTAATATTTGAAACATTAATATTCCATTTCCAACATCCCCACAATCCACATAACCCTCTACCACAAATTACATTGAAAAATCAAACCTAAAAACAAAAAATCACTTGCCCAAAAAACCATTACACCTTAGCAAAAAAAAAACCAAAACCTCAACAAATGAAAACTCTAAACCCTAAACCAAAAAAAATTGAACCCTCACCCCCAAAACACTGATCCCTTACCCAAAAAAACATATATCCCTCATCCTCAAAAATCCCTCATCTCAGGCCCCAAAAATCTCCATTCTATCATCCCCAAAAAACCCATCAACCCTCAGCCACAAAAACCCATCAAACTGCATCCCCCAAAAGTCCTCAACCCTAAGCCCCCAAAATACCTAAACAGTCATCATGAAAAACCCTCTAAATTCAAAAACAAATCTATAAACCCTTAGACATTAAAAATACTTTTCCCTAAGCACAAAAAAACCACAACACCTAGCGGGTAAAAAAACTCTTACACCTCATAATTTAACCCCATACATCCTATGAAATGTATCAGAGAAAAAATAAATCTAATGCCCCAAAAAAACCTAAGAACATATCCAAAAAAAATATCTCAACCCTCATCAATAACACCCATACCCCACATCCCCAAAAAACCCTCATCCCTTAGTCCTGAAAAACACTCAATCCTCATTCGAAAATACCCTCAACCATCAATCCCCAAAAAAACCTAAATGCCCAAGAACAAAACCCATAAACCCTAAATACAAATAAATTAAACTATAAAACATAAATGTATTCAACCCTCCATCCCAATAAAATCATAACCTCTGATCCCCACAAAACCCTAAATCTTAATCCCTCAAAAATCATCAACACTCAACCCCAAAATAACCCAAACCCTCATCCCCAAATATGTTTATGATGCAACCCCCAAAAATGTCAACCATCATATGTAAAAAATAATCAACCCTGATCCCCTAAAAATTCACAAACCGTACTCCCAAAAAAAATATCAGTCTTTTAGAAAAAAACCTTAACCTTATCCCCATGTAACACTCAACCCTCATCCCCCAAAACCCTTAAATCCATTGCACAAAATTTACATGTAACATAAGAATGAAAAAACCAAAAAATAATAAACCCCAAAAACCCTAAATCATCAGTCCCAAAATAACCATACTATATGACCTAAAAATCCATAAACCTTCATCCATACAAAACCCAAAACTCTCAACCCCCAAAAAACCCTAAACTATCACCCACAAAACCCATGAAATCAAAATCCAAAAGAACAATAAACCCTTATCTCAAAATAACCCTAAAACATCATACAAAACAATACTAAACCCTCTGCCCCAAAACTCTAAACCCTTATCCCAACAAATCCATAAAATCATAGCCCCAAGAAAACATCAACCCTCAGCCCCAAAATTCGTAAATCTTCACCCACAAATTTCAGTAATCTGTTAGACCCAAAAATAACATGACCCTAAGCACCATGAAATACATTAACAATCAACCCAATAAATCACTAAACCCTTAGAACCATTAAACAATTAACCCACATCCCCAAAAAAATCCTCAACTCAAATCCCCAAAAAACCCAAATCCCCCAGGCCCATTAATCACAAAAAAAATTTCCATAAAAAAACACTACCATTGGCCTCAAAAACCATAATAACATATCCTAAAAAATAATCATAAAATAGAAAAGAAAAACAATGATTCCTAATCCCAAAAAATCTCTCTACCCTAATCAGTAAAAAACCATGATTTCCTCGCACCAAAAAACTATGAACAAATAACTCCAAAAATCCATAAACCCAAAGAAAAAAACACTTAATACACATACACATAAAACCTTAAACCATAATCCCCATAACTCTAAACCCTTATCCATAAAAACCTTAATCTATGTGATCTAAAAAAACCATATACAGTCAGAAAAAAACTCTAAACCCACATCATGAATAAATTCCTAAATCCTCATGCCCAAAAAAACCTAAACCTAATACAACACCAAAACCCAAAAAATTCAAAAAAAAACCTAAATCATATTCTTCAAATATATGTACACCATAGTCTCCATAAAACCATAAACCTAGAGCCCAAAAAAATCTTAAACCCAATACTAAAAAAACTATATACATTCAACCTCAAAACCCATAAATCTGATCCCCAAAACCCCTAAACTGGTATCTCTAGAATTACATTAACCCTTATCTCCAAAAAACTAAAATATATCTTCCCCAAAAACCTGAACCCTCATCCCCTAGACCCCTAAATCCTCATCCACATAAACCCAAAAAAAGTCATCTCCACAAACTCATAAACCCTCATCCTAAAAAATATAGAAATCATCAGCCCCAAAAAACCCAACAACCCGAGCCCTTAAAAACCGTAAACCCTCAGCCCTGAAAAAGCCTAAACACTAAACCCAACGAAACATAGACCCTTATCCATATAAAACCATAAAACATCATCCCAAAAAATGATAACACTTATCAATGAAAAACCTAAAAACTATAACCCAAAAAACTCATAAACACTCATCCCTAAAAATACACTACCCCCATAGTCCCAATAATTTTTATTCCCTCATCCCCAAAAAGACACTAAACCCTAATCCAATAAAAACCTAAGTGCTCATCCCCCCAAAAATTCCAAAACCTTATCACTAAAAATACCCTAAACCCTCAACCCAGAATTATAAAATACTCATAGACCCAAAAAACCCTAAACCCTCAGCCCAAAAAATATCAAAACCCTCATCCCAAAAGACCGAAAACAACTACACTAAATATCCCTAATCCCTCATCCATAAAAAAACTAAACCATAAAAAATTAAAACCATAAAACCTTATCAATAGAAAACACTAAACCCTCATCCCAAATTTAACCTACATCATCCTCCTGACAAATCATAAACCCATTTCCCAAAAAATACCCTAGATCTTTATCCTATAAAAACACAAAAACCACATCCCATAAAAACCATAAAAACCAATCAATAAAAAACATATAAATACCAATCCCCAATAAACCCGAAACCATAACCCCATAGAAAACCCTAGAACATATACACTATAAAACAATAAAACATTATCCCAAAATTCTCCAAACATTAAGACCCAAAATAAAATAAGCCATCATCCACCCAAAACCCTAAGAGTTTTTCCTAAAAAAACCATAAACCCTCAGACCCAAATAATAAGAAACAGTTATCCCAAAAATCCCAAAACCACCTGTTCTAGAAATCCCTCAACCCTCAACCCTAAAAACCCCTCATCCCTCGCTAAAAAAAATCCCTAAACCATCATCCCATGAAATCAATGAACCTTTATCCCTAATAAATTCTGTGTCCTGATCCCAAAAAAGAAAAAACCTCATAAAAATTTATAAACCTTGAGCCCTAAAACACCATAACCCCAGCCCCAAAAATCCCTATGCCTTCGGAACCAAAAAAACTTATAACATCTTCACTGAAACACCCTAAACCCTTAGCCCCAAATCCATAAAACCATAGCACCAAAAACCCAAAACCCTCAAAATCATAAAACTCTAAACTCTAATCCCCCAAACCCTAAATAATAATCCCTTGAAAACATTAAAACCTTATACCCAAAAAAGGACCCTAAATTCCAATGAAACTTAAACCATCATCTGCAAATGAATCAAAATCCTCAGCCTCAAAATACCCGGATCCCACAACACCAATGAATCCTAAATGCTCATACATCGGAATCTGTGAAGCTGGATTCTTATAAACCATTAAAACCTCATCACCAAAATACTATAAAAAATCATCTTAAAATAACACTTATTCCTTAGCCTTAGAGATCCCCAATCCCTTAACCCATAGAACCCTAAATTCATATGCCCAGGTAACCCAAAACCGTAATTCCTAGATTCCATTAAAAATACATCCACATCATACACTAAAACATCATTCCCCAAAAAACCTTAAACCAAATTCCCAAAAAAAACCATTAATCCCACATCACCAAAAAACTCTTGGCCCTCAAATACAAAAAACAAGAAACCTATACCTCTAAAAAAACCTAAACCCTCATCCCCCAAAACACCATACTCTCAGTTCCAAAAAACCCTAAACCCTCAATCCTAAAAAAGATATCACTCAACAAAAAAATCCCATTATTCTTTAGACCAAATAATCCTAAACACTCATCCCTAAATAACATTCAATATTCATCCAAAAACAACATATAACACCCAAAACTAACAAACCCAAACATCTCAATCCCAAAAAACCAAAAATCCACAAACCCACAAAATAGTAAACCAACGTCCATAAGAAACTCCAAATTCTCAACCCCAAAAACCCATAAACGTATGTTCCCAAAAAACTAAACTCTCTGTCCCAAAAAATTTAGACCCTCATCCTAAATAAACACTAAACATTCATCCTTAAAAAACAATAAATCTTGACCCTATCAAACATGAAACCCTCATCCATAAATAACCCTATTCATTTTTCCCCAAATAATCCTAATCAATAATCCCCAAAATAACCTAAAATCATATATCGAAAAAATATTAAACCCTCATCCCCAATAATCCCTAAAACCTCAGCCCAAAAAACTATAATCCCTCATCCCCATAAAACCTTAAACCCTCATACGAAAAAAACCAAATACACAAAAATTATATTCACATAGATCTAAAAATATAAAAAACATTACATAATGAAAACCATAAACTCTCATACCCTAATAAACCTAATCCATAAGCTGAAAAAAGCACTTAACACTCATCTCCAAAAAACTCTAAACCCTCAACTACAAGTAACAGTAAACAGAAATTTCTATGAATAATATAAACCCTCTTCCCTAAAATACCATAAACCAGAATCCCCTAAAACTATAAATTATGAGACCCAAAACACTCTATTCTCTCATATTTCAAAAAAAAACATATACCCTTGGATGATAAAAAACATTAAACCAAAATCCTCAGAAAACCCTAATCACTCCACCATAGATAACGTAAAAACCTCATCCAAAAAATCCACAAACAGAAAATTAAAAAAATTCTAATCCCCCAGTCCCAAAATACTGTAAACACTCAATCCTAAAAACAATAAAATTATTAACCAAAAAAACAAAAAACCATCTTACCAATGAATACCAGATACACATAGATATATAATACCTTACTCCGGCATTCCCAGAATACCATAAACCCTTAGTGACAAATAAATAATCCCTAAATTTATGAAAGCTATAAATCTCTTACACTAAAATTTCCAAACGCTCAGTCCCAAATTTCATTATAACCACAACACACACAAAAACTATACTATAATACTTATGAAAATATATAACATAAGCCCAAAAAACCATAAATCATTTTCTACAAAAACTAGTAAACCCTAATCCAAAATTCCCTCTAACCCCTCATCCTCAATATCCTGAACCCCTCGACCCTATAAAATATAAAACCTCTTCCCCCAAAAACCATAATTCTTCAACAACAAAATATATAAACCCAAAACATCAAAAATCCGAAAAACCCTTATCCCAAAAAAACCGGAAATCCTTATCCCAAAATAATTAATACCCTCAACCCCAAAAAAACCAATCCCTCAGCCCCAAAAACAGTAAACACTCATCTCTAAAAAACCCTAAATCCATTTTCCAAAAAACCATAAACCATCAGCCCCATGAAAAACTAAACCATCATCCCTAGAAAAATATAAAACATCTTCCCCAAAAGACCACAGACCCTCATCCCAATATAGACATAAACCCTTATCCCAAAAAATTCATTAACCCTCATACCAAAAAAACCTAAACCATTATACCAAAAAAAACTACAACCCCTCAACCTTAAAAATACAATTATCTCTTCCCAAAAATTTCTTAAACCCTCCTCTAAAAAATTCACTAATCCTTGATCCCCAAAATTCCCTAAACCCTCATTCCCAAATAATCCTAATCCCATCCCCAAAAATCCTAAACAGTCAACCCAAAAAACACTGAACTCTTACAATAAAAAATAATAAATCCTCATCCCCATAAAAATATTAATCATTAGCCCCAAAAAACCCTAAAACCATCTCTCATAAAAACATAATACTTATACCCACAAAAAAGGACAACCCTAATACCTTAAAAACCCTTAACAACGATCCCCCCAAAACCCAAATCGTTTTTCCACAAACTCCTACAGTCCTTCACCCCAAAAATCTTAATAACTCATATAAATAAAACCCTAAACCTTCATACACAAAATAAAAAAAACACCACCCCTAAATATCCATAATCCCTTGGACCCTAAAAACCCAAAACCCTAAAACCAATAAAATCATAAAAATTAACCCCAAAAATATATAATACATTATCCCAAAACAACAATATATCTTCATCACAAAAAACATAAACCCTCTTCCCCAAAAAACATAAACCTTCACCCATATGAATCCATAAAATATAATCTCTAATGACTATAAACCCTTATCCCAATGAAAACCTATACTCTTGGCCCCCCAATACCCTAAAACCTCATCGAGATAAAAACCTAAACCCTATGATACAAAAAACCACCATCCATTGGCCTTAAAAATATCTGAACCACTTTCCCCAAAAAATCTATATCCTCAACCACAAACACCCTTCAACCCTCAGCCTAAAAATTCCCAATACACTCTGGCCCAAAAAAACACAATCCTCATCACCAAAAAGGCAATGCAATCCTCCCAAAATTAGAAAATCCATTAGTCCTATGAATCCCTAAATAGTCATCACCATAAAACCCCAAAACCCTATGCCCTAACATATCCTAAACTCTATCCCCATAAAACACTAATCACTAAAATCAAAAAATACCTAAACCCTCCAAATTAATTAACCCTACACCATCAACCCAAAAATAACCTAATCTATTAGTCCAAAAATGCCCAAAATACTCATCCCCAAAAACTGACAGACCCTCAACCCCCCAAAACCCCAAATACTCATCCCCAAAAGAATCCATGCCCCCTCTCCCAAAAAACACTAAACCCTTAGTTGCAATAAAACCAACAACCGACAGAAAAAAACCATTATACATAAAATAAAATATACTTAAACCCTAAACCCTAAGAAACCGGTATCATCCTCACCAGAAAACCATAAACCCCGGCCCAATAATACAGTAATTCCATAGTAGAAAAAACCAAATCCCTAAGACCAAATAAAATCATCCTTCCAAAAGGCCTCATAATTTAGTCCCAGAAAACCCTAAACAATTGCACCCAAATAAATCATTGACCCTAAAATAAAAAAATACATAAACACTCAACATGAAAAACCTTATATCCATATCCCCATAATCCCTTAAAATGTTCACCCAAATAAACCCTCAACCCTATGAACAAAAAACTCTCAACCCCAATCCAACAAAATAATAAACCCTCATAAAAAATTATTGTAAACCTCTATCCGAAATATTCCCAAAACCTAGAGGTACATAATACCCATAAACCTCATAAAAATGAAACCATTTACATAAAAAACATTATCTATTATCTCTTCAAATACCTCAACCAATAGCCACCAAAATCCCTCCACCTTGATCCATAAAAAACCCTCAACCCTCATCCCCCAAAAACCCTCAATCATAATATCCAAAAAAATCAATCTTCCAAACTAAAATACACTATTTCCATACCCAAAAAATAATCAACCCTAATCCCTAGGAAAACCTCAACCCATATCCCCAAAAATCCCAAAAACATCATCCCCAAAACACCCTCATCCTTAAAAACCATCATCCTTCAGCACTAAAATTACTATACCCAATTCCTTAATTATCCTAAAATATCATCCTCAAATATTCTTAAACCCCCATCCCAAAAAATATATAAATACACACCCTAAAAAAACTAAATCGTCATCGTTAAAAAATCCTATACACTCATCTAATAAAATATAATCCCTAATTCATATTAAACCCAAAACTATCTTCCCCAAAAATGATGAAATTGGGTGACTAATACCCAACATGTGGTGTACATTGATTACCACTACATATATGATGTTAGTTATATATACCTGTGTTAGTATTACCTTAATAATGTTGATAAATTTTCATCCACTATATTTATGGTAATGTAATAAGATTATGTCTCATATCAATGGGTTATATCAGATTCCATGATATAATGAGAACGAAGAGATATTATGATTATAATCATATTGTTATTACATAAGGTCAAGATACATCCTACATATAGGACATATATGATGTGTCAAAATAATGTTCTAGGGGCTCATATGCATTCAGACTGCTTCTCATGATTTTCGCACATGGTGATCTCTTGTAGTTGAGATCATGAAGAAACACTCTATATTTGGAATGCCACATGTTTTAGGTGTCTTTAATTATTCGTATCTATGGAAATGGGTATTGGTATTCTAAAATGAGATTATTATCAATGTGTTTCATTTGATTTCATACATTTATTCATGGGGAGAACCATGAAAATGGATTCATGGTGAGGTATTTTGGGTTTGGTGTGTCATTGGTGGTATGGAATTAGTTGAATGATCAAGATTTTATTAGTCATGTCTGAGTTGAGGAAGAGATATCTAAATCCTAGTTGATTTAGATGGTAGAACAGTCATAAAACCATCAACATGTTAGTCAAAGGTAAATCCATCTAGAGAGGTGAAGAAATAATAAAGCAATAAAGGAGAGTGACATAAGTTTGTGTTCTACATTATGAGATACCATATGAGAAAACGATTATATTACATAGTGCGTGTTCATAGGTTTGATGTCATAACTAAAAATTTTCATTATCTTTTTAAGGGCCTTGATGGATTTTTATATTATTAATTGATCTGTGATTATTATTCAATATTATTGAGATATGTACCTAGAGGGTCACAAACAATGTCACATTCAATAATCTCACCTATTTTTTTAATAGGAATATTGGACATATTGTTGCCCACCACATGGTCTGGGAGCTGTCCATTTTCTATATATCACCAATAAATAAAAAAATCATTGATATTTATGTAAATAATAAATGTTTTCAATTTATTTGTTACAAGTTTTTACATGTGATTTAGTAAAATCAAGGATTAATATTATATGAATGAAAATTTTTATAAGTTCATAGGTTCATTTATTATTATTTGGAGTCACGAGATGAGTTAAGGACACATTTTTATCATGTAAAATTGGTTTATATATTATAGGCATGTGGTGAAATATAAATAATATTATGAAAAATATATTTTGTTAGAGTGCTTTTTTTATATCACTTATTTATTGGTCGTTGGTTGCACAATTGTTGGGGAACCCTAACATGATATTTTTGAATACACTATAATAGTGAATAAATGTTCATCCCAAATTAGAAATCACATTGTTGGAATTGAGATCCTCCTTCTCCTCCTGATTACTAGAGAGATAATTTTATAACTCGAGCATAGAATCCATGTTCATCTTCTCTCATCGAAGATAGAGGACTATGGTGATAGTCTCAATGTAAAGGCTATAATAGGAGCTCCACACTAGAACCCATTATCAAATGAATGGAATATGTGACTATTTGTGAAGAATGTGTGGCTAATCTAGAAGGGTTCTACGTCAAATCCTTCAAGACTGGAACATCGCCATCTTGCTACAAATGAGCATGAATCTAATTAGAATGAGTTAATCATTTGTTTTATTCATTATGCTCTGAATAAACCATGATGGATCCTAGGACCATACCATGGAATGATCATTGGAGATAATGATGTCTTTTCACTCTAGTGATGGAAAAAGTTTAAATCTCCAACCCAAAAATTTCCATTGCACACACGGATACCTTCAATTGTTATCATAGTGACCACATAGTTTTAACAGATCCAAATATAATATTTTTATTAATATTTTATGTAGAGGATATTAAAATCGTTCCAACTATTCTGATCCGGCATTGATCTGATTTCAGATTTCCATGTTATGGCCATCTTGAAAATAAATTATGTATGAAAACTTGGTTTTTCGGATTTTTGTTGTCAAAGAACCCATTATATAAATCTGAATGTGTTTTATGTTTTTGGATTACATTGATTTTGTGGATAGTATGTAATAACAATTATTATTATTATTTTTTTATAATAAAAATTATTATTATACTAAAAGGATCTTTAATGGGGCTATGTAAATTTAATGGATTTTTAATAAACCTTTTGAAAAATTAGCTCAGCGGAATAACTAATTTAACAACAACAATAATTCCTTTTATTAGATATTTTTTTAGGCAGGAAATGATGGATTGAGATTAGAAAATAAAAAAAGTATGAAATTGCTACCTGGTGGTCACACTCCTTTTGTGTGTGGCCCAACTCAGTGGCCATACCTCCCTCTCCCATTACCCACTATCCTTCTCACAATTACTCACATGGTTCACAGCCTCCCTATTATAAACAAAAAAACAATAAGCTCCCCATTTTTTCTATCATGGCACCCATCTCACTCAAATGGCCTCCTCCATACCATGCTTGGTTGTCAGAATCCCTCCCTTGCATGGATTCCTAACCAAAATAAACACCACCCACAATATGCCATTGCCACCCCAAATAAGAAATCTATGGTGGTCACACCTCACATAGAACACACCCTATTGAGACAAACACTATTAGTAACCTCTTAAATCCAAGGTCGTACACTTCCCTATCAGTCCTGAAAGACTTGAGGCCATGAATACTGCTAATCCTAGGTCGGCTTCCTCCTATCTCCAGACCATCTATGTCCACCATGAGTCTTAGATACACATTCCATGCAACCAGCCTCACCCATACATCACCCATGCAATATGGATTTGGTCCCAAGCCCCCAAATTCATTTCTTGTCAGGACATTGGTTACATATTCAATTTCCCATAGGTTCTATTTGACAACATTTTCCCAACCATATGGTTTGATAGATCTTCCAATCTAAGAATGGGTCGGGGTAGGCCTTTTCGGCTAGGACACCCCTATGTGAGGATTTCTTATTCTAAATGGGCCTACCTGGTTATGACCTAGTCCAGAAATGGAAAATATGGGGGGTTTCCAATCCAAGATTAATTTAACTAATAATATACTAAATTATTTATTATTTTTGGTGAATCTTATAATCAAGTAATTATATTGTTTTCATGACAATGTCTCATTTTCCTTGAAATATGTGTAACGAAATGTGAATCCAATGATCATAATTTACATTTCTCCCATATAACCCCACAGATACATGAATGTATATTTTTACATAGATGATAATGTTTATTAAGACATAGAGCTCAACACGATGATGTGGTAATCTAGATGAGAAGAGACTGAATTATACTGGGGAAAGCAGTGATATTATTTTGAAGTCGACATAGGTATAAAACCCCTTGGTCAATATTGAAATGTTATGTATTAATCACATTTAGATGTTGAAGATGATTCAAGTTGAATTTGTTATTTTTATGCATTTTTTGTTATTTTATGCATGTTCTTGATAATTACGTTGTCACATAAAATGATAAACAAGATAGGGTACACAAAAATGTGACATATATTTTTTCAATAGCAAGTTCATTTTTTATTTTGAAAAAACATATTTAACATATTTAATATAGATTTATTAACATTCATTATTAAATAATAAAAATCCATCAAAGATATATCAAGTCATATTGCCTTCCATTTCACACATATGAACAAAATTTGGTGTTTGGGGTGCCCATTGGAAATAATTGAGAGTTATCCTACCACCGGAGTGTTCTCATGAGATTATTGGGCTGAATTATCTAATGTGGGTCACCAAGGATTATCCATATCAAAAATTCAATCACATTAGAGTCAATGAGTTGATGGAATCAATTTACGATTCCAATAAGCAGGGATATTACTCAATATATAAAAGAACCACGGGTTAATGTGGTTGGTCATCCTATATCATACCAAATACCTATCTAAATAGTAGCATGGTCATACCTTCTAGACTACGATTGGAGGTTTTTATGAATCATTATAATTGTATACCCTTGAAATATATTATTCCGAATATAAAAATGGGGGATGTTATGGTTCAATAAAATATTTGGAGACAGTTAAATGATATAAAAATTAATTAATCAAACTTTCTAAAAGGTAATCATGTAAATGTATTGGATACTAGAACATATTTTTTGTGAATTTGAAATGGAAATAAAAATCAACAATACTAAATTATCACTATAATCAATTTTAGAAAGGGATAATATCCTTATCATCCATAACATCCAAGAGGGGTAATGGCGCTCGTGCATGGAATTATGCCATGATATGAAGATATATGTTTGGGTGTCCTAAAATCTTGTTGATCCTCCTTAGGGAGAAATCATGGTGGATATTGAAAAATTAATATATCTTACAGATGACTCACTTGATGTTCTATGCATCAAGATTTCATCCACATCCATCTAATTAAAATAAATGCATGAGGATGAGGATGCCTAAAAAAGATAACTCATCAATAGAAATTATACCATAAGAATGAATGGTAAGAAGGGTCTGAAATATATATTTATGTCTAAAGGTATATGCTAGAAGAAGGGAATAATGGACCTCATGTACTGAATCTGATTAGGTACATTGAAATGATTTAAGCCCCTGTGTTCAAATTGAATCATGACCTAACAACTGGTCTCATTCTTTCCTCATTACCATCATTGTTATGAACATTTTTTTAATTATAATATTATTTTCATGATTAATTCACTTATAGTCTTTATAGATTCATTTCTCCAAGATTATAATGATACGAAGTACACCAATTGTTTAGTTCTTATGGTTAACACGGGGTGGAAGGGAAAGGCACAGGTGTATAAGGCCAAATCTTGACAGAAGACACCAATTATCCAACCTTACTAAAATCCAAGGATATAGAGGTAGTGTAAAAATTCTGATTTTGACTTATTTTTTATGTGGAACGAAATCCCATTGGAAGCGAAATAGCAGAGTTGGGATGAAGAAGCTATGTTAATCATCTACATCATGTATTTTTTTCATTGAATGCAGTCATTCCATATCTACAACTTGTTTATTGGATAAGGGATGTGGGTCAGACATATTTATTCGTATATAAGAACCATGTAGATTTAGGAATATTGATAATAGTGAAGTGGATCTCAGAGATGCATATGGTGAATGTCTATCAGCTGAGGTAGTGGGCTATTATTTCATTACATTTTTCTATTTTTTTGTTCTTTATTTTAAATATTTCTTATTATGTACCCCTTATAAATAGGAATACAATCTCATTGTAAATTTTAGACACAATTGGATTTTGTTTCGTGTTTCGAAATAAATGTGGTATCTTTTATAAGGTGAAATTGTGTTATGTTATAGAGTGTCTTTACAATGGTTTATTTATAATTTAATGTGGAAATATGTTAATGAAAATCAATGAAAAAACCAGTGAGCAAGATTCTCATTACACCCACCTAAAGAACTTATGACATGGTCTTGTAAATTAAAACTACTTATAAAAAATACATCAAGTAGGTTTTTAGACTATTTTATGTTAAAAACATAGATGTATGTAGGACTAGATTACAAGGGAAAATAACTAAATAACCCTCTATGGGAAGTGGTAAAGAGAGAATTAATTACAATAATTAATTCATACTGATGTATATGGTCAATTTCACGTAGAGGCAATGGGTGGGTTTTCATAATTTATTACTTTAACCAATGATTATAGTAGGTATGTATATATATATTTAATGTGGTATAATTTAGATTCCACTAAAACGTTTATGGAATACCAACATGGAATAGAAATCCATTCCGGTAACAAGATTAAGTAACTTTTCTCTGACCGAAGTAGAGAGTGTATTAACTATGATTTCATTGATCACATGATGTAATGTGGTATTATATCCCAAATCAGTCATCCTTATACACCATAGTGGAATGGTTTTAGTGAAAGGAGGAAATTGACCATGCTAGACATGGTTAGATCAATGATGAGTTTGGAAAATATTCAATAATCCTTTCTAGATATGCCTTGTAGACTATGGAATAAACCCATAAAATGTTACCAACTAAATATGCATATGATATTCTATATGACATTTTTGTGTTGAATGAATCCCCGTTTTTTACATCACTTCCCTGTCTAGAAATGAATCATGTCTTCCCTCAATTACATTTCAATATTATGTATACATATGTAATATTTCTTGGTTTATTCAGTACATTCTACTAAGATTCCCTTTGTGCATCGAGACACATGATGAGTATCCACAAGAGATAATGTGTGGTTTAGTGGTTCTCAAGACACAAGTACTTCATTTTTATATTTGAGTGGTTACATTACTAGAGTTTTATAGTTTTATTATCCCCGAGTCAAGTGACACATTACTCATTTAGATGATTAAACTCAAACATATAATGATGGAATATAAGGAACTGATACTACTAAATGGAATGATTCGATGGATTATGAGATAGAATCCAAGTATAAAAATCTTGTTTCGATTTTGGTATACCCTCTAGCTTAGATAATATCAATTGGGTGTAAAATGGTATTAATGGAAAATATGGACATGGATGGTAAGCTTAATAACTATAAAGAAAGACTGCATGCGATGGGTTTTACAATGGAAGTTATCCATTTTCACTTTAATCATCCCATAATGAAATTTGTTTTCATGAAAAACTGATGTGAGCCTTGTGTTTATAAGAATGTTAATAAAAAAGCAATCATTTTCAATGTGGTATATGTTGATTTTATATTAATTACAGAGGAAATAATGTATAAGTTTTAAAATCTGTTAATGGATAGTTAAATTAATTCCACTCCATGAAAGACATAAAAACACTTAACCTTAATCAAAAAAAAAATTGAAATCACATTCCAAAAAACCCTCAAATGTCTAACCTATAAAAATTAACAACCATCATCCCTAAAAAAACCAAAACCGACAGCCACAAAATATCCCTAAAAACCATAACCATTAAACCCTCAACACCATTCAAAAAAATACTAAACCCTAAACCTGAAAAAAATAATCAACTATCACCGCCATAAAACCGCTGAACCTCTTCCCTAAAAAACCCTCAACCCTCATACCCAGAATACATGAACACAATCCCCAAAAACCATAGCCCTTATCAACAAAATATATCAACATTAATTCCCAAAAAACCTTAAACAATCAACTATAAAATATCATATTCCCTTGACTACTATAAAACCATATACACTTTTTCCCTAAAAAAAACAAAACCATCATCCCCAAAAGATTATAAATCCCCATCCCCAAAAAATTAAAATACTATATCCCCAAAAAACCCAAAATCCTCAAATCTGTAAATCCTAAAACTTAATACCTAAAATACACAAAACAATAAAACCTAAAAAAACACAAAACAATATTCCCCAAAAGTGTCCAAGTCCCCATCCCTAAAAAACCTTCAACCCTAATTCATAATGAACCCTAAAGCACTATCCATTAATACAGCAAAACACACATCCCTTGTAAACTCTAAACCCCTAAAACTAATAAACTATCTGTCCCAAAATATAATCAAACCACATAAAAAATAATTATTTTAAAACCTCAACCAAAAATTACCATGTCCCCTTATAAAAAAACCATTAACCCTCATTCCAAAAAATCATGAATCATCATCACTAAAAAACCCAAAACCCTTTTCGCCAAAACTAGTAACCCTCATCCCAAAAAGAACATGAATGTTATGGCCAAAGAATTTCTTAATTTTCAGCCCCAGAGAACTTTGATCCCATTTTCCCAATAAACACTGAACCTCAAACAAAAAAACCTTAACCCCTTGTTTAAAAAAACAAGTACCATCAAACCAAAAATAAATTGAATGATCATCACAAAAATAACCAAGAACCATGATCCCCATTAAACATTAAACCCTTAACCCCAAATAT
The DNA here is from genome assembly GCA_963277665.1 of Viscum album. Lineage (NCBI taxonomy): Eukaryota > Viridiplantae > Streptophyta > Magnoliopsida > Santalales > Viscaceae > Viscum > Viscum album. The sequence continues at coordinate 1,901,373,756 of OY728141.1, forward strand.
CCCACAACCCTAGCCCCAAAATACCCTCATCCTTCATCCAAAAAAACCCTCATCCATCATCCATAAAACACTATATTTCTTAAAACGTAGGAAAACCTGAAGCCCTGATCCCAAAAACTCCCTAAACACTACCCGAAAAAAATATAAAGTCATTTTCCCAAAATCCTCTAAAACCAAATTCTCCAAAAACAATTCATCCTCATCTCCAATCATAATAAACCCTCATTACCAAAAAAACATAAAAACATATCTCAAAAAACCCTAAACCATATTCATTAAAAATATTAAAAACCCTGGGCCCAAACAAACCAATATCATCATCCCCAAAAAAACCCCAAACCCACATCCCTTAAAAACCCTACACATTGATCCCTATAAACCCCTAAATCCTGAACGAAAAATTACCCCAGACCATAGACACCAAAAAAACATGAACACACAGCTCAACGATCCAAAAACAATTTATTCCTTATAAACCCTAAACCCTCTACCAAAAAACCATCAACGCTAATATCAAAAAAAAATACATCATCCCCCAAAAATCATAAAAGATCCCAGAAAACACATAAACCAATCCTTTTAAAAAAATATAAATCCTCAACAACAATAAATACCTCAACCCTCAATCCAAATAAAATATTCAACCATACACCCCAATAATTACTCCACCATCAACCAAAAAAATACATCAACCATCATCACAAAAATAACATTATCCACATCCCAAAAAACAAAATGCCATTACAATAAAAAAAATCAGTGAACAGCCATAAAAAACAACACACCGTCATCCCCAAAAAAATCTCAAATCTAATGGATGAAAATTCGTAAACCCTTATCCTGAAAATACCCTTATCACATATCCCCAAGAAACACTGAAATGTTATCACAAAAACTGTAATTCCTCATCCATAATATTTCATCAACACTAAGCCCTAGAAAACACTCATGGCTTAGTGCCAGAAAACAATATCCCCGAAACACACTCAACCCTCATCCCCAAACAACCCTCAACCCATGTCCACAAAACACCTTCATCCCTCATCTCCATGAAACCCTCACCCATCATCAAAAAATATAATACAACTATCATGTCCCAAAAATCATCCACCATCCACCCTAAAAAACCATAAACCATCATCCCTATAAAACACCCAAACATAAGGCCAAAAACTTCCATGACCCTAGGTCTCAAAAAACACTCAACCCTCATTTAGAATAAAACTGAATCCTTCATCAAAAAAATTCTATGAACCCTCATCCCCAGAAAACCCACAACCCTCATCCCCAAAAAACATGAACCCCAATCCCCAAAAAAATTTATCGCCTATAGAAAAAATTTATCCTTAAACCTAGATCTCCAAAAAATGAACAACGCTCACCCTCAAGTAGAACTAATCCTTTGTCCCAAAAAATCCCTAAACCCTCGTCCACAAAAAACAAAAAATATCATCCCCATGAAACACTAATCCCCAATCCCAAAAAACCCCTCAATCCCCAGTCCAAAAATCCTAAACAATCATAATAAAATAACCCTAAAACCTCACCTCTATAAAACCCTAACCAAGATGACCCACAAAACCTTCTTCCCTAAAATCCCTTAAATCCTCATCCCCAAAAAATAGTCATCCCATAACACCAAAAAAACATATACCCTCATTCCTAATAAACCCTCAACCCTCAGCCCAAAAAGACCCTCATCCGTTAACTCTAAATAAACGTAAACCCTCAATCCCAAAGAAAAAATCTAATCACTAGGCCACGAAAACTATAATCCATCGGCCAAAAAATACCCTCCACTACTATTCCAAAATCACATGCATTACTCTACTCCAAAACACCCCAAACCATTAGACTGTGAAACACTAAACCTAGAGCACCAAAAATATTACAACCCTTAGCCAAAAAAACCCTCAAACCTCATCCCAAAAGACAACCCATATACCCAAAACTACAAAGCCTCAACCCCATATAACCATTAACCCTAATCACTAGAAAATACTCAACTCTCATCCCTAAATACCCTCAACCCTCCACATCAAAAAACTATACTCTAACATCCCTGAAAAATACTAATTTTTCATCCCTCAAAAACAATATAAGCACATGCCTAAGAATCAATGAACACGGAACCCCAAAAACATCATTCGTAATCCCTAAAACCAATAAGTGATTTTAAGAAAAATCCCTAATCAGTAGTCCCCAAAAAACCAGAAACTGAATGTCCAAAATAACTCTAAATAATAAGGAACAAATTACAGTAAAATCGTATCCATAAAAATCCCTCAACCACAACCCCAAAAATTCCTATGCCTCATACCAAAAACCCTAAAAACTAAACCCCAAATTACACTCACCCCTCATCCCAAGAGAACCATCAATCCAAAAAAACCCTCAAAATGAATCCCCAAAAACTATCAACCAAGTCCCCCAAAAACGCCAAAAACCTCATCCAAAACATCCCTAAACCCTCTTCAAAAAATTCCCATAATCCCTTGTCCATATAAATACTTAAACCCTCTTCTAAAGAATACTCTAATACCTTATCCCCAAAAACCTGAACTTTTTTCCAAATAAATACTAGACCGACATCTTCAAAAAACATACCTTTTAGAGAAAAATTCCATCAACAATCATCTGAAAAAAACCATCAATCCTATTCCCCAAATATCCATAATCTACCCTAAAAACCCATAAACCCACAGCCTAGGAAATCCATAAACTGTCATTACCAATAAAAAAACCAAACCCTTCTACCCTAATAATCCCAGATCTTCCATCTCCTTAAAAACTCGAACCTTATTCTCGTAATAATGTTGAAACCTCATTCCCAAAAAAGTAATTATCCACAAATCCAATCAAATCATGAAAACGCATTCCCAAATACCAAAAAATCATAATCCCAAAAAACCAAGAACATTATGCAAAAACAAAATTATGAATCCTCAACCATGAAAACCCCAAAAGACCCATACCATAAAACCACGAACATCAAACCCATATACATTAGTTCTCATCCCAAAAAACCTAAATCCCTCATCCCCAAAAAACCCGAACCATCAACCCCCAAAAAACCCTAAACATTTATCCTAAAAAACTATGAAAAACAAAACGAATAACCCTTGAACCCTATTCCCTAGAAACCATGTACCATATATCCAAAAAACGATATTCATTTACAAAAAACCTTGAACCCACATTCCCAAAAAACCATGAAAAATAAACCTAAAAAACACAGAAAAGAATTACCAAAAAAACCGTAAACCCTCCACCCATAAAAATATGAAACCTCAGCCTAAAAATGGACCCTAATTACAAAATTCCCATAAACCCTTGTAGCCTAAATATAATGAACTCCAAAAAAAACCAAAGATCACTCTGTACTCAAAACCCATGAGGCCTCTATAGTAAAAAATGTTAAACCCCCATCCCCAGGAACACTTGATTCCCCATCGAAAATACCCTTATCCCTTAGCACCATGAAATTACGAACCCTTATATCTATACAAATAATAAAAAATCATCTCCATAAAACCTAGACCCTCAACCACCAATAAAATTGGACACTAAACCCCGAAAAACCATGAACCATTTTCCTAAAATCTTGATCCATAATCCCGACATAACAATAAACCCCCAAACCCATTAAATTATTATCCCTCAACCACAAAAAACAATGAACCCTCAGCCCCAAAACACCAAAACCCTCCTGCCCAAAAAATGGAAACCTAGGACTTAAATATGGAATTACCATAGCCATAGAGAATCTATTAATCCCCATAAATAATACTAAATGAACTCATAGAGCTAATAATCCATGAAACCAAAGAAAAAATAGAAAATCCTTTGCCCCAAAAAAACTGCGAAGCCTTAGCCAATGAAAAACGAAAAACCTAGAAAATCAGCCAAGGAAACCCCTAAACCCTTACCATCAATGAATCATGAGCACACAACCCCAAAAATCACTGAAACCATAACTTACAAATCCATGAATTCTCCACCCTAAAAAATCGTAACCTCTATGACCTAGAAAGCAGTATACCCTCATTGCCAAAAACCCTTAACCATTGGCCTCAAAAAATCCTTCAACCCTCATTCAAAAATTATCATGAACCCAAAAATCCAAATAAATATGAACCCTTAGACACAAGAACCCTCATGCCAAAAAAATAGATAAACCCTTAGTCACAAAAAAACCCCAAACCCTTATCCCCATAAAACCATAAACACTCATTCCTAAAAAAACATAACCACACATCCAAAATGGATTAAAGACTCGCCCCCAAAAATTAAATACACCAAAGCATAGAAAAACCATAAACTCTAATCTCTAAATATATAAAACCATGTCCCCAGAAAACATAAACACTAAATCCCCAAAAATAACCTAAATTAAATGCCAATTAAAATGTTAAACCATCACTCTAATAAAACCACACCTTTAACCCTAACAAATAATAAACCCTTATCCCCAAAATACAACAAACTATCATCCCTATCAATAAATAAACACTCATCATCATACGGAACAAAAAACTCCGATGGAAAAAATACTAAATCCCCATGACAAATACCTTGAACACTCAGCCAAAAACACCTTACCCAATAATCACTAAAAAGCCTACAACTGTTAACCCCCAAAACTATAAACCCTCAGCCATCAAAACAATAAACCTCATCCCCCCAAAAAATGAACCGTTATAAAAAACCTTCATCCCAAAATAAAAATTAAACCTCATCATGAAAAAACCCTTAAACCCTCACCCCAATGTAACCGTGAACCCTCATCCGCCAAAACCCATGAACCCCCAGTCCCAAAAAAATCAAGAACCCTCATCACAAAAACTCTAAAACCGTATCCCCAAAACAACCTAAACACTCACCCAGAAAAACTGAAAACATCATCTTAAAAAATGTATTATCAATCATCTAAAAAAATAAAAACCCTCATCCCCAATAAACCCTCATCCCTCAGAACCAAAAAATCCCTCATCCATAAAAGAACATCAAACCCATTCCAAAATACCCTAAACCCCCATACCCAAAAAACATTAAACTATCATCCCCAAAAACAAAAAACCTGAAACCACAAATAACACTAAACCCGTAGACCGAAAAAACAATATACCCCCCAACCCCCTAAACTCTTAACCCCTAAAAATACATAACCCTCAACACAAAAAAACCACAAAATACAAATCCCCCAAAATCTTAAACACATATTCCTAAATAATTAATAGTCAGGAAAAAAAAGAATGAATATCTTTTCCCTAAAAACCCTAAACCCCCATACAAATAAAACACTAAATCCTCAACACAAAGAAACTAGACTACTTCTTAATAAAATAACCAAAAAACCTCAAACCCAAAAATATCATAAATTGTCATCCCCAGAACACCTATATCCTCAAGTAGAGAAAAACATATATAAACATAAAGAAATAAACATTAAAACTAAACTCCCCCAAAATCTAATCCCACAGTACCATAAAACCTAATACCCTCGTCCATAAAATTCAAAAACAATCATCCTACAAAAACCATTACACACGATAGAAAAAATCCTTAAATCCAAAACCCCAATAAACCCTAAACCACAGAAAAAATACATATTCAGTATGACAATAATACATGAACTCTCAACTACAAAAATCCATCAACCAGAAAATACATTAAACTAAAAACCCCATTAATCCCTATAGTCCTATTCATCAAAATTGTGTACCATCAACGACAAAAATAATGTAACCAGTGTATCTAATAAACCTAAACCCTCAACACAAATAATCCATGCCATATCAGGCCTGAAAAACACCAAACCATCATCCCTCAATATCCAATGAACAGTTTCCCCCACAAAAATCATAGAACATCATCCCCAAAAAACCATGAACAAGATGGCCCAATAAATTATTAATTCCCATCCCTAAAAATACCTTGAATCCCCAGCCCTAAAAACCATGATCCATAAGACCCTATAAATCACTATTTAATTTCCTAAAAAACCTTGAACACTCATCATTACAAAACTTGAAACTCGAATCTTGAGATAACCATGAACACTCTACTCCATGAGGCACTGAACCACCAACCCTAGAAAATCTAGAACCCACATCACCAAAACCTTTAAACTCATATCCTCAAAAAACCATAAACCCTCATCCAAATATATAGTGGAACTCTACACCCCTAAAAATATTAACCCCTTATCCACAAAAAACATCATTCCCCATCATCCAAACACCAATACCCCCATCGAAAAAACCATGATCGCTTATTCAATATTATCCCTTAAACCTCATTCCCCAAATAACCTAAACCCCCATCCCCAAAAAACTATTAACCTATATTATCAATAATCCATAACCATGAGAACATTTCATGAAAAAACTAGTACCCATATCCCCTCAATAACCATGAACCCACAGCCCCCAAAAACCCTAAACCCTCATCCACATATACAAGTAAAGTTATATCCCTAAAAAACCCTCAACCCTCAACCTAAAAAAACACTCAATTATAAACACCAAAAAACAACAAACACTCATCCCAAATAACAATTAACCTTCATCCCCAAAAAATAATATACCCCCCCCCCAAACACTTAAACATAATACCAAAGAAATTGTGAACACTAAACGTGAAAATAAATGAACCCTCTCCCCCAAATTAAAAGCATTCAAAAAATTGTTATTCCCTTATCTACCAAATACCCCAAAACCCCATCCCAAAAAATCATAAACCCTCAACCCCAAAGAACTGTAATCCCGCACTCCCATAAAAACTCAATACCCACTAGCTTGAAAAACTGTAACACCATGACTCTATAAAATCCTAAACCCATATCCCAAAAATCCATAAATACTCAGCCCCAAAAAACCCTACCCCCCAACCCCATAAATCCAAAAAACATCAACCCCATAAAACCTTCAAAATTCACCACTAAAAAATCCTATAATCTTGTCTCCAAAATACCCAAAATTATCATACATATGAAACCATCAATATTCATCCACAAAACACTATCAATCCTGATACATAGAAGAATAATAAACTTTTTCCAACATTGAAATATCTATTGGTCGACTTACATTTTATATTGGTAAAACATTTTACCAACATATAATTCCTTGTGACTAAACCCTTGGTAAAACCGCAGTTGCTAAATGTTATATCTATAAATAAAATAGTTCAGTTACATTTAAAATAATACTAATAGATAATATATATGTTGGTCAAAATGTTTAGCAACATATTCATATAAATAATTTGTATATTGGTAATAATATAACCAACATATAATATATTTTATAAAATTACAAATAAATAAACATTACATGTTTTAATTTCGTAAAAATTTTTATATTATATTTTTTAATTTATGATATATAATACACTTTTTTTAATTATCAATTTGAATATGCTTTTCACAAATGTTCAATAATAGACTAATATTTATTATATTAACTATGTAATTTAATTAATAATGAATCATGATGTTTCATGATAAATAGGTTAAAAAAACCTAAGATCCATGTTTGACCCAACCACCCCCTCATGGTAATGTCAATTCTAGACTTCAATCATCCAGAACCCAAGATAGTAGATAAATATTTACTCCCTCATAAGATATTTCATAACCCAAATTTAGGCCACTAGAATAAAAAAACCAATTCATCTCTAGTCCAAGTGAGGAACATCTAATTGATATTGTTCCATGCCCTTAATTTCCAATATCTGCACCGCACACAACCAAAGTGAATACAAACAAAGAATTAGAAAATATCTAAATTAATTGAAACAAAAAAGATATAAAAAGATTTTATATGGAAAGGGAAGAAATAGATAAATCATGTATACCCATTTCCTTCTACACTACTGTTATTTCTATTTACATAAAAGAGTGTGATATTTCTACATGGAAATAAGGTAAAAGAACAAGACACTATATAAAGAGAAGTAAAAAATTATACAAAATAACTAATTAATAGATTTCTATTGGATAGTTTCCATTATATTTAATGAATTTGTTACCCCATTATATGTGAACTATGTGTCCTTTTTTTCACATGTTATTATACTTCTGAATCCAAAGCATAAACCATGAATCTTCTAATGATAAAACAACCATATATTATTAGGATATGTTCGTCATAAGAATGAGTTTTCAATTAAAATAGAAGAAAAAAAGAAGAAATTAATTTACACAGTTTATTTTGTATGAATGGAAATTTTTTAATTAAATATGTTAAATAATATTCAGGGAAATAATATGTAAAATCAGAATGATAGAAAAAAGAAAATGATGAACATATCATGTTAATGATGTCTCAACAAATTCGAGTTCCATTTATACTAAACACATGCACATTGAAAGTCACTAAATTTATAAAAATTCATTAGTTATTATTCAAAAATCATTTGTTAAAAAAATAAGGTAGAAAAAAATCCCATTCACTTAAATAAAATGTAAAAAGTTAATGTCCTACTTGATAATTTGGTCACATACCATGGTTTGGTTTACATGAAGGAGAGTAAACCACATACACCAAAATCAACTATATTAGAATTTGATATTATATACACGTGTATCAAATAATTTTCTTGTGGCAAAAAAACTGCATAGTAATGGATTCACGATTAAACCAAACTAACATTGTCAAATAAAAAGTCTTCTATTATTGTGTGTTTAGTAAAGTTAGGTGGCACCATTACCAAGTGACCCAATCATAAACACTAGTGTGGGAGAAATCCATAACAAATGACCAAATTGAAATAAAGTATATACCAGTGGACCCACACCTAAATCCATATACATTTATTTGAAAAAGGATTAATTTTAGAAAACATGATGAAATATTAATAACACATCACATATGGGGGAATTCATTTACCTGTGAATTTAGTAACAATAGAGTGATATTTCACAACTATTTTGGATGAAAATTAAGTTCCACTCCTATAATTATATCAATTTTAATCCTAATATAATATAATAAATAGACAATATTAAGGGTTCCATGGCATGAAAAATCAAAAAACACATAAGTTGTAAGACCATTCCATACACTTCGAGTCAGGATTCTTCTTCAAAGGAAACCATCGATTTTTTGAACTTTTCATGTATTTATTTTTCATCAAATCCTCCAACTTGTTTTTGTAGATTTGATTCACAAATTTTTCAAGGATGTGAACAAGTTCAAGTGTTCCAAAATGATAGGCAATAGATATTAAGTACCAAGTCAGTACATTTTTTATATCAATTATCACTTATGATATGTGAATCTATTGAAGTGTTTTTAGATATCTTTTTTGATGTTAAAACATCTTTATGTGGTTTTATTCATTAATTTCATTATATGTATTTTTTAGAAATAGAATAAACCTCATTTTCTTCATTAGTATTGCACTACACAAATGGTAACAAGAATCGTGTTACTTTCAATAAACACAATCTATTCATAAATAAATTGATGTTTTTGTGTTTCACATAATAGGAATTATTTTAATTTAAATTAAAAATAATAGCCCAATATGATTAGTTTTTAGGAATTCTATCACTTATGACAACAAATTATTTGTTCAACATAGTTTTAAATCCAATATGATCATCATGAAAACACTACCAAGTCATTGAAATACTATAAAAAGTAAAATTACAACATTGAAATAGTGATATTGAAGCATGGTAATGTAGAAGTTGTTTAGAATATATGAAGTGGGTTACAAAGATACACATTAAAATTTAACATGTGTGGATCCTTTTTCTTTGAAAATGTTTTGGGTGAAGGAATTTCATAAAATTTATTCATGTAAAATTTTAGTTGTAAACCTGAATCCTATGATAATGATACATTAATTAGATATTAATGAAATTTACTTTTAGTAATGTAATACAAATGAGGATGTTATAGACATATTATCATTAATTTTCTGTTCGATTGTATTTTACAAAGAACTGACTATGTCCTCTAAACTATTGTTTGGACTATAAATTTGGGATTAATTATTATTACACACACTAACCAATTGTATGTTTTCCATAAAAACATCATTAAATTGATCATTTTTGAGGTATGTGTCCATGTAGGCGGTTATTTTTTCGTAAAAGAAACTTCAATCCTATTATAAAAAACAAAAATTGGTATGTATATAATCATTTATTTGTGTTAGTTACTATGTTATAGTTGATCAAAGTACATGTGTGCAATACAATCAGAAATTGGTGTGTCATTATATATTCAATAGAGTGAGATTTCATAACACATCACATATTGTGGAATTAAATTACCTATAAATTTAGTAACAATAGAGTGATATTCCACATCTCCTTTGGTTGAAAATTGAGTTCCTCTTTTAGCATTATATCATTTTTAATCCTAATATAATGTAATAAATAGACAATAGTAAGGGTTGCAAGGCATGAAAAATAAACAAAACACATAATTTGTACAAACATGAAATACACTTCAAGTCATAATTCTTCATAAAAGGAAACCATCCATTTTTTGACCTTTTAATGTATTTATTTTTATTAAATCCTCCTTGTTTTTGAAGATTTGAATCACAATTAGTTCAAGGATATGCACAAGTTCAACTGTTCCTAAATGATAGGCAATGGATAGTAAAAACGAATTCACTAAATAGTTTATATCAATTATCACTTATGATGTGTGAATCCATTATAGTTTTCATAGATATATTTTTGAATTTAAAACATATTTATGTGGTTTTATTATTTAATTTAATTATAAGTGTTTTGTTAGACAAATAATAAACCCCACATTTTTCATTAGTACTACACTACACAAATTGTAATGGGAATCATGTTAGTTTCAATAAACATAATCAATGTATAAATACATTTATGATATCAAGTTTTCTATAATAGTAATCATTTTAATTTAATTAAAAAATTACCACCCAATATGAGTAGTTTCCAGAAATTCTCTCACTTATTACATCAAATTATTTGTTCAAAATAGATTGAAATTCAATATGTTCTTCATGAAAACACTTACAAGGAATTAAAATACTATAAAAATTTAAATAAAAACCTTGAAACAGTGACATTTATGAATTGTAATTTAGTAGTTATTTAGAAAATAATATTATGGTTACCAAGCTACACATTAAAATTTCATTACTGTGGATCAATTTTCTTTGAAAAAAAATTTTAGTGTGAGCTTTTTATAAACTATATTCTTGTACAATTTTAGTTGTTAACATGCATCCTAGGATAGTGATACATGCCTTAGTTATTAAAGAAATTTACCTTTGGTTAAGTAATACAAATGAGGAAGTGTTAGGCATATTATCATTCATATTCCGTGGCATTTATTTTTGTAAAGTACTGATTATGTCCTCTTAATTATAGTTTGGACTATAAATCTGGGATTAATTATTTTTAAATACACTAATACAATGTATGAATTCCATAAAAAACTCATTAAATTGATCATTTTTTAGGATTGTTTCCATGTAGGTTGTTATTTTTAATTAAAAGAATGTTCCCTCACATTATAAAAGAAATATTAATTGGTATGTATTTAATGATTTTTATGTGTTAGATACTATTTTATAGTTGATCAAAGTCTATGTAAGATATAGAATTAGAAATTTGTGTGTCATCCTATGTACAACACAGTTAACTACTACTATTACGCATATAATTGTGTGTGCATCATGTAATAGGAGTAGTCACATATCATTCTGTGTGTAATAGAAACTCAAACACCTATGAATTCCCATCCACTATAGAATTAAAGCCCCATTGATAATGTTATATGTGTGTGTTTGTAATAGAATCACACATATACAGTTCTAGTGTGTGTGTGTGATTTAATCATAGCTATCACTAATAAATTTTTGTGTATGATAGAATCCAAAACACCAAAAAGTGTTTTCCACTACTATAGAATTGAATTCAAAAGGATAATGTTTTTTACCGTAATACACCAAAAAAACACAATACATGTTGTAAATAGAAACTCAAATAAAAAAATTAATAATGTAGAAAAATCCACTAAAAACCATTGATAATCATTAAATATGGGACTCTCTGAATACTTGGAAGATCATTATTCAAAATTTTCCCAGACATCTAGATATCATCACTCATTCAAGAAATTAAATGATTATTTAAATTGTTTTCTATGGAATGTGGATTTGAGGAATCAATTTTCCTATTTCATTAGAATTGGAAAACGAGGGACTTTCTTCACTAGAGGTATCATAATAGTCCCATTATAAGCCATGATATATCCAAGCCCCTTTTTAAAGATACCCTCTTATAATCTAGGATGGAAAAGAATATTATATATATATATATAATACAAGTCTAATGTATTTAAACAAATTACATGTTTTTATTGTTGTAGTTTCTTCCAATAACCCGTGAAAAAAAATTCTTCTTTGCTTACAGCATCCCAAACACCATTAATAGAGACAATAAATCATTCAATAGTGTAATTGATCTACTCAACACCTTATATTTTAGTCATAAAAAAATACCAATATTCAGAATCATTTTTTACTACTATATTAGTTATATGGTGAAATGAAAATAAACATTTTCCTTCCAAATGTAAGTAATATAAAGAATATACACACCAGCATCTTGGCCAACAGTTGATTAGGAAAGTCAATGGAAACCACAATGGAAGTAAAACTAAAATTATATTGAATGTTTATCTAAATCCATAGTTTCATACATCACATGAGATTTGGGATTACTAGAAATATATAAATTATGGAATGTGATGTTGGTATTATAGGTATTTTGACTTATTAAAAAGTTAATTTGTAGTTCATGGGATGTCCCTGTATGATTATAACTATTGTGGATTATGATTTACAACAATCGGATAATGAAATAATATGAATAGAATATTTTTTATTTAGTGATGATTATAAAAATAAAATAGTATGAATTAAAAAATAGATATATTGAGATTATTATTTTGATAATATTTGTAAAATCATCTAGAATTTTGGGCAATATATAAATATATCACAGGTGGATATTTTCTTTATTATTTCACCCACCACATACAAGGAAAATTCAAATTCAACATTTCTACTAGAAAATGTAGGTATGGGTTAATTATCATGGTGATTTATTCATTACCCGATCGTTTGAATGGTGAATTCATGCGATTCTTTATTACATCCTTTTTTGGTGTTCTTTTTAATTTTAGTCACACACACTACACATTTAAATTTGTGGGATTATTAATAATTTTGGCCAAAATGTAGGTATATTCATGTACCCTTGTGTAGGTTAGTTGGTAGGAGGAACATGGTAATGGTGTAGTGTTGGGTTTGAGTTTTATTTTAATATTTGGTTGGAATTCCTTTTTTTGTATTATATCTTTTCTATGATAATATATATTCTCAACCCACAATTAAATAATTGTTGGGATATATGTCTATATGATACCAATTTCCTAAATTTTATACCGCATGGGGGTATGAAATTAATTAACATTAACATAAAACTTTTAATTTTTTATGATACGTTCGAATGTTTGTCTAATTATAGATTTTTAATTTTTTTTAATATTTAATTACATGATAGAGAGGGAATATTTACCCTCATAGGGTGTTCTATTCCTTTTCACTATAATAACATCCAGTTAATAGTTAGGTACTAATAATGTATGAATAAATATAGGTTGGGAAATTAATAAAATGACTAAAATAATGATATTAAACATATATATTCATCTATACAAAATATTATACGATTTTTTTCATGGCTTTTCTATGATTCCATACAGAAAATCCTAATTGAAATATATAGTAAAAGACACCCATGACATGGATAACATATCTTTTTATTCGACTCTTGAACCAAAAGAAAAACTAAAACAAAATCTACTGATAATAACCTATGTAGTCCTAATAAAATTAATATTATGTAATCTTAAATGAAACTGGAATTATCAACTAAAAATGTCCTCCAATCCAAATGTATTTCTCAAAAATACTACTTTCATGTATCAATTATTATATGCATTATATTTATTAGGTACAATTAATTATTTCACAAATGAACAATTAATTAAGGAAGTTGTAATTAAATTTTGTTATATAATAAATATACATAACCATTAAGATTTTATATTAAATCATTTTTGAAAACATATCTCACACATTTTACATGCAATTGGCTTGAGTAAAATAAGGACCCACCTATATGTTATTCATGATCTCCCAAACCCAAGGACTCATGAAATTTCAATTTTCATCACTATCTAATGGTCTAAAATCATATATTGGAAATCTAAAAGTGGATAGAACAAATATAAGAGGGAGGTTTCTATGATATATTTACAATAACCCAATCACTAATTACAAAATAAAAACTCAAAATTAAATTACAGAAAAATTTATATCACAATTGAAGCAAAATCAAATCAATTTACATTCATATCTACGAGATCATTCTTGAATAATTTATAACATCAATTTTGGGTCCCAAAAAATTGATATGATATTTCAATTTCAATAAGGGGGTTGTTTCCAAGAGGGGGTTGTTTCCCATGTCACATGGTATGAATCTCCCCAAGAAAATGGGTCCACCAACACAAGAGGAGAAAAACTGAATTAGTAGAATCTATATTACCTCAAAGTGTACTATCATGTATGGAACGATATATAATAGGTTTGATGATTCATTTTTTGTAAGAATTGTTGGATGATATCATTCTTATATAAGATATATACATTCCAATGATTCCAAAAACAATCTTAAAGAACATGAGGCATATAACAGAAATTTTCCAAGTGTATGGAGGAGATAAAGAACTAGCTGTGATAGGATACAATGATTTCACTTTCCAGATAGATCATTTTTATTTGAAATTGTATTCAGGCAATATATATTTCCAAAACGGTGGTTCAATGAGGTGGAGAAGCATGAAGCAATTTTTCATTTCCAATTCTACATCATATTCAGATTATATAGTAGATTTTAATGAAGAAAAAGATGATGTATGGTCATGTATTGTTGTCTCATAAATTACTATTGTTCTTAGTAGTGAGAGCCAATTTCTGTTTTTGTATTGTACTGCAAGAGTGGTGTTTGCCATGAAGCATAGGTGAAAATAGAGGTATAATAAAACACTTCAGTAGATTGTGACTTTCTAGAAGTTTTTTCTAGTTCATGGACGATTGTTTACAGTTAGTGTCCTACACAAAACATTTGATGTGGATTGTTTACCATTTCATTTATACAATTTTTGAAATATACATGTGTTATTGGTATGAATATAGTGTCATTAATTGTGTGTCAAAAACATTTATTTTAATTTCCATATATTATGTGTGGTATAAAAGGGTTATATCAGGTCCTAAGATATTAAATGAACCAGGAGGTACATTGAAATTAACATTAATGTAATTTCATGTGGTCCACATACCTCACAATGACATGATACCGCTGATTTGAGACTATCACATGTTGGGGCTCATATGAATTGATATTTATTCTCATGAAGTTCACACATGGGGATCTCATGTTGTTATGATCATGAGGATATAAATTCCAATAGGAATGACACATGTTCTATATGTGATTGTTTGTTCCAAATCATGAACATGTGTATTGATTTCTTAAATTGAGATCCTTATCAATGTCTAAAATTTGATAGAATACTTTGATACAATTTAAAAACCATGACAATGAAGATGGTGTGATGTAGATTTTTCTGGCTGTGTCATTGGTGGTATGACAATGGTTGAATGATCAAGATTGGATTTTTTATTAATTTGGAGTGAGGATGAGATATCCCATGACTGATTTATTAAAATTGGATCACCCTAATAAATTCATGTCCATGGTAGTTGAAGATAAATCCTTCTATGTAGATCATTAGTAAATAAATCTAGGGAGGATGATGACACAATTGCGCATCTTTATTTAAGAGATACTGTATGGAAAATAGATTATATTACATAGTGGATCTTCATAGTATGGTTATAATTTATATTTGAATTTTCATTATCCCTTTAGGGTTCTTGATGGGTTTATAGACATTTATAATGCTGTTTGCATTTTATTACAGTCTATTGAGAAAATACATAGAGGGTTATAGACAATAACAAGTTATATAATCTACCCTATTCTATTAAAGTGGAATATATGGCATGATGGGCACCACCATAAGGTTTGAATGTTGTCCATGATTGATTAATCACAAACAAATTAATAAATTCATTGTTATTATAGTAATTAATAATTATTTTGAATATATTTATTACAAGTAATTACATGTGATTATGTAAATAAAAGTAATTATATTTCCCAAACATATATCATTATAATATTACAGGTTCATTTAAGGCTATCAAGAGTTTTTATTCATGTTAATTACTCAGTTTTATCATTAAATATATTTTAATATATTATAGGTATCTGATAAAATAAATATAGTATTATGGAATAGTTGGTTGGTCATAATTAATTATTTATATAACTTATTTACTGGAAATATAAGGTTTGAGTACTGTGGAACCCAAACATTGTAATTTCAAATCAATTATATAGGTGGAGATATGGTCATAATAAATATGAATTAATTTTGATGGAATTGAGAGCATCTCTCTCCTCCTGGTATTTATACATATAATTACCCAATCTGATCATATGATCCATGATCATCTTCTCATATCAAATGAAGAGGATCGTGGTGATTGTCAATACAACAAAGTGATCAACAGTTCTATTTCCTAGGACCAAGAATCTAATGAATGCTGTATATGATGATTTTATAAGATTTTTTGGATGATCTATAGGGGTTCGACATTAGATCCTTATTGAAACTAACTCTAGAAACTTCATATGGACTTGCACACATCAAATTGTAAAGAGTTAATAATTCATTTTTTTTAGTTCTGTTATTAAACCTTAAAGGATCCTTGGACCATACCAGACTAGATTGCAAAATATAATGATATATTGTAACTTTTATAATTGATGGATTTTAAATCACAAGCCTATCTTCTTTGACTAGTCACCCCAGTACCATTAAAAAAACTATAAACCCTCAACCACAAAAAAATTTCCACATCCTTAAAAAACCCTAAAATCTCATCCCCAAAAAAACCTAAACCCATGTCCCCTAGAAACCCTAATCCCTCACCATATAAAAATCTATAACATTAGAACCGAAAAAATCCTTAACAATCAGAAAAAAAAAATTCACCACCACCCCAAAGGATTCACAACACAACACCCCAAGAAATATAATCTATAAACCCAAAAACACCAAACCCTTAGCCCCAAAACCCCTATCCATTATCCCTAAAAACAATATTCTTTCAGGAACAAAAACCCAAAACCAAAAAACACAAAAAAAACAAGTAACCCATATACCTAAAATAATGTATAACCTCACACCTGAAAAACCATCGACCCTCAACCCAAATAACCATCAAACTGTCATCCCTAATAACATAAAACATAATCCCCAATAAAACCCTAAATCTTCAATCCCAAAAACCCTCAACCCACATTCCCAAAAAAATCCTCAAGCCCATGCACCTAAAAAACATAAAATCATGGCCCTATGAAAATATATAACCTCATCCCTAAAAATCCATAATCCAATAGCACTAAAAAACCATAACAATTATCCCCATAAAACCGTAAACCCTAATCCCATTAAAAAATTAACCCTCATACTCAAAAAATCTTAAACACTTATCCACCTAAAACCATATACTGTCATCCATAAAAAACCATGAACCCAAAGCCCCAAAAAACCATTAACTCATAGCCCCAAGAAAAAATGAACACTTAGTCCAAAAAAATTGAAGCCTCTACACAATGAAACACAAAATTCAATGTTCCCAAAAACACTAAATCCTTTGTTCCAAAAAAACCATGACCCTTACGCCCCAAAAAACCTATAATCCTCTAAAAAAACCCTCATCCCTCATTCGAGAGAAACCATAATTCATCATCCCTAGATAAACATAAACCAGGAATCCAAAAAACACTCAACCCCCAGCACCAAAATACCTTGAAACACCATCCACAAAAAATCCAAAAATCTCATCCTCAAGAAAACCATAAACACTTAACCCCCAAAAAATTCTATAATGAGACCCCAAAAAACCAAAACCATTATCCCCAAAAAACCAGTTACCCTCATCAAAAAAATCATAAACCATCCTCTATAAATAACTCTGAAGCCTCGTCCACCGAAAACCGTAAACCCTCATCCCCAGAAAACATTGAATCCTAATTTCTAGATAAAACTGAACACACCTACCCCAATAAATCACTTAATTCTCCTACCCTAAAAATCATCAACCCTCAAAATGAAAAAAAACCTTTACAGTTTTCTCCAAAACCTAGACCCCATCGTCCAAAAACCCAAAATCCTCAGCCCTTAATAATACCTATCCCATCAACCCCAAAAATCACTTATTTTTTAGTGCCAATAATCCTTATTCTATCAACCCCAAAAATCCCTGAATCCTCATCCCCAAAAATCCATGAGACATAATCCACCAAAAACTATATAACCTTAGATAAAAACCGAAAACAACATCCCCAAAAAAACACAAAGAATGTATCCCAAAAGAATCCAAAATATTTATCATCCCTCTATTAAACAATCCTCAACCATCAGCCAAGAAAAACAAAAATCCACATCCACAAAACACCCTAAACACTCAACCACAAAAAAAACATTACCCTAAACCCCAAGAAATAGTAATATTTGAAACATTAATTTTCCATTACCAACATCCCCACAATCCACATAACCCTCTACCTCAAATTACATTGAACAATCAACCCTAAAAACAAAAAAATAACTTGCCCAAAAAACCATTAAACCTTAGAAAAAAAAAACAAAAAACTCATCAAATGAATACTATGAACCCTAAACCCAAAAAAAATTGAACCCTCACCCCCAAAACACTGATCCCTTACCCCAAAAAACATATATCCCTCATCCCCAAAAATCCCTCATCTCAGGCCCCAAAAATCTCCATTCTGTCATCCCCAAAAAACCCATCAACCCTCAGCCACAAAAACCCATCAAACTGCATCCCCCAAAAGTCCTCAACCCTAAACACCCAAAATACCTAAACAGTCATCATGAAAAACCCTCTAAATTCAAGAAACAAATCTATAAACCCTTAGACATTAAAAAAACTTTTCCTTAAGCAAAAAAATACCACAACACCTAGCGGGTAAAAAGACTCTTACCCCTCAAAATTGAACCCCATACATCCTATGAAATGTATCAGAGAAAAAACAAATCCAATGACCCAAAAAACTAAGAAAATTTCCAAAAAAAATATCTCAACCCTCGTCCATAACACCCATACCCCACATCCCCAAAAAATCCTCAGCCCTTAGTCCCGAAAAACACTCAATCCTCATTCGAAAATACCCTCAACCATCAATCCCAAAAAAACCTAAATTCCCAAGAAAAAAACCAATAAACCCAACATACACATAAATTAAACTATAAAACTTAAATTTATTCAACCCTCTATCCCAAAAAAATCATAAACTCTGATCCCCACAAAACCATAAATCTTAATCCCTCAAAAATCATCAACACTCAACCCCAAAATACCCCAAACCCTCATCCCCAAATATGTTTATAACGAAACCCTTAAAATTTCAACCACCATATGTAAAAAATAATCAACCCTGATCCCCTAAAAATTCACAAACCATAGTCCCAAAAAAATCTCAGTCTCTTAGAAAAAACCTCAACCTTATCCCCATGTAACACTCAACCCTCAACCCTCAACCCCCAAAACCCTTAAATCCATTGCACAAAAATTACATGTAACATAAGACCCAATAAACCAAAACATAATAACCCCCCAAAACCCTAAATCATCAGTCCCAAAATAACCCATAATATATGACCTCAAAATCCATAAAACTTCATCCATAGAAAACCCAAAACTCTCAACCCCAAAAAAACCTTAAACCGTCACCCACAAAACCCCTGAAATCAATCCAAAAGAACAGTAAACCTTATCCCAAAATAACCCTAAAACATCATACAAAAAAATACTAAACCCTCAGCCCCAAAACTCTAAACCCATATCCCAACAAATCCATAAAATCATAGCCCCATGAAAACATCAACCCTCAGCCCCAAAATTCATAAATCTTCACCCACAAAATTCAGTAATCGGTTAGACCCAAAAAGAACATGACCCTAAGCAGAATGAAATACATTAACCATCATCCCCATAAATCCCTAAACCCTTAGAACCATTAAACAATTAACCCACATCCCCAAAAAAATCCTCAACTCAAATCCCCAAAAAACCCAAATCCCGCAGGCCCATTAATCACAAAAACAATTTCCATAAAAAAACTCTACCATTGGCCCCGAAAACCATAATAACATATCCTAAAAAATCATAAAATAGAAAAGAAAAACCATGATTCCTAATCCCAAAAAATCTCTCTACCCTAATCAGTAAAAATCAAAGATTTCCCTGCACCAAAAAACTATGAACAAAGATCTCCAAAAATCCCTAAACCCATAGAAAAAAACACTTAATACACATACACAAACACCTTAAACCATAATCTCCATAACTCTAAACCCTTATCCATAAAAACCCTATTCTATGTGATCTAAAAAAACAGAAATTGTCAGAAAAAAACTCTAAACCCACACCATGAAAAAATGCCTAAATCCTCATGCCCAAAAAACCCTAAACCTAATACCACCCCAAAACCCAAAAAACTCAAAAAAAAAACTAAATCATAATCTACAAATATATGTACACCATAGTCTCCATAAAACCATAAACCTAGAGCCCAGAAAAATCTTAAACCCAATACTAAAAAAACTATATACATTCAATCTCAAAACCCATAAATCTGATCCCCAAAACCCCCAAACTGGTATCTCTAGAATTACATAAACCCTTATCTCCAAAAAACTGAAATATATCTTACCCAAAAACCTGAACCCTCATCCCCCAGACCCCTAAATCCTCACCCACATAAACCCAAAAAACTCATCTCCACAAACTCATAAACCCTCATCCTAGAAAAAATAGATATCATCAGCCCCAAGAAACCCAACAACACGAGCCCTTAAAAACCGTAAACCCTCAGCCCTGAAAAAACCGAAACACTAAACCCAAAGAAACATAGACCCTTATCCATATAAAACCATAAAACATCATCCCCAAAAAATAATAACACTTATCCAAGAAAAACATTAAAACTATAACCCAAAAAACTCATAAACACTCATCATAAAAATACACTACCCCCATAGTCCCAATAATTTTTATTCCCTCATCCCCAAAAGACACTAAACCCTAATCCAATAAAAACCTATGTGCTCATCCCCCAAAAAATTCCAAAACCCTTATCACTAAAAATACCCTAAACCCTCAACCCAGAATTATAAAATACTCATAGACCCAAAAAACTCTAAACACTCAGCCCAAAAAATATCAAAACCCTCATCCCAAAAGACCAAAAACAACTACACTAAATATCCCTAATTCCTCATCCATAAAAAACACTAAACCATAAAAAATAAAAACCATAAACCCTTATCAATAGAAAACACTAAAGACTCATCCCAAATTTAACCTACATCATCCTCTCGACAAATCATAAACCCATTTCCCAAAAAATACCCAAAATCTTCATCCTATAAAAACACAAAAAACCACATCCCATAAAAACCATAAAACCCCATCTATAAAAAAATCTAAATACCAATCCCCAATAAACCCTAAACCATAACCCCACAGAAAACCCTAGAACATATACACTATAAAACAAAAAAACATTATTCCAAAATTCTCCAAATATTAAGACCCAAAATAAAATAACCCATCATCCACCCAAAACCCTAAGAGTTTTTCCAAAAAAAACCATAAACCCTCAGACCCAAATAATAAGAAACAGTTAGCCCAAATATCCCAAAACCATCTGTTCTAGAAATCCCTCAACCCTCAACCCTAAAAACCCCTCATCCCTCACTAACAAAAATCCCTAAACCATCATCCCATGAAATCAAAGAACCTTTATCCCTAATAAATTCTGTGTCCTCATCCCAAAAAAGCAAAAACCACATAAACAATTATAAACCTTGAGCCCTAAAATACCATAACCCCAGCCCCAAAAATCCCAAAGCCTTCAGAACCCCAAAAAAACATATAACATCTACACTGAAACACCCTGAACCCTTATCCCAAAATCCATAAAACCATAGCACCAATAAGACACAACCCTCAAAATCATAAAACCCTAAACTCTCATCCCCTAAACCCTAAATCATAATCCCATGGAAACATTAAAACCTTATACCCAAAAAAACAACGACCCTCAATTCCAATGAACCTTAAACCATCATCTGCAAATGAATCAAAATCCTCAGCCTCAAAATACCCTAATCCCATAACACCAATGAATCCTAAATGCTCATACATCGGAATCCGTGAACATAGATTCTTATAAACCATTAAAACCTCATCCCCAAAATACTCTAAAAAGTCATCTTAAAATAACACTAAATCCTTAGCCTTAGAAATCCCCAATCCCTTACCCCATAGAACCCTAAATTCATATGCCCAGGTAACCCAAAACCGTAATTCCTAGATTCCATTAAAAATACATCCACATCATACACTAAAACATCATTCCCCAAAAACCCTTAAACCAAATTCCCAAAAAAACCTTAATCCCACATCACCAAAAAACCCTTGGCCCTCAAATACAAAAAACAAGAAACCCTCATCCCCAAAAATACCTAAACTCATAACACCCCAAAACCCTAAAACCTCATCCCCAAAAAACTATAAACCTATAACCACCATAACACTAAGACCTGACCCTAACAAACCCTCAAAAATTAGCCCCAAATAACCTAAAACCACTATCCCAAAAAACCATAAACCTATACCTTTGAAAAAACCTAAACCCTCATCCCCCAAAACACCATACTCTCAGCTCCAAAAATCCCTAAACCCTCAATCCTAATAAATAGATCACTCATGAAAAAAACCCATTATTCTTTAGACCAAATAATCCTAAAAAATCATCCCTAAATAACCTTTAATATTCATCCAAAAACAAACATAGAACACCCAAAACTAACAAACCCAAACATATCAAGCCCAAAAAAACTAAAATTCCACAATCCCACAAAATAGTAAACCAACGTCCATAAGAAACTCCAAATTCTCAACCCCAAAAACCCAAAAACGTATATGTCCAAAAAACTAAACTCTCTGTCCCAAAAAAATGTAAACCCTCATCCTAAATAAACACTAAACATTCATCCTTAAAAAACACTAAATCTTGACCCTATAAAACTTGAAACCCTCATCCATAAATAACCCTATTCCATTTTCCCCAAATAATCCTAATCAATAATCCCCAAAATAACCTAAAATCATATATCGAAAAAATACTAAACCCTCATCCCCAATAATCTCTAAACCCTCAGCCCAAAAAAATATAATCCATCATCCCCAAAAAACCTTAAACACTCATATGAAAAACAAAAACCTAATACACAAAAATTATATTCACATAGATCTAAAAATATAAAAAACATTATATAAAGAAAACCATAAACTCTCATCCCCTAATAAACTAAATCCATAAGCTGAAAAAAACACTTAACACTCAACTCCAAAAAACTCTAAACCCTAAACTACAAGTAACACTAAACAAAAAATACTTTGAATAATATAAACCCTCTTCCCTAAAATACCATAAAACAGAATCCCCTAAAACTATAAATTATGAGACCCAAAACACTGTATTCTCTCATCTTAAAAAATATAAACCCTTAGATGATAAAAAACATTAAACCATAATCCTCAAAAAACCCTAATCACTCAACCATAGATAACGTAAAAACCACATCCAAAAAAATCCACAAACAAAAAATGAAAAAAATTCTAAACCCCCAGTCCCAAAATACCATAAACACTCAATACTAAAAACAATAAAATAATTAACCAAAAAAACAAAAAACCCCCTTACCAAAAAATACCAGATACACATAGATATATAATACCCTACTCCGTCATTCCCAGAAAACCATAAACCCTTAGTGAAAAATAAATAATCCCTAAATTTATGAAATCTATAAATCTCTTACACTAAAAATTCCAAACACTCAGTCCCAAATTTCATTATTACCTCAACACACAAAAACACTATACTATAATACTTATGAAAATATATACAATAATCCCAATGAACCATATATCATTTTCTACAAAAAACTAGTAAACCCTAATCCAAAATTCTCTCTAACCCCTCATCCTAAATATCCTGAACACCTCGACCCTATAAAATATAAAACCTCCTCCCCAAAAAACCATAATTCTTCAACATAAAAATATATAAACCCAAAACATCAAAAA
Source organism: Viscum album (assembly GCA_963277665.1). Lineage (NCBI taxonomy): Eukaryota > Viridiplantae > Streptophyta > Magnoliopsida > Santalales > Viscaceae > Viscum > Viscum album. Next base: position 1,901,398,161 of record OY728141.1, read on the forward strand.
TACGAAAAACCCTTATCCCAAAAAAACCCGAAATCCTTATCCCAAAAAAATTAATACCCTCAACCCCCAAAAAAACAAACCCTCAACCCCAAAAACATTAAACTCTCATCTCTAAAAAACCCTTAATCCATTGTCCAAAAAACCATAAACCATCAGCCCCATGAAAAACTAAACCATCATCCCCAGAAAAATATAAAACATCTTCCCCAAAAGACTATAAACCCTAATCCCAATATAAACATAAACCCTTATCCCAAAAAAATCATTAACCTTCATACCCAAAAAAACCTAAACCATTATACAAAAAAAACTACAACCCCTCAACCGTAAAAAACAAATTATCTCTTCCCAAAAATTTCTTAAACCCTCCTCTAAAAAAATCACTAATCCTTGATCCCCAAAATTCCCTAAACCTTCATCCCCAAATAATCCTAATCGCATCCCAAATAATCCTAAACACTAAACCCAAAAAACAATAAACTCTTACAATAAAAAATAATAAACCCGAATCCCTATAAAAATATTAATCCTTAGCCCAAAAAAACCCTAAAACCATCTCTCATAAAAACATAAAACCTATACCCATAAAAAATGACAACCATAATCCCTTAAAAACCCTTAACAATGATCCCCCCAAAACCCAAATCATTCTTCCACAAAAACCTATAGTCCTTCACCCCAAAAAGCCTAATAACTCATATAAATAAAACCCTAAACCTTCATACCCAAAATATAAAAAATTCACCACCCCTAAATATCCATAATCCCTTGGCCCCTAAAAACCCGAAACCCTAAAACCCTTAAAATCAAAAAAATTAACCCCAAAAATATATAATATATTATCCCAAAACAACAATAAATCCTCATCACAAAAAACATAAACCCTCTTCCCCAAAAAATATAAAACTTCATCCATATGAATCCATAAAATATAATCTCTAATGACTGTAAACCCTTAGCCCAATGAAAACCAAAACTCTTGGCCCCCCAATACCCTAAAACCTCATCAAGATAAAAACCTAAACCCTATACTACAAAAAACCACCATCCATTGGCCTTAAAAATATCTGAACCACTTTCCCCAAAAAATCCATATTCTCCACCACAAACACCCTTCAACCCTCAGCCTAAAAATTCCCAATGCACTCTTGGCCAAAAAAACACAATCCTCATCACCAAAAATCCAATGACATCCTCCCAAAATTAGAAAATCCATTAGTCCTATGAATCCCTAAATAGTCATCACCATAAAAACCCAAAACCCTATGCCCTAACATATCCTAAACACTATCCCCAAAAAACATTAATCACTAAAATAAAAAAATAACTAAACCCTCTAAATTAATTTACCCAACACCATCAACCCAAAAATAACCTAATCTATTAGTCCAAAAATGCCCAAAATCCTCATCCCCACAAACTGACAGACCCTCACCACCACCAAACCCTAAATCCTCATCCTCAAAAGAATCCATGACCCTCACTCCCAAATAACACTAAACCCTTAGTTGCAATAAAACCAACAACCGACAGAAAAAAAACCATTATACATAAAATAAAATATACTTAAACCCTAAACCCTAAGAAACCGGTATCATCCTCACCAGAAAACCATAATCCCCGGCCCAATAATATATTAATTCCATAGTATAAAAAAACAAATCCCAAAGACCAAAAAAATATTCATCCTTCCAAAGGACTCATAATTTAGTCCCAAAAAACCCTAAACAATTGCACCCAAATAAATCATTCACCCTAAAATAAAAAAAATACATAAACCCTCAACATGAAAAACCTTATATCCTTATCCCCATAATCCTGTAAAATGTTAACCCAAACAAACCCTCAACCCTATGAACAAAAAACTCTCAACCCCAATCCAACAAAATAATAAACCCTCATCTAAAAATTACCATAAACCTCTATCCCAAATATTCCCAAAACCAAGAGGTACATAATACCCATAAAACTCATAAAAATGAAACCATTTACATAAAAAACATTATCTCTTATCTCATAAAAAACTTCAACCAATAGCCACCAATATCCCTCCACCTTGATCTATAAAAAAACCCTCAACCCTCATCCCCTAAAAACCCTCAATCGGAATATCCAAAAAAATCAATCTTTCGAACTAAAATACACTATTTCCTTATCCAAAAAATACTCAACCCTAATCCCTAGGAAAACCTCAACCCATATCCTTAGAAATCCCAAAAACATCATCCCCAAAACACCCTCATCCCTAAAAACCATCATCCTTCAGCACTAAAATTACTATACCCTATTCCTTAATTATCCTAAAATCTCATCCTCAAAAATTCTTAAACCCACATCCCATAAAATCTATAAATACACAGCCTAAAAAATCTTAACCGTCATCCCTAAAAAATCTTATACCCTCATATAATAAAATCTAATCCCTAATTCATATTAAACCCAAAACTCTCATCCCAAAAAATGATGAAATTGGGTGACTAATACACAACATGTGGTGTACATTGATTACCACAACATATATGATTTTAGTTATATATACATGTGTTAGTATTACCTTAATAATGTTGATAAATTTTCATCCACTATATTTATGGTATTGTAATAAGATTATGTATCATATCAATGGGTTATATTAGATTCCATGATATAATGAGAACGAAGAGATACTATGATTCTAATCATATTTTTATTACATAAGGTCAGGATACATCCTACATATAGGACATATATGATGTGTGAAAATAATGTTCTAGGGGCTCATAAGCATTCAGACTGCTTCTCAAGATTTTCTCACATGGTGATATCTTGTAGTTGAGATCATGAAGAAACACTCAATATTTGGAATGCCACATGTTTTAAGTGTCAGTTATTATTCGTATATATGGAATGGGTATTGGAATTATAAAATGAGATTATTATCAATGTGTTCCATTTTATTTCATACATTTATTCATGGGGAGAACCATGACAATGGATTCGTGGTGAGGTATTTTTGGTTTGGTGTGTCATTGGTGGTATGGAATTAGTTGAATGATCAGGATTTTATTAGTCACGTCTGAGTTGAGGAAGAGATATCTAAGGCCTAGTTGATTCAGATGGTAGAACATTCATAAAACCATGGACATGGTAGTCAAAGGTAAATCCATCTAGAGAGGTGAAGAACTAATAAAGCAAGAAAGGAGAGTGACATAAGTTTGTGTTCTACATTATGATATACCATTTGAAAAAAAGATTATATTACATAGTGTAGGTTCATAGGTTTGATGTCATAACTAAAAATTTTCATTATCTTTTTAAGGGCCTTGAAGGATTTTTATATTATTAATTGGTCTGTGAATATTATTCACTATTATTGAGATATGTACCTAGAGGGTCACAAACAATGTCACATTCAATAATCTCACCTATTTTTTTAACAGGAATATTGGACATATTGTTGCCCACCACGTGGTCTTGGGGCTGTCCATTTTCTATATATCACCAATAAATAAAAAAATCATTGATATTTATGTAAATAATAAATGTTTTGAATTTATTTGTTACAAGTTTTTACATGTGATTTAGTAAAATCAAGGATTAATATTATATGAATGAACATTTTTATAAGTTCATAGGTTCATTTATTATTATTAGGAGTCACGAAATGAGTTAAGGACTCATTTTTATCATGTAAAATTGGTTTATATATTATAGGAATGTGGTAAAATATAAATAATATTATGAAAAAGTTATTTTGGTAGAGTGCTTTGTTTATATCACTTATTTATTGGTCATTTGTTGCACAACGGCTGGGGAACCCTAACATGATATTTTTTAATACACTATAAATGTGAAGAAATGTTCATCCCAAATTAGAAATCACTTTTTTGGAATTGAGATCATCCTTCTCCTCCTTATTACAAGAGGGATAATTTTATAACTCGAGCATACAATCCATGTTCATCTTCTCTCATCAATGATAGAGGACTATGGTGATAGTCTCAATGTAAAGGGTATAATTGGAGCTCCACTATAGAACCCATTATCAAATGGATGGAATATGTGACTATATGTGAAGAATGTGTGGCTAATCTAGAAGGGTTCTACTTCAAATCCTTTACGACTGGAACATCATCATCTTGCTACAAATGAGTATAAATCTAATCAGAATGAGTTAATCATTTGTTTTATTCATTATGATCTGAATAAACCATGATGGATCCTTGGACCATATCATGGAATGATCATTTGGGATAATGATTTCTAGTCACTCTAGTGATGGAAAATGTTTAAATCTCCAACCCAACAATTTCCATTGCACACACTGATACCTTCAATTGTTATCATAGTGACCACATAGTTTTATCAGATCCAAATATAATATTTTTATTAATATTTTATGTAGAGGATATTATAATATTTCCAACGATTCTGATCGGGCATTGATCTGATTTCAGATAGCCATGTTATGGCCATATTGAAAAGAAATTATGGATGAAAACTTGGTTTTTCGGATTTTTCTTGTCAATGAACCCATTATATAAATCTGAATGTGCTTTATGTTTTTGGATTACATTGATTTTGTGGATAGTATGTAATAACATTTATTATTATTATTTTTTTATAATAAAAATTATTATTATACTAAAAGGATCTTTAATGGGGCTATGTAAATTTAATGGATTTTTAATAAACCTTTTGAAAAATTAGCTCAGCGGAATAACTAATTTAACAACAACAATAATTCCTTTTATTAGATATTTTTTAGGAAGGAAATGATGGATTGAGATTAGAAAATGTAAAAAAAAAGTATGACATTGCTACCTAGCGGTCACACTCATTTTCTGTGTGGCCCAACTCAGTGGCCATACCTCCCTCTCCCACGACCCACTATCCTTCTCACAATTACTGACATGGTTCACAACCTCCCTATTATAAACAAAAAAACAATAAGCTCCCCATTTTTTCTTACATGGAACCCATCTCACTCAAATGGCCTCCTCCATCCCATGCTTGGTTGTCAGAATCCCTCCCTTTCATGGATTCCTAACCAAAATAAACACCACCCACAATATTCCATTGCCACCCCAAATATGGAATCTATGGTCGTCACACCTCACATAGCACACACCCTATTGAGACAAACACTACCAGTCACCTCTTAAATCCAAGGTCGTACACTTCCCTATCAGTCCTGAAAGACTTGCGGCCATGACTACTGCTAATCCTAGGTCAGTTTACTCCTATATCCAGACCATCTATGTCCACCATGAGTCTTAGATACCCCTTCCATGCAACCAGCCTCACCCATACATCACCCATGCAATATGGCTTAGGTCCCAAGCCCCCAAATTCATTTCTTGTCAGGCCATTGGTTACATATTCTGTTTCCCATAGGTTCTATTTGACTACATCTTCCCAACCATATGGTTTGATAGATCTTCCAATCCAAGAATGGGCTGGGGTAGGCCTTTTAGGCTAAGACACCCCTATATGAAGATTTCTAATTCTAAATGGGCCTACCTAGTTATGACCTAGTCCAGAAATTGAAAAATATGGGGGTTTTCCAATCCAAGATTAATTTAACTAATAATAAGCTAAATTATTTATTATTTTTGGTTAATCTTATAAGCAAGTAATTATATTATGTTCATGACAATATCTCATTTTCATTGAAATATGTGTAACGAAATGTGAATCCCATGATCATAATTTACATTTCTCCCATATAACCCCACACATACATGAACAAATATTTTTACATAGATGATGATGTTTATTAATACATAGAGCTCACCACGATGAGGTGGTAATCTATATGAGAAGATACTGCATTATACTGGGGAAAGCAGTGATATTATTTTGAAGTCGACATAGGTATGAAACCCCTTAGTCAATATTGAAATGTTATGTATTAATCACATTTAGTTGTTGAAGATGATTCAAGTTGAATTTGTTATTTTTATGCATTTTTTGTTATTTTATGCATGTTCTTGATAATTATGTGATCACATAAAATGATAAACAAGATAGAGTACACAAAAATGTGACATATATTTTTTCAATAGAAAGTTCATTTTTTATTTTGAAAAAACATATTTAACATATTTAATATAGATTTATTAACATTCATTATTAAATAATAAAAATCCATCAAAGATGTATCAAGTCATATTGCCTTCTATTTCACACATATGAACAAAATTTGGGGTTTGGGGTGCCCATTGGAAATAATTGAGAGTTATCCTACCACCAGAGAGTTCTAATGAGATTATTGGGCTGAATTAGCTAATGTGGGTCACCAAGGATTAGCCATACCAAAAATTCAATCACATTAGAGTCAATGAGTTAATGGAATCAATTTACGATTCCAATAAGCAGGGAAATTACTCAATATATAAAAGAACCATGGGTTAATGTGGTTGGTCATCCTATGTCATACCAAATACCTATCAAAATAGTTGTGTGGTCATACCTTCTAGACTACGATTGGAGGTTTTTATGAATCATTATAATTGTATACCCTAGAAATATATTATTCCGAATATAAAAATGGGGGATGTTATGGTTCAATAAATATATGGAGACAGTTAAATGATATACAAATTAATTAATGAAACTTTCTAAAAGGTAATCATGTTAATGTACTGGATGCTAGAACATATTTTTTGTGTATTTGAAATGGAAATAAAAATCAGAAGTACTAAATTATCACTATAATCAATTTTAGAAAGGGATAATATCCTTATCATCCATAACATCCAAGAGGGTTAATGGTGCACGTGCATGGAATTATGCCATGATATGAAGATATATGTGTGGGTGTCCTAAAATCTTGTTGATCCTCCTTAGGGAGAAATCATGGTGGATAATGAAAAATTAATATATCATACAGATGACTCACTTGATTTTTTATGCATCATGATTTCATCCACATCCATTTGATTACAATAAATGCATGAGGATGAGGATGCCTAAAAAAGATAACTCATCAACAGAAATTATACCATAAGAATGAATGGTAAGAAAGGGTATGAAAAATCTATTTATGTCTAAAGGTATATGCTAGAAGAATGGAATAATAGACCTCATGTACTGAATCTGATTAGGTATATTGAAAGGATTTAAGCCCTTGGGTTCAAATTGAATCATGACCTAACAACTGGTCTCATTGTTTCCTCATTACCATCATTGTTATGAACTTTTTTTAATTATAATATTATTTACATGATTAAGTCACTTATAGTCCTTTTAGATTCATTTCTCCAATCTTATAATGATACGAAGTACACCAATTGTATAGTTCTTATGGTTAACACGGGGTGGAAGGGAAAGGCATAGGTGTAAAGGCCAAATCCTGACAGAAGACACCAATTATCCAACCTTACTAAAATCCAAGGATATAGAGGTAGTGTAAAAATCATGATTTTGACTTATTTTTTATGTGGAACGAAATCCCATTGGAAGCGAAATTGTAGATTTGGGATGAATAATCTATGTTAATCATCTACATAATGTATTTTTTTCGTTGAATGAAGTCATTCCATATCTACAAATTGTTTATTGGAAAAGGAATGTGGGTCAGAAATATTTATTCGTATATAAGAACCATGGAGATTTACGAATATTGATAACATTGAAGTGGATATTAGAGATGAATATAGTGAATGTATATCAGCTGAGGCAGTGGGATATTAGTTCCTTACATTTTTTAGTTTTTTTGTTCTTTATTTTAAATATTTCTTATTTTGTACCCCTTATAAATAGGAACAAAATCTCATTGTAAATTTTAGACACAATTGGATTTTGTTTCGTGTTTCGAAATAAATGTGGAATTTTTTATAAGGTGAAATTGTGTTATGTTATATAGTGTCTTTACAATGGTTTATTTATACTTGAATGTGGAAACATGTTAATGAAAATAAATGAAAAAACCAGTGAACATGATTCTCATTACACCCACCTAAGGAACTTATGACATGGTATTGTAAATTAGAACTAGTTATAAAAAATTCATCAAGTAGGTTTTTAAGACTATTTTATGTTAAAATACATAGATATATGTAGTACTAGTTTACAAGGGAAAATAACTAAATAACCATCTATGGGAAGTGGTAAAGAGAGAATTAATTACAATAATTAATTCATGCTGATGTATATAGTCAATTTCACGTAGAGGCAATGGGTGGGTTTTCATAATTTAATACTTTTACAAATTATTATAGTAGGTATGTATATATATACTTAATGTGGTATAATTTAGATTCCACTAAAACGTTTATGGAATACCAACATGTAATAGAAATCCATTCTAGTAACAAGATTAAGACACTTTGCTCTGACCGAAGCAGAGAGTGTATTAACTATGATTTCATTGATCACATGATGTAATGTGGTATTATATCCCAAATCAGTCATCCTTATAAACCATAGTGGAATGGTTTTAGTGAAATGAGGAAATTTACCATGCTAGACATGGTTAGATCAATGAAGAGTTTGGAAAATATTCAATAATCCTTTCTAGATATGCCTTGTAGACTATGGAATAAACCCATAAAATGTTACCAACTAAATATGCATATGATTTTCTATATGACATTTTTGTGTTGAATGAATCCCCGTTTGTTACATCACATCCCTGTCTAGAAATGCATCATGTCTTCCCGCAATTACATTTCAATATTATGTATATATATGTAATATTTTTTGGTTTATTCAGTACATTCTACTAAGATGCCCTTTTTGCATCGAGACACATGATGAATATCCACAAGAGATAATGTGTGATTTATTGGTTCTCAAGACACAAGTACTTCATTTTTATACTTGAGTGGTTACATTACTAGTGTTTTATAGTTTTATAATCACCGAGTCAAGTGACACATTACTCTTTTAGGATGATGAAACTCGAACATATAATGATGGAATAGAAGGAAATGTTACTACTAAATGGAATAATTGGATGGATTATGAGATAGAAACCACGTATAAAAATCTTGTTTCGATTTTGGTAGACCCTCTAGCTCATATAATATCAATTGGGTGTAAAATGGTATTACTGGAAAATATAGACATGGATGGTAATCTTAATAACTATAATGAAGGACTGCATGCGAAGGGTTTTACAAGGGATGTTATCCATGTTAACTTTAACCATCACATAATGAAATTAGTTTTCATGAAAAACTGATGTGAGCCCTGTGTTTATAATAATGTTAATAAAAAAGCCATAATTTTAAATGTGGAATATGTTGATGTTATATTAATTATAGAGGAAATAATGTATAAGTTTTAAAATCAGTTAATGCAAAGTTAAATGAATTCCTCTCCATGAAAGACATAAAAACACTTAACCTTAATCAACAAAAAATTGAAATCACATTCCAAAAAACCCTCAAATTTCTAACCTATAAAAATCAACAACCATCATCCCTAAAAAACCCAAAACCCACAGCCACAAAATAACCCTAAAAACCATAACCATTAAACCCTCAACCTCATTCCAAAAAATACTAAACCCTCAACCTCAAAAAAATAATCAACTATCACCGCCATAAAACCCCAGAACCTCTTCCCTAAAAAACCCACAACCCTCAAACCCAGAATACATGAACACAATCCCCAAAATCCATAGCCTTTATCAACAAAATATATCAACATTAATGCCCAAAAAATCTTAAACAATCAACTATAGTTTTTTTTATTCCCTTGACTACTATAAAACCATATACACTTTTTCCCAAAAAAAACAATACCCTCATCCCCAAAAGATTATAAATCCCCATCCCCCAAAAAAATTAAAATACTATATCCCCAAAAAACCCAAAATCCTCAACTCTGTAAATCCTAAAACATAATACCTAAAAAACACTAAACAATAAAACCTATAAAAACACAAAACAATATTCCCCAAAAGTGTCCAAGTCCCCATCCCTAAAAAAACTTCAACCCTAATTCATAATGAACCCTAAACCACTATCCATTAAAACACCAAAACACATATCCCTTGTTAATTCTAAACCCCTAAAACTAATAAACGATCTGTCCCAAAAAATAATCAACCCACATAAAAATTAATGATTTTAAAACCTCAACAAAAAATTATCATGACCCCTTATAAAAAAACCATTAACCCTCATTCCAAAAAATCATGAATCCTCATCACTAAAAAACCCAAAACCCTTTTCCCCAAAACCAGTAACCCTCATCCCAAAAAGAACATGAATGTTATGGCCAAAGAAACACTTAATTTTCAGCCCTAGAGATCTTTGATCCCATTTTACCAATAAACACTGAACCTCAAACAAAAAAACCTTAACCCCTTGTTTAAAAAAACAAGTACCATCAGACCAAAAATAAATTGAATGATCATCACAAAAATAACCAAGAACCTTGATCCCCATAAAACTTTAAACCCTCAACCCCAAATATACCACAACCCTAGCCCCAAAATACCCTCATCCCTCATCCAAAAAACCCTCATCCATCGTCCATAAAACACTCTATTCCCTAAAACGTAGGAAAACCTGAAGCCCTCATCCCAAAAACTCCCTAAACACTTACCCGAAAAAAATATAAAGTCATTGTCCCAAAAACCTCTAAAACAATATTCTCCATAAACAATTCATCCGCATCTCCAATCATAATAAACCCTCATTACCAAAAAACCATAAAAACGTATCTCAAAAAACCCTAAACCATATTCATTAAAAATATTCGAAACCCTGGGCCCAAACAAACCAATATCATCATCCCCAAAAAAACCCCAAACCCACAGCCCTTAAAAACCCTACACATTGATCCCTATAAACCCCTAAATCCTGAACGAAAAATTACCCCAGACCATAGACCCCAAACAAACATGAACACTCAGCTCAACGATCCAAAAACCATTTATTCCTTATAAACCCTAAACCCTCTACCAAAAAACCATCAACCCTAATATCCAAAAAAATACCTCATCCCCCAAATATCCTAAATGATCCCAAAAAACACTTAAACCAATCCTTTTAAAAAAATATAAATCCTCAACCCCAATAAACACCTCAACCCTCAATCCTAATAAAATATTCAACCATACACCGCAATAATTACTCCACCATCAACCACAAAAAATACATCAACCATCATCACAAAAAAAACATTAACCACATCCCAAAAAACAAAATTCCATTACCATAAAAAAAATCATTGAACAGCCATAAAAAACAACACACCGTCATCCCCCAAAAAATCTCAAATCTAATGGATGAAAATCCATAAACCCTTAGCCTGAAAATACCCTTATCACATATCCCCAAGAAACACTGAAATGTTATCACAAAAACCCTAATTCCTCATCCATAATATTTCATCAACACTAAGCCCTAGAAAACACTCATAACATAGTGCCAGAAAACAATATCCCCAAAACACACTCAACCCTCATCCCAAAAAACCCTCAACCCATGTCCCCAAAAAACCTTCATCCCACATCTCCATGAAACCCTCATCCATCATCAAAAAGTATACTACAACTATCATGCCCCATTAATCATCCACCCTCCACCCTAAAAAACCATAAACCATCATCCCTATAAAACACCCAAACATAAGTCCAAAAACATCCTTGACCCTAGGTCTCAAAAAACACTCAACCCTCATTCAGAATAAAACTGAATACTTCATCACAAATATTCTATGAACCCTCATCCCCAGAAAACCCACAACCCTCATCCCCAAAAAACATGAACCCCAATCCCCAAAAAAATTTAACCCCTATAGAAAAAATTTACCCTTAAACCTAGATCCTCAAAAAATGAACAACGCTCACCCTCAAGTAGAACCAATAACTTGTCCCGAAAAATCCCTAAACCCTCGTCCATAATGACAAAAAATATCATCCCCAGGAAACACTAAACCCCAATCCCAAAAAACCCCTCAATCCCCAGTCCAAAAATCCTAAACAATCATAATAAAATAACCCTAAAACCTCACCTCTATAAAACCCTAACCAAGATGACCCACAAAACCTTCTTCCCTAAAAGCCCTTCAATCCTCATCCCCAAAAATTAGTCATCCCAGAACACCAAAAAAACTTATACCCTGATTCCTAATAACCCCTCAACCCTCAGCCCAAAAAGACCCTCATCCCTTAACCCTAAAAAAACGTAAACCCTCAATCCCAAAGAAAAAAACTAATCACTAGGCCACGAAAACTATAATCCATCGGCCAAAAAATACCCTCCACTACTACTCCAAAATAACATGCATTTCTCTACTCCAAAACACCCCAAACATTAGACTGTGAAACACTAAACCTATAGCTCCAATAATATTACAACACTCAGCCAAAAAAACCCTCAAACCTCATCCCAAAAGACAACCCATATACCCAAAACCACAAAGCCTCAACCCCATAAAAAAATTAACCCTAATCACTAGAATATACTCAACTCTCATACCAAAATACCCCCAAACCTCAACATCAAAAAACTATACTCTAACATCCCTAAAAAATACTAATTTTTCATCCCTCAAAAACACTATAAACACAGGCCTAAGAATAAATGAACACGGAACCCCAAAAACATCATCTGTAATCCCTAAAACACATAAGTCATTTTAAAAAAAAATCCCTAATCAGTAGTCCCCAAAAAACCAGAAACTGAATGACCTAAATAACTCTAAATAATAAGGAATAAATTACAGTAAAATCGTATCCATAAAAATCCATCAACCACAACCCCAAAAATTCCTATGCCTCATACCAAAACCCCTAAAAACTATACCCCAAATTACACTCACCTCTCATCCCAAGAGAACCATCAATCCCAAAAAACCCTCAAAAGGAATCCCCAAAAACTATCTACCATGAGCCCCAAAAACGCCAAAAACCTCATCCAAAACATCCCTAAACCCTCTTAAAAAAAATTCCATAATCCCTTGTCCATATAAATACTTAAACCCTCTTCCACAGAATACTGTAAAACCTTATCCCCAAAAACTTGAATTTTTTTCCAAATAAATACTAGACCAACATCTTCAAAAAATATACCTTTGAGACAAAAATACCAAAAACAATCTTCTGAAATAAACCATCAATCCTCTTCCCCAAATATCCATAATATACCCTAAAAACCCATAAACCCACAGCCTAGGAAATCCATAAACCGTCATTACCAATAAAAAAACCAAACCCATCTACCCTAATAATCCAAGATCCCCCATCTCCTTAAAAACTAGAACCTTATTCCCGTAATAATGTTGAATCCTCATTCCCAAAAAAGTAATTATCCACAAATCCAATCAAATCATGAAAACTCATTCCCAAATACCCAAAAACCCTAATCCCAAAAAACTAAGAACATTATGCACAAACAAAATTACGAATCATCATCCATGAAAACCCCAAAAGACCCATACCTAAAAACCACGAACATCAATCCCCTATTCATTAGTTCTCATCCCAAAAAACATAAATCACTCATCCCCAAAAAACCTGAACCATCAACCTCCAAAAAACCCTAAACATTTGTCCTAACAAACAGTGAAAAACAAAACGAATAACCCTTGAACCCTATTCCCAAGAAACCATGTACCATATATCCAAAAAACGATATTCATTTAAAAAAAACCTTGAACCCACATTCCCAAAAAACCATGAAACATAAACCTAAAAAACAATAAAAATAATTCCCAAAAAAATTGTAAACCCTCCACCCATAAAAATATGAAACCTCAGCCTAAAAATGGACCCTAATTACCAAATACCCATAAAACCTTGTATCCTAAAAATAATGAACTCCATCAAAAAAACCAAAGATCACTCTGTACTCAAAACCCGTGAGGCCTCTATAGTAAAAAATGTTAAACCCCCATCCCCAGGAACACCTGATTCCCCATCCAAAATACCCTTATCCCTTAGCACTATGAAATTACGAACCCTTATACCTACAAAAATAATAAATAATCATCTCCATAAACCTTAGACCCTCAACCACCAAAAAAATTGGACACTAAACCCCAAAAAACCATGAAATCTTTTTTTAAAATCTTGAACCATAATCCCAACATAACAATAAACACCCAAACCCATTAAATTATAATCCTTCAACCACAAAAAACAATGAACCGTCATCCCTAAAATACCAAAACCCTCCTGCCCAAAAAATGGAAACCTAGGACATAAATATGGAATTACTATAGCCATAGAGAATCTATTAATCCCCATAAAGAATACTCCATGAACTCATAGAGTTAATAAACCATGAAACCAATGAAAAAAATAGAAAATCCTTTGCCCCAAAAAAACTGCGAAGCCTTAGCCATAGAAAAACGAAAAATCTAGAAAATCATCCAAGGAAACCCCTAAACCCTTACCATCAATGAATCATGAACACACAACCCCAAAATTCACTGAAACCATAACCTACAAATCCATGAATTCTCCACCCTAAAAAATCGTAACCTCTATGACCTAGAAAGCAGTATACCCTCAATGATAAAAAACCCTTAACCATTGGCCTAAAAAAATCCTTCAACCCTTATTCCAAAATTACCATGAACCCTAAAATCCAAATAAATATGAACCCTTAGCCACAAGAACCGTCATTCCAAAAAAAATAGATAATCCTTTAGTCACAAATAACCCCAAACCCTTATCCCCATAAAACCATAAACCCTCATTCCTAAAAAAACACTTAACCACCCATCCAAAATGGATTAAAGACTCACCCCCAAAAACTAAATACACCAAAGTACAGAAAAACCATAAACTCTAATATCTAAATATATATAAAACCATGTCCCCAGAAAACATAAACACTAAATCCCAAAAAAAACCTAAATTAAATTCCAATTAAAATGTTAAACCCTCACTCTAATAAAAACACACCTTTAACCCTAACAAATAATAAACCCTTATCCCCAAAATACAACAAACTATCATCCCTATCAATAAATAAAAACTCATAATCATACAGAACAAAAAACTCCGATGAAAAAAAAATAAATCCCCACGACAAATACCCTGAACACTCAGCCAAAAACACCTTACCCAATAATCACTAAAAATCCTACAACTCTTAACCCCCAAAACTCTAAACCCTCAACCATCAAAAAAATAAACCTCATCCCCCCAAAAATGAACCCTTATAAAAAAACCTTCATCCCAAAATAAAAATTAAACCTCATCATTAAAAAACCCTTAAACCCTCACCCCAATATAACCTTGGACCCTCATCCGCCAAAACCCATGAACCATCAGTCCCAAAAAAATCAAGAACCCTCATCACAAAAAACTCTAAAACCGTATCCCCAAAACAACCTAAACACTCACCCAGAAAAACAGAAAACATCATCTTAAAAAATGTATTAACAATCATCTAAAAAATTAAAACCCTCATCCCCAATAAACCCTCATCCCTCAGCACAAAAAAATTCCTCATCCATAAAAGAACATCAAACCCATTCCAAAATACCCTAAACCCCCATACCCAAAAAACAGTAAACAATCATCCCCAAAAACCAAAAACCCGAAACCACAAATAACGCTAAACCCGTATACCCAAAAAACAATAAACCCCCCCAACCCCCTAAACTCTCAACCCATAAAAATACATAACCCTCATCACCAAAAAACCAAAAAATACAAATTCCTCAAAATCTTGAACACATATTCCTAAATAATTAATAGTCAAGAAAAAAATCATGAATATATTTTCCCTAAAAACCCTAAACCCCCATACAAATAAAACACTAAATCCTCAACAAAAAGAAACCATAATACTTCTTAATAAAAAAACCAAAAAACCTCAATCCCAAAAATATCATAAATTGACATCCCCAGAACACCTATATCCTCAAGCAGAGAAATAAATAAATACTCATAAGGAAATAAACATTTAAACTCAACTCCCCCAAAATCTAATCCCATAGTACCATAAAACCCAATACCCTCATCCATAAAATTCAAAAACAATCATCCTACAAAAACCATTACAGTCGATAGAAAAAATCCTTAAAACCACAACCCCAATAAACCCTAAACCACAGAAAAAAATACATATTCAGTGTGACAACAAAACATGAACTCTCAACCACACAAATCCATCAAACAGAAAAGACATTAAAATAAAAACCCCATAAATCCATATAGTCCTATTCAACAAAATTGTGTACCATAAACCACAAAAACAATGTAGCCAGTGTATCTAATAAACCCGAACCCTCAACACAAATAATCCATTCCAACTCAGCCCTGAAAAACACTAAACCATCATCACCCAATATCCAATGAACTGTTTCCCCCACAAAAATCATAGAACATCATCCCCAAAAAATCATGAACTAGATGACCCAATAAATTAATAATTCCCATCCCTAAAAAAACGTTGAATCCCCAGACCTAAAATTCATGATCCCTAAGACCCTCTAAATAACTAACTCGTTTCCTAAAAAACGTTGAACACTCATCCTTAAAAAACTTGAAACTCGAATCCTGATATAACCATGAACACTCTACACCAAGAGGCACTGAACCACCAACCCCAGAAAATCTAGAACCCACATCACCAAAACCATTAAACCCATATCCTCAAAAAACCGTAAACCCTCATCCAAATATATAGTGGAACTCTAAACCACTAAAAATATTAACCCCTTATCCACAAAAAACCTCAATCCCCATCATCCAAACACCAATACCCCCATCGAAAAAACCATGATCGCTTATTCAATATTATCCATTAAATGTCATTCCCCAAATAACCTGAACCCACATCCCCAAAAACTATTAACCTATATTATCAATAATCTATAACCATGAAAACATTTCATGAAAAAACTAGTACCCATATCCCCCCAATAACCATGAACCCACAGCCCCAAAAAACCCTAAACCATCATCCCCATATAAAAGTAAAGTTATATCCCTAAAAAACCATCAACCCTCTACCAGTAAAAACACTCAATTTTAAGCACCAAAAAACAACAAACACTCATCCCAAATAACAATTAACCTTCATCCCCAAAAAATAATAACCCCCCCCCCAAACACTTAAACATCATACCAATGAAATTGTGAACACTCAACTTGAAAAAAAATGTACCCTCTCCCCCAAATTAAAATCATTCAAAAAATCATTATTCCCCTATCTACCAAATACCCCAAAACCCCATCCCAAAAAAATCATAAACCCTCAACCCCAAAAAACTGTAATCTCGCACTCCCATAAAAACTCAATACCCACTAGCTTGAAAAATTGTAACACCATAACTCTATAAAATCCTAAACCCATATCTTAAAAAACCATAAATACTCAGCCCCAAAAAACCATCCCCCCAACCCCATAAAACCAAAAAACATCAACCCCATAAAACCTTCAAAATTCACCACTAAAAAATCCTATAATCTTGTCTCCAAAATACCCAAAATTATCATACAAATGAAACCATCAATATTCATCCACAAAACACCCTCAATCCTGATACATAGAAGAATACTAAACTTTTTCCAACATTGAAATATCTATTGGTCAACTTACATTTTATGTTGGTAAAACATTTTACCAACATATAATTCCTTGGGACTAAACCCTTGGTAAAACCGCAGTTGCTAAATGTTATATCTATAAATAAAATAGTTATGTTACATTTAATATAATACAAATAGATAATATATATGTTGGTAAAAATGTTTAGCAACATATTCATACAAATAATTTGTATATTGGTAATAATATAACCAACATATAATATATTTTATAAAATTACAAATAAATAAACATTACATGTTTTATTTTCCTAAAAAAATTTATATTATATTTTTTAATTTATAATATATAATACACTTTTTTTAATTATCAAATTGAATATTATTTTCACAAATGTTCAATAATAGACTAATATTTATTATATTAACAATGGAATTCAATTAAAAATGAATCATGATGTTTCATGATAAATAAGATAATAAAAAACCTAAGATCCATGTTTTACCCAACCACCCCCTCATGGGAATGTCAATTCTATACTTCAATCATCCAAAACCCAAGATAGTAGATAAATTTTTACCCCCTCAAAAGATATTTCATAACCAAAATTTAGGGCACTAGAATAAAAAAACCAATTCATCTCTAGTACAAGTGAGGAACGTAAAATTGATATTGTTCCACACCCATAAGTTCCAATATTTGCACCACACACAACCAAAGTGAATACCAACAAGTAATTATAAAATATATACCTGAATTGAAACAAAAAAGAAATAAAAAGATTTTATAGGGAAAAGGAAGATATAGATAAATCATGTATACCCATTTTCTTCTACACTAATGTTATATCTATTTACATAAATGAGTGTGATATTTCTACATGGAAATTAGGTAAAAGAACAAGACACTATATAAAGAGAAGTAAAAAAGTCTAGAAAATAACTAATTAATAGATTTATATTGGATAATTGCCATTATATTTGAAGAATTTTTTACCCCATTATGTGTGAACTATGTGTCCTTTTTTTCTCATGTTATTATACTTCTGAATCCAAAGCATAAACCATGAATCTTCTAATGATAACACAACCATATATTATTAGGATATGTTCATCATAAGAATGAGTTTTCAATTAAAATGGAAGAAAAAAAGAAGAAATTAATTTAAACAGTTTATTTTGTATGAATGGAAATTTTTTAATTAAATATATTAAATAATATTTAGGGAAATAATATGTAAAATAAGAATGATAGATAAAATAAAATGATGAACATATCATGTTAATGATGTCTCAACAAATTCGAGTTCCATTTATACTAAACACATGCTCATTGAAAGTCACTAAATTTATGAAAAATAATTAGTTATTATTCAAAAATCATTTGTTAAAAAAATAAAGTATAAAAAAATCCCATTCACATAAATAAAATGTAAAAAATTTAACGTCCTACTCAATAATTTGGTCACATAACGTGGTTTTGTTTACATGAAGGAGAGTACACCACATACACCAAAATCAACTATATTAGAATTTGATATTATATACATGTGTATCAAATATGATTCTTGTGGCAACACAACTGAATAGTAATGGATACACCATTAAACCAAACTAACATTGTCAAACAGAAAATCTTCTGTTATTGTGTGTTTTATAAAGTTAGGTGGCACCATTACCAAGTGACCCAATAATAAACACTAGTGTGGGAGAAATCCATAACAAATGACCCAAATGAAATTAAGTATATACCAGTGGACCCACACCTAAATCCATATACAATTATTTGAAAAATAATTGATTTTAGAAAAGGTGATGAAATCATAATAACACATCAAACATGGGGTAATTCATTTA
Source organism: Viscum album (assembly GCA_963277665.1). Classification (NCBI taxonomy): domain Eukaryota; kingdom Viridiplantae; phylum Streptophyta; class Magnoliopsida; order Santalales; family Viscaceae; genus Viscum; species Viscum album. The sequence goes on from OY728141.1 coordinate 1,901,417,470, forward strand.
CCTATGAATTTAGTAACAATAGAGTGAGATTTCACAACTATTTTGGATGAAAATTAAGTTCCACTCCTAGAATTATATCAATTTTAATCCTAATATAATATAATAAATAGACAATAGTAATGGTTCCATGGCATGAAAAATCAAAAACCACATAAGTTGTCTGACCATTCCATACACTTCAAGTAATGATTCTTCTTCAATGGAAACCATCGATTTTTTGAACTTTTCATGTATTTATTTTTCATCAAATCCTCCAACTTGTTTTTGTTGATTTGAATCACAAATTTTTCAAGGATATTCACAAGTTCAATTGTTCCAAAATGATAGGCAATAGATAGTAATTACAATGTCATTACATTTTTTATATCAATTATCACTTATGATTTTTGAATCTGTTGAAGTGTTTGTAGATATCGTTCTTGAAGTTAAAACATATTTCTGTTGTTTTATTCATTAATTTCATTCTATGTATTTTTTAGAAATAGAATAAACCTCATTTTCTTCATTAGTATTGCACTACACAAATGGGAATGAGAATCAAGTTACTTTCAATAAACACAATCAATTTTTAAATAAATTGATGTTTTTGTGTTTCACGTAATAGAAATAATTTTAATTTAAATAAAAAATAACAGCCCAATATGATTTGTTTTCAGGAATTCTATCACTTATTACAACAAATTATTTGTTCAACATAGTTTGAAATTCAATATGATCATCATCAAAACACTACTAAGTCATTGAAATACTATAAAAAGTAAAATTACAACATTGAAATAGTGACATTGAAGCATGGTAATGTAGAATTTGTTTAGAATATATGAAGTGGGTTACCAAGATACACATTAAAATTTAACAAGTGTGGATCCTTTTTCTTTGAAAATGTTTTGGGTGAAAGAATTTCATAAAATTTATTCATGTAAAATTTTAGTTGTAAACTTGAATCCTATGATAATGATACATTAATTAGATATTAATGAAATTTACTTTTAGTAATGTAATACAAATGAGGATGTTATAGACATATTATCATTAATCTTCTGTTCGATTGTATTTTACAAAGAAATAATTATGTCCCCTACTCTATTGTTTGGACTATAAATTTGGGATTAATTATTATTACATACACTAACCAATTGTATGTTTTCCGTAAAAACATCATTAAATTGATCATTTTTGAGGTATGTGTCCATGTAGGCGGTTATTTTTTCTTAAAATAAACATAAATCCTATTATAAAAAACAAAAATTGGTATGTATTTAATCATTTATTTGCGTTAGATACTATGTTATAGTTGATCAAAGTCTATGTGTGCAATACAATCAGAAATTGTTGTGTTATTCTATATTCAATAGTGTTAGATTACATAACACATCACTTATGGTGGAATTAATTTACCTATAAATTTAGTAACAATAGAGTGATATTCCACATCTCCTTTTGTTGAAAATTGAGTTCCTCTTTTAGCATTATATCATTTTTAATCCTAATATAAAGTAATAAATAGACAATAGTAAGGGTTCTAAGGCATGAAAAATAAACAAAACACATAATTTGTACAACCATGAAATACACTTCATGTCATGATTCTTCATAAAAGGAAACCATCCATTTTTTGACCTTTTAATGTATTTTTTTTAATCCTCCTTGTTTTTGAAGATTTGAATCACAATTAGTTCGAGGATATGCACAAGTTCAACTATTCCTAAATGATAGGCAATGGATAGTAAAAACCAAGTCACTAAATAGTTTATATAAATTATCACTTATGATATGTGAAGCGATTATAGTTTTCATAGATATATTTTTGAATTTAAAACTTATTTATGTGGGTTTATTATTTAATTTAATTATTAGTGTTTTTTTAAAAAAATAATAAACCCCACATTTTTCATTATTACTACACTACATAAATTGTAATGGGAATCATGTTAGTTTCAATAACCATAATAAATGTATAAATACATTTATGATTTAAAGTTTTCTATAATAGTAATCATTTTAATTTAATTAAATAATTACCACCCAATATGAGTAGTTTCCAGAAATTCTCACACTTATTACATCAAATTATTTGTTCAAAATAGTTTGAAATTCAATATGTTCATCATGAAAACACTTCCAAGGAATTAAAATACTATAAAAATTTAAATAAAAACCTTGAAACTGTGACATTGATGAATTTTAATTTAGTAGTAATTTTGAAAATATTAAGTTGGTTACCAAGCTACACATTAAAATTTCATTACTGTGGATCCATTTTCTTTGAAAAAAATTTTTGGTGAAAGATTTTTTTAAACTGTATTCTTGTAAAATTTTAGTTGTTAACATGCATCCTATGATAGTGATACATGACTTAGTTATTAAAAAAAGTTACCTATTGTTAATTAATACAAAGGAGGAAGTGTTAGGCATATTATCATTCATATTCCGTTGCATTTATTTTTGTAAAGTACTGATTATGTACTCTTAACTATAGTTTGGACTATAAATCTGGGATTAATTATTTTTAAATACACTAATACAATGTATGAATTCCATAAAAAACTCATTAAATTGATCATTTGAGAGGAATGTTTCCATTTAGGTGGTTATTTTTAATTAAAAGAAACTTCCATCACATTTTAATAGAAATATAAATTGGTATGTATTTAATGATTTTTATGTGTTAGATACTATTTTATTATTTATCAAACTCTATGTAAGATATATAATTTGAAATTTTTGTGTCATCCTATGTACAACATAGTTAACTACTACTATTACACATATAATTGTGTGTGCATCATGTAATAGGAGTAGTCACATATCCTTCTGTGTGTAATAGAAACTCAAACACCTATGAATTCTCATCCACTATTGAATTAAAGTCCCATTGATAATGTTTTATGTGTGTGTTTGTAATAGAATAGCACATATACAGTTGTATTGTGTGTGTGTGATTTAATCATAGCTATCACTAATAAATTTTTGTGAATGCTAGAATCCCAAACACCAAAAAGTGTTTTCCACTACTATAGAATTGAATTCAAAAGGATAATTTTTTTACCGTAATACACAGAACAACACAATACATGTTGTAAATAGAAACTCAAATAAAAAAATTATTAATGTAGAAAAATCCACTAAAAACCATTTATAGACATTAAATACGGGACTCTCTGAATACTTGGAAGATCATTATTCGAAATTTTCCCAGACATCTAGATATCATCACTCATTCATGTAATTAAATTATTATTTAAATTGTTTTCTGTGGAATGTGGATTTGGGGAATCAATTTTCCTATTTCATTGGATTTGGAAAAAGAGGGACTTTCTTCACTAGAGGTATCATAATAGTCCCATTACAAGCCATGATATATCTAAGCCCCTTTTAAAAGATACCCTCCTATAATCTAGGATGGAAAAAAATATTTTATATATATAATACAAGTCTAATGTATTTAAACAAATTACATGTTTTTATTGTTGTAGCTTCTTCCAATAACCCGTGAAAAAATATTCTTCTTTGCTTACAGCATCCCAAACACCATTAATAGAGACAATAATCTATTCAATAGTAGAATTGATCTACTCAACATCTTATATTTTAGTCATAAAAAGATACCAATATTCAGATTCATTTTTTACTACTATATTAGTTATTTGGTGAAATGAAAATAAAAATTTTCTTTCCAAATGTTAGTAATATAAAGAATAAACACACCAGCATCTTGGCCAACAATTGATTAGGAAAGACAATGGAAACCACAATGGAAGTAAAAGTAAAATTTTATTGAATGTTTATCTAAAACCATAGTTTCATACATCAATTGAGATTAGGGATTACTAGAAATATATAAATTATGGAATGTGATATTGGTATTATAGTTATTTTGACTGATTAAAAAAATAATTTGTAGTTCATGGGATGTCCCTGTATGATTATATCTATTGTGGATTGTGATTTACAACAATCAGAGAATGAAATAATATGGATATAATATTTCTTATTTAGGGATGATTATAAAAATAAAATAGTATGAATTAAAAAATAGATATATTGAGATTATTATTTTGATAAGATTTGGAAAATCATGTAGAATTTTGGGCACTATATAAATATATGACAGGTGGATATTTTCATTATTATTTCACCCACCACATACAAGGAAAATTCAAATTCAAAATTTGTACTAGAAAATGTAGGTATGGGTTAATTATCATGGTGATTTATTCGTTACCCGGTCGTTAGAATGGTGAATTCATGCGATTCATTATTACATCCTTTTTTCATGTTCTATTTAATTTTAGTCACACACACTACACATTTAAATTTGTTGGTGTATTAATAATTTAGGCCAAAATGTAGGTATATTCATGTACCCTTGTGTAGGTTAGTTGGTAGGAGGAACATGGTAAAGGTGTAGTGTTGGGTTTGAGTTTTATTTGAATATTTGGTTGGAATTCCTTTTTTTGTATTATATGTTTTCTATGATAAAATATATGCTCAACCCACTATTAAATAATTGTTGGGATATATGTCTATATGATACCAATTTCATAAATTTTATACCACATGGGTGTATGAAATTAATTACAATTAACATAAAACTGTTAATTTTTTATGATACGTTCAAATGTTTTTCTAATTATATATTTTTAATTTTTTTTAATATTTAATTACATGATAGAGAGGGTATATTTACCCTCCCAGGGTGTTCTATTCCTTTTCACTATAATAATATCCAGTTAATAGTTAGGTACTACTAATGTATGAATAAATATAGTTTCGGCCATTAAGAAAATGACAAAAATAATGATATCAAACATATCTATTCATTTATACAAAATATTATACGATTTTTTTCATGGCTTTTCTATGATTCCATACAACAAATCCTCATTGAAATATATAGTAAAAGGCACCCATGACATGGATATCATATCTTGTTATTCCACTCTTGAACCAAAAGAAAAACTAACACAAAATCTACTAATAATAACCTATGTAGTCCTAATAAAATTAATAATATGTAATCTTAAATGAAAATGGAATTATCAACTAAAAATGTCCTCCAATCCAAATGTATTTCTCAAAAATACTACTTTCATGTATCAATTATTATATCCATTATATTTATTAGGTACAATTAATTATTACACAACTGAACAATTAATTGATGAAGTAGTAATTAAATTTGGTTATATTAAAATTATACATAACCATTATGTTTTTATATTAAATCAATTTTGAAAACATATCTCACACATTTTACATGCAATTGGCTTGAGTAAAATAAGGACCCACCTATAAGTTATTCATGATCTCCCAAACCCAAGGACTCATGAAATTTCAATTTTCATCACTATATAATGGTCTAAAAACATATATTGGAAAACTAAAAGTGGATAGAACTGATATAAGAGAGAGGTTCTATGATATATTTACAATAACCCAACAACTGATTACAAAATAAAAAACTCAAAATTAAATTACAGAAAAATTTATATCATAATTGAAGCAAAATCAAATCAATTTACATTCATATCTACGAGATCTTTCTTGAATAATTTAAAACATCAATTTTGGGTCCCAACAAATTGATATGATATTTCACTTTCAATAAGGGGGTTGTTTCCAAGAGGGGGTTGTTTCCCATGTCACATGGTATGAATCTCCCCAAGAAAATGGGTCCACCAACACAAGAGGAGAAAACCTGAATTAGTAGAATCTATTTTACCTCAAAGGGTACTATCATGTATGGCAAGATATATAATAGGTTTGATGATTCATTTTTTTGTAAGAATTGTCGGATGATATCATTATTATATAAGATATATACATTCCAATGATTCAAAAAACAATCTTAAAGAACTTGAGGCATATAACAGAAATTTTCCAAGTGTATGGAGGAGATGAAGAACTAGCTGTGATATGATACAATGATTTCATTTTCCAGATAGATCATTTTTATTTGAAATTGTCATCATGCAATATATATTTCCAAAATGGTGGTGCAATGAGGTGGAGAAGCATGAAGCAATTTTTGGTTTCCAATTCTACATCATATTCAGATTATAAAGTAGATTTTAATGAAGAAAAAGATGATGTATGGTCATGTATTTTTGTCTCATAAATTACTATTGTTCTTAGTAGTGAGAGCCAATTTCAGTTTTTGTATTGTACAGTAGGAGTGGTGTTTTCCATGGAGCATATGTGAAAATAGAGGTAAAATCATACACTTCGGTAGATTGTGACTTTCTAGAAGTTTTTTCTACTTCATGTACGATTGTTGAAAGTTAGTGTCCTATAGAAAACATTTGATGTGGATTGTTTACCATCGCATTTATGCAATTATTAAAATATACATGTGTTATTTTTATGAATATAGTATCATTAATTGTGTGTCTAATACATTTATTTTAATTTCCATATATTATGTGTGGTATAAAAGGGTTATACCAGGTCCTAGGATATTAAATGAACCTGGAGATACATTGAAATTAACAATAATGTAATTTCATGTGGTCCACATACATCACAATGACATGATATTGATGATTTGAGACTATCACATTTTGGGACTCATAATAATTGATATTTATTCTCATGAAGTTCACACATGGGGATCTCAAGTTGTTATGATCATGAGGATATAAATTCCAATAGGAATGACACATGTTCTATATGTGATTGTTTGTTCCAAATCATGAACATGTGTATTGGTGTCTTAAATTGAGATCCTTATCAATGTTTGAAATTTGATAGAATACTTCGATACAATTTGAAAACCATGAAAATGAAGATGGTGTGATGTAGATTTTTCTGGTTGTGTCATTGGTGGTATGACAATGGTTGAATGATCAAGATTGGATTTTTTTTTAATTTGGAGTTGAGGATGAGATATCCCATACCTGATTGATTAAAATTGGATCACCCTAATAAATTCATGTCTGTGGTAGTTGAAGATAAATCCTTCTATATAGATAATCATTAAATAAATCTAGGGAGGATGATGACACAATTGTGCATCATTATTTATGAGATACTGTTTGGAAAAGTGATTATATTACACAGTGGGTCTTCATAGGATGGTTATAATTTATATTTGAATTTTCATTATCCCTTTAGGGTTCTTGATGGGTTCCTAGACATTTATAATGGTGTTTGAATTTTATTCCTGTCTATTGAGAAAATACATAGAGGGTTATAGACAATAACTGGTTATATAATCTACCCCATTCTATTAAAGTATAATATAGGGCATGATGGGCACCACCATAAGGTCTGAATGTTGTCCAAGTTTGATTAATCACAAATAAATTAATAAAATCATTGTTATTATAGTAATTAATAATTTGTTTGAATAAATTTATTACAAGTAATTACCTGTGATTAAGTAAATAAAAGTAATTGTATTTCCCAAACCTATATCATTATAATATTACAGGTTCATTTAAGGCTATCAAGAGTTTTTATTCATGTTAATTACTCAAGTTTATCATTAAATATATTTTAATATATTATAGGTATCTGATAAAATAAATATAGTATTATGGAATAGTTGGTTGGTTATAATTAATTATTTATATGAACTATTTAGTGGAAATATAAGGCATGAGTACTGTGGAACCAAAACTGTGTAATTTCAAATCAATTATATATGTGGTGATATGGTCATCAAAAATATGAATTAATTTTGATGGAATTGAGAGCATCTCTCTCCTCCTGATATTTATATTGATAATTACCCAATCTGATCATATGATCCATGATCTTCTTCTCACATCAAAGGAAGAGGATCATGGTGATTGTCGATACAACAATGTGATCAACAGTTCTCGGTCCTAGGACCCAGAATCTGATGAATGCTGTATATGATGATTTTATAAGATTTTTTGGATGATCTATAGGGGTTCGACATTGGATCCGTATTGAAACTAACTCTAGAAACTTCATATGGACTTGCACACATCAAATTGTAAATAGGAAATAATTAATTTTTTATAGTGTTGTTATTAATCCTTAAAGGATCCTTGGACCATACCAGGCTGATTGCAAAAGATAATGATATTTTGTAACTCTGATAATTGAGGGATTTTAAATCACTAGCATATCTTCTTTGACTAGTCACCCCAATACCATTAAAAAACTATAAACCCTCAACCAAAAAAAAATTCCTCATTCATAAAAAAGCCTAAAATCTCATCCCCAAATGAACCTAAACACATATCCCCTAGAAACCCTAACCCCTCACCATATAAAAATGTATCCCGTTAGATCCAAAAAAAATCCTTAACAATCAGCAAAAACATTTGTCACCACCACCCCCAAAGGATTCACAACACAACACCCTAAGAAATATAATCCATAAACGCAAAAACACCTAACCCTTAGCCCCAAAACCCCTATCCATTATCCCAAAAAACAATATTCTTTCAGGAACAAAAACCCAAAACCAAAAAACACAAAAAAAAAACACGTAACCCATATACCTTAAAAAATTTATAATCTCACACCTGAAAAAACATCGACCCTCAACCCAAATAACCATCAAAATGTCATCCCTAATAACATAAAACACAATCCCCAATAAAACCCTATATCATCAATCCCAAAACACCCTCAACCCACATTCCCAAAAAAATCCTCAAGCCCATGCACCTAAAAAACATAAAATCAAGGTCCTATAAAAATATATAACCTCATCCCTAAAAATCCATAATCCAATAGCACTAAAAAACCATAACAATTATCCCCATAAAACCGTAAACCCTAATCCCATTAAAAAATTAACCCTCATCCTCAAAAAATCCTAAACACTTATCCACCTAAAACCTTATACTGTCATCCATAAAAAAACCATGAACCCAATGCCCCAAAAAACCATTAACTCATATCCCCAAGAATCAATGAACACTCAGTCCAAAAAAACTGAAGCCACTACACAATGAAACCCAAAATTCAATGTTCCCCTAAACCCTCAATCCTTTGTTCCAAAAAAACCATGACCCTTATGCCCCAAAAAACCTATAATCCTCTAAAAAAAATCCTCAACCCTCATTCGAGAGAATCCATAATTCATCATCCCTAGATAACCATAAACCAGTAATCCAAAAAAAACCCTCAACCCCCAGCACCAAAATACCTTGAAACACCAACCACAAAAAATACAAAAACCACATCCTCAAGAAAACCATAAACACTTAGCCCCCAAAAACTTCTATAATGAGACCCCAAAAACCCAAAACCATTATCCCCAAAAAACCATTTACCCTCATCAAAAAAAATCATAAACCATCCTCTATAAATAACTTTGAACCCTCGTCCGCCGAAAACCGTAAACCCTCATCCCCAGAAAACATTGAATGCTCATTTCTAGATAAAACTGAACACACCTACCCCCAATAAATCACTTAATGCTCCTACCCTAAAAATCATCAACCCTCAACAGGAAAAAAACCTTTACACATTTCTCCAAAACCTAGACCCCACCCTCCAAAAACCCAAAATCCTCACCCCTTAATAATACCTATCCCATCAACCTCAAAAATCACTTATTTTTTAGTGCCAATAATCCTTATTCCATCAACCCCAAAAATCCCTGAATCCTCATCCCCAAAAATCCATGAAACATAATCCACCAAAAACTATATAACTTTAGATGAAACCCGAAAACATCATCCCCAAAAAAAACCAATCAATGTATCCCAAAAGATTCCAAAATATCTATCATCCCTCTATTAAACAATCCTCAACCCTCAGCCAAGAAAAACAAAAATCCACATCCACAAAACTCCCTAAACACTCAACCTAAAAAAAATATTACCCTAAACCCAAAAAAATAGTAACATTGGAAATATTAATATTCCATTACCAACATCCCCACAATCCACATATCCCTCTACCACAAATTACATTGAACAATCAACCCTAAAAACAAAAAATCACTTGCCTAAAAAACCATTAAACCTTAGAAAAAAAACAAAAACATCATCAAATGAAAACTCTGAACCCTAAACCAAAACAATTGAACCATCACCCCCAAAACACTGATCCCTTACCCCAAAAAACATATATCCCTCATCCCCAAAAATACCTCATCTCAGGCCCCAAAAATCTCCATTCTGTCAGCCCCAAAAAACCCATCAACCCTCAGCCACAAAAACTCATCAAACTGCATCCCCCAAAAGTCCTCAACCCTAAGCCCCAAAAATACCTAAACATTAATCATGAAAAAACCTCTAAATTCAACAAAAAAATCTATAAACCCTTATACATTAAAATAAATTTCCCTAAGCACAAAAAACCACAACACCTAGAGGTAAAAAAACTCTTACCCCTCAAAATTGAACCCCATACATCCTATGAAATGTATCAGAGAAAAAATAAATCCAATGCCCAAAAAACCTAAGAACATATCCAAAAAAAGTATCTCAACCCTCATCCATAACACCCATACCCCACATCCCCAAAAAACCCTCAGCCCTTAGTCCCGAAAAACACACAATCCTAATTCGAAAATACCTTCAACCATCAATCCCCAAAAAACCTAAATTCCCAAGAACAAAACCCATAAACCCTAAATACACATAAAATCAACTATAAAACATAAATGTATTCAACCCTCTATCAAAAAATAAAATCATAAACTATGATCCCTACAAAACCCTAAATCTTAATCCCTCAAAAATCATCAACACTCAACCCCAAAATACCCCAAACCCTCATCCCCAAATATGTTTATAACGCAACCCCCAAAAATTTCAACCATCATATGTAAATAATAATCAACCCTGATCCCCTAAAAATTCACAAACCGTAGTCCCAAAAAAAATCTCAGTCTCTTAGAAAAAATCCTCAACCTTATCCCCATGTAACACTCAACCCTCATCCCCCAAAACCCTTAAATCCATTGCACAAAAATTACATGTAACATAAGACCCAATAAACCAAAAAATAATAACCCCTAAAAACCCTAATTCATCAGTCCCAAAATAACCCATACTATATGACCTAAAAATCCATAAACCATCATCCAAAGAAAACCCCAAACTCTTAACCCCAAAAAAACCCTAAACTGTCACCCACAAAACCCCTAAAATAAAAATCCAAAAGAACAGTAAACCCTTATCCCAAAATAATGCTAAACCATCATACAAAACAATACTAAACCCTCAGCCCCAAAACTCTAAACCCATATCCCAACAAATCCCTAAAATCATAGCCCCATGAAAACATCAACCCTCAGCCCCAAAATTCATAAATCTTCACCCACAAAATTCAGTAATCAGTTAGACCCAAAAATAACATGAACCTAAGCACCATGAAATACATTAACCATCATCCCCATAAATCCATAAACCCATAGAACCATTAAACAATTAACCCACATCCCCAAAAAAATCCTCAACTCAAATCCCCAAAAACCCAAAACCCCCAGGCCCATTAATCACAAAAACAATTTCCATAAAAAAACGCTACCATTGGCCCCGAAAACAATAATAACATACCCTAAAAAATAATCATAAAATAGAAAAGAAAAACCATTATTCCTAATCCCAAAAAATCTCTCTACCCTAATCAGTAAAAAACCATGATTTCCTTGCACCAAAAAACTATGAACAAATATCTCCAAAAATTCCTAAACCCATAGAAAAAAACACTTAATACACATACACATAAAACCATAAACCATAATCCCCATAACTCTAAACCCTTATCCATAAAAACCCTAATATATGTTATCTAAAAAACCATAAACAGTCAGAAAAAACTCTAAACCCACATCATGAAAAAATGTCTAAATCCTCATGCCCAAAAAAAACCTAAACCTAATACCACCCCAAAACCCAAAAAATTCAAAAAAAACCTAAATCATAATCTACAAATATATGTACACCATAGTCTCCATAAAACCATAACCCTAGAGACCAAAAAAATCATAAACCCAATACTAAAAAAACTATATACATTCAACCTCAAAACCCATAAATCTGATCCCCCAAACCCCTAAACTGGTATCTCTAGAATTACATAAGCCCTTATCTCCAAAAAACTAAAATATATCTTCCCCAAAAACCTGAACCCTCATCCCCCAGACCCCTAAATCCTATTCCACATAAACCCAAAAAAACTCATCTCCACAAACTCATAAAACCTCATCCTAAAAAATATAGAAATCATCAACCCCAAAAAACCCAGCAACCTGAGCCCTTAAAAACCATAATCCCTCAGCCCTGAAAAAACCTAAACACTAAACCCAAAGAAACATAGACCCTTATCCATATAAAACCATAAAACATCATCCCAAAAAAATAATAACACTTATCCATGAAAAACCTAAAAACTATAACCCAAAAAACTCATAAACACTCATCCCTAAAAATACACTACCCCCATAGTCCCAATAATATTTATTCCCTCATCCCCAAAAATACATGATCCAATATATTACGAAAACCCGAAACAGTCGGCCCCAAAAAATCCTAAACCATCAACCCCAGAAACCCAAAACCAAATTCACAAAAATCCATATAAACACAGCCTAATAATACCCAAACCATCTTCCATAGGAAATCCTAAACACATAGCCACATAGAACACTAAATATTTATGCAAAAAACCCTTAAACCACCATCCTTGGAAAAACATATCCCCTTATCCCCACAAAACTAAAAACCCTGAACCCCATAAGAACCAAAACCCTCATCAACAGAAAAAACTAAACTTATAATCCTATAAAATCCTAAACCGATATGAATTAATGAACCTAAACACCCAATCCTTACCCCAAACCAGCAAACTATGAAAATACTATGTACTGAACACCATTAAACCAAAAAACCTCATATCTTGAAAACCATAAACTCGGATCGCTAAAATATCAAAAACCATCATCCCCAAAAAATGCTAAACCTTTATCCCCATAAAAAAGTAAACCCCCATCCCCAGAAAATTATAAACCCTGTACAATCGAAAAAAATAAATCATCATCCCACAAAAATAAATAAACAATCTGCTCCCGAAAATCCAAAACCCTCATCCCTAGAAAACACTAATCCCTCATCCGTTTAATAACCTAAAACCTCACCCCCCCAAAAAAAATTAAAACCTCATCCCCTGGTAACCCTATAACATCAGACCCATAAAAAATAAACTCTTATCCCCACAAAAACATTTGACTACACCCTTAGTAAACCTTATACCCTTATCCCTAGAAAACACTAAACTCACATCCTCATAATACCAATAAACACCATCTCTAAAGAACCGTAAACACTCATCACCTGGAAATCCAAATCCCTAATACCTTGAAAACCCAAAACCTTCATCCTTAGAAAAACCATTAACCTCAACCCCATAAATCCCTAAACACTATTCCCTAAAAAAATATGAACCATCAACCTATTGAAAAACCGATAACCTAAGACTATGTGAACCCTAATAAAGGATCCCAAGAAATACCTAAACCCTCATATGAAGAAATAAAATCCTCATCCCTAGAAATCACTAAACCCTTCACCACAAAAAACAATATACCCTAACTCTTGGATAATATTAATCACCATGTTCCCGAAAACACTAAACCTCAAACCCCAGAAAACCATTAAACACCAATCCCATAAGACACTAAATCACCATTACAATATAACCTAGAACCCCAACACAAAAAATCAATAAACCCCCATCTCCAATAAAACCTAATCCTTCATCCTCAGAAAATGCTAAGCCCTCATCCCCAAAAACCAATAAACCCCTATCCTTATAAAATTGAAAAACTATTTCCTATAAAACCCTAAAACCCCATCCCTTCAGAACCCTAACCCTCAGCCCCAGAAACCCTACGACCACATCACCATAAAATAATAAACCACCAAACCTAGAAAACCATAAAAACTGATCCACAAAAAAAAATCCAGTACTACAGAATCTCAAAAAACTTTATCCTCAAAAAACCCTCAACACATACCCCTAAAAATCATATACCCCAGTCCCATAAATCCATAAACACTCACCCTGCGAAAAACCGAAACCCCCAATACCAAAATAATATATAACACCATCCCTAGAATACCTTATACCCTAAACCATAGAATCTATAAAACCTCATCCCTACAAAACTCAGAACCATCATAACTATAAAACCTAAAACCTCATACCATGTATACCCTAAACCCTCAAAACAATAAAAACCTAAACCCTCACCTAAAAAAATCATAAACCCTCATCCCTATAAAACAATAATCCATCATCTATGAAAAAACATAAACCCTTATCCTTAGAAAACTATATACCCACTTCCAAAAATAACAATAACCCATCTGTCCCAAAAAACCAAAAACAATTAGGTTCACAAAACCGCAAAAAATAAAGACAAAAAATTCTAAACCCTTATTTCCATAAAAACCAAAAACCGAAATCCCCATTAAACCATAAACACTTTTCCTCACAAATAACTATAACCTCATCCTAAGAAAAACTGAAACCCTCATCCCTTGAAAACAGTAAACCCTCAACCCTAGAAAACTGAAAACACTTAGATCAATAAAACATAAAACCTTATCTCATAAAACCCTGAACCCCCATACCTTGAAAACCATAATCCATTATCCATATAAAACCCAAAACACTCAACCACACAAATTACAAAATATTAACCCTCTAAAACTCTGAACACTCTATCACAAATAATCATATTTCATCTTCACTAGAAAACCCTAAAACCCCATCTCCAAAACACCCTAAACCCTCATCCCTAGATATCACCAAACCCCCATCCCATGAAAACCGTTAGCTCAAGAAAAACCAAAACATTCAACCTCAGAAAACCCTAAACCCTCCTCCCTAGAATACTCACACACATCTTCCCAACAATACCTAAACTCATGGCCCCAAAATAATCCTCAACATTCTTCAACAAAAGTGACTAAACAATCTACCCCAGCACATGAAAACACTCTTCCCCAAAAAAAATAAAAAAACCAAAACTCCAAAAAACCATAATATCAATCCATTAAAAATCCATAAACCCACATCCCTAGAAAAACCTAAACCCACAGCCCCAAAAAATACAAAACAATCATCCATAAAAAACCTAATCACCTAGCCCCAAAAAACCTTAAACCTTTGTCCCCCAAATGCCCACAACCTTTAGCCCCAATAGTTCATACAAAGATAGAGAAAAACCTAAAACCTATTCCCAAAAATCCCTAAACCCCTATCTGAAAAACACCCTAATTTCATAATTACAAAAAATATTAACCCTTATCTCTAAGAAACCCTAAACCCTAAAACCCTCAACCCCTAAATAGAAATCACAAAACAACCCAATACCCGTATACCCAGAAATCAGTTTACCCCTATTCCCAAAAAACATAATACCCCATCCCCAAAAAACCTAATATTCTAAACCCTGAAAAATAAGGACCATTAGTTTGAAAAAAAAAATAAAACCATATCACCTAAATAATTTAAACCCTCAGCCTAGAAATATATAAATCCACCACACAAAATAAATATACACTCATCCCGTAAAATCCCTAATAACTCAGTCCCAAAAAAATAAAAGTCCACCTGCCTAAAAAAACTAAACCCTCATCCGTAAACCAGAAACCCTCATCAACCAAAACACTAAACTCCTAGACATAAGAATTACTAAACCCTCAAACCTAAAAACCCAAAACCACATAAAAAACCCTAAACCAAAATCCCTATAAATTCTTACACACTCATAGAAAAAACCATACCCCTTATCCACACAAAACCCTCATCCACAAAAAACAGTAAACCCACCATCCAAATGAACCTAGAAACTTATACATAAATAAACATATCCCCTTTTCCAAAAAACCATAAACCCTCATCCCCAAATAACCTTAAACCGTCAGCAACAAAAAAATTCCACCATCAGCAACAAATACATCTAAACCCTCAATACCAATATTATTCATAACCCTATTTCCCAATAAACCTAATCCTTTAACCCCAATAAACCATCATGCCTTTTACCAAAATAATCCATAAACCCTCATTCTAAAAAATAGCCAAACCCTTTTTCCCAAAACCCTATTCCTGCATACCCAAAGAACTTGAAACCCTAAACCCCCAAAACCCTATTCCATTATCCTTAAATAACCCTAAAAACTCCTCCTAAAAACACCCAATACATTCCACCACAAAAGAAAATTATTCCCTTGGTCATAGAAAACCATGAACCCTCAACCATAAAAATCCCTATTCCCTCATCCCAAAAAATTAGTAAACCCTCAGTGTTGAAAAACCCTAAACAAACAACATCCAAAAGACCTAAAATCACGTATCTAATAATAATTAATCCATCATCCCCATAAAATATTAAATATTCATTTTAATAAAACCCTAAACTACATTCCCTAGACATTTATAATCCCTCTTCCAAATGAATTCCAAAACCCCATGATGGAAAACACTAAACCACTACCCAAAAAAGTCCAAAAACTCGTCCCTAAAAATAGACAAACCCTTCACAAAAAAAAACCTGACTCCCTCCACCCAAGAAAACAAATACCCTAAATCGCAAAAAAACCAAACCAACATTCCTTTAAAATATGAAACGCCCTTACAGCAAAAACCAGAAACCCTCACGCCCAATCAAAATCATCATCTTTAAATGATTCTAAACCCCAAAACCTATACAATCATAAACAAAATCATAAACACTCCTAAAACATCATCCCCAAATTACCCTAAACCCCAAAAAACCAAAAAACAATAATCCATCATCCCTATTAAAACTAGACCCTCTATCCTAGAATCCCAAATCACCTAGACCAAAAAACCGTGACCCCTTATCCCACCAAGAAACCAAATCTATCATATGAAAAAATACAAATCACTCAACCCCAAAAAACCTGAATGCCTCCCTCCCAAAATAAACTAAAACATCACAAATAAAATCCCAATACCCTAATCCCCAGAAAACCCAATACTAGTATCCCCATAAATCAAAAACCATCCTCCCTAAAACACCCTAAAATAGAATCCCTATACAAACATAAACCCTGACCCCCAAACTCAGCCCTAAAAGACCCGAAATCATTATCACCAAAAATTGTAATCGTTGACCTTAAAACTCTAAAACCTCATCACCAAGAATCCCTCAACCATTTGACTGATTAAGCCAAAAACACAGCCCCGAAAAACCCTAAAACCTCATACCCAATAAACCAAAAACCCTTAATCTAATAAAACAATATACCCTCACCCTAAATATCAATGAGTATTCAAACCTAAAAATAACTACATCCTCAGTTCCATAAAACCCTTAAACCCTCATCCCAAAACTACATTACAACCTTAGCCACCAAAAAAAAACCCTAAACCCTCGGCAACCTAAAACCATGATACCATGACACTAGATAACCAACAACAATGTTGCCTAAAATTTATTGAAACGTTATCCCAAAATCCACATCCTAAAAAACCCTCAACCATCATCCCAAAAGAAACATTAACCCTAATCCCTAAAAAACCTCTACCATCATCCCCCAAAAACCACAAACCCTCATCCCAAAGTTTCCCTAAACCCTTCACTTAGAAAAACATGAACCCTTAGTCCCCAAAATCATCAACCCTCAATCTAAAAACCCTAATACCTCATCCCAAAAATAACTCCAAACCCTCAGCCCCAAAAAACGCTAAACCCTCATCCTAGAAAATCCTTAATCCCCCATAACCTAAAATAAATAATCCCTTAGCCCCAAATCCCATAAACAACTAGTCCAAAAGAACCTTCAACCCTCATCCCATAAAACCCCTAAAACCTCGTCCCCAATGAACCATGAATCCTCCACATCAAAAAACCCAAAACTCTCAGCCACAAAATACCATAAACCATCATCTAATGAAAACCCAAAACTCTCAATCACAAAAATCCTAAAAATTTAAACCTAAAAATACCTAAAATGTCATCCCAAATAAACCGAGAACCCATAACACCAAAAAAAATTTATACCATCATCCCTAGAATACCATAAATCTTCTACCCAAAAACCCTAAAAATTCAACTCCAAACTACCTTAAATGCACTTCCATTAAAAAACTAATCCCTTAGCCCCCAAACCCAACAATACTCATCTCTATAAAAACTTAAATTTTTCCCATGTAGAAACTCCATTTATTTAGCACCAAAAAAACGAAACCATCAGCCGAAAAAAACTATAATCTATGACCCCTAAAAATCCTAAACATCTATAGAGTACCCTAAATCATCATTCATAAAAACACTAAAACCTCACCCCCATAAAAATTTAAATATTATGACTCAAAAATCCTAAACATTTATTCCAAAATAACCCTATATATTTAGTCTTAAAACCCCAAAACACTTTCCCTCAAAAAACTCTAATCCCTCGACACTAAAAAACCATAAAACCTCATCCTTAGAACACCCTATACCCAATTACTTAGAAAACCCTAATCCCTCCACACCAAAAACCATTATGCCTCAGCCCTAAAATACCCTAACCCCTCATCCATAGAAATCCCTAATCCCACATCCCATGAAAACCGTTAAACCTCATCACTACGAATCCATAAAACTTATTCCCATGAATTCTTTTAACCCGCAATCCTACAAAACCACAATCAATCTTCCCAATAAAACCCCAAACCCCCAGCCCCAGAAAACCCTAAACCTCAAACCCCAAAAAACATGAAACCCTTTTCCATATATATCATTAAAACCACATCCCCATAAATCCCTAAACCCACATCCCTAGAAAACCATACAACACAATTCCGAAAAAAGCAATATACCCTAATATTTAGAAAACCCTAAAAGAAGACCTGTATAAACTCTAAACCCTTAGTTGTAGAAAACCCTAAACCCTCGCCCCTAGAAAACACAAAACCCTTTAACCAAGAAAACACAAAACCTTCAACCCCCAAAAACCCTATTTCCTCCTCTCTAGAAATCCCTAAACCCTTAGCTGAAGAAAACCCAAAACCATAATCCCCAAAAAACCCAAAATCCATCATTCATAGAAATCAATAAACCCTCAAACCCAATAAAACATTAACTTATCCCCAACTAACCATAAACATATATCCTCAAAAACCCCTAATCACTAATCCATAGATAAATCTAATACACTATGAAAAGGAAAGCCTATGACACCTACCCCATAAAACCCTAAATCCTAAGCACCAGAATACTCTAAAACTTCATCCATAGAAAAACTAATACCCTCAGTCCAAGAAAATACTATATCTTAAGCCTGGAAAACACAAAAATCTCATCCCTAGAGAACATTAAACCTCATCCCCTAATAAACGTAAAACATTGACACTAGAATAACCTAAATGGCATCCTTAGAGAACCAAAACCCTCATCCATATAAAAATCTAAACCTAGACCCAATGAAAAACAAGAAAACTCTTCCCTTGGAAACCAAAAACCATCATCCCCAAAAAAAACTATAAAACCACAACCATATTAAACACTAGACCCTTAGCCTAAACAAACCATAATCCCATATCCCCAAACATTCCTAAACCCTCCTGCATAGAATACCATACTCACACATCCCTAGAAAACCCTAATCTTTTAACCAAAGAATTCATACACCCCCATCCAAAAAAACTAATCCCCCAACCCCTAATAACCCTAAACATCATGCACAAGAATACCCTAATCCCTCATCCATAAATAACCCTAAACACTTATCCCCATAAAAATTAAAAATCATCATCCGCCAAAAACCAAAAACCATTATCATTAGAGAATCATACGCCCTCAATCCAATAACAACATAAACCATCAGTCTAGGAAAACCCAAAATCCTCATCCATCAAAAACACTCCAACCTATACACACAAAAAACCTTAAAACCATAGACACATAAAACAATATCACTCAAACCCAAAAATCCATGATTTCTAATTTACAAAAAAAATGATGAACCCTTAGCCAAAAAAAACCTCAATGCTCAGCCACAGATAACCTTAAAGCCTCATACCTAGAAACCCCAATACATCATCCCATGAAAATCCCTTAAACCATATGCCCCTAAAACCATAAACCCTCATCCGAAGAAAATCATAAAATCATGTCCCAGTAAAACTCTGAATCCTCTTCCCTAGAATACCGTAAACTGTCATCACTATAAATCTTTAAAGCCTCAACCCCAAAAAATCTTAATCAATCATCCCCTAAAAACTCAAAACACTCTTCCCTAGAAGTTTCTAAACCATATGCATATAAATACTTTAAGACTAAACCACAAGAAAACATAATATCTCTGTCCCAATAAACAATAATACCTTGGCCCTAGTAATTGATAAACACTCAACCACTGAAACATTAAATCTTCATTACTAAAACCCCTAATTACAAATCCTTGAAAACCATAGGCACTCAAGCACAGAAAACACAAACACTCAACCAAAAAATCCCTAAACCCTCATCTCCATGAAACTATAGACTATAATACCCATATAACCACAAAGTGAATGCCTCGCTTAATACGAAAACCATAGACCTAGAATCCAAAAAAACCCTAGTCCTTGAAAAACATATACATTTTTCTCCAGAAAACATAATCCCCTAGACATAGAATCCCTAAACATTTCTCCTTTTAAAAACTTAATTCCTAATGCCTAGAAAACCCTATTCCTTCAACCATAGAATCATACACCCTCATCCCCATAAAATAGAAAACCCTCATCCTTAGAAAACCAAAAACACTAATGCCTAGAAAACATTAAAATACAATTTCTTGAGAACCCGAAAACCACATCCCCAAAAAAACATACACCATTTGTCATAGAACACCCAAAACCCTAATTACAATGAAGACAAAACCCCACATACATAAAAAAATCTAAATTCTAATCCCTAAACAGTTAACCCACATTCCTAGAAAATCATAATCCAGTAGAACTAGAAAACCCATAAAATATTAGCCAAAGAAAACACAATACCCTTATCCATAGAAGACACAAAACTAACAGCAATAGAAAACCCTAAAACCCTATCCTCTAAACCATGACCACTCATCCCAAGAATTCCACATATACTCATACCCCTAAAACACTAATCCATTATCCCTAAAATAACATACACCCTTCACCCCTAAGAAACCATAACTCTCTTATAGAAAAGTCTAAAACCTCATCCTCTCTAAAACCAAAACCATCAGCCTTACAAACCTATAAACACTAACAACCAGAAATACCAAAACAATTATCCCTAGAAAACACTACACCCTGATAACCCAAGTACCATGAACATTGATCCCAAAAATACCTTGAAAAATAAACCCCATAAAAACATAAACCCTAAATCCTATAAAACTCAAAAATCACATCATTAGACAACCCTAAACCCTTAGTCCCAACTATCCCTAAACCCTTATGTTAAGAATAATCTACACCCACATCCCCAAGAAACCCATAAAATACATTCATTAAAATCATAACCTCTCAACCCTAGAAAACCCTAAAACCTCATCTCCAAAAATCCATAAACATTCAATCCAATGAAATAGTAAATTTTGAGCCTCAATAAAATCCTAAATCGTCAAATCCATAAATCTATAATTCTTCATCTCTATAAAACCACAAACCCCTATCCCCATAAAACAATAAATAATCTGCATATGAAACCCCTAATTTTCATCCCTATAAAAACAAAAAATCCATAGCCCATGAAATATACAATCATTCAGCCTTATAAAACCATTAATCCTCAGTCCAATAAATCCATAAATACATAATTCCAGAAATCCAAAAACCCTCATCCCCGTAAATCTATAAACCCCCATCCCTTGAAAAAAATAAATACTCATCCCAAGAAAACACTAAACCCTCAGTCCCATAAAACCATAGACACTGGAAACATTAAAAACACAAACCCTAATCCTCAGAAAACCCTAATACCTTATCCCTAGAATATCCAAAACACTCATCACTAGAAAACCTTAAACCCTTAACCCCAGAAAACTATAAATCCACAGCCTCATAAAACCCTAAACACTCTTCCCAATAACTCATGAATCCATAATCCTCAAGGAAACCATAACCCTTTATCCTCTAAAAACCCTAATCCCTCAGTCAAAAAAAAAACCCCTAAACCCTCATCCCAAAAAACCCATAAAACCTCATCCCAAATAATCCCTCATTCATCATTCCTAGAAAACATTATTCCTTCATCAAAAAATCTCGTACCGCCATCCCCAAAAAACCATCAACACTCCAGCCAAATAACCCCCCAACGCTGATTAAAAAACCATCAACCATCATCCCAAGAACCCATCAATCCTCATCCAAAAAATCTAAAAATTATCATCCTAGAAAAACCATTAATAACCCTCAAAAAAAATCTTAACCCTCTTCCCAAAAAAGCAAAAAAATTTATCCCCAAAAACACCTAATCCCACATCACTAAAAATAGTAATCCTCAAACCCATAAACCCTAACCCCTCATCCGAATAAATTATCTAAATATGAATCCCCTAAAACCCTAATACATCAGCCAAAAACATTGCTAAACTCACATTCCCCAATAAAACATTAACCATATTCCCTAAAACCATTAACCCTAATCTAAAAAAACCCTAAATCATCATCCTTAAAAATCATGAACCTGAAGAAAAAAACCAAGATAATCAAAACCAAAAAACCATGAACCCTAGACACTTGAAACCTCAAAATACACTAACCTAAGACACCCTAAACCCACATCCCAAAAAATAGATAAACACATAGACCAAGAAACCCTAATTTCATCACCCAAATATATCTTAAACACTTATCCCTAATTACCCTAGAACCTTATCACTAGAAAACACCATACCATCATCCCTAGATATTACATAACCCTCAGCCCTATAATAGAATATTCCATCTTCCCGAAATCATCCCAAACACACTTCCCCAAGAAACCGTAAACCCTAATACCCCAAGAACACTGGGCACTGGACACCAAAAAAACACCAAACCATCAGCCTAAAAAAACTCTAAAACACAGGGGCCCAAAATAACCTAAACCCTATACACCGAAAAACCCAAAACCCTCTTCCCCAAATAATCCAAAATCCCAATGCCGAAAAATTACATCCCCTAGAACAGGAAAACCCTCATCCCCAATAAAAATCAACCCTCATAAAAAAATCCAAAAACCTCTACCTGAAATAACCTTCATCCATAATCCCACAAAAAACCATAAGTCATCAAACCCAAAAAAAACATCAACTGTAAGCCCACAAAATACCCTTAGCCCTCATACCTAAAAAACCCTTATATCTTATCCCTAAAAAACCCTTAACCCTAAACCCTAAAAAACTCGCAATCCTAACAACCTAGTCTTAATGTACTTATACATTAGATCATTTTTTGGAATATGTAAAACATTACACAAACAGTCGACCATAGACCATATATGTTTTCTGTCTTTGGAAATATGGAAACATAAACATGTGTATGTTACTTAGCAACATTATCTCAGACTAGGTTATCCAAGACTAGAACCCCACATACACATATCATATATTAATTATATCTTTATAACCTGGGGAAGGAAACATTAAAATTCATGATAATAAATTATTCTTATGGGAAAACAAACGAGATTTGTAAGACTAAACCTTATCATAAGGTAAAGGGAACGAGATTGGGACATTAGAAGATAATACACATCATATAGATGATCATAAAAATGAATCATGATATCTATATTGGTAGTAAATACAACATGAATTCTAATGGAATCATGATCAAAAGACATTTCGGAATAAATGAGGAATAAGACATAGAATTTGTGGCATACACATAAACATAGAAAAAATTATCTAATGGATACATGAAAAGGAAATTTTAACGTGTTAGGCTTGGGATATAACATGTTTACCTACATTGGTCTTAGGCTAACAACCCTAGTAAACTCTTTTTTTGTCTTGAACTCTAACTAGTGTACACTATTTTTTTGGGATTGGGAAACAACCAGTGCACCATCTTTTTTAGGGATTGGGATAAGTACACATGTAACATCTTTTATTGGAATTGGACTACAAACAATGTACAATTTTTTTGGGAATATGATACAACAACTGTAAACTCTTTTTTTAATTGGCCTCATAAAGATTTGATCCATAAATTTATCATATTCATATGAAATTACTGTGATTCATTAAAACTAAACTGATATACTGGTTTATTTAGAAATTGAACTCCATGTAAAAGATCAATATTGTTTCCAATACCTCCTAACCGTGGTAATCCACCACCAGGATAATTAGAGAAAACATCCTGATATTTATCAATATTATAACAATATAATAGATGATGATGAATCATCCAATAATGGAATGAATTCTTCATTATCCATAAATAAAAAAAGGATTCTGATTATGGATTTATTTATCTATAAGAGTTGTATTGATAAAAAGGCTCCCTTGAGAGTCTTATAGAAAAATGTTATCTTTAAAAATATGAGATGGAATTAATGGATATGGTGTAATATTCATCTTCGTAGATTGTAATGAATATGTGTTCATCCACTAATCATATTTCAATTCCATGTAAAACTACCAGTGCCTTCCCAACAACATGTGAAAAAATTTATAGGAATTAAATATCACAATAAATCATCAATGTTTTCTTCCCAATTGAAAAATGTAATTGGAAACTATTTCATGACTAGATGTGTTCTTCCATTATTAAATAATTATTGTTTTTTAATAAGGATGATCTTGATATGGAATATTTAATTTATCAACTATTATTCATGAAGAAACATATTTACAACTCCCACTATAAATAACCAACTTATATAATCTCTAAATTATAGTGTAATGATATCAATCATATTTCAGCTTTCAAAACTCTCTATTGCGCAAGCATGTTACCTTTATTAACTTCTTCCACATCATGATCTTCATTTTCAAATTCATCACCACCTTGTTCATCAATATTCTATTTTCTTTTTTATCTACATTATTTTCATTATAGTAATAATAAAATTTTTGAGGATAATGGATTTAAATTTACCATACCCATGAAATTTGAATAACATTTGATTACCATGTTCCAAAGAGTTTGATTTTTCATTTGGTAGATCCAAAGCCTTCCCATTCACTTTATCTTGTGTCATGTTCCTTTAAAATTTCATATCACTAACACTATATTTGTTATAAGAAATAACAAATATAAAAATATGTACCGCTACTGTTTTTCATGAGCACTAGTTCCTTTGATATTAGTTTTTTCTTTTCCACTTTGATTACCAACATGGAAATGCCATCAAGTAATCATAATGGTTGTAACAAGATTAAATTTAAAATTTATTCATTTAACCAACACAAAAACATTTCAATTGATTTCTTATTTTGTTATAGAACATCACATCGCATAAATATACAATCAATCTCATGAATATTGTATAGAATTGAGTTATATCCTTGTTGGAAGTCGTGGATTCAGAAATAAAGCTCTTGATTATAATTCATAGGCATAAATCATCTTCTAAAATTATGTATATGATTATTCAATGAGCATATTAGGTTATTCATATCAAATTCATGATGTTTCAGTAGATATTCCAACAAAAGAGATTCATAATATGTAAATTTCATAATTTATTCCTCTCACTTCTTCTCGTGGGGAAATTAATAATTTAAATAACACATTCGATTTCTTGCATAACATCTAGAAAATCCATTATATTCATACTCCCATAAAAATATGGAATTTCAATCATCAATACACTTTCAATACATTCATAATATATTCTTATTCTCATATACAACTCAAAATTTCATGAATAATAATCATTTGAATGAACATTATAAGATAATTTTTTATGCCTATTATGTGGAGATGGAAATTGTGGGCGCCACTAATGGGGGGGGGTTGTCATTATTCTATAAGTAGTTCATAAGTTTTCTAACTAATTGGATTATTTTTTTATCTGAGCTCTATTTTATAAATTTACTATATAGAAGGGTGTGTAGAAGAACTGCATTTAAGAGTCATGGTGGAGATTATTTTCTATAGGGATTAATAGGAAGAATGATGCACAAAAATAATAGTCTCTATAGAACATATACCAAAAAAGAAGTTTCGGTGGAAAAATGAACCTAGTTATTGTATATGGAATATTTAAACGTTGCCAAATTAAAATTATTAAAAGCAATTCCACCTACAAAGGATTCTCCATTCATAAATTCTAAGTCACTAGAAATAGAGATGCACAACCAATTCCAAGAAATGAGAATAGTCTAAAAGATTCATAATTTATAGGTTTCAAGTTTAACCATTAAAAAGGCATGATGAAAAGTTATACATATAAAATAATGTTTGAGTCATGTACCAAATCTATTTTTATTTAATTGGAGATCTCAATAGTCCTATAAGAATCAAAGAAACCACATTCTCATTCTTATTAATGACCCCATGAAATAACATAACGAGAATACTTTTAGTGATTATTATCAATAAATTCTCTATCCTATTTAATGTGATTACACTAATTTCATTCCTTGTCCACGTGGATATTCCATTTTGGGGCTCAAATATGTGTGGTGTGGGCCACCATTGTTTTGGATAATAAAAATTACATACTGATCTAATATATATAACAACTTGGATTAAAATTCTTGTCAATCCCAAAGTATTTTTCTTGGGATGAATCTGGTTCATATCCCCCTCATTCCTCAAAAAACCGATAATACCACCAAACCAAATT
Source organism: Viscum album (assembly GCA_963277665.1). Taxonomy (NCBI): domain Eukaryota; kingdom Viridiplantae; phylum Streptophyta; class Magnoliopsida; order Santalales; family Viscaceae; genus Viscum; species Viscum album. The sequence continues at coordinate 1,901,444,180 of OY728141.1, forward strand.
ATCATAAATCCTCCTCCCAAAAATATTATAAAACCTCATCCAAAAAAACCCCAAAACCCTCGACCTTAAAACACCCCAATAATGAAATCCCACAAACACTTAACACTCATCCCCAAAAAAACCTAAACTAATTTTCAGGAAAACAAATACACCAAAAACCACAAAAAACCCTAGACCATTAACCCCTGAAAACACATAACCCTTAACAAAAAAACACTAAACCCCTAGATCCCAAAAACCATATACCCACAAACCCAAAAAACCCTAAACATTGATCTGCATATAACAATAAAAACTTATCCAATGAAAACCATAATACAACATCCCTATAAAACCCAAAACCCTTAGTCCCAATAATAACACTAAAACATCAACTACAAAAAATCCGTAAACCCTCATCTCCCAACAACACCAAACCCTCATTGATAAAAACTCCTAGACCCCCATCCCCCAAAAACACTAAGCCTCATCAAATAAACATCCATATAATCTCATCACCAAAAATTTTGAAACACTCATCCCTAAAAAATGAAAAACTGAAAGCCAAAAAATACCCAAAATTCACTTCCCAATAAACAACTAAACCATCAAACCTAAAATCATAATCCATCTTCCCTAAAAATCTTTAATGATATGGTCCCAAAAATGACTAATCACATATCCCTATAAACCCTAAAAAATCCCTATGAAACCATAAAATCATTATCCCAAGAACAAGAGAAAAACCTCAGCCAAAAACAAATTCTAAACCCTCATCCACAAAACCCAAAAATCCTCCACCCTGAAAAATCCCTATACCTTCATCCCCAAAAATCAATAATCCCAAAACCACAAAAATAATTCTAAACATGCTGGCCTAATGTCCTATACCCTCATCCCCAAAAATCATTAAACCCTATGGCCTAAATAACCCAAAACCCAAAACCAGAAAAAATCTGAAACCCTCATCACCAAAAATACAAAGAACAACATCCCCAAAAAAATTAAAACCACCACCACAAATGTCCTAAAACATCATCCCTAAAAACCCTTAAACACTCATCCCAAAAAACAACTAAACCCTCAAAGCCAAAAAAACCCAAAAAAATCAACCCCAAATATCCCTAAACCCTCATCCCCAAAAATAACTAACCCTCTACCCCAGATTTCTATAATCCATCAGCCCCAGAGAACCCAAATACATTAATCCTATAAATAGCTAAACCATCAGTCCCAATAAACCCAAAACTATCCAATCCAAATTTCCCTAAACAACTACCCCCAAAACCCCAAAAATAATATACCTAAATATTACGAAACAATAACTTCAATTAATATGAAAACCTTAAATCCAAATAAACCCTATACTTATAGCCAAAAACCCCTAAACAGTCATCCTCAAAGCACCCTAAAACCACATCCAGTAAAAAAAACTACACTCTGATACCAAAAATCCAAATCACTCATCTACAAAAACCATAAAACCCCTAGGAAAAACCCCCATACCATCACCACCCAATCCATAACCTTACACACCAAAAAACCTTTAAACCTTATCCCCCAAAACACTAAAGGCTTTTTCATAAATATACCTAAACCCTCAGCCCCCAAAAAACCATAAAAACATAGCTCAAAAAATCCCTAACTCCTCATCGACCCAAAAACCTAAACCCTAAGCCCCAAAAAAACTCTAAACCATACTACCATAAAACAGTAATCATTATATCCCCACAAAACCCTAAAATCTCATCCCCAATATACCATAATCTCTCATCCCGATAAATCCTTAATCCCTCATCCCCAAAATACCAGAAATCATTAGCCATAATAGACCCTAATCCCTCTTCCCTCAAAATCCCTAAATCCTCGTCCTCAAAAAATCCCAAAACCCCCTTCCCTAGAAAACAATAAACATAGTTCCCTAGAATACATGAATCCCAATTACAGAAGAAACCTAAAACACCATCCTAAAAATCCACTAAACCCTTTACTGAGAAAATACTAAGCCCCCTGGCCTAGAAAACACAAGAATCTCATCCCCCATGAATTTAAACCATCATCCCCAAAAAACCTAAACCCTGTTTACTAAAAAACACTAAACCCTCATCCCCAGAAAAACCTAAAAATTAATTCCCTCCTCATACTAGTCTGGCATCCCCTCGAAACTCTAGGATTCTATTCTAGAAAAACCCTAAACCCTCATTCAAAAAAACCTAAAACATCATCCCCAAAAAATTCATAAACCTTCAACCATAGAAAAAATTATATTGTTGTCCTCTATAACCCTAAACCATTATCTCTATAAAATCCCAAACCCACATCCCAAAAAATCCTAAACTCTCATCCAAAAAAACCCTAATCCCAAAGAACAAAAAAACTATAGAACCTCAACACCAAAAAAATATGCATCCACCTTAAACCATACACCCTCATCCTCAAAAATAAAATAACATTCAACTACAAGAAAACCATAAACCCTTTTCCCTAACAAACCATAAAACAACATCCCTAAAAAAACCATAAGAGGTTAACTAAAAAACCCCAAAAACAATCATCCCCAAAAAACCTAAAATCATAACCCCTAGAAACCATAAATCTAAAACCCCAAAAAAGAATTAATACCCTTCCTAAAAACCCATAACGAAAAAACCACAAACTCTCAATCGCAAAAAACCCTTTGATCCAAATAACCAGAAACCCACAGCCTTTAAAAAATATACACATATCCAAAAAAATCATAATCCACCATCCCAGAAAAACCCCAAACCCTCATCCCATACAACCCTAGAGCCTATTCCTTAAAAACCTAAAACATCATCACCTAAAAACCCTACTCCCCCAGGACAATAAAATCTATACTCTCATCCGCACAAAAACACAAACCTCAACACAAAAATAGAATAAACACACAACCCCATAAATACCTATACCACCATTCCCAGATGTCATTAACCCTCATCCCCTCAAATCCCAAAAACATCTACCCCCAAAAAACCCTAAACTCTATTCCCCATAAACCCCTAAACCCTCATCCCCCAAAATGTAAAATCTGATCCCCAAATAACCTTAAACACGTTTCACAAAAAAAATATGATGCCTCTATCCAAAAATATATAATCCCTCAACCAAAAATACCCAAAACCCACAACCATAACAAAACACAAAACTCATATCCCCCCAAAATCCAAATCCATCAGGAAAATATTATAATTAACTCTCATCCCAAAAAATTACTAAAAACTATGTTCTAAAACACCCTAAAGCATGATCCAAAAAAACCTAAACCCTCATCCCCCAAAACCCAATCCCCTAGATTGAAAAAACCTAGAAAACTCATATTTAAAATTATTCTAATCCTAGAACCACCCAAAAAAACGTAAACCCTCATCCGAAAAACCATAAATACATTGACCCAAAAATCCTAAAACCCTCACCCATATAACCCCTAAACACTTACCCCCAAAAATAATAAATCCTAATCTCAAAAAATACAAAAACATCAGTTCCACAAGAAACCCTAATCCTACATTTCAAAAAAAACATATAACCACACCAACTGAAATCCAAAATCCCTCATCCCTTGATAACCCTATACCTTCATAACTAGAAAACCCAAAACCCTTATCCCTATATAATAGAAAACACCCTTACCTATAATCTCTAAATACATAGCCCATGAAAACCTTAAACACTTATCTTCTGAAAACACAAAACCCTCATCACTATTGATGCTTAAATCCTTTTTCCCCAAAAAACCCTTAAAACCCCATCCTAAAGAAATCTTAAACCATCTACCCCCAAAAACCCCAAACCCCCATCCCCATAATCCCCTAAACATTTATATCATGAAAACCCTAAGCCCTCAGCGTGAGATATCCCTAAAGCCTCATCATAAGAAAACCCTTAACCATAATCCCCATAAATCCTAATCTATCGACACCGGAAAACCATAATACATCAACCCCAAAAAACCCTAAACCCTCATCTAGCCAAAAACACTAATCCCTCATCTTGATAAAACCCAAAACCCTCATCACGAAAAAAACTCTAAACCCACATCCCCAAATTCCATAATCTCTAATCCTTATAAACCAAAAACCCTCAGCACCAAAAATAATAAAACCCTCATCCCCGGTAATCCCTATGTACTAATACAAAAAAACCAAATATAATATACCTAAAAAAGCGCTATACAAACATTTTTGAAAAATCCTAAAACATTAACCACAAAAAACCATAACTCCTCTACACCAAAAACCCCAAAACCCATATATCCAAATACCTAATTTCATTATCCCTAGAAAACCAAAACTCTCATCACTAAAATATAACAAACACACACCCCATAAAAACAATATACTTTAATCCTTGAATAACAATAAACCATCATCCCCAAAATTATATAAGCCCTCTTCCACAATAAATTAAAACCCTCGTAGAAAAAAACCCAAATCCCTAGTCCCTAGATGGACATAAACCCTCTTATATGAAAAGATAAACCTGAATCCCCAAAAAAGACTAAATTGTCGACCCAAAAACACATTGCACATATCTCCAAGACAAACTATACACTAATACAAAATAAATCTATACACTCTACCCTAAAACCCTTAAATACACATCCCAAAAAACCATAAACCCTCATCCAGAATGAACCCTCAACCAACAACCCCAAAAAGCATAATCTGACAACCCTAAGAAACACTAAAACCTCAACCTCAGAAGATAATAAACCTTCATCAATCAAATCCTAAACCCTGTACAACCAAAAAATCGTAAAAATACCGACTTACAAACCATTATTCCTCTTCCACAATAACATAAAACCCTCATCCTCAAAAAAACCTAGACGATCATCTCCAAATAAAAGTCCAAATCCAATGACAACAAATCCTTAAAACCAATTCCCTACAAAACCCAAAACCCTAAACCCCAAAAATCCTTAACCCACTACCCAAAAAAATCACTAAACTTTAAACCCCACCAAACTGAAATCCATAAGCCCTAATGATCCAAGACACTAATAACCATATACCATAAAACCTCATCCTCAAAAAACCATAAAATATCTTCCCCAAAAAACATAATCCCTCTTCCCGAAAAAACACTAAACCCTCATCCCAAAAAATAACAATATGCTTCTCTATAAATCCCACAAATATCAGCCAAAAGTTCATTAAACCCTCATCCCTAAAAACCATATAAAATCACCACCCAAAAACCAAAATCCTCATCACTAAAAATCCTTAAACCCTCATCCCCAAAAAAACTAAACCCACAAGCCTTATAAACCCAGTACCCATGATCCTAAATAATGCTAACACCTTAGCACCAAAAAAATATCAACCCTCACCCCAACACACCATAGAAACAATCTACAGAAAACCCCTTAAATCCTAGCCTAAAAATCTAAAAAAACCTTTAATGAAAATAAACATACACACCCTTCCAAAAAAAAACCCAAAAATCTCATCCCCAAAAATCCCAAACCCATAAATCCCAAATAACTATAACCATCTTCCAAAACAACAGAAAAACTCAGCCCAAAAAACACTTAATTTTCATCCCCATCAAGTCCTACAACCACATCCCCAAAAAACATAGAACCCTCATCACAAAAACAAATATACTCACCTCCAAAGAACATTATAAAGTCATCAAAAAAAACCATGATCCTTCATCCCCAAGAAGCTATAAACCATCACCACTAAAAAACATAAGACAACTATCCGAGAAAACCCTAAAACTTTTTCAAACAAACATTATACCCTCATCACGAAGAAAAATATGAAACACACTATCACGGAAAAACATAAACCCATACCCCATAAAATGAAACATAATCTACCCTAAATATACTCTAAAAACTTATGCATAAATATTTTCAAACCCTTATCCCCAATGAAAACAAAAACTTATCTCAGAAAATACCTAAACACATATCCCCGATAAATTTGACCCTTATCCAAAAAATATCATATACACAATGCCATAAGAAACCAAAAACCCCCAATCCCAAACAATAATAAACCTTAATCCCAAAATAACCCTAAACCCTTATCCCCAAAAAACCAAAATCACTCTTCTAAAAGAATACACTAAAACCTTGGCCCCAAAAATTGCCAAACCATCATCCTTAAATAAATCATAGCCCCTCTATCCCAAAAAAATATACTAATCCCTCAGTCGCAAAAAAGAACCTAAAACACCAGACCTAAAAAACATAAACACTCTACCCAAAAACACATAACACACATCCTAAGAAGCCCTAAACCATATGAAAACACTCTAAACCCCCATCCCTAAAAAAATCCAAATAACCTAAGCCCCATAAAATAAAAAGCCCACATCCAAAAATACCCTAAATACTTAGTCCTTGAAAACCACAATCCCTAAATCCCAAAATACCCTAAAACCTATTCCCTGAATAAATTTAATCCCCCATACAAAAAAACACTCACTGATTGTCTAAAAAATCTTTACACCATCTATAATAAAAACCATAAACCCTCATCCTCAAAAATCCTATACAATAATCCCAAAAAAATATTCAACCCCCAAAAATCATAAACCCTTAGCTCCAAAAGGCCAAAACTCCAATACCCAAAAAAACCATAATCCCTAAAATAAAGAAAATCCTAAACCTGCCTCCCAAAAATACCATAAAATCATTTCAAGAAAAATACCTAAACCTTCATGAAAAATAACCAAAAAACCCCCAGCCCCAATAACCATAAACCATCATCTCTTAATCTTCAGAACCACTAACAAAAAAACACCAAATCATAACCACATAAAAACATGAAACATCATCCTCAAAATACACTAAACCATCATCCCTAGAAAAACCATAACCTAAAAAACCCATAAAAACCCAACCACAAAAAACCTAATCTCTCAGCCCTAAATAAGAATAAATCTTTATCCCTAAAAACCCAAAACCGAAAACTCAAAAACAAATAAAACCATAGCCCAAAAAAACAATTCACCCTCACCCCAAAAATAACCATTATACACAAAAACCTACACCCTCATCCCAAAAAATATCTATGCCCACATCCATAAAAACTAATAAACCATAGTACCTAGAAAACCCAAAAATTTCAAACCCTAAAAAACAAAGAAAACAACACTAAATAACACTATACGTATATCCCCAAAAAACATTAAACCCAAATTCCCCCAAATACTTACCTCTCTGTCCAAAAAAACCTCAAACCCTTTCCTACAATACCCGAAAACACTCATCCCCCAAACAATCAATATTTTAAATCCCTAGAAATAACTAATCTCTCATTCCGAAAAAAACACTAATCGCTCATCTCCCCCCCCCCCAAATCCCAAACCCTAATAACCAACAATACCCTAAACCCTCAATCCAAAAAACCAAATATTCATAGACCCAAAAAACATTGAACAATCGGCCAAAAAAAGGCTCAAAACCCTCATCCCAAAATAACAAAACTCTCTAACCTAAATAACCCTAAACCATCATCCCTAAAAAACCCTAAACCCACAAAAATAAAAACCGTAAACCCCTATCCCTAGAAAATACTAAATTTTCATCCCAAATGTAACCTTCATCATCTGCCTGAGAAAACCCTACTACCACTACAAAAAAATAACCTAAATTGTCATTCGATAAAAACCCAAAATCCTGATCCCATAAATACACAAAACACTGATCTATAAAAAATTATAAACCCCTATACCCATATGGAATCTAATCCATCACCCCATATAAATCCCTAAACCCTCTACACATTAAAACCCAAAATATTCAGTCCAAAATACCATAAAATATAATCCCTAAAAAAACCATAACACAAAAAAACATAAGAAATATTCCTCAGGAAACCCTAAACCCTCAGCCCCAAATAACTAAAAACTATTAGCCTCATAATACATAAACAACTAGTGCTATAAAACCCTCAACCCTTAGCCCCCAAAACCCCTCAGTCCTCACCCACCAAAATCCATCAACACTCATCGCATGAAATCCACCAACCATTATCCTTAATAAAATCTATAACATCATCCCAAAAAAACCTAAAACCTCCTAAAAAACCTAACCCGGATCCTGAAAAATCCATAAACCACCAACACCAAAAAATCCCAAAACATACATGACCAAAAAAACATATAACATCAACACTAAAACACCCTAAACCCTCAGCCCTAAAACCATAAACCCAATTCACTAGAAAACCCAACACCCTGAAAATCATAATACCCTAAACACTCATACCCAAAACTATAAACCATAATCCCTTGAAAAAAATTACAACTTTATCCCAAAAAAATTCGACCCTCAATACCATTGAACCCTAAACCATCATCGTCAAATAATAGTAAATCCTCAGCATCAAAATACCCTAATCCCACAACCCCAAAGAACCCTATATGTTCAGCCCCAAGATTCCCTAAACCCTCATTCCTAGAATCCATTAAAATCCATCCCCAAAAAACTCTAAAACATCATATTGAAATAACACTAAATCCTCAGTCTTAAAAAAACCCCAATCCTTAATCCCTAAAGAACCCTAAATGATTATCCCCAAGAAATCCTAAACCCTCCTTCCTTGAAAAATTTAACAAATTGGCAGAAACAAACACTAAACCATCATCCATGAAAACCATGAAACCAAAATATTAAATATCACTAAACCCCGATCATCAAAAAAAACCATATCCCATCAACTCCAAAAAACATAAATCCCTCATCCCCAAAAATACCAAACTATTAAGCCAAAAATTTCCTAAAACATCATCCCTAAAATAAACTAAACCCATAACCACAGAAATCAATAAATCCTCACCCTAAAAATACTAATCCCACATCCCCAAATAACCGTAAAACCATTTTCCCAAAAAAACCTAAACCCTCATCTCCAAAAATACTAAACTGTCATCCCTAAAAATCAATAAACCGTCATTCATAGAAAAAAACACTCAAAACCAAAACTCCTAAAACCATAGACTAAATAACCCTAAAATAAAATCCATATATAACCCTCAAACATAATCCATAATAAAACATAGAACAAATCGTAACAAATAAAAAAATATTCTCCCCAAGAACTGAAAATCCTCAAACCCTAAACCCTCAAAACTAATTAACCCTAAACCATCAACCCAAAAAAAACCCTAAAATATTTTTCCCAAAACGCCTAAGACCCTCATCCTAAAATATAGATAGACCCTCATCCACAAAAAACCCTAAACCCTCTTCCCCATAAAAACCCATAATCCTCACTTCCAAAAAAACATTAAACCCTCAACTGCAAAAAAACATGCATCCCATTGTCCCAAACAACCATAGTCACTAAGATAAAAAACACATAAACCATCAACACAAAAAATCCTAAATCCACATTTCAAAAAAAAACAATAAAAACACATCCAAATAATACACAAAACCCATAGATGAAAAATAACCAAAACCTTAATCCCCAAAAACAAAAAGCATTATCCACCCAAAAGGCCTAAAACCATAGTCCCAAAAAACCCTATTCTGTTGCACCCAAAATACCATTGACCCTAAAATCCATAAATACCTAAACAATCACCTTGAGAAACCTTAATCCCTAATCCCCAAAAAAACATTCAACTATTCACCCAAACGAACTCTAAACACAGAGCACAATAAAACCCCCCACACTTATACCCCAAAACTATAACCCCTAATTGAAAAATAACAATAAACATCGATCCCTAAAAATCCAAAAACCATGAGGGAGATGAAAGCCTAAACCCTCATAAAAAAACGAAACCATTGGATCATAAAACCCTTATCCCTAAGCCCTCCAAAACCCTCAACCCATAGCCAAAAAAATCCACCACCTTGAGACCAAAAAAACCATCAACCCTCATCCCCAAAAACCCTTCAATAATAACATCAAACAAAACACAATGATAAGATATAAAATAAAATAAACCCTAATCCCAAAAAGTTATCAACCCTCATCCCTTGGAAACCCTCACCATGTATCTCCAAAAAACCCAAAACATCATCCCCAAAACACCATAATCCCTAAAATACCATCATCCTTAAGCACTAAAATGACTAAACCCTTGTCATTTAAAAGCCAAAATTCTAATCCCAAAAATTTCACAGACCCTCATCCCCAAAACAACTATAAATACTCATCCTAAAAAATTAAACCGTCAGTCCTAAAAAATAATATACCCTCATCAAAATAGTTAAAACCTAGTCCATAAAAAATCCATTACCCTTATCCCCAAATATGACGAATGTTGGTGCCCATGAACCAAAATTTTGTGTACACTGATTACCACAACATATATACAATTTGTTATATATACATGTGTTCTTATTTCCATAATAATATGGATACAATAGATTACACTGTATTTATGGTAATTTCATTAGATTATGTATCGTATCAACTATTTCTATCCGATTCTAGGATATAAGGAGAACCAAGAGATACTATGACAGTAATCATAACGTAATTACCTATGTTCTTGAGACATCATACCAATGAGAAACATATGTTGTCTGAAAATAATGTTCTATGTTCTCATAAGCATTCAGACTTCTTCTCATGATGTTTGTACATGGTGATATCTTATAGTTGAGATCATATAGAAAGACCTTCTATTTGGAACACCACATGTTTCCAGTGTTATTGATTATTATTATATATGAAAATGTGTATTGGTCTCCTAACAGGACATCATTGTCAATGTGTTTCATTTGATCACTTGAATTAATTCATGGAAAGTACCACGACAAGGAAGTCATGATGTGGTAGTTTGGGTTAGGTGTTTCATTCGTGGTATGGAATTAGATGAATGGTCAATATTTGTTTTGTCACTTCTGAGTTGAGGAAGAGATATATAGGGCCTAGTTTATTCAGATGGTAGTAAATTAATAAATCTGTGACATGGTAGTCAAATGTTAATATATCAAGATATCTGAAAAAATAACAAAGCTATAAAAGTCAATGACATAAGTATGTGTCTCACTTTATGAAATATCATATGAAAAAGTGATTATATTTCATATTGTGAGTTCATAGGTTTTATGTCAATTATAAAAATTTATTTATGTTTTTCAGGGCCTTGGTGGTTTTCTAGACTTCTCTATTGGTCTATGAATATTATTAACTACTATTAATATAAATACCTAAAGGGAAACCCACAATATCATGTTCAAGAATATGGCTTATTTTGTTGAATAGGAACATAGGACATACTATGGCCCACCACGGGGTCCGGGGCGGTACATGTTCTATAGATCACCAATAAATAAACATATTCATTGTTATCTAATTAAATAATAATTGTTTTGAATTTAATTGTTACATGTTTTAACATGTGATTAAGTGAATACTAGGATTATTAATATATGAATTACTATTATTATAATTTCATAGGTTCATTTAATATTATTAGGAGTCATGATTTGATTTATTTACTTATGTTTATCACCTAATAAATATTCATATATTATAGTCATGTTTTTAAATATAAATAATATTATGACATAGTTATTTTGTCATAGTTATTTATATATATCACTTTTTAGTGGATTTTAAATGCATAGGGGCTAGGGAACCCTAACTAGATATTTTGGAATCCACTGTGAATATATAGAGATTCTCATCCCAAATTTGAATTGAAATGGTTGGAGTTGATATACACTTTATCCTCTTAACTACAAGAGAGACAATTTTATAACTCGAGAAGAAAATACATGTTCATCTTCTCTTATCAGAGACAGAGGATTGCAGTGATAGTCTCTAAGTAAAAGGGATCAATGGAGCTCCATGCTAGCACCCATAATCCAATGAATGGACCATGTGATGTTATGAGAAGAATGTGTAGACGATGTAGAAGGGTTTATATTAGACTCTTCAACAAACAAAAATAAACATCTTGTGATAGATGTGCATGAATATAATTGGAATCAGTTAATCCTTTGTTTTATTTATTAGGGTACGATTAAACCATGATGGATCTGAGGAACATACCTAGGATAGATCACTAGATATGATCATGTTTAACCACTCTAGTGATGTCATAAGTATAAATACATATCCCAAAAGCTTCAATTACACTCCATGATACATTCAATAATTATTAGAGTGACCACAAGGTTTTTATTAGTCATATATATTTTATTTATACATATTTTATTTAGAGGATATTAATATTGTTCCAAAAAATATGATCGGGCATTGATCCAATTTTGGAAAGCTAGGTTATGGAAATATGAAGAAAAAAAATAAGTATTAAAAATGGGGTTTTCAGATTTATGTTTTTAAAACCACATTTTATAAATTTGAATGTGTTCTAGTTTTTATGTTTCCCTTCATTTTCAATATATTATATAATAATAATAATTATTATTTTATATTTTATTAAAAATTATTTTTATACTAAAATGTTCCTCATTGGGCTTAGTAAAATTTAATGGATCTTTAATAAATCTATTGAAAAATAACTCGGTAGATTGATTAAATTAAAAACAACAAAAATTCATTCCATTTGATAACTATTCATTCAGGTCATGATGGATTGACTTTGGAAAATATAAAAAAGAAATGGTTGAATTTCCCACTTGGCGGTCAGACTTTTTTTGTGTATGGCCCTACTCATTGGGCCAACCTCCCTCTTCCACGACCCACTATCCATCTCCCTTTTACTAACACAGTTTGTGACCACTCTATTATACACCAAGAACACCAGAAGAGCCCCTTTTTCTATACTAGCCGCCCCAATCACTCATATGGCCTTCTCCATTCCATGCTCGGTTGTCGACATCACTGTCATGCATGTATTTCTATCCAAAATAAGGGCAGCCCATAGGATGCCCCAACCTCCCCCATTATGGAAGCTACGACGGCCACGCCTCACCTAGGCCACACCCTATCAAGAAAAACCATGTCTCTCACCTCATTCCACTATGGTCAACATCACTCCCTCAGCCCATAAAGAGATCTGACCACGACTGCCATTGATCCTTATTATGTTTCCGCCAATCACCAGACAATCAATGGCAACCATGATTCCTTATTGCCCATTCCATGCATCCATGCTCACCCATCCATCACCCATGCTATACTGCTCAGGTCCCAACCCACCCTGTTCATTTCCAGTCAGGACATAGGTTTACTGTTTTGTATCCCACATGCTCTATTAGACCTTATTCTCCCAGCCATGTTGTTGGATAGATCTTCCAAACCTAGAATAGGTCGAGGTAGGTCTCTTTGGGCTAGGACACCCTAATAAGTATATTTATTTTTTTTAATTTTCCTACAAGGAAATGACCGACTATATAAGTCTATTGGAAAAGGGGGTTTCTAGGACTAAATTAATTTAATTAATAATTAAATTAAATTATTTCTTATGTTTGATGAATATTTTTTTAATGGAAATAATTATTTTCTTCATAATGTATTGTTTTCATAAGAATATGTGTATGGGAATGTGCATACAATGAACCTATTGTACAATGCACCCCAATAATCCCTCTCCTACGTGCGAGTTTATTTTTACATAGACGATGTTGTTTATTAAATGGTAGACCTCACCACGATGAGTGGTAATCTAGGTGAGAAAAGACAACATCAGACTGGGGAATGTTGGGATATGTTTATAATGTAGACTTAGGTTTGAAAACCCTTGGTAAAGATTGAAATTTTATGTATTAATCACATTTAGATGTTGAATACCATTCAATTTGAATTATTTCAATAATTCATTTTTTGGTTATTTTATGTTGGTTCCTGATAATTACATTATCACATAAAATGATAAAAAAAGATAGAATACATAAAAATGTGACATGTTTTTTTATATTTCAGGTTCATTTTTTAGTGTGAAAAAATACATTAAACATATTTAATAGAAATGTATTAACATTCATTAGTAAAAAATAAAAATCCATCAACGATATATCATGTCTTAATTCCTTCCATTTCTGACATATGAACAAAACTGGGTGTTTGGGGTGGTCATTATCCATAGTTGAGAGTTTCTTCTACTACAAGAGGGTTATAATGAGATTATTTGGATGAATAATCTAATGTGGGAAGCCAAGGTATATCCATACCTAACATGGAATCACATCAGAGGAAATGATACGATTACAATAAGAAGGGACGTTACTCAACATATAAAAGAACCACATGTTAAACTGGTGGCGATCCTAGAGCCTACCTTTATGCTATGAAAATATTAGTGTATGCATTACATCTAGAATTTTAGGAGTGGTTTAGATGATTCATTGAAATTTAATACACAAGAAACAGAGTATTCTGAATCTAATAATGGGGTACTTTATTATTTGGTCAAATAGTTGGAGATATTTAAATGATATAAATATTACTTATTCACAAATGTCTATAAGGTAGTCGAGAAAATATACTAGATTCTATAAGTTATTCTTCGGTAAATTTGAAAATTGTATAAAAAACACCACTGAAACATTACCACTATAATAAATTTTAGATAATGATAATATCATTATCACCCATAACTTCAAGGAGATGTAGATGTTCTTTTGCATGGATTTATTCCATGAATGGAAGATATATGTGTGGGAGTACTAACATCTTGTTGAGCCAACATAGGGAGAAATAATGGTGGATAAAGAAAAATTGATATATCATATAGATGATTCACTTGATGTTCGGTGCATCATGATGTCATCCACATCCTGTCAATTAGAGAAAATGCATGTGGATGAAGAATCCTAAAAAAAGATAACACATCAACAAAAAGTATTTCATGTGAGATAAATGAAATAAGGGTACGATATTTTTATTTCCTTGTATATGTATAGGATATTAGAAGTTAATCATGAAGGACCTCATGTACTTAAGATGATTAGGTACATTGAAAGTCATTAAGCCCTTGGGTTCAAAATGAATCAATACCTAATAACTGATCTCATTCATTCATCTAAAACATCATGCATTTGAACATTTTTTATTAATTATAACTTTGGTAACATGATTAATTCACATATATATCATTTTTATTTATTTCTCCAAGGTCATAAGGATATGATGAACAGAGATTATTTAGTTCTTATGTTGAACATGGGGAGGGAGGGAAAGGCTAAGGTGTCTAAGGCCGAATCCTGGCCGAAGACACGAATGAACCGTCTTTCCTAGAATCAATGGATATAGAGGTATTGCAACGATCATGATGTTTTCTTCTTGTTATGTGGCATGAAACCCCATTGGAAGATAAATTGAATATTTGGAAAGAAGAAGCTTGGTTAATCTTCTACTTTAGGTACTTTTGTCATTGAATGCATTCATTCCACATTTACAAGTTGAATATTGGATAAAAAATGTTGTTCAGACATATTTATTCATATATAGGAACAATGTAGATTAATGATGATTGAGAATAGTAAAATGGATATCAGATATGCATATGGTGTAAGTCTAGTAGTCATGGTGGTGGTATATTATTGCCTTATATTTTTTAGTTTGTTATTTCTTTTATTAAATAATTGTTATTATGTACCCTCTGTAACTAGGAACTCAATCTCAATGCCAATTTTGGACACAATTGGATTTTATTTCATGTTTGAAAAAAAATTATATCATTCATAAGGATTAATTGTGTTATGGTATAGAGAGTCTTTTCAATGGTTTATATGTACATGGATGTGAAAACAAGGTAATGAAAATCAATGAAAAACGAGTTATCAGGAGTCATATTACACCCACCTGTGGATCTTCTGACATGGTCTTGTAAATAATAAGCAGTTATAGAAATTACATCATGTAGTCTATTTGGACTCATTTCAATTAAAACCCTTAGATCTATGTAGGACATTTTTAAAATGGAAAATATCTAATATACCCTCTATTGGTAGGAAGAAAGAGATTATTAATTACAAGAATTAATTTATACAGATTTATGTGATCTATTTCAAGTAGAGGCAATTGGTGGTTTTCATAATTAATTACTTTTACTAATGAATATAGTAGGTATGGATATATATATATATATATATTTATTTAATGAAGTATAAGTCACATTCCTTTCAAATTTTTATGGAATACCAACATGGATTTGAAAACCATTATATTTACAAGATTAAGACACTTTTTTTTACCATGGAAGAGAGTATATTATCTTTTCATTTATTGATCTCATTAAGAAGTGTGGGGTTCTATACCAAATCACTATTCCTTATACACCATAGTTGAATGGTTTTAGTGAAAGGAGGAAATTGACAATGATATACATGGTTAGATCAATGATGAGTTAGGAATATCTTCAATTATCCTTTCTAGATATTCCTTGTAGATAGTGGAATATACCCATTTCCTATTAACAACTTAATCTATAGATGAGGTTTTATATGACTTGTAGTGTAGAATGAATCCTAATTTGTCAAACATATTTTAATTGGGATGTGAATATTTTTTAAATTCTATACGTAGTGACAAAATTTCATTTCGATGCACAAAGTGAAAAATAATAGATTTTCCTAAATAAATCAAAAAATATTACGTATATATACTATATATTGAAATGGAATTGTGGGTATACATGAATAATTTCTCAAAAGGAAACAAATTTCGAATGTAAATACTTCGAGAAAATTTATCTTTGATTAAGTTAATGATCCAGATGCGTACGATTTGGTACACGAAGAATCTCAATAATATATAGTGGGAGATGTAGTGGTTACCAAGACACAAGTATAACATTGGTCAACTTGAGAGGATAGAAAACCAGACTGTTATGGTTCTCCTAACACTACATATGGTGACACATTACTCTTTTAGGATGATGATCCTCTAAACTACAAGGAAGCAATAGAAGGAAAAGAATCTACTAAATGGAATGATTCTAGGTATTCTTTGATATATTCCATGTATGAAAATAATTTTTTCATTTTGGTTCACCCTCTAAATGATATAAAACCCATTGGGATAAAAATTCTTTTCATGAATAATATGGACATGGATGGAAAGATTATTACCTATAAAGAAAGTCTATATTTGAAGGGGATTAGAACGGAGGCACGCCTTGTTATTTTTGATGAGGCCATAGGGGAATTTGTTTTCATTAAAAATAGAAGTGAGCCTTGTAATTATTATAAGGTTAATCAGAATTCCATCATTTTCCAAGTGGTATATGTTGATGTCATATTAATTATTGGGGAAATAATGTATAATATTTAAAATCAAATAATACATGGATAAGTTAATTCATGTCCATGAATGATATAAAAAACATTAAATTTAACCAACAATAAAATTGAACCCACATTCCCAAACACCCTCTACATCCTAACCTAGAAAACCATCAACCATCAGCCCTGAAATACCCTCACCCCACAGCCACAACAAAACCTAAAAAACATAACAATAAAACCCTAAACCCCCATCCCCAAAAAATAATAAACCATCTACCTCAATAAAATAATAAAAACTCACCCACTTCAAACCCTTGAACCTCTTCCCTAAAAACCCCTAACCCATCTCACCAAAAAATACCCGCACACTCTTCCCCGAAAACACTAAACCCTTATCGACCAAAAATATAAACATTAATCCCCAAAAAACAATCTATCATCAACCATAAACCTTAAGAGATAAAATTTCCTTGAATACAGTAAAACTATGTACGCACATTGCCATAAACCTAAAAACCATCATCCCCAAAAATCTATAAATCCTCATCCCCAAAAAAATCATAAAACCTCATCCGCAAAAAACCCTAAAACCAAAACTCTATAAACCTTAAAACCACATGAATAATAAACACTAAACACTTAAACCAAAAAAACCCTAAACCCTATTCCCGAAAAGAACCTAAATCCATATCCCTAAAAAAGAATCAATCCTCAGTCCTAATGAACCCTAAACCAAAATCCATTAAACCCCAAAACACACAGCCCTGGAAATCTCTTATACCTTCACCCCTAAAATTCATAAAAAATCAGTCCCCAACAACACTCAACCAACATAAAAAATAATCAAACTAAACCCTCAAACCCAAATACCGTGACCCCTTACAAAAAAACCATTGAACCCTCATCCCCCAAAAGCAAGAACCCTCATCACTAAGAAACCTGGAACCCTCAAGGCCAATATCTGGAACAATCATCCCAAAAAAAACATGAATGTTAGGGAAAAAGAAACATTGAACCCTAATCCCCCAATAAATATTGATCCCTCTTCCCCAATAAACCCTGAACCCTCATACAAAAAAACATTAACCCTATGTAGAAAAGACAATGTACCGTCAGGCCAAAAATAAATTGAATCCTCATCACAAAAAAAAAAAGAACCATGAGCCCCATTAAACGTAATCCCTCACCCCCAAAAAACCGAAAACCCAAGACCCAAAATACCATCATCACTCAGCCATAATAAACCTCATCCATAATTCCTAAAACACCCTCTTCCCTAAACCATAAGAAAAACCTAAACCCTCATCTGAAAAACTCATTAAAAACATACTAAAAAAAATAAACCCTCCTCCCAAAAACCACTAAAACCATATTCGAAAAAAATCATTAAACCTCATACCCAATAATACTAAACCCTAATAACCAATAAAACCCTAAAATTGTATCCCAATACCCTTAAAACCAATTCCATAAAAATTATAATTTTTGGGCCAATAAAACCCAATACTATCAGCCCCAAAAAAACTCTAAAACCCCAACCCCTAATAACCCTACCCATTGTTTTCTATAAACCTCAAAATCCTGAACCCAAATTTACCCAAGACCATAAATCCAAAAAAAACTTAACCCTCACCTCCATCGAACTAAAAACCCTCATTCCCCGAAAAAGTGAAACCCTCTCTTCATAAAAACCATCAAACTGAATCCCCATAAAATCACCCATCCTCATAAAATCCTAAACGAGCCCTAAAAACACTAAACCCAATCCTCATAAAAAATATAAATCCTAAACCCCCAAAAAACCTATTTACCCCAATAATAATAAAATATAAACCCTAAACCCCAATAATCACTCCACCATTATCCACAATATATATGTCAACCGCCTCGATAGAAATAACCATTAACCCACATCCCAAAAAAAAGCATATGCCATTCCCATAAAAAAATGGTAGTCCTAAAAAACAACCCACTATCATCCCCAAAAAACTCTCAACCCTAATTGAAAAAAATCCTAAAACTTGTATCCAAAAAATTCCCTCATCACTTATCCCAAAAAGACAAAAATAATATCCCAAAAAAACTCTAATGCTTCATCCCTAAAATTAATTCAACCCTAAGCCCTTGAAATTAGTCAACCCTATGTGCCAAAAAAACATACCACCAAAAAACACTAAACCGTCATCCAGAATAAACCCTCAACCCTCATCCCGAATAAACCCTCAACCCATGTCCCCAAAAAACCTTCATTCCTCATCCCAAAAAACCCTCACCCCATCAACACAAATCCCACAAATCTCATCCCCCAAAAATAATCAACCCTCAACCCTAAATAATTGTAAACCATCATCACTAAAAAACCTCAATCCTAAGCCCCCAAAAAATCTCGTCACTATGACACAAAAAATTCCTTAACCCTCATCCTGAATAAACCCAAATACTTTATCACAAAAAATCTATCAACCCTTAGCACCAAAAAACACACAACCCTCTTCCATATAATAACATGAACCATAATCCCCAAAAAACCCAAAACCTCATCGCCAAAATATATCCTTAAACATAGAGAAAAAACACACAATGATCACCCCCAAAAGTACTAATCCATTATACCAAAAAATCGCTAAAACCTCATTAAAAAAACCAAAAATATCATCCCTAAAAAACACTAAACCCCCATCCAAAAATTCCCCTCAATCTATAGTCCAAAAAAATCCTAAACAATAAAACCCAAATAACCATAAAACCTCACCTTTATAAAACCCAAATCATTTAGACCAACAAAAACCAAAACCCTCATCCCTAAAAACCCTTCAAACCATATCCCCCAAAAAATTTCATCCCAAAGTACCTATAAAACCAAAACCCTCATCCTTAGAAAACCCACAACCCTCATCCCCAAAAGACCCTAAACCCTCACACCCAAATACCATAAACCCTCAAACACAAAGAAAAACCCCTATCACAAGGCCATGAAAACCAAAATCCATTTTTCCAAAAATACCCTCCACTAATATCACAAAATCACACACTTTCCTCTTCCCCAATATACCCTAATCTATTAGACTGTGGAACCCTAAACCTAGAGCTCCAAATATACGACAACCCTCAGTTAAAAAACCCTCAAACTCATCCTAATAAACAACCCTAAACCACCCAAACATCAACCCCATAAAACCATTAACCCTCATACCTAAAAAATCCTCTTCTCTAATCCCTAAAAACCATCAAATCTAAAATCCATAAAACCCTATTCCTATATCCCCAGAAAACCCTAAACCTACCTCTCTCAAAAACTCTATACACTCAGGAATATGAAACAATGAACAATGAACCACAAAAACCTCAAACTTATACCCTAAAAACAATTATTCATATTCTCAAAAATCCCTAAACCAGTGTATCCAAAAACCATGAAACCTAAAGACCAAAATAAAAATAAATAATCAAGACCAAATAACACTAAACCTTTATCCTAGAAAATCACTCAACATAAGCCCCAACAATACGTATCCCTCATCCCTAAAACCCCTAAAAACATAGGAACAAATTTCAGTCACACCTCATTCCCATTGAACCATCAATACGAAAATGCATCAATATTAATCCAAGAAAAACACATTACCATGAGCCCTAAAAACCCCCCAAAACCAAATCCACATCATCCCCAAACCCTCTTCCAAAAATAACTGTAAACCCTAGTCTAAAAAAGACCTAAACCCCCATCCATAGAAAACACGAAAACCTCATCCCCAAAAACCTTAAATTTGTTTCCAAATAAACAGTATACCCATAAATTCAAAAATATTAAACATTTGGTAGAAAAAATACCTCAAATGTAATCCCCAAAAAACCTTCAATCCTCTGCCGCAAATATCACTAAATCCTCTACACTAAAAACCCCTAAACCCACTATCATGGAAAACCATAAATCATCAACACCAAAAACCCCAAACGCATCTACTCTAATAATCCATGAACTATCTCCTTAAAAACCATATCATTATTCCATAATAAAAATTCTGAAACCTCATTCCCAAAATAATTTATTATCCTACAATCCTATGAAATCATGGAAAATAATCCTCAAATACCCAAAAACCCTCATCCCCAAAAAAACCAAGAACCCAATGAACAAAAAAATATGAATCCTAATACAAGAAAAACTCTAATGTCGCATCCCTAAAAAACCATGAACATGATACCCCCAAAACCATGAACCTCATCCCCCATAAAAACAAAAAATCCATCATCCCCAAAAAACATGGATCCATCAGCCCCCAAAAAAACCCTAAACATTAATCATCCAAAACTATGAAAAAAAAACATAAAAAA
Organism: Viscum album; assembly: GCA_963277665.1. Taxonomy (NCBI): domain Eukaryota; kingdom Viridiplantae; phylum Streptophyta; class Magnoliopsida; order Santalales; family Viscaceae; genus Viscum; species Viscum album. Next base: position 1,901,465,634 of record OY728141.1, read on the forward strand.
CATTATTTATTTCCAAAAAATATCGTTAACCCTCATTCCCAAAACACCATGAATAATAAACCTAAAAAAACCAATAATTTCACCCAAAAAAACCATGAACCCTCCACCCAAAAAACAATGAACACTCATCCCCAAAAATACAGGACCCTAAGTACAAACAACCCTTGAACCCCCATATATTTAAAACAATGAACCATCAACCCCCAAAAAACACTAAAATCTAAGCCCAAAAAAACAAATGAACCCTTTGCACCAAAAAACCTTGAGGCTTATATAGTAAAAAAATCTTAATCCCTCAGACTGAGGAGAAACGAATCCCCCATAGATAATACCCTTAGCCCTTAGCACCAAAATATTATGAACCCTTATTCCCACAAAAACCCTAAGACCTCATGTCCTATAACCAAAAACCCTCACCCCCCAAATTGAACAGCCCTATTAAAAAACCCTTGAACGCTTTTCCCTAAATCTTGAACCATAATCCTGACATAACAATATACTTTCACACAAATAAAATGAAAATACCTCACCCACAAAAATCCATGAACCCTCATCCCCAAAAACCCAAAACCCTAAAACCAAACACAACTAGAAAACTATTAAAAAAATATGTAATAACACTAGTCTTAAAGAATCCATAAACCCACAACCCCAAAAAACCATGAACCCATTGACATAATAATCCAAGAAAGTACAACCCAAAAAATAGAACCCTTTTCCCCAAAAAACATTGAACCCATAGCCATGAAAAATCCCAAAACCAAAACAATCTTCCATAGGATACCTCAAACCATAACCCACAATGAATCATGAACCCATAACCCAAAAAATATCTCAATCCTAAACCTAAAAATCCATGAATTCTCCCACCTAGTAATTCATAACCTCCTTGACCTAAAAACACTCTACCCCCATTTTCAAAAAAAAAACTCTAAACCCTCAGCCACAAAAAATCTATCAACACTCCTCCCAAAAATACCATAAAACCTCAACTCCAAGAAATAGAAACCCTCAGCCAAAGGCACCGTTAAAAAAAACTTATTAACAAAAGACCCCAAACCCACATCCCCATAAAACCATAAACACTCATCCCTAATAAATACTTTTCCACACATCCAACATAGATTAAAAAATTACCCCAATAAATCTTTTACACTATGAAAAATATAAAAACCCAAATCTCTATAAATACATAAAACCTTGTCCCTAAAAAACATAAACGCTCATCCCCACAGAAAACATAAATTCTCATCCTACAACAAACATAAACCCTCACTCAAAAAACTGCAACCTTCACCCCAAAAAAAAATTGAAAACCCTTATCCCAAAAATAATCCAAATTATCCTCCCTGTGAAACCATCAAAAATCATTATCAAAAAACCCTTAAAAATTCCTTGGAAAAAAACTAAATCCCCACCCTAATAACCCTAATCCATCAGCCCATAATCCTTTACCATTACTCTTTAAAAAAATTATAACTCTCAGCCCCAAAACCCTAAACCCTCAGCCATCAAAAAACTAAACCTCATCCCCCAAAAAAACTGATACCTTATAAAAAACAAAACCCACTTCCCCAAAAAATACATAATCCACCTCCCAAAGAATCTATAAATTCTTAACCCAATATAACCTTGAACCCTAATCTGCCGAAACCCCTTAACCCTCAGTCAAAAAAATAGGGAACTTGTATCCCCAAAAACCCTAAACTGTTATCCCAAAATCACCCTAAACACTAACCCAAAAAAACAACATCATCCTAAAAAATCAATAAACGTGCATCCCAATAAAAACCCTCAACCCTCATCCCCATCACAAAAAAATCAGCATCTAAAAAAGATCATCAACCCTCATTAAAAAACCCAACAAACCATTCCCCATAACACACTAAACTATCAACCCCAAAAACCATAAACCCCATAATCCAAATAACAATAAACCCATTCCCAAAATTCATTAATCCCTCCCCCATAAAAACACTTAAACTCTCAACTCCAATAAAACATATCCCTCAACAACAAAAAAATCCCCAAAATACAAATCCCTCAAAACCCTAGACACATAGTCCTAAAACCATAAATAGTTAGAGAATAAACATGAACACATTTCCCCTAAAAACAAAATACCCCAATCACAATAAAACACTAAACAATCAACTCCAAGAGACCATAAAAATTCATAACAATATAACCAATAACCCTCAATCCCAAAAAATTCTAAAACCTTCATCCCAAACACACCTAGATCCTCAACCACAGAAAACCCTAGATCCACATAGGAAAAAAAAATAAAACTCAACACCCAAAAAAAACCAATCCCTCAACACCATAAAACCCTAGTCCCTAAAACATAAAATACTAGAACACTCATACTACAAAAACCATTACACTCATCAGAAAAAATCAATAGAACCATATCCCAAAAAAACACTAAATCGTAAAACAAATAATTCATAATACATATGATAATAATACATGATCCTTAAACCCCAAAAAACAATCCTTCTTAAATGAAATTGAAATTATTTCCCAATAAAATCCTTAAACTCTCATTCCATCAAATTTTGAACCATCAACCACAAAAATAGTAGTACATATGTATTTAATAATTCTGAATCGTCATCCCTAAAAATCCATGAAACTCATCGCTGAAAATCCCCAAATCATCTTCCCCAAATAAATACAGAACCCCCCCCCCAATCATTGATGCTCATCTCCAGAAAACCATTAAATGTAATACCCAAAATATTATTATTTATTATCCTAGAAAACCATGAATCCTTGATAATAAAAACCTTGAACCATCATTTCCAAAAATCACTAAAACCATTTCCTATGAAACCATTATCCCTCATCCCAAAAAAACACAAAACCCTTATCCTGAGATAACCATGACCTATCTACACTAACAGAGTCTGATCCCACAACAACAAAAACTTGATTCCACGTCACCAATACCCCTAAATAGTCATCCCAAAAAACCAATAATAGTCTTCCAAATTTATGATGGATCTCTAATCCCCAAATAAATTAAACCCTCATCCTCAAAAAACCCCAAACCCCATCCTCGAAAAACCCAAAACCACCATCTAAAAAACCATGAACACTTATCTCAAATAACCACTTAAACTTCATCCCCCAAAAAACATGAACTCTCATCTCCAAAAACCCATTAACCTATATATTCAAAATCCGTAACAATGGACACTCGTCTTGTAAAAAAAATTATCTCTATCCACCCAATAACCATGAACCCACTTCCCCTGAAAAACCTTTAACCATAAACACCATAAAACCATAAGGCATCATCATTAAAAAACCCTCAACCCTCGGCCTCACAAAATGCTCAATATTTCACACCCAAAACCCATAAACACTCATTCCCAAAAACAATCCACCATCATCTCGAAAAAACATTATACCCTCACCCCCCAAAACACTAAAACTTCATTCCCTAAAAACTGTGAACACTCAACTTGAAAAAACTCTAAACCCTCAACCCCAAATGAAAATATTCTAAAAACAAATTGTGCCCTTAAACACCTAAAATTGTGAAACATCATACCAAAAAAACTATAAACCCTGAACACATAAAAGTGCAATCATATACTCCCAAAAAACTCAATTCCCACTAGCCTGAAAAAATATAACACAACAACTATATAAAATCTTAAACCCTTTTCACAAAACCCCCAAACACTCACCCCAAAAAAACCCTAACCATGAAACCCCAGAAAACCAAAAACCTTCAACCCTATAAAGCCTTTGACCTTCATTACTAAAAATCCTATAATCTTTCTCCCAAATAATAAAAATTATCAAAAATAAGAAACCATAAATACACATAAAATACACCCTCAACCCTCATGCATTGAAAAATATTTATCTTTTTTCAATATGGAAATATCTATTTGTGAAATTACATTTTATGTCGGTAAAACATTTTACCACATATAATTCTGTGTGACTAAACTCTCGATAATAATTATGCTCCTAATTGTTATTGAGAAAAATAAAGTAGTTAGGTTAGATTAAAAATAAATAAAATAGATAATATATTTGTTGCTAAAAAATATTAGCAACATATTCATATATAGAATTTGAATATTTGTAATAATATAACCAACATATAATATCTATTATAAAATTAAATTTAAATAAAAGTTTTGTTTTTAATTTCATGTAAATTATTATATTATATTTTTTAATTTATCATATATTATACACTTGTTTTAATTATAAAACTGAAAATTCTTCTCACACATGTTCAAACATATAAAAATATTTTTTATATTAATAATTAAATTTAAAACAAAATGACTGATGATGTTTTGTGATAAAAAATATCCTAAAAAACAAAAACCTAGGATAAAAATATGACCCACCACCTCCCCAAAGGGTGTTTCATCTCTTGAATTCAATCTTTCATCACCCACAAAAGTAGATAAATAGTAACTCCTGTATAAACTCATCCCCGAGAACTCAATACCCACGGCCCTAGAAAACAATAAAACAACAACTATAAAAAACCCAACCCCTATGCCCAATAAATAGTATACCCTCATCATTAAAAAAGAATAATACGTCGGTAAAAAAACTATAAAACCTTTTCCGAGTGAAACCATATAACATGAGCCATAAAATATATTAAAACCACATCACCAAAAAACCTGATCCTCATATAAAAAATTTCCTATACTCTTAACAACCAAAAACGAAAAAACCTCCATAAAAAAAATCCAAAAAACATAACCTAAGAAAACCTAAATCCATTAGCCTGAAAAACCCAAAACCAAAATCCTACAAAACATAGGACACTTTATCCCAATAAACCCCAACCCTCAATCCAAAAAACCGAAAATTCTAATCTAAACAAATGAATGCCCACGACCACAAAAAAAACCCTAAACCAATATCCTAAAAAACCATAATCCCTAAACACTAAAAAACCCGAACCATACCCCACAAAAAAACCCAAAAACCTCACCCCCAAACCCTTAAACCCTCATCCCTTGAAAACACTATTACCTTATCTTTAGATAACCATGGAAACAAAGCCCTAGAAAACCATAAACCTCTAACCCAAAAAAACCCATAACCCTCAACCATAAAAAACCAAAATATGCACCCCTAAATAATCATAATCTTCAGCCTCAAAAAACCCTAAACACTCATCCACATAAAACCCCTAACCCAAAACCACATAAATCTCTCTACCCTCATCCTAATAGAACCCCATAATTATAGACCTAGAAAACCCTATAACCACATCCCTTAAAATCCCTAACCCCCACCCCAAAAAATTGTAAACCCTCAGCCCCAGAAAACATTAATCCCAAAACATCAAACACCCCAAACCCACATCCCTATAAAACACCAAAACCTTATCCCAAAAAACCTAGACATCTCATCCCAAGAATACCCCAAACCCTCAGCCCTAGAAAACTGCAAAACCACATCCCCAAAAATGTTTCATTCCATAGAACCAAAAATCCTTAAACCCAAAAATAAAAAAATACATAAACCCTCAATTCAAAAAAAACCATAAACCCTCATCCATAAAACCCCTAACCCCTCTTCTCTAAAAACCTAATACTTCAGCCCCAAAAATCCCAGAACCCTAATCCCCTTGAAACCCTAAATCCTCATCCAAGAAAACCTTTCAACCCTCGACCTCAAGAAATCATAAACCCTTAGCCCCAAAAAATCCGCAATACTAATACACAAAAAACCCTCAAAACACTTAACCAAAAACACCCCTTCCATCACCATACAAAACCCAACCCCTATCCCAAAAAATTGGAACCCCTGGACCCCCCAAAATAATCAGTCCAATACCCCAAAAACTACCAACCCTAATTCCCATAAAACCCTCATCCCTTCACCCCAAAAAACCAAAACACTCTACCATAAATGCATCCCCTTAAAACTCAACACAATGACTAAAAATCATAAACACATGACCCCCAAAATGGTTAAATCGATTCCAGAAAAAAGACCAAATATCTTCATATGGAGAAAAAAATAAAAATTCACTAACACATTTTTGTAGACTTTCATTCCCATAAAACACCCAAGTCACATCCCAAATAAACCCTCATCACTCATTACCAAAAACCCCTAAATCATCAGTCCCAATAAAACCTTTAACACTCATCCCTAAAAACACTCATCCATCTACTATAAAAACCCCTAAAAATCAACCCCAAAAAACACTCAACACTAATCCACAATACTGTCAACAATTAGACCAAAAAACCCAGAAGCATCAGCCACAAAAAACCAAATCACTATTCCCTGTAAAACCATAAATATTCATCAACAAAAAATCCTAAACCCTTATCCCCAAAAAACAAAAATCATTCATCAAAAAAAATCCCCAATCCCACATTCCCAAAACCCTATACACTCAAACCCAAAAAAAATCCAAATCCCTTAGCACCAAAAAAACATAAACAAATAACCCTAATAAACCCTATTCCATCATCCCCAAAAAACACTGAACCCTTAATCCCAAATAATTCAAAAACTATATCCCCAAAAAATTATGAACACTCATCCCTAAAAAACCATAAATACCAATTCACAAAAAACTACAAACCCTCTTCCACAAAAAACCTACATCCTCTAGCCTAAAAAACCATGACTCTTCACAAAAAAACCTTAAACCATTACCCCATGATAACCTAGACTCTCTTAAAAAAAGAACCATAACCCATTTTCTAATGAAACATAAACCCAGAACCACAAATTATCATAAAACACATCCCAATAAACTGAGAACCTCAGCTGAAATTAACCATGTACCCTCATAATTTAAAAATACCTAACCATCAACCCCAAGAAATAGTAGTATACTATCCCTAAAAAACCCAAAACCCAAAACCCCAAATACCCAAATCCCTCATTCCCAAAATACCATAAACCCTTTATATAAATAAAACTAAACTGTATGTCCCAAAAAACCATAATAATTTTGGATTAAAAAACTCTAAAACCACATCACTGGAAAACCCTAAACCTTCTTCCCTAGAAAATCTCTAATCCAAAAGCCCCAATAATTTTCAACCCTAAGACACAGAAAACCCTCAAACCAAAAAAACATCATCCATCATCCACAAAAAACCTCAACCCTCTGACCCAAATATCATTCAACCCTAGGTCCCCAAAAAAACCTTCTCCCCACAACCATAAATATCATAAATTTTTAGCCCAACAAAATGCTTAATCATGAACCCCAAAAAACCATCAATAGAAAGACAAAAAAACACAATAACCCATCATCCTATAAATGAAAAATCAACCCTCAGTATGAGAAAACAAGACACTAACCAAAATAAAATAACATAAACCCCCATTAATAAAAAACTCAAATCCCCTAGCTCCATAAAATCCCAAACCCTTAGAAAAAGAAAACCATGATCCCTCGACAACAAAATACCCACAACCAAAAAAGTACCCCAAATCCTCTTCCCCAAGAAACTTCAAACCCTCATCTATAAAAACCAATCAACCCTTATCCCTAAAAAACCATAACACATAAGCCCCAAACAACCCCTAACCCTCACCCCCATATAACAATAAACCCCCATTCCCGAAAAATCATAATCTCTTAATTCCAAGAAAACCTAAACTGTCAACCAAGAAAACCCTAAACGCGATGCCCAAAAAAACCTAAACCCTAATCTCCAAAAAAAACATGTACACTATACCCCAAAAAATATACCCTAATCACCAAAAACCAAAAACCCTCATCCCCAAACAACATCAAACCCCCAACTAAAAAATACCCTAAAATCTTATCCCCAACAAACAATAATCTCATAGCCCCTAAAAAACCAAAACCCTTGTCACTAAAAAAGTCAGAAACCCACAGCCCCAAAAAAATTACCTCTTCTAAAAAAACTGTAAACCCTCATCACTAAAATACCTTAAACATTATTCCCTTAAAATTCATAAACACTTTACCCTAAAAATCATAAAACCATGGCACAAAAAACCCCTAAACGCAGAGTTCTAACAAGCCTAAAACCCTAATCCCAAAATAACCTGAATCTTTATATCTTATATACCAAATCCTAAAAAACTCTAAAACCTATTCCATAGAAATCATTGATCCCCCTTTCCTAGAAAACACAAATCCCCCTTCCCCAATATCCCTTAAACTGTCATTTTTTATAAAATTGTAAACCCAAGGCCCAAGAAAACCCTAAACCCTAAGCCCCAAAAAACCCTATACAATAATCCCAAAAAAACCCCAACCCTCAATCCCATAAAAACAAAAACCCTTACTACCATTAAACCCTCAAACCTCATTATCAAAAAATCCTAATGCCTCATCCCCATAAAATTCTAAACCCTTAGACCTATGTAATTAATGAACCTCATAAAAAATTATCATAAACCATATTCATTAAAAAAATATTGAACCCTCAACACAAAAAAACCCTAAACAACAATCACTAAATAACCCTAAACCCGCATCCATAAAATCACTGAACCCTCGGTCCCAAAAACCATTAACCCCCAGCCCAAAAAAATGAACCATAAAACCCAAAAAACCATAAAATCTCATAAAAAATAATGAACCTGATATCACAGAAAAATGGAGATCTTTTTCCCAAAATATATTAAACCCTCACCCCCAATAAATTTAAACTCTCATCCCCATGAAACCCCTATACCTCAACCCCAAAAACCCTTATTTCATTATCCACAAAAATCCCTATATAAACAGCCCCAAAAAAACTTGAACCCTCACCCCAGAAAACCATTATCCCTTGGCCCAATTGACATATAAAATCCTCAACCCCCAAAAAATCATGAAACTTTTTTCCTAAAATTCCATGACAAACATATTTAAATAACCCTAAACCCTCATCCCTAGAAAAACATTGAACCCCATCCCCAAATAACCTTGAATCGTCGACCTAAAAAATTTGAACAACCATACAAAAAAACATAATCACTTAGAATTATGAATTCATGAACCCTGAACACAAAAGACCATAAACCCATATCCCAAACAAACCTAAACCCCCATCCCCAAAAAACCCTAATCCCCAATCCCCAAAAAACCATAAATAATAATCCCATGAAATCCATAAACCATCAATCATTGAAACCCTTAAAAAATAATCCCCAAAAATCAATAAAACCTCATCCCCAGAAAAACATATACCATCATCCCCAAAAAAACCATAATCCCTCAAGCATAAAAACCCCTAAACCCACAAAATTCCAAAAATAGTAAACCATCATCCCCATAATACTTTAAACACTAATCCTAAAAAAACCCTAAACCCTCATCATAAATAAATCCTAAATCCCCATCCCCATTAATACATAATACATTATCCATAGAAAACACTAAAATCTCATCCCATGAAAATACTCACCCATCATCCCTAGAAATCCCCCAATGCTCATCCCCATGTAATCCTAAACCATCATCCTATGAAAATCCAATACCACCAGTCCCAAAAAACCCCAAATTCTCATTCCTAGAAAACAGTGACCACTCATCCCAAAAAAACACAAATCCCTCATCTATAGAAAACAAAAAACTGTCAAACCCATAGAACCCTAAATTCTCATCCCCAAAAAAATCTAAACCATAATCCCTGTAAAACCCTATAACATTGTACCAAAAAAACAAAACCCTCATTATGACAACCCTGATATTTTTTTACACAATTAAACATAATTTATTACATAAAATTCACTTGATACCACATATAAGATCAAGATGTCTAATGTATTTGGGGCTTAGGATAATAACATAACAAAATAAAACCTGAAATACAACAAATTTATTGAAAACATATTTTACTTGACCACTACATTCTCTCGTACATAGAATGATTAAACACCCATTGCAAATGATATATCATGAAACTACTCTTTACCCAATGCATTGGAGTGCTATAAGGGTGAACCCTTCTTAATCATTTCATTTCATAAATAAGTGTGCCACATGGATCATATAACATGGATTCATAAAACATAATAATTTATTTCACGATAAAGGAATGTGTAATTAATACATTAATCTTTATAATAAATATGTAAATGTACATAATGTTGAATACCCATGATAGAGAAATGGGCATGGTTATCACTACACAGTGACATTTGGCTTGGAAAATCGGTGCAATTTCGGCAGTGTAACGACGTAACATAAGAATTCATAAAAATAGATGATTAGAGAGAAAGGGGTGTATCATCATATTTACATAAAATGTATAGTAAGGGGGTAATATAGATAAATTTCCCAACAATTGTAATGTATTGTATAGTCATGATACAATAGAATTTCTTGAATGTAAAAGAGGAGAGAGAAATTCCTTTCGGAATATCGGCATAAAAACTGGTGTACATTGGAGGAATTTAATGATAGATTAAGGGGTCTCCCATCATTCAAACATAAAACGGAATTATTGGGGATGAGAGAAACCATACCCTAACATTTCTAATTGATATTAAAAGGGAATAACTATTTAATGAATATTGGCAAAAACTGAGAAAGGAAGAAAAAACACTTACTTGAAAGTGTGCTTCCAATGTCTTGAGAGAGGCTTGAGAGAGGCTTATTTGGAGCTTGGGGAACCTTGGGATGATTATAGAGAGATGAGGGAATAGGCTGGACGAACTTTAAATGCTTTGAGTGAGGAGAAAGTGGGATCATGGGTGGGTTATATAGGAAAGTTGAGGGAATTCTTTATTATTTTGGTTTGGGACACCTCAAATTAAAATAATCCAAACCACAAACCACCCCGTGAATTTTGGAAAAGGGAAGTGGAAAAAAATATTTTATAAGGTCTATTTCCTAACATCTTAAAATAACGGGGTTGCTTATGTGGAGGTGAGTCACACTCCCAAGGAAAAAATTTAAAAAGACATGATGTTCAATAAGTCTTTAAGGGTCCATTAATGCTTTGTAAAATAAGAGAAAAAAACCTCAAATAACATTATTTTAATGGTAAAACAAATATTGGTCGAACATAAGGCTTATAGTATTTTATTACATCAATATTGAGAAATTATTATTTTATTAATGACATTATATATATAAATGGTATTTAATTTTTACCAAAAAATTTGACTTCCTTAGAAAATTATGAAAACATCCAAATTGAATAATTTTGATGTCGTGAGGCATAAAATAATATTTATTTTAACTAAATAATTTTCTATTTTTTTTAATTTTTACTTTTAAAATAAAAACTGACATTTATCGAAAATTCACACGTATTGACAAAAATGGACTTAAAATCATAATAAAAATTACGTTTTCATTCATAAAATTATACGATCATTTATATTTAATAAAAAATTATTTAATGATAAATATAATATTTTATTAAAATATTATATAATTTAAAAATACATTAATTCATCAAAAAAAATTTCACAGTTGATCGTTAAATAAAATACTATTTGATCTTTGAAAACTATTTACAATGTAAAAATATTAAAATGAAAGTATATTCATTTTTATATACAAAAATAATGAAAAAAACATAGTGCTATGGTTTTGTTACATAACCCCTTATAACACCCGCATAAGATCGAAGAGTAAGGTGTGAGTTGGTGACAGACTTTTGGGTGGCTCGGATAACATTGCTCGGTTGGTAATCTCAATGATCATCTACATCAATCATAGGTGGTCCCACATGAGCTTAACATATTCAAGCTTGGATTGGACTTGGTCAAGAGTGAATCCCAATGACGCCACCTCCTCTCAGTGCTCTAACAAATAGGCTTCATTTGGTGAATTCCTACCAGATGAGGCCATCACTTCCTTAGTCTGAGTAAATTGTATTTGTTAAAGCCCTATATTTATACTAATCATGTGATCACTTTTCAATGACTATATTAGCAATGGTCACAATTCATAACATAAAACCAGTGAATTTTAAAATTTATATAAAAATTTTACATAAAGATACATTTAATTAGATCAAGGGGGATTCCCATTAATGAATTTTTGGGTCGTTACAATCATCCCCCCTTAAAAAATTTCCCCCTAGAAATTTTCTTTTCCCACACTAAAACAGACATGGGTAACTCTGCTTCATCATTTTCTTTGATTCCCTTGCCTCTTCCTCAAACTTGTGGTTTCACCACAACACCATGATGAGGGGCATTATATTATTTTGTAGACCTTTTTCTCTACGATCATTGATCATCACTGGTTACTCCTCATAGGAAAGATCAACCTCTAACTATACCACCTTTGAATAGAGTACATATGAAGGATCCGGTATGAACTTCCTTAAGAGGGATACATGAAAGACATCATGTGCTTTGGCAATGGTAGGTGGAAGTTCTAGTCGATAGGCCACAACCCCGACACGATCAATAATATCGAAGGGGACAATGAACCATGGACTTTACTTTCATATCATTCCAAACCTCATGACCTTCTTCCATGGAGATATGCATAGAAATTCCATGTCTTCAAATTTGTGCTCAAGGTATCATCCATGGTTATCTGAATAACTCTTCTACTGACTATGCGCTTCCTTGATATGATACTGAATCATTTTCACCTTCTCCACCATTTCATTGACCATTTCTGGTCCAAGTAGCTTACGCTCATTGACCTCATCCCAACACGTCAGTGTTCTTCACATTTTCCCATAAAGGGATTCATATGATGCCATTTGGATGCTCGAGTGTAAATGATATTACAAGAGAACTCAACTAGAGGGAGATGTTGATCCTATCCTCCTTTAAAGACCATTGATCACTCTGTAATCATGGCCTAAAATGATTGAATAGTTTGCCTGTATTGGTCATCAGTTTGAGAATGATAGGCCGTACTAAAGATCAGTTTATTATTTAGATCATGTTGAAGAATCTTCCAAAACATAGATGTGAATCTTGGAACTCGATCAAACACAATATATAGTGGTACTCCATGCATCCTTACCACTTATCTGATATATATTCTCACCAGTTGAACCAATGATATATTCTACCAAATAGAAATGAAGTGTGAAACCATTGTAAGATGATCCACAACAACCCATATTGCATTGTTTCCTTAGGATGTCTTCAGACATTCGTTGACAATGCCCATTGTGAATTTCTCCCATTTCCATTCTTGTATAAGCAATGGATGCATCATCTCCTTAGACTTCTGCCTCTTTTCCTTCACTTTCTGACACACCATGCCCTTTGATATATATTCAGAGATCTCCTTCAACATATTATCCAACTAATATTGATCTCATAGATCTTGATAAATCATTGTGTGTCTAGGGTGAATAATGAAATTTGAACTATGTGCATCACCCAAAAGTTCCATTTTCAGCTCTGGACATGATGGAACACATATTATTTTCCCAAATATCACAATTCCTTCATTATTAACATTAAACTCTAAGGATCTCCTTTTTCTGATAGCTTCCACTTTTTCTCAAATTCTCACGTCATCCTTTTGAGCATCCTTTAACTTTTTCCAAATGTGATGGTTGAGCAATCATTTGTGAAAGGATTTATAAGGTTCCATTATTTATAATTCCCTTGTACATATTCATCAAAACTAAGACGATTGGATCCTTTTCAATTCTCATCAATGATAGAATCGTTGGGTCTTTTCTCTTTAGGGAATCCACCACCTTGTTATCATTCCCAGGGTTGTAATTGATTGAGCAGTCATAGTATTTGATCATCTCTAATCATCATCATTGGTGCATGTTTAACTCTTACTTTGTGAATATATACTTGAATCTTTTTTAGTCCATATATATTTCAAACTTCTCCCAAAGAGATAATGCCACCAAATTTTCCTTGTGAAGATCACTGCAGCCAACATGAGGTCATTTGTTGGACAGTTTTGTTCTTGAACATTCTATTGTCTTGAAGTTTAGGCAATGAATTTGTCATTTTTTGTCAAAAAAATATGAGGAACTTCTTTGAATCATCACTGAATACCACAAAAAATTCTCCACTTGTGGGTAATGTGAGCACCAGCATAGTGATAATCCTTCTTTTCAACTCCTTGAAGATTTCTTCCCATTCATCAATCCAAGAAAACACTACTCCCTTCTGAGTTTTCTTGGTATGAGGGTTGTACAATTGTGAGAAATTTCTCAGAAATGGTTAATAATATCCAGCTAACCCCAAGAAGCTATAGATATCCAATTCTGATGTTGGCCTCAACCATCCTTCAATTAAATCTATTTTGGAAGGATCCACATAAAGCATTAAATTGTCATCCCAAATTATTCCTAACCCCATAGCCCAAAAAACCCTATTTCCTCATCCATTCAAAAACTAAAATGACATTACAACGAAACACTCATCCCTCAACTCTATAAAACACTAAATACTCATCCCCACAAAAAAACTAAATCGTCAAACCAAAAATAACCTAAACCATCATGAAAAAAATCCATATACCCTCTACCACACATAATCACAAACACTCATACCCATTAAAACCCACAAAACTAAGCCCCAAAAAACTATGAACCCACAGAACCCACAATAATTAATCATCATCCCCATGAACCCTAATACATCACCCATTAAACCCAAAAAACATCATCCCTAGGAAACCCAAAACCCTTACCCAAAAAATCCTATAACAGTAGCCCCAAAATGACACTAAACCCATGCCATAAAATCATGAAAACCTTATCCCAAAAAAAAAATAAACCCTCATCCCAAAAAAACAATAAACACTAATCCGCAAAACATACTAAATAGTAATCAATAAATAATCCTCAATCCTCTTCCATAAATATCTACAGAATTGTTTCACCAAAAAACACTAAACAATCTGCCCCAAAATTCACAAAACCCCTAACCCCGAAAAACACAAAAAACCACATCCCCAAAAAAGGCCCAAACCCTCAAAACTAAATAACTCAAACCCTATTCCCTATAAATCCCAATACTCTTTTCCAAAAAAACCCCTTAAACCTAATCCCTATGAAAACCAAAACACTATCACCCAAAAAACCATAACACTCGGCCCAAGAAAACCCTAAACCCATAGTCCCAAAATACCCAAAACCATCAGCCTATAAAAACCGTATACCTCAGCCCAAAAAATCAGTAAACCCTCAACTAAAAAAACCCCTAGATATGCATCTCCAAAAAACCCTATACCCTCATCTCAATAAAACTCTAGATCCTCCATCCCAAAATACATGGGAACCCATCCCCCAAAAATCCCTAGACCCTCAACCACTAAAAAACCTCAACATTCAACCATGAAATACCCCACTCCCAAGAACAAAAAAAATGTATCCACTTAGACCAAAACATACCTCATCCTGATGTCCCAAAAATAAAAATCCCCCGTACCCAATGATCTCTAAATCCTCATCCCCGAAATACTATGACCACCAAAAAATAGCAAATGTTGAAACAGAAAACCATCAACGCCCTAACCCCAAAAAACATAATACACATCTCCACTATCCATAAAACATTTTCCCCAGATAACATAGAACCTGAAACACCATAAAACAATAAACCCTAAAGCCCAAAAAAACAGAAACACTCTAATCAAAAAAACCATAAACCATCATCCACCAAAAAAACCTAATCACACAGCTCTAAAACCATAATAAATCATCGGGGGAACACTAAAACCAAAAACCCCGTTGAATATACCCACATCATAAAAAAACTATAACCTATGAACCAAAAAATGAGAAACACACAAATATCTGAAAACCATAACCCATATACCTCAATAAAACATTACCCATATCCCCAAAAAACAATAACCGCCATCCCCAAATAACTGAAAACCAACATCCCTAATAAAACCTAAACCCCCCGCCACAAAAAACCCTAAACCCACATTTCCAAAACAGCCTATACCGTCATATTTATAAAACCATAAATCCTAGAATCCATAAAACCCTAAAAACTATGGTCCAAAAACCATAAATAATCAAACCCAATAACACAAAACCCTCAAAATAAAACAAATCCAAAACCCTTTGATGCATTACTAGAATAATGAAATGAGTAAGTGTGGATTGATGGGAAAAATGTTTCTGAATGACCATAGCTTTATTTTGATACCAACTACCATTGTTTCACCATGAATAATGACTCTTTGACAAACAATGGAGATGATCCACCCAATTTTGTGAAAAGAGAAGATGCTTTAGTAAGAATGTTTCACAAAATGTTTCAGAATTTATATGAACAATATTAAAAACATAAAGAGAGTTCAAATAAATTCTAAATATAGAATAAATTTATAGAAATGACACCAATAAAAATAAACAGAATGGGTGGGGTACTCAAAGTCAATTTAAAAAGAACCAAAACAACATTAAAATTATGACTAAGGACCCCAAAAAATAATGTAGCATGATTCTTTATAAATGATTCACTTATCAATTTTATCTATCCTATTTCATGTTTTTCTATTTTTTCCATGATTTTTAGGTCAATATGCCATTTTAGGCCCCATAAATTTTGGGTTTGGCCCATGATTGTGTTGTTTGCCAAAATTTAAGGGATATTATAATTCAAATAAGAAATAATCTTAAAAGTAATTTCAATCCCAAAAGTAATCTACTTATACAAAATCCTGTTCAAATCATTCTCGATAGGTTTTTGAGTATTCTCCCAAAAATCCTTGGCCTCACCTTCTTCAACTTATGGACAGAAATCACCAATGATGATTTTGTACAAACACTACAAAAATCATTGGGTAAATAGATATTGGCATCGTTGTTTCCCACTAATTCATATTTCTTGAATGGAATTTGATTATTTTTTCCATATTTACCTTATTTTTAGATGTGAATATCTACTTGAGAAGGTGAATCCACACACTGTCTCATGATTGGAAAATGTATTTTGAATGCTCATTATCATTACTCTTATATACATAACTAGTCATCTATATTTCATCTTGAATATATCGTGATGATTATTCATATTATTTTCATTATTCACCACATTAATATATTCAAAAAAATAATTATCTAAAGAACACATTTCTACAATAGTTATTGGATTAATTTTAGAAACCACATGAAATGAATATTGTACAATGGTAGCACATGTTAATCTGTTGTTTAAAAATATATTTATTCCAAAGTTGTAAACCTCAATCTATGATATTATTTTTCACCTATGTTTGCAAAAGAATCCCCTATATAACATTGTTCTAATCCATTTGACCATCAGTTTGAGGGTGATGGGACGTTCTGAAATGAATCTTATTTTCCTAATTTCTGCCACATTGTGATCCAATAATAGGTGAATAATTTAGTCTCATTATGCAAAAAAATTGATCTGAGGAATTCCATGTAGGTGAATAGTGTATTTTAAAAAAATCCCACTGTTTATTTGGTAAATACATATTGATATTAATGATGAGACCTTCTTATGGATTATCCTGAATAAGAAATGGATTGTATAAATCACGATTCAATGAATTTTTTCTCTTTGACATGTCCCACTTTTCGAAAGTATTTGTTTAACATCTAGTTGAATCCTTTTCTAGTAGAAAATATAATTTAGTGTCTTTAAGGTTTTTTGGATTGACAAATCCCTGAATTTCCTCCTTCATTGGTATCGTAGTTATGCATGACCCTTTAATTTCACTTTTTAAAACATATCAAGTTTCAGGTAAAGGGAAACCCGTCATGTACCAAACAATACTCCGATATCCATTTTGATAATGGATGACAATAATTTCTAACACCATATCATGTAGATAATAATATTTCATAAGATGAACCAAATGAATTCATGCACCTAGATTGGTAAGTAATGTTTACCTTAGAGATAAATCATTTTACAGGAGGTTATCATTCCCCCTCTCATATTATTATAAAAAAGGGAATGATTACAATAATTCCACCCACTATTCATTCCACGAACTCTGGTTGTGTTGGCCATTGATATATCTTATTCTCGGATTATTAGAGTGAAAAAAAAACTAGTTCCGTATCAATTCATCTGAACAATGATCTAGGGATCTCAAAATGTCATAAAATTTATTTTCAAATGAATTGTTATTCATCCTTGAATCATTCAACATATAACTAAAATATGAACTGTGTTTCTTATTTGGGTTAGAACAACATTTATGGAATCTCTAAAAGCATCACAGTCCACATCAAAGTCATGATCAGTAGTTGGTAATGACAAAATTAGTTCATCAAATAAAATTTAGTTAGTGTTATCAAAAGATTCATTTATTTACTTTGACAAAACAAATTCCATTTTTCATGTACTCGGTTATGTGTGCCAGGATGGTGCTGAAACAAGAAACAATGAGATGATAAAAAAAGAAAAACCAAGAAAACTCTATAATTATATGAAATATTTCTATGATAGCAAGAACAAGATTTATTCCACCTTTAATTTATTCGCCATAATTCCTTCTTTGTATACCATATATCACTAAAACACTAGTTGGATTGAAGAGAGATCACATATTTTTGGGTTTATATATTGCTTTTGTACCCATAGATTTCCAAATTCATAGATAAGATCATCCATATGGATCTCCATATCCTTGTTGTATATCAAAATATCATCCTCATAATGAAACAAAATTTTACCAATAAATTATTTCATTTCATTATTCATGAGTCACATAAACATACTAAGAGCTAATAAGAGGTCGAATGACATGACCAGTGACAATAACAGTAAATCATTTCATTTGACTAACATTTTTTACTCATCCCCTTCCTTTATTTTAATAGATCTGTATCTACTCAGATGATTGATCTACAAAAGGATTGATGACTCAAGTAATTCGTTGAGAATATCATCATGTCATGGATTTGGATACATGTATTTGATAGTAATATTACTGATACCGCAACAATCAATAAACATGTGATACATAATATCTTTAGTCCACCCCAATAATGCTGTAAAATAAGATTGTCTCATTCATGGACATATAAACTATCAAACCATATATTCATCCATTTTATATAATAATTCCATTGATTCCTTTAGAAAACAGTTACATGATAGTTTACTTAGAAATATCACACTTAGTATGAAATCCATCTAGTGTTTAATATATCTAATGCGTGGTAATCACCCTAGATGATCCCAAACAGAAAAAATCATTATATTCCTAAATCTAGGAATAATAAAACATCTGATGAAGATTCCTCTCCTCATGGCATGACATCTCATTCATCAATCAATCCAAAACATGATTTTCATTAATTATTTCATTACCCACAAAAACGTTATTGACCGAGAGGATACATATAGTATTTTTTAGAAAAAAAGATTCTTATAAAATATTTTATGGCTTTAATGGAGCATATGTAATATTATTTTCCTCGAATCGGAATGAATATGAGTTCTTCATCCCATAATATTTCACTTCCCTTTAAAACATCCAAGGCTATATAACAAAATATTTCAAGCATCAATATGAATAAAATCTAAAAACACATCAATTACAAAGTTCATAACAATGAAAAAATGAAATCAAAACCATTTTTTTGACATGAATTGTACTCTCATTGTTCATCCATTGCAGTTTTTTGACTAAGGATGATTTAGAGTTGGAAGAATCTATTTCTCCACTATTGTTGTTGAAGCATCATTTTTAAAAGTTCAACTATCTATAATAAAAATTCATACATACTGATTTATGTTGTGATTGGTTTGGAAAATTTTCTTCATTTATCTTATGTAGTGAAAATTTTATATTTCAAAACTCTTGGCAGCACAAGCATCTTACCCACATCCACATCTTCTACAAAAACATAATCATTTTCAACTTAATCATAAACTAGTTTATCATATTCTATTTCCATTTCATTGTATCTAAACTATTTTATTTTAATAACTCAATTGATTGGTGAATTTGACTAAAAATGACCATACCAATGGCATTTGAAGAAAATTCTATTCCGACATTCAATAGAGTAGAATTTTACTTTTGGTTGTTCCATAGAATTCTTTTTTCCTTTATCCTACATTTTAATCCATAAAAATTCTTTATCACCAATACCAGATATGATAGAATAAATACCTTTACAAAATGATGTACCTAAAATGTATTTCATGAGTGAATGTGCCTTTGAGGATCACTTTTTCATTTCTATCATGATTTCCTAAATGTAAACATCGTTAAGTTAGGAGAATGGTTGTAACTATACTGAAAATGAAATTATTCATTTAATCTACCCAAAAAACATATAATAATTTATTAATGGAACTGAGTAAATACAATTAAAATCAATAAATGAAAAAACTACTGAATTTAATGTCCATTGTATTTATCACCTTGTAATAGATTATGTATTAAACAGTAATTCAATTTCATATAATTATTTGGAAGAAATCATATTTTCAAAATATCGTTCAACATTTTCCAAGAGTGTATTGTGCCTTTCCCAACACATTCCTACAATTTTAATACATTTTCCAATGAAATTGATCTGTAATCAATAACGATTATTTTTTATACCGTGCACATATTCTCATTGGAAAAATTCTTAAATTCAAAGAGTCAATCATTTTAAGGCAATAAATCTGTAAAATAATATAGAATTGTACTCCAAAATTTATTTTGAATTTCAATCATTCGTACTATTTTAATATCATCATCATCTCTTCTTTTTCTTCATATATCAAACTGTCAATCACTTGAATCATATCCATTTTGATTATACTCATAAAATTGTGATATATTTTTCCTATCATATAGAACTAGTAGTTGGGGATGCCGTTATGGTGTAGCAGAATCATTTTGTCGAGATCTCAATAGTTCATCAAGATGCAAACTAATTTGTGTAATGTTTTATTATACCTCAGCATTATATATTTCACATGAATCTGAAGGAGTAGAATCTACTATTATTTAAGATATTGTGGGGAAATTTTTTTCATTGATTTTTATTAGAAGAATGTGGCGACACTTACTCGTCTGAACCTCAACTGTGAAACCAAAATGATGCTTTATTGGAAGAAAAAAATAATTAAGTGTAGATGGAACTCTGAAATGTAGTTTAATGTCCAATAATTATAAAAAACAACACAAACCATTGTTTCTCCATGCATAAAGACCAAGTCACCTCTAAAAGATATGTGCCATAAATATTATGATAAGGTATGTTGATAACATAAGAATATTGCAGAGAAATACGCAAAATTAAAATGTTTAAAATGTTAATATTAAATTGGGTGAAAATAAAATATACAGAAAAAATAAATTTAGAGTAATGACCAAAATGAAATTTCATGGAAAGGGGAATTCAAAGGTCACAAAAAAAGAACAAAAACCAATTTACGATGATGATTAATGACTGACTACCTAAATTAGCAAGATTTCTTCTTAATGATTCTTTTCTACATGTTATCTCACATATTTATTTTTCCGGTGTCCTTTTCATAGTGGATATATTATTTTTCACCCAAAATAATATTGTTCTCTCCCACCTTTGGGATGGATTCCAAAAACCATAAGCTAGTCCAATTTGAAAATTGATAGTTCTAAAAACCCGTGTGAAGCCGAAACACATTCTCCAGTTATAAATTTGGTCTCCATAACCATCAACCACATAACAACCCTAAACATTAGGCCCAATTATTGAAAAATCCTCTTCCAAAAAACCCCTATACACTCATCATAAAAAATTAAGTAAATACTAATCCCAAATAACCCTATACCCTATGAACCAAAAAATCATAATCCATAATTAAAAAAATACAAAAACAGATTCCCAAAAATCCCTTAGCCCTTAGCACCAAAAAACCATAATACCTTTACACTAAATGTCCCAAAATCCTTATCCCAAAAACTACTAAACTGTCACATGAAAAAAACTAGAAAACCATAGCATATAAAAGCCTGAACCCTAATCCCTAAAAAACCCAAAAACATAATCACAAAAAAAACTAAACACTATGACCCAAAAAACCCTAATCATTCATCCCCAAAAACATTAAATATTCATTCCTAGGAAAACCCTAAACCCTCATCCCTGAAAACCTATAAACCCAAAGCCCCCAAAACCCAAAACACTCATCCCCCAAACCCCAAAATCCATATCCCCCAAGACCAAAACCCTCAAACTAAGAAAACCATTAACACTCATCCCTAGAAAATTCTCAAATTTTAACCCTAGATAACACAAACCATTATCCATTGATTCCTAAAACCCTCATACCTATTAAATAATAAACCCATAGTCTATGAAATCCTTATACCCTCTTCCCTGAAAACTCTAAACCCTCATCATTAGAAAACCAAAAACACTCATCCCCGTAAAACAACAAAAAATATTCCCTAAAAACCAAAAAAAAAAATTCTCTTAAATACTAGAAACCCTAAACCATTGAAAACCCCAAACCCTCAACCCCAGAAAATTAAAAACTCTCATCCCACAAAAAACCTAAACACTCGATCTAAAAACAGCAAAACAAAATTCCTCAAAAAACACTAGAAACTCATACCCATCCAATCATAAAATCTCCACCCCATAAATCCCTCACCCTCATGTCTTGAAAACCAAAAACCTTGAACTCCAAAAACACTTATCCCCATAAAAACACTCATCCACAAAAAAGCCTAAACCCTTAGTATGCTGAAAATATAAATCCTAAGTTCCAAAAACCCCTAAACCATGTACCCCATAAAACCCTATACCATAATACTAAAAAAACATAAAAATATCAGCATTTAAATTTCTAAACATTCATCACCATAGAATCCTAATCCCTCACCCATGGAAAATTATAAACCCGGAACACTAGAAAACCCTATATAATCAGCCCCAAAATCCTTAAACCCGCTACCCAAAAATAACATTAAAACATATCCTCAATAAAATTCAAAAATTTTATCATGACCAAACCATAAAACCTCATCATGAAAACAACTTATCCTTTATCCCTAAAAATCAAAAACCCCCACCCCCAAAAAACCATAAATCCTCATCTACAAAAATCCCTAAAGTCCTCAACCCCAGACAAACTAAAAAATAGTCACCAATAAACCTTAAAATCTCATCAAATAATACCCATAGACCATCTTCCAAAAAAAACATCAAACTTCAAGTATAAAAACAAAAAACTATTAGCCCAACGAATCCCTAAACCCACAACCACAAAAATAAGGAAACCAGTATCCACGGAAAACCCTAAACCATCACCCACATAAAACCCTAAACACACATCCCCCTAAAAAATTAAAAATTATCACAAAAAATCCATAAATGGTATTCCTATAAACACCCAAACTATCATTCCCCAAACCCTAAACACCAAAAATCAATAAACCCTCTACTCCAAAAAATCATATACACAAGGCCCCAAAAAACCATAAACAATAGATCCAAATATTTTTGGATCCAGTACCCAAAAAATCCACAAATGATCAACCCCCAAAAACCAATAACCACCATCCCCAAAAAATGAATACCCCTCATCCGCAAAAAACCCTAAACGTTCATCTACAAAAACCCCTAAAACAATATGAGAAAAAAATATTAAACCACCCTCCTCAAAAACACTAAACCATCATCCCCAAAAAACAATAAACCCCCATCCCCATAAAACCCTAAAACCATAGACCCAATGTGCCCTAAACCCTCATCCCACAAAACTATTAAAACTAAAACCCATTAAACCCATAAAAAATCACCGAATATAAACCCGAAACCCTTATTCCAAAAATCCCTAAACCCTTATCCCAAAAAATCCTAAAAAACAAAGACACAAAAATCCAAAAAACTATATCCCTAAAATCCTAAAACATTCAAACCCAAAAGTACATAAACCCTCATAGAAGAAATCGAAAAACCCTTAGCAGAAAATAACCATAAATCTTATGTTTAAAAAAATTGTAAACTCTCATCCAAATGATCCTGAAACCCGCAACGCAAAAAAGAAACCAAAACCATCATCCCCAAAATAACCCTAAACCATCATCTCCAAAAAAACCCTAAACCTGTTTTCCAATTGAACACTAATTAAAAAAATCACAATAAAAAACAATAACACTCACCAAAACACACATAAACCATTAGAAAACACTGAATAATAACATCCAAAAAACAAAAGAAAACCATTATCCCCTATTAACCGTATACCCTTAGCCACCAAAACATCTTAACCATTATCACCAAAAAATTGTAAACACAAGTCCCTAAAACAACAACATTCTCTCACCACAAAACAAAATCTTAAATCCTCATCCCCCAAAAATCCCAAAAAATCCATCCACAAAAAAACCTAATTCCTTAGCTTAGATAAACCCTAACCCCTCATCCCAAAAAACATTTAACCCTCATTCTAGAAAATAACTAAACCCTTAGAATTAAAAAATTAAAAATTCTAAGCCCCAAAAACTGTAAACTCACATCCCCACGAAAAACCTAAACCATTAGTAAAAAATTATAATCCATCACACCTAAAAAAACATATACACCTTTACCCAAAAAATCAAAAACCAAAAATCCTAAAAAATACAGAACCCTTAGCCCCAATAACAGGAAACCATCGGCCCCACAAACCGTATAACAATAGACCCAAAAAAACGAAACACATAACCCTAGAATCCCATAAAACCACATCACATGAAAACACTAAACCCTCAGCCCTTTAATACACAAAACCATCTGCGCATTAGATTCTTTATCCCCCATCCCTATAAAATCATAACCATAGATATTGTGAAAACACTAAACACTTATCCCCTTAAAACAGTAATCCAATTCTTTCTGAAACCCCTAAACCATCAGCCCTAGAAAAAGATCTACCCTCATCCCAAAAAATCCCATAACAAAAATCCCTTGAAAACCTTGAATGCTTATCCCTATAAAACACTAAATCATTTTCACATCAAAAGATTAAACCATTATCCCAAAAAACAATAAACCATGATCCCATGGGAACCCCAAACACAAATCCATAGAAAAATATAAACCCTCTTCCCATGAAAACCCTAATCCTTATGCCTTATAATTCCCACAACACTAATCCCTAGAAATAAATATTTCATCATCCCAAAAAAACCCTAATCCATAATCCTCATAGAACATGAAAACCTCAGAAACATAAAAAACTAATCAAAAATTCCCAAAAATACCTAAACACACCTCACTAGAAATCCCAAAAAATATCATTCATAGAACACCCTATAACCACATTCAACAAAATCCCTAAACCATCATCCGTTGAAAATCTGAAACCCACATACAGAGAAAACCCTAATCCCTTGGTCCGAGAAATCCCTAAACAATCCACCCAATAAAACCTTAATACCTCATCCCTAGAGATCATTATACTCACAATACATGATAATACTTAACCATCATACCCAGAGAACCCAAAACCATCATCTACACTGATTTATAAACCGTCATCCTTAAGAAATACTAAACCATCCTCCCAAAAAAACCCAAAACCCTCAGCCTCAGAAAACCCGAAAACCACACACTTAGAAAACCATAACAATAAACCCTAGAAAACCTAGAACCAAAATTCCAAGAAAACCAAAAAAACACTCCCCAAAAAATCCTAAACCCTTAGATCCAAAAATTTTTAAACCCTCATCCATTGAAAACCATCATCTCTAGCCCCCTAAAACCCTAAACCCATATCCCTAGAAAACATGAATCCCTTAACCCAAAAAAATCCCAAAACCCTCATACAATAAATACCTAAACCAGAATCCCCATAAAACTGTATACCATCTTCCAGTGAAAACCCCACACCCATATCCCTAAAAAACCCTACACCCTCATCCTAAAAAACCAAAACCCACAACTCCACAAAACACAAAACTCTCATCCACAGAAAACCCTAAAACCTCATCCCAAGAAAATTATAAACCATCAGCTCTTGAAAACCTTAAACTGCCCAAGCATGATAACAAAATACCTTTTCTCCATAAAAATAACCCCTAACTGTTACTAAATACAAAACCCTCAGATGCGAAAAATCTCTAAACCCTCATCAACAAAAAACCCTAAACCACTATATCATGAAAACCCAAAATCCATATACATAGAATACCCTAAACCACCATCCTCAAAAAACCATAAACCATCATCCCCATAAATCACTAATCCCTATTCCATAGAATAACATAAAATATCATCTATAGAAATTCATAAACCCTCATCCCATGGGAACCATAAACCCACAACCCTAGAAAACCATTTACCCCCTCCTGAAAAATATATAAACAATAACTTCCATGAAACATTAAATAATATTCCCCAAAAAACTGATAACCCTTACCCCATAAAATCATTAATCACTATCCCTTGGATACTATAATCCCACATCCCTAAAAGACCTGAAACCCTCATCCATTGAAAACCATAATCCATCTACCACAAATAACCCCTAACCAATAAGCTTATGAATACACTAAACCTTTATCCCCCCTATATTCCTAAACACTAATCCCCATAAAACCATAAAACCAAACATTTATAAATCCCAAAACCCACAAACCCAAAAAATACTAAACCCTCATCCCTGGAAATACCTAAACCCTCCCCCTAATAAATCTTAAATCTGAATCCCTAAAAAATCCAAAAACTTTAAACCCTAGAGAAACTGAAACCATCATCCCCAGAAAAACCCAAATTCTCTAACCCATAAAATGCTAAAAACATATCCCCATGAATACCCAAAAACGTCAGCTCTCGATACCCATAAACACTCAATCCCATACAACCCTAAACAACAGCCAAAGAAAACTGTAAACCCATACACCTTGAAAAAACAAAATCCTAATCCCAAGAAAAAACTAAATATTTATCCACATAAAACACAAAACCATCATCCTTAGAAAATACTATAAACTAATCCCATGAAAATATTTTACATTTATCCCCGTACAAAACAAAATATGTTTTTATAGAAAACTCTAATCCCTTATCCCATAGATGTCTAATCCATCATCCACATAAAACCATTGAACCTAAGCCCCCAAAAAACCATAACCCTCCATCCCAAAATTCAATAAATCCATATCCCTTGAAACCCCACAACCCTCATCGAATAGAACTACAAACCCTCACCCCTATAGAATCATAAACACTAATTCCCATAAAATCCTAAACCATATTCCCATAAAAATGATAAAACTCAGCCTTATATATCCATTAACCCTCAACACCAGAAAACCCTAAACCTCATTCCCAAAAAACCCGAAAATGTTAGAAACTAAAATCAATAGGATATCATCTCCAGGCTACTATAAACTATCATCCCCAAAAAACCCAGAACCACTATACCCATAAAGACATAATCCATCATCCCCAAAAAAACCTTATCCCTTATTCCCATAGAACCCTAAACCCATTACCATGGAAAACCATGATCCATCAACCCTAAAAATCCATGAACCCTTATACCTAGAAAAAAAAATTTCCCTAGAAATACATTAACCATCATCATTAGAAAAATATAAACCATAATCCTACAAAAACCATAAACCCTCATAAACATAAAACCCTATAACTATATCTCAAGAAATACCAAAACCCATATCCCAACAAAAACATATTCCATGATATGTAGAAAACAATAGAACCTCTACCTGAAAATCCTAAATCCTAATCATTAAAAGATCATAATCTATCAGAACATTAAACCTAAGTCCTCATCTAAAAAAACCATAAGTAGTCAGACATCAAAAATACTAAACCCTAGGCCCTAAAAACCATAAAAAATCATCCCAAAAACCCAAAACAGTCATCCCTAAAATACCCTATACTCTCTGGAAAAAATAAAAACTAATCAGTTGTCCCCAATATAACCTTTACCATTGACCCTAAAAATCACATGACCCTTATTCCCAAAATTACATAAAATAATTTCCATGAGAAAACCTAATCCCAGAACCCCAAATAACCCGACTCAATCATCCATAAAAACTATAAAACCCATGACCTAATAATCCCAAACTCCGTAGACCCAAAAACCCATAGACCCTCATGCACAAATAACTCTACACGATTAACTACAAAAACCCCTAATCATCATCACCAAAAAAAGGAGAACCCTAAGCCCCAAAAATCACTAAATCATCTACCCAAAACCCAAAACCAATCATCCTAAAAAACCTAAATATTCATCCTAAAAAAACCCTAAACCATCACACGAAAAAATTGAAACCCTTCCCCTAAAAAACACTATGTTGGTGGCACAAAAAAATTCCAAATCCTCAGCCCCATAAAATATGAAACCCTTAGCTCCAATAAAATATATACACTTAACTGAAAACAACCCAAAACCCTCATCCCCAAAAAACCCTAAATCCACAGTTCCAAAAAATCTAGAACCCTTCAAACCACAAAATCATAATTATCAACCAAAAAACAATAATCCTTATGTCCAAAAAACCATAATCTGAATATACTGGAAAACAAAAAACTATCAAATGAAAAAAAACCCAATGAACTAAAAAATCCTCAAACCAAAACCCCAAGTAATATTAAACATTACACCCCATGAAATTCCAAATCATCAACATCAAAAAACCATGAAAACTCTTCCCAAAAAAACCCCTAGTGGAAGCACCCCAAAAATTCCTAAACCCTTATCCCCGAAAACCCCAAACCCTAATCCCCCAAAAAACCTAAACAACCATCCTAGAAAAACCCTATACCTTTATCCACCAAAAATCATAAAAATTCCTCTCCAAAAACAAAACGAACCCACATCCCTAAAACCCAAAAACCTCAAACCCAAAAACCTCTAGTCTCTTACCCCTAAAAACCCAAACACCATCATCTTTAACAAAACCTAAACTTGCATCCCCTGTAAACCAGAAACTATCATCCTCAAAAAAAAATTTACTGGCATCCCCAAAATATCCTCTACCTTATGAAAAAATAAAACCTATACCATATTCCAAAATAAAGGATAAACTACCCATTCTAAAAAATAACTAAACCCTCAGCCACTGAAAACCCATAACGCCCATCACTACAAAAACCTTATCCCTCAGTCCCTAGAAAACCTAAACCCATAGCATGAAGAAACTCTAAATCCTCATCCCTTGAAAACCCTAAATACCTAGAACTAAAAAACCATAAACCCATGGCCTAAAAATCCACAAACAATCGTCTCCAAGATACCCTGAACAGTAATCCATAAAATAAATAAATCCCACATTCCTGATGAAAATTTTACCCTCAGTAACAAAAAACAAAAATCCACTAACCTAAAATGTAATAAATACTTTTCCATAGAAAAAACTTATCCCACATAACAAAAAACCCAAAATTCATTAAACCAATGAAACCATAAATAATAATCCACAACAGACCCCAAACCATCATCACTAAAAAACACTAAACACTCAGCACCAAATGATCCCCTAATCCCTCAACCCCCAAAAAATAAATGTCTGACCCTAAAATCCCTAATCCCTCATCCCCAATACAACATAATCCCTATACCCATAAAGAACAAAATCTTCATCCCAAAACACCCCTAAAACCTAGACAATACAAAACCCTAAACCCCCAGACCCCCCATAAATCATACACTCCCTCCTTTATGAAAACCACAAACCCTTTCCCCCCATTAATACTAAAACCTTCCCACAACAATAAAAATAACACTTCATTGAAAAATGATAATCCCTCCACCCCAAATAACAAACTAAAACCATAACAAAAAAAAACCGAAATATCATTAGCAAAAAAACCCTAAACCCTGAGCCCCAAAATTCATAAACACAATAAATAAATAAAAATAAACCCACACCCCCAAAAATGCCAAAAAAACCATTACCATTAGCATAAAAAACCCTCATCCCAAAAAAAACCATTACTATTAACATAAAAAACCCTAAACCCTCATCCCAAAAAAAAACCATTACCATTAGCATAAAAAACCATAAACCCTGAGCCCCAACATTCCTAAACACAATAAATAAATAAAAATAAACCCAACCGCCAAAAACGCCAAAAACAATGACCCCAAAAAACCCTAAACCCATATCCCAAAAATAATTCAATACCCGCATCCCCAGAATACCCTAAACCTTGAACCACAAAAATCCTAAGCCCACATATCCAAAAACCTAAAAACATCATATAAAAAAAACTCAACCCTAAACTCCAAAAACCATAAACAATAATCCCCTAAAAACACTAAACCATTTACCTCAGTAATCCCTAAACCCTAGCCAGCAAAAAACCATAACCCCTCAGAACCAACAAATAGCTTCAGACTTGAAAACCCTAAAACTTAATCCAAAAAAAACAATTATCCAAAATACACATAACCATATACCGAAAAAACACTCAACATCCATTCATGAAAAACCATAATCTAAAATACAAAAACACTCATACCCAAAAAACCCTAAACACAAATCCCCAATGAATCCTTTACTATCATCTACATATCCCACTAAACCCTAAGCCCTAGAAAACCTTAAACCATGAGCTCTAAAAAAAATTCCAAAAGATTTAGACCCTAAAATTCCTATACCCATGGAAAAAAATCATTTAACACTCAACACCAATAAATTAAATACCATCATTTCCAAAAAAACATTAAACCGTAGACCGAATAAATACACTAATACACTATCCACAAAAATCCCTAAACCCTATTCCCTAAAAAACAAAAAATGCTGACACGTAAAAACCATAAACCCAAAAACCAAATAATCATCAACCCCAAGCCCAAAAACCATAAAACCACAGCCATAAAAATAATAAAACCCTCATATGAAAAATACCCTAAATCATTGGTCCCATAAACCCTTAAACAGTCATCCCCAAAAAACAATAAACCATTATTCCAAACAAACAGCAATACCTCATCCCCATAAACACTAAAACATCCACCACAGAAGTTCATAAATAAACGACTTTAAAAAAATCCTAATACCACATCCATAGAATCCCCAAAACCATTTACCCTTCTCCGAAAAATAATATGATACCCTAATCCCTCAAAAACCAAAAAACTCTTAGAAATAAAAAAAACCTAAAACCTCAACCACAAATACCCTAAAACATCATCCCCCGAAAAAACATATCTGTGTGCCCCAAAACCCTAGACACTCATCCCCAATAGACAATAAACCCAAAACCCCAATAAACACTAATACATAATTCCCAAAAATCATGATACACTCAGACCCAAAATTCCTAATCCATATGCCCCAAAATATCAAAAACAATCAACCCAAAAGAAACCCTAAAACCTCTTCCCCAATTAACACCAAACCATTATCCCTAAAATACAACAGACCCTTAGAAACAAATAACACTAAACACAATGTCCAAAAAACCAAAAAAAAAATACCCAGAAAAAACAAAAAAACCATATCCCTAATGAACTATAAACCCTAAAATCTCAAACCAATAACACCATAAACCCTCATCCCTAAAAAATTTAAGCCCTATACCCCAAAAAATCTAACACCCTCAGCCCCAAAATACACTAATCCCTCAGCTCTGAAAACCCAAAAACCCATATCTCCCTAAAACCTTAAACCGTTAGTCCCAACAGCACCCCAAACCCTCAGTCCAAAAATAACCTAAACCACCATCCCCAAAAAAGATTGAACACTCTTCCTTAAGAAACACTAAATTCTCATCCCCAAAAAATCCCAAACCAGGTATCCAAAAATAACCCCAATCCCTGAGCTAAAAAAAACTCAAACCCTTATCCCCAAAATATATTTAATCTTATTCTCCAAACAAAACATAATCTTCTAAACTAAAAATAAATAACCTATTGGCCACAAATAACCTAAAAACCTCATCTAAAAAACCAAAAATCTTAATCCCCAAATAGCATTATACCCTCATCCCCAAATATCCCTATACACTCAACCCCCCAAAAAAATTATAATCATGGTCTAAAATCCCCATAAAATCACAGACCCAAAAACACCCTAAACCCTCTATCCAATAAACCTAAATTCTTTACCCTAAAAATAAGTATAACAAAAGAAACTAAAATCCCTAAAACCTCGGCACTAAAAATTTTTTATCACTCAGATAAAAAACTCTTAGAACCAGATTCCAATAAACCCTAATCCTTCATCTCCAAATGAACCCTGAAACCTCATCCCCAGTGTACCATAATCCATAACCCCCAAAAAACCCTAAACCAATGGTCCCAATAAACTTTAAACCCTTAGTCCTGTAAACTATATGCCCTCACATCGAAAAAATTATAAACCCTCAGTAGAATAAAGTGTAAACCCTCATTCCCAAAAAACTATAATCCCTTACCCTGAAAAAACCAAAAACCATCAGCCCTAAAACCCCTTAACACGCAGCCCTATGAAACCCAAAACATTAGGACCCATAAAACCCTAATCCCTCATCCCCAAAAAACACAAATCCATTTTCCCATGATAAAACAAAATCCTAGACCAAGAAAACCCTAAATCCAAGTACCAAAAAATTGTAAACAACCACACCCAACACAACCCTAAACATTTATCCATAAAAATTCATAAACACTTGGTCAAATAACCTTAATACCCTTGACATAAGAAAACTAAATCATCATCAACAAAAATCCAAAAATCCTCAGCCAAAATCACTAATACCACTACCTCAAGAAAATCCTAAACCCTCAGCCAAAAACCCAAATACCGTATTAACAAAAATCCATAACCCAAATTCCAAAAAAAATCAAAACCCTCATCAAAAAATTATCATCCACCCAATTAAACAAAAAACATTCACAAAGAAGTGTCCCAAAAAACCCAAAACCCTAAAACATAAAAATATCTAAACACTAAACCTTAAAAACCAATACCCATGACTCAAAAAAAGCAATGACACTCTTACCAAAAAAACATTATCCATACAAACCATAATAACCCTACACCATATTCGAAAAAAAATTATAATCCCCCAGAAAATACAAACCACAAATAATTAGTCCCAAAAATCCTAAATCCATAACCCCAAAATACCCTATAGACTCAACATCAATGATCCTAAAACAAAATCACTAAAAATTCCAAAAAACCACATGCCCAAAATTATCTAATCCCTCTCTGAAAAAATTCTAAACCTACAGACACAAAAAGTACTAAACCATGAGCCCCAATAAACTAAAAACCCCCAACCCCAAAAACAGAAACCAACTACCATAGAAAATCCTAATCCATCATCCCCAAAAAACCCTAAACACTCAGAACAAAAAAACCAAAAATCATATTCTCCTAAACATTTATAAACCCTCATCCCCAAAAATTCCCAACCACTTACCTCCAAAAATCATTAAACACGTATCCAAAAAATACCCTAAAATCTTATTCCAAAAAAACTGTAAACCCTTGGCCCCAAAAAACCATAAATAGTTCCCCCAAAAAAATTCACAACCCCAAAAAATCATACATAATCAACTGCAAAAGAACCTACACCTTCATAACCAAAAAACTACACCCATATCCCATAAAAAACTAATCATTATACCCAAAAAACAACAATCACTTAGCACCAGAACATCCTAAACCCTCATCCACAATAAACCCTATACCAACAACACCATAATACCCCCAAACACTCATATTTAAAAACCACAAACACAATTCACAAAAAACCCTAGATATTTGATCCCAAAAAACCAGAAAACCTTGTCCCATGAAAGTCTAAACACTAATCCCCAAAAAAGTCCAAACATAGTACCCCCAAAACCATAAACTATCATCCAAAAAAACCTAAACAGTCTGGCCCAAATATACCAAAACACACTCCCCAAGAAAATCATATTACCTCGACCCCAAAAAACCCTAAACCATTATCCCTAATTAACCCTAAAACAACTTCTCTAGAATCCATAAACCCTCATCCCAAGAAAATCATAATCTCTATACCTCCAAAAACTAAACCTCATCCCCAAAAATGCTAAACCATCAACTAAAAAATACCATAAACCCTCGTCTTTAAAAACACAAAACCCTCAAACCAAAAAATTCATGAACCCTCAATACAAGGAAAATTAAAATTCTCATTCTCATAAAACAATATACCCTCTTCACAAAATATCCCTAACCCCAGAATACCAAAAATCATTAAATTGATGGCCCCAAAAATGCAAAACGATTTTTAAATAAAACCAAATGCCATGGAACTAGAATTTCCCAATACACGGGGCCAACAAAAAATAAACCCACATCCTAGAAAACCGTTAAACCCTCAACCCCAAAAGGAATGAACCCCCAACCACAAAAA
The DNA here is from genome assembly GCA_963277665.1 of Viscum album. Lineage (NCBI taxonomy): Eukaryota > Viridiplantae > Streptophyta > Magnoliopsida > Santalales > Viscaceae > Viscum > Viscum album. The sequence continues at coordinate 1,901,499,803 of OY728141.1, forward strand.
AAACCCTAAAACCTCACCACCAAAATACCCCAAAACCATATCCACTAAAAACCACAACCCTCCACCCTAAAAATATCTATACTCATACCCATAGAAAATATTAAATTCTCATCTCCAATAAACATTAAATCCTCATCCATAGTGTACTCTAAACCCTCTTACCTAATGAACCTTGAACACTCATCCTCAAAAAACCAAAAAATATTGGCCCCAAAAAATCTAAACATTATGACCATATAATATCTAAACTCTTGACTCTAAAAAACACTAATCCCTCTCCCTCCAATGACAATAAATCCTAAGCCCCAAAAAACATTAAACCCTCAGCCCAAAAATACACGAATACATCTCCTAAAAAAACCCTCAGCCCCATAAAACATTATTCCATCAATCCACAACACCCAAAACCAACTCCTCCAATAAACCAAAAACCCTTGGCTCTAAAAAACATTAAATCCAAAAAAAACCCCTCTGGTTAAAATACATAATACATTATCCCAAAAAATAGAAATAATAATCAAAAAATACTATCCCATTATCCCTAAAAAATATATCCTTATCCCAAAAACAACCAAAACCATTAACCCCCCAAAAAAACCCCAAACACATACCCCAAACATACATAAACCATCATCCCCAAAAAACAAAAAACCCTATGCTTCAAAATAGCATAAAACATGATCCCCCCAAAAAACCATAAACATGCGGCCCTAAAAATCACTAAACCTAGATACCTAAAAATAGCTAAATCCACAACCATAAAAAACCATAAACCCCTATAACCCAAACACCAAAAACCTTTTCCCCAAAAATATCATCATCCCTCATCCCCAAAAAACCCAAAACACACTATCCCAAATGCCCGAAACCCTCATGAAAAACACAAAACAAAAATCATCCCAAAACCCTAAACTCAAGGCCATAAAACTCTAAAATCATCATCCCTAAGAAACACAAAACCCTCACCCCTAATAAATCCCTATAACCATTTTTTCCAAAAATCCTTAATCCCTCATCACTAGAAAACCCTAAACCTTGAGCCCCAAACGACCCTAATCACACACCCCAAAAGAACCCCCAACCCCCTTCCACAAAAAAAATCTCAAAAGACACAGCCACATGAAAACACTGAACCATTAGCTTCACAACCCTTTAAAATATTCATGCTCCGATTGGGCTTGGTCAATAGCGAAGCCCAATGATGACACCTCCTTTCCGAGCATTGACAAATGGGATTCGTATGAGGCATGTCTACTGGATGAGGTGATCAATTACTTTGTTTGAGTAATTTGGATTTGTTAAACCCCTATATTTATACTAATCATGTGGTCACTATACAATGACTATATTAGCATCTGTCACAATTCTTAACATAAAACTAATGAAGATGACATTTTATATAAAAATTTTACATAAAAGTACATTTAATTAGATCAAGAGGGATTCTCATTAATTAATTTCTGGGTCGTTACACTCATCCCCATAAAACCCTAATCCCTCATCTCCCAGAAATCATTAAATGTTCATCCAAGAATATTCCTAACCTCGTAGCCAATAAAAAACCTATTTCCTTATCAAATAAAAAACTGAAATGACATTACAAAGAAACACTCATCCCAGAACTCTATAAAACACTAAATCCACAGCCCCACAAAAAACTAAACCGTAAACCCAATCATATCCTAAATCATCATCCCCATAATCCCTATACCCTCTACCACACATAACCACAAACAATCATACCCATAAAACCCACAAAACCAAGCCCCAAAAAACTATGAACCCCATTAACCCAACAATAATCAATCCATAACCCCATGAACCCTAATACATCACCCATTAAACCTCTATAACATCATCCCTAGGAAAACCAAAACACTTACCCAAAAAATCCCAAAACAGTAAGCCCCAAAAAGACACTTAACCCATGCCCTAAAATCCTGAAAACCACATCTTCAAAAGTTCATAAAACCTCAAACAGAAAAAATCAAAAAACACTAATCCAAAAAAATTACTAAAACATCATAAATAAAATATCCTAAAACCTCTTCCCTAAAAATAACTAAACTCGTTTCACCAAAGAACTCTAAATTGTCAACCACAAAAAATCCCAAAAACCCCAACCTAAAAAAAACTAAAACCACATCCCCAAACAAACATAAACCCTAGAAAACATATAACTCTAACCCTCTGCCCTAAAAATCCCAAAACCCTTATCCCAGAAAGAACCCCTAAACCTAATCACTATGAAACCCAAAACACTCGCTCCAAAAAACCGTAACCCTCGGCCCCAAAAAACCCTAAACCCATATTCTAAAAATACCGAAGACCTTAAACATTTAAAAACCCTATACCAAATCCCGAAAAATCACTAAACCCTAAATGGAAAAAACCCGAGATCCTCATCCCCAAAAAACACTAGACCCACATCCAAATAAAACTGTTGATCCTCCATCTGAAAAAACCCGGGAACCCATCACCCAAAACTCCTAGACCCTCAACAACTAAAAAACCCTCAACATTCAACCAAGAAATCCCCCCACTCAGATGTCCTAAAAAATGAATCCCTCTAGACCAAAACATGCCTCATATAACAGACCCAACAATTGTAATCCCTCATACCAAAATATACCTCATTTATCATCCCCGAAATACTATGACTTCCAGAAAAACCCCAACGCAGAATAAAAAATCCATCAACCAAGTAACCCCAAAAAACATAATCAACATCCCCAATATCCCTAAAAGTAATTCCTTATATATCATTAAACCCACAACACCAAAAAACCATAAACCCTAAACCCCCAAAAAACTAAAACACTCAACTCCAAATAACCACAAACCATCATCCCCAAAAAAAACATAAAATCATTCTCTAAAACCATATTCACTCATCTAGGTAAACACTACAACCCCAGCCCCAATGAATAAAACCTCATATTTAAAAAACTAAACAGTATGAATAAAAACAAAGAAACACACATATCTATAAAAACCATAACCTATATACCTCAATAAAACATAAACCCTTATCCCCAAAAAACCATAACCCTCATCCTCAAATAACTGAAAATGAACATCCCTAAAAAAACCTAACCCCCTACACCCAAAAATACCGTAAACCGACATTGGAAAAATGAATAAACCCTCTTCTTGAAAAAAACCCAAAACCCTAGTCCCCATAAAACCCTAAAACCAGTGGTCCAAAGACCCCAAATAATCAAACCCAAATAACACAAAACCCTTAGTAATAAATATACCCAAAACCCTTTGATACATTACTGGAACAATGACATGAGTAAGTGTGGATTGAAGAGAAGAATATTTCTGAATGACCATGACATTATTGTGATACAACCTACCATGGTTTCACCATGCATAATTACTCTATGACCAAAAATGGAGATGAACCACAAATTTTGTGAAAAGAGAAGATGCTGAAGTAAGAATGTTCCAAACATGTTTCAAAATTTATATGAGTCAATTTTAACAACTTAAATGGAGTTATAATAAATTCAAAATACAGAATAAATTTAGGGAAATGACACTAATAAATATAAACTGAATGGGGGGGGTGAACTGAATGTCCATTTAAAAAGAACAAAAACCACTTTCAAATTTTGACTAATGACCCCACTAAATAATGTAGCATGATTCTTCTTAAATGTTTCAATTATCAATGTTCTCTATCCTATTTAATGTGTTTCAAATATTTTCCTTGAATTTTTTTTCAATATTCCATTTTGGGCCCCAAAAGGATTGGGTGTGGCCCACGATGGTGTTCAATGCTAGAAAGTAAGGGATGTTATAATTCAAATAAGAATTAGTATAAAAAATAATTTCAATCCCAAAAGAATTATCCTTATAATAAATATAGTCCATATCATTCCCACAAGGTGTTAGAGTATTCTCCCTCAAATCCATGGTGTCACCTTTTTCAACTTATGGACATAAATCCCTAATGATGATTTTGAACAAACTCTAAAAAAATCATTAGGTAAATAGATCTTTTCATCGTTGTTTCCCACTTATTCATGTAACTTGAAAAGACCTTCATTATTTAGTTCCATATTTATCTTTCTTCTAGATCTAAATATCTCATTATGAATGTGAATGCACACGTTGTCTCAATATTGGAAAATTTCCTTCAAATGATCATTATCATACCTCTTATATACATTACTAGTCATCAATATTTCATATAGAATATATAATGATGATTCTAAATATTCATTTCATTATTAACCACATAAATATATTCATATAAAATAATATGTAAAGAACACATTTCTACAATAGTGATTGGAATAATTTTAGAAACCATGTCAAATGAATATTGTCCAATGGTTGCACTTGTTAATCTGTTGTTTGTAAATATATATTTCCTAAGTTATAAATCCCAATACCTGATATTCTTTTTCACCTATGTTCAAAGAAGAGTACCCAATATATGATTGGTTTCATCCATTTGAGCATCAGTGTGAGGGTGATGGGATGTTATGAAATGAATATTTTCACCCAATTTCCACCACATTGTGTTCCAATAATAGATGATAAATTTAGGCTCATTATCCCAAAAAGTGTATCTAAGTAATTCCATGTTGGTTTATAGTTTATTTAAAAAAATCACACTATTTATTTGGTAAAAACATAATGAAATAAATGTTGGGATCTTATTGTGGATTCTCTTGAATGGGAAATGGATTGTATAAATCATGCTTCAATGAATATATTCTCTTTGACATGTCCCACGTGTTAAATGTATTTCATGGACATCTAATTGAATATTTAGCTTGTATAAATGGTTAGCTTCTGTCTATACAGTTTTTTGGATTCACAAAGCCGAGAATTTCCTCCTCTATTAGTATCATAGTTATGCAAAACCCATTAATTTCCCTTTTTAAAACATAACATGTTTCAAGGAAAGGTAAAACCAACATGTACCAAACAATCCACCGATATCCATTTTGATAATGGATAACAATAATTTTTAACACCATCTCATGTAGATAATAATATTTCATAAGATGAACCCTTTGAATTCAAGCATCTAGATTGGTATGTATTATTTACCATAGAGATAATGAATTTTACAAGAGGATATCATTCCCCTCATATATTTTGATAATAATGGGAATTATATCAATAATTACTCCCACGTTTCATTCCTCAAGCTCTGGTTGTGTTGGCCATTGATAAATATTATTTTCTGATTATTACAGTGAAGAAAAACCCAGTTCAGTATCAACTCATCAGAACAAGGATCTATGGATCTCAAAATCTTCTAAAATTCTTTTTCAAATGAATTGTAATTCAACCCTGAATCATTCAACTTATGACGTAAATATTTAATGGGTTTTTTCATTGTGTAAGAATAACAATTATTGAAACTCTAGAAGCATCACAGTCACATCAACGTCATGATCAAAATTAGTTAATGAAAAAATTAGTTCATCAAATAACATAAATTTAGTGTTTTCAAGAGATTAATTTATTTACAATCACAAAAAAAATCCAAATTTTCATGTACTCGGTTATGTGATCCAGGATGGTGCTAAAACATGGAAACAATGCGATGTTAAAAAAGAAGAAAAACAGAAAAACTCCATAATTATATGATTAATTTATAAGGAATACAGAACATGATTTATTCCACCATTAATTGATTCACCATGATTCCTTCCTTGAATACCATATATAACTAAAACAATAGTTGGGTTGAAAAGAGATCACACTTTTTTGGGTTTCTATATTTCTTTTGTTGCTATAGATTTCCATATGCGTATAGAAGATCATCCACAAGGATCTTTATATCCTTGTTGTATGTCTAAATATCATCCACATTATTAAACATAATTTTACAAATAAATTATTTCATAACATCATTCATGAGTCGCATATGCATACTAGGAGCATCTAAGAGGTCGAATGGCATGGAAATGATTATAACTATACACCATTGGATTGGGCAGGAATTTTTACTCAGCCCATTGATTTATTTGAATATCTATGTATCCACATGGATGGTTGAACTACAAAAGAATTGATGACCCATGTAATTAATTGACAATATCATCATTTCATGGATTCAGATACCTGAATTTGATGGTAATATTACTGATCGAACTATTATCAATAAACATGTGATACATAATATCGTTTGTCCACACCAAATACATCATTACCCAAAAACCCTCATCTGCAAATACGCAAAATCAGCAAACCCATAAAAAAAATATATCATTACCCAAAACCGAATAACCAAGATATACATTAAAAACCAAACCCATCATCCTAAAAAACCACTAAACTATGATTCTACAAAACAAAAAACCCACAACTCCAATATTTTGTGAAATATCATTCTTAAAGCCCCCAAACCCATAAGCCTCAAAAAAACCTATACACTCAATGAAAAAATCACCTAAAAACACATCTAAAAAATGACCCTAAACCATTATCCCCCCAAAATCTAAACCCTCAACCCCAAATAACTGACAACCTGTAGCCATTGAATAACCTGAACCCCCCCAATAATCATTAAACCCTAAACACGGAAAAACCATATCCCTAATTCCTAAAACTCCAAAACCATTATGGCTATAAAACCCTAAAATTAATTACCAAAAAAACATAATCACTCAACCCTAAAAAACCCTCATCCATCATCCCCAAAAAACTCAAAACCATCACCCCAAAATATTCCATCATCCCAAAAAAAAACATAAAACTTCATCCCTAGAAAATCCTAAACCCTTATCCCCAGAATAACCTAAATAATCGTCCTAAATAAATCCTTAACCCTTGGTTCAAAAAAATAGGAACACCTTAGATTAAAAAAAAACGGTAAAACATTTCCCCTCCCCCCCCAAAAAACATAACCATTCATCCCCCAATAAACCTTAACCTTTAACCTAAAAAATCAATATACACTTTGTACAAAAAATTCAAAATCCATTTGCCCAAGAAACCCCTAGACCCACATCCCCACAATCCCTTTAACCCTTACTCCAAAAAAAATCCATGCCCCTAAGTCTCCATAAAACACCAAAACCCTTATCCCCAAAAATCACTAAACACTAATCAGTTGATTTTCCTAATATCTCAAACCCAAAACCCTTAAATATTTATCTTTAAAAACAATGCTCCCTCAGCTAAAATTAACCCCTAATACCTTATCCCCCCAAAACCATTAACCATCATCCATAAAAAATAGTAAACTCTCAAACAAAAAACCCCAAAACCATCAATCCCAGAACCTTTAAACAATCATCCCCCCAAAAACCCTTATACCCTCATCCTAAAAACCCCATCAACCCTCAAAACCAAAAAACCCAAAACAATCAATTTGAGAATCTGTACACATTTACCCCTAAAAATCCATAATATATCATATCCAAAAAACTATAAAACCTCAGCAAACAAAAAATCCTACACCCCTACCAAATTAATCCTATAACTTCACCTAAAAAACCCTATCCCTGTAACATCAAAATACTATAAACCAACCACCCCAAAAAACATTAAACCCACATCCACCAAACCCCCTAATTACTCAGCCCCTAAAAATATATAAATACATAACCCAATGAATCCCTAAACCATCAAACAAAAAAACACATAATCCATTTGAGCAAAAAAGCTGTGAATCCTCATCCACAAATAACCTGAAAATATTTTCCTAAATAAAACCCATAACACCTTCCACAAAAAACATAAACCATCATCCCTAAAAAATCATAAAACCTTATCCCTAGAAAACCATAACCCTCATCCCCAAAAAACCCTAAACCCTTAGCACCAGAACACACTAAACAATAATCCCTATAAAACCCTAATAACAAATCCCCAAAAAATGTTAAAACATTATCCCAATAAAAAAATTCATCTCCAAAAGACCCTAAACATTCAGCCTTATATCACTCAAAATACATAGCCAAATGAAACCCTAACACATATTAAATAATAAAATATACCCTCAGCACAAAAAAACCCTTAACCCTTTTCATTAAAAACCATAATCCCACATCCACAAAAAACCATTAACTATTATCCTCAATAATCCTAAAATGATCATCCCTAAAAATTCACAACCCCTCATACCCAAAAAGTCATAAACCCTCAGTCCCACATACCACTAAAACCTTGTTCCCAAATCACCAAAACCCTAATGGCGTTCTCAAAGGTATATATATGTTTTTTTGAATTTTAATTTAAAGATGATATATATATTCTATTTTACAAGACTATTAAATTGATTAGTCGTTCAATATTTTATTCCTTCTCATTATGATTATGTATTTAAATAATTGACCAGTTCATAGATTCTAGTGTAGGTGTGTTATATTTGGTATATAATGAAGTATGGGAATAAGAATTGTAACAATATTTAGGAAACATAGATTAGGGAACATAACACTAATTATATCAGTGTAAGGTATATACTTCTCCAAAGAAACCATGTTTATAATTATAATATATTATATGAAATTATTTTTCATTCTTATTTACATATATTGAAATTACGCATTATGATTCATTACCTAATCTATGAAATGATGTTGTTTAGAAATGGATCTTAATGTATGAAATGGAAATATATTCATTGCATGTAATCCATGTTTATATTTCCCTCCCATGAAAGATAATTATTTTGGGGAAAGAGAAAAAACTGGTGTTAAAACATATATCTTTTACATGACAACATACTCGGGTTATGAATAATAACCAAACACCTATAGAGTAAAATGATCTATAACATAAAGGACTACAGATATATATCAATATGAGACAAAAACATGCAACATTAAATGGAATTAAAAATCCACTGATAGCTAAACAATGGATAATTTCTATAGAGAATACATTTCATTCCTTGGGAAGCTGAAAATGGGAGATGGTAGTCTTGTATTTTTAGAATATCTCGTATAAGGATTATTAGTTGTGTTCAATCATTTAAAAAAAGAATGTAATGAATGAAATTGAAAAAATGTAATGGAAGGACTATAATGAAATTTTTATGGAAAAGTATTTCCCTCATGAATAGATAGTTGATATGGAAAGACAATTCATGAATCTGAGAGGAAAAGAGGATGAGAATATTTTAAAATATGAATCCAACATCACATGATTATCAAGGAATTATGAAGACAACAAATTGTACAAGGTTTAAGAATGATTTTATCTTTGATGATTCAAATCTATTTCACTGAAGCAGACTGTTCTCCCACAATTTATCATTTTGTGATGATATTTCCTAATGTATTATGAAGAAAGATAATTTTATTCTTTTTTTATCTTATTATATTATTATAGGAAACCAAGTGTAGAAGAAAATATTGGAGAAAATTATCAATGAGGTATAATGGGAAAGAAGTATTTTCCTAGATGTGATAATTTTGGATGAAAACCCACACTTCCTGCCTAAAATGAATGTGAGCAAGATAAAAGTGTTGAGAGAAAGGTCACCAGGCCTTTGATTGTAAGAGAAAAATGATATTGTTAATATGAAATGATATAATTATAAACTTATGGGATATTTTGAACTGATATTCCATTGATTATAGGAAATATGGATTAGATAAAAAATTGATTATGGTCAAGCACAAAGTATTAATATTGTTGAATCAGAATAATTAATGTATTGGTGTATTTTGATTCAATAATTATGTTACTATATTCCATTTTTAAGAATCATAAGATTTTTATGGACTATAATTAATTGTGTTTTATTAAATAATTTAGCTGCATGGTTGTTTTTAGTATGGTAATTAAGGTGATCAAATATGTTGTATGTGTCAACAAGAGATAAACTACATTGTTTGATGAATCTGATGTTATGATTAGTTTTGAAAATTTAGAGATATTTTCTAGACTGTTAATTTAGCCAGAACTATATTAGATAAGTTTTAAGGTTGGAATTGTGTAATTTGAACGTTGGGTATTATTTTCAGATGTTAAATAATGATTTAATGGATATATTAGGCTATCATTTTTTATTATTGTAATAATTTAGAGGATGAAGTAAATACTTTCATTCCACATTATTTAACAAATGGAGTTCATGAATGAAAAATTCATTTTGAACGTTCATTTCCATCTGTAATGGATTCAGTGAAAATAAGTCGATTCACAACAAAATGATGAGATTATTCTTATGTGATGGAATGAAATAAAATAAGTTATTTTCTGAATAGTAAAATAATTTTTCAACTCTAGGGATGGAATTTGAAACAAAAAATGTTGTCCTATTATTTTTTCAGAAAAATAAAATGGCCCCTAAGATCGTCAATGATTTATAGATTTGTGATTGTTAACATTATCGTTACCATGTCCTCTATCAACCACCATCAGAACATGATGGTTAAAATATTCATTCATTTTACTATTTTCCATCATGGATCCCTTTTAAATGTGATCTCTGGTAACATTCGTACTTATCTTTCATTATTTTAATGTGGATGTTTTATTGACCCCTTTTCCGATGTGGGATAGTAATAATGAAATTTCAAATAATCAAACCATTGTTACCGAATCCAAATTTGAAAATTGAGATAACAAAATTTATTTATGGAGATGAGAATATTACAAACCAAGATTTTACATTATGTCTCCTTTTAAATTTAATATCTTAATAGCTTATGTTGCATGCAACTCTAAGTTCGGGTGCACTATGATGTACCTACTAGCCGTTTAATAAGTGGGTATGAATAGTATTAACCACATCATGAAATTTATAAATTTTATTTTCTAAAACAGAATTAAATTATTAATTTAGAATAAAAAATAGCTTTTTTTAATTTTTTCTATTTTTATGAAAAGTTTCAATTTTTATGAATAGTGAAAAATACACAATGTTGTTAAAAACATGAATTCATTAATTTAAATAATTACATTACTTAAAATTTATTTTAAAGTCACAATATATAAATAATACGTATATTAATCAAATTGCATTCATTCGAACCATTTATATAATAGAATTATATATAAATAATTATTGATCTTTTGAATGTCTCTTTTACCATCAGTCACGCCACATCTACATGATTAATATTAAACATAATTTTACCACCTATGTGAATTGAATTATGAAAAACATATATACATGGTTTTAATTACTATGACAGTTTTTGATTAATAGTATCAATTTCTTTTTTGGTGAATATAAAATTCTAAAATTTTTATTTATTTACAACGGTTTATGGTTAATCATGTAATTAATGGGGAAATAATATTATTATTTTATAAAACTATCCTAACACTTGTCCTAATATTAATGGATGAGTGTGATTCAATAAAAATTTAACTCAGGTAGAAATTATGTTCTTTTTATGCAATTTGGGTGAGAATAAGACATTTATTATATTTTATTTTCGGATAAGATAAAAACGGAATATCCATATTTTAAATAACTAAATAATTTTTAATATAGGTTTATACAAAAGATTATTTTTAAATATATGATATTTAAATTCATTTTGATAATATTTTTTAATTATTATATAAGAAATATTCTATTTAAAGGCTTGCATAATAATAATGCTATATTTGTTTAAATAACTGAGATATCAAATAAATGATATTAATAATATTAAAATAAATATAATTTGACACAATTAATGAAATAGAAGAATTATGTATACAATAAGACATTATAGTTTTATATTATAATTATTTTGACTTAGTAATAATGTTGTTATGATATTTTTAACAATGTAAATAATTATTAGTAATAAAAGTGGCCGAAATTATACTTCAAACTACATAATATCTTATGAAATGATATATAATTGATAAAAATATATAATTTCTACAAATAATTGTGATTTTTTAAAAATGTTAAAAATGATTTAATGTCGGTTTTTTTAATTTTATTGTAACTATATTAACCCTACAATGTAAATAGAAAAGTACCCATGGTAATTGTTAAATTGAATAAATAAGGATTAAATAAAAAAGAGAAGATTAATATTGTGACCAAAACATTCATAAAATTAATTAATTGCGAGTATTTTAACCACAAGAAATATCATCCTGTAGATAAATATCTGTGGATATTTTTCTAAATTTGAAATCATTTTATATTAAAATAATTGTTTCAGAGTTTCTTAATGTGCCCCTCCCCCCTCTTATAAAATATCACCCATCCTTCTCTTTTATTAACACCTCTAAAGCACATTGGATATTCAAAATCCTACCCATATATCCTAAAAACATGCCTAAATTCATCCTAGAGTCTATATATTAATAATTAATCTAATATAATAAGTCATTTTGTTCAATTCAAATATAGATACATGAAGAAGACGTAATTTTTTACCAACTCTTTCAATGTTCATTTCTTCTTCTACGTCCCCTTACTATATTTTTCGAAAATAAAGTTATAAATACAATATAATCTAAATTATTATAATATATTATGATTATGTAAAAATCATATTCCTCATTTTACCCATCCTTGGAAAAATAGTACCCTCATGAATGCGTACGTATGGCTTACCGTATCCACACTATGGTGTAATTTGGTTTGCATCACTAATTTATTTAAATTGGTATAATGATAGATATATTAGATATGTATAATTATTATGACATGATATTTGTTATATATATTTAATATTCCATCCAATTCCTTACTCCTTTACCATTAATGGAATGATATCGTCGCTCGTGAATACGTACGGTCTACCGAATCCACGATACGATAAGATTAATCCTCCAAGGTAACCATTCAAGATTGACTATGAAAACCTATATTATGAAAAACTATGAACCATATGAAATAATAATTTTACTATAATATATATATTTATATTCCATTTAATTTCTTCCATTTAATATGATATGAAATGGAATTATAGTTTATCTGTTCTTTTTGCCTATAGTCTTAATAAATGTTGTATTACATTTCATATATTTGTTCGTTATATATATGTATATACTAAATATATATTATATATAAATGATTTTTTACATTTTAGAAATTATTAAATCATTATTTATATAATAGTATTGAGAAGAACATGTCATAATATGTATGATAAACTAAGCGATTATTACCTGAAATGTTGCTTTAACATGGAATTGTTAATATAAAAGTAATATAAACACATAAATCAAATTATATGATATCATAAATTTGGGTATATTTCTGGTGTAAATTTAATAACATGATTTATCTTTTATACATGAGCATAACAAACCCTCAAATAATATAAAACATGAGATAATTGTTAATTACACAATCTTATTTTTATTCTGGATTGTTTGTAAATGTGTATCTATGGGGAAAGTATTTATCATCTATATCCATGTTTCAAAAAAAATTCCCAAACATTTTTATCACTATCCTAAAAAAATATCAGGAAATTATTACCAATGTACTAATAATTAAAAAAAGGAATGAAACGAATCTTTATTCCATTTTCCTTACTAGGACTATGTTTTTACTTTTTGACAAAGAATGATAAGAATGTTTTTATAACTCAAATTTCATGAGACAATTTTTCTGCCATCATGACTCATTAACATTTTATATATTCCATTAAAATCCTATATGGTCATTTTCAATTTAAATTTTTATGTGGTTTTAAAATTAGTGATTTCAAATTAATAAAGATGTATTTTTCTATTGAAATTTTTAATGATCATATTCAGGTATTTTCATCTATGTAAGCATCATTTGTAGAATCATACATTTAATTGAGGTTGAACTCTTTAAATATCATTTTTCTTATTTACATGAATCTTTAATTTTTTGTTTTGACTGTGGATGTGATATTTTTATACCATTCATAGGTTATGGTATCTGTATTTACATTTCACGTTCATGTTTCAATACAAATGTTTATGTTGGTCATGTTTTAACCCTTTCATAAAATGAATTCATTGGACTTTCAAATTGTTAGGTGTTTCCCACTGTATCCCCTCAATGGATTGGTAGGTCTAATGACAAAAATAAGATTGTGTTTTGGATAATGTATAACCTGGTTATGAATGGTGTCTCGGCCTAAGACTTAACAATATTTTTACGTTGTCCCACATTATGTATTCCCTCTCTATGAGGATAGTTATTGATATTACATGTGATGATTCTACTTCTAGAAATTCCATGTGTATTATTATATGGAAAATAATTTATTTATTCTTGTTATATTATTCTCGACATCTTTTTTAAAAGGCTCGTGTTATTATTATAAAACATTTATTTATACATCGTGATTTTTTATGATACCTTCCACTTTATTTTTTACCCTTTTTGAGAATTTGAGATATCCATTTTCATATGGTTTAGATACTTAGTATTCCAATATTTGAATTATGACTAATATGTAGGGTTAAGGGATAATAATAATTTTTTCGAAAAGAATTTTATATATTGTATTATATGTTTCAAATTATAATTTAATGATCATGCATGTAATCTATTTTTCAAGACTCCTATACTGATCTATATTTTTGGATTTCACTCCTTTCCATTATGTAAATGTATTAAAATAATGAACTAGCTATAGGGTATTATGGTCGGGGTGTTACTCCACTTCCCCCATTAAACTCTAAATCATCAATCCAAAACAACATCATCAATAAAATTACCTAATACCTCAGCCACACATTCTCTATAACCCACCCCCAAAATATGATAAATCCTCAACCCAAAAAACCTTAAACCTTTTTCCCAAAAAAAATTAAAATTTCTATCCTTAAATCCCTAAAAGATAATCCCCAAAGCCCGAAACCATCACCCCAAAAATATGTAACCCCTTATACCCAATAACTAATGTACCCTCAACTCCAAAAAATCAAAATCACAAATCCCTAAAAAACCTTAAACACGCTTTCCCAAATAACACTATACCCCTAGGCCCAAAAATAGATAAATATACATCCCCAAAATCCCAAAACATCCATTCCAATGCACTAGAACCATCATCCCTTGAAAACCACAAACCCAAATTCAATAAATAGAAATCTCTAATCCCCCCAATATTCAAATATTTCATCCCCAAAAAATATTAAACCCCCAATCTCAAAAGTCATTTAATACTTATTCCTAGAAAACATTAAATGATTAACCAAAAAATTTCTTAATTCACCATCCTATTTTAACTGAAACCCACGTCCCCAAAAATCCCAAAACATTCATTTATAAAAAAACAGAAACAACATCCCCATTAAACC
The DNA here is from genome assembly GCA_963277665.1 of Viscum album. NCBI lineage: Eukaryota > Viridiplantae > Streptophyta > Magnoliopsida > Santalales > Viscaceae > Viscum > Viscum album. The sequence continues at coordinate 1,901,514,986 of OY728141.1, forward strand.
ATAGGCCCTCATCTTTAATAAACCATTAACCCATAACACTAAAATACCATACAGGCTCACCCCCCAAATCCATAAACCTCTAGCACCAAAATACCAGAATCTCTCACACCAAAAAATCCCTAAATTCTAATACCCTAAAAACATCAAACCCCCCATCCACAAAAACCAAATCCCTTATCCTCCTAAACTACAAACTATAGGTCCCATGAATCCCAAAAATATCAACACCAAAAAACCATAACCCCTCAATCCCAACAAACACTAAACCCTCAACCCTAGAGAAATAATAACCCATAACCCTAAAATCTCTATAAAATAATCCCCAAAAAATACCTAAACCCTATTCCATCAAAAACAAAAAACCTTAAACACAAAAAATCATAAAGCTTCATCCCCCAAAAAATAATAAACCATGTATCTAAAAAACATAAACACTCAGTCCCAAAAAACCATATTCCCTTGGGTCAAAAAACCTCTCAACCTTAATTCCAAAGAAACACTATACAACCAACCCCAAAACATCATAGACCCTCCACCCAAAAACAACTAATCACTTAGCCCCATGAAATCATATACCCTAATATAAAAAAAACCTAAAACCTCATCCCCAAAAATAACATAATTGTATCACCCAAAACAAAAACATAACACCCCTCAAAAAACCTTAATCCCACACCAAAACTATTTTGATTCCTTATCCATAGAAAACCCTTAACGCTTATCCCCAACACACCTTGAATCTATTTCTATGAAAAACCATGATCCCTCATCCCTGATAAACATTAATCATTCATCCTCCAATAACAATAATCCCAAAGATAAAAAATTCCACATAACCTTAGTCCTAGAAAATCATGACTCCTCAAAACTAAGAAAACATTAACTCTCATCCCCCAAAAATAATTAGCCTAATCCCTAAATAACCCCAATCCATCATCCACAACAAACAGTTAACCATAAAAACAATTTACACTATGTCCCAAATAAACCATACAACTTCTTTTCCCCAAGACCCTATACCTCTTTCTCTGATAAAACCTAAACCATAACCCCTAAAAAACCATAACACCTCTCCCTATAATATCCTAAACCCTAATCCTGAGAAAATACAAAATCAACATCCCCAAAAAAACCAAAACCCTTATCCCATGAAAAAGCCTAAACCCCTCATTAGGAGAAACCCTGGAACATTACACCCAAGAAAACAATACACAATATGCCTTATAAAATCATAGTCTGTTATCACAGAAAAACAATAAATTCTTATCCCTAAAAAACCCCAAACCCATACCCCCATAAACCACATAACCCTCATTCCATGAAAATCATAAACACTTATCCCTTGAAAACCCTAAAACCTCCTCCCCAATGATCCCTAAATTCTCATCTCCCAAAATCCCTGCACACACAGCACCCGAAAACCCTAACCATCACCCAGAAAACCCAAAAACCCTCAACCCAAAAAAAACAAAACACCCATCCCCATAGAACCCTAAACACTAAATCGCAAAAAAGCATAATCTTATTACACCATAAAATCCTAAACCCTCATCCCCCAAAAAACATAAACCCTTATCCCTAAAAAACCTAACCCATATATTTGATAATAACTTAATCCTTTATACTAAGAAATTTGAAATCCCTGATCATCAAAACCCACAATATCATCATTCATAAAAACAATATTCCCTCAGCCCTATAAAATCATAATCCATTAACCCCCCCAAACCACCTAAACCTTCATCCCCAAAAAAACCTTGACCCTTAGCCAGAGAATATGGTAGACCCAAAACCCCTGAAAAACCAATAATATGATCTCCAAAAAACCATAGACCCTCTAACCCCTAAAATTCAATAAACACATCATAGGAAAACTCTAAACCCAATGCCCTAAAAATCCTAAAACACTCAACCATAGAAAACTCTACACTCTATGACCAGGAAAACCATGAACCCTCACCCCTAAAGAACTATAACCAGTCATCCTCAAATACCCAGATCCTACATCCCAAAAAAATCCGAATCCCACAACCACAAAAATTCATAAAGCTTCAATCCCAACAAACACTAAACCCTCATCCCCAAAAATCTCAACACTAAAAAAACCTTAAACCCTCAATCCCAACAAACACTAAACCCTCAACCCTAAAAAAATAATCACCCTTATTATTGATTTTATATCACTTATTACAATGTTATTAACATTACGTAAACATTTATGTTAATAATGGTAATTCTGTCAATATTTTGTACTTGAGTGAAAAATATACTTCTTATAATTACATGTTGTTCATGTGTTCAAAATATAATTATATATATAATGATATTAATTATTTATATATCATATATATTACATATTTAAAGTATATAAATTTATTTATATTATTAAATAACATTTGGAGATAAGAAATGAAATGCACCGTTCATGTAGACTGTAAGTTGTACGTACATATAAACGCTAATTTTATTTCTATATAATATATAATGGGATGATAAAATAATGATAAATAGGTATAATATAATTACAGTATAATATAATATATAATATCATTAACTCCATCCATTATAAGTACCACATATGATATGAACGAGTTATATCACTTTGAGGTGGCGGTAGTCCGCACTTGCTCAAATGAAATTATCTTTTTTACCCATAATGGAAACCAAAAAGTTATGATATAAATGATAAATAACGAATAATAATGGAAACATAATCATAACATATTTCACATATAAACACAGCTCTATCTTAATGGCCACCATGAGAGGCGGTAGGAGATAAATGAACAATCATCATTTCGTGAGGCGCTAGTTTTCCATCCACTAAAATTGTATGTTCTATACCCATTTGATAATGGTTTGTATAATTTTAGTTGGAATCCATCTCATAAAAACATCATAGTATATTTAGGATACCGATTCTATTACAAAATAAATGAATAAAAAGAGATTAGGGGTTGGAGAAGTAAAATAAAACAAAAGAACTAAAGAGAATACGTTACCTTTAAATGGGGTAACTCTCTTTGGTTTGAACCAAAATGGTTTCTTCAAGATATTTATGTCTATGGTAAGGATTTTATGATTAATATATGTATCTTGGGAACTTATTCGAGCTGAGTTATATTGTGAAAAGGGATTGAGAAATTTGAGTAATGAGTTATAAGTGAGAGATTTTTTAAGGGAGAGGAAGGGCTCTTTAAGAATGTTTGAGACAATTATTTTATTATAACATATTATTTGTATTTAAAAGGATGTCTATTTATTAAAATAAATTTTAATATGACTCATAGATGAAATAAAATAATACTATAATAATTTGACCGATTTTTTATATTTTTTTAATTTTTATAATCTAATTTATTTAAATCATTTATTAATGAGGTTAATATTGCATAAATATTGTGTCATAAATAATTTAATTTATTTGACGTCGAAAAATTATAAAATATACCATGATGTAGGAAATAATTTTATTATTCTGAAGAATATTTATAGTTGAATATATATTTTATATATATCCATATAAAATTTTACTTACTAAAAGATATTTGTTTATGTCATTTTTGTCTTTACATTAAATTAATTAATATAATGTGTCATTATTACTCTCATGTGGCTCCATGTGGTCCAAAAATCAACCAATGTATGTCCCTGGTTGGATATGTATCATCCAATTGGATTAGGACACATGTTATTGTAATTTAATATTATTGTAATATTACATTTTACCCTTATTTACTATAATTAACCTTTTATCATGGTAAATAATATATTTACTAATGTAAATTTTTAAAATGTCTAATAACATAAGTTACCTATTTACTCAATTTGGACCTAATGATTCTAGATATGTAGTCCATTTTTCCAAATTCAAAACACATAAGTGAAAAAAAATTATTTAAAATTTATTCTCGCTGTTAAAACAAATAGCGTGTTTTTAAGAAATAATAAATATAAAAAATTTGACACTGATTTATGTCTAATAACAATATGAAATTAAATCCAATTACCAAAATTATATTAAATTATAGAAAAATATTCTAAATACACTTTAAGAACTAATTTATATGTTAATATAACCATATAAATAAATTAGATTATTAGGCACATTAGAATTAAAATACAGTATTTTTCCCTATTTCTTAAAAAATGAACATTATCATAAAAATAAAAAAAAATCAACCAATGTTAATTTTGGTGCCCATTTTTATATAAGAATCTTATATTGTCAAATATAACATATAAAAGTGACAAAAAAATATTTAATGACGGTTCTCCATTTAAAGGCGGTAAACTGTCCTTCTAGTTAATATTATTGTATTTATGCTTAAATTCGAATTATTTACATATTTAAGCCTGTAACTTTTATTGGATAAATATAAAAATATTCAAAAAACATGTATAATAATATTTTAGTTAGTTCTATTAATTCCCCCCTAATACAAATGCAAGGCGTTAACTACCATTTAAAATAATAATATTATATTATTAGTGTTCAACGTAGGATTTCAAAGAAACCCATTGTTGTGTATCAGGTACGCCATCGAACATAGAATCCTTTTTAAAGTATAATAAATATATAATTTACTAATATTATAAAATAACATTTTATTTATTTTCTAGGGATGTTACACAATGTTAAAACTTCTCTCAAAGAATGAAAATGGGTGGACTAGCTAACATGATCAAAAAATGCCTCATAACGATTTATTACAGCTCAGAGCCTTTGGTAGCTCCATGAAAAAGTCCATCGTAATATCATCCCATTAACTCTCAGGTATGGGAAGAGGTTTCATGAATCCTATAGGATGTGGTCTCCTAGGCAATACCTGTTGACAAACCATACTTCTTGACACCTAATTAGCAATATCCCTTTTCATGTTGTCCCACCGCAAATGTTCCTACAAATCTCTATACATATTTGTGCAACCAGATTATATAGATAAATTGGAGCTATGACCTTCATCAATCAATTTTCTTTTTAGATCTGTTATGTCGAGAACACAATGTATCTCCCCAAATTTCAAATTTTCATCTTCATAAATGATGTCGATCAATCTCCCATCATTCAATGCTTTAATTTTCTTTTGAAAATCCTCATCATCAGTCTAAGAACTTTTTATCATTTATAGTAAATATTGTTTGTCAAAATTTTAATATGTATTTTTGTTTCACCATCCATGATTATTCTTGTATCAATATTTACAAGATCCATAAGCATACGATCCCTTTTAATGCTCATCTTGTTCGAAACTCTCTGATCCATTCTACTCAAAGCTTCTACTACCTTATTTTCCTTCACCGGGTGGTAGTGTATGTTGAAACCATAATCCTTCCGTTTCTTGATCCATCATGGTTTCCTCTTGTTGAGTTCTTTTTGTGAGAAAATATATTTTATTCCCTTTAGATCGGTATATATCTATTATTTATCAACATAGATATAGTGTCTCCAAATCATCAATGTAATGATTACAACTGCTAAATCAAGATCATGAGTGGTATAGTTTTATACATTAATTTGTAGTTGTCATGGTGCAATGACAATAACTCTATCAATATTCATAAGTACACAACCATGTCCTTTAACTGAAGCATCACTATAAATAATAAACCCATCATTCCTCGATGGAATAGTCAATATAATAGCATTGAATAATATTTTCATTAGGTCTTAAAAACATTATTCCCTCTCTTTTTTCCAAACAAATTTCAACCCTTTATGTGTGGGAAGAGTTATTCAGTTATCCAATCAAGAAATATTATGGAAAAATCACCAATAATAACCTACTGAACCAATAAAAGTGTCTAATTCAGTTATACTTATCAGTTCTGGCCATTCATGGATTTCCTCTGTCATTGAATAATCAACAAATATTCCATCATATGAGACAATATGGCCATGAAAAGAAATCACCTGATGCAATAACACACACATGGTCTACTTACCATAAAATTTATTTATTCTCAGCCTTTAGTATAAGAGGCATGTGATTTTCATGTTCTCTATAGATTTTGGAGTATACCATGATATTATCAATATATACTACACAAAAGTCATCATGATATTCATTGAAAAAACTATTCATTAGATCCATGAAAATAGAGGGTGTGTTACTCAATCCAAAAGTCATTACTGTAAACTAGTATTCCATGTACGTGGTTTGATTTTCTTTCTTTGGAATTCCTCTCATCTTCACACACAACTGATGTTATCCAGATCATAGTTAAATCCGTTAAAAATATTGAGATCCATGATTTGATGAAATTAATCGTCAATGTGTGGTAGCAGATATGATTTCTTTATTTTTATAGCATTGATCTCATTATAGTCAATGAAAAACCTCATAGATCAGTCATTCTTCTTAAAAAAATGAATAGGGGCTCTCCATGGAGAAATAGTAAGGAGAATAAATCATTTATTCCTCAATTATTTTAGTTGTTTCTTTAGTTACACTAATTCCACTGTTTCCATTCTGTAAGGTGCCTTTGATATAGTCCATGAACTCGAAATTAAATAAATGGAAAACTCAATTCCTTGTTTTGTAGGACGGCCAGGAAAATCCTCTTGAAACACATAATCATATTCTTGAACAATAGTTACATACTCTATTTGAAAATTCCTTTCCTCACAAATAGTTATTTTACATTCTTCCACCCTAATAATTCAACCACAATAATTGGATTTTTAAGAGCTATGGGGGTGGATCTAGATAAGAATTAGACGGTGAAATTTCTGCTATAAAGATATGGTACTCCTAAACATCATCAAAAACTTTTAACTTCCATTTCTTAATTTTTATTTACATCATGTTCCAAAAAACAATACGTACATAGGATTATATCAAATTCGATAATGGGTATTACAAAGAGATCAGCAGATATAGAACATTTATATACACTATTTGGGACTGATGGGAAAACAATTATTGCAATAATACTTCCCTTAGGTGTTCTTACTAAAAAATCCATTATAAAATAAAATTAAAAATATCTATTTATTATAGAAAATTGGGATGATATGAAACTATGTGATCGACCATAATCAAATAACGAATTGCATAAACATGAGGAAATGATTAAATTATTGACACCAAGTCATTCTGAGCTTCACCCACAGTAGTAGTGATCACATATGCTAGGCCATACTCCCTTGGCCATTGTTAGGTATATTTCCTTGGGGATTAGGAAATTAGTTTTCATAATTCCCCTTTTCTCTACAATTGCAACATTCAATATTGATTTCCACATTCTTTCCATTGCAATCATGAGCTTGGTGGCAATTTTCACCACACTTGTAACAAACTCTCATTCTCTTCAGGTAAGTACCAAGGTGTCTCTTCCCACATTTACCTCATGATGGATATTAAACTTTTCTATTCTTCCCATTATTTCTATTTCAAGATTTTTATTCAGATATCTTCATATCTTTCTTTGATATAACGTCATAATACATATTGAATTACTTTTATGTCTAGATAGAGCATGATATAATATCTTCATACAATGATATGGATTGTGAGACTAATTCTTGATTGGGAAAAAGATTTAACCCATCAATGAATCGATCAATCTTACGCATTGGGTTATGTATATAATCCATTGCATGCCTTGAATACCATGTAATGCTCTTCTCACACATTGCAACATTCTCATCCTCCTTTTTCCTCAGACTTAGAAATTTCCCTTCCATATCCACTCGATGGTCAAGAGGAAGAAATTTATCTAAAATATATATATTTAAACTCCCTTAAATCAATATTTGATACTTCTTCATCCTTAAAGGTGTTTTGAATAAATGGAAACCATTGATATGCATCTCTTGTGAGGCAATAAACTACCATGAAAGCTTATTCCTTTTTTCTACCCCCAAGGCATGAAATATTTTTTAAGGAACATATCCATTCATCAGCTACCAATGGATTTGTAGTCGAATTGAATTTAGGAGTATGTTTCCTCTTGAAGAATTCTATCATTGATCCTTTGAATTGTGGATTAGGGTGCTCCATATAGGTATGGATATTATTCATAACCTCAGTGAGTTGTCTCAGTATGATGATATGTTGATCAGCAGCAGTTGCATCACCAGCTCCACTATAATTATCATTAGTTGGAGTGAAATCAGTACATGTATTATGTGTATTGATACAGTTTCCATTCCTTCCACTAAGCTCCATTTCTAAATAATGTAACACACTATATTAGTTTATGAATCTCAATACATAATTGAAATCTTGTAAAAAACGTAACTTAAATTGAACAGTTTATGGATATAATTCCTAATCATAAAATCATCTTCTTTGTGGAGGTATATAAACACAAATCCTTTATAATTGTTTGTAAATAAAATTTTAATTATCCTAATTATATCCCCCCAGAATTTTTGTAACCAAGAGTGAAGCAAGGCCCATTGTCGTGTACCTGGATACCCTAGGGCAAGCCCAAAATTCCATCTCAAAGATTTCACTCCTAGGTACATCTGTGCCAGCGCTGCCTCTTCCTGCTCATATCAATACTGGTATGTATTTATGGGAAATGCACAAAATCTAAGCATTAAAAAAATTTAGGATGTTCTTCTATATTAATCATCAAAGTCTATCATAGGGGAGTGTTCTCTAATAAGTGGTTTTCTACTTCTAGCTTCCAAGGATTGTACTAAACATTATCTAATACCAACTGTCACACCCAGACCGCAGTTTCCCTAGCGTTGGTGCATTATTACATAAGATCGGAACGATCACAGGAGATTATGTCCCGAATGAACGATTAAGTAAGTTACTTATTCCATGTTCTTCTTCGTTTTTTATTTTCTTGTTCGTCCAATTGTTCTTCTCCTTCATTGCTTCAATTATTTGTGATGTTTGGAAATTTTTTAATTTATTTTTTTATAGTATTCGATGTGTTATTGGGTTATTAGGAGGGGTGGGTGTTCAAGGGGAGGGGGTGGCTGTCAAGAGGGGTGGGGGCTGTCTAGGGGGTAGGGGGATGTCAAGAGGGGTGGGGGCATTCCAAGGGGGGGTGGTGTCCGGGGAGTGTTTAAGGGGGTGGGGACGGTTTCCATGTGGGTGTGGGTGTCCAGGTGTTTGGGGGTGTCCAGGGGGTGTCCAAGGGGGTAGGGGTGGGGTGGTGTCTAGGATGGGAGGGGTGTCCAAGGGGTTGGGGCCATCCAAAGGGGTGGGGGCAGTCCATGGGTGGGGGTCTATCCAGAGGGGTGGTGGCAGTCCAAGGGGGCCGTGGTGTCTAGGTGGTGTCCAAGGGGGTGAGGGTGGTGTCCATGGGGTGGGGGGAGGGGCTATCCAAGGGGGTGGTGGTGTCCAGTGCGTTTCCAAGGGGGTCGGGGTGTAGTCCAAGGGGTTGGGGTGATGTCCAAGGGGGTAGGGGTATCTAGGGGTTGGGGGTGGTGACCAAGGAAGATGGGGGTGGTGTCTAGGGGGTGGGAGGGGGCTATCTAGAGGGGTGGGGGGCTGTATAGAAGTTTCAATTCGTTATGATCTATGTAATATTCAGTATTGAATGTATACATATATTAATATTTATACTTCATATTTCTTTTTTACGGATTGGTGAATTCGGTATCTAGTTCCACTAGGATGTATTTTTTGAGAACCTTAAGAATAAAGGATCCAATTTGAATTTAAAACTGTTATATCTAAATATATTTTTCTTTTTAAAATCATTTTCAAGCATATATTTTTAAATATGCATAGATTTGTTTTATATTTCAAAATTGTTTTACATTCAAATTATGATATTTTTCATATAAACATATATTTGGATTATTATAAAAAGATGTACAATTCTGATGTTTTTATAGGTAATAATGAGTCGATGTTGGATTAAGACACATCGAATGAGCAATGAATATGAGGAAGGTGTTGATGACTTTTTAGAATTTTCTAAATGAAATTTTCCAAGTAGTGATTTTTTTTCTGTCCATGCTTGAAATGTTTGAATATGATGAAGTTGAAAAGTAGAGAGAAAAAAGATCATCTGATTTTCCATGGTTTTAATATGAGATATATCCCTTGTATTTGGCATGGTGAAACTGGACGAAATGACAGATCTACCGATGATGATGATTCACAAGATGGTAACTCCGACAAAATTGAAAAATGATTCACGATATTATAGCTGAACAAATTTAGATAGAACCGATAGATGCACATCTATATAGTGATGTTAAAACCCCATTATATCATTGTTTTAAATATTTTACTGTTTTGTCGGTAGTGTAATGATTGATTAACCTGAAGGCTAAACATGGATGGAGGGATAGAAGTTTTACATAGTTTCAACAATTGATGAAAGAAATTCTTCCAAAAGATAACGATATTCCATATTAGTATTATAAGGCCAAGAAAATATTATGCCCGATGGTATTGGGATACAAGAAAACTACTTGCATGTTGGAATGACTGTATGATATATAGAAAGGAATGTGAATTTCTGTCTGAGTGTCCCAAATGTCGGAAATAACTCTATAAGATGAAAGAAAAATCACAGGTTGATGTAGATATTAGAAAGACCCCTTCAAAGGAATATTTCGTATCTTCCTATAATTTATCATTTCAAACATTTATTTTCTAAATAAAATGATTCAAAAATGTTAATATGGAATGTTGATGAGCAGATATGTGACAGAAATATACGTCATCCAGCAGATTTTCCATAATGGAAGAAAATTGATGAGCAGTATCCTATACTTAGAAATGAAATTAGAAATCTCATACAAGGGTTGTGAACAGATGGAATGAATCCATACTGAACCCGCAGTAGCACACATAGTTCATGGCATGTTTTATTGGTAATACACATCCTCTCTCCTGACATTTTCATGAAGTGAAAATATGTCATATTGAGTATAATGATCTTCGGTCCTATGAAACCAAGAAATGATTTTGATTTTTTCTTGTCTCTGTTGATTGATTATTTGTATATTTTATGGGTGGATGGTATTAGGGTGTATGATTCATATAAAATTGAATATTTTCAACTTCATGAAGTGCTTATGTTCACTATAAATGACATCCAACCATATGAAAATTTGTCTGGATATAGTGTTAAAGAGTATATTCATGTCTAATTTGAAAATAACATACTTCATATTTTCAATTGCATCATGGGCAGAAAACAATGTACATGGGTTGTCGAAAGTTTTTTGCCTATGGATCACTCTTATAGAAGAGTGAAAAAGGAATTCAATGGATCATAAGAATTTTATATTTCTCAAAAACCTTTATCCCTAGATTTGTATTTTGAGATGGTGGAAAATCGTGATGTGACATTGGGAAAGACACATAAATCTAGTAATGATATATATATTTGGAAAAAAATGTCAATATTTTTTGACCAACCATATTAGATATATCATGATGTTAAACATAATATTGATGTCATGCGTGTGGATAAAAATATCTATGACAGTTTGATTGGAACATTGTTAAATATTATAGAAATGACATAATATGGGTTGAATGCATGACTATACTTAATATCAATGGGAATACGTTTGGAGTTAGATCTTAATCCTAATGGAAGATGAACATTTCTTCCCTCGTCTTGTCATACATTATTCAAGAGGAATAAATATATCTTTTTTTGGTGTCTTCATGATATAAAAGTGCGTCAAGGATATTTCTCAAATGAATTTTTTCTTATTAAACAAATTGAAGTTGATAGGTACGAAATCTCATGATTGTCACCTCATGATGTAACATCTTCTACTAGTTGAATTGCATGGAATATTTCCCATCTGTTTTAGAAACACTATAATGAAGTTGTGTTATTTTATCAATTCAATTTGTAATAAGGTGATTGATGTTAATGCTTTTAACATTTTAGAAAAGGATGAAATTTTTATACCATTTCAACTGTAAATGTATTTTCCTCCAACATTTTTGATATAATGGTGGATTTAATGATTCATCTGGTTCGAGAAATAAAGCATTTTGGACCTATATATATTCATTGGATGTATCCTTTGGAAAGGTGTTTGAAAATATATAAGGGGTATGTTAAGAATCCATATCGACCCGAAGCCTCCATTATTGAAAAGCATGTTTTTGAGGAGGTTGTAGAGTTTTATACGAGATACTTGGCTGCGGCATATCACATAGGTTTGCATCCATCTCACTATGAATGATTTAATAATGTGGGAAAGGGGATTAGTGGCAACAAAGTCAAATAGTTGTTAGATGACCAGATGAAGAAGTTAAAATTACACAACTTAAATAACATAGAATATTCTCAACCGTATATCACATTGAATATTAATGAGTTGAAATAGTGTCATTCAAAAAAGAAAGAAATGTGTATTTTGAATGAGCATAAGAACACATTTATTTCATGGTTTAAAAAGACCTAGCTTGGTAGATCAGATGTATCAGAGACATTAAATTGGGTAGTGGGATGTCCATGTTAAAATATGACAACTTGGTCCAGTTATGACATTAATGGATATACATTTGATATGAAATCTTAGGACAAAAAAAGTGCAGTTCAGAATAGTGGTGTATTGCTGTTTTCAAAAGCAATGCATTTTTCGAGTGCTAAAGACAAATTCCCAATTTCTTCATCAAGTGCATATTATGGAGTGAATGAAGAAATAAGGGAGGTTGATTACTTTAAAATTAACATTCCTATTTTTTACTATAAATGGTTTATAGGTAACAACAGTGTCAGACATGATAAATTCGGAATGGCAGTTGTTAATCTAAACAGATTAGAAGATAAAACTGATTATTATATAATGGAAACACATGGAAAACATATTTTCTATGTATTAGATCAATCAAATATGAAGTGGGATGTTGTTTCTCAAGGGAAACCCCATATGTTGGTGAGGATGAACTTGATGAAGATTATGATTTCTGTGATATCCCTAATTCCAAGGAACGAATAATAGAACATAATGATTAGAATGTTGAAGACATGGTTTGTCCCATAAGGAATGATCACGATGAAGGAATTTGGGAAAACAATCCATTTTCACATTCCTAGAATTATAGGTGACATTTGTTTATTTTTGTTTACATTTACTATTTTCATAAAAGTTTAGATATTGTATGTTTTTTCTTTACTAAAACATGAATTAAAAAAATAATTATTTGTTTGTGCATGTTCTAATTTTTTTAGATTACATTATAATGATTTCCATTTAATAATTTATATATATATATATATATGATTTTTGTTCAATGAAAATTACTTTACCATGTTTACCATGTTTACCAGGTTTACCATGTTAACCATGTTGACCATCTTTACCACCATTACCAACTTTACCTTATATTCCATCATTGCCAACTATACCATTGTTTAACATGATTACCATATTACCCATTTTTACTATTACGTAACCTAGTACAATTTTCTGTTTTCTGTTTACATTAATGTTGTAATATTTGAATTTGTATATTTGTTAACTAATGTTTGTTTTTTAATTTGAAGTATAATGACATATCAAACAGTTGACCAACCACATGATTCTACAGATGAGCATATTGGTCATACCTTTGGGGAGGAACATTCACATGATCCTCTTGGTGTTCCCCAATTATCCTCATGTGATCCCATTACTATAAAGATTTCAAGAGATGGAAAACATGGGTGCACCGGTTTACTAAAATTATCACTTGAACATACACAGGATCAGAGGATACTCGTTGATTTTGATGAAGATAATAATCCTAGAGGTCCAAATGAAAAATATTTTAAGAGTTTTCTATCAAATCTGGGTATGAGGAAAGTATGCATTTTGTATGATGATTGGATAAGTGTGGACAAAGCGATAATCTCTCAGTTGCGGGAGAAGATTTTGGTAATATCTTTTGTTATTGTTTTCCTGTTCATTAAATGATTCAAGTATATATAATATGTTTAAATTATTCTTTATCAGATGACATTTGATATTCATGACACTAGAGGAGTCATGAAGAAATTATTATCGATGGTTGCCAGGAGATGGAGGGGTTTCAAATCAACCCACTCATTTGATTTCAATTTTGGTCATATGAGTCATGTCAATCCATGTCATATGTATCCATTCATAGATGAAGACACATGGAGGAAGTTTAATGAATGTAGAAGAAAATATTCATTTTTGGTAAGGGAAATGTAAACATTTATAAGATTTCATATATAAATGATTTTATTATTGTTTTGTTAATTATTTATTATTCATAATTTACAAAAAAAATAGAAATATCACCAGGATATCCATTATAAAAATGTATACCCTCATAGTTTATCTTGGAGAGGGTATACATTATTGAAAGAACAAATGATGGTAGAAAAATTTCAAAAACTATGAGCTGTGTCTTCATTCTCTGGAGAGGTGGCCCCTCTATCCCCTCTATTTAGACATGAAAAATGGAAGAGAGCTAAGATGGGGAAAAAAGTCAATGTCTTTCAGATGATTTGAAAATCGTATCTGAGAGGATTGTAAGATATCTATTTTATTTATTTAAGTTAACTATTTTTCTTCATATAATATAAATCATTATAGGAATGTTCAATTTATTAATACAGGATTCTATTGAGGTGCGGATCTCCCTGGGGGTATTTACCACTACTGGGAAGAAATATACTTTATCTGCAGCATTATGAATTCTTGAAAATCTTGGTGAGGTACGAGGATATATGGAAGGTGTATCAGTAATAAAAGTGTTGCCACATTCTTCCACTTCGTTCATTGAGGGTGTTTATAAAAAAATATAATCCTTTGAGGCTAAAGTTCATAATATTAATGCGATGATGGAGGAAAATAATAGAGTGTTGGTAAAGTCTATGATTGTAGAAATGAAAAGACAGTTTCATACTGTAGCACCCACTACTCCACCTCCCCCTACAGACCCCATTATTTATCTGTCACCTACTCTAGTAGCTCACACTCACCCACATTGTCCTATGGACCCCATTTGTTATCCTACTCCTCCACCGCAGCTTCCTACTTATTGTGAGTTGTATGTTGATGATCCTAAACATCATATAATTGCATATGATTTCTTATATTGTATAGGAGATACTGTTCATCATCAACAATTAGAGGTAGAGAATCATAGGGTCACTATACTGGATATTATAGATTGATCAGCTCGAGTACCATTACCCACAAATGAGGTGACACATGTTTGACATAGTATCGACTATTTTTTAATTTGGAAATCCAGAATAATACTAATCATTACCATATTGGAATGTATGTTATATCATCTAATTTATTTTTTTATTAAAGGTGTTTTATCATTTAAAAACTAATGTATTTTTCTATTTATTTTTACTAGAATACTTCAATGGTAATGAAATATTGTATAAACAAAAACAAAGGCAAATGGCTATGACATCAGATATAGTTTCTAGTAGTCTTGACAGATTGTCAAGATATTCAAATTTTTTGGCGGATCATTATGAGTTTCCAATGGAATCTCATGTTTGTGGATGTGTAGTTATTTTGGGGATTGTGAAAACTGATATCATGGAATTTGTTACTGATGACAAATTGGGCATCAATGTTGTGAAATTTTTTTCCATGTGAGTCTTGACATCTTTTCCCTGTGTTATATTTATTTAAAATGTATACTTATTTTTATTCTGTATTAGGTACCATTATAACATTTGTTAGAAGAATGAGCGGACATATTTATATGGATTCATAGACCCACATTTGATTTCCCCTCAAGAATGTGCATTGGATGAGGAACAAAGAATTATTTATATTACTTAATGACTTGCAAAAAATATAGTCAAATAATTTTGGATGATTCTTTTCGGTGAGAGGTATGAAAAAGAACTCTCTCAAATATTTTTTTTCATTTAACATAAAACACCACTAAACTTAATTTTTTTTGACCCTGATCGCTGGTTTTTAGGGGATTTTTCCCATTGGAGATACCACTTTATTGGATATTCTCAATACATGTTGATGTGCCGGAAAGATTTATAAAAATAATGAAAAAGTACGTTTCAATTTCTCAATAGTTATATATATTATAATGTATTTTATATTTATCCCATTCGTATTATTTTATAACAATTCATGGGTCTACTTTCAAAAAAAAACAATGAAAATGGGTGAGAAGATCAAATATGTAAATGTATAGGTAAATATCCATTTATAATTTGTAATTTTTTATTTATTAAATAAAAATAATATATTGAATTTAAAATCATTCATACATAATTGTCATGAGAAACAAGGCGTCATCGAATGCAGATATTGTATGTTAAGATTTCTGTATGAAATAATAACAACTGGAACCGTTTTGAACTTCGACCAGGAAATATTTCATTTTAAACATTGCCATCATATTTCATTTGATTTATTCATTATACACATTAACTACTATCCTTTTAATTTTAATCTATTTGATGACCCTCGATCATATAATGCTTAAGACATCAAACACTTACAAGGGGAATGGTCAAATTATTTTACAAGTTTGATGTAATTTTAGTTCTTTGTAGTGTAAAATGTTATTTTGAATATTGTCATTGTAACTATTTATTTGGTAGTCATTTAAGTTGGATGTAATTATTATTAGTTGAAATTGTATTTTTTAAATGTTAAATATGGGAATGTTTATTTGTGATCTACTTCTTGTTTTGGCCTACTTATGACTGTTTTTATGGAAAGGATCCTGATCTTGGGGTGGAGGGGTTCCTAGGGTGTGGGGGTGTCTCGTGGGGTGGGGTTATCCAGGGGTGTGGGAGGGCTATCCGGTGGGGTGGGGGTTCCATGTGTGTCCATTACAGTGGTGGTGGGGGCAATCCAGGGTGGTGGGAGCATTTCCTAGAGGGTTGGAGTGTAGTTAATGAGAGTGGGGGGGGGGGGCTGTCCGGGGATGTCTATTATTGTGGGTGTGTCCTATGGGGTAAGAGGGGATTCTAGGTGTGTGGGAGGGTTGTACAGTGGGGTGGAGGTGTCCATGGTGTCCATGGGGAGGGGTGGGGGTAGTCCAGTGGGGTTGGAGAGGAGGAACGTCCATCCCTTGGGTGGCTGAACAACGCTGGAAAGTACTCATCACTCTCACATGCGAAGCATGAGCTCTAAAAATGTTTCACTATTGTTTTGTTCCCCTGTAAACATTATTAATGATATAACATTGATTCCATTATAACTAGGGTAAACGCCATCATGTGTGAAAAAATTACCTGGATCATTGTGGTGGAAATCATCTGGATCTTGTGGGAATGGAAATGATGCTCCCAAGGCTGCCCATGAGACGCCAGAAACGACGTTAACAAAAATCATGACATTGGGAAGAGGGATCCTATTCATTTTTTGGAGAGGGATTCATAGAAGAAAACTATGATGATCCAAAATATACCCAACAAGTACACATATGTGACTGTTTAGTTTCCCAAATTTTATGCTTGAACAAATATAGGGTTATTTGGGTGTTTGTTTGGTCTCTTCCAGGCAATGTTGGTCCAAGAACATTACCATCATATCATGTCTGTCACAAAAAAATACACAAACAACCCTATCTTTGTTCATTAATATAATTTGGGGACCTATACAGTCACATACGTGTACATTGCTGGTATATATCAGGTCATCGTAGTCGTCTTCTCTGTGTCCCCCTCCACCAACTGAACCGACACCCTAGTCCCATGGCTGGGCTTTTTGTTAATGTCATTTCACATGTCTCATGGGAAGTCTTGGGAGCATCATTTCTAGTCCTGCAAGATCAGGGAGATTTCCAATTCCAAGATCTAGGTAATTTAGTCACACATGAAGGAATTTAAATTTTGTTATACTGGCATCATTGTGACATATAGAATGAAGTTTACAAGGGACGAAAGTATTGGTGAAACATTTTGAGAGCTCAAGCCTCGAATGTGAGAGTGATGAGTACCTTCCAGTGGCATCCATCCCCCCCTGAGGTATGGTGGAGCCTCCTCACCTAACACCAGCTGTCCATGGGTTGTCCAAGGGGTGCGGGGAAGTCCAGGGGTGTGGCGGTGTCCAAGTGTGTGGTGGGGGATGTATTTGGGGTGGGGGGTTCAGGTATAGTTTTGGTCAGGTTGTGGTCTATTTTTGGACTGGGGGTGTCCAAGGAGGTGGAGGGGGTGTCTAGGGGTGTGGTGGGGGCTTTCCTGTGGGGTGGGAGGGTGTCCCGGAGGGTGGGACGAATGCCCAGGAATGTGGGGGGATGTCCCGATGGTTTCCAGGGTTGGGGGGGGCAATCTAGTGGGGTGGATGGGGGGGGATCTAGGGGTATGGGAGGGATGTACATGGGTGTGGGGTGTCTAGGGGTGTGGTGTGTGGTGTCTAGTGTGGTTGGGGTTCTGGTTTCGTTTAAGTCGGGTTTTGATCAGTTTTTTGTCTAGGGTGTCCAATGAGGTGGGGGTGTCCCGAGGTGTGGTGGGGGATGTACAGTTGGGTGGGAGGGATGTCTTGGTGAGTGGGGGGATGTCTAGGTAGTGTCTAGGGGTGTGGGGGCAGTTAAGTTGGGTTGGGGGTGTGGGAGGGATTTCCAAGGTAGTGTTGTTCAATGGGGTGGGCGTGTCAATGCGGTTGGGGGTTCTAGTGGTGTTGGAGGGCTGTCCAGGGGTGTGGGAGTGCTATCTAGATGGAAAGGGTGTCCAGGATAGTGGGGGGGGGTGGGTTGTCCAGGGGTAGGGGTGTCTCAGGGTTACGGGGATCCAGGGGTGTGGGGGGGGAGGGGGTGTCCAGGGGTGTGTTGGGGGTTGTCGACTAGGGGGGTTCTGGTCTATTTTTGGTTTGGGTTTGTTATGTTTTTTGCCTGTTTTTCATGTGGGAGTGTCCAGTGAGGTAGGGGTGGTCCAGGGGTATGGGGGTGTCCATGGGCGTGGTGGAGGCTGTCCAGTGGGGTAGGGGGGTTCTGGTTGGGTTTTGGCCTGTTTTTGGTCTGGGGTTGTCCAGTGGTGTGGGTGTCTAGGGGTGTGGGAGAGCTGTCCAGGGGGTGGGGGTGTCCAGCAGGGTGGGGGTCTTCAAGGGGTGTGGGGGTCTATTCAGTGGGTGGGGGTAGTCCAGGGGTGTGGGAGGGTCTCATAGAGGGTGGGGGTTGTCCCGGGGTGTGGGGGGATATCCAGTGGGGTGGGGGTGTCCATGACTTTGGGGGGGTCTAGGGGTGTGGGAGGGTTCTCTAGGGGTGTGGGAGTGATGTACAGGGGGGAGGGTGTTCAAGAGTGTGGGGTTCTCTAAGGGTGTGGGGGGTTGTCCCAGGGTGGGGGGTTGTCCAGTGGTGTGGGTGGGTGTCCAGGGGTGTGGTGGGGCATGTCCAGGGGGGTTGTGGAATGTTTTGGTCTTTATTTTCTATCTGTTTGGTCTGTTTTAGGTATTTTGGATGGGAATAACAGTGATTGATCAGTTTGATTTAAAAAACATTTGTTTTCTTACGTCAATTATTTCATAACCGACGTAAAAAATGCATTGGGATTATTTTTAACATCGGTTATTATGAATCCAACGTAATAAATTCATGGGAAATGGTTTTTAATTCGGTTATTTCACAACCAAATTAATAAATGGAACTGGATTGTTTTTTACAGCAGTTATTTTATAACTGATGTCGTAGATATGTTTCCATGTCAGTTATTATACAACTGATGTAGGAAACCGCTTCGCCCACAAGGTTATCACTGAACTTATAAAAATAAACAACGTGATAAATGCTTCGGAGGAGTGATTTATGTCGTCAGTTATATAATAAAATCTGTGAAAGGGTATATACCATGTTAGTTTTAAAATAACCAACATTATAAACCATGACTCTAAAGTGTTTTCCATGTCGGGTTTTTATCAACCGACGTGAAAAACTCTTCGGATTTGTGTTTTTACATCGGTTGTAAAATAACAGGCATAAAAAAATGTTTATAATGTCTCCAATAATAACGTTGGCCAAAATCCAATGTAAAATTTAAAAATAACCGCCATAAAAAACATTTTATGCACTTGTTATGAAATGTTTTAAAAGATTTGATTGGTCCACTAAAGCATTGTAAAATAAGTCAAACAATACCAAAATTACATTATTTTTTTGGTAAAACATATATTGGTAGGATAAAAAGTTTATGTTATCTTATTACATCAATATTGGGTCATTACTATGTAATAAAACACATTATATATTTGAACTTTATTTAATTTTTATCCAGAAATTTGATTGTCTCAGAAAATTATGAAAAATTAACCGTTGGATAATTTCAAAATCATGATTCCAAAAATAAAATTCATTATATCTAAATAATTTTTTTAAATATGTGAATTTTTACTTTAAAAATAACCGACATTTATCTAAAATTCATGGGATTGGACAAAAAAGCCTTCAAACCTTTATAAAAATTACAATTGCATTCATAAAATTCAATGACCATTTATATTTAATAAAAATAATTTTATAATAATAATAGTTTAATAAAATATTATTTAATTAGAAAATACCTTAAATCATCAAAATAGACATCTTAGTTGAATATTAACTAAAAAATTATTTTTTATTTAAAAAATATTTACAATGTAACAATAATAAAATGAATTAGAATTATTTATACAAAAATAATGTACATAGTAATAGTTCTATGGTCATGTTACCAAACCTATTATAACAACTGCATATGGCTGAAGGGTAAGGTTTGCGATGGTGACAGACTCTTGTGGTGGCTCAGATAAATTGCTCGGGTGGTAATCTCTATTATCTTCCACTTCTATCATACTCGTTTCCTCTCAAGATTAACGTGTTTAAGCTCTGCATGGGCTTGGTCAGGATCAAATCCCAATAACGCCACCCCTATTAGAACCTTCAAAAAATCGGCATCGTATGGGGTAAGTCTACTGGAAGAGGGCATCGTTTCCTTTTTCTTAGAAAATTGGATTTGTGAAAGACCAATGTTTATAATAATCATGTGATCACTGTTCAATGACTATATGAGAAATGGTGATAATTACTAACGGTATTTTAAAATCTAGAAACATAAATCCAATAGAGTTCACATTTTATATAACCATAATAAGAAATTTAATTAGATCAAGAATAATTTCCATTAATGGATTTTTGGGTCGTTACACTAGTTGCTGGACCAAATGCATGTCCTCACGTCTAAATTAAATAAATTGGAACCTGACGTATTTTACTGTGAAAATTCTATACGATTTATGGACAATAAATAATAAGGGATGAAGAATCAGATGACTCTACTTGTAACGAAAAATTGGAAAAATTATAAAATTTAAGAGGAAACATGATAGCCTAAGGAGCTTGTGATGAAGAACTGGAAAAAAAATTTGAGGTAACATTCTAGTAATTTCGATGACGAAATATTTCTAAGGATGATATAATAAAAATTCCAATAATTTTTCAAATAAATTTAATATTGAATGCATGAAACACTGAGACACATCAAAAATACACTTTTTTTAACCTATCTACTAAACATAAATTTTTCAACTCTGTGATTTGAATTTCGAAATACTAACATTCACATCTATGTTTAGTATGATATTTAGAGTCTGACATGGAAAACATACATTTTGTTAAATAGTTATATAACCTTATGAATAGTAATTTGAATATCAATTTGATCCTTATGAACTGTAAATCATATTATTAATATATTTTCTTAAGGATATAAGATAATGGGATCTGGATTAATTTTTCATGGTGATATAAAACTAATTATAGTTATCATAATATTATTTTTTGAATAAATAATTATTTTATGTAAAAATTAAAATAATAACATTTAAAAATTATTTTCTAATAATGGAGTTCATTTTTTGAATTCTAAATGTCCATAAATGGTTAGAGTAAATATTTTGGTTTTTTTAAATACTACGTTTTTTATAAATTATAAAATATGATAATTTTGCATATATATACATTATTAGTTAAATTCACTATTCCTAGCATCATTGCTGATGTATGCAGAATTCATTCAAAATCACGTACACATATTCATATTGTTCTCCATAATAATCAATACTATCTACTTTCATTGGAAAATAAATAAAATAATTAGTAAAATATGGGAAAAACTATTTTCTTTCACAATAACCACCCCCCAATCCCTCTTATGTTAACTACTCTCAACCCCTATGCATGAACCTCCCCCACTTCCAGCAACCCATGTTCTCATTAAAATATCCCAAACTTTCCACTATTTAAGCTCTCATGGATGATAACATCGAGAGGTAAATTCATGATTTGATTTCTTTTATTTCATTATCCTTAGTTTTGTATTTATTTCCTCACCTCCTTTAATCCAAATGATGTGATGGATATAGTAACATACATGTACTCTAATATTTTTATGATAAAGGTATAATTTTTCATCATCTCTTCTTTCCCATTCTTTTAAACTACATATGAAAACACCATCCAAGATGTGTTAATTTATCACATTCAAGGATGAAAGGTTTCCAATTTCAATTACCATTAACTATTCTTGACATGAAATAATTTTAATGGATGAAACTAACTATAATATATGAATTATAGCCTTTTGAGGGCTGGGGAATAATTTTTAAAACGTGATATTAATTAATAAATCATAATCAGTTCATTGTGATCAAGAAATGACAATTAATCAAAACAACTGTCATTAATATTTTATACAATGAATCATAAAAACTCCAAATAAAAAAGAAAATTTCATAACTAGTGATCATATGGTTGTTCAAAAATAAAATACAACTTCTATTCTAGACATCCTTTCTCATTCAACATGTTTATGCATACATGTAAATATGTAAACTAATCATGAAAACCAAAAAATAAAACACTCCAAAACATAGAAATTGAATCTATTAATCAATAAAAAGGTATTGAATGAACCTAAAATACGACATAATATATAAATAAAATGTATAGAAGGTCCTAGAATCAATTATTTATAAAAAAAAATTGATTATTCTGTTCATTAAGATCAAGTGATGAACACCTTCAGACATAAAATACGCTTTTCTACAATAACACCCATTTTCATTTTGGTTACTCATTGCCATTATTAATCAATAATTAATTATTATTTATTATTATGTAATCATAATATAATCTATTTGTATTTTCTATATATTTTTTACAACAAAAATACTTCTTTTTTTATGGAGAGTTACATGTTTTATGTTGAACTTTGAAAAAAATATCTTCTCAAAATTAAACCCAGATTCAATGTAATTTATCAAATTCATACGTATTTTTATGGAAACACTATAATATGTTTTTAGAACCCATTATTTTTATAAAATCACTCATTTTATTTTTAAAATTCTATTTTATATCACATATTTTTTTACAAATGTACTTTTCTAATATAAAACTTTTTTCGAATGTAAAAGAGTCTTTTTCAAAAAAAAGTACTCGATGCTTTTATAAGATTACAATCAAATATTTCACCACTATTGTGGATTGTTACTTACAATTTGTAATAATATTATATGATATCATATAACATATTTAGTTGAATTTATTATGATTATATTGACTGTGGATGTAATATCCTTATATAATTCACCAGTTTAATCTGAATGGTTAGTGTTTATGCATGGTGTTCATGGAATGTTATTGCCATTTAATAAGATATTTTCAATATGAATGTATATGTTGTTTATATTCATCCCCATTCATATAATAAATTAATTGGAAGTATTATTTGATGGTTGGGGCCCATTATAGACCCTCGATGCATCAATAGGTATCTTGAAAGAAACTATGTTCTTGAAAAAAGGACGTGACAAAATGATTATTCATTGTCTTAGCAGTATGCCTTAACGGTAAGGTTATGTTGACCGTATTATGAACTACCTCATTATAAATCTATTAGGTGAATTTTCATGAGGTTATTCAACTTGTTGAATACCAGTGATAATGATTTATTAAGATATTTTTTATTCAGCTATTATTCGTTCCATAAGGAGTTCACGTTCATTTTTTATGGCATGTGTTTTTTTAGTTATTCGACCTGCCTAATGTTTATCTTTATGATATATTATGTTTTATTTCTAACCCTTACTATATATTTCTTATCACTAGTATTTTTTGTTTCATTTTCCCTATACATGAAGAGGTATATTATGAATGACACATATAAATAACCTAGTAGTATTGGATGATGTCAAAGGAGTTTCTAAATTTTTTTTTGTTTTATGATGTAATGTTGTAGTTATGTATGTATCTTGTTTCAAAAGAATCTAAACATATCATTACTTCTGAATTAATATTCCTTATTTATACGCTAATGTAATAAAATAAGAAAGTGGCTCTTGGAAAATGGGGACATGTCATTATAGATCAGGTTCATGTTTTAGCTCTGTTCTTATTTAGGGTGATTAAGTTATTACTTTTTGGACTAATCATTTTAGGACACATGATAAGAATTGTCGTACCAATAACCCTTAATATAATAATATGACACAACAAACTTATGAGTGGGTGGAATTGATATTTCGACAATTGTTTACATTGTTTTTATATCATAAGGAAATGAGTTATATCATCTCTCAATCGGTTATTATTCTCCATCAATGTTGTTTGGTGGATTACCTGGAATATTTCAAACCTCACATCTCATATAACTATGGGAATGTAAATATCATCACAGATTATATTAGATAGAAAATTATAATTCATTCCCTAATATGATCATCTAAGAAAGGAAACTTGATGGATCTTATGGAGTATATCATAATGCAGTCCATGAATCCAGGGCTATGGTTGCTTTGGTCAGTGTTCACATATCATCCGCTCTTCGGTAGATGATTCGTTAAGATGAAAAACATGAAGAAGGATTTAGTAGAATTAGGAAATATCATTATGTGTGGGAGATCCTTGATTCTTGGTTGATCCCCAATGTGGTAATTATATTTTAATGAAATAATTTATTTGTACAATTTCATGTATAGAAATATGTTATGAGTATTTCTATAATTTCATGTGGGAAGTGTACCTAATATATATGAGGATACTTCAAGACATTTGTAATATATATTTTTGTTGAGTAATGACATGTATAATTTTTTAATTTTTCTCTCATTGTTATACATGCTAATAGGTCATGGAAAATCACGAAAAACCATCAGGTTTTCTTTAGCCACATCTAATTCAAACATGGATGTGGGATGTGATCTTTATGGACAATATGAATGGAATTTTTCATAACCTATATAGAATAATATGATATTTTTTGTGATATATAATCTGAATAATTGGATATTTTATAGCATTTCATGATACAACCAACATTGAATTGGTGGGTAATATCTTTGTGGAAGGGATTATTCATTTTCACATAGTTTTATCAACTACAGTCCTCTATAGGGATCCTCAATTCCCTTATCACATTTTATTAGTCTATCAGAAGACACATGGATATCCATTCAACATGATCACAACAAAAAATATGTAGTCAAATTCCTAGATAATATGATATATGATGATTCTTGAGTATATGCTATGAACCTATGTTATTGACATTGTTTTTTATTTGGATGACTATATAGGGTTGGTTGAGTATTCTTATAATAAATTTTGCCCGTAATTGATACCAAATGACCATTTTGAGGTATTTTATGGATGGATAGGTTGAACTCAGTTGTGTTGGTCTGATATGAAGTAATTTTCATTGGATGTACCATGCATGGTTCTAGAGATGGAAAAAAATAAGTTGATTCATTAGAGAATGTTGATGGTGCATAATATATATGAATATTATGATGATCATCATTTTATACCATTGGAGTTTTCAGTTTGATTCAATTTTATCTTTAATGTTTCAACACTTTTTTGTTCATCGATGATATGGGATGAAATGGAAACACGCTCCATATTTTCGGGGTACTTTTTCAGTTTTTAGAGAAGGTGTGGAAACTATCATATCATTTAGAACTTCCAACATAGTTGATGTCATCAGATAATGTATTTTATGTATCTATGCTATAAATATATGTATCTAATACTTCTCTTATTATTATCTGGATAAATCTTGAGGTTGGGAATAGTTTATCTGTGAATAAACATCCAATACCTATAGTTGATCCTTAAAAAAAGGTACTTCATGGACGTAAAAAACATCACATTGAGTGTTATAGAAATATGATTCTGATTATCATGAGATGTGGTGGATGGAGGAACTCATGGCAGAAAAGTGGCCTTATATTTTTTGACATGGAGGATTCTTAGTAAGCAATATTGGGGTAAATGTTTTTTGTGATGGAGAGGTTGTAACATCATGATATAGTTTTCAAGTGTTCATAAACCCCCATTTTGACCATTATTTGGGTTCATATCATTTGAGTGTTATTTTAGTGAAATTATTTCAATGTTTTATTTATTATGGGTTATGAACGTTTTGCTTAAAATTCTTCCAAACTATGCACAATTCTGGTGTATACCATACAAACCAAATGACTGAGGGTTTGTATGGATGGTGCAGGGTTTGGAAAACCATGCACCCATAGAGGAAAAACTGTGAAACCATAAAAAATGGGCTTCATGGTTATGTTTCACATTTTTTATCACTGTGAGTCCCAGTATATATTACCATTCATATGATTTAATTAATCCAAATATCAATTTTTGGAACCCCAAAAACAATATTTTTAGGTGCTCGACTGACCATGAATGACCTCCATATTTTCGGGATTATTGGAGGCTCCCAAGAGTTATTTTCAACTTGAATCCCATCATAATGAGGATCCAATCTTGGATATCTTTGTTATATATCTAACATTATTGTTTCCACTTCATGTTCACATTATACCAGTCCCTCTTATGTATTACATATCATTTTACAGATATATGTCATTATTGAGATTATAATCCCCATTAATTCATATCATTAAACTAGTTTTGGATGTGGGATCTTATTTTCTGATGTTATTCATTATAGTTTCCCAATTATGTATTTTCATTTCAACATCATGTGATTCCGATTTAGGTGGTGCCAGTTTTTTGGCCTATTTGATAAACCCTGTGTTTATTGATTAAAATTAAATAGATTAATTCAAATTCATTTTTGGAAACCAATTTCAATTCAAATATTACTATCAAAATTCAATTGAATTGGGGGATTTCGATTTCAAACATAGATTTGGAATAAAATTGGGAAAAACACAAATTACATTGAATTGGGGTATATTGTGAAATTGGATAGTATTTTATTAAATTAAAAATTTTAATTTATTTGTTGTATCTGAATTGATAAATTGATTTTATAATGTTAATTTCAAATTAGTATTTTGTGAAATGGCCTTAAATTGTTTGGATCTAAACCCATTGGTTTTATCATGTAAATATGAATGATTTTAAAACCCATCAAGGGTTTTAAATTGATATTACATTATTAAAAATTAGATAATTGGACCAATTACAATTTAATGATTTTTAAAATAAATTTCCCATATTGATTAGTATTAGTCCACATGTACTCCTAGGTAGTTAGTGATCTATTTATAACAAAAATCTTTGATTTAACGCACTAAAAATACATAAGATGTATTCATATTCCCAATCAGATAATGATTATTCATATTTGAATAGTGATAAAGGGATCAATGTAAACAAAATGTATTCGACGATATTTCATTGTGCGGAAGTACTATAGCCGGAAGAAATATTACCTTCTATAAGATGGCCTTGTTTATCATTGTTTGTTTTTGAAAGACATATTCCATGGTTTTTAAAATATTAATCATGACACTATAATTTATATAAACTATTTTACATTTAATTTTTATTTATAAAATATGGTCAAATTATTTTATAGCATCATAAATGTAAAGCATGATTTATTAAAATATTTTTGGAATATTTAATACTTCTTTATTTACAATTTATTTATTTATCTTGTTAATTAAATGGTGACATATTATTATGGAATCCCTAGTTATTCCATTCTAGTAATGTATCTCAAATCATAGTTTTGCTTTCAAGAGTTTGTTGATAATCTGATTCTAGGTTTCAACAATAGTAGGGTGCCCCTTAGAGGGTTTAGTTGATGTTGTTCCATGTACTTAGAGAGCTTCATCCATTGGGACATGCGTTTTTAGTCAAATTTATGTTACAATATATTATTAAATCAGCATTTCTTCTAGTATGAGTTCGGGTATAACTCTTATTGGTGGGTTTTTCTTTTACATATTCTTATGGTATAATCATTATTTTTGTAAGTGTGTTACAAATTTGTTTCCACTTTCATATTATGTGGAGACTGCAGATAGTCGCCATTATAATGACCCATACTTTACATACATTGTTAATACATCAAAATTGAAGCATACTTATTACAACATATAACAAAACCACGAAAGGACCATATAGGTATAGTGTCTTTAGAAACTGGAAAACATAAACAACTCGTTCATAAAGCGTCTACACTGTCTCCCATTTATTTCATCATATCTATAGTCCTTTTTGGAATATCTTACTTAATAACCTTCTTCCTGACCTGGGGAAAGAAAACATACAAAAGGGTGAGCTCAAATGCTCAGTAAGGGTAAACAAAAGAAATATCAATCACATCATATACATAAGCACATAACTTTTGGAAATCATAACCTGCAAAAGAGATCATAATTTCATAACATGGGACAAATCATGGCAGTGAAATGTAATCACAATAATCATAACATAAAACATGAAACACTGTGGAATACACATATAATCATAGAGAATCATTTCTTATTAGTCAAGGCTCATTTCCAAGTCTATCATAGTGGACAAAGTCCCTTTCGGAACTGAGTTCACTCCTCGTTTCAGTCCTGTTTCACTGAACCGGTATAACCTACCATTCCAACCATGTTTATCTCATGATATATAAAATCTTTACCCAAGGCATTGGAGGGTGATATAGGTCCCACCCATCTCATAATGATAACATTCTTATGTGTGCCACAAAATCATAAATCATACATCATTGCATAACCCGTGTAGTAAAAATGGGATTCTTAAACAACATGACATCATAAAACAATTCATATAAGATAAAGGAATTCATAAAAATATTTCCATCATAACATAATCAAATCCATGTAATAATAGGGATAGAAACATAACCCTATATTATCTTAGATGGAAAATAATTTTGATAAAACACTTGAACTCCATTCTTGAGGAAAATATCCTTTCTACTTCAAAAATATGTTTCCTTTCATAACATGCCATTCAATTCTAAACTAAAATAAGTTTATTAAAAATAAACTTGAAAACTTGTAATGGAATATTCTTGGAAATAATGTTTTAAAAATCCATTCATGCCGTATAAGATAAAAAAACATTCTTCATACTTTTATCGGAAAAGTCAAAAAGTACCTCGTACGAAAAATGAAAAAAGATTCCTTTCATATCCTTTACTAAAAACTCACCGAAGGGTAAAATTGGATTTAAAAAATTGTAGGTGGATGGAAATAATATTACATATTGAGGAAACATGGATGTGGATGATAAAATACACCCTAGTAAATACCAATGTATAAACAATCTTGGATAAAAATGAGATTGCGATATTTCCCTCACCTTAGGTCTGTTTTCCTTCGTAAGTGTCCGAACCTCCTGTATAATGATTTAAATAATGTTATTGACTTATTCCATAATCATTCTTATTTTTATGATATCATATATGGTCATTTTTTAGCTTCTTAGTAGTAATAATTCATTGCTACTTGTTATTCGGGTGTTTATAACTTTTTGTTCTTATGCGTGTTTTGTCGAATAAATTCTTATTCTTATATTTAGGTTATAGAAACATCATTTACAGAATGGTATTAGTGTAATATATATCATATTAATTTATTTAAATAATTTATATAATCATTATGAAATGAAGATCATGTAGAACGAGTCGCATCACATCATGGAGACGGTATTCCGTACGTACGCATGATTGATGATATCGTTCTTATGATCATGGAATTGTATTGGAGTGTATGTATACTATTTCAGAATTAGTATCACTTTATAATAATCATATAAATTCATTATTTACACCATTATAACTATCCAAGTAAGGTGGTGGTGGAAAATAGATTACACCACGGCGTGGAGACGGTATTCCGTATGTACGCACGCACAGTGCTTTCTTTTTATGTAGGATGGATAGATTGTGAGATAGGGTTGTTTCATACTTATAATAACATATCAGTATATTAGTTATATTGATGTTATTACTTCATAATGAAACAACTAATGAATAATAAGTGGAAGAAGAAATAAAGATGAAAGAATCGGTAACAGACATTACCTCTTCTTTGAAGTGATTCTTTGAGACCTTCTTTTAGGGAACTACAATTGGTCTTTGAAGAATACCAGGACCTCTAGGATGTCTCTAGGGAAGTGTAGAGGAGGAATTGTCAGGGGTTAGCCGAGCTTGAAGGCTAAATGTGGTGTGAGGAAGAGGGGGAGGAGGTGCCCTTTTATAAGGGAGGAGAGGGGCACCTTTGGGAAAACTAAAAATATTATTTTATTATAAAGTCAAGTTCGGTTTTAAATAGCTCCAAATTGATATATTTCAAATCCAATGTGGGGATGGGTCTAATTCCTCTAATAAAATAGAATTTAGACAAGTTTAGGTTCCTATTTTAACCTTATCATTTAGATTTTACATTAAGTTAAATAAGTTTACTTTTACCGTATCTTCTTGTGTTCTTATACTATAAGGTTAATAAACATACTATAAGCAGCCAAAAGAACCCCAAGTTGTTTATTATTAATATATATAACCTTATCTAAGTCATTTTGCCGATCCTAAGATTTTTAGTAATAAAATAACAATTACTAATAAAATATTTGTTTTTAAAAACTATTTTATGTCAATTTTGACACTATTTAGTAATTGAATTTTTTGAAAATCATAACAGAATTATTAGTTCTAACCAAGTTAATTAAATCAATAATAACATGTCATATTAACCTATAAAATTAGTTGAATTCATAAAAAGTCTAAAATTACATTTATTTTGGTGTTTAAAACATTAATTATGTCAATATTTCATTAATAAGATAATCACTGCATCATCTTTGTGTCATAAATAACTTAAATTATTTAATGTCTAAAAATTACAAATAAAATACCATTATGTAGGAAATCTTTTTATATTTCTAATGAATATTTATAGTCGAATTTATCTTATGTATAACCCCATATTAAAAAATTATTTACTTATTAAACATTGATTTTAACTATTTTAACCCTTCTTTAAATAAATTAATAAATAATGTCCTAATCTAATCCAAGTGGGCCTAAATGGTCATATTTTTTTCCTAAGTTTGTTTTTGGTCGAATTAAACTTATCCAATAGAATTAGGACATGTGTTAGGGTAATAATAACATCATCTTTACCATTAATTACCCTATTTACTTTTAACTGTGGTAAAAAAAAGTAAAAAGTTACTATTCACCAAAAATTATTTTCACCTCATTGAACCACATTTTAGACCTTGATATTTACCGTGTCTCTCGGATTTTCGAAATTCCACTCACAAAAGCAGTAAAATTAAGTTTTATGAAAAATTCAGTTTTTTTAACTACCACTTAGTGGTTTCACTATTCATCAAAAATTGAAAGTTTTAATAAAAATACCAAAATTTCACCCTAGGCTAATTTCGATATTCCGAATCTAAAAATGAAGTCCATTTTAAAAAATAACATTTATAAAATTTCAAAAAGCGGTTATTAATATTCATAACGTCTAGTTTTAATAATATTTTAATATCATATCGTCGTTTAGTAAAACTCGATATTGTGTACGACGCAATCTATAGAGGAAGGTCGCGATTTCGTGTAAAGCAAGCCAAGAAAGTGTTGTGTAGAAATAGATTCCTTTGATTATTTATATAACATAAAAGTCTCGTGTGTTACATTCTACCCCCCTTAAAATGAATTTCGCCCTCAAAATTCGTCAATTTGTAACAAACAGATTAGGATACATCTCCCTCATCATATCCTCAAGCTCCCATGTAGCTTCTTCTAATTGGTGGTTCCTACATAAAACTTTCACCAATCGAGTGGTCTTGTTTCGTAGGACTTTTTTGCTACGATCCTGAATCTCTATTGGTTGTTCTTCATAAGAAAGATCTTTCTCCAGCGGTACAATTTCTATGCTGAGTACATGTGAAGGATCAAGTATGTACTTTCTCAGGAGAGATACATGGAACATATCGAGAACTTGAGAGAGATTCATTGGAAGCGCCAATTGGTAAGCTACCTTCCCAACACGATCAAGTAATTCAAAAGGACCGATATATCTAGGGCTCAACTTCCCCTTCTTTCCAAATCTCATAACCCTCTTCCAGGGAGATATTCGTAAGAACACTTTATCACCCACTTCATACTCTAGGTATTTTCTTCGGTTGTCGGCATAAATTTTCTGTCGACTCTGAGCTGCTCTTATGTGTTGTTGAATAGATCTGACCTTTTATGCCATTTCATCAACGAGATCATGTCCTATAGCTTTCATTCCCCAACTTCATCCCAGCAAGTTGGAGTCCTGCATTTCTTTCCATAGAGGGCTTCATAAGGAGCCATCTGAATACTGGAGTGAAAGCTATTATTATAAGAAAATTCCACCAAAGGTAGGTGTTTATCCCAACCACCTTTGAAATCCATAGAGCAAGCTCTCAACATATCTTCTAGGGTTTGAATTGTTCTCTCAGACTGACTGTCTGTCTGAGGATGATAAGCAGTGCTGAAACTCAACTCTGTATCTAGAGTATGCTGAAGACTTCACTAGAACATCGAGGTAAATCTCGGATCCCGATCGGATATAATAGAAAGTGGTACTCCATGAAATCTTACCACATCCTTTACATATATCCTGGCAAGATGATCCAGAGAGAAATCCTCTCTAATAGCAATGAAATGTGCAGACTTAGTAAGATGAGCAACTATGACCCAGATAGAATTATTGCCTTTGGGTGTTTTAGGAAGTCCTGCGACAAAGTCCATAGTGATGTTTTCCCATTTCCATTCGGGTATGGGTAATGGTTGTAACATCCCCTTAGACTTCTGTCTCTCAGCTTTAACTTGTTGACAAACCAAGCATCGAGAGACAAATTCAGCAACATCTCTTTTCATGCCATCCCACCAGAAGTACTCTTTCGGGTCCCTATACATCTTCGTGCTTCCAGGATGAATAGAGAAGGAAGAACTATGAGCCTCATCCAGCATCTCCTTCTTTAATTCGGGGATGGGAGGAACACAAACCCGATTCCTAAACATTATTATCCCATCACAATCAAGGTTGAATTCAGGAATGTTTCTCACCTTCTTTTGTAACTCGACATCTTCTTTTTGTACCTCTTTAATATTCACATATATAGATGGTTGAACATTCATTTGAGAAAGATAAGATTTTTCCCCTTCCATTATAATTCCAAGATCCATCCTTTGTAAATCCATAAATATTGGATATTTTGTGATCCTCATCATGGATAAACTAGCATGGTCTTGTCGACTTAATGCATCTTCCACCTTTTTGCTTTCCCAGGGTGGTAATGGATTGAGCAGTCGTAATCCTTAATCATCTCCAACCATCTTCTTTGATGCATATTCAGCTCCTTTTGTGTGAAAATATACTTTAAACTTTTATGATCAGTATAAATATCACACCTTTCACCATAAAGGTAATGCCTCCAAATCTTTAATGCAAAGATTACCGCAGCTAACTCCAAATCATGTGTTGGGTAATTTTGCTCATGGATTTTCAACTGTCGTGAGGCATAAGCAATCACCATATCATTTTGCAAAAGAACACACCCCAATCCCTTCTTGGATGCATCACTGTAGATCACAATCCTTTCTCCACTACAAGGTAGTGTGAGCACAGGTGCACTGAATATCCTTCTTTTCAACTCCTTGAAATTCTCTTCACATTCTTCCATCCAGACAAACTTAACTCCTTTCTGAGTCAACTTGGTGAGTGGATTAGATAATCATGAAAAATCATTCACAAAACGTCGATAATATCCAGCCAAACCAAGAAAACTTCAGATCTCAGTTACTGTTGTTGGTCTCGACCATCTTTCGATAACCTCTGTTTTTGATGGATCCATAGATATCCCCTCTTTTGAGATTATGTGACCCAAAAATGAAACTATTTGAAGCCAAAATTCACCCTTGGTAAATTTGGCATAAAGCTTCTCCTTTCTCAGGGTCTTCAATATAATTCTCATGTGATCTTCATGTTATTCCTTTCTCTTTGAATAGACCAGAATATCGTCTATAAAGACTACCACAAATTGATCAAGATAGTCTCTAAAGACTCTATTCATGAGATCCATGAAGATAGCAGGGGCATTAGTAAGACCAAATGGCATCACTATAAATTCATAGTGTCCATACCTTGTACGGAAAGCTGTATTTGGTATATCCTCCCTTTTGACCCTTAATTGATGATACCCTGAACGAAGATCAATCTTGGAGAAGTATTGAGCTCCTCGTAGTTGGTCAAATATGTCATCAATGCATGGGAGAGGATATTTGTTCTTGATAGTGATCTTGTTAAGTTCTCGATAATCAATGTAGAGTCTCATTGATCCGTCTTTCTTCTTAACAAATAGAACAGGTGCTCTCCAAGGTGACGCACTAGGGAATATGAATCCATTATCATGATTCTCTTGGAGTTGCTTCTTCAATTCATGCAACTCAATTGGGGCCATTCTATAAGGTGTCTTTGAAATAGGCAAAGCACCTGGTACGAGTTCTATTGAGAACTCAAATTCACGATTTGGTGGAAGTCCCGGTAATTCCTCCGGAAAGAAATCATCAAACTCCCGTACTATGGGCATATTCTTAATCATGAGTTTCTCACCAACAATTTGAGATAAATAACCTTCATTTAGTGGAATCAAGACCCATAAGATGGAAGAAATTTCTACTGGAAGGTTATGTTCATCCTTGCATTGATAGATGATCATAGATTGATCTGGAATATGAAATGTGACTTCCCTTCTTTGGCAATTGATATGAGCTCCATATAAAGAAATCCAATCCATGCCAAGAATCACATCAAATTCCACTATAGGAAGGATCTCAAAATTTGCAGGAAGCACTTTCCCACAAACTTCGATCAGAGAAGAATTATAAACTTTTGATGCGACTGTTGTGCCATTAGGTGTTGTCACAGTTAAATCAAAATATAATTGTTGAGGTAATACGGTGATACCATTAGAAAATTCTTCAGAAATAAAAGAGTGGGTGGATCCAGAATCAAATAAAACATTTGATACTTTAGAGCGGATGGTAAGTGTACCTTTCACCACATCGTTATCATATTCCACATCGCTGATAGAAATTGCATGTGACTTTCCTTTGTCTTTAGCCTTAAGAGTTTGTTGACGTCGACCATCATCATCAACCCTTGGATTAGGGCATTTATTGGCATAATGTCTCATCTCCTTGCATTTGAAACATTGATGTA
Source organism: Viscum album (assembly GCA_963277665.1). Classification (NCBI taxonomy): domain Eukaryota; kingdom Viridiplantae; phylum Streptophyta; class Magnoliopsida; order Santalales; family Viscaceae; genus Viscum; species Viscum album. The sequence continues at coordinate 1,901,550,357 of OY728141.1, forward strand.
TAGTAGGTTCATTCTGTGTATCCCTTCCTTTGTTTGCATCATTAGACATCTTCTTCCCATCATCGCATCATTCAAATGCCCGATAACCATCCTTTCCACATTTGAAACATTTACTTGTCCCTTTAAGACAACTCCCTCCATGTTTCTTTCCACACTTTGAGCATAAGGGAAAGCTCATCTTCTTTTCAATGTGCTCTATAGATTTTCCTTTGAATTCCATTTTCCTTTTCTTATCAAACCCATATGACTGATGGGTTACTCCAATCTCCATCTCGACATTGAGAGCACGTCGAACGATTTCCTCGTAGCTATTGAAGTACCTTATGGCTAACGCCCTTCGAAGACTTGGTTTTAAGCCACTAAAGAATCGATCGATCTTACTCTCAGGTTGGATAATAATACCAGAAGCGTACCTTGCATGTCTTGTAAAATTTGCTTCATAGGTACCAACAAATTCATCATCCTTTTTCTTCAGTTCAAGAAACTCTTTCTCCCTTTTTGTTCGGAGAATACGAGGGAAGTACATGTTGAAAAATAAGTTCTTGAACTCGTCCCATTCCATGGACTCAATTTCATCCCTTTTCCTCATATTCTTAATAAGATTCCACCATAGATCAGCATCTCTTTCCAAACGATACACTTCTAGGATGACTTTATCATGTTCAGAACATTAAAGAACTGAAAATATATTTTCAGTAGTACTAATCCATTGTTTTGAAACTAATGGATCAATAGACCCGCTGAAAGAAGGTGGACGCTGCCTCATGAAGGATTCAACAGAATGTTGCTCCTTCCTTTGCTCGTTTGGAAGTCCTGCATGATTCATATCTTGAGAAAGTTGTGTGAGCATGGCTAAAAGATTTTTCATTCCAGCTCCCATAACGTTTGGTTGCTCAGGGGGACAATCATTGAATTGCCCGTCGCATTCCGCATTAACACGGTTGCTTCGGGTTCCAGCCATTGACTAAAACCAAGAAGAATAGTGTGAGCAACACTAATTATAATAGGAAAACCACATAATCAAGAATAAAATTTCACACTTAAGGTCTTATCCTAGGTTATTCATGGCCATTTCTAAAACACTAATATTGTGTTCTATGCTTAGACTTATCCTTAGGGTTCTTACTAAGGCTTTCACATCCTAGTTTTCAAAGGTTGACTATACCTTTCCTCTGATACCAACTATAACGACCCATACTTTACATCCATTTTTAATACTTCAAAATTAATGCATTCTTATTACAACATATAACAAAACCATGAAAGGACCGTATAGGTATAGTGTCTTTAGAAACTGGGAAACATAAACAACTGGTTCAAAAAGCGTCTACACTGTCTCCCATTTATTTTATCATATCTATAGTCCCTTTTGGCATATCTTACTTAATAAACTTCTTCCTGACCTGGGGAAAGAAATCATAAAAAAGGGTGAGCTCAAATTCTCATTAAGGGTAAACAAACGAAATATCAATCATATCATATACATAAGCACATAACTTTTGGAAATCATAACCTGCAAAAGAGATCATAATTTCATAACATGGGATAAATCATAGAAGTGAAATGTAATCACAATAATCATAACATAAAACATGAAACTTTGTGTCATACACACATAATCATATAGAATAATTTCTTATTAGTCAAGGCTCATTTCCAAGACTATCTTAGTGGACAAAGTCCCTTTCTGAACCGAGTTCACTCCTCATTTCAGTCCTGTTTCACTGAATCTGTATAACCTACCGTTCTAGCCATGTTTATCTCATGAGATATAAAATCATTACCCAATTCATTGGAGGGAGATATAGGTCCCAAGCATCTCATAATGATACCATTCTGATGTGTTCCACAAAATCATAAATCATACATCATTGCATAACCCATGTACTAAAAATGGGATTCTTAAACTACATGACATCATAAAACAATTCATAAAAGATAAAGGAATTCATAAAAATATTTCCATCATAACATAATCAAATCCATGTAATAATAGGGATAGAAACAGAACCCTATATTATCTTAGATGGAAAATAATTTTGATAAAACACTTGAACTCTATTCTTTAGGAAAATATCCTTTCAACTTCGAAAATATGTTTCCTTTCTTAACATGCCATACAATTATAAACTAAAACAAGTTGATTAAAAATAAACTTTAAAACATTTAAAGGAAGATTCTTGGAAATAATGTTTTAAAAATCCATTCATGCCGTATAAGTTAAAAAAACATTCTTCGTACTTTTCTCGGAAAAGTCAACAAGTACCTCATACGAAAAATGACAAAAGATTACTTTCATATCCTTTAATAAAAACTCACCAAAGGGTAAAATTAGATTTAAAAAATTGTAGGTGGATGGAAATAATGTTACATATTGAGGAAACATGGATGTGGATGATAATATACAACCCAGTAAATACCAAAGTATAAACAATCTCGGATAAAAATGAGATTGTGATATTTCCCTTACCTTAGGTCCATTTTGCTTCGTAAGTGTCCGAACCTCCTGTATAATGACTTAAATAATGTTATTGACTTATTCCAGAATCATACTTATTTTTATGATATCATATATGGTCATTGTCTTATCTTCTTAGTAGTAATATTTCATTGCTACTTGTTATTCAGGTGTTTATAACTTTTTGTTCTTATGCGTGTTTTGTCGGATACATTCTTAATATTATATTTAGGTTATAGATACCTCATTTCCAGAATGGTATTAGTCTATTATATATCATATTCATTTATTCAATTCATTTATATAATCATTATGAAATGAAGATCATGTAGAACGAGTCGCATCACATCGTGCAGACGGTATTCCATACGTACGCACGAGTGATGATATCGTTCCTATGATCGTGGAATTGTATTGGAGTGTATGTATACTATTTCAGAATCAGTATCACTTTTTAATAGTCATATAAAGTCATTATTTACACCATTATACCTTTCCAAATAAGGTGGTGGTGGAAAATAGATTACACCACGACGTGGAGACGGTATTCCGTAGGTACGCACGCGCGGTGATTTCTTTTTCTGTATGATGGATAGATGGTAAAATATGGTTGTTTCATACTTATAATAACATATCAGTATATGAGTGATACTTATTTTATTACTTCATAATGAAACAACTAAATATGAAGAAGTGGAAGAAGAAATAAAGATGAAAGAATCGGTAACGAACATTACCTCTTCTTTGAAGTGCTTCTTTGAGACCTTCTTTTAGGGCACTAAAATTGGTCTTTGAAGAAGACCAGGACCTCTAGGATGTCTCTAGGGAAATGGAGAGGAGGAATTGGCAGGTTTTGGCCAAGCTTGAAGGCTCAATGTGGTGTGAGGAAGACGGGGAGGAGGTGCCCTTTTATAAGGGAGGAGAGGGGCACCTTTGGGAAAACTAAAAATATTATTTTATTATAAAGTCAAGTTCGGTTTTAAATAGCTCCAAATTGATATATTTTGAAGCTAAGGTGGGTATGGGTTGAAATACTTTTATCCAATAGAATTTAGACACGTTTAGGTTCCTATTTTAACCTTATCATTTAGATTTAACAGTAAGTTAAATAAGTTTACTTTTACCGTGTCTTCTTGTGTTATTATACTATAAGGTTAATAAACATACTATACGCAGCCAAAAGAACCCCAAGTTGTTTATTATTAATATATATAACCTTATATATGTCATTTGGAACAGTCTTAGATTTTTAGGAATAAAATAACAATTACTAATATAATATTTATTTTTAAAAACTATTTTATGTCAATTTTGACACTATTTAGTAATTGATTTTTGTGAAAATCATAACAGAATTATTAGTTCTAACCAAGTTAATTAAATCAATACTAACATGTCATATTAACCTATAAAATTAGAGTAATTCATAAAAATTCTAAAATTACATTTATTTTGGTGTTTAAAACATTAATTATGTCAATATTTCATTAATTAGATAATTACTGCATCATCTTTGTGTCATAAATAACATAAATTATTTAATGTCTAAAAATTACAAATAAAATACCATTATGTAGGAAATCTTTTTAGATTTATAAGTAATATTTATAGTCGAATTTATCTTATGTATAACCCCATATTAATAATTATTTTCCTATTAAACATTGATTTTAACTATTTTAACCCTTCTTTAAATAAATTAATAATAAATGACCTAATCTAATCCAAGTGGGCCTAAATGGTCATATTTTATTCCTAATATTGTTTTTGGTCGAATTATACTTATCCAATAGAATTAGGGCATGTTTTAGGGTAATAATAATATCATCTTTACCCTTAATTACCCTATTTACTTTTAACCGTGGTAAAAAAAGTAAAAAGTTACTATTCACCGAAAATTATTTTCACCTCATTGAACCACATTTTAGTCCTTGAAATTAACCGTGTCTCTCGGATATTTGAAATTCCACTCACAGAAGCGGTAAAATTAACTTTTATGAAAAATTCAGTTTTTTTTAACTACCACTTAGTGGTTTCACTATTCATCAAAAATTGAAAGTTTTCCGAAAAATACCAAAATTTCACCCTGGCTAATGTCGATATTCCAAATCCAAAAATGAAGTCCATTTTGAAAAATAAAATTTATAAAATTTCAAAAAGTGGTTATTACTATTCATAACGGCTAGTTTTAATAATATTTTAATAGCATATCGTTGTTTAGTGAAACTCAGTATTGCGTACGACGCAAGCTATCGAGGAATGTCGCGATTTTGTGTAAAGCAAACCAAGCAAGTGTTGTGTAGAAAAAGATTCCTTTTATGATTTATATATCATAAAAGTCTCGGGTGTTACAGCCATCCCCTGGGGATTGAGAAATACCTTTAAGCTATGTTAGGACTTGCATAATTATTATGTTACCAATGTACAATTTCAGATTCGATATATTTAAAATAATATTTTTAATATTAACTTTTGGTAAATTTTTTGATATTATTAAAAAAATACTTATTTTTCAAATAATAGAGAATAATAACGAAATGTCACAAAAACTTAAATTATTTTGACATAAATTTTCAATTATGTATGTTTTTATGTTCAGAACACATAATTCCCATTTAATTATATATAATATAATTTATTGTTCATTATTATTCATTATAATTTATTTTATAATATGATCATTTTTGGTTTTCAGAAAACATATATACAAAAACCATTCTTTTATTATCAATGTGTTTTAATATTTGTAAATTAGATTAATCTATATTGAATAATACTTTTATTTAAATTTTTAATTTAATATTTAATCTTATATTTTTAAAATACTTTAACTTTTTTTCATGGAAATGAATGGATGAAAATTATTTTTTTTCTTCAAATTTTATTTTTATTGAATGCGTTTTAATTGTGGATTTCATGTTTATTTAAAATAAAATAACACAAAATATAGAAATTAAATATTTTAAAATTGATTTTATAATTTCATTAATATTATTTAAAATAACTTATTTGGGTATTATTTTTATTTTCTCATAGTGAATAGTCAAAAAATTAAAAAAAAACACATTTATGTTTCAGATGGGATTATCGGAGGATTAAACAAATAGATAAAGACTAGATTTCCACCAACACAAGTATGATTATTTTTTTCGAAATATATACAAACATAATCATATATAGCATTTATTTCCAAAAAAATTGGAGCCACATTCCTATGAATGTTACCTTCTCTCCGGGAAATATTAAATGAAATTCAATGTGTGTCCAACCCCCGTTTCAAAAGAGAACATCATTCCATGATTATTAACAACATATGCGACCTGAAGAATGGAATATACATTTTATGAAAATTAAAATAATCAATAACATCATCATACATATTCATTTATTCTTATATATCAATCAATTAAAGCTTTTCTTAATCCAAGGGAGGTCTTTAAATGATGAGATATAGATCGAAACCATGATGATTAAATTTAATTTCTTTTTCTACAATATATAAAAATAGATATATTCATAAAAATTGATTAATAATATTTTAGAAATATATAAATGTTTTACTGTGATTATGTTAGAAACATTTAGCACCTCCACTAAATCAAAGGGTCATGAATGCATCGTTTGTGCATATGTGTGGATGACCACCTCAATTTAGTAATACGATTTAATTTCCACCACAAACCATCATGGATGTTTATTACGATATTTTTAAAATATATATATCATATTTATGTTATTAATGAATTTATTGAAATGTTAATTAAAATATACCACTCATTCATTCAATCGATCAAAAAATGTGAATGGTCACTCATTTATACATTTATAATAATGTCTAAACATAGTGATTCTACCTTTTGATCACCACATTATATTTTTTTATAATCATTTATATAATTATTATATATCATATTTATATAGTTATTTAAATATTGGGGATAATTAAATTATGTTTAATATAAAAATTACATATATTAGGAAACTAAATACACAAGAAAAATGGGTTTTTTAACACCTAATACAATGATGCTAATTAATGATTGTTAATGAAAAAGTGATAATATGCTATAAGTAAACTATATATGGTATAATTGGTTTTAATATAGTTCTTATATATAAATTAATAATATATTTATATTTATTACACATGATTTAAGAGTAATTATTATTTAAAATATACTTGGGGTTTGGTTTTTATGTTTATATATCTTTTCTAATTTTATTTTTTGGGATTAAATTCAGTATGTTGAAATTGTATGATCTTAGTATCCTAGAAATTATTTAATTTCCTACACTCTATTTATTTCTAGATACTACAATATATCCTTCTATATTTTCACTCTATGTTGGATTCCCTTTTCCATAAATGTTATTTTTAAATGCTTCATTGGTACTTTCCAAATAAATGTTATTACTTACTTTTTCGGAAAAATTATAATATTAAATATTGGAAATTAAAATGAAAATATTATTTTTCATGAAAAAAGACTGGATTATATTTTTACTATGAATATTATACATGTTTACTATTAGTATTTTTTTACGGGATGGTTTATGTTTATGATTGTGATGTTTATATGAAAATTGTTTTCCTACCATGGTATATGATTTTATGTAATGATAAATATTATCATTATATTTAATTGTATATATAACTCCACATTCTTCCACTGTGGGTTTCACTTTTATTAATGTAATAGCTTGCGTTTTACACAACATAGATTTTTAACACACCACAACCACTCAAACTAACTATTGTGAATAGAAATACATACTGTTTTGAAATTTTATAAATTTTATTTTTTAAAATGGACATCATTTTTTTCAGAATATCAAAATTATCTAAGGGTTTATTCATTGTATTTTTCAGAAAACATTCATTTTTTTATGAATAATGAAAATCATTATGTTATTTTTTAGAACCTTCTTTTTATTTAAATAAATATTAATTGTATATAAATCTATATTAGGTAAAAGTTGATATATAATACTTATAAATTTTTATTGTTATTCATTGGAGTAAATTTATAATAATATTATAAAATAATATATTATTAATGTTTTTACCGTCTTTTAACCACCTTCTAAGAGCATTTGTAAATTTGCATAAAATTTAATTTTACCACATCTGTGAGTTGAATTTCAAAAAAAATTTAAACATGGTTGACATCAGTAAGTAAAATGTGGTTCAATAAGATGAAAATAATTTTTTCTAAATAGTAACAGTTGACTTTTATTTACCACGGTTAAAAGTAAATAGTGTAATTAAAAGTAAAAATCGTATTATAAATACACTAACACATGTCGTAATTATATTTGATATGTATATTTCGATCAATATCAACCTTAGGAATAAAATATGATCCTTTTAGACAACATAGATTAGATTATTACAGTTATTATTATTTTATTTAAAGAAGAGTTAAAAGTGTTAAATTTAATGTTTAATTACTAATCCATTTTTAATATCTGGTTATACATAAGATAAATTGGACTAAAAATATTTATTGGAAATTTAAATAGGTTTTCTACATAATTATATTTTATTTGAAATTTTCAGATATTAAATAACTAAATTTATTTATGTTACAAGGATAATGCAGTAATTACATTATTAATGAGTGATTACAATAATTGATATTATGAATATAAAACTAAATGTAATTATAGACTATTGATGAATTAAACTAATATTATATCTTAATATGACATTTTAGAGTGGTTGAAATAATTTTTTTGATGTGATAATTATTTTATAAATTTAATAAACACAAAAAACCAAATACTATCAAAATTTTCAAAATGAGTTTTTAAAACAAATACTATATTATTAATAGATATAATATTCCTAAAAATAAAAGGTCGGACAAAAGAAAAAATATATAAGGTTAGATATATTAATAATTAACCACTTTGTTTTACTTTTTCTTTCTATAGTATGTTTATTAACCATATATTATAATAAAACATGAAAACAAGGTAAAAGTTAAACTATTTAACTAAGAGATAAATCTTGAAGATAAGTTTAATATAGTGACCTAAGCCTATCTAAACTCTATTTGTTGATATGTTTTCTACCCATCCCCACCTATATTCTAAATAAATCATTTTAATGCCATTATAAAGAGAAATTTTTTTTATTATAAAATAATATTTCGTGTTTTTCATTAAGTGACCCTCGCCTCTCTTATAAAAGGGTACATCACCTTCTCTCAAAATAACACTGCCAAAGACATTTCTATCACCGTTATCTTGCTCAAATATCCTCCCAACTACCCTCCCTTTTATCTAGAGGCCTTACATGGATTATAAATCTACCGTAATGAACCCTTTTGCTCAAATCAAAAGGAATCACCCTAATAAGAGGTAATAATTTAATCACCTCATTCAAAATTATCTTCTTCTTCCACTTCCTATTTCATTGTTTTTTCCTTACCAAAACAAATACATCAGTACCATATACATATTGTTATGTTATTATAAATATGATATAACCATATTCATTATTCTATCTATCCTATGAAGGATATGTCACCATATGTGTGTATGCATGACTTACCGTCTTCATGTCGTTGTGTAGTTTGTTATTCAAACACATCATTATTTGGATGAGTATAATAATTTGTATAACTGATATAAATAATAAATATATCATGTTAATGATTTTGTATATATGATATAACATCCAATTATATATGATTTATCAATCAAAATAATGGTATTGTCGCTCGTGCATACGTACGAATTACCGTATCCACGAACATGATGAGATTCATTCCCAATCATAACCATTGAAAAAGAATTATCATTTAATGATTAAAAATAATTTTTATTAACTTAATATAATTATGGATGTGAATAATATACATCATATCCACAATAAACATTACTTACGTAACAAAACATACAAAGGAAAATGAATCAGTTAACACCTGAAAAAATTTATACTACTGAAATATAAAAAACAAAGAAATATTAGAAGATTATATATGATACCATATTTATGTATATAGTTATTTTACAATTTAATAACTCTGATTTATGTACTATACATGAGGTTAACATACCATAGATCAAGGAAAAATACCAAGTAAGGATTAATTCAACAATCTCTTAATTATCTGAGGTTATTTATACAAGAGTATCAACTGAAACCTCTCTATCATCCACTACCATGATTCTAAAAAATGTATTTAAATTTTTTTACTATTTCCTATACTATAGTTTTAATTGAGATATTCCCTTATTTGACTTTTTATAAGATTTTTTTAAATAAATATTTCAATCATTTTCCAATCAAGTTCTTTTACGACCATTTCGACAAAATTAAGTAATGAATGTTTTTTTAACTTAAACGGATGATGAAGTTATTTTCTATCATTTTAACACCTTCGAGGTTTCACTTACAATCATCTAATAATAATTTAAAAATAATTGTTTTATTTTAAAATTATAGGAATTTTAAATGTTTTCAAAATAGAAATTTATATTTCTACCAAATAGTTTTAATTTCGTCTATATCATCATTCTTTTTTAGATTTTACATTTTTTTGATGTTGATTTATTATTATAGAATCATCCAAGATGTATTTCATGTTTTGTGATATTTTTATACCATTCATGGGTTATGGATAAAGTATTAACATTTCATATGCATGTTTTAACCTGAATTGTTATGTTATTTTTTAAACTGTTGATATGGGGAATGAAATGGACTTTGTAAGTGATGGGTCGAGCCCTCTATATCTTCTCGATGCATCGATAGGTATCATGAGAGAAAATAGTGTCATGGAAAAAGGCCATGATGAAATATTATTTTTAGTCTTGGCATGAGGCCTTCAAAATTTTGTTATGAAGGCTGGCATTATGCATTCCATCATTATTATATTTGATATTGATATTTAATGAGATTATTCATCTAGTAGAATATCCATGTGATTAAGTAAATAGAATTATTTGTTTTATATTTTACTTATTATTCTTAATTTTCTATATAAAGTTATTATGTTTTAGTATTATACATTCCCTTATTGTATTATTTGTATTTATGAAAGTTTATGTTATATTCGTATCCTTATAGAGCATCTGAGCTTACCCCATTCTATGTTTTATTTTTCCCGAGATGTAAAGAAATATATTATGACTCAACTACATGGATATTCTAAATGATATGAATGTGGCCAATGGAGACAATTTTGTTGTTGTTTTTCATTTTACAATGTAATGTAAAACTTATTAATGTATATAGTATTTCCAAGGCTACTAAACTGATCGATCGTCTGGGATATGATCCCTTATAATCATGAATATTTTATGAAATTATGCACCGACACTAGGAAACTGGGTTTTAGGAGTTACAGTTTGTATTAGAGGAATATTAGTAAAAATATTGGAGGTGATATTTAGAAAAACATTTATTATAGAACATTACACTAAGATTGATTTTGAGGATTAATATAGAAGAACATCCTAGATGATTGGTAATCTAGAGATTTTGTGTTTTTTCCAAGAAATACATCCCTTTATGGATATGATCAGGTAGAGGCAGCTCTGGCAGAGATATTCATTGGTGTGAAAACTCTGACTATGAGTTTCGGGCTTCACATATGGTATCTAGGTACACGACAACAGGTCTTACTGCACTCTTCATTACGACACCCACGAGAGATGTGCTTAAGATAATTAAGGTTTTCATTGAAAACCATTATAAATGATTTATTAGTATATACCTCCGCAAATAAAATATTTTTTATGACTATGGATCATATCTATAAAATATTCAATTCATGATAATGGTTTTAAAATTTTGTAGTTATGAATTGTGATTCATAAACTAATATACTGTATGACATTGTTTAGAAATTATGTATAGTTTAAGTAATAAAAATTGTATCAATTCACGTAATCCATGTAGGGATTTACCTCCTACTAATGATAATTATAGTGGTGTTGGTGATGCAACTGGTGTTGATCTACATATCACCATACCAGGACAAGTCACCGAGGTTATAAAGAATAACCTTACCTATATGGAGCACCATGATCCTTAATGTGGAGGATCATTGTTAGAACACTTCTTGAGGAAAAAACCACCAACATTCAATGGGACTAAAAATTCATTAATAGCTGATCAATGGATAAGATCTTTAGAAAAAAAATATTTCATGCTCTAGGGAGTAGCGAAATAGAAAATGTGGTTATTGCTGTTTATTGCCTCACCGGAGAGGCATATCAATTATATTCATTAATTCAATACACAATAGAATATGATGAAATATCAAATATATACTGGAGGGAGTTTAATTTTTTTTTTTAAAAATACATTCCTCGTCACCATTGACCGAATATAGAAAGACAATTTATAAGTCAGAGGAAAAAGGAGGACGAGAATGTCCCAAATTATGAGGCTAACTTTGCAAGTTAATCAAGGCATGAATCAGATTAAATAAGTAACCCAATGAGTTTGATCAATCAATTATTCGATAGGTTAAAACCATTTCTCTGCTAAGCATTAGTCTCACAATCCTTCACATCATAAGAAGATATTGTCTCATGTGCTATTAAGAAAGAAAATGAATTATCTATGTTTTTCGACATTACAGAAATGCAAGAGAAGAAGAGATCTACTGAAAACTCTGTAAATAGAAATAAGGGGATGATGGGAAATTTTGAATATCCATCATGTGGTCAGTGTGGGAAGAAACACCAAGGTACTTTCATGAAGGGAATTAGATTCTGTTACATGTGTAGTGAAAAAGGCCACCAAGCTCATGATTGCAATGAAAAGAAAGTGTATGTAAATGTTGAATTCTACAGTTGTAGAGAAATGGGGAATTATTCAAATGAATATTCTATGTTCCTAGAAACATAACTTAGAAATGTCCAAGGGAAAAGGCCAAGATTATGTTATCTCTACTACTGAGGCTGAAGCTTTGAAATAGCGATGGGGGTTAATTTATTGGGTTCCCCAAGTTTATCCAATGATTTATTAGATTCTAGATCACCACATTGTTTAATATATTCCCAGTTTCCTATGAAAATCAGATATTTCCAATTTTATTTAAAAAAGGTGTTTCCAGTCGAAACATCTAAGGGAGAGATCCTGACAATAATATTGTGTGGATCAGTTCCCATTAGGGAATATAATTTTTTTTATCTGATGATCTTATTATCATTCCCACGATGGAATTTGATATAATCCTCAGTATTTATTGGATTTGGGATCATGATGTTAACATTTATTGTATGAAAATTTTGGATACAATTTTTGATGTTGATAATGAGTACATTATCATAAGAGCCGAAATGTCACCACTATATTCTTATCTAGATCCACCCCCAGTAGCACTAATAAACTCAATTATTGGTATGGATGATAATGAAAAAACTATGGGTGAGGAAAATAATGTTCAAATAGAGGATGTACCTATTGTTCAAGAATATATTGATGTGTTTCCAGAAGAATTACCAAAACATCCTCCAGAATGAGAAATTGAGTTTTCAATTGAATTAATTCCTAGTTAAATACCCATATCAAAGACCTCATATTGAATGGCCACTATGGAATTAATGGAACTACATAATAAAATGGTGGAATTGAGTAATAAAGGAGTTATTTTCCATAGTGTTTCTCCATGGGGAGCCCCTGTTCATTTTGTCAAGAAGATATATTGATCTATGAGGTTGGTCATTAACTGTAGGGAGAACAATGTTATAAAAATATAGAACATGTATCCCCTACATCACATTGATGATTTATTCGACCAATTTCAATGAGATCAATATTTTTCAATTATTTACTTCGTTCTGGATATCATCAGTTGTGTGTGAATAAAAAAGACATTTCTAAAAAAGTATTTTGAATGAACTATGGTCATTATAAGTTTACAACAATGCCTTTTGGATTGACTAATTCATCCTCTATTTTCGTAGACCTGGTAAAAATTGATATTTTAATAATCATGGAATATGAAACATCGATATATTTTCAAATTGTTTCCAAACAATCATTAATTGAAAGGGTAAAAAGATCTTAAAAAATGATGAGTAATTTCCAAACAAAATTAATGCTATGAATGATGGAAGATTGAGTGAATTCGTATATTAAGATGAAATTTTAAAATTTGGGATGAAATATTGTGTTTCTATTATACCTTATCTAAAAAATAATAGTTGGATGATGTATATAGAATTTCTATTTACACCTTGTTAGCACTATGATGTATATAGATTTGAATGAACATTTTTGGTGAGACAATATGAAAAGGGAGATTGCTGATTATGTGTCACGATGTATGGATTTTCAAAAGGATATGGCTGAAAGACTGCATCCTAAAAAACTGTTGCATCCTCTTCCAATAACTAAGAGGAAATGGGATGATATAATGATGGACTTTGTCATGGGGCTACCAAAGACTCATAAAAAGGAATGCTGCAAAATGGGTAATTGTTGGTCATATTACCACGTCATCGTATCATGCAAATCTACAGTAAATAAACATAAAAAAGGTGAAAGTAAATGAAAACATGGTTAAATTTCATTAAACACATATTCTTATAGTAAAATATTATATAGATTGTATGTTTAACCTAATTAGGGGATAGTGTGGTATGATATCCCTTACCAATCATTTATTTTTCATTAAACATTATATAAATGATTAATGATTTGTAATTTTTTTTACTAAATTACAAAATCACTATATAAAAATATATAATATCTTATATGATTTTTTGAAACATATTTTATCACATTCATTAATATTTGTTCATTATTTTCATTTATTTAGGTGAAAATTACATTGTTTTATTATACATCATTCATCGTGAATGATTGAAATTTTTTCCATATTATATTGTGCTATTTTAACTATAATATTAATCATGAGATTTTATTAATATATTTATATTTATTATAAATTTAAAACGAATCTTGATTTATTGGTATGAATAATAAAGTATGTTATGATCACGAAAACGGTAGACCATACATGTGAATCAACAACATTTCAATTATTAAAGGATCATTATTGAATGAATGTAAGTAATATAATATCTTATCATAATATTTAATTTATCATTAATGCCATATTATATTGTGTATATATATATAATCCATCTTGTTTTGTGATGTATAGAGAGTCACATCACTTCATCAAGGTGATAGTCTGTATGTACAAGAATTATTTTATCTTATATGTTTGAATTAAAATGGAAGAAAGAAAATGATATATATTATAATCAAAAGATGATAAATATTTCATGAATATCAATATTAGGTCATGTATATCACTTATTATCAAAAATATTATTTTTATCACATTCCATGTGAAGGGATAATGAATGAAAAATCGCATCGCTTGGTGAGGCGGTAGTCCAACGTAGACACGAGAGACATTAATTTAACACATACTTTAGGAAAGGAAAAAAGTTATATATGATATCATTACTCAATAGTATAAATATGTTATAAATATAATATATATATATAATATTTACATCATCATAGCCAACTATAATATGTTGAAATGTGAAAATGAATGACATCAGTTCATGGGATGGTAGTCTGTCGTACACACAAATGATATTTTTGTAACCCATTTTATTGATGTTGATAGAGTTTGAGGTAATTAAATTATCATAAATCATCCAAATATATAAAATATATTGTTATTTTATGTCAAAAGCTTATAATAAATATTTATGGTGGGGGATAAAGCTGTAAAATAATGAATCTTATTTACTTACCGCTTCTTCAGTTATCCACCTAAGGATTCACTAAATATTCCAATGGAAGTATTTATAAAAAAATAAAATGATTCATGATTTATGTTAGGAATGTATGGAATTTATTTGGTTAGGTATATTTCTAATCAAAATTTAGTGAATGTGATAGGTTTAGTGGAGAGTGTGTGGTCATTTGTATAGTGGGGAGAGATGACAATTGTTATTTTTCAAAATAACTAACTTCTCCATCAATTTTCATATGTAAAAACGGACCATAAAGGTCAATTATTTAACCTTATAGGTGTAATGTTTTAAATATGTCCATAAAATATTCTTTATATATGTATACAGGTCATTATTGCCATTTTAATTCATGACTAATTCTCAGTACCTAGTTTTAGCGAAACTATGATTAATAACTACTTTTTCATTCAATATTAATTTTAGTCAATTTAAATTTTTAGAAATAACAATATATGGAAATTAAAAATATTTAATCCATTTATAAATACATCAATCATAAAATTGGAAATATGATTTTGATAAATAATCCCACATATGTGACACAAAAATTGAGATTCAAAGATAAATGGTCATAAGTTTATATTTTTTTAATATAAAAATTCTGTAATAAAATGATGAAAATGACCTAGATTATATTAATTGATATATAATTGAATGAATTTTTATTTAAAATTATACTAATATATAATTTTTCATCAAAATTTATTTTAATGAATCAGTATTTTTCAATTAGAATTCAATATTTACCACTATTCATTAAATAAATTTCATAAATGTCCTAAAATTCACCTTAGAAAAACATTGTTATACCTACTTAAAAAAATTATTTTTACTTATAAATTTTATAAAATTAATTAATATTAATATTTTATAAGATTAATAAAACATATTTTTTAGAATATTCTTTTTTTTAGAAAATAATTTTTTAGAAAAATGTTATTTATTTGTTTGATAAATATTTAGGTAATAAAATATTCTATATTATCTATTTTAAATAGAAACGTAATACTATTTTTACCCACTATTCCAATTGATATGTGATAATTATCATATTAAATAATAATATTAATTGTGTATTTTTTTACATAATAAAAGGGCTTTGAGTGAAACATTTGATATCGAATAAAATCGTTGTTACATGCAGCACAATAAAAACACAATATTTAATATAAAGAAATATAAATTAAAATAATATGGAAAAGAAAATATTAAATTTAATGTTCTCAATTTAAAATCTTGTGGTGTCTAATTCTCCACATCATTCAACCTAAAATGGGTAAATACAGCTTCATAATAAAAGAGTGAAAATTGGAGAAAAAGGACCGAATACAATAACGGATAACTATGTTACTATAAGGATAACATAGTTGGAAATTGATGATGTTGAAATTGAAGAAGTGCATAAATAATTATTGATAATTATATAAATCATATATCATAATAAGGTGAGTGATTTATAGAATAGTAAGGGCCAAAGCGATACATCTGGGATGGCTTAAAATACCATCTGATTCATCATATATGAATTTAATATGAAAACATTTATTATTATTCATTTCATAAATATATAAAATTCATTTACTTTTTATGAATATAAGGATGTATACATATATAATTCATTTCAATTAAATAATAATTAATTAATTATTTTGAGGTGCTATAATAAATATCCAATTCACCCCATACTAATATAATTAGATTTAAAATAATGGGGGTTTCCATAAGAAGTATTTTTTAGTGGACCTTAATATCCAAAAAAGATAAAATTATTTCCTTCTAGGTCAATGTATTTTTGTTAAACATTATTTTTTGGATAAAAAATAAAATATACATAAATACTCTATTTGTTAAATAATATATTAATCTCTAAAACCATATACAACAATAATTATAAAATATTTCAAAAATGTATGACTAAATAACCCTTCCAAAATATCTACATCCGATTTATTAAAAAAAAGGTTACATAATTTGAAAAAAAACTACCATTAATCTCTTAAAAATTATTAAGTATATATTATTTACAACATACCAAACATTTTAATACCATTATCATGTATTTTAATTAATCATTTTAACCTGAATTGTAATAAAAACATATTTAAAACATGAATTATTATCTATTATTAAAATGAAACATTGATTTTTGGATATATTCCTTAAATCATATCTTTTTTTAAACTTTATTAATGCATGTATAAACCAATTTTTCCAAATAATTGTAACTAAAAAAATATTATTTTTCATCAAAATCATTAGAATTATATGGGGTAAATAAATTTTGATCTTTATATTACGAATACAAAATGACAATATCCTGAAACCATAAACAGGGATACGATAACTAAAAAAATAATCAGAGGAAATATCAAAAACAAAATTTATAATGATAGAATGCATAATTCTTGAACATATAACTATCAAGATATATCCTCATGTTTTTTATCATCAATATATATTCTAAATAAATTTATTCTTATGATTTATCCACAAGGAAGAATAAATATATGGGTAGAAACACATATTATTGTGAAACCAGATTCTATCACCCGAAATACCGCTATATTAAGTGGATATATAAATTTTTGGACCTACGAGTCACAAAATAAATTTATCTCATTCATCATATAAATGGAAGAAACATAAAAAAATAATAAATTTTATTCAAAATCAAGCCGACAAAATATAAATAATTTTACCAATCAATAAACAGAAATCATTACTTTCCCATTTAAAATTCGGAATTGTATCAAAATAGTGCATCCACTACAAAACTAATCATATTTATTCCAATGAAATAATAATTATGATATTTATAACACATAACACGATAATTTAGTAAATATAAAATAGATATGATTATTTTTAAATATAAAAACACAATAAAATTTTATAAAAATATTCCTGGGGAAAATATGATTACAATATTGAAAGTCAATTTTTGAAGGCTTGAACTTTTTAAAATAGTTTCTATTGAAATAGAAATGAAAAAACATAAATTAATTTTTTTTAAAATGTCTTCATGATGGAGAAAATTTTCATACATGTAATACACGTTTAAACAAATAATATTTTCAAATTTTTAATACATGCCAAAATTGTAATGGTTTGAAAATTACATAACCTTCATTTTAGAAAAAAATTTTAATTGTAAAAATTGGTAAATTTCCAATTAATAATTTTTTATAATGTGTAAAATAATTTTTTAAATTTTTTTAGAAAAACATTTTATTCAATGGAAGACAAATATATGTTCAATAATAAATATTATGTTGAAATTTATTTTAATAATGTACCTCAATTAATTTTTATATAAAATAATATAAAAATTGTACAATTTCATTAATATGCCATCAATAACAATAGAAGAATATAATGAACTTATTTTATTGTTATATTTTAAAGTGATTTCTTTCACATAATATTAAAGAATAAACAATCTAGACTAGAATGATTTTTGAGAAATAACCACTTACATTTAGTATAACAAATATATGTGAATAAATCAATGAATTAGTTATGTATATCAAATATAATTATAAATAAATCAATTTGAAATCAAAACACATGATATTAAGAACTCATTGAATAAATAATATTATCGATAACTAATGAAATAATTATATGTTTATCCTAATGAGTGTAAATTGATTTTTGAACTCCCTTAATGCATACAACATTTTGATAGAAATTCAATTAAATGATTCAATATATATAATAAATATGATATTAAAATTTACTAGAGAAATATTATTATTTATAATACAATATATGATCTTTTTATATAATTATATTTTTTAATCATTAATAATACTTCATTATTTTCATGGTTTTAGGTGCTGATTTTGAAGTTTATTCATGTGTGTTTCATCATGAAATATCTAGTTCATACCCATATTATATAGCTTCATAATTTCCATGATAATAATAATAAGATAATTAACCTATTTTCAAATCAATAATTTTTTTAAACCAAAAATGGATGATGGTTATAAAAAATGAAGTATTTTACAATCATTGAGATAATAGACTATGTAGGAATGAGTAACATTTTAAATAATCAGTGAACTTTTTTTATAATTTTCTAATTAATATTTTAACATACCATAATTATAATAATATCAATAATAATATATTATATACATATATATATAATACCTGTGGTGTGTTGATGAAAATTGGGAAATATCACTTCATGAAGTTGGTAGTCCACAATCCCGCAAACATTGTTATATTCTTTACATGAAGGAAGTGTAATAAAATTAAATTAAATATATTTTTTTCTTATAATGATGAATTTATAATAAATATAATAAATATAAAAATTTTATAAATTATAGTAAATATATTTATCTTTATCAGTTTTTTATGAAGTTCTAGGGAAAGAAAAATCACATCACCTAATGAGCTGGTAGTCTGTCTTAAGGATGAGTGACACTATCATATCTTCTGTGAAATGAAATGTAAATATTTTTATTTGATATAGTCACTATATTGAAATTAATAAGTTATAAATATCACACACACACACATAGATATATTCATACAGCATTATATCTAACATATATATGATGAAATGAAATAATAAATGACTTTGGTTCATGAGGCGGTAGTCCATCGCATAGAAAAATAATGATTCCATAACCAATTAGATTAAATTCAGAACGGTTTTCATTCATTACCATAAAATAAAATGTAACAATATATAATATATATTATCGTTATTATATCAAAAAAAATTATAAAAATTAAAGGTTGTGTATAAGAATGTAAAATATGGATTCTCTTTTAATTACCCCATCATTAGATATCCACCATAGATTTGTATTGAATCCTTCCAAGGATATACATTATGTAAATATAAGGATTATATGATCAGGGGTGGGAATTTGGGATGTTAGTTGTGATGTCATTTCCTAACCCTAATAATATTGATGTTGTGAATAAGATATGAATTTTTGTGTCCTTTTATATATGAGGGTGGGAGATAGTAGGTATTTTTGAAAATAACTGAGTTCTCAATGATATTTAATTTGTCACAAGGATCCAAAATGCGAAATTATAAAACCATATAATTTTAATGGTGTATATATGGTCAAATAATAAATTTTATATATTTTTATGGTTTGATTCTCCCACACAATTATATTTTAACCACTCCTCCCTTAGTAAACACATTTTTACCCTAACCGTGGTTATTAATTTTTAACGTATTCACTATTCATTTTGGTAAAAAATTATGTTAAAAATTTTAGAAATTATAATTCTTTATGATGACAAATATAGAATTATTTTTTCAATATAAAATAATTGGATTAGAAAGAAAAAATTTAAAATTAATCCTACATACATGACTATAATTTTGGGTTTCAATGTTTAATAGTTTATATCTTACAATATTTTTATCATAATTTTATATGACGATGACTATAATGAACTATGTAATATGAATTTATATATAATTTTTCAAATATTTTTAAAACCCAATTCATTATATAATTTATATTCATAAATTATTTAAATGGAAAGTCAATTTTCAATTAAAATTTTATAATTTTCACTATACATCAGAAAATTAAACCCGAAAAAAAAATTAATGAAATTTTTCCCTAATTTTTTATTCAAATCCCGATTTAAAAAATGATATTTATTTAATCATTTATTTTTACTAAAATTTTAAAAATTAATTATAAATAATCTTCACAAAGAAATATTGTTCTATATTTTAGAACAAATATTATTCTCAGAAAAATAACGTCCTTATAATTTTATTTGTTTATTTTAAATTAATAAATTTCTTATAAATGCATGGGTTATATGTATTTTAATATTTTTTTATAAATTTATTTTTACCCATAATTTCAATGGTAGTGCACTAAATTACGTATTATATAATATAATTAGTAGTATAAAGTTTTTCAGCAGTCCTAGGCTTTGTATGTAATACATGCTTTTGAATATAATTATAGTTATTTTTACATCAATATAAACATGGTGTGTAATATAAAAAATGATAAACTAAATGTTTTTTGTTTCATATTCTATAAAATAGAAAGTTTGTATTTAAAAATATCAAATTGTTTCAATAATTTTCTTTTTTATGTCTTTAATATCCTCCAAATATCTCTTTGGTAAAGAAATATTTGTTTTCAAATAACACCCAAATCTAAAATAATATTTACCTATAAATATTTAAGTAACTATATGATTCTAACTACTAGGCTCTGTAGAGAGTATACCACCACCGTTGGGGAGGTGAATTGTTGAATGGCCTAAACCTCCAACTCAAAATCAAAATTTTCCTAACAATTATTTAATTTTTTGATTTGATCTTGATTAAATTATATTATAATGTGAAATAGATCGAGAAGTAACACTCAAGATATAAGGGAGTATATGTGGTCCACCTACTATTTTTTCATGTTGCTAATACCAAATAAAAAAATATTCCAACCCTGATATGAATCTACTCATATTATTATAAAAAGGTAAAATTAATAGAACAAGGAGATGGTCAGGAACACATATTATAACAAATAATGATGATCCAATACATGCCATTAGATCTCTCATACCCAAGACCACACATGCACGTATTTTTTCAATTAAATACTCAAACAAATTATGAACTAGGTCCTAGATAGAATCCTCAAATAATTGTTGACTTTTTATATCATAAATTCAGATATTTTTCATCACACACAGTCATTAAAAAGTGTGACTCGTCATATATTTATAATATGAAAATTACCTAAGAAGAAAGGTATTTGGATTGTATTAATTTACAATGGAAATATTTTTGGGGGGATTGTAGTCTAAATCTAAAAACTAACACAAAACATATAATTTTTTTTTTGAAAATTATAAGACTCAACAATCTTATGATGATCAGAGTATTTGTACCAGCCTCAAAATTCTCCTAATAAATCTTATATGTTAATCCAACTCATAGAAAGAAAAATTATTTCTTCTAATAACAATGTATCCCAACTATATGACGATAATAATTAATCTGAACTCCAAAACCCTAGTATCCTAGGATAAATCAGTAGTGTCCGATATTCCTTCCAATCATTAAAATCCCTCAATTTACAGGAATGGAATCATCATTTATCATATCCCAAAAAGTAATTTTTATAAATCTAGCTTACGAAAAAAAAATTATAATTAAAAATGTACTATGGATTATAGAATTCCCCAGTTGGAGTATTTAGATCCAAAACCACTAAAAATTTAAATTCATATGGTCAAGATGTCCATGAGGTTAAATATATATACATGTATACATTCAAATTAATTATCTCCCATATCTTTTATTGCACTCTTATTTTTAGGTATCATTCTATTGTAAAATGTTACATTACTCTCAGAGTTAGTTTCAATGGCCCCAGATGTTCTTCAAACAAGATATCGCTAAAATATTTCAATCGAATGCCATTTTGATAGATCATATCAATGTAGTATGAAATTGTGTCCAACAACAATATTTTCAATTACATTGATTACAATCATTTTAAAGCATGTTGATTTATAACATTGTTTCCTATTTCAATAAAATGAACAATGTTCATTCTAATGGATCTGAAATATTGTCAGTCTGAAAAAAAAATTTCTCAATATCATGGATAAAACACATATGAAAAACATTTGATAGAAAAAAATAGTCTAATAGACCATACATGATGTTATTATGATGAATTGGATTAAAGAATAAATTTTAAATGTTTTTATATGGAAAATATTTCATCATTCATTGTAAAAATATTATTATATAAAATCATTCTAAACCATTCAGATATATAAAGTTCGTAATATAATATATTAGTAAATTGTGAGTTATTTTACGAACTATGTTATGTAAATGTTGAATGTATACCTTTAGACCCAAAAATATTCCACTTTTTGTAAATCAAACAAAAAAATTTTAATAGGAAGATCTAGTAAATTTAGAAAACATACAAAACCATTTACATTTACGGACATGAAATAAATTATTCAAAATAACTATGTTATCTTTACTAATATTAACCCATTTTTATTGAAAATTTTTTATTTATCATCATTCATTATCTGATATAGATTATGATTACTTCAAATACTACCCAGCAACATGTAGTATTTCTTATATAATTTATACCCTTTAGATTAATTATCCCCCCATAAAATATCTCTCCCAATTGTATTAGTTCTTCAGTATTGGGACGTGAAAAAGGAATAGGTAAATAATTATTGTCTCTGAAAATTAAAAATTTATAAAACAGAAGAATTTATTATTTAAAAATTTTTCTATCAAGTTATAAAATAGTAAAAATGTATCCAATATGAATTGGAAGATATTCAAACAAGATGATTTCAGATAACAAGTTATGAAATGTATATTTCATTAAAAAAAATTGAAATACATCATGATTTCAGAAATAAAATGTTCAATCATTTCTATACATTTTCTAATTATATTTTTTAAATTATTGAAATATTTTTTATTCTTATCTGACTCAGTGGCTGAGTATTTGATAATTTTTATTATCTCTTACATGAATGAAAGCCACTAAATATCTTTATTAAATGTTACAAAATAATTTACAAGAATAAATATATTATTAATTTCCTCATTCTTTATTAAAAACGTTTCTTACTAAAACTGGATCCTAATATTACCCTCTTTCAAAATTAGAAATATATCTTTGAGTTATGGTATTTATAGATTCAGGGAATCCAATAGATACTTCTTCTTTTCCATGACAATTAACCAATAATAAACATCTAATGATAACATAATAAATGAATCAACTATATCTAAATATTATTTATTATCCTAAATAATCAAATTATTGTCATCTCTCATGTATACATCTATATACCTCTTCCATCTTAACATAATATCGAATCTTTTTATTATTACATATAATTTTCAGGGGAAAATTATATTTTTCTTCATTCTGAAATACATTTATAACAATGAAATTGATGATTTTAATTTCATATTAATAATATTGTAAATTTTTTTGAACCTTACTTGAATGTTTTTAGTGCATGGAATTTAATATTGAATTTGATTCAATTTCTAAAAAATAGTTTTTCATCTTCTTTTTTCATCATTGATTGATGTATTTGGAATGTCTGAATATGATTATGAAATAAATTTATGAGATAGATGAACATCAAGCTTTGTTAAACATTTTCTCCATACAAAACATTCTCTACACAAATATCCATATTACTTTTTACATTATGAAATACATTGGTATGGTAATGTGGACCATCATATTCTTTTTTTATTATGATTTTTCATCCACCAAATCATATATAATTGGATTCTAATAGGAATTTGTTGATAATGATGTTGATAATGACGATGACTGTGAAGATATTTTTTTATCAATTTTTTCAACATCTTTATCAGTCTATTCATCATCAAGTGATTTTTTCTATGTCGTTTATAGTTTTTATAACACATCTTCATGACTTATAAAATTAATTTTTTACTTTCTACTTCATCGACTTCTGATCTAAATTGTGTATTGATTTTAATATAATTTATCAATTTCAACTAATTCTTTAACATCATTTTATTTTTCTTTTTTCGAAACTGTTGTTCTAAAAACTATTCAAAAGGTTATATTTAATTAGAATGATGTGTTCCAGATCCCAGAACTAGTTGATCTACATATAATGGAGAAACATATATTGGTTGATCAGTTGATTGGATTTCATGTCATTACGTAAATTCTATATCATCGGTATCTTAAAAATACATATTTTATACTATATATTCTTTTAAAAATCATTCATTAAATCAAATATAATAAATTTAAAATATATTTTCATTTTTGATTCATTTTTTCATTACTGATACCTTGTCTTATCCAAATAATTTATGACCGAACCATTTTCCAATATTAATCATTAGACATTGAATTTAGTTGCTTTCGATTTTAGTAAGACATGATTCTGCATTCAATTTGTCTTACAACAATTATTCTCCAATAATGAAATTTTTTATAAAATATCATATGTATTTAAATATTCAATTTATCATTTTCAATATATATTATTTTAATTATAAATCATATTCCCAATAAATAATGAAAAAATATATTTTTTTTAAATGATTTTTTGACTATTCTTTGAATCAATTACATTCAAGTTGATGGAATTTTTTTTTCAATGAATTATTAATAAAATTTATTTGATTTATACTAAAAAAATTATTTCATTAAAATTTATAATTTGAATAAATATTCATTATGTATAAATATAAATGATAAAAATGGTTGTTAAAATATTTTATGTGTTATATATGTTAATCCTAATATTAACCATTCAATCACATTTATTCTTTTATAATAAAATAATTACCAAATTTGAAAATCATTAGCCTAATAGTATTTAAAATGGTATATATATATATTATTTAATGAAAAGTAATTACTATTGTAAAATTAAATTAGTGAAAAAGCTATATTGGTTAATAATAAATCCAAATAACACTCAAGGGTTTCTCTAAAATTTTTGGATAAAGGGATTTTCAACCAACACTCACATTGACCTCCAATTTATTCCATTTTCGATATATTGTCCATTGAATACTAACATTAAATTTAAAAATTTAATGGCTACTTACAAAACAACCTATCTCATCACTTATAAAAATGTAATAATTAATATAATTAAATAATACCTCTTCCTTAGAATTTCTAATTCAAAATATAAAAATTTTAATTCTATATAAACCTCTCCCTCATACATATGATTCTAGTCTCATATATTTTCATAATAAAATCAATTAAAATGATATTTCATTGGGAGAACTCTAGATTCCTATTTGAATATTTCATTCGTATACATTTTCTTTTACACTATAGCATTAAAAATAACCAATATAAGAAATGTTTTTAAAATATTTTTATAATTAATATAATAAAATTTAATTGAATTAAATAAAAAAATAAATATTCCCTTGCATTCCTTCGAATAAGAGTGACCAAAACATTGATCTTGTGTATATGTAGACTACTGCATCAACATCACGTTGTAGTTTGATTATCATAATTTCTAATGAATGATTTAAAAATGATGAAGATGATGAATAAATATGTTTTACATATATCGAATAAAAATATGAGACTATAATTTTTGTTATAAAATATTTTTATCCATTAATTTAGAAATATAATCACTAATTTAGCGTAAGTGTGGACTATTGATACTACAAATAAAGAATTCCTCGTTTCATCAACACCGATTGTTGATGTTTCAAATATTCAATTTAACATGGATTTTTTAATGTTATTATATTTTTATGTTTCATTATATTACAATATTATACTAATTTAAATACATTCCCCAATAATTTATTCTTATTAACACATTACCATTTGTGTTGATTTATTTGCCTACGTAAACGATGTTATAATGGTTTTATCAAAACATATTATATGGTTTTAGAAAATAATAATATAATGAGATAATGTTTAATTTTATAGTTTTTATTGATTCTATAATTTTTATAAGAATAAACATATTTATTAATATTACACCATTTGGTTCTTAAAAACATAGGCAACTAGTTCAAAACAATTTGTATTTAAAAAATATGCATTCATTTATTTTAACTAATGAAAAAATATATAATTATTCTTTTTAGAAAACTATTATTATCCCATTGAGGATATAGCATTGATTACCTAAAAACCATGTTTTTAAAATTTATCATTTTTTCATAATGTTTATAAGAAACAAAAAGAATGATTGTTATAACACCCAATAATGAAAATAAAATATAATCAATTAATATAGTTCAAATAAATAGTCATAAAATATTTATAAAAAACTATTTAATATTATATTATAGTATTGAGATAACCTATCTATTTATTTATGATAATTATATATTATATTAGGTCATAATTGAGTAAATAATAATATAATGAAAGAGTTTTAATTACAAATTATGACCATTGTGAAATGATTGGTATAATTCACCAATTTTATTCTATGTCATACATATACTACCTATTTCATATAATACATAATGAAATTATTTTTAATAATAACATTTTTTCGATTAATATATTTATAGTTTATGTTTTCTTTATTAAAGTGCTACTCAAGTCACACAGTTTCATTACCTCAAACATTAATTCCATGTGAAATACTTCTATTATGCACCATGTATTACATTTCAATTTTTATTCACTACTCATGGATTTACATTATCGAGTATTTTATTTATTCATGGTAAATAAAACATCATGTCAGTACATTTTTATAAAATATATTTTCCTCGATTTTTACTATAGATGTAAATATTTTTTATAAAAAAAATTTTTCATTCATTATGTTAGAATTATTTCATAGATATAATAGTTTTTAAATTATAACTATTGACAATATTATGTGATATTCTGTTTTTTATATTAATAGGAATTTCCACAACATTGTATAACTTATTTAAAAATTTATTTCTCCAAATGCTTTTGTTTATCATAATTTATATTGACATCTCTAATATCCATTCACTGATTTAAATTTTTTTATTTAACAATATTCTTACATTCACATGTTCTACCATGAGGACATATTTATGAATGATAATTTTTCAAAAACTAGATGAAAATATATTTTTTCACAAAATAATGTGTTATTACTCTATGTATAATGTGACATTATAATAATAGAATTTTTCAAAATACTAAAATTGTTTTTATCATCAAATTCATTTGGCTTCTCTTTAACTATAAATTTATATAAGATAAAACATATTTATTTTAAAGGATAAATTAATAAATATTATTTGGAATACTAAGTTTTTCATATGACATTTATCTTCTCCATTTTTGGAAGAATTTTTTTAGTGAATTATAAATTATACTTTTACATCAAGTTTTAAAAAAATCAAAAATATCAAGTTAAATTTCACTTCCATATTAATTTTCATTTTCCAAATGATATACCCACATATAGTTGATTCTTCATGATTTATACTAATATATATATATATATATATATTGGGGGATTTAACTCATGGAAATGATGAAAATAAATCATGATACCTTCAAGGGTGGCATCATTAATTTAGTCCATTATAATAATGGTTTTCATCATTTTCAACATTCTTCCATGAATATTTTTTGACACTAGGATTATGTTATTTTATAAATATCCAAATTCTTCTATTTTATGTATTTTGATTATGTTATTTGATTTTTGGCCAATCCATACACCAATTTATATTATATGGTGTAAACGTCATGTATTTTATAATTTATATTTGATCTTGTGAACCTAAAAGAATTTTTACTCTATTGAATTGAGGAAAATTATTGGTTCTCTTTAGGTTTTTATTCACATTTTTATGTTTCTTAGTATGTTTACAATATATTATTCGATTATGAACCATCTATCCATAGATGGTTTAAGATAATGTTATCCCTTTTATCTACATGACGAAATATTTTTGCATTTTTTGTGTTGTTTTTTCAATAAAATGATTATTAGAAAATTTTATTATCAATTATTTACTAAATATCACATATTATGAATTAATTTTAAAAAATCATGTGATGTGTGGGTACCAACATTACATGGCATTGTGATTCATTAGTTGGTCACCTGAAAAAAACATGTTTGGGTATTTTTTTTTAACTTCCCAAAACAATATAATTTCTAAATGGGGAGATCACGATTTATATAATCAAGATGTCATGGAATATGGTATGGAATTAGAGGTATGTCATTATTAATTTAATCCATAATGATAAAGTAACTTTTATCCATATGATTCATTTATTTTAATTTCTCTACATGGATATATTATTATCTCTATTCACTACATTATTAAATAATAATGACTTATTATTCATGCCATAATATATATACCATTTTTATCAATGTATTTCCTTGATTTTACGCACCCGCATACAGAGAGTTTGATATCAACCCATCATATATTTTTATTTCATTCCGATATGAAGAAAATTAATCATGGTTTTATGTATATAAAAATATATTTTGGGATATGTTGATGACTTATATTGGATTATATAATTTCTTATACAGTGAAATAATATATCCATCAGTTCATAAAGGAATTGGGTTGGTTATATTTTTATTTATCCTAGTTATATAAATATATAAAATAATAAGAACTTGAAAATATATCAAATTTAATGTTTTATTTAAAAAATGTATTTATGGGATTGTTATGTTTCTGAATAAATAATTTATATATGAATTTTATGTAATGTGTGTGGTTATTCAACCCAGATCATGCAGTGTTGGTCTAAGGAATTGTAGTTTTCTATATATTTCAGTTTATATAACTTTTTAGATTAATTCAATTATTGAAGGAAATAAATGTGTTGATATGTTATGGTTGATCATAATTTTTATGATTTGGATTAAACATTTGGATGATTATATGTCTTAATCATACAAGAATAGTACACATTTTATTTAGGAATTAGGGTTAGTAAAACATAGTGAAAAACCTAGAGATGAGATGATATTAAGGATGATTTTCAAAGTATTGGTAAATTATTGATTAGGTTGTTCTCATTACAATACATCTTTGTCTAGATATAGTAAATTAGAATCCGTTGAATCAAATATGAACCTAGTGTTAAAACCCCTAAAATTTGTTGGTTGGGCATTATCTCAATCATCACTATGATGAATGATGAAAAGTACAATAACCAAAAACCTAGAGATAAAGTATTATGTACTTCATTGGTTGATCATATTCCATTTTATAACCAATATGAATAATTGATTTCCTTGTTACATTATGATATTACATTAATATGTACCATAGTAACCATATTATTATAAACAGGGAAAAGGAATTGAGCAGGGATATGTTCATGAACTCCGAGTAAAATAAATATTGATGATCTAAAAAATTCCAACAAATCATTCATTCCCATGTCCAAAAGTGAATCATTATTTTTTATTATGTACTCAAACATATTATTCAAGTTGGACCTCAACATAAGCCTCTTAGAATGGTCAACTTATTATATAATTAATTCATTTCTTTTTCATCACATACACTAATTGAAAAGTGACACTCATCATAGAATTATATGTTGGACATTACCATAGAATACAAATTGTGGTATCATAATAGTTTATAATGTCTAATAGAGGGGTGATTTTTTGTCTATAATTAATAAATATCACAAAATAAAGAGAAAATATTTAATAGATAAGACTCAAAAATCATCTGATAATCAGAGTGTTGGTATAAACTTCACAATTCATCTAATAAATCTAAGATGTTAATCAGGATCATAAATTTAATTACTATGCAATCACATAAATGTATAGCCCCTGAAAATTTGATAATATTTAATCCATATTCTAATACCCTTGTAGCCCTTGACATATGATCTGTTTCAACTTTTCCATCCAATCCATAAAATCCATAAATTCACTAGAATTTAATAATAAGTCATGATATCCCAAAAAACTATATATATAAATCTATATCGTACATAACTATTCAAATAAAAAAAATATGGATTATAAAATTCTTCATATGGAATCCTCTAATAAAAACCCAAAAATAAATAAATATAATATGTTTATGATTTCTGAGAAGGGAAATATCCATACATGTCATCTTTTAAAATTAATCTGCTCTCAACTCATTGATTTCACACTTATTTGTATCCATCTGTTCATTGGATAAATTTTCAGTAATCTCAGTGCCGGTAATGGCCCCAGATGTTAATCACTATAGATACCAAAATAATATATCAATACAATTCCATTTTGACTGCTCATTATAATGTGGTAATAAATTAAGTGTGACAAAAAAATTTATATTAATTTGACTAAAAAAATTTCATAGTATGATGAATTAAAATATTGTATTTAATTTTTATGAACTAAAATACGGTCAGTCAAATTGATTTGATCTGCCTTAAGTTTAATGAAAACTCATCTGTCAATCTGATGGTCAAAAATTATTATCAATCCATTGGAAAAATCATTAAAAGGTTCAATGGACCAGACTCATTTTCTGTTTGATGATTTTGATTAAAGAATAAATTTTATATTCATTTAGATAGATAGTAATTCATTATTCAATGTAAAAAAATTTCTATTTATAAGCATTCTAAACCGTTGAGATATATGAACATATTAATATAAGCTTTTAATAAATTGTATGTTATATTAAGAAATAATGATAGAAAATTATAATGTATGCCTTTTGAATCAACAATATCCCCCTTTTGTAAATAAAAACACAAATTATTATGAATAACCCTTAAATTTTAATAATATACAACACCATATACTTTTACAAACTTCAAATAAAATCATTATAAGAAATATCATCCCATTACTTATCATATTACCTTTTTTCTGAAAACGTTTTATTTATCATCATTCTTGATATAATAGAAATTATGATTACTTCAGATACTCCCCATCAATTGGTTATCTTTCTTAGATAATTTCTCTTCTTTATATTAATTATCCCACTATATATATCTCGGCTTACTTGTTTTATTTTTTCACTATTGTGATTTCTTATAGGAATAGGGAAAAAATATTTTCTCTTAAAATAAATCCAAATATTGAACTAAGAAATTATTTATAAAAACAATTGAAACATGTTATAAAATAATGAAAATATATCTAAGTAGAATGAGAAAATACTCAAACCGATTGTATTAAGAGAATACGTCATGAAAATTAGATTTCATTAAATATATGTTTGAAATACATCAAGAGTTTAGACAAAAAAAATTCAATCATTATTATAGATCATATTGATTATTTCATTTACATTATTCATGTATTCATTATTCTTATCTGATTCAGTTACTATGTATTTGAGTATTTTTTATCTTCACAGTGATTGAGAGCCTCTTAATATATTCATTAATTGTTACAACATCCTTTATAAGATAAAATATGTTATTACTTTCAACATTCAACCTAAAAAACTCTTCTTCAAAATAATGGATCTTGATATTCTCTTCCTTAAGCATTTGAATATTATCTAGGATTTT
This sequence comes from Viscum album, assembly GCA_963277665.1. NCBI lineage: Eukaryota > Viridiplantae > Streptophyta > Magnoliopsida > Santalales > Viscaceae > Viscum > Viscum album. The sequence goes on from OY728141.1 coordinate 1,901,582,592, forward strand.
TGAAATTTCAAGAATTTATGAATCTAATAGATACCTCTTTCTTTCCATGATAATTAACCTATCAAACATATCAAAGGAAAACTTCTTAAATAAATTATAAATGTATAAAGATAATTTTTTAACATAAAAATCCATATTTTACTCATCATTCATGTATCCATCTACATATATTTTCTACATTTAAATCAGATTGAATCTTCATTTTATATCCTTATAATTATCATTGACAAAATTTAATTTGGCATCATTAGGAAATATTTATTCCATCAAAAACTTCAACAACTATGATTTCTTATTGAAACTATTTTAAACATGTTTGAACCATACATGAATGATTGCAGGGAATGGAATTGAATACATAACGTGTTTAAATGTCTAAAAAGTATATTTATTTCATCATTGTGATTTATTATTCGATGTATCTGATGAGTCTACATAATATTATGAAATAATTTTACGATGAAGATCAATATCTGTAATGACCCGGACCTCTTCGGTCCATTCCGTTGTGAAAATGTGGTGTTGGAGGTGTTCTGGAAGGTCAAGGTGGCATGAGGTGCATTTGGGTGGACATTTAAGGGAAACTAAAGGTTTATGTATTTCGCACGGGAGGTGCATGGTTTGCATAAACTGTGCGGCCAAACCGTGCAAGGCTAGTCTTAGAGGTAGTTTCTAACGCACGGTTACCGCACGATTTGTCTAACTAGGCGGAATAACCATGGGAGGAGTGATTGTCGATATAGAAGCAATCACACGGTTAGCGCACAGTTTGTTAAACTGTGCATACTAACCGTGCGAGCACTTAAAGTTAGATCCTAAAATTTTGGATCTAACTCGTTTTGCCTTTAATCACCCCGTTTAAGCCACTAATCGGCCATAACTCTGGATTACCCTTCCATGGAGGTGGATGAACCTCTCCCAAGAGTTTTATAGGCAATTTGGAGGCTTCTCTTTGCGAATCAATGCCATTTTCTCGAGAAATGTTTTCCTTTTGTTTGGTTTCTTAGGTCTACCTAGATCTTCTCTTCCTCTTCTGTTGTCCCCTTAGATCTATTCCTGTTATGGGTCGATCTAGGTGTGTGTATGTTATTTGTGACGATCTTTGGTCTTGGTTGTGTTAGGAGAGGAGATCTAAGGAGGATTCATGGAGAATCGACTCAGTTGCTTGAGTGTTCCTTGACCGTTGAGGTAGGGGATTTATGGATTCTCTATTTGTTTATGTGAAATCATAGAGTTATCATGTTTTGTCCATTGGATCACAATGAAATTGACCTAATTAAATACTTCAACTATATTAAAAGAATTGGTTTGATTGCATGTGTTTCTTTGTACCGTGATAACAGTTTTCCTCTTGATTTGATAGATAGTGTGATATCTATGTATTTCTTGTTATAATGTTGTTCTTGATGAATTGATAAAGAACGTAAAGCTGGAAATAATTGATAATTAATTGTCTAAAGATAAATGGGCATGTGAACTAATCTGGTTATTGTTGGTGCTTGTTGATTAAATGAATGTTTTATCATTTTGATAGCTATGATTGCTTTTTGGTTAGGCTTCCCATAGTTGGAACCTACCAATAGTGAACTGGTTAACCCAAGAGGGGTTAATGAACTTGTTGTTGATAAAAGATAATGCCTGATAGGGTTCCGAGTTACCCTCTTGATTGTAAGGCCGAATGCCTTGTGGTTTGGAGCCATGTGTGATCATTATGTATGAAGGCTAGATGCCTTGTTAAAGGGCCAATATCCCATTTGATGTGATGATTGTTTTTCCTACTACTTGTGTTGTGATGTGTTCCTGGAGGGGTGTTATGTTATGTGGAGGTAGGGAGGCCTTGTGGATGTGGTAGCGGATGAAACCTAGAGTGTAGAGATGCTTCAGTTTGTGCGTATGGGTGTCGGGGAGGACACCAGGGATGATGGTATGGGGTGGATGTGCTGGCTGGATGTTTGGCGGGTTGATTAGCTATTATCTACTTTACTTTTCCCCCACTTCCCAAGGTAGATGGTTTTGATTACCCTTCTTCCAAAAGGGGCGAAGACACATGGGGTATGCCATCTGCTTTCCATGTTTATCCTCTCGAGGGAGAATGGGCCTACGTAATTGTTATAGGCAGAAAAGACCCGATAGTTTGTATATCTACTCACCGTGTATAGCCCCCTTGTGTTTAGTAGCTTAGGATACTTCTCTAGAATGTCTGGGAGTATGGGAAAGTAATTCTAAAATTAATGTTTTATTAAATGGTGATAATCTATGGGAATGGAGATGCTAGAATTTAATGGTGATGTTGTAACTTTAAAGGAACAATAAATCTAGAATGTGATTCAATGAAAGTTTATATGTGGTTTTTTTCATTGTTAATTAACATGCAAATAATTAATTAACGTAAATTGGAATTGATAAAAAATGGAATGAATTAACCTAATGTAGTTCTTTAACCGGTTGTGTGCTTATAGGATCCCTAGTCTTAGAAATAACGGCCCAGAGTCTAAGAGACGTTAGCTTGAGTTGAGGTTAATACTAGGTTATGCCCATAGTGTGGTTGTGAGTTATATATATTCTGTAATTTTTGTGTTTCTATACGCTACTCCATCCTGTCAGTAATGGAAAATGACACGCCGGGGATTCTGAGCCCTGGTGGGTGTTTTCCCCAACATTCTGATGGGAGGATGATTGGGTGACTACCCCCTTTGACCCAGATCACATCTCTTGGTAGGTACTAGTGTCGTGGGCACATCAGTTAGTTTTCCCCATATATATGTATTGAGGGTTGTGATGGCTTGTGGTTATTTCCACACATATATTCGGGATATAGTATCGTATGTACTATTGTAGGTGTAACGTGTATAGGATCTGATGGCTTGAGGATCCTTACTCAGTGTATGGGATATAATGGTTTGAGGTACAATATCCGATGTATGATATACGTTATGTGGGCTGTGGTGGCTCCTGGAACCTACCTTGATACTTTTGGTAGTGAGGATATTGTGGAGCTTAGCCCAGGTGACTGCGGGAAAGCCTTTGTGGTGCATGTGGTGCAGATTGTGGAGCTTAGCCCTAGTTTATATGGATAAGCATTTGGAGAGAGATGCACAAGACATATGTCGTTGGGGAGAAGCGGCAAACCAGTGGGGACGTAGTAGCAGGGTACCCTTGATATTCATCATTATATGAAATATTCTTTTATGCGTTACTTGGTGAGAGTAGCAATGGTGATGTTGGGAACATAGTATACCTTTTTAGGTGACGAGTTAGTTTCACTTATGTTCACTGTGCTTTAGCATGCTTTCATTAATTTTGTATGAGAGGCTTCAGGGAGGATCCTGCTGAGTATACTATTATACTCACCCTATGTATATATAATTTTTTTTTCAGATCACTTGGAGCAGGTTGGAGTTTAGGTTGGTTACTAATAGCTTGTGGTTGTAGGAGCTGTTTGGGCTTGTGATCGCTATTGTTTTACTTTATTTTGGGTACTTGTAGTTTCCCTTTCAGTTTTTGTACCTTTTTCATGGCATTTCATATATGTACATAGCTTTCTTTTAAAATTTTATTAGGATTTGGTTTGTGTCTATCTTATCTCTCTCTTCTGCATGTCTCTCTTAGAGGGTAATGCCTCCCATTTTTGGTATTATTATACCCTCGGTGCTAGTCTCCTACACGGGTCCTACTGAAGGCGGGACTCGGGGGTGATTATCTCCCTTCTCACATTGCTGGCCTAGGAGGGGTACAATTTGTTGGAGGGTGTCATGACCGGGTGGTATTAGATGCTCTAGTGGAGGGATATGATTGAGTTTGGAGTTAGGAACAATTGAGGTTGCATGGGTTGGTAGGGAAACGATTTCATTCATGTTTAGCAAGTGGGGTAAACACTGGAGACCGGTAGAGACATAGGTGTTTAGGTCCCCCTATGATCTGTTGCATGGAACTTTATGTTTACAATGGATACTAACCATGGTGATACTGGTTGCAGGGTAGAGACCTGGAAAAGGATCATGCTTCATTCTTCTTTGTGATTGTGTTTGAATGGATAGACCTTGGGATAGGTTAACCTAAAATTAATAGAAGAAAACAGTAAATTAATTAATGTTGAGTCTTCCATATTCCAGGTTTAGGAGCTCTAACGGGTTCTTCTTTTGCAGGTAAGGCTCCAGGTCGACGTCCTTATCAGTTTTTCATAGATGGTGTCCAACATGCTGTGCCAGCAGATCACCTCAGGGTGGAGGTCGACGACGACGACACTTGGAGGAAGACACTCGGAGAGTTTCAGCGCCAGAGTCTGCATAAGTATGAGGGCTCCATTTCAGATGCAGTCATGGACGACTAGTTAGAGGAGGTCGAGATAGGCTTCAGTTTGATCCATGCTCAGAAAGAGCACTGGGTTTCCTTGGTTGTGACTATGTTGCGTGCAACAGGGAGGCAGCGGTGGATCATGTTCCTTGGGGATCATGAGGAGTCTGTGATCTCATGGGAGGAGTTTCGGCACAAGTTTATAGTTGAGTTCATTTCATCAACTATGAAGGTGTCCAATCATCTAGAGCTTCTTACCCTTCGACAGGGGAGCTTCAATGTTCGGGAGTTTGGAATCCATTTTAGAAAACTTCTAGGATATGCTTCAGACATGTTACCAGATGAGGAGGCTAGGGAGAGGCATTTTGAAGAGGCTTTACGTTTAGATATCCAGCGCCAGGTCACCCCATTTATGCTGAAGACATATCTTGAGGTGATGGCGAAGGAGAAGGTTGTTGAGAGGACATTGGCCAGGTCCGGATTGTCTCGAGTGGGGAATCAGCACGATTCCTCACAAAGCAGAGCTGTGGTCCAAGGTTCCAGGTTTTTAGGGAAGAAGAGTTGCCGTTCAGCCATGGGTTGGTCCCTTCACTTCCCATCTCGTTTCTCTAGAGGCAGAAACTCTCAGGCCTTTGCCAAGGGATCATGAGCTTGTTTTTCATGTGGTGTTCATGTCCATCAGCAATGGGTGTGTCCAACATTTCAGAGTAGTAATCTAGTACTAGGCTTTCCGCTCCAGGTTCCTCCTTTGAGGCAGTTCTAGCCGAGGCAGTAGCAGTAGTAGTTTGCAACAGCTTTTGATCACCAGAGGGTATATGGGGCAGGTAGAGGACAACCCCATGATGCTCTTCGTCCTCAGAGAGCAGAGCACGACCATGGTGGTGGTCGTCATCAGGGTCATAGAGGCCATGGAAGAGGCCACAGTCAGCTTCATGCTATCGTGTTGCCAGTGCTAGACGAGCCAGGTGTCGTTCGAGGTACTCATTGCTTGTTTTCTACTGTGGTGTATACCTTGTTTTATCCAGGAGCGACGCTCTACATCATATCACCAACCCTTGTCCATGCTTTTGGACATGAGGTAGAGAGGCTTCCAGTTCCGTTGGCGTTGACTACTCCAGTTAGAGGTCGAGCTGACGTGTTTGAAGTATGTAGTGATTGTGATCTAGTGTTGGGGAAAAACCGCTCTTGGGGAGATTTCCTATTTTTACAAATAAATCCATATGATGTCATCCTTAGCATGGATTGGTTGCATTAGGTGTAGGATAATGTGGATTGCTTCAAGAAGAAGATCATTTTACTTGGTGCCGATGGAGAGTAGCTGGTGTTACTTGGTGAGTGTGATCCTCGAATGGGTCATAGGTGTGTTCCATCCTTATCATCCATGATGGCCGAGTTGATGCTGGTTTCTTCATAGGTTCAGCAGTTCATGTTTCCTAGGGTCGTGGAGGAGTACCATGATGTCTTTCCAGAAGAGGATGTGGCATTACCCCCTCGATGAGAGATCGAGTTTCAGATTGAGCTACAGCCAGGATAATCTTCTATCGCTATGTCTCTGTATAGTATTACCCCTTTTGAGTTTCGAGAGCTACGTATACAGATTGATGGTCTGCTGTAGTGCAGTTTTTTTCAGCCAAGTGTGTCACCATGGGGTGCACCAGTTTTGTTCGTAAAGAAGGACAATAATAGTCTGTGGTTATGTGTTGATTATCATCACTTAAACAAAGTGACAATAAAGAACTGCTATCCTCTTCTGCAGATTGATGACTTATTCGATCAACTGAAGGGTACAAGATGGTTCTCAAATATCGACATGCGGTCAGGATATCATCAGATGTCTGTGAAGGATGAGGATATCCCGAAGACTATATTCTGTTTTTATCAAGGGCATTATGAGTTTGTTGTAATGTCATTCGGTGTGATGAATTCTCGAGCTATGTTCCTAGGATTGATTAATGTTGTGTTCCGTGCTTTCCGGGACAAGTTCATGTTCATCGATGACATCCTTGTGTACTCAATGTCGGAAGAGGAGCATGTTGAGCATCTGTAATATGTTTTGGGGGTTCTTCACCAACATCAGATATTTTGGAAGTTGTCAAAGTGTGAGTTTTGGGATCGAGAAGTCCGTTTCATGGGGCATGTTGTGTCCCAACAGGGATTGGTTGTGGATCCATCAAAGATAGAAGCTTTTGTGTCGTGGTCAGCCCTCAAGACAGTGCCAGAGGTGAGAAGATTCCTTTGCCTCACAGGATACTACCGGAGGTTCATATCCAATTTATCATAGGTTGTGACTCCTACGAAAGATTTTACCAGGAAAGATCAGACTTTTATTTGGAATAATTAGTGTCAAGAATAATTCATGTATCTAAAATAGATGTTAGTAAGTGGTCCAGCTCTTTGTCTCATAGCTGAGGGAGTCTAGTTTGATGTCTACTTCGATGCTTCACATCTGGGGTTAGGATGTTTTCTCAGGCAGCGGAGGTCAGTTGTTTTTTATGGGTCTCGGCACTTGCGTCCCCATGAACGCAATTATGCCACCCACGATCTTGAGTTGGCATCTATGGTGTTTTCTCTGATGTTGTGGAGACACTACCTCATTGGTGAGTGCTTTGTGGTGTACATCGACCAGAAGAGTTTGAGGTATGTTTTCTCCCAACGTTACTTGAACTTGCGACATCATCGGTTGATGGAGTTCTTGCATGAATACAACATAGAAATATCTTATACACCTGGAAAAGTGAATGTTGTGGATGAGGCACTGATCCAAAAGTCACACAGAGATGTTATGCGTGAATCTGGTGATCCCTGGAGAGTAATGGGGGAACATTCTTCTTTGCATCTTGATATGAGTGATGTTGGGGGTAGAGGATATATTTTTCAGATGACGGTGCAGTCATCCCTAGTGCAGAAGGTGGAAGTGTCCCAGTTGGGCGATCATGAGGTGGAGGTCTGAAGAGACTGAGTTGTTTGTGGTGAGGCCCCTAATGGGTGGTCTGAGGATGAACAACACAGAGTTTTGTATCATGGAAGACTTTTTGTTCCATTGGAGATGTGCCAGATGGTTCTCAGAGAGTTCTATTGTTCACCTCTAGGGGTACATCCTGGAATTACAAAGATGTACCGATCCTTGAAGAGTCAGTTTTGGTGGCCTGGGAGGAAGCACGCGGTTGCGGAGTTTTTGTCTTGATGTTTAGACATCCATAAGGTGATGGTCGAACACCATGTTCCTGGTGGTCTTCTCCAGCCATTAGAGATTCCTCAGTGGAAGTGGGAGGATATCTCAATGGAGTTTTTTACTAGTTTACCTCGAGCTCCGGGAGGACATGATTCTATTTGGGTGGTAGTGGGCCGTTTAACAATATCGGCCCACTTCATAGAAATCAAGGTGTCTAGCTCAGTGGATGTTTTGTAGAGGTAGTATCTGGAGGAGGTGGTGAGACTTCATGGAGTCCCAAGAACGATCATTTCCAATCGAGATCCTTGTTTTACCTCCAGGGTGTGGAAAGGTCTCTAACATGCTTTTGGTTCTCAGCTATGTCTTAGCACTTCTTTTCATCCTCAAATGGATGGTCAGATGGAGCAAACCATCCAGACTCTTGAAGACAAGTTACACTCTTCTGCTCATGATCTTGGAGGCTCATGGGAGAGGAACTTACCCTTGGTGGTGTTCTCTTACAATAATAGTTTTCACTCCACCATTGGTATGGATCTGTTTGAAAACTTGTATGGCCGAACTTTCCGTTATCCCTTTTGATGGACTGGGGTTTGAGAGTCAGCAATTCTCGGGTAGGAACTAGTGCAGAATACAACAGAGATGGTTCAGGTGATTCGTGAGAGGATGAAGACAGCGCAAGATCATCAGAAATCATATGTCGATCAAAGGAGGAGACCCTTAGAGTATAATGTTGGGGATCATGTGTTCTTGAAGGTGACTCCCCATCGTGGGCAGTAGTTGTTTGGTCTTGGGAGTAAGTTTTATCCATGCTTTGCTGGGCCTTTCGAGGTGTTAACTCGTGTTGGAGATGTGGCGTATCGAGTAGCACTTCCCCTGTAGATGAGTCAGATACATTACATTTTCTATGTATCATAGCTCTGTCGTTACCTTCATGACGAATTTCACATCATTGAATGGGGAGAGATCTATGTTGATGATGATGCCTCCTTTTAAGAGTTACCTGTGGAGATCCAAGACCGCAAGGATAAGGTGTTACGCGGCATTCCATCCCCTTAGTTCGTGTCATGTGGAAACACAGTGGCATGGCGGAGAGTACATGGGAACGTCAGTCATAGATATGTTCTTAGTACCGAGAGTTTTTTAATTTTTATCTCTTTTTGCGTCTCAATGTATTTGGTGTGGTTACGAAACCTTCGTGTTTATGAGATGGATCCCTTTTTTGTGTTTCTGGCGTGAACTCTTTTGAGAGGTATCTTGGTGGGTGGTTATTTAGACCCTGTTTTGTTTTCACCTTTTGTGGGATTTGGATTCTCAAGGACGCGAATGTTTTGAGAGGTATCTGATGTAATGGCTCGGAGCTCTCCGGTCCATTCCATTTTGAAAATGTGGTGTCGGAGGTGTCCTGGAAGGTCAAGGTGGCTTAGGGTGCGTTTTGGTGGACTTTTAAGGAAATCTAATGTGTTATGGCCTTCGCACGAGAGGCGCACGGTTTTCATAAACCGTGCGGCCAAACCAGGCAAGGCAGGTCATGGAGGTAGTGGCTAATGCACGGTTAGTGCACATTTTTTCAAACCATGCGGACTAACTGTGTGAGGAGTGATTGTCGAGGAAGAAGCTACCGCACGATTAGCGTAAGCTTTGTTAAACTGTGCGGACTAATCGTGCAGACACTTAAAGTTATATCCAAAAATTGTGGATCTAACTCGTTTTTCCTTTAATCACCTCTTTTAAGACCCTAATCGGCCATAAATCGGGATTACCCATCCTTGGAGGTGGAAGAACCTCTCCCAAGCTTCTTGGAGGTGATTTGTATGCTTCTCTTTGCAAATCGAAGCCATCATCCAAAGGGATGTGATCTTTTTGTTTGGTTTCATAGGTCTACCTAGATCTCCTCCTATTATTCTCTCGTCTTCTTAGATCTATCCTCGTTATGGGTAGATCTAGGTGTCTGGATGTCTTCAGTGATGAGATTTGGTCTTGGATGTGTTAGGAGAGGAGATCTAAGGAGGATTCGTAGAGAATCGACTTGGTTTCTTGAGTGTTCCTTGACCGTTGAGGTAGTGGATTTGAGGATTCCCTATTTTTTTATGTGAAATCATAGATTTATTATGTTTTGGCAATTGGATCACAATAAAATTGACCTAATTAAATACTTGTACTGGATTAAAAGAATTTTTTTGATTGCATGTGTTGCTTTGTACCGTGATAACAGTTTGCCTATTGATTTGCTAGATAGTGTGATATCTATGTGTTTCTTGTTTTCATGTTGTTCATGATGAATTGATAAAGAATGTAAAGTCATAATTAATTGATAATTAATTTGCTACAGATAAAGAGGCATGCGAAGGAATCAAGTTTTTGTTGGTTCTTGATGATTAAGTTTTCATAGTAAGCAAGATTAATCTTTGTGATAGCTATGATAGCTTTTTGGTTAGGTTTCCCGTAGTTGGAACCTACCAATAGTGAACTGGATGCCTTGTTAAAGGTCCAAGAGCCCATTTTATGGGATGATTGTTTTTCCTGCTGCTTGTGCTATGATGTGACCTTGGAGGGGTGTTGTTCTATGTGGAGGTAGGGCGGCCTTGTGCTTGTGGCATCAGATGATACCTAGAGTTGCGAGATGCATCGGTTTATTCATATGGGTGTCGGGGAGGACATTATGGATGATGGTATGGGATGGATGTGCTGGCTAGATGTTTGGCGTTTTGATTGGTTGTCATCTGCTTTACTTTTCCCCTACTGATCAAGGCAGCTGGTTTTGATTACCCTTCATCTGTAATGGGTGAAGACGCATGGGGTATGCCACTTGCTTTCGGTGTTTAGTCTCTCAATGGAGAATGGGCCTACACACATGCTATAGGTGGAAAATAAACAGCATTTAGTATATCTACTCACTGTGTTGAGCCCCCTTGTGTTTAGAATCTTAGGATTCTTTTCTAGAATGCCTGGGAGTATGGGAAAGTAATTTTGAAATGAATGTTTGATTAAATGGTGATAATCCACGGGGATTGAGATGCTAGAATTTAATGGTGATGTTATAAATTTAAAGGAGCATAAAATCTTTAATGTGATGCCAAGAATGTTTAAATGTGGTTCTTGTTCATTGTTAATTAACGTACAAAGAATTAATTAACGTAAATTAGAAAAGATGAAAAAGGGAATGAAGTAACCTAATGATGTTCTCTAACAGGTTGTGTGCATATAGGATGCCTAGTCTTAGAAATAGCAGCCCGGAGTCTGAGAGACACTAGCTGTAGTTGAGGCTAAGACTAGGTTATGCCCATAGTGTGGTAGTGAGTTATATATGTTCTATACTTTGTGTGTTTCTATATAATAATCCACCATGTCGGTATGGGCAACTGACACCCCAGGGATTCTGAGCCCTAGGGGCGTGTTTTCCCCAATATTCTGATGGGAGGATGAATGGCTGACTACCCACTTTGACCCCGCTCTCTTCTCTTGGTAGATACTAGTGCCATTGGCACAGCAGTTAGTTTTCCTCATAATGTGTGTAGAGGGCTGTAATGTCTTGTTTTTATCTCCATACATATATGATGGATTTATTATCCAATGGACTACTATAGGTGTAACATGTATAGGCTGTGATGGGTTGAAGATCCTTACTCGGTGTATGAGCTATAATGGATTGAGGCGCAATAACTGATGTATGATATATGTTATGTGGGGTTTGGTGGCTCCCGGAACCTACCTAGTTACTTTTGGTTGTGAGGATGGTGTGGAGCTTAGCCCAGGGTCTGTGGGAAAGCCTTTGTGGTGCATGTGGTGCAGATTGTGGAGCATAGCCCTAGTTTATACGGGTAAGCTTTTGGAGAGAGATGCACAGGATGTATGTCGTTGGGGAAAAGCAGAAAACTAGTGGGGAAGTAGTATTGGGTTACCCTTGATATTCTTTACTATATGATATATTCTTGTATACGTTACATGGTGAGATTATCCATGGTGATGTTGGGAACATAGTATACCTTTTTAGGTGACGAGTTAGATTCACTTGTTGTACACTTTTCATTAGCATTGTTTCTTTACTTTTTCAAGAGTGGATTCATGGAGGATCCTACAGAGTATACTGCTATACTCACCCTACATATATATAAACTGTTTTTCAGGTCACTTGGAGTAGGTTGGAGATTAGGCTCTTTACTACAAGCTTGTGGTTGCAAGAGCTGTTCGGGCTTGTGATCGCTGCTGTTTTACTTTCTTCTGGGTACTTGTAGTTTCCCATTCAATTTTTGTACCTTTTTCATGGAATTTATTATATGTAATTGGTTTTCTTTTATAATTTTAGTTGGATTTGGTTGCTGTCTATCTTGTCTCTCTCTTCCGAAAGTCTCTCTTAGAGGGTAATGCCACCCATTTGTGTGTTTATTATACCCTTGGTGATAGTCGCCTACCCGGGGCCTACTCGAGGCGGGACATGGGGTTCATTATCTCTCTTTTCACATTACCGGCCTAGGAGGGGTATACATTGTGCGTAGGGTGTCGTGAAAGAGTGGTATCATAGGCTCTAGTTGAGGGATATGATGGAGTCTCGAGTTAGGCACAGGCGAGGTTGCAATGGTTGGTAGGGAAATGGTGCCATTCATGTTTAGCATATGCGATAAACACTAGAGACCAGCATAGACATAGGTGTTTACGGCCCCCTATGATCTGTTGCACTGACCTTTACATTTAAAATGGCTACTATAAAATGTGATACTGGTTGCAGGGTAGAGACCTAGGAAAGAATAATTCATCATTCTTATTTGTTTCTATGTTTGAATCGGTAGACCTTGGGATAGGTTATCCTAAAATGAATGAAATAAAACAATAAATAAATTAATGTTGAGTCTTCCATATTCCAGGCTTATGAGCTCTAACGGTTTGTTCTTTTGTAGGTATGGATCCATGTTAACATCCTCGTCAGGTTTGCGTAGATGATATACAGCAGGCTATCCCAGAAGATCGCCGCTGGGTGGAGGTCGACAAGGACGACACTTGGAGGAAGACACTCTGAGAGTTTCAGCGCCAGAGTCTGCAAAAGTATGAGGGCTCCGTTTCCGATGTATTCATGGAAGACTGATAGGAGGAGGTCGAGATAGGCTTCAGTTTGATATGTGTGTGGAAGGAGCAATGGGTGTCTTTGGATGTGACGATGCTGCATGGAGCAATGAGGTAGTGGTGGATCTTGTTCCTTGGGGATCGTGAGGAGTATGTGATCTCATGGGAGGAGTTTCAGGACAAGTTTAGAGTAGAGTTCCTTTCTCCGACTGCGAAGGCGTCCAGTCATTAGGAGCTTCATGTTCTTTGACAGGGGAGATCTAGTGTTTGGGAGATTGGAATCCATTTTAGGAACCATCTATGATATGCTTCGGTACTATTACTAGACGAGGAGGCCAGGGCGAGGCATTTTGAAGAGGCTTTGCATCCAGAGATCCTATCCCAGGTCACCCCATTTATGATGAAGACATGTCTTGACATGATGGTGAGGGCGAAGGTTGTGGAGAGGAATTTGGCCAGGACAGAATCGTCGCGATAGGGGAATCAGCACGATTTCACACGGAGCAGAGCTGTGGTCTGAGGTTCCTGTTTTCAGGGAATAAGAGTTTATGTTCAGCCGAGGGTAGGTCCCAACCCTTCCCATCTCGTTTCACTGGAGGAAGCAACTCTCAGGCCTTTTCCAAGGTATCATGTTCTTTTTTTCATGTGGTGGTCATGGCCATCAGCAACGGGAGTGCCCGACCATTCAGAGTAGTCATCGTGTACCGGGCAATCTGCTCAGGGTTCCTCCATTGAGGTATTTCCAGCCGAGGCACCAGCAACAATAGTTTATAGCAGGTTTTGATCACTAGAGGGTAGATGGGGTAGGAAGAGGATAGACCCATGATGCTCTCTATCCTTAGAGAGTAGAGCATGTCCATGGTTGTGGTCTTTATCAGGGTCAGAGAGGCCATGGAGGAGGCCGTGGTCAGCTTCATGTTGTAGCATTGCCAGCGCCAGACGAGCCAGATGTCATTTGAGGTACCCTTTTATTGTTTTCTACCTGGTTGAATGCCTTGTTTTATTCAGGAGAGACACACTCCTTCAGTGATCTAGTTTTGACTGCACCAGTTGGAGGTCGAGCTGACTTGTTTGAAGTATGTAGAGACTGTGAGCTAGTTTTGGGGAAGCACTGCTCTTGGGGAGATTTCTTATGTTTACGAATACAACCATATGATGCCATACTCATCAGGAATTGGTTGTATTCAGTGCAGTCTATTGTGGATTCCATGAATAATAATGTTGTATTACTTGGTGCTGATGGTGAGAAACTGGTGTTTTTTTGTGAGAGAGATCCTCGGATGGGTCATAGGTGCATTCCTTCCTTATCGTCCATGATGACTGAGTTGATGCTAGGTTCTTCAGTGGTTCAGCAGTTGGTGTTTCCTAGGGTCGTGTAGGAGTACCCTGATGTCTTTCCAGAAGAGGTTGTGGCATTACCCCCTCGACGAGAGATCGAGGTTGGGATCGAGCTACAGGCAAGAGCATATCCTATTTCTACGTCCATGTATAGGATGACCCCTTGTGAGTTTCGAGAGCTACGTATACATCTTGATGGTCTGTTGCAGTGCGGTTTTGTTCGGCCATGTCTGTCACCATGGGGTGCACCAGTTTTGTTAGTAAAGAAGGCCGATGGTAGTCTGCGGTGGTGTGTCGATTATCATTTCTTAAACAAAGTGACAATAAATAACTGATATCCACTTAAATGGAATGATGACTTATTTGATCAACTGAAGGGTGCAATTTGGATCAAAAATATAGACTTGAAGTCATAATATCATCAGATGAGTGTGAAAATGAGGATATCCCGAAGACTACTTTCTGTTGTCGTCATAAGCATTATGAGTTCATTGTAATGATGTTCATCATGAAGAATGCTACAGCTGTGTTACTGGGATTGATTAATGCTGTGTTCCGTGAGTTCCTGGACATGTTAGTGGTAGTCTTCATCGATGACATCCTTGTGTACTCCATGTCCGAAGAGGAGCATGTGGAGCATCTACGATCCATTTTGGGAGTTCTTCACCAATATCATCTATTTGGGAAGTTGTTGAAGTGTGAGTTTTGGGCTCGAGAATTCCATTTCTTTGGGCATGTTGTGTTCCAATAGGGAGTAAATGTGGATCTATAGAAGATATAAGTTGTTGTGTCTTGGGAATCCCCCAAGACAGTGTCATAGGTGAGAAGTTTCCATGGGCTCTTAGGATACTACATGTGGTTCATATCCAATTTATCATGGGTTGAGACTCCTCTGATAGCTTTGACCAGGAAAGATCAAGTTTTGATATGGACTGATCAGTGTCAGGAAGCTTTCGTGTATCTAAAGTTGAAGTTAGTAAGTGCGTTAGTTCTTTGTCACCCAGCTGATGAAGTCTAGTTTGATGTCTTCTGTGATGCTTCGGATCTGGGGTTAGGTTGTGTTCTCATGCAGCATAGGTCAGTTGTTTCTTATGGGTCTCTTTAGTTGCATCCCCATGAATGCAACTACGCAACCCACGATCTTGAGTTCGTAGTCGTTGTGTTTTCTAAGAAGTTGTGGATACATTACATCATTGGTGATCACTTTGTGGTCTTCACCAACCATAAGAGTTTGAGGTATGTTTTCTCCCAGCGTGACTTGAACTTGCGACAGTGTCGTTGGATGGACTTATTGCATGAATACGACTTCTAAATATCGTATACACCTGGAAAAGGGAATTTTGTTGATGATGCACTGAGCCGAAAGTCACCCAGTGATTCTGTGCGTGAATATGGCAATTCCTGGAGAGTAATAGAGGAACTGTCATCTTTGCATCTTGATATGAGAGATGATGGGGGTAGAGGCTGTCTTTTTCAGATGGCGGTGTAGTCATCCCTGGTGCATAAGGTGGAATTCTACAAGTTGGGGGATAATGAGGTGTAGGTCTGGAGAGACCGAGTTGTCTGTGGTGAGGCCCCTGATGGTTGGTCTGAGGGTGAACAACACATAGTGTTGAATCATGGAAGTATTTTTGTTCCCTTGGTGATGTGCGAGATGGTTCTCGGAGTGTTTTATATTTCACCTCTAGTGCGACATCATGGGGTGACAAAGATGTACCAATCCTTGAGGAGTCTGTTTTGGTGGCTTAGGCTGAAGCGCACGGTTGCAGAGTTTGTTTCTCGATGTTTAGTCTGCCAGAAGGTGAAGGCGGAACACCGTGTTCCTAGTTGTCTTCTCCAACCATTAGAGATTCCTCAGTGGAAGTGGGAGGATATCTCACTGTACATTTTTACTAGTTTACCTCGAGCTCCAAGGGGACACGATGCTATTTGGGTGGTAGTGGACCATTTAACAAAATTGGCCCACATCACAGAGATCAAGGAGTCAAGCTCAGTGGATGTTTTGTAGATGTAGTATCTAGAGGAGGTGGTGGGATTTCATGAAGTCCCAATGAAGATCATTTCTGATCGAGATCCACGTTTTACATCCAGGGTGTGGAAAGGTCTCCAACATGCTTTCTGTTCTCAGCTATGTATTAGCACTGCTTTTCATCCTCAAATAGATGGTCAGACGGAGCGAACCATCCAGACTCTGGAAGACCTATTACGCTCTTGTGTTCTTGATTTTGGAGGCTCATGGGAGAGGCAAATACACTTGGTAGAGTTCTCTTAAAATAATAGTTTTCACTCCACCATTGGTATGGCGCCGTTTGAAGGCTTGTATGGCTGACCATTTCATTCTCCATTGTGTTGCACTGGGGTGGGAGAGTCAGCAATTCTCGGACCATAACTATTGCAGAATACAACAGAGATGGTTTAAGTGATTCCTGAGAGGATGAAGATAGTGAAAGATCATCATAAATCAAATTACAATCAAAGGAGGAGACCCATAGAGATTAATGTTGCGGATCATGTTTTCTTGAAGGTTACTCGCCATCATGGGCAGCTCAGGTTTGGTCATGGGGGTAACATTTCTCCCCACATTGTTGGGAATTTCGAGGTGTTCACTCGTGTTGGAGTTGTTGTGTATCTAGTAGCACTTACCCTGAAGATGAGTCGGATAGATGACATTTTCCAATTATCACAGCTCCTTCGTTACCATTATGACGACACTCACATCATTGATTGGGGAGAGATCGATGTTGATGATGATTCCACCTTTGAGGAGCGACCTGTGGAGATCCAAGACTGCAAGAATAAGGTGTTTCACAAGCATTAAATCCCCTTAGTTAGTGTCTTTTGGCAACACGGTGGCATGGAGGAGAGTACATGGGAATGTGAGTCACAGATACGTGCTCAGTACCCAGAGTTGTTTAATGTTTAGCTCTTTTTGTGTCTCAATGTAATTGGTGTGGTCATGAAACCGTCTTGTTAATGAGATGGATCCCTTTGTTATTTTTTTGGCTTGCTGTTCCAACCCTCTTTCATTTTCTCTTTAGGTTGGTTTTGGAATCTTGAGGATGAGAATGTTTTGAGAGGTATCTGATGTAATGGCCTGGACCGCTCGGGTCCATTACTTTGTGAAAATGTGGTGTTAGAGGTGTTCTGGAATGTCAAGGTGGCTGGGGGTGCATTTGGGTAGAATTTTAAGGGAACTTAAAGGGTTATGGCCTTCGCACGGGAGGGGCACGATTTTCATAAACCATGCAGCCAAACCGTGAATGGCTAGTCTTGGAGGCAGTGTCTAACGCATGGTTAGTGCTCGATTTTTCTAACTATGCATTAACCATGCGGGCACTTAATGTAAGATCCAAAAATTGTGGATCTAATTGGATTTCCTTTAATCACCTCTTTTAAGCCCCTAATCGGCCATAACTCGGGATTACCCATCCTTGGAGGTGGAAGAACCTCTACCATGCATTTTGGAGGTGATCCGGAGGCTTCTCTTCATGAATCGAAGCCATTTTCTCGAGGTATGTGATCCTTTAGTTTGGTTTCTTAGTTCAACCTAGATCTTCTCCTACTCTTCTCTAATCTTCTTAGATCTATGCCCGTTATGGGTGGATATAGGTGTGTGGATGTCATTTGGGAGAAGATTTGGTCTTGGTTGTGTTAGGAGTGGAGATCTAAGGAGGATTCATGGGGAATCGACCAGGTTTCTTTAGTGTTCCTTGACTGTTGAGGTAGGGGATTTGTGGATTCTCTATTTGATTATGTTCAATCGTAGAGATATCATGTTTTAGCCTTTGGATCACAATTAAATTATCTAAATAAATTCTTGAACCGGATTAAAATAATTGGTTTGATCGCATGTGTTGCTTTGTATCGTGATAATGGTTTGCCTCTTGATTTTCTAGATAGCGTGATATCTATGTCTTACATGTTAGAATGTTCTTTATGATGAATTGATAAATAACTTAAAGCCGTAATTAATTGATAATTAATTGGCTAATGATAAAGAGGCATGTGAACGCATCTGGTTGTTGTTGGTGCTTGTTGATTAAGTTGGCATAGTAAGAATTTTTAATCTTTGTGATAGCTATGATAGCTTTTTGGTTAGGTTTCCCGTAGTTGTAACCAACCATTAGTGAACTGGTTAACTCAAGAGGGGTTAATGAACTTGTTGTTGATTAAAGATAATGGCTCATAGGGTTTTGAGTTACCCACTTGCTTGTAAGGCCGAATGCCTTGTGGTTTGGATCCATGAGTGCTCATTATGTATGAAGGTTGGATGCCTTATCAAAGGGCCAAGAGCCCATTTGATGTGATGATTGTTTTTCCTACTGCTTGTGCTGTGATGTGACCCTAGAGGGGTGTTGTGTTATGTGGAGGTAGGGAGGCCTTGTGGATGTGGTAGTAGATGACGCCTAGAGTGGCGATATGAATCAGTTTATGCATATGGGTGTTGGGGAGGACACCAGGGATGATGGTATGGGTTGGATGTGCTGGATGGATGTTTGGCGGTCTGATTGGTTGTTATCTTCTTTACTTTTCCCCCACTTTTCCAGGAAGCTGGTTTTGCATACCCTTCTTCCGAAAGGGGTGAAGATGTGCGAGGTATGCCACGTGATTTCTGTGTTTAGCCTCTCGAGGGAGAATGGGGCTACACACTTGCTATAGGTGGAAATGAATCGACGGGTAGTATATCTACTCACCATGTTGATCCCCCTTGTGTTTAGAATCCTAGAATTCTTTCCTAGAATTCCTGGGAGTATGGGAAAGTAATTCTGAAAAGAATGTTTGATTAAATGGTGATAATCCATGGGGATGTAGATGCTGGAATTTAATGGTGATTTTATAACATTAAAGGAATAGTAAATCATGAATGTGATTCCATGGAAGTTTAAATTTAGTTTTTGTTCATGGATAATTAACATGAAAAAAATTAATTAACATAAAGTTGAATTGATGAAAAAATGAATGAATTAACCTAATGATGTTCTTTAACTAGTTGTGTGCTTATAGGATGCCCAGTCATAGAAATAGCAGCCCGAAGTCCGAGAGACGTTAGCTGCAGTTGAGGCTCAGACTAGGTTATGTCCATAGTGTGGTTGCCTGATATATATATTCTATAATTTTTTTTGTTTTTATACACTACTTCACCCTGTCGGTAAGGGAAAATGAAACCCCAGGAATTCTGAGCCCCGTGGGTGTTTTCCCCAACATTCTGATGGGAGGATGAATTTCTGACTACCCCCGTTGACCCTGCTCTCTTCTCTTGGTAGATACAAGTGTCGTGGGCATAGCAGATAGTTTTCCCCATATATGTGTGTAGAGGGCTATAATTGCTTGTGGTTATTTCCACAGATATATTCTTGATATATTATCCTATGGACTACTATATGTGTAACATGTATAGGTTGTGATGGCTTTAGGATCCTTACTCAGTGTATGAGCTATAATGGTTTGAGGTACAATACACGATGTATGATATACATTATGTGGGCTTTGGTGGCTCCCGAAACCTACCTGGTTACATTTCTTGTGAGGATGGTGTGGAGCTTAGCCCAGGTGTCTGTGGGAAAGCCTTTGTGGTGCATGTGGGGAAGATTGTGGATCTTATCCCTAGTTTATACGGGTAAGCTTTTGGAGGGAGATTCACATGCGGTATGTCGCAGGGGAAAAGCAGCAAACCAGTGGGGAAGTAGTAGTGGGGTACCCTTGATATTCATTAATATATGATATATTCTTGTATGTGTTACTTAGTGAGAGTATCAATGGTTATGTTGGGAACATAGTATACCTTTTTAGGTGACGAGTTAGTTTCACTTCCTGTTCACTGTGATTTAGCATGGTTTCTTACTTTTTCCCAAGAGGCTTCAGGGAGGATCCTACTAAGTACACCGTTATACCCACCCTGTGTATATATAAACTGTTTTTCAGGTCACTTGGGGTAGGTTGGAGATCAATCTAGTTACTACCAGCTTGTGGTTGAAGGAGCTGTTCGGGCTTGTGATCACTGATTTTTAGCTTTCTTTTGGGTACTTGTAGTTTCCCTTTCAGTTGTTGTACCTTTTTCATGGAATTTTATATATGTAATTGGCTTTATTTTATAATTTCAGTTGGAGTTGGTTGGTTTCTATCTTATCTCTCACTTCCGCATGTCTCTCTTAGAGGGCAATGCCTCCCATTTTTGTGTTTATTATACCCTCAGTGCTAGTCGCCTACAAGGGGCCTACTGGAGGCGGGACTCGGGGGTCATTATCTCCCTTCTCACATTTCCAGCCAAGGAGGGGTACACTTTGTGTGGAGGGTGTCGTGACAGAGTGGTATTAGAGGCTATAGTTGAGGGATATGATTGAGTTTGATGTTAGGCACAAGTGAGGTTGTATGTGTTGGTAGGGAAATGGTGTCATTCATGTTACAAGTGGGGTAATCACTAGAGACATGAATATACATATGCGTTTACGCCCCCCTATGATATATTGCACGGACCAATAAGTTTACAATGGCTACTAAACAAGGTGATACTGGTTGTAGGGTAGAGACCTAGGAAATGATCATGAATCATTCTTCATTGTGCCTTTGGTTAAATGGTTAGACCTTGGGATAGGTTAACCTAAAATGAATGAAAGAAAACAATAAATTAATTAATGTTGAGTCTTCCATATTCCAGGTGTAAGAGATCTAATTATTTTTTATTTTGCAGGTATGGCTCCAGGTCGACGTCCTCATCAGGTTTGCGTAGATGATTACTAGAAGGTTTTCCCAGAAGATCGTCGTAGGGTGGAGGTCGACACCGACGACACTTGGAGGAAGACACTACGAGAGTTTCAGCGTCAGACTTTGTAGAAGTACGAGGGCTTTGTTTCATATACAGTCACAGAAGATGGGTTGGAAGAGGTCGAGATAGGCTTCAGTTTGATCTGTTATCCAAAGGAGCACTGGGTGTCTTTGGTTGTGACGATGCTGCGTGGAGCAGCCAGAAGGTGGTGGATCTTGTTCCTTGGGGATCTTGAGGAGTCCGCGATCTCATGGGAGGAGTTTCAAGACAACTTAAGAGTTGTGATACTTTCTTCGACTACGAAGGCATCCATCGTAAGGAGCTTCTTACCCTTCGACCGGTGAGCTCCAGTGTTCAGGTGCCTGGAATCCATTTTAGGAACCTTCTACGATATGCTTCGGACCAGTTACCAGATGAGGAGGCCACGACGAGTTATTTTTAAGAGGCTCTGTGTCCAGAGATCCAGCGCCAGGTCACCCCATTTATGCTGAAGACATATCTTGAGGTTATGGAAAGAGAGGAGGTTGTTGAGAGTACATTGGATAGGACTAGGTCGTCACGGGAGGGGAATCAACACGATTCCTTATATATTAGAGTTGTGGTCTGAGGTTCCCAGTTTTCATGGAAGAAGAGTTTATGTTCAGCCGGGGGTAGGTTCCATCCTTTCCCATCTCGTTTCTCTGGAGGCAGCAACTATCAGGACTTTTCCAAAGGATCAGGCATTTGTTTTTATTGTTTTGGTTGGGGCCATCATCAATGGGAGTGCCCAACCTTACAGAGCAATCATCGTGTACCGGGAGCACCACTCGAGGTTACTCATTTTAGGTAGTTCCAACCGAGGCAGTAGCAGCAGCATTTTTCACCAGCTTTTGATCACCAGAGGGTAGATGGGGTAGGTTGAGGACAACCCCATGACACTCTCCTTAATTATAGAGCAGATCACGACCATGGTGGTGGTCTTCATCAGGGTCAGAGAGGCCATGGAGGAGGATGTGGAAAGCTTCATGCTCTAGCATTGCCAATGAAAGACGATCCAGATGTCGTTCGATGTACCATTTTATTCTTTTCTACCTTGGTGTATTCCTTGTTTTATTCAGGAGAGACACATTCCATCATATCACCTAAACTTGTCCTTGCTTTGGGACTTGAGGTAGTGAGGCTTCCAGTGCCCTTAGCATTGACTACACCAGTTGGAGGACGAGCTGACCTGTTTGAAGTATGTAGAGACTATGAGCTAGTTTTGGGGAACATCGCCCTTGTGGATATTTCCTATGTTTACGAATACAACCATATGATGTCATCCTCGGCATGGATTGGTTGTATATGGTGCAGGCTATTGTGTATTTTTTCAAGAAGACGATCATTTTACTTGGTGCCGATGGAGAGCAGCTGGTGTTTTTTGGTGAGAGATATCCCCGAATGGGTCATAGGCATTTTCCATCTTTATCGTCCATGATGACCGAGATGATTCTAGGTTATTCAGATGTTCAGCAGTTGTTGTTTCCTAGGGTCATGTAGAATTACCCTGATGTCTTTCCAGAAGAGGTTGTTGCATTACCGCCACGACGAGAGATCGTGTTTGGGATCTAACAACTGCTAGGAGAATCTCCTATCTCTGTGTCTCTGTATAGGATTACCCCTTCTGAGTTGCGAGAGCTACGTATATAGCTTGATGGTCTGTTGGAGTGTGGTCTAGTTTGACCAAGTGTGTCACCATGGGGTGCACCCGTTTTGTTCGTAAAGAAGGCCGACGGTAGTCTGTGGTTGTGTGTCGATTATCGTCGCTTTAACAAAGTGACCATAATGAATTTCTATCCTCTTCTATGGATTGATGACTTATTCGATAACCTGAAGGGTGAATGTTGGTTCTCAAAGATCAACTTTCGGTCTGGATATCATCAGATGCGTGTGAAGGATGGGGATATCCTGAAGACTGCTTTCTGTTGTCTTCATGGGAATTATGAGTTTGTTGTAATGTTGTTTGACGTAACGAATGCTCTATCTGTGTTCTTGTGATTGATTAATGTTGTGTTCTTTGTGTTCTTGGACAAGTTCGTGGTAGTCTTCATCGATTGAATCCTTGTGTACTCCATGTCTGAAGAGGACCATGTTGAGCATCTGCGATCTGTTTTTGGAGTTCATCTCCAACATCAACTATTTGGGATGTTGTTGAAGAGTGAATTTTGGGCTCGATAAGCCTGTTTTATGGGGCATGTTCTTTCCAAATAGGGAGTATATGTGGATCCATCGAAGATAGATGCTTTTGTGTCCTGGGCAGCCAGCAAGACAGTTTTAGTGGTGAGAAGTTTCCTTGGTCACACATGATACTATAGGAGGTTCGTATCCAATTTCTCACGGGTTACGACTCCTATGAAAGCTTCGACTAGAAAATATCAGGCTTTCATATAGAATGATTAGTGTTATGATGCTTTCATGTATCTAAAATAGAAGTTAGTAAGTGATCTGGTTCTATGTATCCCAGCAGAGGGAGTCCAGTTTGATGTCTTCTACGATGCTTTACATTTGGGGATAGGTTGTGTTCTCATACAGTGGAGGTCAGTTGTTTCTTATGGGTCTTGGAAGTTGCGTCCCCATGAAAGAAACTATTCCACCCATGATCGTGAGTTGGCAGTCGTGGTGTTTTCTCTGATGTTGTGGAGACATTACCTCATTGGGAGCGCTTTGTGGTCTTCACCAACCATAAGAGTTTGAGGTATGTTTTCTACCAGTGTGACTTGAACTTGTGACAACATCGGTGGATGGAGTTCTTGCATGAATACGACATTGAAATATCGTATACTCCTGGAAAAGGGAATGTTGTGGCTGACGCACTGAGCTGAAATTCACGATGTGATGCTGTGCGTGAATCTGGTGTTTCCTGAAGTGTAATGGAGGAACTGTCATCTTTGCATCTTGATATGAGAGAAGTTGGGGGTAGAGGCTGTCTTTTTCAGATGATGGTGCATTCATCCCTGGTGTAGAAGTTGGAAGTGTCCCAGTTGGGGGATCATGAGGTGGAGGTCTGGAGAGATAGAGTTGTTTGTGGTGAGGCCCCTGATGGGTGGTCTAAGGATGAACAACACAGAGTGTTGTATCATGGAAGGATTTTTGTTCCCACGGCGATGCACGAGATGGTTCTTATAGAGATTTATAGTTCCCCTCTCGTGGTACATCCTAGCGTGAAAAAGATGTACCGATCCTTGAGAAGTCAGTTTTGGTGGCCTGGGCTGAAGCGCGCGGTTGCAGAGTTTGTGTCTCAATGTTCAGTCTTCCAGAAGGTGAAGACTGAACACTGTGTTCCTAGTGTTCTTATCTAGCCATTAGATATTCCTTAGTGGAAGTGGGAGGATATCTCAATGTAATTTTTTATTATTCACCTTGAGCTCCGGGAGGACACGATGCTATTTGGGTTGTAGTGGACTGTTTAACAAAATCTACCCACTTCATTGCAATCAAGGAGTCGAGCTAAGTGGATGTTTTGTCGAGGTAGTATCTGGAGGAGGTGGTGAGACTTCATGGAGTCCCAAGGATGATCATTTTATATCGAGATCCTTGTTTTACCTCCAGGGTGTGGAATAGTCTCCAACAAGCTTTTGGTTCTAAGTTATGTCATAACACTACTTTTCATCCTCAAACGGATGGTCAGACGGAGCGAACCATCCATACACTTGATGACATGGTATGCTCTTGCGTTCTTGATTTTGGAGGCTCATGGGATAGGAACATACCATTGGTGGAGTTCACATACAATAAAAAATTTCACTCCACCATTGGTATGGCGCCGTTTTAAGCCTTGTATAGCCGACATTGTCGTTCTCCGTTGTGCTGGACTAGGGTTGGTGAGTCAGCAATTCTCAGCCTGGAACTAGTACATAATACAACATAGATGGTTCATGTGATTCTTGAGAGGATGAAGACAATGCAAGATTGTAAGAAATCATATGCCGATCAAAGGAGGAGACACATAGAGTTTAATGTTGGGTATCATGTGTTCCTGAAGGTGAATCCCCATCATGGGAAGTTGTGGTTTGGTCATGGGAGTATGCTTTCTCCCTTCTTTGTTGGGCCTTTCGAGGTGTTAACTTGTGTTGGATCTGTGGCGTATCGAGTAGCACATCCCCCACAGATGAGTCAGATACATGACATTTTCCATGTATCGCAGCTCCGTTGTTACCTTCATGACGACTCTCACACCATTTATTGGGGAGAGATCAATGTTTATGATGGTGCCACCATGGAGGAACGACCTGTGGAGATCCAATACTGCAAGGATAAGGTGTTGCATGGGCATTACATCCCCTTAGTTCGTGTCTTTTGGCGACACGGTGGAAAGGATGAGAGTATATTGGAACGTGAGTCACATATATGTGCTCAGTACCCAGAGTTGTTTAATGTTTATCTCTTTTCGTGTCTCAATGTAATTGGTGTGGTTATGAAACCTTCGTGTTTATGAGATGGCTCCCTTTGTTTTTTTGTGGCTTCCTCTCTTTTGAGAGGTATCTCGATGGCTAGTTGGTTAGACCCAGTTTGGTTTTCTCTTTAGGGGGGTTTTGGATTCTCGAGGGAGAGAACATTTTGAGAGGTATATGTTGTAATGGCATGGACCTCTCTGGTCCATTACAGTGTGAAAATGTGGTGTTGGAGGTGTTCTGTAAGTTCCAGGTGTCTTGGGGTTCATTTGAGTGGGATTTTAAAGGAATCTAAAGGGTTATGGCCTTCGCACGGGAGGCACACAGTTTGCATAAATCGTGTGGCGAAACTGTGCAAAGCTAGTCCTGGAGGCAGTGTCTAATGCAGGGTTAGTGTACGATTTTTCTAACCATGCAGACTAACCGTGCGAGGTGTGATTGTCGAGGCAGAAGCTACCGCATAGTTAATTCACAGTTTGTTAAACCATGTGGACTAACCGTGCCATCACTTAATGATAGATCCAAATATTGTGGATCTAACACTTTTTTCCTTTAATCACCTCGTTTAAGCCCCTAATCGGCCATAACTTGGGATTACCCATCCTTGAAGGTTGAAGAACCTCGCCCAAGCATTTGGGAGGCGATCTGGAGGCTTCTCTTCGCGAATCGAAGCAATTTTCTCAAGGAGTGTGATCCTTTTGTTTGGTTTATTAGGTCTACCTAGATCTTCTCCTCCTCTTCTCATGTCTTCTTAGATCTATGATCGTTATTGGTAGATCGTGGTGTGTGGATATCGTTTGTGATGATATTTGTTCTTGGCTGTGTTAAGAGAGGAGATCTAAGTGGGATTCATGGTGAATCGACCTGGTTTCTTGAGTGTTCCTTGACCATTGAGGTAGGGGATTTGTGGCTTCTCTATTTTTTTATGTGAAATCGTAGAGTTATCATGTTTTGGCCTTTGTATCACAATGAAATTAACCAAATTAAATAATTGAACTGGATTAAATGAAATGGTTTGATCGCATGTGTCGCTTTGTACCGTGATAACGGTTTGCCTCGTGATTTGATAGATAGTGTGATATCTATGTATTGCTTGTTTTCATGTTGTTCTTGATGAATTGATAAAGAATTTAAATTCGTATTTAATTGATAGATAATTGGGTAAATATAAAGGGGAATTTGAACGAATTCGGTTGTTGTTGGTGCTTGTTGATTATGTTGGAATTGTAAGAATGTTTAAACTTTGTAAAAGCTATGATATCTTTTTGGTTAGGTTTCCTGTAGTTGGAACATACCAATAATGAACTGGTTAACTCAAGAGGTGTTATAGAACTTGTTGTTGATAAAAGATAATTCCTGATAGGGCTCTGAGTTACCCTTTTTCTTTTAAGTCTGAATGCCTTATGGTTTGGAGCTATGAGTGCTAATTATATATGAAGGATGGGTGCCTTGTTAAAGGTCCAATAGCCAATTTGATGTTATTATTATTTTTCATGTTTCTTTTGTTGTGATGTGACCCTGGAGGGGTGTTGTGTTATGTGAAGGAATGGAGGCCTTGTGGATGTGGCAGCAGATGACGCCTAGAGTTGCGAGATGCATCGGTTTAGGCATATGGGTGTCAGGGAGGACACCCGGGATGATTGTATGTGATGGATGTGTTGGTTGGATGTTTGGCGGGTTGATTGGTTGTAATCTACTTTAAATTTTCCCCACTTCTCAAGGAAACTAGTTTTTATCACCTTTCTTCCAAAAGGGGCGAAGACGCGCGGGGTATGCCACGTGCTTTCCATGTTTACCCTATTTTGGGAGAATGGGCCTATGCACTTGCTATAGGTAGCAAAGACTCGACAGGTAGTATATCTACTCACTGTGTTGATCCCCCTTGTGATTAGTAGCTTAGGATTCTTTTCTAGAATGCCTGGGAGTATGAGAAAGTAATTATAAAATGAAAGTTTGGTTAAATGGTGATAATACATGGGGATGGAGATGCTGGAATTTAATGGCGATGATATAACTTTAAAGGAACAGTAAATCATAAATGTATTCCAAGAATGTTTAAATATTGTTTTTTTTCATGGTTAATTAATGTTCAATGAATTAATTAACATAATGTGGAATTGATGAAAAAAGTACTGATGTAACCTATTTAAGTTCTTTAACCCGTTGTGTGATTATAGGAAGCCTAGTCTTAGAAATAGCATCCCGGAGTCCGAGATAAGGTAGCTACTTTTGAGGCAAAGACATGGTTATGACCATAGTGTGGTTGTGGGTTATATATATTTTTTAATTTTTGTGTTTCTATACTCTACTCTACCCTGTCTGTAAGGGAAAATGACACCTTGGGGATCTTGAGCCTAGGGGTGGTGTTTTCCACAACATTCTGATGGCAGGATAAATGGCTGACTACCCCCTTTGACCCCTCTCTGTTCTCTTGGTAGATACTAGTGACATGGGCATAGCAGTTAGTTTTCTCCATATATGTGTGTAGAGGGCTGTAATGGCCTGTGGTTATTTCCACACATATATCCTATGGACTACTATAGGTGTAATGTGTATAGGTTTTGATGGCTTGAGGATCCTTACTCAGTGTATGGGCTATAATGTCTTGAGGTACAATACCTAATGTATGGTATATGTTATATGGGCTGTGGTGGCTCCCAGAACATACCTGGTTACTTTTGGTTGTGAGGATGGTGTGGGGCTTAGCCCAGGTGTCTACAGGCAAGCCTTTGTGGTGTGCGTGGTGCAGATTGGGGAGCATAGCCCTAGTTTATACTGGTAAGCTTTAGGAGAGAGATGCACAAGACATATGTTAATAGGGAAAAGATGAAAACCAGTGGGGATGTAGTAGCAGGGTACCCTTGATATTCTTTACTATATGATATATTGTTTTATGCGTTACTTGGTGAGAGTATCCACGGTGAGGTTGGGAACATAGTATACTTGTTTAGGTGACGAGTTAGTTTCACTTGTTTTTCACTATGCTTTAGAATTCTTTCTTTATGTTTGCACGAGAGACATTATGGAGTATCCTACTGAGTATACTGTTATACTCACACTATGTATATATAAACTATTTTTCAGGTCACTCGGAGCTGGTTCGAGATCATGCTGGTTACTACTAGCTTGTGCTTGTAGGAGCTTTATGGGCTTGTGATCGTTGTTGTTTTACATTATTTTGGGCACATGTAGTTTCCCTTTTAGTTGATGTATCCTTTTCATGGAATTTCATATATGTACTTGGGTTTCTTTTATAATTTCAGTTGGAGATGGTTGGTGTCTATCTTATCTCTCTCTTCGTCAAGTCTCTCACAGAGTGAAATGCCTCCCATTTGTGTGTTTACTATACCCTCGGTGCTATTCGCCTTCACAGGGCCTACTGGAGGTGGGACTCAGGGGGTCATTATCTCCCTTATCACATTTCTGGTCCAAGAGGGGTACAGTTTGTTGGGTGGGGTTCATGACAACATCACACTTTTCTTGTTCTTCAACATTTTCTTCATTCGAAACATTCTCATCAAACAAAATCCCTTTTAGTTTTTCAAATTTTATAATAATATGGTATGGGAATGTCGAAAATCATATTCCTTATGATTTGATGATTTTTAATCCACCAAATCATATATAATAGAGATCTTATCTGGCTGAGTTGGTAATGATGTTGATGAAGAAGATGACTATGATGAAATTTCATTATCAATTATCCATCATCATTATCATTTTCTTCTTCCTCAAGAACCTTTTTTATCTGACATGTACTTATTACAAATCCATTTCTGGAATTCTATAAAATATTTTGTACATTCTACTTGATCAACTTCCTAACTAATTTTATCCAAATTTAAAGCTAATGATACAATTTCAACATCTTATACCACTTCTTTTTTCATATCCCTTTTCAAAAAAACTATGACTATCAATGTTTTAAAAAATTATAATTCATCAGTAGTACATGTTCAAGATCCTTGAATTGTTGAGCTACATATAATTGATAATCTGATTTAGGTTCATCAGTTGATTCTCTTTCAAATCCTCTTTGTAAATTGTATATCATCGATGAATTTTCTAGGATTCACATATAATATATGTTCTTCTATACATCATTCAATATATCAGATATATTTAATTAAAAATATAATTCTATTTCTTATTCATTTCTTGTTGACAGATTCCTTTTCATCTTCTAATATTCTATGATTCATCAATTTCATAAAATCTTCAATAGTGATTGATTATTGTTTTTTTCAATTTTAGTAAGACATGATTCTGCTTTCCATTTCACTTACATCAATTATTCTCTTTGAAAAAAATATTATGTCATATCATATGAATGTAATTAATAAATTTATAGTTTCTAAAATATTCTTTGAGCTTATAAATCATATATCAAAAAATTTTATTAACAAATAATTTTTTGTAATAATAACTATTATTTTTCATTGAATAAATTTAATTAAATTTTATTGTTTGATTTGGATTTCCATGAATTAAAAATATAATTAAATTGATTTATAATATACTAATTTATTTCATTATAATTATTAATTTCAATAAATATATAATTCATATAATTATAAATGATAAAAAAGGATAAAAATGTACAGTTAATCATTGATTTATAATATACTAATTTATTTCATTATAATTTCGTGTGTTGTCCATGTTAGATCGCCTTGATCCGATGGAGGAGGATCTCTCTCAGTCTTGAGTTCATTCTTAGAGGTAGGAGTTCTTTAGGCATTAATGGAATTCAGAAGAATTGTTGTGCACAATGATTCAGGAAAAATGTTGTGGTTGTGAGGACAATTATAATCAGTTATGAGGTTATAAATGTATGAAAATAAATAAATGCATTGCGCATTTTATTTATTTTATTAAATATTATTAAAAGAATCAATGATGAATAATTAATTCCATAACATGTTCCCGAGCTGATTATAATAAATATCAATTCATAAAATGATATTATTTCATCAAAATCCCTACTGGAAAAACTACACGGCATGTAATCATTAATACACGGTGTGTACTTGTTTTTCATTTCCTTTCCAAAATGAAAACTACATGTTGTGTAAATTATATGTACACAGTGTGTATATCTAGTCTTCATTTTATTATTCCCCCCTCATTAAAATGTTTTATCCATCCTTGAATAATTATTAAACCTCATATGTGAATAATCATTATTCAACCTGAGATACTTTGATACAATAAGTGTGTGACCCTCTATGCCTCTTTCTGGTTGGAATTAGGTGGGCTTGCATAAATTCCAATATTACCATCTATCAATGGTTCCGAGCACCCATGATAATTAAGTTGATGCTGCATTGATGTGTCACCTCTTATGAATGCATACCATGTAATTTAATCTCGTTTTCATAATATATCTTAAAATATGTTTCATGGTAGTTTCATAAACCTATATGATTGACCCATCATTCTTTGACTTCCAGAAATAAATTCATCATGACACAATGTCCATGGAATTTGATCAATAGTTCTTTTTCAAACAAAGGTCCAGGGATATATACATCAATAAATATGGAAGGGGAAAATCCTTCCTCGACTTATCGATTAACAACTTGTCATTCGTGACACACCCAACGCACCCTAATTCCCACCAACTGTCTTCATGACAGTATTCATCAGAAATTCTAAGTGTGAGAATAATGACATGAGTAAATGATAATATTGAATTCTAAGGACCATTACACACACTCATAGATAGAAATGTCCAATGACACCAAGATATGAAGAATTACTACTGGCGGGTCTGTTCTCATAATGTCAAATCTTGTAGATTACCATGTATGAACTCCATTAGAGAGTGTCTCGTCTTCTTATGAGTACTCACACGTGACAATATATATACTATGTGGCCCATCATAGTATTTCATCCATCCGTAGAATATTATTTAAGAATAATTTTATTTCATTTCATGGTACTCATCATATGGGGGATATTCCCTGACCTAATTAATCAAATAAATATTCAAGGACATTATTATATTATAGTCATGCAGAATAATGAATAATATATAATAAGTGTACATTCATGTAATAAAAGTATAAATTGTTGGTTCTCAGGACACCAACTATAAAAAGACCTTGGTATATGGGTGATTGTTTGGGTAAATGTGTGGACATAGCATTGTGTTGTGGTTCTGGAGATATATGTCATGTTGGTGTCGTTAGATTCTGAGGTTTTCTCTCTATATTTATAACAACAGAAGGTGGTTAAAAATTGGGAGGTGACTTACAGAATTGTTTTTCAAACATTTTTTAATGGTTTTAGTTTTAAATTAATGAAGATAAGAATATTTTGATAGGTATCTAATGTAATAACCCATATTTTTTCCAGGACCGTCCATTGTGAAAATCCAGTGCTTGTGGCGTTCTGGGATCTGTTAGTTGGTCATTTCAATAGTTTTCTACATTTCCAATTTTTTCTTCAGAATGATAGTGTGTTGGCATGTTGGTGTGTCAACATGTCATTGTGTCAACATGTCAGTGAGTCACCAGGTCAGTGAGTTGGCATGTAAGTGCGTTAATGAGTCAGGACTTATGAATTAGTGAGTCAAAGTATTTGATGTTGGTGAGTCAAAAGGTCTCATAGTCAGTGATTCAAATGTGTTTTTGTCGGTCTGTAAGGGTATTGGGTGGTCATGGCATCAGTAGATCATGGCATCAGAAGGTTAGGTTGTTAGTTGTTCATGTCGTCAGTAGGTTTCGACTTCATAAATTCAAGATGGTGGTAGGTTTTTGCATCAGTATCTCATCATCGGTGGCTCATCATTGGTGACTCACCCATTAGTGACTAATATAGAGTTGTCTAGTTTTCCCTATTTTTCTTATTTCGCACCTGTAACAACATTATCACTATAAAATTGTAACTTATAACCTCATAGTCATTTGATAGTATACATCCACCATTTATTAATGGAACTATTTAATTCCCCATATCTTGTAACATCCCCCTAGCCTAGTAATCACTCAGCCCTGTTGTCAAATCACTATCTAATTTTCGTGTACATTGAAATGATCACTTCATTTTTTGGATATCACCGTTTTATAAACAAATATCTCTTATGTCCTTATTCCTTTTTCATTTATCATGTTTTACCTAGATATTTATATCCTAGATGAGTCATGAACAAATACTAGAGCCCTATTTCTCGATTTTCTTGAAGATCCTTCTCGCGACTATGCTGATCACATGTTCTTGTTGTAAGGAGGAACTTGATCCTTTGAAAATCCAAGTTGGGATTTCCCTTAATTCTATTTATTTTGTGCATCATTTATGGTGGGTTTGCTAATGAACTATTTTGGGGAATAGTTGGGAACATTCTCAAAAACAAGAAATAGATATGAAATATATTTGATTAAAAGATAACGCATTAAAATAATATAATGGGCAGGGAGTATTTTGGTGTTGATTTCTTGTTTTATTTGTTATATTTGATTTTTTTAGGGTTGATGTGGGTATATTCCATCTAATAATCACTATCGTTGGTGGTCATTGTCTTCTCGCTAGTGATGTTATGTTTTGTACAGATTCATGAACTATAATGGTAACACTAAATCATCTTAATCAAATATACTTTTATAAATAAATGAATGCCCTAGGATCAAGCCTATTATGTCATCACCGAATTATAATTAAGTGGAATTAATGGACCCCTATAGGATAAATGTCAATATATGTGAAACCTATTGATAGGTGAGGAAGAGTGTTGTGTTCCATTGAGTTTGTAACCTTGTGGGAGTTATGTGGTGATATTGTTGGGACCATGGTTGTATGTACAAGGATGGATAGGGGAGTTGGATTATTTTTAACGTGTGGTTTGGGTTTGTAGAGGGGATGTAGTTTAAATTATAGTTACGGTGGGATTTATGTGTGGCATGGTACATGAGGGGTGTGTTGGTATCTCAATATGAGAGATTGATTGATTATGGAATATATGATGTTTTAGGAAGATAAAATTCTTTTTGGTGTGTATTGTTCGCAAAGAGACCTTGAGCAATGTGACTATAGTGTTGTTATGGTCTCGTTATGTAGTGGTACTATAGTGGAGAATTTTTTTAGCTGTGGGACTACATGTATGATTTTAATCTATATTTTGATATTGTTAGGGTGGGTAGTTTTCCGATAGTGCTGTAATAAATATCAGTGAACCCCGTACATATTAAATTGGAAGTGGCTAAATAAAAAGGGGTCAGGATCGTGTTTTGTTGTGACAGGTGGTGCATTTAGGTGTGGCATCAAAGGAGGGATGTTTGAGTTGGTTGTTGTTTAGAAACTCGTAGGATGGGCTGAGTGTTTTATTACACACACATATATATATAAACTTATTAGATATGGTGATTACTATACACACTCACCCTTTTTGAGTATCTATGTAGAACAACACTATTTCATTAGGGAGGGTTTCATTCCCAACATCCTGGTGGGAGGATGGATGTCTGGTTACTGACATTCATCCTCCGACCCTCTTTTAGATCATGTCACTTGTGATTATTCTGGCATTATTTACTGTCTTGAGGCTTACAATAGTCAAATATTCATTGGGAATTGTTTTTTTGGATGAGTTGCCTATGTGTTTTCTAGATGAGAATTCATAGCCATGTGTCATTGGGACGAGGCTCAGGTGTCTTCAAGAAAGTGGTGTGGTTGTAGGGACTAGGTTTAGGTGGGTAGGGTTGTGTGTGGTTTGAGGCCCTACTATGTGTGGGTGGGTTTTCATAGTGGTACTGCAGATGGCAAGAGTGGAGAGTTAAGAAATTAGCAATTAGGGAGGATCAGTTAACCATTGCGAAATTTGTGCAGTGTACCGAAATATCGAGGATATAATACTAGTACTTCACTTGAGTTGCATTATTTGGCTAGTTTTCATTGGTGTGTTTGGGATGGTTAGTACTGTTTTGTAGGGGCCTGAGGGACTACATTTTTCTCATAGGGAAATTATTTTTGTCTCCCACGTGCACATGGTTAGCGATAGTTTTCCACTTGAGGATACATGTATTCTCACCCTATGAATATAAATCGTCTTCAGGTTTTTGGGATGACATTGAGGACATCACTGGACCTTACTAGCTCGTGCATCAGGATTGATTGTGGCAGCTACATAGACTATATTTTTTTTGGTACTTTTCTTTTGAATTTTAATTTGTACCATGTATTTGTTTCAATTTTAATCATTCATGCAGAAATGTATTTTGGATTATCACTTTCTTTTATTATTTGCAGTTCCTTCGAATTATCTATCTTATTTTCAAATAATTTTCAAAGAAAAGGCTTATGCATTCAATTTTTGTGTGAGATTCTATACCCTTGGGTCTAGTTACCACTATAGGACCTGTTGATGGTGAGACTCAGGGGTCCTTATCTCTACCTCATCTTGAAGAATTCCAGTTGTGACAGATTGCATGAGAATTTATTGAAAATATTTTTGTTTATATTGGTTTGTGAAATATGAGAGGGAATACCATCTAGGAAATAACATTTACGGAACATGTGATTCTATATGAGGAATTTGGATTACCAGAAAAAGAAGTGTGGCCTAACCATTTTCATGGTAGAGACCCTTGTGAAGGTACATTCATCATCATGACATGTGTCCTTGTTTTTTGGGGTGTTTTTATGAAATTAAAATATACAATGCTGTTAAATGAATTCCAAATTTAATTCCCTACTAATTAGGCATTGGAGGTACCTATTTACATTTTAGATATAGAATCCTATCATTTTCTAGATGTTGTATGAGCAGCGGACCTCAATTGGATGATTTGGATGATCAGAGCTTGGTTGATTTAGAGGAAATGACAACCAATGGATGAAAAAAATTCATTCATTCGAATGTCAGTCTTAGATGTAGTATTAATAAAAATTTTCCAATATTGAGAGGGATAGTTCTCATTAAGATATGGTGATCACATTCAACATGATATGGGCTTCAACAGAGTTTTGGGTTTTGTTGGTAATTAGTAAGATGAGGGAATTTGCACATTTGTGGGGGACTCCATACCTAGGGGAGAGAATGGATACCAATTATTTATTACATGACATTTACAAGGAGTATCAAGATGAATTCCATTCTTCAACCATGATTTATGAGAAGAGGCAGGACCTATACTCCATCCACCATGGGAGTATGATTGTATGAGATTTGGTGATCATGTTTATGGGTCTATTTTACAAAGATTTGAAACTCATTCTGGATGAGGAGTATTAAGATAGAATCCTAGAAGATGCACAATGTCTTTCTCTTCAATACACAGTTACTCCCACCATCATGCCAACATACATAGTGGTTCATAAGAGGGATGGGATAGTTGAGATGATTCACTCATGAAATGGTTTATGGTAATGGGGATCCAACATGGTTCTTATAAGGGGAAGCTTATCATTAGTAGTTCATTGAAAATAAGTCCATGTAAGTTTCAACCAGAAGGGAGTTGACCTCAGTAGTTTCATTTTTGACCTTATGGTCTAGCAACCTTTCCTATAGGATTGGGATCAAGATGTTTCACTTTTTGAGCCCATGGAAACCATCAGTGTTAGTACCAAATTTTGAATTAGTATGGTGGAGGTGGGAGGGTTCGGCGCCTACATCTATAATATGTTTGGCCATTCCATTTCAGAAGTAGGTACATTACTCTTCTGCTCCACCAAGGAATGAAAGTGTAAAAATAGGACAACCTCAAGTTTTACCATAGGGACCTCGACCTTGGCATGGTTAAGAAGGTGGTCACTAAAATAGGGTATATAAATGGGGAATGGTCAGTTGAATTCAATTGTGGTTGTAGTTTTATTGTGGCCATAGATCATTCATGTTCTATTAGTGTGATAATAACATTTTTTTGTGCTTTGTTTTATTTGGGATTTTCACACTACATTGTTTCACCTTATCTAGAAAATGATCTGGGAATAGATCTGGAATGAATTAAAATTCCCCTGGTGTTGATTATACTAGTTAAAGGTTATACCAGCATTAACGATGTTTCAGAGGGATGTAGACTAATTTTGGTGATGGATCATTCTAGTGGGGATATAATTTTTTAATAAATAATTCCATACAGTGTTATTCATTGAATCGACTAGTTGTACACTATGTATGTTGTTATCGAAATATTCCATAGAAGATCTGTGTTTTCAGACATGGATGGCCACCTTGTTGCTTTTGTTGGCGGGCAGATATGTCTGATGAGCTGTTGATATGAGAGCATATTCTTTCATGTTGTTTGAACTGGAATTGTAATTAAAGGATGTTGGGATGGTGGTGGTTCCTAGAGTTGACATAGTTTTCTTGGATGTTTTTTACAAGGAGGTTTTGAATCTACCCCCTCATCATCATGGTGAGTTCCAGATTAGCATATAGAACAATTATTCTCACATTTTTATGGATCTTTAATTGTTGTATCCTTTTAGAGATGAGGGAGATAAGAATTTAGATTGATGATTTAATGATATATAGATTCAACAAGCCCAGTGTGTCACTATGGTTTTATCTGGTACTGTCATTGAAGAAGGAATACATTGGTATGATTATATGTATAGATTACCATAGATAGAATTAAGTAACACATATGAAATTTTACAATCTATCGAGGGTAAAGGATGTTTTGATTTTATGAGGGGGGAAGGATGTTTCTTAAAGATCGATATGTGGTTTGGATATCACCTATTGATGATAATGGAGGGATATATTCTGAATACATCTTTTAGTTGTAGGTATGGGAACTTCATGTTCATGTTTATGTCATTTGAAGTTTCACACACACCAACCAAGTTCAGGGGGATTATGTGTTGGAACCAGGCATGCAGTGGAATTCCCAAAGAGGTGGGTTTTAAAATTTTTCCCCTAACGGTTGATGTAAACGTGTCGACGTCAGCAATGAGCAGCCCAGTCTTAGCTGAGGACCACGCGTGGAGGATTTTAAGCACAAAATTAAACCGTAAAATATTTGGTTTAAATCTGAATCCGTGCACGCCGTCTTCTCATCATTTGTGATCACTGCTTGAAGATTCCGAAGTTGAATTCCTCTAGAACGTCTACAGAGGCTTCAAAGAATCTTCGGGAGTGTCGTTCGTCGTAATCCAGGTGCTAGAATAGATTTGCGACGATGTCTTCGATGCTCCCACCACCACCGAATCACATTGCTAGTGATGCCTGAGAGAGAGCTCCATCTGATCTCCTTGGATCCAGATCATCTCTCTCAAGAATGTGGGAGAGATGAGAGGAGAGATAATCTCCATGAATAGTGTTTTAAAAATGATCCACCTCTTCTATTTATGATGCATAATTAAAATAACCAGTATCACCTCACCGGCCCCGAATACTTAATGCACTATCAATGTCATTTTATGACTACTTGTATGATTCATAAATATTATTATCTCTTACTTGTAATATATTAAAATATATTACATGATAATAATTAAGTCCTTAGATATACTCGTCACTCCCATAAATATTATTTGAGCCTTAAATAATTTAAAATTCGTCAATTAATATTTTTTCTTGTATTTACTAAAACTCGTAAATAAATTTAATAAATAAATTCAATATTCATTATTCTAAACTCGAATAATATGAATTTATTTATTTCATTGGTGAATGTTTAAATTTTCAAAAATCCCAGACCCATGTGGCAGGGCCCATCATTTCCAAAACTCCAATTCAACTGATTAGAGAAGATTCTTGAATACGCTGTTGTATGTGACCCTCTAGGCCCTTATTTCGACAGCCGGGAATAGTATTCACAGACCAAGAGTGGGATCTAGCAACCCATCACGGCCCCATAATAAATAAGAATTTTTACGGCAGCGACATCCAACCTATGAACACACAACATGTTATATAATATCTTTGTCTATAATATCTCATAATTCAGGACACACTCTCATGTCATCACCCTTTTCTTGCATTATTGATTGTTGATGTGACTGAATGGATTTACCCTCGACTACCATGATCATTTCCTTATAATGGTACATTCATTCATATTAACATGTCTAGAGATATATTATTTCCATAAACCATAAGTGACAAATCTTTTCAAGACAATTCAACCAATGTCATGCCACCAATGATGCACCTGACACAAACTATCTCACCACGACTTCATTGCCATGGATTTCGTCTTGCATCAATGAACGCAATCAAATGACATACATTGGTAATGATCTCATGTCAGGATACCATTACATATGATTGTAGATAGGAACATCCAATGACATCTGAATCATGTGGAGTTCCTATTGGTGGGTCAGTCCTCATGATCTCACTTCTAGAGATCACCAAGTGAGAACTTCATGAGAAGAAGTCGCAATGCTTATGATCCCTCATCACCTGATAGTCATACATCTACTGTGTCCAATCAGTAATATGTATCTAGACTATAGAACATTTATTTATGATTAATGTCATAGTATCTTGAGGTTCTCATTAAAGCATGGGAACTACTATAACCATTCAATATGAAAATCTACCTTTGGAAATTACCATTTCAATAATGGACACAGAAAAATCTACACTATAATGGTTATAGGTCAGCATGTATAGCTTACTATACACATGATATGGTAATATAAATCACTTGATAGTTGGGTCTAGGGCACCCACTATTTCAACAATCCTACTTGCACTAGAGCCAACATGCTAAACAAACTTGTTAGCCACTCACATGATGAATATTATGATCCTGCTGAGTAACAGCTTTAGATAGTGGGCCTGCCATGGTTCTACCACATGGATATTCTTCTATAAAGACCTCATGATTTTAAGTATAACTAATCCAGAGATGGTATACTAAGTATATATCACTTTTTTCCACTTTCATAACATGAAATCTTCGCTTGAAAGAATATAATAATCTACATTATGATAATACATTTAACAGTAGGTGTAATTCCGTGAACTAGAAAATTTCACTGCATTTAACTGCATCTTAGATATCTTAGAAGCTGCAATGTACTCGGTCATGTAGGTAAGGCCACCACTGGCTGATATGATCGTGAATCGCTCATTGCCTTTAGCCTAACTGAAATAGTAGATCATATTGATCTATGGAAGAATAGTTCGTATCCCCAAAACTAGAATCCTTTTTCTCCACATACCATGTACATATCTTTAGTATTTTTGAAATACAATTAGATAGTCTTGACTGCATCCCTTGAAGTGCTCCTGGATATAACAGATATTTTCTTATTGTAAAATATATCTTTCCAATATCAGTTGTTGTACATATCATGGCATACGTTATTGATCCATCGTTCCGATGTATGGATTAAAACTCACCACATTTATCTCTTACATGTCATGGAAAGGTCAACATGAAGAGATTATGCCTTATGAAATATGCAACAATTCATCTCTTGAATTATTCAAACAATTATTTTTCAAAACAATGTCACTAAATGTACGATTAACTATGAACAAGAAACCTATAGATCTACTTTAGTAGATCCTATTTCCTAGAACATAAAATGCTACTTTATGTCAATCAATGGAGTGTAAATTTCATTTTGGTCTTAACTAATAGTTAGAACAATTTCTATTTTCCATATGTTTCTAAACATATTTTGTTTATAAAACATTGATTCTCCCACTCACCTGATGTAGTCACATGTTAAACATTTTGTTAAATGTGTTTTCTATGATCATGTTGCTTACTTTAACCCTAAACTGGATTTTAGTAACTTGCATCCTTTATTGGCATTCTGTGACGTGACCATCCCTTTGTGGTTGCGTCATATATACACCATCCACGATTGGTTGTCATGACATCCAATGCTATATAAATTGATCATAGATATAAGATAAGTAAAATTCTAACAGATTTATGCAGAACTACTTGGTGAAACCAATCGAGCCTTATTGGTACTACACGTGTACAGTCCATGTATCAACTCACTTGAATACCCACCAAAGTATTCAAAATAATATCCCCTTTTCACTTTGATACATGGAATCCATTAATTGAATTTTAGTTGGTCTTATGAATTTTAGATAATTTCCATATACTGATTTATTATAGGAAATATTATTCACATTGAATAATGGATCACCGACCGAGATGAATATAAAAACCATCACCATTATTTTATCCTTCCTACGCATTATGTGTCTCTAGAACCTACATAGTTCAACATGTGCTTGTGGAACTAGTTCCTATTCCAACTACTTGTTCATTTTGAGCATTAATTAAACGCTATTCAGTATAGATCCCACTATCTCTAATAGAGATGTGCACCCTTATATAGAAGTGTAGTCTATTGCTTGACTACCTTCTCTTCTATCTTAGGGTTTTATGTAACATCCTAAACAATTGTTAGGATTATTATACTAAATTCACATTGTGATTGTCTTGAAGAAGGTTTGTTTATATCCTAACAATATCATAGCCTCCAACAACATTTTTTTATGACATAATGGGTTTACATCATACTATAACTCGTATAACATCCATTTGTCATTATAGTTGGCATATGGTTGTGGGATATCACTATTATCTGCAATGCATTTCATGAAATATAATGGATAATTCTTCTAGTTCCATCATTGATATTACTTACATAAATATTTGATTTATAAAATGTGCATTTAGTAATTACTCCATGCTAAATTTTGTTGGTCAATGTTGATATGTATGACATGGTCATCAATCCTCTTCATTAACATCAATGTTGTTATGTCTATTTGGTAATGTGCATTTAAGAATTACTCCACGCTGCATTATCATGATTAATGAATTCTTGGTAGAGATATTATTCGGTATCCCAGCCCGAAACAACACATATCTCTTGACAATGCAAATACTTCACTTTGATATTAATTAATAACTTAATAGAATCTGATGAAGTATATATATATATCTATCTTATACTTGGAATAGTTCACACATTTGTGTTGAGGTATTTCCAAAAGCATTATGACATACCATTATTTCTAAAGGCTCCTTTGTCAAAACTAAAGGCATCAATAATACCAAAAGTGATTAGTTGTTCCAAGGATAAATACCATACTTGGTATATTCATGACGTCAATTTTAAGTATTACTTGATAAAGAATTTTCCCTTCACAACTGGGTATAAGTCTTACAATTATATTCATCACTAATTGCTTCTGATTCCTATCTTACTAAAATAGTGATTGAGTTTACCAAAAACAACATTCATTCCAGAAACTAAAAGAATGTCTCCATGCATCCTAGGACACATGAGATTAAAGTTTGTAGTTATACTCAACATATTTCAACACAAATCTTTCACTTGGAAATTAAATAAGTTTTGTACTTCTCACCACTAGCCTAGGTATCTCCCTTTCACAGCCACTTGGATAATACACATAATATCTAGTAAGGTTTCTATACAAACTAGCTTATCATATCTGAATACACATATGTTACCAACATATTGTATTCAATACCCATGTTGTAAAAGAGATACATTTCATTGATGAATATGTCTGATGTAGAAGCAGGAACATGCACTTTTAAATTACGATAATTCTTTTAAACTCTTATATTGTCATTTTATAATATGAAATACAAATAACCTATGTTAATAATTCATTAATTTATGGATGTCGTGAATATGTCATTGGAATTCAATTCCTTTGACCTTTTCACATTGTCTTTAAATTTATCCACCATAAGATTTAAAGATTAATTGTCTTTTATTCTTATTCACTTGACGAACCCTACCAACATTGGTAATGAAGCGTTTAATCAATACTTGTTCATTTTGTAACATAAAACGATACATGTGTAATGTGGTGAAAATTATATTTAATGATCATGGTCAATCATTAAGTTTAAACGTTCCAGTGTAATCATAGACTTATTCATATCATTGCTTAACTTTCTCTTTGAAAATTTCTTGGAGAGGAGAATTTATGTTATATCATCTATGTCCTGGTGTAGCTACCGCAACTGACACCATATGTTGATGAAAGCATAATGATATAACTTTCATATGCTTTGTACATTATCCTCCCATAAGAAATTTTCTCCCACACTTCTTGAGGTAGTTTAACAATGTCGGGGACACTGACTCCTTGAGTTTCCTATATCATAGTAATATTTTCACGCACCTATACTATTCATGGACACTATTGTTAGTCTGGAAATTTACTTTTTCCATCATAATATTGCAGTATTAATCTTGTGGTATAACCTTCCATTTTTCTACAAAAATATATTTTAGCAGAAGAGTGCCTTTTATATGGATTACCAGTTTCGACATTTTTTATTTATTAAATAAATCATTTTATGTCTCCCACTATATTATCTAATGCTAGGAGCCCTCTGTGGTAGAATTGGAACACTCTATCGCTTTATTATTCTAGTGTCAAGGATCCTGGAACCACCCCTCATAGTATACAAGCTAAGGCTACGCCACTACATGGAGAGTTCTAGGTAGGCTTTTGGCTGGCCGACTGCTTTAACTTACGGTTCATTGATCTATTGAGTGAAGTCCCAGCTTCTTAAATTCAAAATTCGAATTACTCAATGCTTTCCTCTAAATTGATAGAAAGTTAGCTATTGCCAGTCCTTAATAGCACTTTAGTTATGTCAACCCATAATTCTTATAAGGACTCCCCAGTAGTAAGAGGCACCCTCAGCTAAGGCATGACCGACACCTCAAACAACTAGTTTTGTCCAAATTTTAATGACAGAAGGCTGTTTAGACATAATATATCATTGAGGGTTTTATTATTTTTGGTGTGATGAAAGAGATCATTTTCTAATTTTATATGCATAACTATGTGATTGAACTCACAACTGGCTGTGCAAAAAATATAAATTTCATCATGTCACATTTTCATTTTATCTTGAATGCTTGTTTATTATTATTTTATGCGATCTTGATGTACTACACATTCACAAAATAATAAAACCATGTAGAAATAAAATGAACACCTGATCATGAGCCGATACTATTGGTTGATCCGTTGAGTGAATAACGGACCATCCAAAACCATAGGGGTAAATATCTTTGGTTGTGTGTCTTGCAACTTGAATAGTAATGTCTGCTCATCCAATCCACCCAACTCCTATCCAGTGTGTCACCATCACTTGGCGCGAAATGTGTCACCAGTCGTCTCATCATTATACAATTGTACCTGCATGCAGGCAAGGGGATCCCGAGGAGTAAAATTACAACTCTAATAATGGGGGTGCATGCCCTTATACATATAAGGACATTTGAGATGACACACTTATCGTCTTTTATTTAATTAAAATAATTATTACAATACAGTGCAATAAATAAATAATTAAATAAATAAATAAACACCAGACATACATTGGTCGGTCCACAGCTCATGATCATTATGTGCTTTAACTCACGTATATATAAACTAAATGCATAATACAATTAAACATGCATTAAAAAATTAACATGAGGGAATTTAATTGAATTAGAAACTTCACCCTTGTTTTTAATTCAATTGAACATCGTTCTGTCCCGATTTAATTAATTTAATTTTCAAAAACTAAAAAATAAATAAATTAATTAATTTAATTAATTTCCCAATTAATTAATTATTCTACAGCAACCAAAAATTAAAATCTAATTAAATTAATTATCATGTGTAACTATACTAATTATTTTAATTTATTTTTTATTAAATTAATTCACTCGGTCCTATTAAACTTCGAGCAGGGCATGTACAGGTCAGGGAGAACCTATGGAGGCCCATTCTAGGGTGTACCGACCTGTGCATGGGCGTTATGGGATGGGCAGGTCCGCCCAATCATGGTCTGGACTGAGAAAACCTACATGGACTTGTTTTGGGTTATATTTGGTCAAACCAAATGCAGATAGGTTACCACACGGTGGTGTGCGCCTCCCTGTGGGTTTCAGGGTGTGGCACATACATGGCATGATAGGAAGAAGGCCTCCGCGAGTGGTGGGGTAAGCGGCCAGGTGGTCCGGCAGCCTGGGATGGTTGGTGTGTGAAGTATGGTGGGGCGTTGTCCCATCCAGGGTGCTGCTTGGGTGGAGTTTGGAGCTGCCACAGAGGTTGGTCGGCCAATTAGTCCTAGTTGGGGCGCCTACAACAGCGAGGAGGGATAGTTCGCAAGAC
This sequence comes from Viscum album, assembly GCA_963277665.1. NCBI lineage: Eukaryota > Viridiplantae > Streptophyta > Magnoliopsida > Santalales > Viscaceae > Viscum > Viscum album. The sequence goes on from OY728141.1 coordinate 1,901,626,716, forward strand.
TAGAACAGCGAAGGGGCTGCTGCGGGAAGTCCACACACAAACTGCATGGACCATGTAGCAGCATGTGATGTCGCAGACAGACGCTGTCCAAGGCGGGTGGCCCGGGAGGCTAAAGGCTGGTGATGGCCGTGAGGGGCGACACCTTGGTGCTATGCGCTGGGTCTGCATGCTGGCCTTGTTCGCTGGGTCTCCATGGGGAGGAGCAGGTTTCTCCAATGAAAGAAGAGGGAGGCCTTAGAGCAGTTCACAGCCTACTTTGTCGGAGGGAGATGATCCACATTGCGTTTTTCCTGTGCACTGCAGTTGCATAGAGTAGGAAGGGTGGTGGAAAGGATAGCCCTAGTGCGGAGCAGAGTTACGGTGAGAAGGCAATAGGTGACCTATGAAAGGGGAGATGCACATGCAGCTTGGAGGTGGTGAGCGTCGCTGCTCAGCTGAGTAGGGAGGAGGCGGCCCTGTCCGTAACCCCCGCGCATGGGAGAGGGGGGCCGCTCAGCCCCCACAGCCAGTATTTTTTTTATCCAGTTATACCCACCATTTTATAATTCCTGCAACCTTAATTTCTTTTCTAAATCCTGTATTTGACTTTGGTGTGATAAAATTATTATAATAATAATAATATAATTATAATAAATTAGAATTATTATTATAATAAAATCATATAATTTTATTATTATAATAATAATACCATTAATTTTAATTAGTTAATATCAAAAATTAATTTTCTGGTGAGTATTTCAACCACAGGATTTCTGGTCAAAATATGAAACATCAACGAAATTTAAACTCTAATCCAAATTCTAAATTTCAGATGGCTACAGACAGGCCATCCGATGTCCAATTCAAATTCTATATGTGGCGTCAGGACCGTATCGACACCCTTTTCAAGAATTAATGGAAATTTAATTTCTCTTGGCTTAAAATCGACACACATCACTCTAATACCAATTGTTGGAAATAGGAATGCAGTGAATGCCCCAGACTGGTGGTTTTTAAATATTTTTCACCGAAGGTCGATGTAAACTTGTTGACGTCAGAGAAGAACAAACTGATCATAGTCGTGGACCATGCGTGGAGGATTTTAACCAAAAAATTAAACCGTAAAATACCTGTTTAAATCCAAATATGTGAACGATGTCTTCTCATTGTTGGCAATAGATGCTCGAACAATGCAAAGTCGAATTCCTCTAGATCGTCCACACGTGCTTCAAGGAATCCGTGGGAACACCGTTCGTCGAAATCTGGTTGCTTGCGTGGATTTGTGACTATGTCTTCACTGGTCCAATGACCACCGCATCATATCACTAGTGATGCCTGAGAGAGAGCTCCATCTGAGCTCCTTGGATTCAGATCATCTCTCTCTAGAATTTTGGAGATATGAGAGGAGAGATAAGCTCTATGAATAGTGTTTGACAAATGCCCCTCCTCTTATATTTATAGTGCTTAATTAAAATACCTAGTATCACCTCACCGACCCCGAATAATTAACAGACTATAAATGAAATATTACGACTACTTGTCTAAGTCATAGATATTATTATCACTTGTAATATATTAAACTATATTCCATGATAATAATTAGGTCCTTAGCTAGACTTGTTGCTCCCATAAATACTAATTGAACCTTGAATAATTTAATATTCGTCAATTAATATTTTTCATGTATTTATTATAACTCGTAAATAATGTTAATAAATAAATTCAATATTCATTATTCAAAACTCGAATAATATGAATTTATTTATTTCATTGGTGATTGTTTAACATTGGACAAATCACATACCCCTGTGGTGGGGCCCACCATGTCCAAAACTCTTATTCTGCTGAATAGGGCAGATTCTTGAATACACTATAGTGTGTGACCCTCTTGGCCCTTATTTTTACAGCCTTGAATTGTATTCATAGACCAACAGTGGGATATCGCAACCCATCATGGCCACTGAAGAAAATAAGGATTGTCATAGTAGCGACAACCAACCTATGAATAGGCATTATGTAATATAATCTCTTTGTATACAATATCTCATAAAGTAGGACAAACTCTAGTGTCATCGCCGTTTTCTTACTTTATTGTTTGTTGATGTAACTGGATGGATTTACCCTCTACTACCATGGCCATGGTCTTATAAAGGTACTTCCATCCATATGAACATGTCCAGAGATTTATTACATACATAAACCGGATGCGACATATTCTTTCTTGACCATTCAACCAATGTCATGCCACCAATGACGCACCCGACACAAACTACCACACCACAAATTCATTTCCATGGTTTTCATCTTGCATCAAAGTACACAATCAAATGATCAATATTTGTAATGATCTCAAGTTAGGAGACCATTACACATGATCATAGATATAAATATCCAATGACTCCTGAAACATGTGGAGTTCTTATTGGCGGGTAAGTCCTCATGATCTCACATCTGGAGATCACCAAGTGCAAAAATCATGAGAAGAAGTCTCAATGCATATGAGCCCCCAACACCTGATATTCATACATCTACTACGTCCAATCAGTAGAATTTATCTAGAATATAGAACATATATTTAAGATTAATTTCATAGTAGCATGAGTTTCTCATTATATCATGGGAACTGCTATTACATTTCGATACGACAATTAACCTTTAGACATTACCATTTCAATAGTGGATGCAGAAAAGTCTAAACTATAATGGTAAGAATACATCATGTATAGCTTAGTGTACACATGATATGGTAATATAAAGCACTAAATATATTGGTCTAGGGCACCCAATATTTCAACATTATGAACTCTTTCTTTTGTGTGTTCCTAGACTTGTTCGTCATCATATTCATCGAAGAAATTATAATCTAGTCAATGATAGAGGAGGAGCAAACCGATCATCTCAAGACTATTCTTGAGGTCATTAGATGACACCAACTATGTTGAAATATGTTCAAGTGCATGTTTTGGACTTAGGACGTCCACATCCTTGGACATGTGGTGTATTATTAGGTTATAGTGGTGGATCATTCACTGAATGAGGCAATTGTTTTTATGTAATCATCCATGAATGTGGAATATGATCATAGCTTTCTCGTACATGTAGTTTATTACTAGAGATTCAAAATAGAATTTTCTTTAGCAGTATCTTTATTAAAGACTCTGACAACAAAAGGTTAAATGTTCAGTGATCAGTGCAAGAAAGAATTTAGCAATATTAAGTGGAAGATTTTCAGTGCTTCATTGCTTAGGTTTATAGAGGAATGGGGTGTTCGATGTGTTTTGTATTTCTTCTTGTATGGTCATGGGTTTTCTGTTGATGTTGCAAAAGGGAGTGATCTCTTACGTGTCTAGGTAGTTAGGTTCCCATGAATGTAACTTTTCTACCACTGATCTGGATCAAGCGTCAGTCATGTTTGCAATAAATTTCTGGTGGCATTACCTCGTTGTGGAGAACATTTTGGTCTTCATGGATCAAAATCGCATGAGTTATATTTTTTCCCAGCAAGATCTGAACATGTTGTAGAGGAGGTGGATTGAGCTTCCCCGTGACTATGATTTTTCATATCTCTTACACCTCAAAAAAGTTAAACGTTGTAGCAGATGCTTCGAGTAGGAAGTCACATAGAGATGTTTTTTAAGAACATGTGGATTATTATAAGGAAATGGATGAGTTGTTTTTATTTTACATAAATTTAGTAATGGATGATTGTAGAGGATTATTGTTTCAGATGATGGTGAATTTATCTCTGAGGCAGTAGGTGGAGGAGTCTTCGATGGGAGACTCAGAGGCAGAGGTGATGAGTGATATCGTTGAAAACGGCCATGATCTGAAGGGATTCTCAGAGGATGGTAAAATTTTTATGTAGTTAAATGGAATGTTTTGTGTCTTAGCGACAATGCATGAGGGAGTTCTTGATGAGATTCACAACTCCCCCTTAGTGGTACAGAAATGAGTTTCCAAAATGTATCACAGCTAGAGAGAGTAGTTTTGGTGGCCAAAGATAAAGCAGTTTGTGGGGACATTTGTGAAGAAGTGCTTGGTGTTCCAATAGAGGAATATTGAGAACAATATTCCTGGTTGATTTTTTCATTCCAAAGATGTCCTCGAGTGGAAGTGGGATGATAGATCGTTGGATTTCATTATTGGATTACCCAGGTATTAGGGAGGATGTGATGAAATATGGGTAATAGTGGATTTTTTATCAAAATAGGATCACATATTTGTGATAATTTAGTCACATGAAGTGGATGACGTATCATAATTGTAGATGGATGAGGTGATTCATCAACATTGTGTTCTAAGATACATCAACTTAGATCAGGATACAGGTTTTACCATGTGAGTATGGAGGGCATTACATAATGATATTGGAACTCAATTACACCTTTGACCTACATTCCATCCTCAAACATATTTGTAGATAGAGTGTAACCTCATGATGTTGGATGAACATACATTGAGGATGTGCCTTGGACATTGGTTGTTGTTGGGTGTGACCCTTTTCCATTGGTATAGTTTTCTTACAGAAATTTATATCATTCATCCATTGATATGACCCTTCTCAATTAATTTTAGGGACGACCAATTCCTTCACCTTTTATCTATAAATATGATTGGGTGGCATCTATTATTTTTCCAAACTAGTTACATTGTATGACCGAGAAGGTGATGCTTGCCTGTGATAGAATGAAGGTAGAAGAGGACTGGAAGATGTTCTATGTCAACTATAGGAGGAGTCTCATGGTGTTTAAATTTGGATACCATGTGTTCTTTAATTTTTCCACTTGATGTGGGAAAAAATTTATTAGCAGATGGATAAATCATTATCTCTGGTACATCATGCCTTTTGTAGTGTTGGGGTGAGTTTGTAAGGTGGAATACTAGCTTGTGTTTCCATCACAGTTAGAGGGGGTCTATGATTCCATTCATGTCTCTCAGCATTGTGGATATGGTAACGATGATTCCCATGTTATTTAATGGAGATAGTAGGATAACGTGGATGATGTGACATTCATGGAGTGACTAGTGGAATTATAGGATAGTCGAGAGAAGGTGGTGTGTGGCTGGACCATTCCATTAGTTCAATGTTTTTGGGGGAATTTTTTATTAGAGGATATTACCTAGGAGAGTGAACTGCTGAATCATACCCAATAAAATGGATTTTTGGAGTTTTGATGTATGTTTTGCATTATTATATAGTTGGTGAATAATGTATATTAAATGATAACTTTTTTTCTTATTCAATTATGTGTGACAATTTCCTAAAACGGGAAAAGGGGGTGACTAGATTCCTAATAAAGGTTCATTTATAGAGATGTGATTTATAATGTGTGAATGAGTAACTGGCACATATAGAATATAATATCATGGCATGGGGGAAGTAATTCACCAAATTATGTGTCCAAATAGTTTTTCATTATGTGGGTTAAATTGTTTATGTTTTGGTTAAATGAAGAGGGTGAGATATTCTTGGATGTTGATGTTTCAATCCATCATTTGAATAATAAAAGTTCTTCATCCTTGTCAGGTATCTTATGGTTTGTTTTTTTGGACCCGTCATTCTTTTGGGGTTTTTATAGGATTATTGAGGTCAATAATTGTTGGGAGCTATATTGTGTAATAGATTGGACATCCCTAATCCATTACATTGTCAAAATATATTTTTGGGATGTTATGGGATTCCACTATATATCATAATCAATTGCTCATCGTCAGTAGCTCAATGTCAGTATCTCATCATCGGTCTCTCATCATCAATGAGTTGAGGTGTTGGTTAGTCATGGTAATGGTGAGTCAAGGTGTTAGAATATAACGACCCATACTTTACATACATTGTTAATACTTCGAAATTGAAGCACACTTATTACAACATATGACAAAACCACAAAGGACCGTATAGGTATAGTGTCTTTAGAAACTGGGAAACATAAACAACTAGTTCATAAATCTTCTACAGTGTCTCACATTTATTTCATCATATATAGGGTCCCTTTTAGCATATTCTACTTAATATCCATCTTCCTGACCTGGGGAAAAGAAAACATAAAAGGGTGATCTCAAATGCTCAGCAAGGGAAAATAAAGGAAATAAAAATCATATCATATCTTTATGAAGATCAAAACCTGCAAAAGAGATCATAATATCTTAACATGGAATAAATCATAGAAGTGAAAATGAGATCCCCATAATCATAACATAAAACTTGAAACTTTGTGGCATGCACACATAATCATGGAAAATCATTTCTTGTTAGTCATGACTCATTGCCAAGACTATCTTAGTGGACAAAGTCCCTTTCTGAACCGAGTTCACTCCTCGTTTCAGTCCTGTATCACTGAACCGAAATAACCTTCCGTTCCAGCCATGTCTATCTCATGAGATATAAAATCTTTACCCAATGCATTGGAGGGAGATATAGGTCCCACCCATCTTATAATGAATCCTTTCTTATGTGTGCCACATAATCATAAAACATACATCATCGCATAACACATGTAACAAAAATGGGATTCTTGAAACATCATGACATCATAAAACAATTCATATAAGATAAATGAATTCATAAAAATATTTCCATCACAACATAATCAAATCCATGTAATAATAGGGATAAAAATAGAACCCTTTTATTATCTTAGATGGAAAATAATTTTGATAAAATACTTGAACTTCATTCTTGAGGAAAATATCCTTTCTACTTCAAAAACACTTTTCCTTTCTTAAATGTCATAAAATTTTAAACTAAAAGAAGTTGATAAAAAATAAACTTCAATACTTGTAAAGGAATATTCTTGGAAATAATGTTTTAGAAATCCATTCATGCCGTATAAGTTAAAAAAAACATTCTTCGTACTTTTGTCGGAAAAGTCAAAAAGTACCTCGTACGAAAAAACGACAAAAGATTCCTTTCATATTCTTTACTAAAAACTCACCGAAGGGTAAAATTGGATTTAAACTAGTGTAATTGGATGGAAATAATATTACATATTGATGAAACATGGATGCGGATGATAAAATACACCCCAGTGAATACTTACGAATAAACAATCTCGGATAAAAATGAGATTGTGATATTTCCCTTACCTTAGGTCCGATTTGCTTTGTTCGTGTCCGAAGCTCCTGTATAATGGTTTAAATAATGTTATTGACTTATTCCAGAATCATACATATTGATATGATATCATATATGGTCATATTATTAGCTTCTTGTTAGTGATATTTCATTGTTACTTGTTACTCGGGTCTTTATAACTTTTTGTTCTTATGCGTGTTTTGTCGAATAAATTCTTATTCTTATCTTTAGGTTATAGATAATTAATTTACAGAATGGTATTAGTGTAGTATATACCATATTCATTCATTCAATTCATTTATATAATCATTATGAAATGAAGATCATGTAGAACGAGTCGCATCACATCGTGGAGACGGTATTCCGTACGTACGCACGAGTGATGATATCGTTCCTATGATCGTGGAATTGTATTGGAGTATATATATATTATTTCAGTATCAATATTACTTCATAATAATCATATATAGTTACTCATTACACCATTATACCTATCCTTGTAAGGTGATGGTGGAAAATAGATTACACCACGGCGTGGAGACGGTATTCCGTACGTACGCACGCGCGGTGATTTCATTTTTCCGTAGGATGGATAGAAGGTGAATTAGGGTTGTTTCATATTTATAATAACATATAAGTATGTAATTAATACTGATGTTATTACTTTATCATGAAACAACTAAAGAAGAAGAATTTGAAGAAGAAAGAAATTGAAAAGATCGGTAATGGATATTACCTCTTCTTTGGAACGCCTCTTTGAATCCTCCACTTAAGGAACTAAGATTGGTCTTTGGAGAAGACCAGGACCTCTAGGATTATTCTAAGGAAGTGGAGAGGAGAAAATGGCAGGGGTTGGCCGAGCTTGAGTGCTCAAATTGGTGTGAGGGGGAGGGGGAGGAGGTGCCCTTTTATAAGGGAGGAGAGGGGCACCTTAGGAATATCTCAAAATATTATTTTATATTAAAGTCAAAATCGGTTTATAATGGTTCCAAAGGGTCTTATTTCAAAGCTAAAGTGGGGAAGGGTCGAAATCCTATCTACCAATAAGATTTAGACAAGTTAGGGTATTATTTTTACCTTATCAATTAGATTTAACTCTAAGTTAAATAATTTAACTTTTACCATGTCTTTTTGTTTTCTTTCACTATATGGTTAATACACTTACTATAACATGCCAAACGAACCCCAAATTGTTTATTATTAATATATATATCCTTATCTAAGTCATTTGGCCGAACCTTAGATTTTTAGGAATAAAATAACAATTAATAATATAATATTTGATTTAAAAACTATTTTGTGTCAATTTTGACACTATTTGATATATGATTTTTGTGAAAGTCATAACAGAATTATATGTTCAAACCAAGTTGATTAAATCAACATTAATATATCATAGTAACCTAGAAAATTAGTGTAATTCATAAAAAGTCTCAAATTACATTTATTTTGGTGTTTATAACATCAATTATTTCAATATTTCATTAATAAGATAATTACTGCATCATCACTGTGTCATAAATAAATTAAATTATTTAATGTCTAAAAATTACAAATAAAATACCCTTATGTAGGAAATATTTTTATCTTTCTAATGAATATTTATAGTCGAATTTATCTTATGTATAACCCCATATTAAAAATTATTTACTTATTAAACTTTGATTTTAACTATTTTAACCCTTCTTTAAATAAATTAATAATAAATGTCCTAATCTAATCCAAGTGGGCCTAAATGGTCATATTTTATTCCTAAGTTTGTTTGTGGTCGAATTACACTTGTCCAATAGAATTAGGACATGTTTTAGGGTAATATTGATATCATATTTACCCTTAGTTACCCTATTTACTATTAACCGCGGTAAAAATAGTAAAAAGTTACTATTCACCAAAAAATTATTTTCATCTTATTGAACCACATTTTAGTCCTTGATATTAACCGTGTCTCTCAGATTTTTGAAATTTCATTCACAGAAGCGGTAAAATTAAGTTTTATGCAAAATTCAGTTTTTAACCTACCACTTAGTGGTTTCACTATTCATCAAAAATTGAAAGTTTTCAGAAAAATACCAAAATTTCACCCTTGGCTAATTTCGATATTCGGAGTCCAAAAATGAAGTCCATTTTGAAAAATAAAATTTATAAAATTTAAAAAAGTGGTTATTACTATTCATAACGGCTAGTTTTAATAGCATATTGTTGTTTAGTGAAACTCGGTATTGCGTACGACGCAAGCTATCGAGGAAGGTCGCGATTGCGTGTAAAGAAAGCCAAGAAAGTGTTGTGTAGAAAAAGATTCCTTTGATGATTTATATAACATAAAAGTCTCGGGTGTTACATTATACCCCCCTTAAAAAGAATTTCGCCCTCGAAATTCGTCACTTTGCAACAAACAGATGAGGATACTTCTCCCTCATCATATCCTCAAGCTCCCATGTAGCTTCTTAAAGTTGGTGGTTTCTCCATAAAACTTTCACCAAGCGAGTGGTCTTGTTTCGTAGGACTTTTTCGCTACGATCCAGAATCTCTATCGGCTGTTCTTCATAAGAAAGATCTTGCTCCAGCGGTACAACTTCTGAGCTGAGTACATGTGAAGGATCTGGTATGTACTTTCTCAGGAGAGATACATGGAACACATCGTGAACTTGAGAGAGATTCGGTGGAAGCGCCAATCGGTAAGCTACCTTCCCAACACGATCCAGTATTTCGAAAGGACCGATATATCTAGGGCTCAACTTCCCCTTCTTTCCAAATCTCATAACCCTCTTCCAGGGAGATATTCGTAAGAACACTTTATCACCCACTTCAAACTCTAGGTCTTTTCTTCGGTTGTCGGCATAACTTTTCTGTCGACTCTGAGCTGCTCTTATGTGTTGTTGAATAGATCTGACCTTTTCTTCCATTTCATCAACGAGATCAGGTCCTAATAGCTTTCTTTCCCCAACTTCATCCCAGCAAGTTGGAGTCCTGCATTTCTTTCCATAGAGAGCTTCATAATGAGCCATCTGAATACTAGAGTGAAAGCTATTATTATAAGAAAATTCTACCAAAGGTAGGTGTTGATCCCAACCTCCTTTGAAATCCATAGAGCAAGCTCTCAACATATCTTCTAGGGTTTGAATTGTTCTCTCAGACTGAACGTCTGTCTGGGGATGATAAGCAGTGCTGAAACTCAACTCTGTATCCAGAGTATGCTGAAGACTTCGCCAGAACTTCGAGTTAAATCTCGGATCTCGATCAGATATAATAGAAAGTGGTACTCCATGCAATCTTACCACTTCCTTTACATATATCCTGGCAAGCTGATCTAGAGAGAAATCCTCTCTAATAGGAATGAAGTGTGCAGACTTTGTAAGACGATCAACTATGACCCAGATAGCATTATTGCCTTTGAATGTTTTAGGAAATCCTGTGACAAAGTCCATAGTGATGTTTTCCCATTTCCATTCGGGTATGGGTAATGGTTGTAACATCCCCTTAGACTTTTGTCTCTCAGCTTTAACTTGTTGACAAACCAAGCATCGAGAGACATATTCAGCAACATCTCTTTTCATGCCATCCCACCAGAAGTACTCTTTCAGGTCCCTATACATCTTCGTGCTTCCAGGATGAATAGAGAATGAAGAACTATGAGCCTCATCCAGCAGCTCCTTCTTTAATTCGGGGATGGGAGGAACACAAACCCGATTCCTGAACTTTATTATCCCATCACAATCAAGGTTGAATTCAGGAACATTTCTCACCTTCTTTTGTAACTCGACATCTTCTTTCTGTGCCTCTTTAATCTTCACATGTATAGATGGTTGTAACATTAATTTGAGAAAGATAAGATTTTTCCCGTTCCATTATAATTCCAAGATCCATCCTTTGTAAATCCATAAATATTGGATCTTTTGTGATCCTCATCATGGATAAACTAGCATGGTCTTGTCGACTTAATGCATCTGCCACCTTGTTTGCTTTCCCAGGGTGGTAATGGATTGAGCAGTCATAATCCTTAATCAGCTCCAACCATCTTCTTTGACGCATATTCAACTCCTTTTGTGTGAAAATATACTTTAAACTTTTATGATCAGTATAAATATCACACCTTTCACCATAAAGGTAATGCCTCCAAATATTTAATGCAAAGATTACCGCAGCCAACTCCAAATCATGTGTTGGGTAATTTTGCTCATGGATTTTCAACTGTCGTGAGGCATAAGCTATCACCATATCATTTTGCATAAGAACACACCCCAATCCCTTCTTGGATGCATCACTGTAGATCACAAACCTTTCTCCACTACAAGGCAGTGTGAGCACAGGTGCACTGGATACCCTTCTTTTCAACTCCTTGAAATTCTCTTCACATTCCTCTGTCCAGACAAACTTAACTCCTTTCCGAGTCAACTTGGTGAGTGGATTAGATAATCGTGAAAAATCTTTTACAAAACGTCGATAATATCCAGCCAAACCAAGAAAACTTCGGATCTCAGTTACTGTTGTTGGTCTTGACCATCTTTCGATAACCTCTGTTTTTGCTGGATCCACAGATATCCCCTCTTTTGAGATTATATGACCCAAAAATGCAACTTTTTGAAGCCAAAATTCACACTTGGTAAATTTGGCATAAAGCTTCTCCTTTCTCAGGGTCTTCAATATAATTCTCAAGTGATCTTCATGCTCTTCCTTGCTCTTTGAATAGACAAGAATATCGTCTATAAAGACTACCACAAATTGATCAAGATAGTCTCTAAAGACTCTATTCATTAGATCCATGAAGATAGCAGGGGCATTAGTAAGACCAAATGGCATCACTATAAATTCATAGTGTCCATACCTTGTACGGAAATCCGTCTTTGGTATATCCTCCCTTTTGACCCTTAATTGATGATACCTTGAACGAAGATCAATCTTGGAAAAGTATTGAGCTCCGCGTAGTTGGTCAAATAAGTCATCAATGCGTGGGAGAGGATATTTGTTCTTGATAGTGATCTTGTTAAGTTCTCGATAATCAATGCAAAGTCTCATTGATCCATCTTTCTTCTTAACAAATAGAACAGGTGCTCCCCAAGGTGACGCACTAGGGCGTATGAATCCCTTATCAAGATTCTCTTGGAGTTGCTTCTTCAATTCCTGCAACTCAATTGGGGCCATTCTATAAGGTGTCTTTGAAATAGGCAAAGCACCCGGTACGAGTTCTATTGAAAACTCAACTTCACGATTTGGTGGAAGACCCGAAAATTCCTCCGGAAAGACATCATCAAACTCCTGTACAATGGGCATATTCTTAATCGTGAGTTTCTCACCAACCATTTCAGATAAATAACCTTCATTTAGTGGAATCAATACCCATAAGATGGATGAAATTTCCACTGGAAGGTTATGTTCATCCTTGCATTGATAGACGATCGTAGATTGATCCGGAATATGAAATGTGACTTCCCTTCTTTGGCAATCGATATGAGCTCCATGTAGAGAAATCCAATCCATGCCAAGAATCACATCAAATTCCACTAAAGGAAGGATCACAAGATTTGCAGGAAGCACTTTCCCACAAACTTCGATCGGAGAAGAATTATAAACTTTTGATGTGACTGTTGTGCCATTAGGTGTTGTCACAGCTAACTCAACATCTAATTGTTGAGGTAATATGGTGATACCCTTAGAAAAGTCTTCAGAAATAAAAGAGTGGGTGGATCCAGAATCAAATAAAACATTTTCTACTTTAGAGTGGATGGTAAGTGTACCTTTCACCACATCGTTATCGTACTCCACATCGCTGATAGAAATTGCATGTGACTTTCCTTTGTCTTTAGCCTTAGGATTTTGTTGACGTCGACCATCATCATCAACCCTTGGATTTGGGCATTGATTGGAATAATGCCCCATCTCCTTGCACTTGAAACATTGAAGTGTAGTAGGTTCATTCTGTGTATCCCTTCCTTTGTTTGCATCATTAGACATCTTCTTCCCATTATCGCGGCATTCAAATGCCCGATGACCTTCCTTTCCACATTTAAAACATTTACTTGTCCCTTTAAGACAAATCCCTCCATGTTTCTTTCCACACTTTGAGCATAAGGGAAATTTCATCTTCTTTTCAGTGTGCTCTTTAGATTTTTCTTTGAATTCCATCTTCCTCTTCTTATCAAACCCATGTGACTGATGGGTTACTCCAATCTCCATCTCGACTTTGAGAGCACATCGAACGATTTCCTCGTAGCTATTGAAGTCCCTTATGGCTAACGCCCTTCGAAGACTTGGTTTTAAGCCGCTAAAGAATCGATCGATCTTACTCTCAGGTTGGATAATAATACCAGAAGCGTACCTTGCAAGTCTTGTAAAATTTGCTTCATAGGTACCAACAGATTCATCATCCCTTTGCTTCAGTTCAAGAAACTATTTCTCCATCTTTGTTCGGAGAATACGAGGGAAGTACTTATTGAAAAATAAGTTCTTGAACTCGTCCCATTCCATAGACTCAATTTCATCCCTTTGCCTCGTATTCTTAACAAGATTCCACCATTGATCAGCATCTCCTTCCAAACGATACACTGCTAGGATGACTTTATCATGCTCAGAACATTGAAGAACTGAAAATATCTTTTCAGTAGTACTAATCCATTGTTCAGCAACTAATGGATCAGTAGACCCACTGAAAGAAGGTGGACGCTGCCTCATGAAGGATTCAACAGAATGTTGCTCCCTCCTTTGCTCGTTTGGAAATCCTGCAAGATTCATAGCTTGAGAAAGTTGTGTGAGCATGGCTACAAGATTTTTCATTCCAGCTCCCATATCGTTTGGTTGCTCAGGGGGACAATCATTGCATTTCCCATCGCATTCCGCATTAACACGGTTCCTTCGGGTTCCAGCCATTGACTAAAACCAAGAAGAATAGTGTGAGCAACACTAATTATAATAGGAAACCACATAATTCAAGAATAAAATTTTCATGCTTAAGGTCTTATCCTAGGTTATTCAATGCCATTTCTAAAACACTAAGATTGTGTTCTATGCTTAGACTTATCCTTAGGGTTCTTACTAAGGCTTTCACATCCTAGTTTCCAAAGGTTGACTATACCTTTCCTCTGATACCAACTATAACGACCCATACTTTACATACATTGTTAATACTTCGAAATTGAAGCACACTTATTACAACATATGACAAAACCACAAAGGACCGTATAGGTATAGTGTCTTTAGAAACTGGGAAACATAAACAACTGGTTCATAAATCTTCTACAGTGTCTCCCATTTATTTCATCATATCTAGGGTCCATTTTAGCATATTCTACTTAATATCCATCTTCCTAACCTGGGGAAAAGAAAACATAAAAGGGTGAGCTCAAATTCTCAGCAAGGGCAAATAAAGGAAATAAAAATCATATCATATCTTTATGAAGATCAAAACCTGCAAAAGAGATCATAATATCTTAACATGGAATAAATCATAGAAGTGAAAATGAGATCCCCATAATCATAACATAAAACTTGAAACTTTGTGGCATGCACACATAATCATGGAAAATCATTTCTTGTTAGTCATGACTCATTGCCAAGACTATCTTAGTGGACAAAGTCCCTTTCTGAACCGAGTTCACTCCTCGTTTCAGTCCTGTATCACTGAACCGAAATAACCTTCCGTTCCAGCCATGTCTATCTCATGAGATATAAAATCTTTACCCAATGCATTGGAGGGAGATATAGGTCCCACCCATCTTATAATGAATCCTTTCTTATGTGTGCCACATAATCATAAAACATACATCATCGCATAACACATGTAACAAAAATGGGATTCTTGAAACATCATGACATCATAAAACAATTCATATAAGATAAAGGAATTCATAAAAATATTTCCATCACAACATAATCAAATCCATGTAATAATAGGGATAAAAATAGAACCCTTTTATTATCTTAGATGGAAAATAATTTTGATAAAATACTTGAACTTCATTCTTGAGGAAAATATCCTTTCTACTTCAAAAACACTTTTCCTTTCTTAACATGTCATAAAATTTTAAACTAAAAGAAGTTGATTAAAAATAAACGTCAATACTTGTAAAGGAATATTCTTGGAAATAATGTTTTAGAAATCCATTCATGCCGTATAAGTTAAAAAAAACATTCTTCGTACTTTTGTCGGAAAAGTCAAAAAGTACCTCGTACGAAAAAACGACAAAAGATTCCTTTCATATTCTTTACTAAAAACTCACCGAAGGGTAAAATTGGATTTAAACTAGTGTAATTGGATGGAAATAATATTACATATTGATGAAACATGGATGCGGATGATAAAATACACCCCAGTGAATACTTACGAATAAACAATCTCGGATAAAAATGAGATTGTGATATTTCCCTTACCTTAGGTCCGATTTGCTTTGTTCGTGTCCGAAGCTCCTGTATAATGGTTTAAATAATGTTATTGACTTATTCCAGAATCATACATATTGATATGATATCATATATGGTCATATTATTAGCTTCTTGTTAGTAATATTTCATTGTTACTTGTTACTCAGGTCTTTATAACTTTTTGTTCTTATGCATGTTTTGTCGAATAAATTCTTATTATTATCTTTAGGTTATAGATAATTCATTTACATAATGTTATTAGTGTAGTATATACCATATTCATTCATTCAATTCATTTATATAATCATTATGAAATGAAGATCATGTAGAACGAGTCGCATCACATCATGGAGACGGTATTCCGTACGTACGCACGAGTGATGATATCGTTCCTATGATCGTGGAATTGTATTGGAGTATATATATATTATTTCAGTATCAATATTACTTCATAATAATCATATATAGTTACTCATTACACCATTATACCCATCCTTGTAAGGTGATGGTGGAAAATAGATTACACCACGGCGTGGAGACGGTATTCTGTACGTACGCACGCGCGGTGATTTCATTTTTCCGTAGGATGGATAGAAGGTGAATTAGGGTTGTTTCATATTTATAATAAAATATAAGTATGTAAGTAATACTGATGTTATTACTTTATCATGAAACAACTAAATAAGAAGAAGTTGAAGAAGAAAGAAATTGAAAAGATCGGTAATGGATATTACCTCTTCTTTGGAACGCCTCTTTGAATCCTCCACTTAAGGAACTAAGATTGGTCTTTGGAGAAGACCAGGACCTCTAGGATTATTCTAAGGAAGTGTAGAGGAGAAAATGGCAGGGGTTGGCCGAGCTTGAGTGCTCAAATTGGTGTGAGGAGGAGGGGGAGGAGGTGCCCTTTTATAAGGGAGGAGAGGGGCACCTTAGGAATATCTCAAAATATTATTTTATATTAAAGTCAAAATCGGTTTATAATGGTTCCAAAGGGTCTTATTTCGAAGCTAAAGTGGGGAAGGGTCGAAATCCTATCTACCAATAAGATTTAGACATGTTTAGGGTATTATTTTAACCTTATCAATTAGATTTAACTCTAAGTTAAATAATTTAACTTTTACCATGTCTTTTTGTTTTCTTTCACTATATGGTTAATACACTTACTATAACATGCCAAACGAACCCCAAATTGGTTATTATTAATATATATATCCTTATCTAAGTCATTTGGCCGAACCTTAGATTTTTAGGAATAAAATAACAATTAATAATATAATATTTGATTTAAAAACTATTTTGTGTCAATTTTGACACTATTTGATATATGATTTTTGTGAAAGTCATAACAGAATTATATATTCGAACCAAGTTGATTAAATCAACATTAATATATCATAGTAACCTAGAAAATTAGTGGAATTCATAAAAAGTCTCAAATTACATTTATTTTGGTGTTTATAACATCAATTATGTCAATATTTCATTAATAAGATAATTACTGCATCATCATTGTGTCATAAATAAATTAAATTATTTAATGTCTAAAAATTACAAATAAAATACCCTTATGTAGGAAATCTTTTTAGCTTTATAATGAATATTTATAGTCGAATTTATCTTATGTATTACCCCATATTAAAAATTATTTACTTATTAAACTTTGATTTTAACTATTTTAACCCTTCTTTAAACAAATTAATAATAAATGTCCTAATCTAATCCAAGTGGGCCTAAATGGTCATATTTTATTCCTAAGTTTGTTTTTGGTCGAATTACACTTGTCCAATAGAATTAGGACATGTGTTAGGGTAATATTGATATCATATTTACCCTTAGTTACCCTATTTACTATTAACCGCGGTAAAAATAGTAAAAAGTTACTATTCACCAAAAAATTATTTTCATCTCATTGAACCACATTGTAGTCCTTGATATTAACCGTGTCTCTCGGATTTTTGAAATTCCATTCACAGAAGCGGTAAAATTAAGTTTTATGCAAAATTCAGTTTTTAACCTACCACTTAGTGGTTTCACTATTCATCAAAAATTGAAAGTTTTCAGAAAAATACCAAAATTTCACCCTAGGCTAATTTCGATATTCTGAGTCCAAAAATGAAGTCCATTTTGAAAAATAAAATTTATAAAATTTCAAAAAGTGGTTATTACTATTCATAACGGCTAGTTTTAATAGCATATTGTTGTTTAGTGAAACTCGGTATTGCGTACGACGCAAGCTATCGAGGAAGGTCGCGATTGCGTGTAAAGAAAGCCAAGAAAGTGTTGTGTAGAAAAAGATTCCTTTGATGATTTATATAACATAAAAGTCTCGGGTGTTACATAGAAGGTCGATGTTTCAATGAGATTGAATGATTATGGGTTAAGAAATTGATTGTACAAGGTGTCAGTGAGTTAGGAATTGGTGGGTTGAGGATCCAGTTAGTCAGGCGTTGGTATGTGGAGCCATCAGTAGGTCGATGCATCTGTAGGTTGGGCATCAGGAAGTTATGTATTGGTGGATCAATGTCAGCGGCTCATCCATTGATGAGTCAAGAATCGGTTAATAACTACTAGTGATTCATGTGAGTGACTCACCCATAAGTGTGTAATTTCCAGATATTCGCAGTTTTCCAAAATTTCCCCTCTTATGATATATATGACCTAAATCGACTTTCAATCCATTTTTGAGCATTTCTAACGGTGTTTCAAAGGTTATTAATTATTTTTTTATATACTAATACTAATGGGATGTTGAAATGGTAAACTTTTTTGGTATAGACCATGATACAACAATAATTTCCCTTAACACCATTTCCATTTCTTTAACATAGGTTTTGGATTTTCTACAGTTGAGATCCTTCCTTCCATTCCACACATCCATTTCTCTATTCGTGCACCCAAAAAATATTTCTTCCTCATAGAGTCACATCTATGCTATATAGGATGGTAAATTTATCCATTAAAGCCTCTTTCTTCATGTGAAGAGCCTTTATTTTAGTTTTAGGAGGAATTACTAATCATCTATTCTTGAATGTAGGGAACCCTTAATCATTGTTTTATTTGTGTATCACGCGGGGAGGGTTTATGTCATTGTAATGACCTGTTAATTATAATTGGCATGAGAATACAATAATTAATTACTCGTACTAATGTGACCTCCCCAAGATGTCAATGGATGTAAATAAATTTCGAATGGTTTCAAATACAATTGGTGGATGATGTAAAATTTAATAACAGAACAACTAACCAAACAATTTACTATATGATTCAAGGACAAATGAAAGAAAAATCATCAACATCATATATCACAAAACCACATCAATGTGTGTAACAAAAGAAGCCCAAAAAGTTGTCAATGTAAACATTAGATAAAAAACGACAGTCTTTCAAGAGACCAAAATAATCCATCCATCACATTCTTCAATCTAAACAATCCCCGAACAACCCAAGTATCACACGGTGGTGCTAAAAACATGTGATACATTACATTTTCCCATGCCATTGAAAATATAATCTATAATAGAACAAATGTTCCAATGAAGGGGTGAGTATTAACAATAATATGTTTTCCCCAATGACTTCTATACTCATGCCACATGGATAGAAGAGTTAGAATAAATTTTACAAATTTTTTATATAAATCAATTTCTAAAAAATTGTTTATAAAAAACATATACACATGTTTCTAGAACCATTTATAATGAATATGATACAGTTGAAATTGAATCCAATTATATAGAATGAAATTTTATTTAAACATAACAAAACAAAATATTAAATCCATTTCTGAATATTCCATTGAAATCCCATATCTATTCCACACATTCACACAACCAACCATGCATGCTACTCAATGAAAGTTCCATTCAAATGATTGGTTTATCGTCTATATACTATGTCATCGCAAGGAAATTGTATCCCTTGTGCAATTATACATTTGGAACTAGAAAAAGGTAATATTTAAACCCATCCCCTTATATTGAAGATGAACATACACACCACCTATGCCAAAATAACATTCCAAAACAACCCTTTCAATAAAATCACATTTTTACTAAATAATGTTTTTCATTAAAACCGTTATATTTCTAAATCATTTCAATAAAATGACTTTTAATTAACACCCCATCCCAATAAAACCATTTATATTTTCAATAAAATAAACAATTTACAATGACTATTTCAAATTCATGAAGCTAAAACAAATTTCAAAATATTTTTTCAGTATTTCACAAACCAACCAAAAAAATATAAATCCTCATTTAGGTGATTCATTACTTGTATAAAGATAATAATTCAGAATAAATATATCCAATTTACTCAATTTAAAACGACTCTAATAAATTATATCATGATGAGATGAGATTGAATCCACCTACCTCAAATGTTTTGAGGAAACATTACCACCTATGAAGATCACTCATGAAACCTGGGATGATTCATCACAGAACAAACTTATATCTCATGTTCTAGAAACATCAAGTCCAAAACACAAATTATTTGGAAAAAAATCTATATAAACCCATAAGTAGTACATGATATGAGATCCCAAGAAGATAGGATACATATATATATGTACATATATGAAACTAATCGAGAACGATGATGAAAAATCACATACCTCAAGAAAATGAGTTTGAGACACAATGATAAACCTACAAATTGGATACATAATGCTTTGCATTGGTTCTCCTATATCCAAGGAGGAGTAATATTGAGTTGCAAAAACATAGGAAAAAAAGAGTAGTTTAGAGGGAGAAAACATGCGAGATCTACATTTTAAGGATCTCACATTAACCAAGCACACAATTAGTTCGCACGTTTAGATAAACCATGAGGAAAATGTGTGTTAGATACTATCTAGATATACCCTTAAACAAACTCCTCACATAGTCTCCTTATATTTTTGAATTCCATGACAAATATTACTATCTCAAATATTCTATTTCTCACGGTTTCACCTAGGATCTCTACATGGTTTCAAAAAATTGTATGCAACCCATGCGTCATTCCTTTAGCCCAGAAAATATTTACTATTAACTGATATCTACCATAATTCCATGTTACATAGTATCAAATAAAGCACAAATATTGGGTTATTTACTAAATACTAGGGATATTATATTCTCCCAACTATCTGTCTTTTCTTCCCAGAAATGTAGAAAATCATCACTTCCCAGAAAGATTTATAGCTATTTCTCTTTAAATTCCTTATCATGTTTTCATTTATCTTATAAATATGGATATATATTCATAAACCCCACAATATACTGATTTATTTTCCATCCTAAACATTCTCTGGTATATCCACAATCAACACTAGTGTATGTAACAATGAAGCATCCGACTTCAGGTCAACGCGATCCCACCTGACAATATGGTCGAGATCAGGCTGATACAATATCATCTGAGATATTAAGATCATATTATACACAATAGTGTACCACAATGGAAATAAAAACTGATATTCAACCTCCCAACCCCTTTTATTATCTTGAAATAGATGATGAATGAAAGAGATAAATTTCCCTACTTCCCGAAATGATGTTGAATATGTCTTCAATAGATCCACAAGAATACATGATCTCTCAAATAAAATTACAATGTCCTTCAATGATTCTCTACATAATATTTCTAATGAATATGAGTCATTTTCAAAATATATCTAATTATATAAATCTTCTCTATTTTTCCTTAGACAAGGGATGTACCAACCTTTGAAATTTCACCTACATCCACACAAAATTGAGAAGAAAGATAAGGACATCAATAAAATTATTCGAACAAAGAAAAATGTATCGAGGACAGATAGATGTTATTATATGTGAACTCCATTAATGGTATGTACTCTACCATGATCCACCAAAATCCATTAGACAATAATTGACATTATTTTTAACCGAGAGCTATTTGCTGTTTTATCACAGAGGACAATAATTCATGTTTTAAAAACATTATGTAACAAAATTAAACGAAACGAAGGAATTTGATTCACTTGTACAAAAAAATACTTTCACCATGGTAGAATTTAAAATAAACGAACCACACACCATAAATGTTCCTCCCTAATCATCGACAATCTTATGCTCTACTCCATATAGTTGCTTCATCGATGCACACAACAATATGTTTGCCTTACTAAGATTTTCCATACCGAAGAGTCATGTAATTAAATGAATAAAAATGGGTAGATTTTTGTATTTCTGTAGAGAATAATTTTTTAATTCCTGCCCTATCAGAGCATATGATTCATGTTACACCTAATTAGTGTCATGAGGCCTAGACCTCAGAGGATTGTGACAAAATCACTTAACGTTTCCCATCATATAAAAATTATTTCATTATATTGGTGGTGATGTGCACTCCCTCATTATGTGGTACAAGGAACCACATTGGTAGAATCCAGATTGGCTATTTGGTTGTGTAGTAATATTTTTTGATCCAACTGTCAAATTCTAATTCTCACTCCCACATTGAAAATATTTTTTAGTATTTCTCTTTCTCCTAACATTGGAGTTTCCAACATTTCCAATATGGATCATCATACTTCCAACCGACATATATACTAGCATGTCTCACTCATCCACCACTAATCTGTTCACAATATATATATAATCATTAATACATAGTACTGTAGTCATTGATTGAATTTCATATCATATCATTGATTCGGAGATACCTACCATTAGGGAAACACTTACTAAAACATGAGGAGAAAAGTGTAAAAATTCTGGACTTCAACTTCATACTCTATAATAGAGATATTCCCTTCTTTTAGACAAATGAAATATGTCATCCTATGGATCATCATCATGTGACTAGAATTATTTATTGGAAAATTTCTCAAAATCCTATAATGTAATTCCATGATCATATTTATAATGAAAAACTAGTTCCCACCATAGGTTTACATGTTCCTCAAGCATATACATCACCAAATTGACTGTTATCTCCGCCAGTTTGTTGATTAACTCGATGATACAATTGATCCAACTAAGAAAACATTTTCCTTATCAGGTTCATAATCTCCCCAGAATATGGGTGGATTCAACTTCATGAGATTGATGGTATAGTCTACATTCCATGGATCACCCCTCTAGTTTTTCATAGCAATAACGTAAAATGCATGGACAATGCTCTAAAATAGTTCTTTGTTCACCTGTGGTTCAGCTGAAACCACGTTATCTGCAGCTTCATTTGGTTGGCTTCTACGATGCCAATCAGGTTCTATTTTTTAAAAAACCATCAAAAACTATAATTCTCAGTCTCTAGAAACTTATGTCTTAGTATTAAAAATTCTATCACATCAACTATCATAACATTGTTTTCCAAAAACAACCATTTCTTGTGCAACAATAGGTTTTTGAAAAATTTATTCTTTATTTTGAAAATCCAACCACTTTCAAAATACAACAAGTATCATATTTTCAAAACCTATCATTAGAAACAAAATTCAAAAAGTTTTTTAAAAAATAATACATTTCACATGATCATATATCTTAACTCTAAAGAAAATTTGATATCATAGTAGGACCCATTTATTTAATGCATGATATTCTCACCTCATTGGTTAAACCCATGACAATGACATTTCATTATCCTATAGGTGTATCCATGAAAAATATGTACCAACATCATTAAAACATGATGATCAACATAAATGTATTAACTTTGTCCTTTTATGCTATAAATTTCATTTCACAACAATCTTACTATTCGTTAAGATTACAACCCAATGAATTGACATGGATCAATCAACATTGAATACAAAATTAAAACCTACTTTTAAGGAACGGAGTGATCAAGATGATATCATTTGTAATGTCCTGCTAATTCTCATTGGATTCAGAATACAACAAATCATTTATAAGCATTATGTAACAACCCAAAAATGCAGAAAGTTGGAAATGAATGCCAAAGGGTTTCAAATTTATGTGAGGGATTATTTACCCACTATGAATCAAACCATTAACCAAATAGATCACTATATGATGTAGTAAAAAATGAATGTCAACTCATCATCTTCATATATCTCAAAACCAGATCCCGGTGTGCAAGAGCATATGACCAAACAAGTATCAAATTAAATTGAAGATAAGAAACTAAAGAACCTATAGAGAGAAAAATACTCAATGCTCCACATATTCTGTGCTCCAAAATCACTAAGAAACCAATGTATCAAGATGTGGTGCAAAAACCTTTGATACATTATGTTTTCCAATGACCCGAAATATGACATCTGCAAAATAAAAAATTTTCCAAAGAAAGGGTGAGTATAAAACATAGTAGGTTTTCCCTAATGACTTCCATAATATCACCAACAGAATTAAAGTGTTAGAAACAATAATATAAAATAGTTTATATAAAAAAATTTCTCATAAATAATTTGTAACTAATTGTACACATGGTCCAAAAACCATTTATAACAAAAATTATACCTTTGAAATTGAAACCAATTTTCCAAAAAATATATTTTTAAATAAAAATAACTAAAAACCATTAAAACAACTTTTCAATATTCATTCGGCATACCCAACACATTCCAAACATCCACACAACCAACCATGAATTCTACATGATGACAATAAAAATTATTTTTATTGAAACCCACTATCTAATAAAACCAATTATATTTTTCATAAAATCCTCCACTTTAAACCACTATTTGAAATTCTTAAAACTAAAACAACTTTCAAAACAATTTATCTAAATTTCAATAACCTACCAAAAATGTTAAATCATCATTAAAGAGATTTTTTCCATGTAACAATTAAATATTTTTCAATAAATATCATCAAATTTACTCAATTATAATCTATGTAAATCAATTTTATCAAGAGGATATGTGAGTGAAGAAACATACCTAAAATGTTTTTACATAACATGACCACAGGCGAAGAATGCTCAAGAAAACCAAGACGACTATACACAAAACTGCATTAGAAATCATCTCATAGAATGATCAGGGAAAAAATAAACTTATTTGTAATAAATAGTAATATATCATCAAATAAAAGGTGTATATTTGAGAAACACAAATTATAGGATAAGTAGATCTATGTAGATCTTAAAAACTGATCAGGAACAATGAAGAACGATCATATACCTCAAGAAACAAGGTTTGAGACACCTATAAAATACTTTGGATTGTCTAAAAAATGCATGGGAGAAGTTAAACTATCTTAAATGTAGGGAAATCCTCAATTAGGCATCCATAAGATAAAACAAGTTTTGTAGTGGAAAAAACATGTTAGACAATCTTTTTGGGATCTGTGTTTATCCACACAGACAATTAGTTCACATAGTGAGACAAAACATGTGCTAATAATTTGTTATATACTATCTTGATATACCCTTTCATGGTATCCTCTAATGGTCCCCTTAACCAATCCCACACTGTACCGAATCTCTCTGCGTCAAACCTGCTAATGCACACAATTTCTCCTAGGATATCCACATGGTTTGGATAAACCATGTGCATCCCATTCACCTTTCTTATAGCGCCAAAAACTTATATAAATTTCAATAAACTCGCCAATAAATCCTCCTTACATTGTAAAGATGAAAAAACAAGGAAAGGGTTATGTACCAAATACTGGGGGAACTATAAAAGTGTTCTTATTGTTACAGTTGAAAACAATTTAACGATGATTACAAGATTTAATAAATGAGGGGCTTGGAAGAAGATGTTGATTATAGTTTATTATATATATTATAACTGACCCATGTTGGGTTTCGTAAGGGCTAAATGCCAATTAATATCATGTATGTTGGTTGCCTCTGTTTGAACACATGTGTGAGATGTTAATATTTGTCGTTGTTTCCTTGTTGAAGGTCGAATTTATTGAAATTTTATTAATGATGTATATATAGTTAAATATATATATATTTACATGGAAACAACTAGTTTTTATATTATCCCTGTAAAATGAATGTGTAATTAATGTATGAGAGAGGCTAAACCTAAATAAACCATTAAATTTGGTGTGGAAGTGTGATGGGTATGAATCTGTTGGCTCTTGAGTATTTGTTGGTCATGTGGTGTTATAAATGGGAGTGTGGATGCATCTAGGGGGTGGTACAGGTGTTTTTATGGTAACATAGGCT
Source organism: Viscum album (assembly GCA_963277665.1). NCBI lineage: Eukaryota > Viridiplantae > Streptophyta > Magnoliopsida > Santalales > Viscaceae > Viscum > Viscum album. The sequence continues at coordinate 1,901,652,223 of OY728141.1, forward strand.
GAGAGATTGATTGATTTCAGAATGTATGAACATGTTATCTGGTTGGATTTCATCTATGAAGTGTTTGGGTAGCGGGGTTGTAGATATGAGGTGTGTTTTCCCAAGTGTCTTCAGGATGAGCCTCAACTCACTATGGGATGTAATCTACTGTGGATTGTGGATCAAGTGTGTGTGAGCAAGAATGTGGTGTGGTTTTAGGCCTATGTGTATGGGGGAAGGTTTTGAATGTGGTTCATGTGGAAGTGTGTGGTAACATCAGGACGTTCATCATTAGGGATGTGCAATTAACTAGTGGGAAGTGGTGTGTGGTACCCAAATATAGATGTGATTTCTATTTTTCATTACATGAATTATGTTATTTTCTGGGTGTTCCTTGGTGTGGTTTGGTAACATAGTAAAAAAATTTAGATTCTTTGGTGTTTCTACATTTTTCTCATAGGGGAATTAGTATGCTTATCCATCTTGTGCATGTGTGACTTTAGCATTTTCTATAATGTAAACTTTTATGCTCACCATATGTATATAAAACTATTTTCAGGCTTAATCAGAGATTACGCAGACCGTGTTGGACCATACTATATCAGATGAACTGGAGTTATTGCATCACATGATAGTTTTGTCATGATATTTACAAAAAAAATCATGTGTGATGGATTTTCGATTATCTTATAAATATATATATTGTAGTTATTTTGAGGATGATACAACTTACCTTCTGATCTATGTTACCATAAAAATGATTAATGCCTCCTGATTTGTGATATTTTTCTACCCTTAGTTTCGGTGTCCACCCTAGGGCCTACTAGTGGTGGGAATTGATGGTCATTATCTATTTTTCAGGTTGATGAAGGTGGGGTGTGAAAAATTAACATACGTAAAATAACATTGAAATGAATGTGTCAATGAATGAAAAAAACAAAAGATTATATACTAGGTTTTATGTTTTATATTCATACAAATATTCATTGTTATTTTATGGATATAGTTTTTAGGAATTTTAATTTATAGGATAATAAAATTAAATTTAATAAATATTTTTATATAGAAATAAATATTTATTCTAATCAAACAAGGGAAAATAATTAATGGATTATAAATCTCGGTATATACCAATTAGAATAGAATATGTGATTTCCCAACTATCACCTAAGGTGTTGATATTGATATTTTAATTTCAATTAATTATTGGTGAAATTATCTATTTTCATTATCTAGTGATACCCACATATGATATTATAGTATATTGTACATGTGTTGGATATTTTGTCTAAAAATTAAAGAGTTTTCGTTAGTAATTATTATTTTAATGTATTGAACCTTATATTAAACGGTATTGATAAATAGAAAAAGTTTTTTTTAAAAAAATGAAATATTTTTTTGAAAAAAACATGAGAACACATGATTGTGCTATGTTTAACTCTTAGGAAAAATGCATTCTTTATGATTATTTAATGAATGGTTGTGTAATTTTCAGAAAAGGGAGTCAAATAGTGTTGATAAAATTGGGATATATTTCTAATTAAAAAGTTATCCACGATATTTTTTATGGTTGTTGAAATTTTTGGATTATGAAAAATATATACTTTTTCATGGATTTATGAAACATTCAATCATTATCAATGTTAATTTTTAAATTAAAATTATAATATTGTGTAATATCTTCTTGAATATATATTTATTAGTTTCTGAATGTATTTTAATTGTGAATATGTTATTATGTTATATAAATAGTTCAATATATTACTCGATTAATGATTAAGGTATTTTGTGTTTGAACATCTATCATGATATAACCTATTTGAGTTAGGTGGATGTAATATTATAGGATATGTACCTAATGATAAATATGTTTATAATATATTCACCAACATTCAATGGTGAATAATAAATAAAATTATGGCGATGAAACATATATAATGGGGGATAATAATAATCCCCATGATACTAGTATATAATTACATTTAAATAAGAACGTGTGTGCAATATCATGCTTTGTTGAAAAAATATAAATGAAAAAAATGATATAATTAGATTAAATGATGAAATATTAAAATAACTATTATAAATGAGTTATTGATTTTGGGAGAATGAATCAGAGTAACATCATTAAGAGGTATATGTATAAGAAAAAAATGTTTCTTTTATATGAATTAAATACAATTATCTTATTAAAAATGAATAATCAACTTAATTAATGTCTAGAAATTTTTTTCTCTAAATATAACATTTATGTAATATTTTATTTTGATTAAAAATATGATTAATAATGATAATTTATTTTTTGTTTTTATAATTTGTTTTTGGAAAAAAAATCTAAATAATTTTAAATATGAATAATAAAAGATAGTATCATCAAAATATTGTTTTATAGTATGACAAATGTATTATTATATTTTATAATTTTAAAAAAATTATAACTGTTATAATTTTAATTTTTAAAATGAATTTTTTTTGAGTTTTTAACATGCCATTATAGATTATTGTTATGAAGTATTAATGATTGGTTTTCCTAATTATTATAAATATGATGAATCCTTGGATCCCAATAAAACCCTCAACATGGGCCACAATTACATATTCTCAAACCATTGAAATTAAAAATATTGTAATTGATATAATATACATTAATCAAAATAATTGGATCAAATCCCATTTATTATATATCTATGGTGTTACGTTAAAGAAATGTGTAAAAATTTGGATGCTATATTTTTTCCTATATTCATCTTATTTTTTAGTTATATATTTATTTCCATTTTTCATCATCAAAAGCATTTCATAATTTTTTTCAATTCTCATCAATGATACACATAACCAACAATCAATCATTTATTCATAATATTGAAATTACCCACTATTTAAATTATTGTTTGACCAATTTCATAACACATTATCAGAACATTTTTATTATCAACATATTGGATTATAAAGAAAAAATCATCAATTAATGAAAATTCATACACAAAAAAGATATATAACATGTGACTGTATAAATCATTCATTGGAATGAATCAATATTTTAATAATGACTACTCGTTCACATTGATATATCACAATGTGTTTATTATTTTATGTATCATATTTATGACCACCATATGATATATTTTAAGTTAAAATATTATATTCTGAAACTTTTTCTATGGAAAAAATAATGAGCTTTCAAATAGTTGTAATTACTAAGAACTACTAAAATTATAGTTCATTCATTGTAGTGAATATATTTACTAATAAATTATGTAGTCAATTGTTAAAGAAATTCCATTTATCAACAAAATAAAATGACTATATACCACCTAAAAATGATGATATATTATCATCTTTTACTGGTAATATGTCAAATTTCATAAGGAATTTTATGTAACGATGTAATCCAAATTATTGACATATAAAAAAATTTTACAACTAGAATATCATTGTACAATATGAATATGTAAAAGATATTTATTTTGTTTAAATAACCATGAATGATGTGATATTTATTTTATTAATATGAATCCAACAAAATATGATGAAAATGATCAATTGAATATTCATGTTCTTGTTTTCAAGACACTATTGACATGATAAAATAATTTCATCACATTCCATAATGTAAATGAGAGTATTACCTATAAATATTTATTTCAATCCTAGATGTGAATAATAATATACATCATATTATTTTATATAAATATCGATGTGAATATGTTGATTTTTGAAATATCATTATGTTGTATTTTTTATGAGATAAAATATTAATATTAGTACAAAAACTATTCTAATTATGAAAAAAAACATTTAAATAAAATAAATAATTTTAATAATTAATATAAATAATAAACCCCAGAATTATGATTTGGAAATAAATAAATTTAAAATTTTATTAAAATATATTATTTTTAATTAGATATTGCACTTATTGTAAAAAAAATTGAATAAAGGAAATATCTTTCATCTTGTTTATATGGATTATTTATATAATTACATGATATTAATATCATATTACCTATTATAGTTGATATAATTTATCTTCTGGTTTATATATGACGTAATATTTCCCCCTACCCTTGGTTCTGGTGTTGCGTTTGGGATGGGGTTCAGGGTACGATCGCAGGGTTGAGTCCTTATGATAATAGGTTTATCTACAGTTTTTTGTAGTTTTTGTGAGTATACATTGGTAGTAATACCGAATATAAATATATATTAATGAATATAATTACATAAAAAATAAAATCTAATATTTTCTTATGAAAATGATTTTAGTACTTCATGTGGTTAAACAATGGCCCTGATGATATATAAAATTATTTATTAATTCATTCACAAATGTCTATGTATATTCAATTAGTTGATTTTATCAACTGGATAGAATTTCATTATTATTGTCAATAATTATAAGATTTTGTATATAAATAATTTTATTTATACCATGAATATTATGATGGTAATGATGTTTGACCAAATTATTATTCATTCATTCAGTAAATCGAATTTTTTTGGGACTTATAATGATTTATGATGATGTGGTATTTTTTGTGAATCCATATGATTCTGCTATATTGGTTCCTGATACTGAATTTACCATCTAAAAAGAATGTTATGTTTTTTCTCATATGTATATGTATTGTACAACATTATTTTGTCTATAGATTAGAGAATACACAATAATCATATTCGTGATGGTCCAAACCCATTCTGATTATATTATAAATTCATCAACCACTAATAATAGATATAATAATAAAAAATAAGAGTATTTACGATGAATATCCCTGAAAATATAATGTATATATCTATAATAATAATCAATATAAGTAATATTTTGATCAAATGACTTATAATAACACATATATGAGTTACTATATGATCTTGAATGTACATTTATTTTCAGAGAATCAATTAAGATCTTTATAAGTGATAATACAATAAAATCTTTTTTTATATATTTTTAAATAAGTTTTATTCCAAAAAATATATATTTATATAATTTATTTTTTTAAACGAATAAAATATGGATACACTAGATAGAATATCTACGCAAATATGTAACAAGCATTCGTTAATAAAATATAAAAAATAATTTTCTATATACAATCATATCAGTAATGGTATGCAAGAATTTTTCTAATCTTAAGGCCTCATATAGATGACATGATGGATTATATCATCATGGATATTTTGTAATAATTTCTTTGTTCAATTATACATGGACATCATTATTATTTATAAAATATTATACCTCAATTAGGCGGAGAATGATGAGTTTGTTTAATGGACCTAGTTATAAAATATGATTATATAGTTTATTCTCATAACACTATTAAGATTTCATCCAAAATAATAGTTTACCAAGAGTTTCTTATAAATAAGGTTCATATTTTGGAGGTATATTATTTATTTCACTAGAAACTATTTTGAAAACGAATTTATATGATATTTATGAAGTACTAATTATGAAGTATAAATTAGGGCTCCTAGAAACCATGTGATCCATCTAAATACTAAAAGAAACTTCATTATACTAAATGGTAACATGATTTATTAATTGTTAATTATTATAAATATAATGATATTAATGTGGATTAAAATTAAAATTCAGAAGCACAAACATAATGAACAATTAGTATGCATACAGATTTATAATATGTCTATTGCATGTATAATTATGAAAAGTTATTGAAGTCAATAGGATGATTTTATGCAATGACAATTTTGTGGAACAGGTTATATAATAACAATTTCAGGAAACTATATATAGGAATTACATTATAAATTTTTGGGTTATGTCCCAAAAGTGACAATAGTACCAAAAATATTTTGAGATATCTTTCAAATTTGCTGATAATAAATATTAATTTTTAATTTCTTTTAAAACAGACTGATTGCAAATGATTTTGATATATTTAATCATTATAACATTTGGATAAAATAATTAATGGAACCTATGTTATTTTATACATATAATTTTTTTTGAGATTATTGTCAAAACTAAAAAAACTATTGAAGACATATGAGATTATTTTATGAAATATTCTTATTTATGGGTATGGATATTTAGTTAATGAACAAATCATGATATAATTTTTATAATATAATAAATATTACTTTATAATGGGATTACATTTCATGAAACATACTTAATGGATAAATATTATGTAAAAATATTAAAATGATGAATTTACAATTGATACTATCACAACATGGTTTTTATAAATTCATTTTTTCATTAATCTATATTTTTTGATTACATCAAAACACTCCCTGTATTTTATGAAGGAAAATAAATATATAATCATTAAATTGTGAAGAATATCCATTTATTTTTACTTAATCATCAATAATATGAAATATTTATTTATTTAATTATTTAACAATTAATGAGTAATAAAATATCATATATTGAAGAGTGGTAAATTTTATACAAAATTCGTTAATAAATAAGTTACATATCCAAAAATAATTAAAAAATAAACACCTTATTTATCAAAAACGAGTATGTATTGTTATATGTATATGTACCTTGAAAATAATAATTAATCATATAATGAATTAAGCTAATGTTATTCGCATTTCAAAGAATTTTATTCATAAAAATTATTTTTTAATTTATAACTAAATTATCTAACAGTTAATTTATCATGGAAATTTTACCGGTTCAATGATGTTGTGATGAACATAATGAGAGGCGGTTGATTTTTTTACTCTTTTAATTTAGTAAATTTGACCATTTAGTTTGTTTGATAAGACTTTTAACGATTAAACTTCATGGGGACTCAATGATATTGTACTAATTTTCACTAATTGTGTTTTTTACCTAAAGGGATCTTCCATGGTACGTTTTATTATTATGAAATAATAAATTATAGCATATTTTTATTGGAATTTTTTAAATAATTATTCATATAGTTAATTAATGGAATATATTTTCCTTCTCCATGAATAATAATTTTCAATCAGATCTCCATTATTACTTATGTTCTTCCTCCAATGTTTTAATGAAATAATTAAATTATAATATTAATTGATATCTGGAATACAACAATTAAATGACCAAATTAAATGTATTTTGGAATTATACATCATTTTTAACTACACCATCTTTTTTTTCCATTTGGTTTTATTGGAGTGGATTTTAATGATTCATCATTGAATGTAATTTATTTACATTGGCATCACTTATTTTACAAAAACTGTTTTATTTATGTTAATATTATTTAATATACCATAAAATTGTGATATATAGTCATGTTGTTTGAAATATTAATTTGTGGACATCATAATGTTGATAATGATGATGACTCTTTATTTCTCAATACAACCATTCACATAGCCCATCCATACATGTTTTCCAATTTTATTAATTATATTTGTCTGAATCAATAATATATTAACTAATATTAAATATTGGTTCCAAAATCATGTACTATATAAATATAATGAAATTTTAATAGAGTGGATAATCGTTTTGGATATACATTGTGTTCCCCTTACAATTTTTTTAATTTTTATTTTTATTTTTATTTTTCATCATCCTCTCTATAAAATAATTCAATTCAAATCTTTTCAATGATGGGAATCACCAGTTAAGAATTATTTTTCCTAATTATAAAATTATGAATGTTTTCCATCAGAGGTTTATAAATTTAGCATTACATATAATAACATTATATGGTTTTCTATAAAATAATTTAATTTTAGTAAATTTTTTTTAAAACTACATTACTATAGATTTTACATTTATATATCATATCCTATATGTTGTAAAAATAGTTTATGTTATAATTTATTTACTTAAAGACTATGAATAAATTTTTTTAAACGTGATTTTGAGTTTTGTATTTCAATAAAATGATCATAGTTATTATTTATGTTATAATAAAAGAATTTTATAATAAAAAAAGTAAATTTTAATAATTATGTCATACACATATACTATAATCATAATTAAACACATTTTTTCTAAAAATGGGTTTTACATGATTTGTGTTCAAAACATAAAAGTTGATTTTCAATCCCAAATATTTTATTATTTGATTATTTTTTGGGAGAAAATAGTTAGATTCGTTAAAAGTAAAAAAATCATAAAATTTAATTTTTATGTTAAAAAATTATTTACAAATGAAAAAGTTAATTAAGAATAAGAAAAAAAAAATTTAATAACATGTGTTTTCCTCTAAAATTAAATTGTTTTGTTCTTTTCTACACACAAAAAATGTATCCCCTCCACCATTTCCATTATTTTAGTCAATATATTTTTGGTATAATCATTAAAATATTCAAAATTCTATGGTTACTACCAAAACATTGAATCTATTAACATATAAAAATATATAACATCCCCCAAATAATGATGAAGATATAATTATAATTTATTATGGAAACTATATAAATTTAATCCTTCTGGAACTACATACCACATACATGTGATTTTAGAAACAATTAGTTTTTAAAGTATTCATTTGAAAGTATTTTTAAATGATTAAACTAATGCCTTGAACCTGATTATTACATTAACGTAATAAACTTGTTTTCTATATTCCATACCAAATCACCTATAACAATATTAATAGAATGATATAAGTTTCATTAGTTTATTGAAATTTAATTATATATATTTCACTACAAATATTTCATTAATTTTTATCTAATAAGAAAGACCAAAACATTAATCATGTGTTTTTGTATATTACAACCTCAATTATGAGATATGGTTCAATTATCCTCACACCTATATATAAAGGAATAAGTGATATATTATATGAAAAATTTGACTATTATGTCACAAATAGTCATATAATATAATCTTTCATCATATATGACCGCACTACCCATTTATTAAGATATATATTCTTTAATTAATGTTATGTGTGGACTACTTTCTCTATGTGTGAAAATATTCATTTGTACTTAGATTCCATTATTGAAGCTTATAGTAATTTATTTAATAACGATATAAGAATATTAAATTTTTATTAAAATTATCATAATCTCAATACATACCCTTACTCATGTAATCATTATGACACATTAGAATTTGGTTCAATTTTTTCACCAATAAAAAAATGTACTAATTACCATGTCATAAATAATTATGCGATTTATGTACGTAACCGTCATTAAATGTTTCATACTCTAGTGTTTTTGAACTAGAATTCAATCTCTATCTTTCTATGGATCTTTTATCTTTTATTGTTAGATAATAAAGAAATAAATGAAACAAAAAAACTCAGATTCATACTATGTTTATACTACAAATACATGCTTTTTTCATGTAATATATATCATTAAAAATGAAACATGATTATAATGAGAGATCTTCATAACAATCTACTTAAAATACATCATTATCTAACAAAATCTTGTACCATTTGACAAAAAAATTAATAAAGGATTGAGAATAAATAGAATACTTAGGGAAGTAAACTTTAAGAAACTATTATTATAGTAAAAAACCATAACAAAATTTTCTTTAATAAATTCCTTATTGCGTAGAAAAACTAACCATCATTTTAAAAATAATGTTGTCTTGAAAAATGAAAATAAATAAATTTTCATTAAAATTCATAATAATGTATATGATATAAAATTAAGTAACCAGAGACATCACATTCCATATCAATATTACGTATATTTTGTCATCATTGGAGACACAAAAAGTGACCTATATAGTTACATTTGTAATAGCCATCATAGTATAGTCACTTAATATCTCATGGAAAACATGGCCAGTTATCTCTTGTCCCATTACTCAATGCATTGATTTTATATAACAAGCACACCTTCAATATTTTTATCATGGAACATCCTTTCCACATAAAAAATTTCAGTATCCATAACCTAATAGTAATAAATAAATATTTTGTAATTGAAAAAATCATTAGGAAAATAAATGTTCCATAAAAAATTCAGTTTTCTCTTTAAATAAATGAAACTCATAAATGGAATAATTTTATTTGAAAAATTGTTCTAAATATTTATAGAAATTATCCAATAATTATGGTATCATGAAATCAAAATATACTGATCATGTAGTATTAATAAAAAAAATAATTCGTTAGGAATTTTATAAAAATAGTTGAAAGAGTTACTTTATAAATGTGATTTAATTAATACCCCATTACCATTAGTTCGACTCATCAAGAAAATATTTATCATCTTGGATAAAATAAATTAATTTTATTATTACAATGACTGAGAAAATTTTTAAATCTTATTATTCTTTATTATAACTTACCATCATGTTATGAAAATTTATTAATTATTTATGTTTGTGTCTAACATTTTGACAATATTTGGTACTATAGTCCAAAATGACATACTTATGATGTAGAAAGAGAATGTGAACATTCATAGATCATATTCCTAATAATTATCATTATATTGTAATCAGTTTTATTCATTAATTATACATTTAAATTAAAGCATTATATATTTTTATGAAAATTAACATCATTATAACAATGGAATTGATAGTTCTTAAATACTCAAGAGTAATGTTTTCAATGATCAATTATCATTATAGAAAAATGTTAACTATCAATTTACCTTTCCATATTTATAATAATATGATATATATCATTTAAATTTAATTTAATATATCATAATTTTTATGTAGTGATGAAAGACGAATCACATTGATGTGTGGAGGTGGCAATTCACACAAATAATCGAACAATATAGTTGTTTTTAGTGTATTGATAGAAAAGAAAATAAATGATATATTATCTTTTAATAATGATAAATATTTCATTAATATCAAATATAATCATTAATTAAACATTTTAATTAATCTTCAGAGATGGAGATGGAAAAAAATCATCATTTCGTGAGGCAATAGTCCATCATACAAAAGAATGATTATTTCTTTTCCAATTTGGTTGAAGTTCAAACAGATTATGTGATTATAAGAATATAATAGAATTTACATATATTAATGATAATAGATTTATTATTTCATCAATGTTTATAAATATTGTATGCTTGTTGATAAACAGGATAAATTGAAACACATAATTAAAAATGATATATCTTCCTTAGAAATCCTTTGTTTCATAAAACCTAAAGACCATTAAGGAAGCTATTCTTATTAAATAAAAGCTCTATTACATGGGTGTACATTCAAGGATGATATTTTTCAAATATTGTTCATTTTTTTATATCTAGGTATGTTGAAATGATATGTATGGGTTCCCTTTTATGGAAGAGGGTGGGGAACATTGGAATTTCACCAACTATTAAATTAATATGAGTTAATTTTTTTAATTAAAATATATCCAAAATGATTTACTTAGAAAAAATGATTATGGTTGGTTGAAATAATATAATTCAACAAATATTAGTCATATATTACAGTATTGTGTTATTTTTATATTTTCTATTATAAAAAAATTCAAATGCACAAGATTAATTATATAAAATACATCTAAAAAACACTAAAATGTAATATTTATTAATTAATTTCATCTATGTCCATAATTACATCCGATTATTTTCATTTTAATATTGTTAATATAATTTACTTCATATATACATTATTTTATCAAATAATGTATCATCATTGTCTAAGACATTAAGGTAATTATTCCATTCATAAAAACTAAAAATAAATAGACATTATGATGAAATATATTTATCTCTCTAAGAACCATTTATTTTCATACATATATTATGGATAATAGAATATTAGAAATGTTATATTTCATAAAATTATAAAATTGATATATTTGACTTTTATTTGAAATAATATAATATAATGGGATTAAACTCATCCAATAGGTTCTAAGAGATAATAATGTTTCCCCATAGATTATTATTGTTGACGATGAATAATTCAATAAATATTAAAAATATTAAAGTAATATTATAATATCTCTATAATTTTTATTACACATAATAACATGATTTACCCTTTACTATGGGAATAAAAATTATTTAGTATAATATTTATATTTTCCAAAAATAAATGAGACCAATATAAAAAACATATACCAAATACTTCAAAATATAGAATTAATTGTTCAAAATAAAAAAATATATATATATTGAAAAATTAACCTAAATTAAATCTTATAGAAGATATGTGATAAATTTTTTAAAAGTTAAAATGATCAAAAGAATAAAATTTTTTTATTTAGAAATATAATATAAAAATTAATCATGAGACCAAAATTTCATAAATTAATGTATCATATTTTTAATGATTTGGTAAAACTAAATAATAATATAATATATCAATAAAAATTAGTTATATGAAAAGTCGGTTTGAAATAATTTTTTTTCATCACTATTCATAGAAAAGAAATTTATCGGAAAAATAAAAAAATCTCAACCATGGTAAATTATGAAATTATTATTTAAAAAATGAAGTTCAATTTTTCAAATAAAAATTTATATAGTTAAAATTTTAGTTTTAAACCATGTTCACTAATAAATTGTTGCAAAAATACCATTAGAAAAATATGTCATTTAATGCATAAAATTTGTATTATTTTTATATCGTTCTGAGAAAACATGTAGAATGAATGTTAAACATTAGATTGAATATATTACATATAAATTAAATAAATATAATTCCACAATAGTTATTTTTTTATAAATTTTTTTATAAAATTAAATATTATATGTCGTTTTTCATTTATGTTAGATCTAGTTTATCACAAACTCATATGCACATAGTATATCCTTCTTAAAATATTGAGTGGTTACATTTCCCCAACCAATTTTTGTAGTTGTGCCTTATAATTTAATATTGGGATTTTTAAATAGGGTTTCACTATTCAAAATTCCATTTTTAAAATCCCACATCGGAAAAAGGGTCAATAAATCATTCACCTGATAAGAGAGGAACGAAAGTACTAGATTCATCTATGAAAACAATAAATAGGTTTCTAGGTTTGAAAACATGTGATTTCGAGAGGAAAATTAAATATAAAACCTTTTTATTTAAATATACATTTTCATAGAGTTGACGAATTCCATTGAAATAAATATTATAATAATGATTATGCCTTCATACATAAAAAATGTAGTTTTTTATTTGAATCCATTTCTACTATAATATTATTTTCTCCCACAAATAATGACTATTCTAGATAGTTTTTTCACAAATGAATCACTAAAATCAACGTCTTGAAAATCATATAGTACAAAAAAAATTCAATATATTTCCCCATTATAGAAAAATTATAAATATAAATTGTAAGCGAAATTTAACAAAATTCTCCAGAAAGAATAAAACTTATATATATGAAAATATACATCAATAAAAAAAAATCTATTATTGACACCCAATGTTGTAATTATATCATTCAATATATAACAGTCCAAAAAGTTACTCTTTAATGTGATTAAAACCCAACATTCAGAATTATATAATCACATAGTATTGAAAAATAAATTTAAGTAATATTCTATAAAAAATTACTCGTATAATTTTCAAACCAAAAAATAATTTCTTTATTATTCATCTTAATACTATAATAATTTCCATAAATAATATTAGCCATCATAAAACCAAAACAAATACAGATTTGACTCAATAATACATTTAAACAATAACTCCATAAATATATTCAAATATTATTCTAATTAACATGGTCATATATAGTGAAAAAATAACTCTCTTTTGAAATAAAATTAAACACATCATCCTCAAATAATTTTTCAATACCATGTTTTTTTATTTGATAAATCATGTGTTCCAAAAATAGAAATATCCCTTATTCATTACATATTTTAAAAATAATATTAATTATATATTAATTTGGGAATAACTTAGGATAGTGTTAGTGGATGGAACCTTTTTACCTTTACTTGATGGTTTAGTTCTTATGGCCTTTTCAGATGCAAAGGGTTGTCACACAGTCATTGAGATAACCTTATTATAAATATTTATTCCCAGTGTCTTTATAAAAAATACAGAAATGAGAATTTTTTCATTTAAATAATATTCATATGTTTTTGACTTCCAATATTATATCGTACATTAAAAAATTCACTTAAATAGAGGAATGATTTCTTCCTTAATTAGCATTTTCAGAAGAAAATAATAATAGTTTCAAGTAAAATAATCACAAAAAATTATCCAATGTTCTTCAAACAACAAAATATAATTAATAATATTAATCACTTTATCATTATAAAATCTAACATAACTCTTGAGTCCCATATAGGATTACATATTAACCATTAAACGCACTTCACAATCCCTTAACCATGATTTTACATCTTATTTATTAATAATTTAATATAAAAAATATAGATTGTTGTCTTAATATTCATTAATGTAAAAATATGTGACATGAAACAATCCATAACTATCATATGTCATTTTAATCATTCTCATCACAAATATTAAATGAATTATTTGTTTATAAACATATATCGGTATATCCATGGTAATAATATACACTATCCTTCTTCCTAAGACATCGATTATCATAACAATCATGCTCTACAAAATTATAATTATCAATTTAATGATTTGGATTAACTTCATTCCCATTCATGGATTCAACTAAATTCTTACTTATTCAATGGTATATTATTTCGTTCTGACCACATTTATCATATTCATAACATATTCTGGTTGCATTATGATATTTATCTAGTTGATGATTAACACATTCATCACACATATATTGTTGAATATATTCACCTTTATCATCAATGTTTCTTGGACATCCAATGAGTTTAATTTCACACATAATTTATGAATAATACAACTCACCATGGTTTAAGAGGTTAATAATAACTATTGATTGTCGGTTTATAATAATGAAAAAATATATCATTGTAGATTATATTTAATTCAATTTTTATATTAAAACAACCACCTCACCTTCCATTATTTCCCTCAATATTAATGTGCATGATGGATCCATTGATTTACAAAACCAAAAATGATATTGTGTGAGAATATCATCAATATCATCATATATTATCTTGTGATGAAGATACACACTAATATATTCATATTCATGTTATATTGAACTCATTTAATATATCTATAATTTCTATGACTTTGACTTATGTGATAACGATTATATTAAAATTTGACATGGAAGTTATATTTTAAAAACATACAAACCTATAATGTAATATGAACCATCCTATGATATCAACTGTAAGAACTCATCTTTAATATACCATACTCTAGAGTTATAGAACTAAAATACAATGTATATCATTTCTAAGGATATTTCCAGTTAATATTTTTACTGAATTAGTTCATAATTAATACATAATAAATATCATTCATACAATGTTTATAATGCAAAAAATTGTATCCATTTCGTCAATTTAATAAAACGTTTTAAATAAAAACATGACTTTATCTTTTGGTTCATTCATCTCAAATGTCAACTTCACTTCTTTTTTTCACTTACAGATCCTTAGAACATATGAATAAAATTTCAAAACATGTGATGAGAAAAAACATTCAATAATGTACATAAAATAAAGGATATTGTAATTCTAGTGAAAACTCATGAAATAATTTTTTGAAGTTTTTTTCCTCTCCAATTAAATAATAATTTTTAAAAGGACGTTCTCTTACGTTTTGAATGTAAATATTTTTTTCATAAATAATCATTATAAAATAATATACGATACACATTGGTAGCTTGGGAAATATATTTTCAAGTTACACTTACATATAATAATTCTATATCATCAACATATGGAGTAACCTTTAATGTAACTTTTCAATAAACACAGTAGTATATTCCCCTAACTAGTTAAAAGAAACCATACCAGTTAACATCATTAGTTAAGCTAATATATTTTAGATATATAATAATTTTACCCACCCATTGTTTATCAAATATCCACCTATCCACATAAAAAATCGAAATAAATATAATATAATCATAACATATAAATTATTCATAAAATAATGAATATTTAGGAAAGTATTTTTCCAATTCATATTTTTTTTTATTTTTATAAAGCCTTCGTCATGTAAATGAAACTATTTTATTGAAAATTTATTTTTTAAATGGTAAAATAAGTATCAAAATATTAACGACTCATGAATGTGGAAAATTATTCCCATTTCTTATATGAAAAAAACTTTCCATTTTAATTTTATAAATTTAAATGAAATATAGTATTTGATAGATGTATTTTAAAAACAAATAGCCTACCATATGTATCAATCTTCATGAAAAAATTTTAGATTGGAAAAATAATAATATAAGGTAACTTACTAAAATTAATTTAAATATTTTTACATTTTACCATTTATTTTATATCACATATTACAATTTTATAATACATAATTAATTATTTATGTTTAGGTCAGGAATTTTGACGATGTTCGTTACATGAGTCCAAAAATACATTGGTATGATGCATATTGTCGACGTGTAAATTATTAAATAATATCTAAAATAATATTAATTTAATTATTATTAATCATATATTTCAAATATTATCTTATATAACACCACTAATTATGGTAATGGAAAATGAACAATGTTATAATCATGGATATTTTAAGTTGTACATACTCATGAGTAATATATCCATTTTTTAATGGTCTTTATGGAAATAAGTTATGTATCATTTTATCTTTCTATAATGATAAGAATATCATATATATCATTTTTATATACTTTTATATATCATCCATGTGATGTGAAGTTGAAAAATGAAGTGGATCACTTTAATCAGGTGATAATTCATATGTACACATGAATGACGTTGTCATATTTCACTACATGGATGGATTAGAAGAAAAATAAAAACTTATCTTATAATAATTATATATATGTAATTAATAAAATATAAATTCAATCATTCAATCATTATAGAAATTATTATTAGATCGTGTTTGAAAATGAATTTCATCAGTTCTTGAGTGGTTGTCTACCACACAAAACAACAATTAATTTTTTACAATTCAATAATTGTGCATATGGATATCAGAGGTGATGTTAACATAAATATATCTAATTATATGGTTGATATTGTTGTTATTTCTAAATCACAGAATAATTGTATTTAGAGGAGGAAGAAGAAAAAAAATCATAATCACTAAATTAAAAATGATTCCTCTTCATTATAAATAATTCGTCTAATAAAAACTTAAGACCCCTAATGATGATGGTCTATCTGAAAAATAATTCTATATTATACGGAGGTATTCTTGGATTTATTTAATAATATAATAGATGAATAAAATGAGTTTTATGTTTATTAATATGATATGTTGGGATCCCTTTTATAGTATATGTGATATACACTATTGTGATTTAACAAAAAATTAAATTAATATAATTAGATTTCAAATTAAAATTGATCTAAACATCCATATTTAGAATATAGTATGATTTTGGGTAGAAATAATATCAATAAAGTAAAATAATAATTTTATTGACTATTTTATGATCCTTATTATTTTTGTTTTCACACTTATTTAACTCATTTTACTCTTACCATGAGATTATGTAATTTAAGCATTGAAGGTTAAGACAAATACAACAAAATTAAAAAGGACCCATAAATAAACATTTCATGAATTTGTTGTCCGTATTCAAATAATTATTATGATTTTATATTTTTAGATATTTCATATCATTTCATAAAATTTTATTTATTTTAAAATATCAATAATGTCAATTTGGACAAAATTAATTATTGGTCTTTAAAACAATTTCAAAAAAAATTATAAATGAAAAATGAATTATAAAAAATCAATTACCTGTTAATATTTTCAATAAAATTAGTGTATGACATATATGATCTCAAATATAATTTATTTTAAATGTTTTACTATCATTTATTTATATTTTCATATATTCAAAAATTAGTACATAATCATTACAAAATTTATTAATGTAATTACTTATTTCATTAACATTTTAAATAAATTATCCTGATTAGTATGATAATTTAAACTATCAAAATAAACATTTTATTTGATGATTCGTCTAAAAAAATATTTTAAATTAAATTGTTTAGTAACTAATAACATTGGTATGCCTTTTTAGACTTTTTTTAAAATAAAACTATACAAGGGGAAAATATTCATCCATGTGTCCTGATTAGGTCATATGATCATACCATTGTTTAAATTGTTCCCCAATAACTCATAAAGTAAAATTTTTACATGTGTTAGATTAATATTTTAATAGTTATAATATTATTTTAACCCTAAATCACTTGATTCACCCTTAATTGTTTTAATAATAGTTACTACGTTTGAAATTCATACATTCCAAAAATAATAGGAAATTTTTTTAAAATTCTGTAAATTCTTATTCCTATTATTCACAACCATTCAAAAATTCAGAATAAATAAATGGAATAAATTAATATAAAATAAATCCCATAGACTATGTGATAAAAAATGTGTTTAATGATAATAGGATCAAAAGATATAAATATCTTAATATCCAAATTCAAAATAAATATTATTAAAAAATAGTATTAATAGATATATAATTCATAATATTTCACTTTAATACAAATTCTAAATATAATTTCACATTATAAATTATATATTTTGTAAAGACCTGTAAATTTCAAGGAAATTTTTTTCTTAATTTTCTTTGGAATTTTACAAGAACGCAGTTTCTGACGGCACCTGATTCCGAGGCCCGGTGTGCCCGAAATCATTTTCCGAAGTTTGGCTCGGGTACGTTATTGAACGGACGAGCGGGGTTTTCTAACTTTTGAACCGGTGCTCGAAATCGAATTCTGAGGGCACCGATGGAATCACAGCACCGGTAATTTCTTATAAACGCCTCTTCCGTAGTTGTGTTTGCTCGGTTGTGGTTTTTAATTTTTGGGCTTAAAGATAAGAAATAAAATAAATTGTACGAAAAACATTATTTTATTTCACTTAATCCGCTTGGAAGCCACTTGAATCCACTTAAAGCAGCTTAAGCTGAGTTGATGCAGATAGGGTGCTATCCAGAAATATCCTACCCTCTTGGTAGGATATTTGTGAGGTGGGGCCAGCAGGAGCCCCACCGTTTCTTTATGCTAAGTAACGCACCCTCGAAAACCCGTCTTTATGAAAGTCAACTAATGCGTTTTCTTAATTTCTTAACGCACCAATTAATTGGGAGGTTTTATTCGTTGAATTAATTGGGCGGTTTTATTCGTTGAATTAATTCGATGAATTAATTTAATCGTTTCTTAACCTGTTTTCAATCTGTTGGCGTAATAATAAAATAAGACCAACGCACGACTTCTGGAAAAATGCTCGTTGAGAGGTTTGACAACTTTGTGCCTTCATCCTCCTTCGTGAAGAACGTGAAGAACGTGAAGAACGCTGACCCCCGACGAAGAACGCCGAACTCACGGAGATCTGCGACGCGACTCCGTGTACCGCGACGCCGACGATTCTCCCTCCGCGACGCTTCATCCGCGACGATCCAACACTGCAACAACCTTCGATCGACAACGTCAAGGTAGGGGATTACGGTCCTTTAGTTTCCTTTGTGGATTATAACTCGATATGGATTTAATTATTAAAATTAAATCTGTTGTTTCTTGGTCCTCGGAGTTCTTCGACGCAATGCCAGATACCGCGACGCGACGCTCCACTTGTTCCGCGATGGTAAATTCCACGAAGAATGCTCGTGCGACGACTTGATGAGGTAGGGGTTTGTTGTGAAATAATTTATATCCCCGTGATTGTTTCTTTTAAAACAAGAACCGAGATCAAGTGCAATTTTAAATTATTAAAATTGTTTTGATACGTTTGTCATGTGTTATTTATCTTATCGTTTGTATCATCTAACGCGGAGGGTGTGGGCCAAACAAACATGGCCCATCAACCCTCTGCCGTTCTTCACTGTTGTGCGGATTTGGCGGGCGATGAAAAAACGTGCTGCAAAGTCAATTTGATGATTCCGTAGAGAAGAACGGGTCCCGGGAGGAGGAGCGGAGTAGGCGGGAAGGAAAACGGACCACCGGAGCAACTCCGGTGGCCCGCGGAATCCACCGGCGGCGGCGGCCACGTGGGTCCGTCCCTCGCGCGGGACGCGGCAATAGCCGAGTCCGCTGATCTCCAGCGCGGCCCCACGTGGGGCCGCGGCTCTTCCAACCCACGGGGGTAGCGCCCCGCGGCTGCCTCGGTCGGCCGCTCGGCCAAGCCGAGCCGGGCCGGGTCGGGTCGACCCGGTTCGGCCAACCCAGGGGGGGTCGGCCCGGGCCCAGACCCCCCGTCTTCAGACCGTTTTCGGTCTTTTGACCGTAACATGAGCTATGCGATTCCAAACGATGCTCCGTCAGCGGCGATGCGATCCTTGGATCGAGACGGTTGTTTCGGTATATCACACTCATGGTTTCGGAAAACTTTGGGTTCGACCGGGTTGGTTCGTACACGAAACCAACCGAGCCCTCGAAGCGGAAACGCTATTATCATGAGCTCCGGGCGTCCGATTGACGCGCCGTCTATCTCGTTGAATTCCTATTGAAGAGAAGGAACTTTTGGAATATTTAGCCCGAGTTTTGGTTGCTGTTGGATAGTGGCCGGGTTGTATTGTATCCGAAATCCAACCGGGCCCCTGTAACAGAAAGCTGATATCTTTCAGACCGGACGTCCGTTTGACGAACCGTCAGCGGCGTTGGTGATCTCATTGAGAAATGGTACCTTTGAGTATACCCTATGGGAGTTCGGGGTACAGTTGAGATACGGCCGGGTTGGTTCTCACATGAAACCAACCGGGCACCTGGGACGAAAAAGCTAGTAACTCACAGACCGGGCGTCCGATTGACATGTCGTCTGTTGTGTTGAGACCCCTGTGACGAGGTGGTCCCTTGAGATACATCTTCATGGAACCATGTAATACTTGTAGTATTGAACAGCAGCTCATGGAGCGGACCCTCCCGGAGACGAGCGTGCGGAATACGGAGACCATGTAGCCGACTGAGACCTGAAGACTGCTGATCGAACGACTCGGTGTGTTAGAAAAAGCCCTGTGGGGAGCGCTTGGTTGCAGCGGCAAACCCACGACAGAGGTGCGCTTGGTTGTAGCAACACAAGGGAGCGCTTGGTTGTAGCGGCAGACCCACGATAGATGTGCGCTTGGTTGTAGCAGCACATGGGAGTGCTTGGTTGTAGCAGCATACCCACGACAGAGGTGTGTTTGGTTATAGCGGCAGAGGGGAGCGCTTGGTTGTAGCGGAAGACCCATGACAGAGGTGCGTGTGGTTTTAGTGGCACAAGGGAGCACTTGGTTGTAGCGGCAGACCCACGAAAGAGGTGCGCCTGGTTGTAGCGGCACATGGGATCGTTTGGTGTAGTGGCAGACCCACGACAGAGGTGCGCTTTGTTGTAGCGGCACAGGGGAGCGCTTGGTTGTAGCGGCAGACCCACGACAGAGGTGCGCTTGGTTGTAGCGGCACAGTGGAGCACTTGGTTGTAACGGAAGACCCACGACAGAGGTGCACTTGGTTGTAGCGGCACAGGGGAGCGCTTGGTTGTAGCGGCAGACCCACGACAGAGGTGCCTTTGGTTGTAGCGGCACAGGGGAGCGCTTGATTGTAGCGGCAGACCCACGACGGAGGAGCGCTTGGTTGTAGCGGCATGGGAGAGTGCTTGTTTGTAGCAGCATGCCCGCAGTACTTGATATGTGGAGTACTACAGCAGTCTTAGGTTAGTGAGCAGTACCTCAGAGTCGTGACATGACCACTGTACACTCTAGAGATGAGGTTCTTCGGCAGTTTCGGTTTCGATAATGAAAATCCTGGTTTGAGCTGAGTCTTTGATCTTTGTGTTTTCTCAAGTTTGAGATGGGTTACGGATAACGTGGGTATATGTATGGGCATATACCTGGGAGGTGGTTATCCGTTGATTTCATAATCCATGTGTTTTCTCATGATTGAGATAGGCTAGTTGGTAACTTAGGATTATGTATGGGCATATACCTAAGTAGATATTATCAGTTGAGATCATATTTTTGGTTATCCTTGTTGTTTTTAGTGAGACCTTGAGTGTCTAGAGGTCCCCACTGAGTATCGTTATACTCAACCCTGCACGGGCTATGCCTGCACTTCGTTGTGTTGGATGCAGACGAAAGATAGCGCTGATCATGGTGGAGGCTTGCGAAGCAGGACGATATCTGGAGGTGGACCACTGGGCGGGACGCACTCGGAGCGGTAAGGTGGACCCGAGGAGCAGTGGAGGCTATATGTACCCACCCTTCAGGTGGGACTTCCAGAGGACGACTCGATGTTGTGGCTTTTATTTTCAGTTGTCGTTTTCCCCTTTCAGTTGTACTTTACAGTTGGGCTTGTATTTTCGGCCCCTTTTACATTCAGCACATCTTGTTACAGTTTTTACTTAGTTTTTAATTTTACGCTTGCTTACTCTGTGGTGCTTGTTTACTTTTCAAAGGCAATGCCTTCCCTTTTTCTGGGATTTATGCCTCAGAGCTGGTCGCCAGCCCCTAGCCTATGGAAGGCGAGCTTGGGGTAGTCACGACCCGGGCCCCGAGGACGAGTCGTGAAAAATTGGTATCAGAGAAGTTCAGTTCTACCGCAGAATCTGATCATTATTCTATGTGAAGCAATAGTGTTTAGCATATTGTTTGTGGTTATCAGTACAAGGAGTCCAGTGTTGGTGCGGCGGCCGACGTATCCGTACACTAGGACCCTGACCTCTGATTTCCGACTTAATGCACGAAAACATTGATTGCGTGTGTGTTTCAAGTTTTCATTGTGATTACTTGTATCAGCTCACCAGGTATACTGTTCTAACCATGGCACACCTATTTCCTTTCAGGATGGCCCCACGACGAAAGCCAGCTAGGGTTCCGAGTGTTGTACGTGACGACAGCCCGCCGAGCGATGAGGACTCGGTACATGGCCCTTTGACAGCTGAGGCACTGGCGGTACGTATACCTGCTGAGCCACCGATGCTACCAGCCCCAGCCGCTGATGATGCACGTCGCCTTAGTGCACTGTATTAGTTCCAGCGCCAGCGACCACCCAGGTTCCGTGGGGAGATGAACCCTCAGGCCACCAAGGACTGGCTGGAGGTAGTTTTACGAGTTTTCAGATTAGTGAGGACACCATCAGACCTCATGGTGATCATCGCAGCGAGCCTCTTGCACGCGGAAGTAGGCATATGGTGGAGCTTGATGCTCCAGGTGCACGACGAGACATCTCTCCTCTAGACGGACTTTGAGAGCATCTTATGCTCCGAGTTCGTCCCAGCCACCCTCCGAGCGGTGCGCATCCAGGAGCTACTACAGGTGCGGCAGGGCAGCATGACAGTGGCCTAGTACTCGGCGAGATTTACTGATCTCTCGCGCTACTCCACGGATATGGTACGAGACTCGTTCCTCCGGGCCCGGACCTTCGAGCAGGGACTGAGGCACGAGATCATGGATTCGATGATCTCTCTCAACATTCCGACACAGACAGGACTGTTGGAGCGAGCCCTCTTAGTGGAGAGTTTCCTTGCTGAGCAGTCTCCAACAGCAGGACCCACCACTAGCCGGGATGCGGCAGAGTCTTCTGCAGCGGGCAGTAGACAGATGATGCAGGGGTCCAAGAGGACTAGACCTACCGGTGGTCGACCGCGTGGAACAAGGTCAATTGTGCGAGTCACCCGGGGTGGACAACGACTTACTATGAGCGGACAGTTTTACTCCTGCGGCGGGGTTGGTCACAAGGCTCGTGATTGTCCGACCCGCCATACGGATGACCAACAGATTAACGAAGGACCTCCTAGGCAAAGGCAGATGTTCGTTCGAGGTGGATCGCATGGAGTAGGAGACCGTGGAAGAGGAGCTGGACGAGCAGCAGGTAGTGGACGACGCTTCGAGGTGTTGCCACCACCACCACCAGGAGGTCCACCCCGATCGCATGGAGTTGGTGGACATGGGAGAGTTCAGCTTCATGCAGCTGAGGCCTTAGATCATGGAGCTCTGGGAGCAGATGAACAGGAGCTGAATTAGTGGATACGTCTTTTGTACTTCTAGTTCTTTGTTGCTGTTGTGTAGCTTCCTTGTATTATAAGCTGCAATAATAAAAGACGCTTGCCTTTGTGATGTTTTCATTCCTGTCCTCTTTTGTGTTGTTACTAAGAGGTTCTAGTTTAGACTGTTGACTTGACCCTCACTTGTGAGACATCTACTGGAGTAGACCCAGTTACCACACAATGATGCCGACAGTGTGACTCAACCCTTGGAGGCGAGAGTAACAGTTGGATCTCTTGGTAGTAGCGTCGAGACCTTACAACGTCATCCTTGGTATGGATTAGTATCATCCATGTCGGGATTGACTGTATTAGGCAATGGAAGTGGTTCATCTAGGGGATGAGACCAGATTTCTCTTATCGGCAAAGAAGAACTCTTAGCAGCACTTGTGGGGCCGGAGATGGTCCAGGCCATGACAAAAAAGGTCCTGGTCATCCAGGAGCGGATGAGTATAGCTCAGAACTGACAAATGTCTTGTGCTGATAGGAGGCGTAGGCCACTAGAGTTCAAGGATGGAGACCACGTCTTCTTGCGTGTCTCACCTCGACGTGGAATACAAAGATTTGGACGAGGCGGAAAGTTGTCTCCACGCTTCATCGGACCTTTCTAGGTCCTCAGCAGGATTGGCGAGGTGGCTTATCTCCTGACTCTACCACCTCAGTTTCACCAGGTGCACGACGTTTTCTACGTATCTCAACAGAGGAGATACGTGCACGACCCGACTCAAATCTTTGACCATGGAGAGCTGGTCTTTGATGATGGGGAGAATTTTGCGGAGGTCCCAGTGGAGATCGAGGATCGACAGGAGCGGGACCTACGTGGATGATCGATTCCTCTAGTGCGCTTCAGATGGAAACTCCGGAGCCTCCATGAGAGCACTTGGGAGCGATAGGCTCAGATGCGCGCTCAGCACCGCCTTTGTATAACTAAGTTTGTGGTGAAGCTTTACGGGGACGTAAAGCCCTGTGGTGGGAGTAATGTAAAGACCCATAAATTTCAAGGAAATTTTTTTCTTAATTTTCTTTGGAATTTTACAAGAACGCATTTTCTAATGGTACCTGATTCCGAGGCCTGGTGTGCCCGGAATCATTTTCCGAAGTTTGGCTCGGGTACGTTCAGTGAACGGACGAGCGGGTTTTTCTAACTTTTGAACCGGTGCTCAGAATCGAATTCTGAGGGCACCGATGGAATCGTAGCACCGGTAATTGCTTATAAATTCCTCTTCTGGAGTTGCGTTTTCTCGGTTGTGGTTTTTAATTTTTGGGCTTAAAGTTAAGAAATAAAATAAATTGTACGACAAACATTATTTTATTTCACTTAAGCCGCTTGGAAGCCACTTGAAGCCACTTAAAGTAGCTTAAGCTGAGTTTATGCGGATAGGGTGCTATCCAGAAATATGCTACCCTCTTGGTAGGATATTTGTGAGGTGGGGCCCGCACGAGCCCCACCGTTTCTTTCCGCTATGTAATGCACCCGCGAAAACCCATCATTATGAAAGTCAACTGACACGTTTTCATAATTTCTTAATGCACCAATTAATTGGGCAGTTTTACTCATTGAATTAATTCGATTAATTAATTTAATCGTCTCTTAAAATGTTTTCAATCCGTTGGTGTAATAATAAAATAAGACCAACACACGACTTCTGGAAAAATGCTCGTTGACAGGTTTGACAACTTTGTGACTTCATCCTCCTTTGCGAAGAACGCGAAGAACGCGAAGAACGCCGACCCCCGACGAAGAACGCCGAACCCGCGGAGATCTCCGATGCGGCGCCGTGTACCGCGACACCGACGATTCTCCCTCCGCGACGCTTCTTTCGTGATGATCCAACCCCGCGACAACCTTCGATCGACAACGTCAAGGTAGGGGATTGCGGTCCTTTAATTTCCTTTTTGGATTATAAATCGATATTGATTTAATTAATAAAATTAAATCTGGTTTTTCTTGGTCCTCGGAGTTCGTCGACGCAACGCTGGATACCGCGATGCGACGCTCCACTTGTTCCGCGATGGTCAATTCCGCGAAGAATGCGTGTGCGACGACTTGACGAGGTAGGGGTTTTTTGTGAAATAATTTATATCCCCGTGATTGTTTCTTTTAAAACAAGAACCTGGATCAAGAGCAATTTTAAATTATTATAATTTTTTTGATACGTTTGTCATGTGTTATTTATCTTCTCATTTGTGTCATCTAACGCGGAGGGTGCAGGCCAAAAAAACACGGTCCATCGACCCTTCGCCATTTTTCAATGTTGTGCAGATTTGGCGGGCAACGACAAAACGTGCCACAAAGGCAATTTGATGATTCCGCAGAGAAGAACGGGTCCCGGGAGGAGCAGCGGCGCAGGCGGGAAGGAAAACGGACCATAGGAGAAACTCCGGTGGCCCGCGGTAGCCACCGGCGGCCGGAGGCGGTGGCACCCCGACGCGCCGTCGTACAAGGCGGACACGACTGAATCCGCGGCGGCCGCGGCCAGTGGACCGGCGGCCGCGCGTGTCCGGCCCTCAAGCGGGACGTGGCAAAAGCCGCGTCCGCTGATCTTCAGTGCGTTCCCACGCGGGGCCGCAGCTCTTCCATCCTCTGGGGGCAGCACCCCGCGGCTGCCTCGATCGGCTGCTCGTCCGAGCTGAGCCGTGCCGGTCTGACCGGCCGGGCCGCGCCCTGGCCGGACCGGACCGGGTCCATCCGGGTCGGCCCGGGCACAGACCCCCCGTCTTCGGACCGTTTTCGGTGTTTTGGCCGTAACTTGAGCTATGGGTCTCCGAACGATGCGTCGTCAGCGGCGATGCGATCCTTGGATTAAGGCAGTCGTTTCAGTATATCACACTCAAGGTTTTGGAAAACTTTGGGTTCGACCGGGTTGGTTCGTACACGAAACCAACCGGGCCCTCGGAGGTGAAACACTCATATCGTGAGCTCCGGGCGTCCGATTGATGCACCGTCTGTCTCGTTGAATTCCTTTTGAAGAGATGTAACTTTTGGCATACATCGCCTGAGTTTTGGTTGCTGTTGGATAGTGGCCGGGTTGGATTGTACCCGAAATCCAACAGGGCCCCTAGAACAGAAAGCTGATATCTTTCAGACCGGACGTCCGTTTGACCAACCGTCAGCGGCGTTGGTGATCTCGTTGAGAAACGGTCCCTTTGAGTATACCCTATGGGAGATCGGGGTATAGTTGAGATACGACCGGGTTGGTTCGTACATGAAACCAACCGGGCCCCTGGGACGAAAAGGCTAGAAACTCACAGATCGGGCGTCTGATTGACGCGCCGACTATTATGTTGAGACCCCTGTGACGAGGCGTTCCATTTAGATACATCTTCGTGGAACCTTGTGATAATTGTAGTATCGACCAGCAGCTCGTGGAGAGGACACTCCAGGAGATGAGCGTGCGGAATATGGAGACTGTGTAGCCGACTGAGAACTAACGACTACTGATCGAACAATTCGGTGTGTTACCGAAAGCCCAGCGAGAAGTACTTGGTTGCAGTGGCAGACCCACGACAGAGGTGCGCTTGGTTGTAGCAGCACAGGGGAGCGCTTGGTTGTAGTGGCCAACCCACGACAGAGGTGCGCTTGGTTGTAGCAGCACAGGGGAGCGCTTGGTTGTAGTGGAAGACCCACGACAGAGGTGAGCTTTGTTGTAGCGGCACATGGGAGCGCTTGGATGTAGCGGCAGACCCACGACAGAGGTGCGCTTGGTTGTAGCGGCACAGGGGAGCGCTTGGTTGTAGCGGAATACCCACGACAGAGGTGCGCTTGGTTGTAGTGGAAGAGGGGAGCGCTTTCTTGTAGCGGCAGACCCACGACAGAGGTGCGCTTGGTTGTAGCGTCACATGGGAGCACTTGGTTGTACCTGCAGACCCACAACAGAGGTGCGCTTGGTTGTAGCGGCATAGGGGAGCGCTTCGTTGTAGCGGCAGACCCACGAGAGAGGTGCGCTTGGTTGTAGCGGCACATAGGAGCGCTTGGTTGTAGCGGCAGACCCACGACAGAGGTGCGCTTGGTTGTAGCGGCATCGGGGAGCGCTTGGTTGTAGCGGAAGACCCGCGACGGAGGAGCGCTTGGTTGTAGCGGCACAGGAGAGTGCTTGGTTGTAGCAGCAGGCCCGCAGTACTCGATAGGTGGAGTACTACAATAGTGTTAGGTTAGTGAGAAGTACCTCGGAGTCATGACAGGACCACTGTACACTCTAGAGACGAGGTTCTTCGGCAGTTGCAGTTTCGATAATGAAAATCCTGGTTTGAGCTGAGTCTTTGATCTTTGTGTTTCCTCCTGATTGAGATGGGTTACTTGATAACTTGGGTATATGTATGGGCATATACCTCAGTGGTGGTTATCCGTTGATATCATAATCCATGTGTTTTCTCATGATTGAGATGTGTTACTTGGTAACTTAGGTTTATGTATGGGCATATACCTAAGTAGAGGTTATCTGTTGAGATATTCTTTGTGGCTATCCTTGTTGGTTTTAGTGAGACCTTGAGGGTCTCGGGGTCCCCACTGAGTATCGTTATACTCACCCCTACACGGGCTATGCCCACACTTTGTTGTGTTGGATGCAGATGACGGACAGTGCTGATCGTGGTGGAGGATTGCGGAGCAGGACGGTACCTGGAGGTGGACCACTGGGCGGGATGCGCTCAGAGCGGTCAGGTGGACCCGAGGAGCAGTGGAGGCTATCTGTACCCACCCTTCAGGTGGGAATTCCAGAGGACGGCTCGACACTGCGGCTTTTCTTTTTAGTTGTCATTTTCCCCTTTCAGTTGTACTTTACAGTTGAGCTTGTATTTCCGGCCCCTTTTACTTTCAGCACAGATTGTTACAGTTTTTACTTAGTGTTTACTTTTCGGTTTGCTTACTCTGTGGTTCTTGTTTACTTTTCAATGTCAATGCCTTCCCTTTTTTGGGGATTTACGCCTTGGTGCTAGCCACCAGCCCCTGACCTATGGAAGGTGGGCTTGGGGTAGTCACGACACGGGCCCCGAGGACGGGTCGTGACATATATAAAAATTGCATGTATCAATTAAAATGCTATATATAATTACTATTCATCAAAGACTAAAACATATCAAGAAAATACCAAAAATTAAACTATTGTAAAGTATTTTATTTCTCTTCAACAAATAAATTATTATTTTTTGAAATAAAATATATATAATTTTCGAAATGTATTTTTAAAATAACTGCTACATCTAAAGGTTGATAAACTGCCTGTAGAAAAAATACTTCTTTTGTGTGTCTGTAATATTGAATTTATTTTCATATCATGTAAAGAAAAAAAATGAATGTTGAATAATATGGAACATAATATATATATATATATATATATATTTAAATTAATGAATAATTAAAGAGTCTTTTTTTTATAAATTGATTATTGATTCATTTAAACAGTTTTTCTGATAAATATTTTTTCATATTTTCAAATGTGTTTTATTTTAAAATAGGTCACCAAAAAAACATTATATATAAATATATATACTATATTTTAATTATTTTGGTAATAATATCCATAACTTCTATTCTAATGGTCTTGTAATAATGGTAAAATTTATATAATCATATTTAGTTGTTTGTTTAAGGTCGATGTGACGTATCATGAAAGCTATCGAACATACTGTTTAAATAATAAAATATTGAGATGATACATGTAATGTAATATTAATATGAATTTACAATGATAAATTTTATTTTCCTTACTTATAAATTAATTTTTTTTAATATAGAAAATATTTAATAATTTATCACCTTTTGACTATGAAAAACATTATAATCTTGTTCATTATTTTTTCCATCTTTAGAATCCATACTCATCTATATCCCTGGTTGAAAATAAGTCAAAAATAAAATTTTTAAAATGGTTTTTATATATTGAATGATATGGAAATATGAACTTGAAACAACATAGTTAGAATCATTTTTTTCCTCTTAAATTTTTCACAAAATAAACAATTTAATGTTATAACACGTGATAATAAAAATATTTGATAACGAGTTATTATAATATTAATATACTGCAATTAAATAATAACGAAATTGATATTGAATTTATATTTTTATTTCATCAGAAGTTATTATTATAGATATATTAATTAGATTGAAATTTAATTCATGAATGAGTAATCTAGATTACAATGTTTCTGTTTTCATATCAAATTCCACTCTATAAGACATGTTCGATATTGTGAATCTAATTTCATTTTTGTGGCATATGTAAATACTATTTTAGATATTATATCATGTAATTTTTTGTGATCATTGTATTTAAATTTTTATTATATTCCATCAATTTTAAATGGTTTTGATAAAAATTAAACTCATCTGGTAAAGATCATTTTATCAAACATTAATTTCTTGATACATGTTTTTTCTACGTACCATGTTTTCCATTCAGTGGGTTATTCACTATCCATTTATTTACATTTATCATGTATTTTATAATTATGAAAAATATTAATCCAAATAATTTTGTTTTATTCAAATAGATTTCTGTGAATTTTCAAACTATGTTGATAGGATTTTTTGCCCCTCAATTTTCTGTCATTGAGTATTGATAATCCTATTTTACATAAGGATCAATCAATTATAACAAATTTTTATATTATTTTATATTTTATTATTTCACTATTAATTTAATTTTCTAAAACACTACACACCTTTGTAAATTTTGACTTACATTAAAGAGAATGTTTCTATAAAAACATTTGTTATTATATGAAATGTCTTTTGTTTGACTCATATTAGTTAATCATGGAACATGTTCTTCCATGGATGGGTTCTAAAACTATAATATAGTATTATATAATAATTTCTCTTACTAAATTGGTAATGTTATAATGGAACACAATATAATGTTTTTTTTGTTTTTTTACAATGTGATTTTTGAACAATGGTAATTTTTAAAATATTAAAATGTCTTTTAATTTTCACATTTTGATGTTTTTCTTACTCGTAAAAATTATCCATGGAAAATATAATGATTATTCAATGGCCTATTGATGATGATTTATTTTAAAATTCATTCTTTTTCAAATAATTTTTACATCACCTAAAAAATATTAAATTTTTATTCATACAATTTACTATTTTAAATAAATTATACAATGTTTTATAAAAATATTTTTCATTTTTCACGTCTATTCCCATATTACATTTCAAAAATATTTTTTCATAATATATATCATGTTTAATTATTTATCCTCTAGTGTATATTTATAATTTTGTTAATTGAACTCATATTACCCAACAATCCAATTCATTATACATTATTAGGTGTTATCATTCAATCATTCATTTATAATGATATTTTGAATCTATGTCAACATATTTCTGTTTTCCCTTCATCTAATTAGATTTATATTTATTTGAAACTATCCACATTATTTATCTAGATGAGATATGATCATGTTATTCAAATATTTAATTATTCATATACTCATTTCTATAAATCGTGTAAATATTACATTTTATATAATATATACTTAATTATGTTCACATAGATAGAATATAATTATATTAAGATCAGGAAAATTATTTTCATTCATTATATTATTATTCCTATAAAAAGGATTATTCAAATGATGACTATATATTCATCACATCCCCCTTCTTTCTCAGGTGGGGATAAAATTATATTGTATGATTTTTTACATGGGGAAATGTATTGACAGTGTGTATGTTTTTTTTACTATATTGATAGTTGTTGATAAATTTATTATGTATTTTTTACTAAATTTCACATAAGATGGATTCGGTTCACTGAATAAAGGGATGAGTGAGTCCTAGTATTTTATGTCCCCTTGATGCAATGGTGGTTTTATTTAGAAAAACGTGTTTTAGTGTTATCATATAGGCTTTCGGTTAACAAGTTATTTACATAAAAAAGATCATAATGTATATGATATTTATTCTATGTCTTATAGTATAGAATTTCTTATCTGACATTTGATATTTCATTAATAAAGAACCTTATATTGTTATCCATGAGATTAATGCACATTATCATTCGTTTATGGATATTTTATTTTTATAATAGTAGTTTTTATTAAAATTTTATCATTACATAATACTTTTATAATAATTATGTAATTTTATTCAATGAGTTACATTGTTGTGTTATTTATCTAAATGAGTGTGTGATATCACTACTTTATATTATTGCAATACCTCATGTTATGACGAAATGCATGGACATGATATTTCAAATAGGATTATATGTGGGGGGGGGGGGGGTTGAATATGTCCTATTGATTAATTATTTTACTATATAGTTAAAACATTTACAAGAATTTAGAAAAACATGGGTGTTATATTTAATGTTTTTCTTATTTATCAAAAGATATATTCCAAAATATACTTGGGAATATATGTAATTAAATGTATATATTAGTTTATGTACATATTACATACTTATATCTATGCAAATAATGTTGTTATAAAAGATCTTAAGTAAAGTGTGATGTTATTTAGAACTGATCGAGGAATGTGGTAATAAGTATTTACAATTTAGTGGTTTCTTATTAACTATGCTGTAAAATGGTGAACCATTATAGCCATTTTTGGTCATTTCATTTCATATTTTAATTTCATAATGTCATGTTCATCAATTTTTATATGTGATCCACATGGTGAATAACATCATATTCCTTGATTATTAATTGTAGAAACCCATGAACCATAATTATTATCACTATGCGTATCTACCTAGTGAACCACATAATTTTGAAAAAAAAAATTAGTCCTCCATGTCATATATCTCTATAGCTCCATATGATAAATCCTTTACTTATTGGATAATTTTATAAATATTCATAAAATTTTGAGGATTGCAATATAATATTCATCCATATGTAATACCCATGGTATGAAAATGATACATATTTTAGTATATGTGCTGGTTATATTTTTCAATTAATATGATACATATATTATATTATATGATATTCATTGCAATATGAGATATCAGGTACATGAATGTTTAATCATGTTTCAAATGTATTTACTTAGGTTATTTTTAAATATCAATGATTATTAATTTATTCATAAATAATATGTTATTAATAAATTATAAGGTAGATTATATATAAACAAAGAAGAATATGTTATGGAATGTATGATGGTTTACAAATGTTGTTAGGTTGTTCTTTATGTTTATAATTCTTTGTGGGACAACTATACAATGGTATATAAACATCCAAATTAAATGGTGGTTGATTAAATCAAACAAACCATATAATATTTTCTCTAACTATTAATTCTTCATCATTTTCCATTGAGAAATATTTCTAGAAAGCAATTATATTTTAAGGTATCTTAGAACGTAGTTTATGGTTCCTAGTATCTGGAAAACTACATTTGAAGATTATAAATTTTATTGTATCATGAATTTATATTTATCAATAATAATATATTGATTAGGATATTTCTGAAAATTATATTCATAATTTTGTATTAAATTCAACATATACATGTTGGTTGGATGATGATTAATTGGGAATTATAACAACATTCATAATTTAATCATCATGTTTATATACAAAGACTATAAATAACATGTTTATCATAATTTGTAAACACGTTTATTGTTAATATAATTTCACATGACTAATCAATAGCCCATGGATTTCACTACCGGTGTTTATGATGTAATATATTTAATATACTCTACGGTTTTTTCAATGTTTATTAGTTTGGATTAATGTATAGTATAATATTATTCATTTAAACACATGAAGTTATACTTTGACAGAATTTGTTATAAGAATTATCATAGAATATGACTAATAGTCTTGTCATCCAAAAATAGAGGGTCATTTCATCATACTAATTTATCAATATCATTAAAATTAATAGACCACCAATTATAACATGCACCATATACTATAATTGAATTGAAATTTACAATATATAATAGTACATACCTATGATAAAATATGATATTAACCAAAAAATAACAACCTTAAATTTTTTTATAAATGATTATAGTTATTAAATTCTTATTAAAATATATTTTCTAGGAATTTTAAATGTGATTTTATTTTTTCTATATCAAAATAAAATGTAAATATTGATATCACATTTTGGAAATAAAATTAAATATTTGTTTACTAATTTTTCATGCTTAATCAAATATTCACAACTATAATATGTTTACATGTGTTCAATATTATGTATTATTAAATTATTTTGATAAAATATTTCATATAGAATTTTCATGAAATGAACAACATCGTGAGTAAGAAAAATAATTGATTTTAATCAACATTTATTTGAAATTATTTTTCAATATTTAATTGAATTTAATGATTGATTATAGATTATAAATATTAGTTATTATATTGTTTTGGATATATTTAATAAATAACATTTATTATAGGAACATTAGGTATATATGTAAAATTCACATGGGGATTATATATTATATAGAAAAGTAGGGGTTATCTCCCATCATTACAAGATCATCCCTATAGTGATTCATGATTTTATATAATTATAATACATTACATTAAAGGATTTGATGTATCTCATTAATAAGAAACATTTGGATATGTATAATTGTGTTTGGATTCGATTTTTGTGTAAAAAAACATAAACTCGGTGTTACGTATAGTGGTAAACATTATTATAGTTTGAAAATATTAACTAGACGGTTTCATTAGAAATTACGAAGTTAAATAATTAGAATACATCCAACATATTGTAATAAATTATGAAATAATAAAGGCATCATATGATATAATATTTATGGACTTTATATTTAAACTATGTATATTAAAATGGTGAAACGAAAAAAACACATTAAGATCAAAAGTGATAGAATCATTTTAATGTAAACACGTGTCATGTCCACAATCATTAACCCGAGTAGGATTAATAAAAATTTGGGTGAAAATGGATTATATTGTGTATGGAATTTTGAATAATGCTAAAACATAGAGTAAAGAAAACATATAATTTGTTGAATTTTTAGTAAAAATTATATTGGAAACCCTAAGAGTTATGATAGAAGTGGAATAGTGATTATTTTTATCCATACGATAGATTTTGGAAAAGTTTTTTTCACTAAACCAAACAAGAACCATATGTTATATGATTGGAAAAATAACCATTCATAATAGATAAAATGAAGAGGTTCATTCAAGAGCAGTGTCATTAAATAGTTAAATGAAAATACTGGATCACTAAATAGACATATAAGAAATTATAATTAGCCATAGATATGTTATATTTATATATTATGGGTTGAATCATGGTTTTCATATAGTTATATATTATAAGTATTATCTTTTATGTAATTGAAAATAATTATCTAATGATGAGATGTTTTATTAAATATTATAAATTTTAGCATTTGTATGTCAAATTTATGGAGATAAATTTAAATAATTTTAAATTAACGGTATTATATATTATGTGTGTGGTACACAATTTTTATAGAAAATACAAAATCCAAAAGGGGGTAATTTAAAAAGGGTGAAGTATATCATCATCATTGAATTAGTGTAAGAGATTCAATACAAGAGAATAATAGTTATGATTTACGTTAACCAGATTTAATTTTTATTGATATACAAAACTATAATTATGTTAATAATATAAATTGAAATTTCATTTTTTTATATATTTTGAAAATTAATTGGTATTCAATAATTATTAGGAAAAATATTTTTTCTATATGTATGAATGATAATTTTTATGGAATGAATAATATGGTAAATGATTAATAAATTTTTGTTATGGATAGTAAATTATATTTAATTAAAAATATTAAGGTTAAATTAGATTATCAGAGAACATATGTGTGGAGTTTTCTACATAGTCAAACAATTGATGAAATAATATAAAATACCATAACAATGGATTTTTTTAAAATAAATCATTATGAATAAATTTATAAATGTGAATATTATTTATTGGGAAACACAAAAAACTAATTTTAGTGGATTATTTTTGAGTTCTACTGGACAATTGGATCTTGTACATTGATATATATGTCGTCGAATGAATTCCTTAGAAATTCATGGTCGTAAGAATTTTTTAACACATACTGATTCAATTAGACATATGATTTTTTGTCTTTAATGGGATATACGTATGATAATAATAAAAAGGATATTGTGTTATAAAATTAAATAAATAAAAAAAATGAAAAGAATATTAAATTTCCAAAGTCTAATAGGGGTGGTAATTACATGGTCTATTGATTTTTTGTTCATCTAATAGAATGTATAATTAATTCACTATATAATAATTCTACACAACTTAGTTAAAATGTTACTCTAAGATGTGTAATCATATTCTCTATAAAATAGATAGGGAAATGATTAGTCACAGTGGACTTATATTATTATTACAACGGTATTTTTATTTAGTAATGACTACCATTTATCAAACATATAAATCCATACATGATCAAATATTCATCTTTTATCATTCCCTATTTCCATGTCGTGGTAGTTCTATCATATCAATTTTATGGGATCATTATCAGTTATGTATTTTGGAATAGATGATTTCATTTTGGTTCATATGTTTTTCACGAGATTTGTATTTTCGTTCCCCATCATTAATATCATCCAAGTTCAGTGGATTTTGGATGTTTGTATCGACATTAGATACTAGAGAGATATGAATTATTTTATAAATATGGTATTATTATTCTTTGTATTCTAATGGTGAAATTCTTGATAGTAACCAAATGAATATATTAATCCAAAATTAATTAAATGAGAGGGGTGTTGTTTCAATACATGTGGTTTTCTAGAATTCATTTTGTTGGATTATTATAATTTTTTAGATAGTGTGGTAATGTATGGAAATAACAACCAATGATCCCATAATATATTTTACACAATTAGAGGTTAACATTTAATTTACATATGAAATGGGTTTTAGGATAATGAATGTGGGATTCATTGATCGTTTCATTTATCCTTATAAATTTTTAACATGATAAAGTGTTCTTTTCAAAAAAAATTGTATGATTATTTTTTGAATTATTTACATTTATAAGAAGATTAATTTCCTATTGAATATTTATCATAAAGAATTTAATTAATTAATATGGTAAAGGATGATGCACATTTTTCGAATTAAAACTACTATTTGACAATGGTCGGAACTTTTTGTCTATAATATATAAGGGATTCATATGGAAACATATTATATTGTTTTTATATATTGTGGAAGGGGATGTTGTAATATCATTATTGCATGAGATTGATGTGGATGATGGTGATATGTAATAAATGGAAGGGGAATATATTGGGTTTATTTTGGGACAATTTGAAAAATATGAAATACCTTATTACTTGTTTTTTATTATATCTTACAACCTATTTTTTTCTCTATTTGAGTA
Organism: Viscum album; assembly: GCA_963277665.1. Lineage (NCBI taxonomy): Eukaryota > Viridiplantae > Streptophyta > Magnoliopsida > Santalales > Viscaceae > Viscum > Viscum album. The sequence goes on from OY728141.1 coordinate 1,901,689,507, forward strand.
AGTCCTCCCAAGAAGTATGTATAATTTTATAACAATTAATAGAATTGTTGATGGATACCTATTAAATTTATTAAATTAAGGGACTGTTTCATGAAAACATTAGATATATGATAATATGATTATGAACATGTTTTGGGGTTGGTTATTAATGAATTCAGTGTTGAATCTTATATTTTTATGTAGTTGACTAAAAATAAATTGTTTCTTGGATTTGATGCTTCACTGTTATTTTCTTAACAATGTATAAACAATATAAATAATATTTATGGTACATGGGTTGTCATATGAGAAGATTGATATCATTTTATTCATTTGTATTATAGTTTAATTTTTCTGTGTTATGTTCTATAATATTCAATATGTTAGTTTATTTATTACCAGGAAAGTCTGAACCAGGCATAAACCTGGTCCCGCAAATTTATTAAAAGAAAAGTGCAGAAAAATGCCGGTTTAAGGGGTATCCGGTTCTCGAAGACCGCGAATATGTTAGTTTATTTATTATACAGAACAACACTAGTCAAATTACACAAATGATGGCCTTAAATGGAATTGGTTTTCATGTGTTTTCCCAATATCTATTATTTTGGGAATCCAAATAACTGATTATCCCAACCATCCAACTCTACATTCTAGATGAATTATATTATGGTGAAATAACCATGATTTAATGTCTTATTGTAATTACATGTGAATTTATACATGGGATGTAATGGCTTATGGTATGGTGTTTCTTCACATGGATCGTAATTATTTTCAATATTATAATTTGATTATATAGATGATATTGGGATGTGATTTCATAAATGTATGGTATGTATTATGTAGGCAATAGAGAACCATAATGTATGTATTTATGTTTCAGGGAGACTAGTTCATGGAGGAAGTTAATGTTGGATACCTTCATTGATAAATGTGTGGTATATTGTTTATTTACGTAATTTGTTAGTTTCACTATTTATTCACTTATGATTAAATATGATTTTATCTATTTTCACGATATGTTTTGAGGAGGATACTAAAAGAACAACTATATTAACACCTATATATATAGAAAAATATTTTTTTATGGTTTTATTTTGTGATATATATAAGCCATAGTAAATGGTTTTGGTTGTTCGAGGGTTTCTAGTGTTTTTGGACACTACTATGGTGTTTCTAATGGTAATTTCCCATTTTTTCTAGATTTTTTTGATATTAAAAATAGTAATTTTCACTGATTAATTAATATATAGTTTCTTGGTGGAAATGTAAAATTTATCTTGAAATAATGATTGAAATGGCTACCATTTATATACATTCAATAAACTCAATGAAATTTTCCAACATAGGGCATATTATAAGAATCCTATGATGGTCGCTCTTATCATCCCTTGCATCTGATGAGGGGTGACTACAAAATAGAGTCATCATAATCTAATAAAAGAAATTAAAATTGAGGTACACGACTTATATTTGAAATAGACACTAGTGCGGGAAGCATGGGTATGTAGGAATACAATATCAGTTTAAGTTAGTTTTTTATGTAATCAAAGGAGAACCACTATGAAATTGTTAATAAGTGAACTCTATGATATTTCAAAAGAACCATATTTTTATTGAGAATATTTTGAAATATGATATTTCATGTGGGGTAGAGACATAACTGTTGATGTTACATTAATTTTTTAAACCTCGGTGATTGAAATTGGTAGATAATTGGAATTTGGATGAGTCATAAATATTTATTTTTAAACATTCTCTATTATAGTTTTCTGATGTCCATAAGGTTTATTAATTTTTGCATTAATAGATCCTTGTCGATGTCCCTATCATGATTTTCCTTGTGATACAGAACACAATTTTCCTGTAGATCATCATATAGTTGAGTTTAATGATGTTTATTCTTATAAGAAGATACATTATAAGTTTTAACATCATGGATTTAAAAAAATAGAGAAAACACATTTTAATTAGGGGTTGAAGGAATGGTTGGAGTTACTGTATATGAAATTTAGTTTGACTTGTTCCATGGGAAGAACTATATTTCATTTCTTATTAGTATTTTTCAAGGATATCCTCTTCTATGTTGGGTTTTATTCATTGGTGATCACAAGATTAAGATGTTTCATTATAATAATTCTAATATCAGTTCCATGATGAGTTATTTTCATTGTGTAATGACCCCCCTCTATCCAACGATTTACCATTTGAGATGTAATTAAAGAACGATAGATAATAACCCCCAAATCTGACCTCTAGTATCACATGGTTTACAATCAACACCGTGGGTAAAAATATCACAAAATTGTAAGCATGATCCTTTTTATATTAACAATGATCGGGAGATAAGATGTACCAAAATAAAAAATTACAATTCATATATATCAATATTAAAAAAATACAATCCCTCCCACATGCATGTTAAAAATGAATATACATACAAATAGTAATGATTCCAATGTAAATACCAAAAGACAGTCTAAAAACTGACCCAACAACTGTCCCAAACGTCCGAGCTAGTACATCCATGAACGGTTCCCGTAATCCATTGAGAATCCTAAAAGTAGTTTAATATCATAGTCTGAGCATACAAGTATACTAAATAGGAAAAGCCGAAATCTCCCATGCATATGTGGAAGATATATTCTAAATTTTTCGTGAGAAAACAATAAGTACCAAAATCACCTAACAAGGTATACTGACCACCTAAACATCACAAAATGAACTCTCACATAACAATTCATGCCATGTATATTAATATATTAAGTACATTGATGATAAAGAACCCAACACCACTTTACCACTGAATAGATGCCCCAAAAACATAACAATATATGTCTTTGTGCTTCCACCACTTCTGAACATACCAAACCAATTCCTGTCCACAAACACCTTGACCTCACAACAACTTCTCATTCCCACAAATAACATGGCCTCCGAACCAAATCTCACCTCACCAACAGACATCTGGGCCACAAACCACACAACATCCCAAAAAATACAGGAAACCACAACCCATATCAACAGAAAGACATATGGGAAAAAAAACATTCCATCCATAAAACACATGGGAAGCACAACTCACCCGCACACACCTGGAAAACACAAACCAAAACATTTTTGACGAGTCTTGGGATATCACTGCCAAGTAGAGGTGGCAGGGATGAGCAGGTGTCCATACATTCATCCACCCACCAAGATGGTTATGATACACACCCTACCACATAACAATGGTGGTGGTCAGCACACAGAGCACAAATAGGGTCAGGTGCATATATAAATTACAAGGAACTATATGTATATATATATAGTTAGCGAACACTAGTTTCATACTTTGGGGTTCAAGAAAACAACAATCCCACGATATTACTATTGCATCTACTATTACATGGACATATCAGAATTAAGGATGGTGACATTCAGTGTTTGTTAAATAGAACTTCAAAACTCAAAAATCATATTTTCGTTATTAATAATTTACTAGTTAATTCATCCCTACCTGGGAAACTAACAAAAGCATGAGATAAACAACTTTAATAGAAATCAAAACATAAAAAATTTAATTAGGAAAAAACACCCCACATCACACTTCATCCCCACATAACACCCAATTCAACCACTTCAATTTCCATTTCTCAAATTGATATCACAATGTCCATTCATTCAACAAGTAATAACCCACCTCACTAATAACCACTGAAGCACACCTCATCACAATAAAGCTCGATAGCCACACTATTTAACAACACCACACCTAGCAACATAATCATAGGATTACCTTAACTCACAGACCCGTTCCTCAAACTCATCGAATCCATTCCCCAAACAATCAATCTCACAAACTAAGATTAGATTAAATCACCTATACCACCCCATTCACATCTCCATTCTCCCTAACACAACACAACAAGATCATCATAATACATAAGTCAGAACACAACCACACGCAACATAAAACCACAATAAACACACAAAGTGTATTTGAATTTAGCACCAGTCATTCTTTAATTCATCTTTCATTATTAAAGGGTAATCATAGAAAAAGTTCAATACTGGGGAATTAATTAATTTTACCAATTATATGTGAAGAGTAATATTTCTAAATTTATAATAGGAATATAGAATCTATATAGGTGTGAATATAATGACCACCAACCACCATGATTTTCATATGGCATACAACCAACATAATTCACATCACAGATCAATTATAATAGATAAAACTAATAAAAAACAACATCATCTCCCCCCCTTAATTTAGTAATTCATTTAAAATTTAATCAACAGTATTCACAAAATACATAATTATACACCTGCATCATGATACATAATTAAAAGAGAGATGAAGGAATCCATACCATGAGAAACAGTAGATCATGAATTCTTCATTGTACCCAAAATTTTGATGCACTAGACTCTGAAGGAAATGAGATACATGTGTGCAACACCAATCCCATGATCCTTAGGGAAAACAATTTCAAGGGTTTTCATTGTCAGATGAATGTGAAACTCATATGAAGGAAGGGGTCTCTGATTTAGGAATCTAAGATCCTAAATCTACAGAAGGGAGACAGCTTCAAAGTACATGAATGTCGCGTCATGGCCAAGACCATGAATGTTGGCCATTTTAGTGCCTCACAGAATTAGAATATTAAAGATATAATTAAAACAAGTTAAAATTTCTTTACAGGTAGTCAACTATGGTTTTAAACATGATTTACGTCAAATAAAATGTATGTGGGTTGAAACAGGAAAAACAAAGAGATAACTGAAATATTGTGAAACAGTTGGAACAAACTCAAAATGAGGTGAGTCACCAAAGGAGAGTCACTGAATCAAATCATCAATTACTAAATCACTAAAACTAATCAATGATACAACTAATTGATGCCACCTAATGACAAATTACTCATCCATGCCACCTACTGACATGAGTCACTGATGAGACCCACTGAGGCCTGACTCACCGATGAATCCTACCAAAATGAGTCTATGATGCATCTCACTGATATCTAGTCACTGTAACACCCCACAAAATCAACCTATCGATGTGAACTACTAATACCGAGTCTCCATTGGAAAAAATTGGTTTTAGGAAAACTCATGGAATGAACCATAGTTGATTCCCAGATCATCTCAAACAATGAATTTTTACAAATGAATACACAAGAGAAGTCCAAGACATTACATAAGATACAAATCAAATTGTTCTCTCTCTCTGAAAATTAAATCCAATCCCTGAAGGGTCCCAACAACCACCTCATGAGACACCTCACTAGTTTCCCACTTTACTTTAAACACTACTACCACATCTGAGTTCAATGATAAAAAATCATGAGTTGCTCATAAGCTTAAGTAGACCTTGATTTCTAGGAACACCTACTCAAAAATATAATACCCCAACTAATCAGAAGGGACATAATATAAGAACGAAAATACACACTATATGAAAAAATGAATCAGGGAACCCCTTCCTCCATTTTAAGATATTATTCTCTTTATGTTGTAATAACTCTCTAATAAGAGGTTAATCATATTTGAATTAATGACTAATGACTTGGGATCTATTCCTCAACTATTTATATGTCAGGACATCATCACACATTATAATACAAGGAATCAACTCACCTCATTGAAAAAAAGATCAATCATTACATTACAAAAATGGGAAAACAAAAGGACAAAACATAGAAATACATCAGGTATTAGGAACACATATTCTCTTCTTTCTCCCATTTACAATCATCCAAACTACCATGTCTCAACAAAAATAAATCCAAAACAATTTTTCATCCATACATCAACTTTTCATGATGATCATGGATCACCACTGGTTACTCCACAAACTTTGTGTCATCCACAATATCCATATCTCCCCATTCAATGACATGGTAATCATCATGAAGATACTATAGAAATGGGAGTAGGGAAATATGTTGATGACCCTCTAAAACTACAGTGGAAACCCCAACTAATATTCCACCTTCTAACTCGCAACAACACCTTGAATGGTTCGATGCACAAGGGAGAAATCATAGTCCCTCGGCCAAGCCTCTCTTTCCCACATTGAGGGGGGTTCCTTCCACAAAAAATGGCCCCCAACATATATCTCCAAGGGACTCATGATATGATCAGTATACGCCTTCTTCCTATAATGTTCTACCTTCCTCCTCTCTTAGAAAATATGAACCTTCTCTTTCGGGATCTGCAATAACATAGTGCCAATAATAGTTATCTCTCCAACCTCTATCCTGCACAAAGATTAATGAAACGACCATCTGTATAATGAATCAAATGGATACATGTCATTGTAATAGCGATTAATATTATTTTATGTTAACACTACCGAGGTCAAAATTCATACCCAATATCCACTACTGTCCATGACACATGCGTGTAATATGTCCTCTAATGATTTGATGTCACTCTCTATCTTCCCATATCTATAAGAGTTGAATGTAGTTCTATTGTTGAATCTTGAACCATGTTCAACAAAATTGTACCACGATATGGTTGGCCACATGACTTAAAATGTGCCTCCCTATATGCTAGATGGTTCTGACTACCAGAGAGTGTCTGATAAGTCAGTATTGAGGAGACTATGCCCTCATTTATAAGAATAAAAAATGAATGGAATAAAATAACAATTAAAAATTTCTAATGCATATAAATAATGGGATGAAATCCGTGTCATATTATAACCAAAACAATAATATAAAATACTCAACATGAATGTAAAAACATGAAATGATAATGAAAATGCCATGTGTGTACATTGCAACTGAATATAAAGACGTAATGACTCCTAAGTGGGTCTCGAACCCCATCTTGTTCCCACACCCATTATCTAATACCAAAATGAAAACTATCTTAGGGCCTCACATATATTTTATCCTTCCACAACAAATTCTACTTGGTTTTTGATCTGGAGGCCCAAAATAGGGTTTGGTCATCATGTCTATTAACCCATTATCTCATGCTTGGAAAACTATTGGGGAGGAATTCATTGTCCATGTCCCATATTCAAATCGGTCTAGAACACCATGTCTAGAACCACATAAATGTCATACATTTAGTCAATCATAAATTCTTAGTAATTTTAATCACCAATCCAATACTAATCCTTTTATTAATTATGGATTTAGAATTCCATTATTTAACTCCAAAATTATATAATCCCACAAACCATTAATTAATTCATCAATTAATTAATCAATCAGCACAATTCTCATTTCATAATTAATTATTAACAATTAAATATCTATATCAAGTCTCAACTTGTCCTTAATAATTTCAAAATTAATTATCTTTGATAAATATTATGATACATAATTAATTGTCAAAATTAATTTTAATTGGTCAACATCATAGAACGTAATTAATTCCCACAACTAAATATCTTACATAGCCAAACATCATCCATTAATTAATTTCCCCCAATAAATTATCTTTAAACAACCAATTCATTGTCTCAATTACAATATCTCATCCAATAAAAAATCTCTTAAATATATATTTGGGAAACCCCCATCATTTGTACTATAATTAAATATTCAATTAATCACTAAGGTTATCCCAAGTCAATTCGTCATTGGTAATTACATTGTTTTCACAAAAACTAATTATCATGTTATGATAGAGAATATAAATACACACATAAACATGTAAACTCATGATTACGTAGTTCTATTTATACCACCTACCTTGGTTTATTGAAAAAAGATATCCCATTGGAAAACCTCAAATTCCAAGAGGCATAACGTTGTAAATTGTGATTCTAATCTAAATACCAAAACCAAAATTATGATCAAAGGAATCATGGTCATGAGAATATAGATCTAGATCCGGAATTATATATATAAATATATCAAATAATAGGATTAGATCCCTAAAAACGGTGAATATATTCAATGAATAAATCAATGATAAATATTTGTAATAACATGAGAAGCAATGAGATGAAATCTACATACCTGGAAAGGAGTGGGTCTATAATCCAGGCTTTTGATCATGAAGAATGATGTTTGAATTTCTTTTCAAATCCCAAAAGAAGGATCCAAGAACACCAATAAATATTCATGTGCGATCGAAGGACAAAATATTGGATTCTTTGTGGGTTTAGATGATTTTAATAAAGATTTATGGATAATTAATCTCGTGTGCACGGTTTTTTTTAGGATGGGGAACACGGTTAGGGAAAACCATGAACCCCCCATGAGGTCTTCCAATTCCCACACATCTCGATGATGTACAGTTGGAAAAACTATGTTCCAACTATGATGACCTCCATTGTACACATAGTTAGCTTGTTTATGGTTTGACCAAACCATTATCTTACTGTACACAACCCCATGTCTTCCGATGTTCCTCAAAAAATCACCCAATCCCACACCATGTCATACCACAACATAATGTTACTTAATAAAAATGAAAAGGTACCTAAAAACGTGGCTGAGAATGCAACCGAAAACATCAGGATCTTAATATATCCCCACAAAATAATCTTTCATCCTCGAGCTACACTCTCGAACATCTCTAAGATTATGTTTCAAAAATAATTGTCCATTGAGACCTCATGTCTACTTCACAGTCCCATGTTTCTTCTGTAATTCATGTATGTTTCCATAAAAGGCGAACTAAAGGAAAAATCCTTCCTCATAACACATTTTTAGTGCGATACAACAAACTTATTAGACTCTCCTCAATTGAACCATGTATATCGAGGTCACCCTCATCCACATAAATCACATCAGAAGGTTTATGGTGATACCATCGTTTTTGTGACACATGGAAGACTTCATGCATAGTGCTGAATTTTAGTGGAAGTGCTAATCGGTACGTAACAAGCCCGATCATATCTAAAACGTCAAATGGTCATACGAACATAGGTGCCAACATTCCCTTCCTTTGTATCTTATGTTGACACAATCTAGGTGACACAAAAAATAATACACGATAATGCTATATAAACTCTAGTGGTATTTTTCATCAATTGGAAAAATAATTCTTCCTACAATGAGCTGTATCTATATTCTATTGAATCAATTGTACTTGCCCTAATGTATCCTCAATGAGACTCTATCCCAATAGCTCTGAATCACCCACATCTAACCCAAAAATTGTTGATCTATAAGGTCTTACATTAAATCCCTCATATGGTGTCATATGTATAGTATCCTGATAACTGTTTTTATAGGGGAACTCCACTAAATCCAAGTGCATCTCCAAAGAACAATAAATGTCATGCACACTTTCTAGTAACATATCCTATAATACCTGAATCGTACGCTCTGACTTCCCATCTGTATGCTGGTGGAATGTCGTACATAATAGAACCTATGTACCGAGCGCCTTCTGTAAGAATTTCAACAAGCAATGAGTAATGCATGATTCGTTCTATGGAAAATATAGTTTCTGTCACCTTTTTCAATTAACTATATCTCTCATGTACAGTTCTCCCAACTAGAAAACTGTAAAGGTTTCCCTGATAGGCCATAAATGTCCAACCATCATTATTATATACACAAGTACCTAATAGAATCATTCGTTATAATATTTTTTTGATGTCCTACCACTACATCAATAGTCAAGTTATCCATAATCATTTCTAGAATATGAAATAGTTGCAATAGGCCTCTTGGCCATTGATGCTCTGCCTTCACCTTCTGATAGTTGAAAAATCTTTTTATGAACCCTGCTATATTTTTTTCATGCCATGCCACCAAAACTGTTGTCATAGGTCATGGTACAAGTAACACCCAAACCGAGTAACCCAGAGTTGGATAATTATTACATAACATTGGACTGATCACAATAGTTCATCTCTTGAAATACCAATTAGTTTAGTAGCCTTGAAGTTCTAGATACATTAATAAGGATTACATTGCATCATAAAATAAAAAACTACAACTACATTATTTCCATATTCCACACACATATCCCCTGAGACTATCCCTAGAGGTCAGTCATAAAATACTTATTTGCATCCTGGGAAAAATAAAACATAGAAATGTGTGAGCTCAGATGCTCAATAAGGATATCAATATAATCGAAACTTTCATAAATAAGAATTAAAATTTAAGGCAATGAATATGAATAAAACAAAATCCTTTTAAACATGAATATTAGCATAATATAGAAAATATAAAATCAAATATTTCCATTTACATGATCACATTGATATTCTACTAGTTGAATGATCAAATGCAATATCAATATCCACTTTCATAATGATGGAATGCAGAGTGCCAGACTATCATAACCACATATTCGACACCTTGTGGAAAAACTACAAATAAGATATTGTCAAGACCGTCTTTCAAGACACTAGTTTGCCTCATGAGACATACCGATGCATCAAGGATCTATAGCGGGCTCCACCCGTCACATACTAAGTCCAATGCATTCCTCATATGAAAAGAATTAGACATAACATAAACATTCATATTAAAACTAGAATAAAAAATGTAAATACATTATCCATAAAACATGACTGGTATAAAAACAACACATCAAAAATAAAACATATCACAAAAACACTCAATACAATAAGGATGTTTTGTATCATAATAAATCAACTTCAAATAATCTTAAAATCCATCAAACGAAGTTGACATAGAAGAAATGAAAACCTTTTTTTAGAGAAATATATCATTATATATTGAAATAATTTATAATTAATATATTAATAAAAGAAAAAATTCATTTTGGAATTATTATTATAAGCTTGTAAGGGAAGCTTTGATGATGTTATAATGGTGGAAAATATCCGCACTCACCGTATATCTTAAAAACATTCATACCTTAATTTTTTGGAAAATGTCATTAAGAACCTTGTTTGGAAAATGACGGAATGATTTCTTTCAATCCATTTTATAAAAATTCAAATAAGGTTATAAACGAATTAATCCATATTCTAGTAAATATTAAAAATGTTTTCGAATACATTTTTAAGAAACATGGATATGAATGATAAAGAGGTCCCTATTATATACTTACGTAAAAGCAACCTCGAATAATAGAGAGATTGTGAAATTAACCATTACCTTGAACTTTTCCTTGTTGAAGGGTAGGTTATCCTCCCTTATAATGGTGAAATAATTTTAATTAAATTATACAAGAATAATATATATTAATCTAATATTATATATGATCTTTTAACATATCTATGTTAATAATATCGTAGTATTATCATTGTTTCAGGTGTTAACAGATTCGTTTTCCTTAATATTATTTGTTTTTTTAGTCATATTTGTTATGGATGTGATGTATCTTATTCATATTCATAATTATATTAAGTATTTAAACATTATTTTTAATCATCAATTGAAAATTAGTCTTGAATGGATATGATTGAGAATTAATCTCATCACGTTCACAGAGACGATAATTTGTACATATGAACAAGCGACAATATCATTATTTTGATATAAATATAATATATAATTAGATTTTATATCATATATACAGATTCATTATCATGTTATATTTATTATTTACATGAATTACACATCATTATTATACTCATCCAAATAATAATATATTGATTAACAATTACACCACGATGTGGAGACAGTAAGCTGTACGTACGCACGTATGGTGACATGTCATTCAAAGTATGGATAGAGTAATGAATATGGTTGTACCATATTTATAATCACATAAAAGTTTACATAAGAAACTTGAGTTATTATTTTAGAATGGGAACAATAAGGAAAGAAGATGTGGAAGAAGAAAAGAACTTGAAAGAGGTTATTAAACAATTACCTCTTCTTGTGGTTCTTTCTTTTGATTTGATCAAAAGGGCTAATTAAGTTGACTTTATGACTAAATGAAGGCCTCTAGGATGATGTGAGGGAAGTTAATAGGATTATTGGGTAGGTTTTGGTCGAGCCAAATGTCATTGATGTTGTGAATTAGAGAGAAGGGGGAGTGTCCTTTTATAAGAGGGGTGAGGGGAACCTTATGAAAAGATAGAATTATTATTTTATAAAAAAAACATTTTTGATTTATAATGGCTCCAATGTGTATTATTTTATGACTACGGTAATTCTCAGTCGAAAACCACTCAACCAATAGGTTTTAGACAGGTTTGGGTCACTATATTAACTTTATCTTTTAGATTTAACTCTTAGATAAATAGTTTCACATTTTCCATGTCTCTTTGTAGTTTTATATTATAAGGTTAATAAAATTAGTATATACATTCAAGATATCAAAAAGGGGTTTATCAATGATACACCTATCATTATATAAGACTGTTGGACAAAACAATGATTTTTATAAATATAATATCAATTAATAATATAATACGTGTTTTAAAAACTCTTTTATGACAGTTTTGACACTATTTTGTATTTTGTTTTTAATAAATTCATAAGAGAATTATTACTTCGATTAAAATTAATTAAACCAACCCTAATTTTTCATTTTAACCTATATAATTATTTAAATTCATAAAAAGCCTCAAATTACATTTATTTGGATATTTATAATGTAAATTATTTTAATATTTCATTAATTAGGTCATTACTGCATCCTTATTGTGTCATAAATAAATGAAATTATTTAATGTCTAAATAATATATATAAAATACCATTTTTTAAGAAATATTTTTATCTTTATAATAAATATTTATAATCGAATTTATCTTTTGTATAACCCAATATAAAATTGTTTTAGTTATTAAACATTGATATTAACTCTTTTAACTCTTCTTTAAATAAAATAATAATAAATGTCTTATTCTAATTTAAGTGGACCATATAAGTTCATATTTTATTTCAATTATTTTTTTTTATCATATTATATTTATCCAATCTAATTAGGACATGTGTTAGGGTAATAATAATTTCATTTTTACCATTAATTACCCTATTTACTTTTAACCATGGTAAATAAAAGTAAAAAGTTATTGTTCACCAAAAATTATTTTCATCTTATTGAACCACATTATACCTTCTGATATCAACCATGTCACTCGTATTTTTTAAATTCAACTCACAGAAGCGGTAAAATTATGTTTTATGCATATTTGGAAGATATCCTTGGAGATGGGTAAAAGACAGTAAAATGTTCAATAAAAATGTTATATATCAAAAATTATTATAATATGACTTCAATGAATTACATTGAACATATATAAGTATTATCAATCTATTTTGACCTAAAATAAATATAAATAAAATAAATAAATATTTCAAAAAAAGTTCTTTTTAAACAACGACTCCGTGTTTTTCATTATTCATAAAAAATATAATGTTTTAAAAAAAATACCAAAAATTAAACCTAAGCTAATTTTGATATTATAAATTCAAAAATGAACTATATTTCACCAATTTGAAGACATATAAGTTTCATTAATTAATGTAAAATTAATTCCCATTGTCAAGACCAAAAATCGTATTTTTAAGAAATAATAACTATCAAAAGATTGACAATTATTTATGTCCAATATCAAAGATAAATTTCATAAAATGGCCATAATTGGATTAAATGATAAAAGTATAATCTTATTATACTTACAGACCATTAAAATGTATAATTCATTACTATAAATTATTTTGATTAAAAAAGTTGTTTTCAGATAAAATATAGTATTTTTCACTATTCACCCAAATATAGAAGTTATCACAAAAACACAAAAAAATAATTGAAACTAAATTCTTATGTCCCAGTTATAATGAATAATATAATTTTGTCAAATTGAATATATAACAGTTTCAAATATTGGATTTTAAAAAGAATATCCAATAAAAGACGGTAAAATAGCATTTTTAAAATAATACTTCTTTTATCTGAAAATAAATGATACATTATGTCTAAGAAACTCATAATATGGATTATAAACTTTTAATGATTATATAATGTTCAAAATTCAGTTAATACTATTCATAACTGCTTTTGAACGGATAGTTTGGTAAGTCGTGGTGCGCTTGAACTCGGTGTTGCATGTAGTACATGTTATTTAATTACATTGAAGAAAAATTTATTATGAAAGCATTGGGTGTTACATTCTTCCATCCATCCCTAAATTGCATCCACACAATTTGAAAATTTTAATCGAAAATAAAATGTTGAAAATAGAAAATACCTTTGTGGAAAAACCCACATCAAAAATTGGTTTAATAAAATATAGTCTTAATAAGGGGAAAGGGGGAATGAAAATGTCACCACCAATTTATGTTCTCGATTAGGAGAAAATTGGGGGAAATTTGAGACACATAATTGGAGGAAAACATATATATTTATAGGGAGTGATTAAGGTCATAGGTCACAAACAATTGTAGAATTGAGAGCCTCAAATCCATCAATCTATACTGATTTAAAATATCATTTGTTCAAAAAATCATAAGGAATTTGGATAACACATTTTTAGTTTTGATATCCCTTACATAAAGTTTAAGAATTAAAATATTCATAGAATAAGTGAATAAAAAAGAATATACATGGCAGGTATAGTTCTTCCCTTTAACTATTTTCTATCACAAACTCATATTTCACTCTAAAAGATATTAGAACTTAAAAAATATTTTATATATTCTATTAATATAGACTTAAAAAATGATTTTATAATTCATCTACTATATCTTTTTAAAAAACTAAATTATTCAATCAAGGACATCATGTGGGCTAGTGGTAGGTGACACACCCTTGCCACCCTTCTGTTGTAGGTTCAAGTCTCGCGGCCTTGCCGGACTGGATGGGTTGCTACCCGACCTCCGGGTTGTCATTTTTATGGAAATAAAAAAATAATGTCAAACTATAATTATCTAAAATACTTCTATCTAAACTCACAATCCATAATTTATAAAGAAGGTAAAAAATATGAAGATCCTTTTTTCCAGGTAATAACATTGAAAACCATCATCATGCATTCTATTAAAACACCGCAACATTCTGAATTACCATAAATCCTTATTGATTACATTCATTCACTCTCATTCATTATAGAAAACTGGATATACTCCTTCAACCCAAAAAAGAATTAAACACTAACAATGATGGAATATACAAATCATTAATCAGTTTCAAGGTAGTCAAGAATATCCAAAATAAATTATCCAAATCATTCTATTATTATTCAAAAAATCACTACCTCAGTATTAGAACCATATTATGGATTATGTTTCAATCAACCATATGTTTTCCTAAAATATATGGTGCTATTGAGTCACATTTCGTGGTTCCACACAATCTCAAATACTTAATTAAATAGTACTATAGTACAATCGATATATACTCTTTAATTCTTATAACATTTACAACATTAATACAATACTCCAATTACACAATACATTAATAAAAAAGTAAGAAATATAATCATTCTTATTCATCTTCTGTAGTATCACAACTTTATTATTATCCAATATCATCATTTGGGGTATATTTTGATGATTTGATCATTGATTCTTGTTGTCTCCCAACTCCTTGTAGATGAACCATTGTACAATTGAAACTTTTTTTCTTACCCTTGCAATAACGTGCTTAGTGTCCTTTTTCTCCGCAATTATAAAAAAATATCATTCCCATAAAAAAATTAACAAGGTGATTCATTACACAACTATCACATAAAGAAAAATCCTTCTTTTCCATCTTAACATTATCTATCATTCTCTCTTCCATAATTTTCTTCTCTTTCTTCCCTTCAAATCCATATGACTGAGAGATTTCTTTACATATATTATTAACACATGATACTATTTATTCATATGTTGAGAATACATAGGAGACTATTTCCCTTCTAAATGTTATCCTAATACCTTTGAAATATATGATCCTTCTTGTTCAATGGATCATACGTATTGCTAGAGTTCACATTCCTTCTACAGGGCACCATTTCAAAACAATGGCATAAACTAGATTATTTTATGAATCAAAATAAATAATTCTAATCTTGAAAAACAATTAACATAAATTTTACAGTTTACGGATATAATCAATATTGATAAATAATGCTTCCTTGTAGATTTATATACTCATAAACCCTTCATAATGGTTTGTAATGAAACAATGAATTATCCTAAGCATATCCCCATGGAGTGTCATATCAAAGAGTAGAACATGTACCATTTTCGTGCACCATTTATTGTTCGAGTGTAGCTCAAAGCAATGTTTTCGGTTTTTACCAATAGGTACATCTGTGCCAGATCCGCCTCTACCTGCTTGTATCCAAACATGGATATATTTCTTGGAAAGCACATAAAATATATACAATACCAAAAATCTAGGATGTTATTCTATATTAATATTCAATGTATATCTTAGGGCTATGTGTTTTAATAAGAGTTTATCTAAATCTATATTCCATGGTTTATACTAAACGTCCTCTGATACCAACTATAACACCCCGACCGCAGTTATCCAGAGTTAGTGCATTATTACATAACATTGGCATGATAAAAATTATCAAGTCATGAAATACTGATTAGTTAAGTAGACTTGGAAGTACTAGATACATTCATAAAGTTTACATTAAATCATAAAATGAAAAACTACAACAACATTATTTACATATACCACACCCATATCCCCTCATACTATCCCTTCAGGTCAGTCATAAAATACATATTTGTATCCTGGAAAAATTACAACATAGAAATGGGTGAGCATAGATTCTCAGTAAAATAACAATATAGAGGAAGCTTTCATAAATAAGCATTAACATTTAAGGAAATGTATAAGACTAAAAAAAATTTCTTTTAAACATGAAATTCAGCATAATATGGAAAAGTTAAAATCAAATAATTTCATTTACATACTCACATGGATATTTTACTAGCCAAATAACCACATTAAATATCAATAGCCACTTTCATAATGATCGAATGCATAATGCATGACTTTCATAACAACATAGTCAAGGCATTGTGCCAAGACTATAAATAATATTTTTTCAAGGACTTCTCCCAAGACACTATTTTGTCTCATTAGACCTACCGATTCATCAAGGAGCTATAGCAGGATCCACCTTTCACTTATTAAGTCTAATGCATTCCTCATATGAAAAGGTTTAAACATAACATAAACATTCATATTAAAACTAGGATATGAAATGTCAATACTTTATTCATAAACCATGAATGGAATAAAAATAACTCATCCACACTCAAACATATCACAAAAACCAGCTATACAATATGAATGTTTTGTATCATAATAAAACAACTTGAAATAAATTTAAAATTCATCAAGGGATGTTGACATTGTTGAAATCAAACCCTTTTTTTAAGAAATATCCCTTTCTTTTTTGAAATCATTTAAAATTCATATATTTAAAAAATAATACATTTATTTTGAAATTTTTATTATAATCATGTAATCGAATCTATGATGATTTTATAACTGTGGAAAATAGCCTCACCAACCGTATAATTTAAAAAAAACATTCTTACCATAAATTGTGGATAATGTCATTAATTACACTGTTTCGAAAATGACAGAAAGATTACATTCAAATCATTTAATAAAACTTCAAACAAGGGTAAAAATGAATTTAACCCATAGCCTAGTAAATATTAAAAAAAATTGGAATACATTTTTATGACACATGGATATGGATGATAAAGTGCTCCCAGTAGATACATACGTAAAGAAAACTCTGGTAATAAAGAGATTTTAAAATTAACACAAACCATGTACATTTACATGGTCAAAAGTGGGTTAATGTTATTTATATTTGTTAAATAATTGTTATAAAAATATACAAGAATCATATATATTAACATGACATCATACATTATCTTTTGAGATTTCTTTTTTAATAATATCTTAGTATTATCGTCGTTTTAGGTGTTAACAGATTCGTTTTACATTATATTCATTATTATGTGGATCATATATGTTATGGATGGGTTGTATCTTATTTAAATTAATAATTATATTAATTCTTTAAATATTATTTTTTATCATAAAATGAGAAGTAGTCTTGAATGGATACGTTGTGGAATTAATTACATCGCTTTCATGGAGACAGTAATCTGTACGTACGAACGGGCACTAATATAATTTTTTTGATATTAAAATAATATATAATTGGATGGTTTATAATATATAAAGAATATATACCATGGTATATTTATTATTTACCTGAATTACACATCATAATTATACCCATCCATATAATAATATATTGAATAAAAATTACACCACAACGTGGAGACGGTAAGCCATACGTACGCCCACATGGTGACATATCATTCAAAGGATGGATAGAATAATGAATATGATTGTACCATATTATAAATAAAATCATAGTATATATTATATACTAGAGGTATAATTTTATAATGGGAACAATAAGGAAAGAAGAAGTTGAAGAAGAAAAGAACGTGAAAGAGGTGATGGAATTTTTACATCTTATTCAGGTTCTTCCTTTTTATTTGATCAAAATGGATCCTTAAGTTCGATTTATGACTAAAGGAAGCCCTCTAGGATGAATTTAGGGATGTTGAGAGTATATTTGTGAAGGTTTTATCTGAGACAATTGCTTTTAAGGTGTGAATTAGAGAGAAGGGGGAGTGAATTTTTATAAGAGGGGTGAGGGGCACCTTAGGAACAGCTAGAAATATTATTTTATAATAAAATAATTTTAGGTTTATAATGGATTAAAAGTGGATTAGATAAAGGATAAGGTAGGGATGGTTTGATAAAAACTCAACCAATATGATTTATACAGGTTTGGGTCACTATATTAACATTATCTTTCAGATTTAACTCTCTGATATATAGTTTGACATTTACCATGTCGCTTTGTATTTTTATATTATATGGTTAATAAATATACTATATACTTAAATGAGAACCCGAAGTTGTTAATTAATGATTCATATATAATTATATAAGTCATTTGGCCTCTCCTTATATTTTTAGGAATATAATATCAATTAATAATATAATTTTTTTTAAAAACACTTTTATGTTAATTTGATACTATTTGGTATTTTGTTTTTTCTAAATTCATAAAAGCATTAATACTTCGAAATAAATTAATATAACCAAGACTAATATGTCATATTACCCTCGAAAATTATTTTAATTCATAAAAAGTATCAAATTACATTTATTTGGATTTTCATAATGTCAATTAGTTTAATATTTCATTAATTTGGTAATTACTGCATCATCATTGTGTCATAAATAAAATAAATTATATAATGTCTAAACAATATAAATAAAATACCATTATGTATGAAATATTTTTAGCATTATATTGAATATTTATAATCAAATTTATCTTATTCATAACATTATATTAAAAATTTGTTGTTAATAATTTTTTTTAACTCTTTTAACTCTTCTTTAAATAAAATAATAATAAATGACTTAATCCAATCCAAGTGGACCAAAGAGGTTCATATAATATTATTAAGGTTGTTTTTTGTCGAATTATACTTATCCATTTTAATAGGATATGTGTTAGGTTAATATTAATATCATTTTAACCTTTAATTACAATATTTAATTTTAACCATGATAAATAAAAGTAAAAAGTTACTATTCACCAAAAATTACTTTCAACTTATTGATCAAAATTTTACAATCTGATATCAACTGAGTCTCTCATATTTGTGAAATTCAACTCACAGATGTGGTAAAATTATGTTTTATGCAAATTTTCAAAATCTCCTAGGATGTGGGTAAAAGACGACAAAAAGTTTAATAAATTTATTATATATCTAAATTATTATAAACTGACTCCAATTAAATAAATTGAACATATAAGTATTATTTATCTATTTTGACCTAAAATAAATTTATATAAAATATATAATTATTTAAATAAAAGGTTGTTTTTAAAAAATGACTTAGTGTTTTTTAGTATTCGTCAAAAATTAAAAGTTTTCAGAAAAATACCAAAAACTCACCCTAAGATAATTCACATATTATGAATTCAATAATGAATTTTTTTTACCAATTTCAAAACATATATGTTTCAGTAATTAATTTTAAATTAATTCCAATTCTCAAAACCAAAAAGCATATTTTTTTGAAATAATATCTATCAAAAGGTTGACACATGTTTGTGTCCAATTTTCAAAGTGAAATTTCATACAATGACCATAATTAGATTAAATTGTAAAAATAAAATCAAATTATTCTTCCAAAAAATTAAAATGTATAATTCAACACTATAAATAATTTTTTTAAAAAAAAATTCAGTTAAAATATAGTTTTTTTCACTATTCACCCAAATATGAATTTTATTAGAAAAACAACAAAAAATTATTGAAACTAAATTATTATGCCCCGGTTCTAAAGAAGAATATTATTTTGTCAAATTTAATATATAATAGTTTCATATATTGGATTTAAAAATGGATCTCCATTAAAAGGTGGTAAAATTTCATTTTTTTTAAAAAACACTTCTTTTATCTAAAAAATGAATATTTTCTTACATTATGCCTAAGAAACTCATAATATGGATTCTTAAATTATAGGGAATATATAAAGTTCAAAATTCAGTTAATACTATTCATAACCTCTTTTGAATGGATAGTTTAGTTAGTCGTGGTGCGCTTGAACTCGCTGTTGTGTGTAGTGCGAGTTATTTAATTTCTTTGAAGAAATAATGTATTATGATGTTTTGGGGTGTTACATTACATTTTTGTAACCCAAAGTTGTACTGCCCACCTTAAAGCATGAAATTATCACATGAGTTCCACTCACATACTTGTAGCCACAACAACTAGATATTCCACATAGATGTTCTCATCCTCATCTATTATCAAGTATAATGGTGTCTCCCCTACTTCAATGCATTATCTTAAGGATATACACTCCAAATAATCATATGTATAGTCCCTGGTCCATCTTATGAATGTAGACTAAACGACTATAGAAACTAGATCCATCCTATCACGACTCACCTAATCTACCACATACAATTCCATGAGAAATGACACGATCTTACACACTAAAATCGACTCATCTACCATCTATGTTGGTGATTTCCTACATAAGTCATCATACACACTATATCTATTTTTGGGTGTATATACTAGTTCAAAATCAATGAACATCATATGTTCTACCAATCATCACTTCCAAATATTCAAGTCACACCATTAAATGATATTCATCGTGATTTTGTGATCTGTAAAAAATGTAAACTTTTCCCCCAAAAGAAAGTGTCACCGACACTTAATATCATAATCCACTACATGTAAATCGAGGCCAACTGTAGCATAATACCTTTCATGTTGCCTCATTATTTGAGACCAATAAGAAATGACTCGATCCCCTATAATCAACACCGCTTCGACTCTGATCCCAAAAGTGTCACAACAGATTGGGTGCTCTTCAACCAAATAAGGTAATATCCAATTGGATTTCAAAGTCATGAACTTCATCAACTATAGGAAATAATTATTGCATGCTTCTATCTAATAATAATTTACCACATTCATTGTCAAACCTGAAAGGGGTGCTTCCAGTAAGAAAACATATTGGATAAACTTCTTGTAATAACATGTTATTCCCAAAAAATATATGTATATCCAAAAAAGTATTTGGCTCATCCCAATAAATTATTACATGATATTTTTCTAGGTCCATTTACACACATTAATCTGAGATTATATTCCCCATACAAGTGTACCTTTTCAATCCAAAATGGATAATTAGATATCTTGGCATATAGCATATTCTCTCAATGTACCCCAGACGATGTCATGATGTTGGATATGATCTTCATGTTTCATAGAGTATCCAAAGATGTCATCCAAAAACACCACCACATATTGATCTCAGTATGGATGAAATATTTTGTTCTTCAAGGCCACAGATATTGTGGGAGATTTTATCAACCCTAATTACATTACAACAAACTCATATAGTCATAACTTCTTCTGCATGCAGTTCTTGGTTTAGAATAGGTCCAAACTCTAACCTAATGATTCCTAGATCTAAGATAGATCTTAGAGAACACACAAAACCCCATCAGTTGGTCAAATAAATCATTGATATGTGGGAGATGATATTGGTTCTTCACTGTCATTTTATTCAACATATGGTATCCAACACACAAGCATAAACTCCATTCATTTTTCTTTGCAAAAATGAAAACAGGTGATCCCTAAGGCAAAGTAATCGAATCGATAATCCTTTAATCCTCTCACTCCACCAACATCATTTTAAGATCTTGATGTTCACTCAGTGGAATTATGTAAGGTGGAATACATACTAGCTCATCCCCTGAAATGTTCTCAATGGTGAATTCTACATCAATTGTTGGTGGAAACATTGAAAAGTATTTAGGGAAAAAATTATGAAATAGTTCTACTACTTGTGGGGGGACGTCATGACAACCAATACCATCATCCAACAAAATACTAGAAACATGGGCTGTGAGATATCCAATATGATGATTAAATTTCCAATATTGGCCTTCATTGATATATCATTCTGCACGAACAACATATTGTTCACCCTTTGGTGATACGAAGGCCACTCTCCTATAGTAACTGTTTATGTCGGCTCGGAATGAGACTAGCCAGTAAATATCCATAAACATGTTGATTCCTATTATATAAAAGACATTGATATCCCAAAGGAAATGATAATCTCTAATATCTCTATAATATCCTTTATGTAAATAGATATTTCTTGACCGAGTTCCCAACTGTGTATCGATATTCATCACCCCACATACAGACTCCACCTGCATTCTCAATCTATAAACAAGATTTGTAGATATCAAGGAATGAGAGGCACTACTATAAAATATGTATTTTTCTAATGTAAAAGAAACTAGAATTTTATCTATCTATGTCGATGGAAGAGACTCACTATTCACATGTTTTGGGCTGAACAACATGAAACTATCGTGCCCCTCTTCCATGTTGTGTCACCATACTCCCCTTAGATGAACCTCTTTGCAGATATAGGTGATTATACCCTAATGGACCCCATACACTACCTCTACCACCTATGAGAGTAGAACCATATCAGCCACAAATATATGGGGTTGAATAACACTTCCCACACTCTAAATCTGAGCAACATCACCCTCAACACCAGTATAACGCTGGTTACTGTAGAACATCTATATGGTTCCATTCTTACCACAAAACTAACATTCCATTGGTGGTAAAAGACAATGTTTATGATAGTGTCCCTGCCTTCTACACTGGTGGATAAACAAATGTGTAAGATCTGGTGCAACTATTCCTCCTGACTTTTCACCTTCCTTTCCACTGTCATGACAAATTATATTGTGATCGTGTTTCCTTATCTCAAAAGTCACACTGCATGATCATCCAATTGCATGTCCAGTACTGGAATCCTACTTCACGTTCCCCTATTAAATGAGAGCCTAATTAACCACATTGGAGAATTTATTTATCCTAAAGATATTCACCTGGGATATAATTTCACACCTATGTCCATCCTAAAACAATTTTTCCGAAGATTCCTCATGTACCACCATTGCTGGAGTAAAATTCTATAAATCTGTGAAACATCAAGAATATTACATTATGGACCTGATTCCTTTTGATTGATGCATAAACATTGAAGACTTATCTTTTCTCATCATGCTATGATAGATGTACTCTAAGAACACTTACAAAACTACCTTCCATATCATTTCGTCATCTTATACAAATCTTACATGAATGTCCCACAAATGATTTCTTCAACTCCAAATCATATATTTAGGAAAACTGAAACTCTTCCTAGGGGGATTCCCCAAATGGTAAAGTATCATATTTATGGATTCAATCCAGAATTATACTCCCCCTAGGTCCACCATCTATCGTAAAAGTAGAAGGGTGATTAAGATGAATCTCCATTGTTTACTCTGACATGCTTTTCTGAACAATCCCTAGGTCTCTCTGCATGAACTATCTGAAATAGGAAAAGTAATCTTGAAACTATTCCCCTTACTCATCAACATTCACAAATGGTTTCTCAATATCACTAGCTGGAAGTTTGATTCAGGACATACCCATGGGTCTCTCCCTCAAGAAGAATTATGGAGTCATATATCTACAAATCCAAACAAACATCTTAGGTCTCATAACACAACCTTAAAATAGTTATGTAAGAGAATAAATTTACAATAATGATTCAATATGTCCTTCCCCTTTTTCTCACCACATGGTCAGAACTGAGGCCTGATGACTATCTGTAACCATCCCACTCTTTGGTCTCAGTTTACAAGGGTACACACACAGTAATAAATTTATATAACCATTAATTAATCAAATTATAAGGAATTAATTATTTAATCTAACTCATTTCATCAATCAAGGGTCTCATTAAACACTATTATATTCTCTTTTATGAATCATTATTTCAATACCAGAATAAGGGAAAACAATTAATGATAAAAAACTCACTGATAACCCATTTTCCTGTGAGTGCCTAAAATTATGGCTGTCACAACAACCCAGTGTGAATAGAATGACACATGAAGACAAAAATGTCAGTCCTATTTAGGCCACGAATCAAAATTCAACAATTTTAAACAAAAATATCACATAACACCACAAGTTCATCACCCAAGATGATATAATATCCATATATAACAATAAAAAACAATCACTATAATCCCACGTTGAGTACACTGATTTTCCATCATACATGTTTTTGAAACACCCAAGATCATGCTCATTACCAATACTCGAATCTTCCTATATTTCTATCAACTATTCCCGATACATTAAGACAAAAGAACAAGAATGAAATGAAAACTCCTCTGAAATATCATTGTGAAACACTGTTTTATGTGCCACAATATGAGGCCCATGACTATTTGGTTTTATTCCCTAAAGGATGCCTCCATGTATGCTAGAGTGTGTTGACTAGTAGTGAGGTCCTGGTAAGTCATTCATATGAATAAAATACCCAATTTTATCATAAAAACGCCAATGGAAGAAAATAACGACAACCAAGTGAGGAAGAAAATAAATTACTACAAAAATATATGTCATATGTTATCCAACAATATCCAACTGAAAGGTAAAAACATTATATTATGATGCAAAGGTCAGGTGTCTACAATTCAACTAAAAGTAACGACACAATGACTCCAAAACAGGTCCTGAACCATGCTGGGTTCCCTCTCGTATGCTCAAATCCCAAACTGAAATCTATCCCATGAACTTTCTCTTGTCCTATCCTATAACAAAAAATTTTACTCGGGTGCTAATCATGTTCCCCGAATAGGGTGTGAGTACAAGTCAGTAGGCCACCACCTATACGGTCTAAAACGAGTCCACTCAAAAGATAGATCATTTAGTTTTATGATGTAATAACTGCAATTCATAATTAAACATTTATCACATTGTTAATTATGATTTTATCATCACATTATTCCCAGTTTCAATTGAATTTCCTATTTTAGTCATCATTCATTATAATTAATCATTGGTTGTATTTTATCATGCCTAGCACCCCAACTCTCATTATGTGTAGGTTTTCATGCCAATAACTCTATATATCATTTATTTTTGGTCTTCATGCCTAGAATCCCATAATCTAATTCAGTATAGGTCATCACTCTTATCATCCCATAATCTCAATCGTGGATAACTATTGAGGAATAACACCATGTCAAAGAACTATCTTCTAATTGCTCTAGAACATCATGCCTACACAAAAAAACTCATCCACATAACTGTTAGTTAATTCACATGAATTTTCCACATCATTCTATTACTAATAATATTATTAGTTAAACACTTAAAAGGAAATTAGATACTCAACAATTAATAAATAATATATCCCATTAATGAATTCATAAATTAATTAATCAATCAACACAATTTTAATTCCATAATTAATTCATCAAAATTAATTATCCATATTAGATAATTACATTTCAAAATAAATTCTCACAATTAATTATAATTCATCCACATTATGTTACAAAACTAATTATCATAATTAAATATATTTTGTCAACATCAAGGAATATAATTAATTCTAACAATTAATTTTCTTACATGGAAAAACATTATTTTATAATTAATTTCCCACAATTAATCATGTTATCACAAAAAAGTATATATGTCAATAACAATATCTCAACCCATAAAAAATATCTTAAATATCTATTTTGGAAACCCTCTTTTATTATTTCGTGATTCAGTTATCAATTAATCACCATGGTAAACACAAGCCAATTCCTCATTCTTAATTGCTCCAATTTAGGAAAATTATTTATCAAGGGATGCTAAAAAATACATAAACGTACATACAAATATAAAATTATGATGAGGAGAGTTCAATTGAAACCACATACGTTAGATTATTGATGGATTTTTTCCAGTATAAAACACCAAAATCTGAGAGCCACAATATCGTTGATCGAGCTTCAGATATAAATCCTCAAACCAAAATGATGATCAATGGCATAAAAATAATGAAAATCCTCATCATGATCCACATTTCAATATCAATATTTCAAATCATTGGTTTAGATCAATGAAAACAATGTAAATCTCCCATAAAAAGATCATGGAATGATATGGAAATAAACAAGAGAACCAATACGATGAAATCCACATACCAGGAAGGTAGCTGGTTTTCAATCTAGGATTTTTATCTCGAAGAACAGTTTTTGAATCACAATAAAATCCCTATTGAATGCTTTGGGAACACCTATAATTTTTCGTGCCTGATCCTAGGTCGAAATATGGGTGTCTAGGGGGGTTCTAGTGCTTTTATAATGATTTTCAAATCAATAATACCACACAAACTATTTCCTGGGTAGGGGCACATGGTTAGGGAAATCATGGGCCAAATGTGGCGACCTATATTGTCGAAAGGGTTAGATTGCGCATGGATTGTCCAAAAACTATTCAAAACTTGCACAACCCCCAGTCTTCCCATGTTCCTTAAAACCACAACCCAAACACAACCTAGTTCATAACACTATCCAAAGTTTCATAATAATAATAAAAAGGGTCATCAAAATACAACAATAATTTCCCTAGAAAAGGCTATGATCTTATAGCAACAGTGAAAATGAGTGAAAAAACCATATGGAATCTCTTCCAGACTCAAGAGTTAGTGTATATATCTAGATACAAGACGATAAAACTCCAAACTCCATGTTTCCACACAACCCCATCCATAGACCTCCTTGAAAAGGCAGGCACTATGCCTAACTCCATGACAACCAAGATGTGTGTGGATTTCATTAGTTGATCCACTACTAATTAGATAACAGCATAGCCTCCCTTAGCAAAGGGTAGCCCAATGATTAATTTCATTGAGATGAAATCCCACATCATCTCAGGGTAATATATGGGATTCATCAACTCACTGTAGAACACAGTACTCAGGATTCAACTACTAGAACACAAAGCACATCACCACAAACACTACTACAACTCACTTCATCCTAGGCCACCAAATTATCTCACTCAATCCACGATACATCTTGGAAGAAACTAGATGAAATGTAAAAGATGAAATAAAAATCCCAAAAGGACTCCCTAATTCATTTCTATTGAATCAAATAACATCCCACATGACAATATCTCTTTCGTCCATCCTCCAACCATCATTTCGGAGAATATCCATGGTCAATGCGATCACACATCAGCTCTACCTCCATGTATCCCCATAAAAAATCCACCACCTTCTACATCTATGATGATTGGACAATAATAAATAATGTAAAATTTCTACCACCATTTGTTGGTTTGTCAATGTTCATGGAAACCAACTCCCACAACTCCTTCCAAGCATCTGCAAATTCTCAAAAAACATCCTTTTGGGTGTTCCTTCAAGAAGCAACAACCACAAATTTCCAGTTCCCTAAGGTGTTTGAGAACTGCAAGTCATAATTTGGAGAAACTACATCCACCTACATTGTCGAAATTTATATCATATTGTGAAAATATACACCTCAAAATATTGTCATTTGTAACTACCATAGTGTTCTACACAATAATGTATTACTGATACATCTTTATCACCAACACAACCATTGCAAGGTCCCTATCATGGGTGTCGTAGTTTAATTCATGAGGACGTACCTACCATGAACCATAAAAGACCACTTCATTTTGACACATCATCCCAAAAGCCAATCGTAGACGTGAAGCATCATATAAATCCTAGAAAATTATATATTCCTATAGAAATTAGAGGACTGGAGCACTGACGATCATCCACTCATGTATCTGATATTTGACTGACATTGATCACTCCCAAAAAAGGAATCATCCATTATGGACAAATTCATCAATGGAGCTACAAAATCAGAGAAATTTGGGAAAATTATCTGGAAATATCATGATAGACCAAGGAAACTACAGTAGTAAGACATGTTCATTAGTGATTCAAGTAAATAACCTCCTCGGCCTTTAATAAGTAATCTTCGAAACCCTGATGTGTCACCACATGTCCATGGAAGTGGAACTTATGTTTCCAATACATGCACATTGAAAACAATATATGGAGATGTTATCATCAATGAAAATCCATAAAGTTATCAAGATGCAAAGAATGTTCCTCTTCCGACATCTTGTAGATCAGAATTTCAAAGATGAATATAAATACAAACTGATCAAAAAACACATTAATGGTAGATTTCAGAAGTCCTATGGACAAAACCAGTGTGTTTATAACACCAAATGGAATAACCATCACCATGATCATCCTACCCATTCAACTGAATGTAGTCATCGGGATATCATATGCCTTCACCATCATATGATGATACCAAAACCTTATATATAAGTTATAGAACCAACACTCTTTCCTTAGTTGTCTGAAATTTCATCAATCATAGGGAAAGGGTAATGGTACTTGAAAATTACATAAATCAACCTCTTTTAGTATATAAAAAACCTCCGACCACCATCTGCCTTCTATAAGACAATGATGGACAACCCCACAATGAACTAATAAGCTAGATAAATCCCTTATTCATCATGTCTTCAATCTGAACATGCAGATCCTACACCTCATAATGTGTCATCTGATATGTATCCATCTAAATCATACTTGCATCTATTTTCATGTCTATATTGAACCCAATGTCATGTCGAGGGGTAGAGTCAAAACCTCATGAGGGAAAACATCCAAAAACTCCACTATTACTCTGGGAGAATCCTCCATCTTGCCATTTACTGATCCCATGGACAACATGAACAATAACAAATGTATATTTTCTACACAACATCTATCCAACTAGAAAATGTGATCACTAATAAAATTTACATGATGACCATCTACGCCTAAAAACTCTTCTTTGGAAGTATTCGATATCATCATTCACTGAAAATAACCATTCAAATCCATGGATAAACTCATACAGATTCATATTTAGAATAAAAATAACCCCTTTAGACTACTGCTTTCTTAACATTTGTCTTTATCACCAGCAAACATCACACAAGATGGTCTGGCCACTAACTAGGGTATTCAACACTAGGGGCATGAAAATCCTATCTATTTTAAATCCCAAAACATGGCATATTGATGTGGAATTGATGAATTGAGGATATTTTGAATCAATCAAAAATAACTATATAGAAAAATATAATCATACCTAAAATGATATTTGGGACTTCTGGAACTATTGACCCTATGGTGTTTAACTGACCACAACCAAATTTTCTTCCCATGGCTGATGAATTCATCCTCAACCATGACCGGGTTGAGGTCCCTAAAAATTCCTTGGGGTTGGCCTACACTTACTCCATCTCCTCTTAGTGGAGGCGGAGCCTGCTGTTCTTAGGGGTGAAATTACATAACTGAATAATACTACTAAGGCGGTCACTCAACCAACCCATATCTTCTATAATGAGAATGTAGGGCCATTAGAATCTGAATTTGAAGAATTCCATCAACTCCACTGCTAAAATACTCCGCCCCATGCCTACATTATAGGCATGAGGAACAAATGGTTTGAATTGAAACTGCTGAGATTGACACCCTCAATGATGATTCATCAAAGGTACTGGCTCATGTGATATACCACTACTATCCTTTCTCTTCAAAGAACCCTATTGGCTCCCATATCATGGTAGACCTCTTCACAATTTCATGATCTCAAATACTTGCACCTTCTTATGGACCTCTAGGTATGACGTCACAGTGAATGGAGTAACTACGTACTAGAGAGAAGAATGAAGTGCCCCCCTATGAGTCTCTCCCAATACTCCTCATCCAAAAATAGATTTGGGGAAACGTGAAGGAGATGCTTGATCTTGATCTTCAACTCACATACTAACATACAACACTGCTGGAGAAATAGTAGATCTTGTTAATTCTAAACCATCATGGTTGAAGAATGGAATTATTCATGTATCTCCTTCTCTAAATCAACACACATAACATCAAGTTCCTTTATCCCCCTAGTTACAGTGTCAAACACTAACATGCAGCTCCCCTCAATGGAAAAACTGCCAATGGATCCAAGTACTTTATCATATCCTAGATCCAGATAAAGCTGATATCAAGATCCTCAATCTAACTATCTGTCTCTATGTCTGAAATGATACCCTCCTACATTTTCATTTTCTGATACTATAAAAAATATAAAATTCCCTTCCATTAGTTGTACTCTTCATTTGGATCAACCCTCCACTGATCAGCTGGATCAGCCTATTGATCCTCTAATGCCTAACTCACTCGTGGATGATGTCATGTGAAATAAGTGAAGGGTTAACAAAGAACTCTTAATCCCATGTTTTTATTTAGCATTCATTTTTAATTTTTATATTATAAATTCTTTAAAATTCCAAATATAATGATGAACACAAGTAATCATGATGTGTGTGACATTTCAAGGGTCTCTACCCTTCATACAGGGTAGCCACACATTATTATTCATTAAGATTAGAGTCCTTTCATTGGATCACAAGGGACCCCAAAATCCAATTTCTTATCCATTCTTCCCAAGAATATAGCACACACGAATGTCACCTAACACTATTACCCTATCATTACATGCATTCTTCATTGTTCCTAAACCCAAAATCTATCTTATCACTCAATCATAAACATATGATAACGTTCTATTACAACCACATACGTCCAAATATTCCCCTCCTAATTCATATATGACTAATGAGAGATAATGACCCTCATGTCCTTCCACTAGAAGGCCCTATGGGGTAGACCAATACATATGGTATAAGAATATAAATTAATGGGAGGTATTAACCATTTTATAGTAACCATGATTAGGATATAAGATGAAGCATCATCATACAACTCTATAAATTATATATATATAATAAATGAAAAACCATCCAACAAGATAGTTCCAAATGAAAACTGATACAAATATAAAAGTGTCTAATGTAAATACAAATTAATAATTATTTAGTAACACAAAAATTACCCCCAATTTTTGAGATAGTATTGCCCATTATAGTTCACAAAATCATCCTAGAATCCTAAAATCATTTTTATGACATAGGGTGAGCATAAAAGTATACTCAGTAAGAAATACCAAAATCTCTCATGCACAAGTGGGGGAGACATAGTAATTCCCCAAAATAAAACATGAAGACCCAAAATAACCTAACATGTTATACAAACCACCCTAACCCGACCAATGAATGACTTATAAAATAACACATGTCAATTTAGTTACTATATTAATGCCTTCAATGATAGGGTAACATGCACCTCTATCCCAATGATTATCTGTCGTGACACCCTAATGGTAGACTTCTTGGTGCTCCCAAATCTTCTCAACAAACAAAACCACATCCCACTCACAAAAACCTATGACTCACATACACATCTCATCACTCCCGCAGACACCTAGTACACAAAACACACCACATCCCGATGACACATGGGATAAAAAAACATCCCAACTCAATGAAACTTACAAACCACAACACTTATCACCTGAAAACACCAGGGAACACAACTTGACTGCACACACCTAGGCCTCACAAACAACAACCTACCCAATGTGTCATGGGCTATCACAGAATTGATGATGGAGTAGGGAAGTGCTGGTAGCCATCCATCCATCCTACAACTGAGATGTTTTGGAATTATACCCTCCTCTATAACTGTGGGGGTGTTCGATATATAGTACTTATAAAGGGTTAGATGAATATAAAAATCACATGGAACTATGTGTATATATATATATATATAGTTAAAAATCTCATTACCAAACCTATGGGGTTCTAGAAGATAACTAGCACATAAAAAGACATTTGTTGCTACCTCTAAATGCACGTATCAGATTGAAGATTGTCAATTCAATAATTTATAAAAGAAAATGATTCACACTAAAATAGTATGACGTTATAATGCATTTTCTAGTTATTACACCCATACCTAGGAAATAAAAACAACATCTCACAACTAACCTCACCATGAAGAAAAACATAGGATTAAAGCTATCATAAATCACCCCATATGACACTTCTTCTGCACTTATAACCCAATCCATCCACTGCCATCAGCATTCAGCAAAGTGATGCCACCCTAACCATCGATTCAAAAAATACCACAAATATCTTCCAAAACACTATAAAACACCTCATCAAAACCAATCCCAACATCTTAACTGTATAAAAACACCACACCCAACAATATAAACATAGGATGACCTGATCCTATAACCCCACTGCTCAAACATTACATATCCATTCCACAATCAATAAATATCTTAACCAAAGATTTCATTTCACCACAAGCACCACCACATACACACGAACATTCACCCATCCAAAACAAAAACATAATTAGTACAAGAAACAATTCCAAACAGAACCATACATAGAACACAAACACTCCAAACACTCAATATGTATTCATATTTAGCAATAGTTATTTTTTAATTAAACTTTCATTATTCATTGGGAGTCACATAACATGTTCCATATTACAGAATATATTTTTTCTACTGGGTACTAATGATTACCCAGATTTACAAATTTACAACTTCAATTAGAAATTCATAACTGTGCATAAAAAGATTCCACCAATGATAATGATTTTCAGAAGGAATAAATCCATCAAAATTCACCAAAATGATTGATGATAATAGATAAATCAAAAAAATATCTTTATCTTCCACCCACCATTTATTAATTCATTAAAAATGGATACAACTTTATTCACAAGAATTTATTTGTACACCAACCATGCATATTAAAGAAATAAAATCGTTATGAAGGAATACCTACCACATGAAATACAAGATCAGTAGTTCATCTCTGTACCCAGAACATGGGGTGTGCAAGGCTCTAAGGAAAACACAATCCATCGGTGAAAAATCAACTCACGGCTACTTGGAAATAATGTTTTTGGGTGACTCAGTATCATGAGAAGGGGTAGAACACAATAAGAAAATGATTTTTGCTTTATAACTCCCACATACTTATCTAGGGAAGGGAGATGATTTCAATGTACATGCATGATATGTCATGGGATATATCACACGACATGGCCATTTCCATGTCTCAGGATGTTAGGATATTAAATATTTAATTAATACTCATTGAAAATACTTCATAAGCGACCATAAAGGGTTTTAAACTCGATTTCTGTAATTTAAAATTAAAGAGGTGATAAACATGGAAAACTAGAGAAAAATATAATTTGGATAAACTATTGGAAAGGGACACCATTAGGTCAGTCACAGATGGAGAATCATCGATGCCTAAATATTTGATGTAAATCACCTAAGACATTCACCAAATCCACCAACTGATGCTTGACTCACCAACACCACCTTCTGATGCGAGTCACCAATGTGAACCACCGATGCATGACTCATCAAAACCACCTACCGATGTCATTCACTATCATTACTCACCAAATGAGAGTCATCAAGACGAAACAATGACGTGACCTACCGACACGTCCTACCAATCTGGAATCACTATTGGAGAAAATGTATATTTTGGAAAGCTCTTGAAATGAGCCACCATTGCCTCCCATAAAACATCATACAATGTCTTTTCTCAATGGAATATACCATAAAGGTCCAGGACAATACACATTGACTATAAAATTATTCATGTCAATGGTTTATTTTATTATTTTTAGGGGATATCATATGGGTATGAGTCTATTATTTAGTTCAAGGGTCTCCATTAATAATCATCATAGATCATGGACAATGAAGATGATAGAGTGAGTCATTCTGTGTAGGCCTCGTATAGGGAGATCCAACAACATGTCACACAGTTCATGTAGATGTCATTCCATGAGGATGTGGCATTGATACAAATTATATTGAAGATTAATTGTTGTATTGGTTAATCCATGAATGATATTAATATAGACATATTGTGGAAAAAAAAATATATGATCATAAGATCACAATATCTATTCAGTTGATGTTTTAGACTGTATAGAGATGAAATTACTTCCCTTTATCAAGTTTAAATTGCGATATTGTTATCTGAATTATATGAGTAGATTAGACCAGGATATATATTCTTATAGATGACAAAACCATCATATTAATGAGATTTTTACAAAACTCAATAGTCATAGTATGGATAGGGAAGAAATTTATGATTATTGATAGCAACTGTATCCTCTATGAATATTGAAGATTTTTTTTTATTAATTGGTAAATAGGTAGAATATAGTATCCTCCCTACATACAATTACCTTCGACACCCCTTTTATGGTTGTGTTCTATAACATTAAATATGTTACTTTCATTATTATACAATAAAACCCTAATTGAATAGAAAAACAATGGCTTTGTTGGACATTGTGTTCATGTGTTATCATAATATATAGAATGTTGAGGATATAAATAACTAAATATTTCACCCAATCCAATTTATTTTTTACATTTTGTATAATATGTAATAATTCAACTACTATAATGTAATATAATTATTACATGTAAATTTATACATGGGATGTAATATATTGAGTTGTAGTGTTTTTTTACATGGGCCATAATTATTCTCTGTCTTATATTGTGAATTTATAGATGTGGTTAGTATTACTTTTCATAATGGCGTTGTATGGATTATGGAGGGGATGGGAGAACCATGATGTATATCATTAGGGTTTATGGGGACTGGTCCTATGAGGAATTAAATATGGGGTACCTTCATTGATATATTAAATTTATATGATGTTACATACATGAATTTATTGGTTTTTTTACGATCCTCAGTGATCATGTGAATATTTTCGACCTTATTTAAGTAACATGTTAGTTAAACAATCGATTCACAAAGGATTCAACACGATTCATGATATTTTTTCATGAAATTTTTGTGAGGTGTGTAATACTATGTATACATTCATTAACACCCCTATATATTTATAAATATATATTTCTAATCTGTAGGTGTGATTTCGATATTGATCTAAATCTTACAAGATCATTGGGGTTTTTTGAGGGGTTATAGTGAATAGGGATTCTTTTTAAGAACATATAATTTTAGTTTCCATTTTTTAATGATATTTTTAAAAATAATTATTAGGTTATCATTTTAATTATAATATTGTTTATTCGATTATAATTTAACATTTTATAGAAACTATTAATCTAATGAATCCCATATTTAAATGTTCTCCAAGCTTAGTGATATTTTACATCACATGAACTAATATGAATAGGAATTAATAGTCCCTCTCATCATCACACTCATACCATGAGGGGTATCTATAAAGGGGGTTTGTAATAAAGTGGTAACAGAAAGTATTTCTATGATATACGTTAGATTTTGTAGATAAACACCGATGAGGTATGCATGGGTTTATAGGTGGAAAATATCATTTGAATTTTCTATGTGATGAAATCAACGGAGATCAGCTAGGAAATAGGTAATTCGGTCCCTCTATGATAGATCATAAGAAAAATATTTTTATTCAATAATACTAAGAATGATGATTTTTTTGAGGGGAGGATACCTAGTTAAGGATGATGCATAATGATTTCAAACATCTATGATTGAATATGGTAGACATTTTAATTTTTGTGAATATATAAATTTTTTTGTTAAACATTATATATTCGAGGATTAGGAAGTATATAACGTTTTTTTCTTTTTCATTAATGGATCATTGAATGTGTCCATATCAGGATCATACATGAGATACATGACTTTTTTTTCTAGTAGATCTCTAGAGTGTCGAGTTTTAATGAACATTACTCTTATAGAAAGAGACATTATGATATTTAACATCATATATTTTATAAAATTTAGGATACTATTTTTAAATTTATGTTCATTGAATGAATGGAGGTGGTGTAGATCTATTTTATGTTGACATGTTCTAAGGGGTCACAAGCTTTCATGGGATGGTTGTATATTTCAAGGAACTCATATTTTATGGCGTTTTTTACTCATTGGATATCATAAGAATTAAGAAGATTCATTGAATAATTTATGGGATGAGTTCCAAGATGAGTTCCATTCTTTGACTATATTGTATTCACGTCAAAGATATATTTATTTTTTCCATTGGAGTTCCAATTTCTTAGAGTTTTAGATTTAGTTAACGAGTTTATTTTAATAATTTTCATAGCTCATGGTAGATTCATAGGCTAGAGTGAAGAATTTTGAGTTGGAATCATATCTGAATATCCAACATCAACTAACTGAAGCCATGTTCTTGAGGTTCCATGAGGTTAGGATGATTATAAACATTATCTAGGATATTTTTTCATAGATTGGATCATCATAGGATGGAATTATTTATGACTTCATGTGGAAAAATCTATAACCATAAGATCTCATTTTCCAATTTTGTTGACGTTTTAGATAGAATGGAGATTGTGTTATCTCAATTAATCCCATTTTAATGGATCAAATAGTTATCATACAAATACTGTTAGATCATACGGTGATACAGTTTGTTATGTCTGTCACGACCATCATAATATTGAGATTTTGACCAACTCAATGTTTGGGTAGAGTTTTAGAACATGTTTTTTTATGTGGTTAAAATTGTGTCCACATAGGTGTTCTTATTTCAGGTATTCATAATTTCAATGAAGGGGGATTTATATTTTTGGTCTATTTCATTATAAATGATGTGTTTTATCATTATCCATTGATTTATATTTTATTTATTTTTTAGGTGGTCTTCTTGGGAGGAAAGATATTGTGAATTCATTACATTTGATTTTAGGTATTTTATTTTATGGAATTATATGAATTTATAATTCAGTTGAATCATGGAATTTCTATATTCATTTTCTATAAAATTATGGCTACGTGTATATTAAAATATGGTGTTTTAATTTTTATTCCATTTATTATTGGATTTTATTAAAATATATTCTCAAATAAATTTTAATTATCTCCTTCTAAATAATTTTATAGTATGGTATTCATATATATAAATACCATGGTACTTCATTGGTTTCTTTTGAGTACATGGGGATTCAACGTTATGTATATTTTTAAACAAAAATTTGTATATTTATAAAGAAATTTTTTTTATACAATTTGGAGAGAAAACTATATGTTTTCCACAAATGAATAATCTTTTTTAATTTTTATATAAATGGAATAAAATTGAATTAGAAGTTGTATTTTCATTAAATGCACTTTTGTAAACACATAAAATAAATCCATCAATTCTTGTTAGACCCTCGTTGACTTTCCCCCAATGATTATTTCACTATGTATGGGTGGATTATTATTATATGATGATTAAATTATGTGTATAGTTTCTTTTTTATGATATATTATTGGAGGTGGGTGTGTATTATTTGTTATTAATTATATAGTTAATTCACTCAATTTCCTCATCCAATCTATGTTAGTTTTTCTTGTGATCATTGTTTTCTAGCTGTCAAATATTGATTCATGATACACTAGTTTCTACAAATTTTATTTTATCCCACCTAATTGAGTATTAGGAAAGGGATTGAATGTAGGTTCCAATATATTTATTCTACTTTGAGCTAGTTCAAGGTATCATGAAATTATTTTACAAGAATTAGGTTAATAGTTATTCAATGATTATAATATTGTATAGATAATATTAATTTAGGTCTGATGGTGCGTCTAGTGAAAATTAATCCATGATAGGTGGTTTTGTATATGGGATTTATATTTAAAGGTCAATTGAATATCATTATTTCTATTTCACTATGGGAACAACTTATTTCTAACTTTGATACCATTAATTTTTTCTTCTATTTTCCCATGGTTCATTAATCATCTAAACTACAATATATATATATATATATTGGTAGGTGTTTCAATTTAAAATGGTTTTTATTTTAATTTTGGAAATATGTTTCAAAATGAAGATTTATGTTTAGATATGAATGTGTTTCCAAAAAATGTATGGAAATGAAATCACAAATTCATGATTTTTTTTAATTATAATAATAGATTATTTATTAGTTTTCAATCAATCATACATTGGTTTTTATAAGGAAATAATTGTATATTATAGAAATTTAGAAGAGTGATTTTTTCCATTAATTGATTTTTTTTAGTAATGGAAAACCATATTATATATTGTATTTTGAAAATAAAATGTATGATAACCATTATGATATTGATTTCACTAACTGTATGATGTGATCTTTCTTGGAAAGTTAGCTCACACAATTCATTTGCACCAATGTGTTTGTGTTTGAACACAATTCTCATATTGTATAGATATATTATGTTTAATTTGGGAAAA
This sequence comes from Viscum album, assembly GCA_963277665.1. Classification (NCBI taxonomy): domain Eukaryota; kingdom Viridiplantae; phylum Streptophyta; class Magnoliopsida; order Santalales; family Viscaceae; genus Viscum; species Viscum album. Next base: position 1,901,728,058 of record OY728141.1, read on the forward strand.
AATCATTACTATGGGCCAAAAATAGTGATTTAGTGATTTATTGATTGACTATTGGTTACAATGTCACGGTCTAATGGTATTAATGATTTTTTTTTCATTTTTTGTAGATAGTATATTTGAAAATGAAAAATATGATTTTATGTAGCAAGATTTTCTCTTTAACACGATCATGTTTCTTATTGATATATGGATGATGTTTCATGTGGACAAGAATGAGTTAAATCGGATTCATTTTATAGAAATCATTTTGTTATGTTATTTATCATTTTATATGTATTTTTATTTCTTTCATGGATATCATAGGACTCAAAAAATTGTATTAACTTTATGTTTATCCTTAATTTATGAGTAAATGTGTTCTTGATGTTTAATTAATTTATACCCATCAACTAGTTTCTATATTCTAGGGATTTAGAGTTACCTTTTGGCAAAATAAAGGATAAGTTAGGATGAAATAATGGAATATCCCATGATGGATCATTAAAAATTATATAATATCATAGGTTCTTATAAATTATTTTGTTCATTATGTGCTATGATATTATATTGGGATGTATTTATTGTGGATATAAGGATGTTGGGATTCTCGACGTAGGTGTTTGTAGATCCTATATAGCTATTTTCCATTCTAAACCTCTGTTTTCTATTGAGATTTCGGGTTTTCGTATTGTATTTTTATATAATTCTCAATTTGTCTTGATGTGTTTCGATATGGATGGTGGTATTGATATATAAAATTAGTTATGCAAGTTATATTTTAGATTCCATTATGTTTTGGGATAAATATAAAAAAATATCATTGGATGGATCATTATCTTACATAATCTATCATATGGAGTCGATCTGGTGTAGAGTGATTGATAATCATCTTAGTGGTTTCTACATAAGTGAATAATTTATTGAAAAAACATACGGTCACACCATGATAAACAGTACCTATATCCATATTTAAATAGAGTATTCAATATAATTCTTAGTGTGTTTTTCAAATGATTAAGATAAGATAAATAATGTTTAATGGTGTTCTAAAATTCCTGAAAATTAGGTGTTCATAATGTATCACACAATGTTTATTATTTTTTATGTTTTATTTGTTTATTTATCATGAAAAGTCTTAATTATAAAAAAATATTTTTCATCTATATTGGGTAGATATTTTGAATAAAAAAAATTATTTCTTATTTTTTGTTTTATAAAGTGGATTATTTCATTTCAAATTTTGTATAATTATTAAAATAAAATAAATAATTTTATTTAATTTGTTTGAACATGATTTCATTTGAATTATAGATTTATTAAAATATTTATAATGTTTAATTTTTGTTGTTGAGGATAAAAAATGTAATGGAGTGTTTTTACATAGGTGTATTTCCTTAACATTGGTTGTTATATTTCATTATTTAATGCATTAGTAATATGAGTTTTTTTAATTAGAGGGACCTAGAAATTTTAAAGAAATATTGTTGATTAGTTGTCTAAATGATATGATTTTCTGGTGTGTCTATGATTTTTTACCTTAACATGTGATTGAAGTATACTCATTAAATTATAAGATATGTATTTATCTAGTTCATGTAATTTTTTATTTTTAAATTGTCTCAAAAATGGATAATAATGATAATATAAGGCATGCATTTTATGATGATATGTTCGGTGAATCCTATCACTAACCAGTCATGATCACTTCAATTATATATTCATATGATAAATTGGATAGAGTGGTGGACTCATGTCCATCTATTCCCAAATACTCCACCATATAATTCATTAGTATTCCCCTTCCATATTTTTATAGATTTTATGGATTACATAAAATAACAGATTCATTATAATGGATTCATGTGATACTTTGTTCTCTGAGGACACTTAAGACAACATTTGTGATAGTTTTTGTATTATTTCTGTTAGACCTTAATTAGGGTTGTTGGATTTAATTTTTTATAATCATATATTTGAGGTGATTTATTAATATATATATGGTTATTTTTTCTCTTGTTCTATCAAAAAAATGAATTAAATTTATTTTGATTTCCGTAAGAACTGAACATTAAACATCAAATAATCTAGTTAATTATGAAAGATATCAATTATTATCTTTCCTATATATAATTAAGGATTTTTTTATATAATTATTCCATTACAGATATATATCAAGGCCATATTATAAAAATTTAACAATTATTATCAATATATGTTTTTCCAAAACATAATTGTTGTGGACAATATACATATCATTTTATGAAAAATAATCACATCTTTTGATTAGTATTATAATTATCCTTTACCCGTAAATAATTAGTAAGAAAAAAAATAAAATGAGTTATGAGAATAGAAATTATAGTAATGGACCAAAAAATAAAGCATATGTTAGTATAAGGAAAAACATGAAAACATAGAAAAAAAATTCAAAACAAACATACCATTTTACATAGAAAAGGAATTAATATTTTAGAAATGTTATTATAATATGATTATAAAGAAAAATTTTCATCTAAAAATAATCCGAATGAAAAAATTCAATGTTGGATCAGTGGGACATAATTGTCAAAAAAATCATTACAAAAACTATATAATTAGAATACTAATTCAGTTGACATCCACTATAATTATCCTGGGAATATAAACAATACCCAATGAGTAGGAGTGTAATATCATTTTACCAATCATATAAAATATATATGGGTATTACATGAGCTATATTATGTCCTAACCCTTCATAAAAATATTATATAGAAAACATCATTATTAAAATCCTATAAAAAACAAATTTAAGCTCATTAACAAAGCATTTTTAGATATATAAATTCTATTTTATTTCAAAAATAATTTTTAATGATAAAATTTACACCGAATGGTCTATATGTTTTTTCATTGATGATAACATGTAATCTTATATATTAATACAAATTTATTATATGGTCCAATGTCTTTTGTGTTTGATATTTTAAAATTAATGTTTATCATTTTTAGAGTATGGGTAAAATCTATATTGAATACATTGAATATAATTTTAAAGGATTACAGGCCAATAAATAAATTTTCTATATTAGTAATGTGGTTTTGGTGTTAGCTTATTGTTTTTAATAGTTTCTTATGTGTTTGAGACCCAATATCATGGATTCCGAAAAGTGTAGCATAAGGTGCATAGTGGGAGAATGATTTGTGTTGACCATGCTCATCTGGGGAACTAGTTAGTGTAGTAAAATGGTTTGATAATCGATGAGGCAGGGTATGTGTTTCTATATGATGGGTCTAAAAATTGTCAATGTCATGTCACAGGGTCAGTTTATAGTCTCTTAAATTGTGTGTTGCAAACCATGTTAGGTGGATGAGTTATCATAGTTCCAACAACAAGGTTGGTTCATAGTTAGTGCAGAGTATTGAAAATATAACAACCAAACCATGCATTCCATTAAATGGAATAAACTATCATTATACCCATATGATCCTTAATGTGAATCTTATTATATCTATACCCTTTCTGCCTTTCACAACCTTGGTGGATCCCTCCTCTCCTTCCCCTCTCTAGAAACCGTTAAGGGGTTAGTTTTTGATTCCTATCATGGAATTTTATGGTATTATTTATCATATGTTAGTCTCCTTGGGTCTCCTCTATCCTTGATTATTTATTCTTAATTTCCATAGTTTTGGGTTTCAATCCTCAATCCAACCATGCATGGTGGAATATTGTATTAGTTATAGGCATTTTCCCTTTCCTATGAGAGGATTATCTGAGTGGTTGCCTTAATTATTCGGTTTCTATTTAATTTATGTATATCATATAATGAAATTATAAATATTTAATGAATATGTTTAATTATATTGATATGTGTTTTGACTAAATTTTTAGGGTCATTCACATGAATGGTGTCGAGGAAACCTAGATGATCTTCTGGAAATCGTTGCTTGAATTTACATCATGAAACAAGCACACTGTGAGTTGTCAACTATTATACCATTATGGATTTTATAATTTTTTTTTTTTCAATTTTAATTTATTTTATAGACAAGTAATTATATATTCACTATCAAATACAATCTTTGAAGTTGTTACGTCTAGGCTCAAACATCAATAATCGTGGATGAAGCTATTGAGATCAATTTATAAATATAATGATTACTAGATGGTTGTGGTATATATTCCTTCCCAATTATTATTTATTCATGTTTTTTCTATTTAGTGAACGAACATGATCACAAATATGGGTGATTCCACTGGTTCAATTTAATCAAATGGATTGTTTAATTATTTAATTGGATAGTGGATTAACATTGAGGGTAACTAAAAACCAATGTGTTCTATAATAATTCTATAGAATGTAGTGGACGAGACAAAGATCTTGAGATATCATGTATGCTACTAACACCATAGGATGAGATATCATTCATGGTATGTAATTCCAACCATTGTATATGATTTTGTGGATAAACATTGGGTGTACCATAATTGCAAGGGTTGGGTAAATAATCAAAGATAGACCAAGGTAATGACATAGGCAATTCCATGAAAAATAACATCACCTATGTATGCATATCATGGATATTGAGTTGGATTAATCATTAGATTATTTATTTATGGAACCCCATTGGTCTCATCGATGGTCATCCATGCAAGACCTAGTGCATATGGATTTTAGTAGAGTTGGTAGCGGGTGTCACATAAAACTGGTAACTAACATGTAATCCTTGGTGGTTGTCAACGTAGTTCTGCGTTTAGGTTTTTAGCCTCCCCTAGTCATTTATTTATTCCATTAGTTGATTATTTTTTATGAATTTTTTATTTTTATAAGTGATTACATCTATTTTTTCTAGAGATCCTAATACATTCTGATATATTACTGGAATGCAAGACGTAATTCATTGGATTTGACTTCTAAGACTTATTGATTTATATGTTTGGGATTTACTTAGTTACAAAAAAGCTTCGGGTTCAAATTTTTTATGAATACATATTATCTTATTAGTATGAACATATATAATTCGTGGGATATTTCTTTTTACCTTTACATGTTTGGATGTGGACATGACAGTCCAAAAAAATTTTGAAATATAATCTGATATGTCTTTAATGTCTTCATGGTAATATTATGAGCACCCTAGATAGTTAGACGCACATTGAATACTGTTGATATACTTCAATTATAGTGGTATGTTTAAATTGTTATTTAATGGATTGTGAAAATATAATTAGGTCCAACTAGAAATCAAATAATGTCTCCTATTCTCTTGTCATGTTCTGGAATATCCATGTTGCGATTTTCTGACTCTAATGGCCCAAAGCCTTGGGCATAAAGATATAACTATATATCTATATCATTACTTGTTGGTAATAGAACTAAAAGATCATCTATAGGATGAAAATTAATTACCTAGAATCATTCATTATATAGATCAGAGTCAACCGAGAGTGATCAAATGGTTTGTACATGTATCCCCCCTATGGTGATGTAGCTTTCTCAATGTCTATTTTGATCCAACGTGATGTATGTATTGTTGATTGGGATTAAGTACCTAGATATTGAAATAATATTACAATGAATGAGCATTATGCCATCAATTTCTATGCTTTATTTCCTAAGATGTGTGAATTATAAGGATTACATAACTATGGATCAGTTATAGTTTCATTCGTGATATTTTTTACATTAGTAATATTTATACATGTTTATATATATTTGGTAATATATATACATATATAACTATATATATAAATATTGTCCATTTTTTCTAAGAACATTACATAGGAATTCCTTATAAAAATAATATTATTAGTTATTCTATGCATTTATTCATTAATATAAATATTATCCTAACGAGTACCAAAAAAATAATTTCCCTCCAATTGATATACATGTATGGGACTTCATTAGTTTTCCCAAACTATTTTTTTACTCCAGCCATTATTAGGAAGATATGAAAAAGGGGTACCCTAGAATATGTTCACCTGGTTGTAGGAATAAAATGGGATCAGGCTCGAGACTGCTTGAATTGGATGAAATGAATATCAATATGGACATTGAAAATGTGAATCGAATTTGAGATAGTAGAAGAAATTTTTAAATATATTTATTTTAAATTTATTTTACATTCTATATTAAATCTGACCAGTTTGTGATAATTTTTGTAAATATTTCAATGAATTTTTTGGCTTTAAAACATTTCATTGTGTTACAGACATATATATATTTATAGTTTCATCACACTTAATTATTACTAATTTTTTTACAAATTATTAATTTGTTATGGTTTCTTACATTGATTTTAAGTCATCGTCTACCTAGAGACACATCCTGGGACACCACTAGTAATTCAAAACCACTATCATATCAGGAGGAACACTTCAGATGTTATAAATAAACCTCTTTGGGTAATCTGTATAGTTTGTCACAAGTCAAGACATTACAAATTGGAAGTATAGTTGTTTAAATCCTTGTAATCTACTATTTTTTTTATGGTATATATATGTACTCGTTATTTTTTTTGAATATGTGATGGATATCAAAATGGGAAATCGAGAACACTTGTTCCTGTATGAAGTACATGTTACAAGGGATATGGGATTATTGTCCATAATATCTGATGATACAATTTTATATGATTTTCCATTTCATTAACACACATTTTTTTCTGTTTAGGAATTATTTATATATTTTCGATATTGGGACATTGCAATGAGTACAATGACTGATTTTAACTATTGATTGACAAATTCATGTTTTCATCTCATGAACTATATTTGCATCATTGAGTCCACATTTTATAGTACATTCAGTGTGTGATTCTAATTATGATAGAGCCCAATTGATTAATGTGTATGGAAAAACAATATGGGTTTCACCAATATAGTTTTTGGTTAATTTATATCAAATTTGGCCAAATTTTTTATATATTTATATCATATGTTATTTTTTTGGATATATGGTGAGACAATTGTAAATAAGAATAATGAATCAAATCTATTGCATAAGAGGTGTAGTGACCCAATTAGGTAGATAAGGTATATGGTGACCATGATTTTAACCACTTCTAGTGTATTATTATATAGGGTCAGAAATTTAAATGGTAAATAATGTCATATAATGTGTCATCCATATACCATGGAAAAAAATTCTACTTATCCAAACTGTGACTATGATCTATGACAAAGATAATTGAGATTACAGTATTCATGTATTGTTTACCCAATTTTCCTATCATGTAAAATTCTGTGTTGTGATTCCAATTGGTACCAAAATAGTCATTGTGAACTATAAACATTAGGGGGTATTATCACATACAAATTCCCAGTGAGTGTCAGCACAATTTTTTTTAATGATCATATATTGACTATCTATGAAGTAGATCATTATGATATTATCAAACAGTATTGTGACCCTTTTTGTATAATTATTGGTAGGGGACCTCCTTAGAGTTGTTCTATTGTTATGTGTTATCAATTGGTTCTAACAAATTGGTTTCCAATTACAATGTTTTGTGTGCTCTACTCTATAAATTGGGAATTTGAAACTAGTATAATTGAATCTTGCTTCAATTTTTTGGAACCATCTATGATGAATTTTCCTTTATCAACATTATATAGATTTGACAGTCATTCTAGATACACTAAATTGAGATGATTATGTGGGTGACTCCCCATTGATTACCTATATATTGGGCTTCATTGGGATATGTAATGTCATGTAGTTTTGATAAAGATCCCAATAGATTGGAATAGTGTTTAATTATGGAAAGCCTTTAATATGGGTCAGACCAGTTATATTGATTTATTTATGGTAGCAATAATGGTTGTATTGTCATCTTGACAATGAATTTTTATAGGAGCTATTGTTTTTTGATATATATGTGATGATTCCTTGTGTTTCTGATAAATCGCGTTGGTTTCATGGGTATCATGAAAAGATTAGATGGGAATGATTGTTCTGGGTTCTACCTACATTTACCATGAATTCTATTCTTATTAACACATTAGGATAACTGTTATATAGTTGTGATTGGAATAAATAAAGGAGATATGATGTAATTGAATAGACCATGGGCTGATTTAGAAGCCTGAGTCTAGAGTGTAGTTCAAAATGATCTTCTTGTTTTAATTTAATTTTCATGCTAAGTAGATAATATATCATTTCCATGTTGTTGAATGAATCATAGTAGTGTGAGTATATTGATGATGACCTTGTGGAATAAAATTTTAAAACATCTTATTAGTAAAATTTGGTACACTTCAAATAAACATGTTGTCATTTAATGGATAACCGCTTAGTGGTCAGGTGATATCTGATGATCAATGGTTGAATTAGATGTTGCCTATATGGTTACCTATATGTTAATATGTACATGGGGTGTGTATCAAAGGGTACATGAGGAATACATTTTAAATCATGTTTCGTGAGGCAGTTGGCCCGTGGTTGGACCTACAAACACAATTTCCTTCAACGTTGCATCAGGAATTGGTTAATGGAAATAATATATTGGTTCGATTTGAACATGGAACGTGGAGAGTGATAGAAATTTCTCATTAAAAGTTTTGTGGACTTATTTTTTAGATATGGTCATTCCCTAAATCTTGACCTCATCTTTAGTTTATTGATAGATCCTTAACTATATGCCTATCTATATTTAAATATAACTTTGACTATTTAGTGACTTCAATGGGAGTTGTGCACAAGGTGTGGGATAGTGTTTCCCATATGGTGGGAAGTGATCCATTAGATACATATGGGTGGTGGACCTCATTTTAATTTGAAACATCTAGTTTTCCAATAGAACCATTTAAATGTTTTGGAAATATGTTATAGGGTTCATTTATAATGCCACTCTAGTTGAGAGAATTTCTATCAATTCTTGTTGTTATATTTTGATTTGGATTTCATGGGATGTGTTGATGAAAATTCTAATTATAATGTGAAAAAATAATGATGATCCGATGTTGGGGATATGAATATTGGTTACTGTATTTTCTTAAATATATATCATGGTTCATGGGCGATAAGATCGATCATTTGGTGGCTGATTTTCATTATCATTACATTAGATAAATGGAATATGTATCAATAAATTTCATGGTAAATATTAGGTATATCTTCATGTTGTGAAAATAAAATAGAATTAAAATAGTAAGGATTCTATTATAGAAGTAATCATATATCCAGTATGGGGTCAAATGACCCATAGTGATAATTTCAGTGTTTCCTAAGATAATGGCATCCATATTCATGTTTAGTGGGTACCCTAGTTATATGAGTCAAGAAATATAAAAATTATCCAACCAAAATATTTCGAACAAGGATACTTTACGATATATGGATTCAAATGGTGTGGTAAATAAACATGATCAGTAATGAAATTATAAATTAGGAGACTACTGGTAGTCCAGGATTTTCAACTATAATAAAGCATGACTAGTTTTGGATTGATTAAATTGAAGTACACTATTATAAAAAATCAAGGGATATAAAAAGTAACATAATATTTTGATCATGTGTATTATGTTGATAAAAATTCTAGAATAATAATTTGGATTATTGGTAATTTTTCTCTAGGAAATGTGTATGGTGGTAGGATCTTGGTTTGGATTTACACGATAAAAAGAATGAATTTTTAGTTCTGTTATTTATTGGTTGTTCGATCATTCAAGTGAAAAAGATACCATATTTCATCTTAATATGGATTGAGTATGTTCCATCTTGTTCTTTCACAATTACTTATAAACATTGTGAAAAATATTGATAGGTTCAGTTTAATGTTTTTAAGGATCTCTTTTATGTTATGAAGGATGTTCATATATTCTATGTGGACATTTGATCATAATTCAAGGAACCTAGTATGTTTGGTTGTTATTTTTTTTCACATAATAGATCATTTTGGATGATATGATTTAAGGTGGTAATATTGTAAGGTTATATGTTTTGATGATGCGATTTTTCAAAAGGAAAATATAATAATCGATTACTGGATTGGTTAAATTTGGATTACATACACAGAATAGAAATTTAAATAATGGATTCCACTAAAATATTAGATTTGAATGGTATATTGGTTTTTAGAATAATGGATTTAAGAGTTCTACAGGGGTTCAAGACCCAAAAATAGTTTTTTAAATGTGAATTACATTGTGAATAGTTTGAGAATGATTAATGATAATAGAGTATAATAACTATAAATCCTAGTTGGAATGGTCAGTGAGTTTAATAAATAATATGGTTTGTTAGAGGTGATTTTTAGCGGCATATTCAATTTGTTTTATACATATTCTAGATCTAGATCTTGGTTTATTAAACCATACAACGTAACTAAGACTGGTTGTGGGGGAAATACAATGTATGACACATAGGAGTGGAACAATTTAGAAATCCATATAGAAAACCCATGTGGTGCATGAAAATGGTGACCTAAAATTTCTCCCTATATGACATGAGTGGGAGGCCTAAATTTTTTTCACCTTTCTCTATAACAACAACCTACTGGCTCTATCCACTCCTTCATATCTTCACACAACATAAATGAAGTTGTTTTTATGGACATTCAATTTTCTTTGAGGTAATTAATTACTAAAGTAATCTTCCATGGCCTCATCATGAATTTATTCATGATTTTTAGTTCACCATGTTGTGTTTTCAATATTGATTCTACCGAATCATTGTACAATTTGAAATAGAGTATTAGGTATGTCCTTTACCTTGGTAGAGTATGATATAATTGGCCATGAACAATTCATGATGTGTCAGTTCATTGAGATATGATTCCCAAATAAATTATTAATAATTTAAATCTAAAATATAACTATATTGTTAATTTTGATTATAATTTTGGTTAGGGTATCTATAGGAATTGTGTCAACGATACTCGACATGTCATCAACACTTCGATGCTCATATTTTTCACCGAGCAATGAGTGATCAATGATTTATCACGGATAATGAATTTATGGATTATATCATATATTTAATTTTTTTTATATTCTAATTAATTTTATTAGAATATACAACAACATTCCAGTATCAGTTAGAGGCTAGGAAGATGATATGAATTGAATGGGATGGTGATGATCCTTGTAGAAGTTATCGAAAAATTTTTACAAATGGAAATATTCATAAAGTTATGTGGTCTATTATACTAAGGCTTTTATTATTCCTATATGTTTTTTCAATTATGTGATTGATTGGAATTTCCATAATCGTAATCACCTCTTATTGAACATAATAAATGGATTTCATAAATAATTAATTATAATATTATCTGGGATTAATTTGATGGGACAATGATAACCCCCATGTGCTGGAAAAATTCTTTAGACTATAATGGACGAGACATATACCTTGGGACAATGAGTTTCAGCTTCACATATCAGGTATTGAGAATTGTCTTCTTATGGAATGTAATCCCTTGTATTTTACTATGTGTAAATCCAACAGGCATGACTAAATGTGGTTGGTTGTGTAAACTGTCCATGAGAGACAATGGAATTTATATAGATGATACCAACAGTAATACGTCACCCATTGTATTGACCACAATGATACTTAGTATGATTCCTATTTAATTTATTGATATTGGTGGCCATTGGGGGAACCATGATGATTAAACAACAATGATCTGTTGCATATGGGTTTTGGTATAGATTGTTCCATGTTTCCTCATGAACCCATACCAAGCATTAAAACCAGAAAGAGTGTGAAAGTTTTGGTGGGTTTATTTGTTTGGCCTCCCTCGCTCTTTTATTTATTCCTTAAATCAGTTATAGTTTATTAATCTATGATTACATGAGGTAATTCCTACTATATTTTTGCTGATACATTCGTGATATTTTATATGACTAGGATTTTAATAATAATAGAAAGGATACGTATTATGAGCCTTATTGATTTATATGTTTGGGATACCCATATATATTACTCAATATCTTTCTCCTATAACATTCTGATGGACTAATATCATAGTGGTGTTATTCGATATACTTAATGTGATTTATATTTTTATCCTTAGATATTTGGATGTTGACAATACACTCCATATCCATCTTGATATATATTCATATATGATTATTCTTTGTTCGAGCGATGTAATGGATTCTCCACTAATGTTTAGTGGAAGAATCATTACAACCACCTCTATTCTTTTCCAGGAGTTTGATTTTGAGTTATGTAGTGAATTGATCAATTGAATTTACAATGATACAAATTGAATTCCTTCCATGTAACCTACGGTTCTTCTCTATTAAGTGGTATCCACGTCACGATGTCCAGACCACATATGAAATAAGAACATGGAATGAGACATCAATATACATTTTCATGTAATGATGGGTATGGAATCCATATGAGAGATCATTTTATATATATTCAGAAATTACATGGAATCCTTTATTGTATTTATTAGAGGTTTTACTAGGTATGCCCAATGTGTGGACATGAATATACATATAGTGGTGTTTCCTTTATTGAGAGATTCCTAGAACTACACAATGCTGGTAATGTGGATTGGGATTGAAAAAAATATATTTACATAATTATTAAATACATGAGTGGCATGTCATCATGTTCAATTAGATAATTCACGGGATGTATAGAAATTCGAAAATACAGACTCAGGGATTAGATATAGTCGGGTTCATGAAAAGTTTTACTTTAAATATAAATAATTATATTGAATTATATAAATATACATATAAAAAGTTTATAAATATATATACTTAATGTAACATTGTTCTGATCACAATCCATGGGTTTTCAATATATTACTTGTGTTTTTTATTAATCTCAATTTGTATTTACAATGATTACATTTATCCTAATTAGAGTCTCTTATATATTTAAACTAATTTTTCCATCTATAAATTGGGCCATGTTGGTGGTTAACTAATGAATCTTTTTCTAACACCAGAATCACCCCATTGAATTGTTTTACCTAAATAAATGTTAATTAGGATTTAGTTAGAGGTTTGGATGAGGTAGGGAACTGGTCGAGTATAATGGAATTGATAGGTATATTGTTATTGGGGATGTTTTTTCATCATGGATTTTGTATTAAATCATTATTATTTTATGTATTTTCTTTCTATACACAACTATTTATAATATTTTCCTAGTGGATGATCATTATTGTATTTATAACAAGTTCATTCAGTGCTTTTATATATTTCATTGTAATAGAACATTAATTATATTTAGTACATCTAAAATTTTCTTATTTTCAGTATTAAATGAATTTACCTTATTTCATTTAGTTGTTTACTCTAATATGAGGGCATAGTCCCCTTACAAACACATCCTAGGCCCTCAAATCTAATTAAAAGCCTCAATAATATGGGGAAGAATGCATGAGACCATATGTCTAACCAGATTGAGGGAAAACTATAGCATCTCCTCGTTCTGTTTTTTATCCATTAAATAATGGTTGTGGTCGTGGGAAAATTATTATTTACCAAATATGTAAAAAAAACCATTCATGTTGTTTTTTGAATTAAATTCAAAAAAATTTAACAAGATGAATAATTTATTGAAAACCATTGAATAAAATAAAAATAGATTACATTTTTTAATTATTTTACATAAAAAATTTTAGAATTATTAAAAAAATTTAAAAACAAGGAAATAAAATTGAAATACATTGAATCTAAAAAATAATAACATTTAAAATAAAGTGTTATGTTTAACTATACCTTACTTAAAGAAAGAAACATCATGTATGTTCTCTATATTCCTAAATTAATATTTATTTTAATTATTTACATAATTTATATCATTTTTGTTTCATTATTTCTTTTGCATCATATAATACCATGTTATATACAATTACGTTATCATTTAGGTTCACCTTGGATGTTTTGATGATATTTTGTTCATTAGTGGAAAATGACTTCGGTAGGCTGAATATAGTCAAAGTTATTGTCATTCCACTATATAAAGAATAATTATAATTACATAATTATCTTTTTTAAAAAATATATTTTTTAAAACAATGATGAAACATGTTTATGAAAAATACACTATAATAAAATCATAGAGAACATAGACTATACATACTCATGAGTATTGTTTCCATTTTTCATCAATTATTCTGGAATTAAAGTAATAATAACTTTTTATTAATGCGATTTTAATAATTTTATAAGTACCATAATAAATCATTAAATAAACATTTACTTTATTCTAGTGATGTGGTTATAGAAAATGAATAACATCACTTCATGTTGGAGGTATTCAACATGTACCCATGAATGACAATAACATTTTACAGTGAATGGAAATGTCAAAAAAAAATGTGATATATTTTATATTCATAATGACAAATATATCAAAAATATCATATATAATAATTAATAATATATTTATAACAATCCATTATTTTTTATGATTAAAAATCAAATTACTGAATCTATGAGGGGGTAGTCTTTCATAAACACGAATGATGCATTCAATTCCAATATGATGGTGGCTGGAGATGTATATTTGTAAAGTAATTAAAAATAAAAATATTTTTCTTATTATTATATTATTATATCATCACTATTTATAATTATTTTAAAGGGTTAGAAGATTAAATATATCAAAAAGACTCTGTTAATATTGATACCACTTATTTCAGACATCCTTTTATGGTTTACACCAACATCTCCTCTTGGACAGTTTTTTGGATAATCCAAATAATGAATAGTATGAGTAGGAATTTATGGATGTTATTTATGTAGAAAATGAAAAAAATAATTTTTATTTAAGTGTCAAGTATTGAGAAATGATGGTGATGTATTATGAGAGAGGGGAGTGGAGTTCTTCGAATTTCTTAAGGTACTAAATTAACATGAATAAATGTTAAATTAATAATTCTCAAAATTATTTGTTGAAATTATGTCATAAAATAATAATTTAAAATTTTTAATCATTTATTATACCTTTATCTTCTAGGTTTAACCCTTGTTAACCCTCTCCACACATACCATGGTAAGAATATTTTTTATTCATTGAGGGTCAAAATATTTACTACAAATAGATGAGTGTACCATAAAAGAACGAGGTTGATATTAATCTCATTATGCCATTGGCTTTGAAGATGGTAATATTTTTATGAACATTAGATTATTTAATAAATTGTTATTTTAGTAAAATATCAATAATGTCAAATTTAAAACTATTTATTTTATTTGACAGTAATTACACAAATACAAAATACAAAATTTTGAAAATATCTTTTAATACATACCCAAAATGATATATATATATATATTAATAATATATCATATATGTTTTTTAAAATATACTATTTATATTATTTTGAATATATATTTTTTTACATTAATTAAAAATATATCTGTCAACATTGTGTAAGATGATTAGGGAATTATATATTTTATAAAAATCATCAATAAATTACCATGTTGAATAAAAATAATTTATATTTCTATGTTATATTTATAAATTAATATATCATATATTTGTCCCCATGATAAAATAATATTATTATCAAAAAATGTGTGATAGATTCTATACTTTTCATTACATAAAAAATAATAATGGTTATAGTCATATCAAAATGGAAGAAGTGTCATGTAACCCAATATAATAATATTATGGATCAAATTGACTCATTTATTAAAATTTAGAGAATTGTTATGGTCAATTTTTTGTCCTTATAATATTTTATAACCCTTAACTTCATGTTTTAACATTTCTGGGGTAATAAACATTGATAAATGTTGTTATTCATAATGACTAATAATAAATCAAATATTTTTTAAAAAATAGAAATACATAACTAAAAATATTGAATGAAATTTTTAATATTAAATTCCTCTATGTGATTGAATATAATTTAAAATAAAATCAATAAAACATTAGAGAAAATTGGTTTTTCAAACAAATTCCTTTTTTATATATAAAATATATGTATACAATATTATATTATTAAATTAATTTCATAAAAAATAATTTTATTCATTTAATCTAATAGTAAAATTGAAAATTAAAATATATATATAGAATTTTACTTTATAAATACATAACATATACATCTTTCATTAAAAATAAGATTTTTATTATACATTGAAAATATATCTATTAAAACATTTCAAAAATTAATCTCAGGATAATTTTGTAATGATTATAAAAAATGGTATCATTTAAAAAAAAATCATTTCACATTGTCTGAAATATTCATCGTGATATTATCTAAAAAAAATATAACACACTTTTGGATAAAAAATATTTTTTATGAAAAAAATGAATATTTGAAAAATTGATTTTTTTTAACATAAAAATTAACTATAACTTTAGTATTTATTTGTTAACATTATATATAATAATGAATTCAATACTATATATTCCATCCATTTTAATGTCTATTTTATAATGGTTACATTTAAATTGTTATAATTTATTGTTTCTTTAGGCATAATGTTGTGTAACATGTATTCTATCAAATATATTATTTATTTTTTAAAATCAATTGATATTAAGTTACCCCAATGTTAATTTATTGAATCCTCACCATTTGAACTTTATAAACAAAATCACTGTTTGACAATTAAAATTACATGTGTTAGAATCATACATTGTAAAAAGGATTAACAAGAAATCATCATGAGAGGATAGAAAGAAGGGTATCAATGTCATCAAGGATAACATGTACTAGGTTTCCAACATATTGAAAAATAGTTGTATGTGATGATATATACATTGAAACATCTTGGATATATATACTAGTTTTCCTAAAGCACTAAAATTAACTTCTAACTAATTACAAAATCCATAATAGAGTGAAATGATATTCCTCATATCTTTGGATATTAACAAAATAAAAAATGGAATGGACTAGGTATCATATTTATTTAAATTAAGAATCATTAAAATGAAGAAATCTATTCAATCTCGAATATTTAATAGTTTTATACAATATTTAACATATAAAATTTGATAAATAATAATCCTTATTATTTCTCACAATATGAAAAACTAAAATTGAAACATATATTTTTTACATATTCATTCTATATAAATTTATACTTTTTCTATGAATAACATCAGTCACTATAAAAGTATCCAAAAAAATTCTATACTCTATAATATTACAATCTCTGAAATATCAAACATGTTTCCACAAATAACCTGAGTCTCGAAATATACACCAGAAAATCTATATTATTCCAAAATATAAATCATCCATTATTCATAAAAAATTGATTATTTTATATCTAGAATAATTCTATTATTATCCCCAAATTTAACTTGATATTCTCTAAAATAACATTAATCAATTAATTAGAAAATAAATTCCACATCGTATGGTAATCTATATTATATCATTATGATCCAGAATTTTACTGAAACATAATTATTTCAAAATCATAGAATATATTGACACTAAATGTAACCGATTAATTTAAAATTATTTCCACCAAATGTGACTTCATTAATTCTAAAATACCCAGTTCCATATGATAATATTAAGGGACACGTATACTTAAAATCAAGAAATATCTCCAAAAATTTATCACCATTAAATAGTTTATTTTTCGTTGGTATCAATGCCTTCTTACATAAGGTTACATATTGTAAAAAATAACCTATTATAAAATAATAATTTGGTGTTTCATAGTTTTTAAAATTCCACAACATCACATTTCTAACTATTATACACATAGAATCATCCTTTAAATATTAACGATAGTTATTTTTGGTGAACTGTTCATTATATTTTGTATTTTAAAAAGAGTCGCACTGAGGGTATGAAGTAACCACAATACAAGTGGGAACTGAAATGAAATATTCATACAATATTTGAAATTCAAAAAGGGGACACACAACCTGAGGATGCCTCGATCTATTAGCCACCCACGATAGCTGGTCTTATTGCCTGTAATCAGTCATGAGCTTGTTGAACTATCATTGTCCTCAACTACAACAGTAACCAACATTGTTGCTGACTGGAGAAAATGAAAACAAAATAATATGACCGGTTCAATGTAACTAAAAATCATCAAAATTCCACACTTGAATCATTGCCTTTCATCAACACCTATATCCAAACTACACACAATGGATGTAGGAATCATATGTAAAAATTATCTCGAATAGAACCCAACAATAAATTGAACCATCACTAAGTGAGAAAGAATATATTTCAATGATGAATGAAATACAAAAAACCAAACCATATCCAAATATGATGTTGCAAACACTGGAAGATAATCCTTCATAAAACCACATGATAACATTAATTCAAAGATCAATGATGACCACTGATCTCAAATTGAGGCATGGATTGCACTCCAGGGACATCATGACAGAACATGTTCACATCCAAGAGGCTCCATGAAACCATCACAAAAGTCTGAACTGGAGATCAGTGAAGGCACATGTATAAAGAGTAGTGATTCAGACAATCCCTCGATGGTGAAACAACCTCACCCAATCCTTTATCCGAGACCATCGAAACCACCACCAGCATAAAGGCACACATTGCATCGAAAATATGAAATGTTAAAATGATGGTGAAAACCACCACATCTTGAAACGAACCCTTGTAAGTCACAGTTCATGAAGCACTGCCGAATGAACAATCAGCACCTCCCAAAGACTACAGACCCCACCAAAGAAGTCCAAAAATGAATGCGATGGATGAATAAGAATATATAGAAGAGATTTAATGGGAATGCACTCCATAAAAAAGCACGATGACACCCAAACACTGATCCAGACTGTGACACACCCGCTGGGCTAGTGCACACTATAATGTGACCAAAGAGGTAGAAGATACTGAGAAGGGAAGAATAAATAAACAGATGATGGGGGAGACAGTCCAGAGGACACATGGCTCCCTCCACTAGAACGATGTTGAAGGGAACCATAATGTGAGACAAGAGAGGGTGAGACCGCTCATAGTATTTTCTTTTTATTGGAATGGTTATTCTATTTTTTATCATATCCATACATATTTTCCATATTCTATTATACTTTATTCATATAAATAGATGGAATGAGATATACCATTATGGTTCATTGTTTTTAACTAAATCATGTATCATACTTAGACATAAATTAAAATAATTAATACCATATATCCATGTAGCATGATCCTCATAACATGTATCCAACAGTAATGTCTTGTATAAATATGTTTACACCAACATTATCATCCAAAATGAAATCCATTTCTCTATAAAGTAAATTGTATATTAAATGGTGTTATTTTTTTTATAAAATGGGTTTTACATATTTATACATTTAAATAATATTAAAGAGACACCATTGTCCATAAATATATTAGAAAAATGAAATAGTATTAGATAGATAAAATAACATCTTGAAGATGATTTCGATTTTAAAAAATATTTCCAAATCATTTCAAAATTATTTTTTCATGATAGTATGTGTGATATCCTTTTCCATTCTTCTAGATGAATGATCTATAACTTGGAAAATAGAAAAAAATAAAAACAATAAATGAATTATATCATATTGACTTCAAAATCTTCATTTCAAATATAATACAATAATAAGTATCATAATAAGTTATCCCATAAAAATTTTATACCTATGTTCAATGCCCTTATAAAAAAATCTAAAAAAACACCATTAATCATCCAAAATTACATAACATAAAACCTAAAAAGTGTTGTCTAAGATGGTGAACATCTGATGAAATGTAATTATATAAACCAATGGTAGTTTCTATAACTCATATGAAAGCCTCACAGTAAAACATTTTATTTTATGAATTTTTATACTCCCTAATCTGATATAAAATTTAAGGAAAAAGCATAAACATCACATAATGTACATCCATAGAAAAAAATCACATTATTTCTTTCACAATCCTATTTTAGGGTAATATTTTTTAAAAAATAGTTCCTAACTATTACATATCAAAAAAAAAATTATAAATTTGAAACATCTGATTAGTTATACATTTTGACCAGAATATACATCATTTGAAATTAAAATTAATATATTTTATGAATTATCTCCATTTTCTAAGAAAGAAATATTATTTTACTTAACCAATACCTAAAAATTTTGAAAAAAATGTACAAACGTGGTATGGTAATATAATTATCCATATGAGTCAAAATAATATCCCACTTGTTAATGCATTAATAACATGACAACCCTAAAATTATTTTCTTTGAAACCAATATTTATACCTATAAATGACGACATCATTTTAAAATACTTATCTTTGATTTTCCAATAAAATAATTTCTAGGATATATAAATTGAATGAATAGAATAGATTTTTTATGTCACATCAGACATCAACATCATAGAATATTTACCTCTCAGGACCCAAACATCCCTCGGAAATGATCCTAGTCATATTCACCCATGGGTGTGTTTTAATACATTGGTTTCCGACCCAATACTCCACATGATACTACATACTAGAGTTTCATATCATACTAATTACTATCCCCATATTCCAACACATTCCTATTCAATGTTTTCATTCCTCACTCACACACTCATTGAGGAAAATCCCAAATGGTCACCCAAAATAAGGATTATTTGCTATATCATTAGAAGATAAATAGACTAAACATTTAAAAAATAATGTTTAAATCCATTTTGGTGAATATCTAAAAAATAATTTTTATGAAATATGTTGTATGAAAATAAATTCATATAAATGTTTATTTAAATACCCAATGAACACAAGGTCAAACATATACTGACAGTTTTCACCACATCATATAAGTGACATGTCATTATAAAGTACCACATGTATTCCCTATGGGTATCTATCACAACTGAGATCCTTGAATCCTCATTCCACAGTGATCAATACCATCCAACTACTATAAAAATTACAATGCATGATCTACTATATCATAAATGTCTAACAATGTTTAATGGTATCCTAATTGTAAACCAATACCAACAATCTTCCCATTCATGAGCCACTATATGGGATTTAATCATATGGTCTAGCGGTTTCCTATCATATATCATATTTATATGGAATTGTAATCATCCATACTTCTAGATGAGTCTAGGCCTTGTCTATTTCAAAATTTACTAGAATATTGGTTGTAGTTCTCTGAAATCGATAATTAAGTTTTCAAATTTTCACATATCCAATTTCACATTCCACATAAATCATAAAATTCACAAATATATTCCATGAATCATGAATAAACATGGAAAAACCATTTTTATATAAATATCCCCACTTGACATTTCACATTCACACCAAAAAACTTTTTAAATACATTTTCACAACTTTTTAGACACATGAATCACAGTTGTAATGAAAATAATATGAGGATATCTCAAATCCATCCATATTATAGGAAATTCCAATTTCAAATTAAATCACATTCAAAATCCTTATAAAAAAATATTCACATCACATGAACAATTCAAAAATAGATGTACGATGTTCCATAATGTAACCATTATGAAACAAAGGCCATTAATTTTGGATAACCCACATTTGACACCTTAGTTCGTCAGAATCATTTTAAAAAACATTTATCACACTTCACTCAATACATAAAACACATTCAAGATGAACCACAAGAGATAACACAATAAATATAACAAATTCCATTTAATACACAGATACCATCAAATTTTCATCTAATAACATTGAAAAACATATTCCACAACATATAAATAACTTACAAACCACATTCATTAAATCAGCCATGTAATAAAAAATCATCTAAAAATGAAAAATCATGGAACCAGATACCATACACATGCAATCTTCCAGAAATATAAGTGAAACTACAAATGAACCTCAACAAACCCTATAAACCCCTGATCTAACATAACCCATCATAATTTCACCCTAAATCTCTTGATCTGTCAATAATTATATCAAACTACCATAAAGAAAAGATGAACTAAAAAAGGATGGATGAAAACCCCTTGAGGAAGGGATAAATCAAGAGAATAGATACTTTCATGATGATTCCATGAAGATACCACACCAAAATTAAAAAAACATTAGAGTCCAATCTGTCTATTGAGGTAATGAGAGAGCTCATGGGAATAAAAATACTAAATAGGGTGGATTATGGGTGATTTCTGGGGAGCATCTAGAGAGGATGATGTTAATTTCCATCGTTTCATTGACAGAGTCAGGTCACACAGTTAGCCCACAATGTTTTCCAAATCATGTGGGTACTGTGAATTCCTCACAATCCCAGAGGAAAAATCCACATAGTTATTAAATTGGATTTTACAGACTGTGAAAACCAAGTGGTCATCTCTGTCAAAGATGAAATTAGTTTCACTATTTTTTTGGGAGAGGGGACTCAGTTTCCCCAAACCTTGAGCCAAAATTTTGACCATGAAAACATTCCTCCCTCAGAAACACAATCCAAACTCTAATCTGCACGACAAATTGATATTTTTCTTCACACAAAGAATATTTATCCCAAGACTCATTCACATAATTATCATGAGGATATAGAAACTGAAGTAAAGTAAAAGAATTTCCATGAATCAGATTCTCTATAAAATTCAGAATCCATACCATCAACTCAATCTCCAATAAATAATGCTCTAATTATATCATTTCCCAAACCAACAAAAAAGATGGATTTATGTAACTCTTGTATAGCTGAGATACATGAATCACTTCATGAATTTATTTCAACTATTAATTTAAATATTTTATTTATTATACCTAATAGACTCTTTCATTGATCTTAAAAGTTCCGACATACCTCACTGTTATCCTCCCTTCATTACAAAAAAATTCATATTACCCAAATGAGGTTCCACCTCTTAGAAAACCCTGTCATCTACATTGAAACCTAATACTGGGAACCTCTAATCCATTTATGACTTATGGAGACACAACACTATACAAAACTATATTTTAATCAACTTGAATTTATAATAAAAATCATATACAATGAATGGTCTGAATAATGAGGTATCACTGAACATATCCCAATACAAAATTGAATGACACGACTGACCATAAATATCTTCAAAAAGATCCATTCAAATAGAGGAATCAAAGCTATTTTTATGTGAAAATTATATGAATTCGAAATGGCTATATAAAGGTATTTTAAGATAAAAATACATGCACAGATCATATATTCCAATATCTGATTTTCATTCTTCATCTGGACATCCACATGAAGAAGATATGTCATATTCAATCAAAAATATGACCCCATTTTGAAGTGAAGACCTTCTAAAAACTAAGAGGTGAAATGGGGGTATCAATATATAGTAAATGACGATGGATGAACATAAATCCTTAAAAACTTTTTAACATAAAATAACTCAAATTTGTCCACCTTGGATGAATCCCTAATTACAACTAAATGGGTGATTTTTTATATGGTTGATCTGTACCAAAATGTAATGCCCCCAATGGTGTGTACGAGGTAATCCAAAATTAATTTACATGGAAATATCATCCCACTTATAGGTATAAATGGTTTGGGCTGAATCAAACTGGAGTAACTATTTTTCCCTTCCATAACATGCTGACACATATAAATCCTTGATAAAATGTCATCTATTACATGTGTTGTATCGGGACACCATAACTATAGACACAAATAGTATAACAACATTGTGGTAGTAGGATGAGCATACCACTGATACTGGTGGAAATCTTTCACCACCACCATCAATATATGTAACAAAACCATGAAGAAACCATTTAGGTAAATAACACCATTAGAAAAAAATGACTATTAAAAACACACCTTCTAACAATTTAGAGAAATCACACAATCATGGGGAAACTCATCACATAGATTCTCTTGATGAATAAACTAAATAGGTTATGTTTCAGATAAAAACTAGAAAAAAACGCACCCCCACAATGGTTCGTCGTCTCTACATGCATCTATGAAAATGGGCTATCAATTCCCACAAATCACTGAACTCCTATAATGATTACACAGACACCCTCCATCTCATTGTATCTGCAACCACATTACTATTTTTGGGGTATAAACTATATCATAATAGGAATTCTGAAGGTAAATTACCCAATGATTTTTCCATAGATAAGATTCATTTTGGGAAAACATATAGTCCCAACTCTTATCATCAGAATAAATTATAAACATATACAATAAAAGATATTGACTCCATTGCCTCAAGGTGTACATTACTACATCAAATTCCATGTCATGTCATGGGTAATCATTTAAATGTGCTTAGAATTGGTAATATTCATATGCCACCAAATTGTCATCTAGCATCAACACACATCTGATACCCATACCTAAGGCTCCAAAATATACTACATTTCCTCATCTAGATTCCATCCAAATCAGATCATGGATTATGGTCAACCGCCAACGTAGATCCTCAATGTACTCATGAAACTATGTTTCATTAAATAGTCAACCCTTTTTAGGTATGAATGGCCAAGGATGAAGAAATATTATAGAAATACTGAACAACACGCCTTTAATACCATGCCAGACCTTAAATCTATCGTATTAAAAGGCATATATCAACTATTCCAATTAATTCACATCACTAATCATTTCAATGTCAATGGAAACACTGATCTCTAAGATTATGTGACACAGAAACATCCCCTCCTTGATCCACAAGGTGAACATATAATACATCACATAATGATGAGGATACCAAAAAGTGACCAACACAGTTAAAAAATTCCACACCTTCTCTTTATTGTTCCTTGAATAGACCAAGATATTCATCAACAATGATTATGATAAGTCAATCGAGATTATGGTGGAATATATTGCTCATGAGCTCCATAATGATAAACGGTTTATTTTAATACATAAAAAGAAGAACCATCGAAATATTACAATTGGGGAGCATATGTGGAATTTTCAAAAAAAAAAATTATCAATGCATTAAAAACATTAAATGTTCTTCAAATTAACCTCATTCATTATATAGTAATTGACACATAACCAGAGAGATCCATTTTCATTTTTTTTAAAACTACATCAAGGAGGCCTAGTGGGATATACTCAGGTTGATGAATCATTTGGATTCTCAATAGTCTATTTGAATAATTAATGCACACAACGTAGTAGGGGAAATGTGGTATGAGGTAAGAGATATCTATTGGGTTACTAGTTTGATATCAATGTTGATTGCGGCATCTTTCTAAAGGGGAAAAATGGAAATTTGATCCGAGAAATACCTCTATGAACTCATCCAACACAAGTGGTAATACCACCTTCTGATCCACAAACACCATCATTAATCATGAGTGACATGTTATAAAAAATTATATTTCCAAATTTTTAAAGTAGAGGTACAACCTCCGAATAGAGGATCACATTGCACATAAAAAACCTGGGAACTCCCCACAAGCACCATAAAACCCAGTCCCCATTGATAATAATCTATTATATCATGTAAATAATATATTAATTCTATATTGAGGATCAGTTCAAATATGTTCATATCAAAAACCAACAAATCTCATTCTTGATCGTCCCATAACATAGTTAGTGAACAAAATGGTCACGAAAACCCATATTCTCTCTTTTTACCAAGATGCGTTACCGACTCCAACACATAAGGAATATGATTAGATAGAAACTTCATAAAATTAAAAATATATGATTAGAAAAAATAATGAGAGTAACTAATCTTAAATTTAACAACAAATAATGGTGATGCATTAAGAATTTTACCTTGAACTGTTGCAACAACTACATCTAATTCCACTACTCCTCAATCAAAACATTAAGATTCCTTATCACATCCTCTGGATAAGAATGACCATTAAACAATGACTCTACCCATAACATACCCAACATAGAAAAAGTTCAAAGACTAATGAAATTACCTTATAACATAGAACCTTCTTTCCTGGATGTTTCTAACTAGATTGAAATCCCTTTGATGCTATGGACCACACAATACTATGATATGGGCATGTTATACTGATAAATAAATTCAGATGCTTGAATTCCCCACACATGTGTCATGTATTGATTTAATATGATCATGTAGACTACATGTGGACTACATTCCCACATTAATATATCAGTATAGGCAGAACATCTAAAGCCACAAACGAACACAACTAGGAGAGATGACATGAACTACCACCACCCATCTTTTCATCTGCATCTCGCTTCACCCACTTCTCCAATGAGATGCTACTGACCAATACTGAAACTACCATGGCGAAACTATAATTTCTATTATGATTAATTTCTACCACCATTGAATGATCAACAACCCTAGCATTGGTTTTATTATTAAACAATAGCAACTAAGATCATATTTATGGTTGCAACCCCATCTTTAACTTTTGATTCTTTAGCTACTCATTACAATGGTCCTAGGGTGTATCAAAAATTGTCTATTCAAAGATGATAACATACTCCATAATGTTTTGGTCTCCCTGGTTATGTTCCAAAAAACTATATGGACACGATAATGTCCATATTATTATGAGAATATTATATATAGAAATGACAATAAAAACTATCCACCCCATCTGGATGTTTTCATATCATTTATTACTGATATACACCACATCTGATTGGTAATTTCTAACATGAATAAAGAACAAATAAGCTAGAATATATCCTGAGTATCAAGAAACAAAAAAATCCTAGAAACTTTATCAAGGCACTACTATACATCACGGGGTTCCTTTCTCCCTTTCAAATATCTATTTCATTGCAAATATTTGTTTCATTAGGATCTATTGTTTTTCATCCATTCTATAATAGCATTCAATTTATCTTACCTAACTTAGAGAAGACCCCAATCACTATCCCAATGTTTAGACATCCCAAACCGCGAATTCCACTCCCCTAAGATCAATTGATGACATAATACTCTATTTTTCCTCATCCAGCTATTTAACTATAATTATATGAGGAGGTATCTAACTGTGAAAATAAACTATCACAAGGATTAAACATTATCATTACTATCAACATAGATTCAGAATATTTTCAAGAACATTAAAAAATCACAAACGTAATCATAAATTATAAAAAAATCAAATGCAACACGAATTATTTTATGAGAAACCAATCCACCCCATAGGAATTTCTCTATACAATCTACAACTTTTATGTCTCACCTAAATGAGAAGTGAATGAAAATCCAAACATCCCATTGAATCTCGAGTCCTTTCATGAGGAGTAATAGATAGAATCCCAAATCACAACCATAAAATCATGCATTGACAATTCTAGATCCTATTTATCTATACTCTTCCAAATAAACATGTCCTCAAAATAGTGACACCTTCAATGATACAATTTTTTCACAAACAAATCTAGTATTCCATATAACCTAACACCTGATATGGTCTATGACATGGCCAAATTTGTGTTCTTGATCCCCATATGCTAGAAACATGATTATGGGTACCCATAAAAGACATTCAGAATTATTTCAATCATGTATATAACTATAACATCCTAATAGAAAAAAATATTTCATAAATAATAATCCAAACCATACAAGATACAAAATTTTCAATAAATAGTGTAAAAAAATCTTTTTACAAAATAATATAATGGGAAGGGGACACCAAACCATCCAAAACACCTATGTGTAACATGAGTGAAATCATCATTAATCCACTACCATCAAAACCGGCGATAAAGGGAACAATAGCGCCCAGATCTAGAAACACCCCCATTAAACATATATTACCATTTTCTGGGTAATAAAAAACAAAATATATATACAACCAAATCATTAAGTAAGATGTACTAATTTTTGGGTTTGGATCACACCCTACATTCCCCTTGGAGAGTATGCATACTATTTTTTAGGGCCCAGTTAATGGTATTATGTTTTGTGCTGGTGATGGTGGATTTGGATTCTAGTGTTCCCATTATTGAAGTTTTATATGGTGGTGGCTTGAGGGAAATGGTCCTATTGTAACATGGATCATTTTGAGATGGTTTTTTGTCCCCTTCACATTCTGATTTTTCCATTAGGTATATTTTTAAAACATTGAAAATGATAATTTTTATTTGTGTCTTGGTTATGATTATTAGTTATGTGATGTTTTAATCTAATGGGGTTTTACTGTTATACATGCTTGAAATAATTACCTAACTGAATTATTGATACAAAAGAAACAATTACTGACTTGTGATGATGGGGATTGCCCTTCATTCCATGCCAGAAACATGGTCTTGTGTTGGATTAGATGGGACAATGTTTTTGTTTACGGAATTGTTGAACCCTTTCAATTGGAATTACCATAAAACAGACTTCCAATACTATTGTCTATATAATATAATATTTACCCAAAGTATCAAAGAGCTAAACAGGAGAACATATCTTATTATCAATATTAGGATCCCTCATGGGGTATTATTGTACAAAAAAAAGCATAAAAATATATATGGGCCATATAACAAATAAATTACATAAAAATTAATCAAATTAATATTGAAAAAAAAATTGAAAATCAAAATACTCTTTTCTATTACAAATAAATTTTAAATAAATACATACAAAAAAATGGAAGGATGTGTTCTATTTGAAGAAAAAATTAATTCCTGTAACAAAATTACAAAATAAAATAATTTTTCAATAAGTGATAATATCTTATTGCATAGTAAGTGTAATAATTAATCATTTTCTTTATCGTTTGTATTTCATGTTAAAATGATCATAAAAAATTATTATATGAAAACTTTTAAATGAATGAATCATAGAATGTCTAATTAATTTTTTTAGTAAATAAATATAAATACATATAATTAATTGATATACATTGACATTGAATCTAATAATTTTAAACATTAACCATTACTAAATTTAAAATAAAGGTTGAAGTTGATGTTTCCATTACCTTGAGACTGAATCATCAGATATATTATATATTATCTTGAACAAATCACATAAATTAATTATGTACATTTATAAGATAAATATCCATTTTTGTTATTTATTTTATTTTATTTAGTACCATTTTATATATAATTAATTTATCATTTTTGTTTTACTAGTAAATATAGATTCTATTTGAAATTAATGTCAAAAATTAATTTTTTAAGTTTAGTGTGGTCAAATAGGTCACTATTCCTTAATTTTTGGAATAATTAATAAGCTATTATTTCATTTAATATATACTTGAAATATGGTTATCAATAATGAACTACGATAAAATAATGGAGAAGGTAGTTTGTAGGTATGAGTTATTGTTGTTTCTATTATTCAACGATCATTACAGAAAGAGTGTATGTATTATTTTAAGTTAATTGATTGATTATAATATAATAATATGAATTTTAATTCTATAAATAAATCAATATTATTAATAATGGCGTTGTGTTGATGATAAATGACTGTCATCACTTTGACAATGTGTCATACCACATGTACAATTGAACAATATGATCATTTATTAGTGAATAAGATGGAATAAAAATAGATTATACATTATCATCACATTAGCATATATTTTTCAAATATAAAATAAATAAAAATTCGTTTTATATTTATAACCATCCATGAGAGTTGTTTTTAGAAAAAATTATATCAGTCTGTGATGTGATAATATACCAATAACACAAACGATGGTTTTTATTCCCATTTGGTGGTGGTCCGATATGTATATTTTGTATACATTAAGATTAAAAAATAAAGTTATATGATATAAATTTATTTTATTATATGAATTTTCTTAAAATATTATTATTTGTTATGAGAAGATATAAATAAAATACACTATATTAATAGTGATACAACGTTTTGTACATCCTCTTAAGCATTACACCAAAAGAATATCATTGTTGGTTTTTGAATCGAACCAATGGCTATAGGTTATGCATGTTATTTTAAATATGGTATATAAGTATATCTTGATGATCCAAATGGTTTATTATGTGGGATATAAATAGAATAAGAGGTTCCCTTTTATAAAAGTGAAGAGAGGAATTTGGAAAATGTCAGAATGTATTAAATTAATAAAAATTTATTTTCAACTCCAAATAGAACAAAAATGAAAAAATTCAAATACAATATTATCTTGACTCAAAATTCTCTCTCCAAATTAAATTTGGACATGTTTTGAATATTTTTTTACCCAAATAAGTTTCTATTATCCCAGTATTTAATCTGCATTGGCTTAAAACCACCATAATGGTTTTTACTCATTTATTGTCAATATTGTTACAAAAAATTAAAAAACTATTATATATTATTATTTTAATATGATGATAATTATTAATAACATACATGAAATGATCCATCAATCCTAAATGAATAATGAAATTTTATTACATAAATGTGTGTTTTAAACTAATAAATTAAATTTCATGAAGTTAAAAATAAGAAACACATTATAAATTATTTAATGGTCCTACAAAATGATTTATAAAAACAATAAAATTTGAATTATGCACAAAATATTTAGTAAAGTAAATTCTATCTTCAAAATTTATATTTCTTAAAAATTGAGTTTTATTTATTTTTTAAGTGCGGATTTAATAAATAAATATATACAGTCTAGAAACACTTTTTACAAAATTAATTTCATTTTTAAATAATAATTTAAATTTTGACATACATATAATTATTATAAATTATTTGAAAGGTTTTATTTTTCAACGAATTGTGAAATAAATATTTTTCATAAAATAGTAGTTTACTTTAAAATATTTAAAATTTAAAATTATATCTTACATTATTATTAAAATATAAATATATAATTTTCAATTCATATCTTCTTATTATTTTGAATAGAATTTATTTAAATATTTAATTTAGTATAAAGAAAATTTATAATTTAAATGTGCATTTTTTGATTAGTTTTTTATTGCCTTATTTTGGATTGATTATAAATATGATTGTTCAACATATATGTTTTTAATTATGAAAATTTGCATCCATATTTTAAATTAGTTGGTTAATGTTTTTTAAATATGTCACATTTTTTAATAATTATGAATATTATCCATTGTAGATTCATTTACCATGGTAAATTTTAAATTAGTTAATTATGGGATAAAAATAAAATGATAGGGATTATAAAACAACCATAATACATTCTTTATTATTATTGGCTGATAAAATTTCATACATAAATATTTAAGATTCATTAATATGTATATTTTCTATATTTATGTGATTATGAAATTATTTATATGTTATGTAAATAAAATACAAACTCGTGACACTCATGTTTTCAATAAAAATTATTTTTTTACATTAGTATAAATAGGTTATATTTTTTGTTATAATAAGAAATTTTATGAATTTTTTTTCATCATCTTGTTAATTTAATTTATTCATTTAGTGATAATAAAATTTCTCCTAAAAAATTACACAACACTAAAAGAGTAATTATTTATTTAAATTAAAATTAATATAAATGATATTAAAAAAATTAAATGTATTATATTTTTTTAATGTATGTGACCCAAGAATTTAAAAAATTAAACATAATAGTTTATGGATGTATTATATGTTTTTTTAACATTCAATTTTTTTGATTTCATAAATTTAAATGTTATTTAGATGTTATAAAATGGACATAATTGTTATGTTACAAAAAAAAATTATTTTAATAAATCATACAAAATTTAACAAAATAATAAATTTTTTTCAAATTATTATAATTTAGTTCTAAAAAAAATTATTTTCACATTAATAGGAATTTATTTATTTTGAAATAACTATCTTGACCATCAATGTGAAGTAATCATTTTTGTCTAGGTAATTGTGAAATGGTTAACAGGGGTTTAATGCCAAAAAAGTATAAAAATTTAACCTAAACCTGAAACAATATTTTCTATGATTATATAATTCCATTATAAAATTATATTTTAATATAATAAATTCTCATCAATTATTACATCATATTGTATTTAAAATAATTTAGTATTTCTTGAAATTCAATAGATTACCATCTCCTCTCTTATTTATGAGAACCTATTCTTCATATTTCATAAATCCTAATGAACAATATATTTTTAAATTACATAACAAATTACCTTCATAACACCCCATACACATTCTATATATTTTCTTTTTGACATAATAAAAACTATATGAGGCATATGGTGCAAATCAAATGAGGTTTTCCAAATAAGATATCTTGTTTTTACCAAATATTTTAATTTGATTTATTCTTCAACATCATTAAATTCTATTTATTACTTTATAAAATAATTACTATAAAATAAAATATATAATTATTTATCATTATTTTAATTAAATAACTTGTATCTATCTCTTCATCCATCTAATTGGAAAAAATCCTTCATTTGTCTGTATGATGTAATACTACCTCGTGAAAAAATGTAATTCATTTTTCATCCTTATTTTACAAGGATATATTATAAATATTGAATTAATTACTATCATTGTTATTAATGAAATAATTTATAATTTATTATTTTATTATAATTATGTTAATATTATATAAAACATACTTTTTTCGATAATGTTTGTTGAAAAAAGCAATTGTTACTATAGTGTATATTTTTCCTACCATATATATGATTGTAATGTAGTACATTTTTCATACCCATCATTCATGATTAGTTGTAATAGAGTAATATATTTATAAAAATAATAAATATTTAATAATTCATATTATTTATATTATGGAATGACTACCAATTTGTCCATAGTCAACTTCAACTATGTCAATATTGATATATGCACTAAATATCATTAAAATATTTTACCTGAACACAAATGACTATATAATTATTATAAAATTATAATAAGTGTGAGATGAGGAATAATAAACATGTAATTGGTTATGATATTGTAAATAGTTTAAAAAAGATAATAATTCCATAATAAAATGAATTTATAACATTATTCAAAGTCAATATGAAGTTTTTCTTTTTTGAAAAATTATATATTAAAAAATCCCTTAAAACAGACTTTTCCTTCCATATCCTAAATTTTAAAATAATTATAATGGTATATTTTTTGGACATAAATGAATTATAAATGAATATTTATGTTTATATTTCCTTTCATTGTATTATTTATAAAAGGAATATTTTTTTCAATATTTTAATAATCTTTACAAAAAGAAAATTTAATGTTTTATTTTAATGAATATTTTTAAACGACCATTACAACAACCATAACCATTATTTATATTTTATTAACAATATAATAATTAATTTTCAATTTTTTTATTAGTTGAACCTCACTATTTATTGTTGACTTGTTCTTTGAATATTCATTTGTGGTTCGTTAGATTTTTTTTGATGTGTGGTGCCATTATAATCCAATTTCATGTGATCATGTCACAACCCTCAAATGCATTGGGTATGGGGATGGATTGAACCATTCAGTCTCTCTAAATAAAATATTGGATTATAAAATGATGATTAACCCAAATATTTGATGGATTTAATCAACTTGGATTCTCTTATTGGGATACAATAATATACTACATTGGGTATTACAATTATAATTTAAATGGATATTCTATGTGTATATACAATGTATATACAATTTATAAGAGTTATATTAAAATTTCCAAAGATAGAAACAAATTTTAATTATGATTTTTATGAGGTTTTAATTATTCCTTTTAGAAGTACTAACAAAACATGTATAATTATTATAGATTCCAATGAATCTCAATATTTTTAAATTCTTATTCCATGATTCATGTTTGAAGATCTGAGTATTTACATGTATGAATTCCTTTATATTATGCACATCAACTATGATTATGTCATTATACCATTATGCTTCTCTTAATATCACTAATGACATTATATTTGTATTCCTTATATGTTCCCATATGATTCATTAGAGCTCACCATTTTTATGATTTTTGTTTGATAATGACGAATCATGATAAATTATTTCACTCATGAAAGTGTTTATATTTGAAGACATTTGTGGGAGATTATAATCATTTTTTATGAAATATTAAAAACAAGGTATAGTGGAAAAAATACACTTTTAAACATATGAGGTTCGTTCATATAATATATTTTTGAAATTATCCAAAACCTGAATCAAAATTTTTCTTTGAGTAAGAAATTGATTTAATTTTTCATTTATATTTTGTAAGATTTAAATAAAAAAAATTGTCTCATATTTATCAATGGTTATGTAATAAATTTAATGTTTATTTTTTTAGTGACATATTTAGAAGTGCGGGTTTAGGGATGTGACATGAAATAATAAGTCTATGTATTATCAACAATTTCCCATTCACTATGATGAATATATTATTTTTAATATTATTAAATCGAATAGTAAATAAATTTTTTCATAAAATATGATTAATAGAAAATTTATAACTAAAAATTTACATTGAAATTAACAACAGGAGAAAATAAATGAAATTAGAAAAAATATTTTAATATGTTCGTAACATGTTATATTTAGATATAAAATTTTATTATTAAATTATTAATTTAAATATTTCTTCATTATAATATTTTTAATATCAATTACTTTATATTCCCTTTAATTGAATAATTATTTCTTTTGTGTTGTGTGAGCATTAATGTCAATTATTTTATCACTAAATTTAAATATTTTTAACAAAATATATTTAAAAATTTTAAATTTATAATGACTATTTATAACCTAACATATTATTTTGTTTATCCCCATTATTTAATTATTATAGTTTTTAATGAGGATTTAAAATAAGAACATTTTACATGATATCACATTCAAAACAAAAAATCAAGGATATAATATTTTTTAAAACCTACTGATATGTTATGATATATTTCTTTTTAAATAAATCCAATCTCATTAATATTTTGTATTACACACTACACATAGTTTATCATTAGTTAAATGAATCTAAAATTGAAATATTATTGAAATATTATTATATAATATAATAGATATAAACCATCAATTAAATTGGAAGATATTAAAACTATTAATGAAATTATTATTAATATGAATATCATTTAATTAGTAATAGAATAATAAATATTTTGTTGTAGAAGAATCTTATATTGTAAAAAAATGTCCCTAAGATACATTATAGTATTGCATTTCATAAATAATATAAATTAATTACTATCACTTAATTTTGTTAAATTATCTTCATATTTTAATTCCTAATGTAATTAATATAATGTGGTTAATTGTTTATATTTTTTGAAATGATTTATTTTTTACCAATAGTTAAAAAATGAATTTTAATTGAAAAATGTAATTTCCGCTAACATTTTTATAATGATAAATTATATAAAAAATATTTTTTAAAAAATTAGTTGAATTATATGTTAATAAATACTTTCCTGTTTATTTTAATAATTTTCATATTAAATTTTTATATTATGATACTATAACCATTTGATCATTTTAAAAAATCACATTATCATCATGTTTGTTGGATTAATTTTAAATTTTGTTTTCCTTTATCCACGAATGGGTTTTTGAAAAATGGATTTGATATTTTAAATAATAATAATTAGGATTTATTACTAAGTTCACATAATGTTTTGACTGAAATGTATATTGAAAATAAAAAATAATAATTACCACAGTTAAAGTAAAAAATTGATTTATTGGGGGTTAATCAAATAATATTTCTATATCAAATGACATAAAAAATAGTCAACACCAATTTTATGTCCATATTTAGATTTTAATATTAAAATGTTGAAAATTTCAATTTTTTTTGGTTGATATCATTATAAAATCATGGTAATTATTTATTATATTCAAAAAAATTACAAGTGTTCTTCTCACCCAATTAATAAAAGGAAACCTCTCTCCTCTATCATCCAAACAATAAAACCATTTTCATTTATCCAATCCCAACTATAATCACATCTCAACATCCCTAACATATTTGTATAAGATGTTTTTTTATAAATTTATTCAATGAAGATTCATTGAAAAACATAATCATGATACTAGAAGAATTAGTAATGTTCTTAAAATAGTGTTTTTTTATTTTTCCTTTAACTTTAGTAAAATATCTTTTATTCATGATCATATAAAAAAATTAGTATATTACATATACTATAATGATTCTATGTCATTTTCAGGACCTTAAATCATATCCACTTCCATAAAATGGGTTAAAAAATCATAAATTGGGTGTATAGTAGACTACCACATCAGGAAATG
The DNA here is from genome assembly GCA_963277665.1 of Viscum album. Taxonomy (NCBI): domain Eukaryota; kingdom Viridiplantae; phylum Streptophyta; class Magnoliopsida; order Santalales; family Viscaceae; genus Viscum; species Viscum album. The sequence continues at coordinate 1,901,764,051 of OY728141.1, forward strand.
ATGTCATTCACTTTTGCATTACCACCATTTATGAATGAATATGATGATGTATATAAATTATATATTTGATTATGATAACATAATTATACCTCCTGACTAAATATATCAAATATACTATTTAAATTTTCATCATAAAAGTGATATTATATTATCAATTATGTGTACTATAGACTACCCCCTAATGAGTTATTGAGATTATTTTTTCCTAACACATTACATTCATTGCGATAAGGATAATACTAATGAATATGTGTCATTCATATTACATAATTATGATATTTTTGACATATTTATGACAATTTAATGATGATATATCAATTTCATTCATACCTTTTCCCTCAATTAATGATGACAACAACATTCATGTAGTTGTGGAAAACTGCCATCATGAAGTTATGTGACTAGATTTTCAACCCCAAACCACATGGATGAAATATATATTCTAAAAAGACCACATGTATGGTTGATGGTATTTTTTGCCTTTAATATATATTAGTTAATCATTATTGTATTTATGATGAATTAATCTATTATTGGTTATTAATAATGGAATTAGAATGTGGTAAATAGTTTTAGATATATTCAATAATATTGGGGAAGATAATTATGTAATCCTTATAGACACAATTAATCTAATAATTTTTTAAAAAATACCTATTGGTGGGTGGTGAATTATGGATAATTTTTATGGATTCATTTAATGGAATTTGACATCACACATGTAAAAATGTCCTTATAAAATTGATGATTTATTAATATGATCTTAAATTTCTATGATATGTGATATGGAAGGAACTATTGTTGACAACAATGTTTGGATGTATAATGAAAACCATTCTATATGAATTTTATATGTCATGACTTGATGATCAATTGAAAATTGATTAACCGATGGTCCATCATATATATATATATATATGGATTGATATGATAAGATGATAATATGGGTTTTTATGGAATATTTTACGAATTATTTGAATTTTTTTCCATTGATATATAGAAGTTTAAATGAATAAATTTTTTCCATACATTAGAAAATAGTACATCCAAAAGATCATGATCAACTAGACTCAACCAATGAACATGTGGGACCAAAAGTCATAATTTCACTCATGAGAGACTTTCCAAGGCTATCCCTAGGGAAGAATGGGTGGTGGAATTATCACTCCCACAATATTCCCATTTATATTTCCCAAAAGATAGTGAATGTGTTCATAGTAGCGGTCAGTGCGCTAAATCGATGAAGAACATGTGGCATGTGGTGTATGTGTGAACCTCTGTTTATCCTCAATAATCATATTGAATAGTGGTTGTTATTATTTTGGATATAACCCATTATGATGTCTGGGAAACTAAGAGATGAGTAAATGGACCATGGAACATTGTTCTTACATCATTAAAATGGGGAAAAGAAAACAAGCCTCACAATGCGAACAATCATATCCATCCAATCTGGTGGGTAAATTGTTTTCTTCCTCAACCTCCCTGAGGATCTACCGTTCACTAGAGATCAAGAAGATGTTACAAAGTTGATCGACTAGAAAACATTAAAAAATTTCTTATTTGATGAGGTTAATTCAATTAAATCAAATACATTCATGAAGTATAATATCATGCACGCATGAATATTGTCTGAGGAATGTGATACAATCAAACAATAAATGTAGTTTCATGAGGAAATTTGAACCAAATATGATAAATTATCTCTCATATTATATGAATCATGTGATCCATATAGTATTCATGATATGAACTCCTAACAACTGAGTTACATTTCGGAATAAAATAGAATACATTCAAAAATACCATAATGATATGGTAATCAAAACTATAGAATATAAAGAGAACCATTGATTGAGTCATTACAATGGATTAAAATGTACATATAAGGTGGTGTGAAATACCCTCCTCATCACCAATAAATGTATAATCTTTTTACTGAGAAAGGTTCTATAATTTTTATTGATATATTGTTTCTATAAAATCAATATAACATAAATACAGTTTCATTTGGTGGACATCCATGAAACTCATCATGTGTGATGGGGGACTATAATTTTATCATTTATACATGTGTATTACTCCCATGGAAGCTTCATAATGAACCTATTTCATAAATTTATTCAATGTCACATGATTCCCTTACAATTTTACTCTACATTTATTGTGATGGAAAAAAATTATTATCATGTTTCATGTTTGAAAAAAGAATATCATCATTCTGGTTTTTCATCAATGGTCATGTACACCTGATTTCATGAATCGGTTATAGAGTTACATAATATTTCTGCACTAGAAGGTGTACAATGCGTGTCTGTATACTAGGTATGAAAAAAGAAACATAATTTAGACATATTATACCCACCACATAGGTTATGGAATTACATTTTTCATGAAATATTCATTCATATGACAACTTCCATGAGTAAGGAATGTGTGTTGTGTTGAGTGAAGCATGAAGGATGATAGTGTAATTTTCATGATCACATGAACATGTTACGAATCACAAAAAATATTTATACTGAATGTAAAATGGTTTTCACTGATAAAACAATATGAAATATGATTACTTTTGGATATGGGTTTTGAAAAGACGTTCATGCTTCATCTACGAAAATAATATTAAATGAATTATTTTAATTGATTTTTCAAATGTTCATTTAATTTGGAAAATAATATTTGAGATTGAGGTCGAGAAATTTTTTTACATAAAGAGTATCTATCAGAGAACATGATATATTATAGAAGTATTCAAGATGATGTTTATTAATAAATTAATCTTTTTCCATTCTAATAATGTTATTATGGGAATGTTGTATCTACTATTTATTAAAGATAACAAGGACAACATTCGTATAATAATGTGAATTCAATATCAGTTGAAGATATATGGTTATAAGAAAATGTTATTTCATTGATTAAAAAACAACTAGTGTAGTTGTAATATCTCAAACAATGTGGTGGTATGATCTCATTTAAATTTTGGTTCTAATAATTTAATTTTGAAAAATTAATTTTTATTAAGTGTGTGAGGATTTCATGAGGTTTTTCTATGTGTATGGAAATTAAATGAAGGGAAATTGAGAAATTCTATGCATGTTTAATGGTTAGCACACCGTTAGTGAAAACCATGCAAGGGAGAGATCCATAATATCCATCTTTGGATAGAGGTTTCTTTCACAATTGTTTAAAAAAATTTCAAACCATGTGAGCCTCCCAATGTAATTTTGTGGAATAATCCATTCTGGGAAGACAAAATCGCTTGGTTGGTGAACAATTTTCCAAACCATGCACATCATTAAAAATTGACAACAAACTATTACCCTACTTCAGGATTTTAATAACATCAATATATTTATTCCTATATTTATCTTTTATCATCCCTAGTGATGAACCAAAATTCTCCAAGATTACCCAGGGTGGATCTCCGTCCATTTTTGGTCATTTGGTGTGTATTGAGGTGCAGATCGATGGTCCAGGCGAGTCTAAACATTCTCTTCCAACAATTTGATGGATTAGGGTTCTTTATTCTTCTAATCATCTTCCAAATCCCTATAACCAACAATGTTCAATGGATTAATTCTTGGGAACTCGTAGGGTGTTCGAATCTGAGTCATGGGCCATGATTGGGAAGGTAGTTGTCTTTAGAAACTATGTATGTGGTCTACATGTTATATACTGTTGTTTTAAATTTTTATTGTTCTTATGTAGTTTTTATTTTCTTGTCCAATTGAATTTCATTTTTTAACATAGTAGTTATTGTTAGAATGGTTAGATAAATGACAAATTACAGCCCCTTAAATAATCATGGGATGCATTGAGTATGATTACACTAGTTTATGACACCCCAGGGGGTTGTGACCCATCCTAGAGGTTCTCATGCCAGGACTACCTCATGCCCGCCTCTGATAGGTGATGGGCTGAAGACTAGAACTATGCAGCTATATCCTGCAAATGGGAGGCATTTTTATAAGTACCTATAAAAATTACCACATATCCAATCCAAAAATGATGAAATGTTAAAATACCATGTAAACATTACATGCATACCATAAGATCCCAACCATAGAGTCTGAATAAAGGAAATGGGTACCTAAAGAGGGACATAATACAAGCTTACCAAAACTGAGAGTGTAATAGTGAAATCACAAATTCATAAAACTCATGTAGAGAAAATCCAACCTAATGGATACATGTATGAACATTGTATGAATTTATAGGAGAACACCATGAATTTCTGGTCTCTCTAAGAACCTCTGGTCCTGGTCCACCTAGAGCTCCATCAATGTGTCACATGTCTGCACCGGACATAACATGTGTGGGAAAATCCCATGATGGGTTGAGTAAAACAATACACAATATGACACCTATAAACCTCAATTTAAATTTTGAAAAGGAAAATATATAATGGAAAATAAAAATACGAAATACATGATATTCAATCATTGCACACATGTATATGATTGTACCACATACAACAAGGATATCCAAATATACTCAATACTAGAAACAATTTAAAGAGGTATGCAACATCCAATCAAAACCAGATGATTCTAGGTAAGGCTCACTCATTATGGGGGAACTCAACCCTTACTCCATGATATAACCGATAACACTAGCGAATATGTCCTCTAATTTGGGCCACACATAATGAGAAATAAACTAGTCAATGGTCATAATGTATAGAGAGGGGATCTATCATAATGAATACCACAATCAAATCTATATTACCCACAACATAAGTGGTAATTCTCAGAGAATACCAATAACCCTACCAATTTAGAACATAATTTAGGGGATCCTTCTTAGATAATTCAATAAACCAAATCGATACGACTAACTAGATGAAGTAAAAATTCCCTTCACTCAAAGGCCACTACATTTCCCATAAAACATCATCATGGGTGAAAAAATTCTCTATAGTCCTGAGGAATGATACAATAACTCTATAAAGAACAAATCCTATAAAGGGGACTACTATCATGTGAATTGATTGTAATGTTTTACTAAACCCTTGACAAAATGATCAATGGTAATCTCCCCAACCAATTTTAGGTCCAATCTAGAATACCATCAATCGATTTCAAATGGGACACCTCATTTCAAGGGTCTCAAATCCATAATAAATTAATCAAATGGACCTTATTTTTGAAATTTATGAAAATTTTAGTGAATAATTATGACTCGAGACCTGTCTGAGTGAAATCCAAACTGGCTCATCCTAAACTGTCCAAGCCCACAACGCCGCTGGAGTGGCCTAGTGTGCCCAGCCCGATCCTATTCGGTGGGGCGGCCCCCATCTCTGGTATGTTTACTTCCCTACCTCTTTATCCCATTCAATGGGGAAACACAGCATTCCATGTATATGACCACAACATCTAGTGCCTCCCACGCAACATGTGTGGTCACCGGCTACACATGAACCCCCAACTACATACGTGGATCCCCCTAATCCATGTCCCCAATCGCTCCCTATGACAACGTTGTAGAAATGGGTTCTAATTCATTCAACCCTAGATTGTGTTTTTCCTCTTCTTCTATATACCCAACCTAGAGCACCAATTTCCTCTCCCTCCGACTAGACCAGCCCCATCGTGCTATGCCCTTCCTTTTCCATCGACCATCTCATTGGAAACCCGCCTGGAGTAACAAAATATTCAACTCTGAGAGCCATGTGTGCCACTAAATTGGTCCATCATAAGCCACTACTTTGGAAAAAATGAACTATGCCTTCGTCAATTCGTATCCACAAAGTTGTAGTGTCTTCAGATCATCAAACATCAAGTGTTTCACCATGAATAAATGGTGACACAATAATCCTCTTATAAAATCATGATGATCATGAAGAACATTATGGGAGAATGAAATTTGAAGAACCCATAAAATGAGCCTTAGTGTTTTTTTAATTTCAGCATAAATACTTTATTTAAGAATAATCATGACGTATAATAATATATAATCAAATAACCCACCCAAATAAAATTACAGTAAGAATAACCCAACATTCTATACACACAATGAACAAATCAATCTGATGGTCAATGTATTCCCATTATTCATAAGGTTAATGAATGGAGATGAAAAAAATTTAAACACATACCATTATTTTATTTGGATTTCTCGTTTGTGATGAATGGTTAATGTTTCATCATCATTGGAGAGATCCGTCGAGAATGTTGTTCATTGATTGTCGATTTGTGACATCACCATTAGTTGAATTGGAGGTTTTCTAAATCAATCCCTAAAAATTATCCAATGCTCTTAGGGTTATGTGATTATTTTATAGATATATATATAAATATTCTTTTAAAGGAAATCATCATTATATACTAAAATAAATTATTTTGACTATATTTAATGATGAATACACCCTTCTTGGATTTTCCCTAGAAGACCCATGACGAATAATGTTATGTTACGCCTCAGAAAAATCCCCACATTACAAACTCAACAGTGGACTATGAATTTAAATTTGTGTCACTGTTAATGAATTATAATTATTTGATATTAAATAATATTTATGTTATGATTTTTTTATGTTGTGTCGAAAGTATATCCATCAAAGTTGACCTGCACCGAACAATTTTAGGTCTTTCTTATAATCAATATGATTCTATGAACATAAACATTCCTTATGATTTATTATTCGGGATCCCGTTTAAGAGTTATTACACATCTTCAGTATAACTACTCGGACACACTATTGATAACTGATCATTTTTCAATGAATTGTTCTGTGGACACATGAATTGGAATCATAGTGCATCTTAGTACATGGTATTGAAATTTTCCAAAATAATTTCTAACAATAATATTTGTAAATTCTAAGACATTAAAATAACCCTACCATAAGGATTTCAATCCAAAAAAAATCCATAAATAACGTTAATCAAAAAAAATAAATGTGCTGAGAATTATTTTAAGACTCCAACTCCCATGTTCTCTCCTAGAGATTCTTTTCATACCTCCGAACCCACACCAAAGGAATCAACCATTCATGAATTATCATGTCATATCGATCCTAGATTACTACATTGTATTTTTCATGATTCTCCCCATCCTCAATTTCCATCTTTCCCCAGTCAATGATGTGTGATTGGTCAAGAACGTACCTCCTAGGGTGATACATGTGCACGACGCCATGCACACGCTATAATAGCCGAGGTACATAATAGTGGTATATCACATCAGAAAAACTATATTGTATCGGGATGGGGCCAATGAACCATGGATATTGGTTCACCCCATCCAAATCTATGTAACCCCATTCTAGGTGAGACCTGAAGGAACACATTGTCTCCTTCCTCGAACATAAAAGGCATATGCCGCCTATAAGAATTAGACTTCTGATGGCTATTTGTAGCATTTATACACTCAATAATTATCTTCACTTTCATAGTATTATACCAATCCAACTCAAGGCCAATGATTCGTGACTCTCATGGATTAATCCATTAAAGCAGTGTCCCACAGGGCTTCTAATTAAATTCCTAGAATGGTAGAATCCAAATTGTGGGGTTAAAGCTATAGTTGTATGAAAAATCCACCAGTGTACATGAATGATTCATGTGAGATGTATAAGTTGTTAGAGAGAAATTTTTAACCTCTGATTAGTTCATTGTTTTTCACATTACTATTTACATGTTTTATATGAACTATATATTTGAATCAGATTCTAGTTAACTGTATTTTGAAATATTATTCTAAAATCAGGTTGAAGAAAATATAAAGGTATCATCTGAGACAATGAAAAGAAAAAATATAAGTATAGGAATAATTTTGATAAAGTTATCAATGACTGAATTTTATTATCAATAACATATTGTCAAACTATTTATCCATGATTCTTATGAATAATCTAGCTAATGATGTTTAGAGTGTGAGGAAATGTAATATATCAAAAAATTTGATGGATACTACTCTCGATTTGAATGATATATTAATAATATTTTTGATTAAATGATCTCAAATATATTTTTATAATTTTATTTTATTTTTTAGTAAATATCAAATAATGAATTAGAAATCAATCAAGAATAAGATTCACATGCAATGAAATTAAAATGGTTAAATTTTCCCATAGACCTCATTGATGGAATTAATTAATTATTCACTCTTTCAAATAAAGTATTTCCAATGATTGAAAAATAATTTCAATGGAATGGTTATGAAATCATTGTATGTAAACAAATTTTTGAGGAATTAATATATTTACTTGAAACAATGTAAATTTTTTTCATAAATGCCAATTATGCTCAACTAGAAGAAAAATCATGTATGTTTAAATAGTATGATATTAGTGGATGAAAAAAAAAAGAGTCGAAAAGAGTATATTAATAAAATACATTCTATAATTGAATCACACAATTCTACCAATAATGTCATAGAATCCCAATTAGATGCTAAGGGTATAAGAATAAAATACCCTGACCTCTCTATGAATTAAATTAGTAGACAACATGAAGATTCATTTAATAAAATGAAATATCAGTAATAATGTAGGATGATATGAGATGATAATGATATATTTTACATCACCATTAAATTTCATGATTTTGATATTTAATAGATTAATTTTATGGTGATACATTCGATAACATTTCATGTTTCTAAGAAGAATAATTCATCCACCCAAACATATAAAAATACTCAACCATTAAAAGGAATATCGCTATACCAAATACTGATGAGGGTCAAGTCTCCTAAAAAACTCTTAGTTGTAAAATATTAACTCTATATTATCTACAGATCGACCGTACACATGCTCATGGAGGATGGAAACTCATATCCTAGTTAATTCTCTTTTTACTAATGTAGTGTCATCTTCTAGTGTAGGTTTAAAGATAAAATCTGTGAAGATATTGGTTGATATAAATGTTGATAAATCCAACAAAAAATCAAAGGTTTATACAAAAAATATGAAGGAAAATAAATACGTATTTTATAATCTATGGAATGAAAAGAAAATCTTGAAAAAACATGGTTCTAAATCTAGTTATACTAGTACATCCAATTTTTTTTTCATATAATACTAGTGTTTTTGGAAATATGTTCTCTTAGACATTGAATTATAGAATATTTTTTCAGAATATTAAATTTAATGATTTCATAAATTATGGGGGAGTATATGAAAAGAAATGAAAAAATATGTAAAACTAAAGAAGGATACATAGATGAAGAAGAATCATTCAATCAACAATAGATTCGGTTGTCTTAAAAAATTATGTTATAATTTTTATATATGTGATATTAATTATTATAACAGATGAAAAATTCCAACCATCAACTATTAATATATTTATGAGAATAAATGAACATAAAAAATGTATAAGTAATGAACAAAAGATGAACAATATACCTACGAAATCATGTAAAAGAATGTAGTCATGAAAAATATAATGTTAGATTATCCAAAGAAAAATTATAAGATAGAATCAATTCCTATCATATATAGGATGAAAATATGATTATACCATGAAAATATAGTTCATAACATGGACCACAACATTATTTCAATGTAAATTATTATAATAAAGGTAAAAATATGAAGAGAGACAATTTAGTAGAAAACCATGATGAAAGGACTGAGTGAAGACATTCCTGAAGAAGACAGTGATATGTTACCAAATAATGGTAACTTAAGAACACAGATGATTCCATGTGGATACGCTGATATTGAATTTGTTTAGAAGGAGTTCTTAATAATATTCCATAATCAATTCTATGATTCAAATGAAAATTTGAAAACAATGGATGTAACACTATCTAGAAAAAATGAAAATGGAAAAAAATTATTCCACAAGATGATGTCTAATTTATGGAGATGTTCTAAAAAATGACAACTCATTTGTCTCACATAATTTTTTTGGAATGTGAAAACAATTTGGAAATATTAGAAATAATTTTATAACAATTTATTATTTCTACAAGAGATGGGAATGATTCGAAAACAAGAACCAGGGGAAGGTACATCGCAATTTTCAAAAGTGAGGGTAAACAATATGCATAATATCATGGTGAATGGATGTAATATTACCTTGCTATTAATGAAAAATCAAAATTTGATATAAAAATGAAACAAAAACATTAAGAGTTCAAACCTATTTAGATCTACTAGAAGATAATTATTTTGGTTGAGTTGAAATTCTGAAGCATGTTCTACATATTAAGAATCTCACATGTGTTCCATGTTATTCACTTATTTTTTTAGTACTAGTGTTTAAATTTTATGTATTTTTTGTTATGTTAATTCTAAAAAAGTTAAATGAGTGATTATAGTGTAAAATAGAATATTTCAATGACTATTGATGATATAAAAAAATTATGAATTATTCGACAATGGTTTGTTATAAATCTTAACATCTTGAAAAGTATCTGATGAAATTTTCCACAATTTAAATTTGATTTCAGTTCACCACTAGATAGGTATGTTAAATAAAAAAGATTATATCAGAGATTATTTCATGATTATTTATAAATTCACCTCATCTCCATAGAATTTGATGATTTGGGTATGCTAATTAGACTTCATTCTCTTAGATTGATTATATCAAAGTTGCCCGTCAAAGAGGAGTTTTGGTTGATGAACATGATCATTAAAGGTGGTATTTAAATAATATTTCGCATTAAATTTCATATGTGAACATTGTGTTGTACAAGAAAAAATATAAATTGATTATTTTCTTATAAATACCCTTTATAAGAAATAAATATGTTACGAAAATGATATGAAACGAATGAATGATTAGGGGTGTCAAAAACAACCCTTGTTGTATCCCAATTTGTTTCCACATTAGGTTATCCCATATAGACATAGAGTTAACTATTTAAGGCTTATGGTTATATAAAATGTTTGTATCCAACATTTTATTCTAAAAATAATAATTTTTTATATATGATTTAATTGGTTTAATATAACCCTTTATTTTTACTTTTAATTTGTCATCAATAAGGGGAATATTCGACAATGTCATTAAGTAAATGGTGTTAAAATTTTATTCGAAGGGGGAAATTGAAATGAATGTGTGGGTTGTTGATGAAAAGGGTTTTATTTCTTTTAAATCAATAAGAAGGAATAAAATTCCAATATATGATAAAATATTTTATGAATATTAATTTATCATGTAATGAGAATTTAGGAAGGAGTTTTAGATATATTCATGAAAATGGTGATGATTCATGGGGAATGGTTATGGACTCATTGGATGTAATTTTGTATGAAAATTTAACATGGTTGGTGGTGATTACTCAAGAATTATTATAGATAAAACTAATAGAATGTGATGTCAGGCTAGGAAAATTATCCCTATAAATTTGACGACTTATATTAATGATCTTAAATTTCAATGGAATGTCATAAGTAAGAAACATGTGACTAAATAATTGTTTTTAGGTTTAAATAAGTCAATGTAATATGAATTTCATATTTCATCAAGTGAAGAATAATTGATGATTGTTTAATTGAAGGCCTTGAAATATATAAATATATATTTTTTTCATGATGATTATGAGAGGAATAGAATATTTTTTAGATTTATCATCATTTAGGATGTATTTTTATTTCATTCATATGATACATTGATTTTTCTAACTTTAGAATTCGTCCTGACATTAAAAAATGCTAACCAAAGGGATAACCTTGGAAGGCTTGACCAAGAATCTTGTGCAACCGAAAGTGGTCGTCATGCCCATCGGATCCCGCCAAAGGCCATACAGAGTGAGTTATGTGTGTAGGTAGTAGTATCACCTCCTCAGGATCATGAATAAATCATAGTTTATATTTAATGTGAGTTTTCTGTGGAGTCGGTGTGCCATTTGAACAAACCTCATGTCCGCTGTGGTGCATGTGTGAACCAATGATGATCCTCAGTTGGTTGCTCGAGGAATGTATTCCATTAATGGTCTAATAAAAATCATCGATGTTTGGATGAATAAGTGATATTGGATGTGCCGCATGTCACATTTTTCCGCAATATTTAAAATGAGGGATGGAAAACATTCCACATGATGAGACCAAGCCCACCTGTCCATTTGGGAAATGATGTTCTTTTTCTTCACCATCCTCCCTAAGGATCTCTATATCACCAGAGATCATGAGGATATCCCAAATTCTGAGAAACCATCTACCATTGAAATCCATATCAATCAATTGTAGTTTATTCCATTGAATTTAAGGCATGTGATAATTCAAATTTATTTCATTCCTGCACAGATTTAGAAGAATGTGAAATAGACATTAAACATATGATGTTACAGGCGGCCATTTGAGTAGGGGATGATCATTGAGATATCAGATGAGATGAATCATGTGATCCTCATTGTAATGATTTTAGTATCTCACTAGAAAAAAATATGACGAGAGAATATGTTTTTTGCATACTCTTGAATAAACTCGAACGAATTAGGATTTCCATACACAACATAAAAGGGTACCATTGAATGATTCATCAATGATACATGAAATATATATCTAAATATATGTCATGAACTACCATCATAACCTATATTAGAGTATTACATTATGTGAAAATTTTGAATCCAATTGTGTGAGAGATAATGTTTCAATAAAAATAGATCACTGCACTGCGAACAATATCCTTGCAAATCAATTTACATTAAATAGGAGAACATCATGATCCTTATTGGCTTGGGACTAACACACATGAATTCTTTTCAAAGAACATTCTCCATGAATCCATTTTTAATCCACATAATACCCTTAATTATTTCCATCCAGCTATTCATGAAAAAAATAATAGTACATAAGATGCACATGTCGATGTAATATATTTCATCAAGAGTTGATCATTAATGAAACATGGAACATGAATTCATGAAAAGGTTATATAATGATTTATTTACATATAAATACTGTGTACATTATTTTTGTGCATACAATGTGTGAAATATGAATCAATATGTGGATATAGTATACACACCCCACTAACAATGGACTTGCATAGTGCTTGAAATATTCATTAATATGATATCATTAATATACGAGATTTATGTGTAATTTTATGAGAATTTTCAAATAATAAAGGGGATAGATCATTAGAAATATTAATCTTTAAAAATAACAAAAAATATTTAACACAATCCTAATAATGAAGGGAACCCTTAAAAATAGTAAATATAATTTTTTTGCTATGATTATCTTGTAAATTTCATGAAATAACATTTCCATAATAATAATTGAATAAAATTATCAGATATTGTGAATGATTGATTAATTGAATAAAATATAATTTTATATTTATGATGGGAACATCATTTTCTGAAATAGTATCTATCCAAGAACTGGTTATAATGAATAATAATTCAATATGTAGTATATTGAAAAATTTTGTAGTTTTTATTATGAAAAATAAATGATCTGGATATTTATTCTTCCACTTAAAAAAATTATAAATACAATTATTATATAATAAAGATGATTTAGTAGAATTAAATGACCTAATGATAAAGAAAATAATCATGCAGTTGATGAAAATGCATCCTGTGAATTACATATATATTGTTCATAAGATTATTTAACATCGTTGAATAACTGGTGGTGTTAGCATAAACAACACCATTAAAGAATGGTGATACCAAAATAAAGAACAAATCTAACATGGTAACATTTTTCTACTTTCAAAATAATCATTTTTCCAATACTAGAAATTTGGTGTCACTACAATGAATTACTTATATGAATTTTTTTTACAAAACCACATGTTGATCCTAGAAATGAGTAGGTAATTATACCCATCCTTATAAAAATATCTGTATAGTGTTTTTCATTTATTATCTAAATTGAATATTTATTTTTTTATAAAAATCCAATAATATATTCATTCCTCATAAATGGAGATGAAGTTTGTTATTTAGAATGAAAAATTTAAAAAAAATTAGATTTAATAAAAGTTGGGAATATTGATTCACCTCCCTCCACCATTAGGGTACCTTCTTGATCCATTTGAGCAATAAATAAGTACATATAATTATATTTAGTATATTAGGATCATATCAAAAAAATATACATAAATTCTATACATAAGGATCTTTGAAAAATGGAAATGTTACCCATGTGTTTGTAAGACCTACAGTTTCTAGAATCATATCATACTTCATTATTAAAAACAATATTTCATATTGGTAACAAAACTATAATTGATATATATATATATATATATATATCATAATTTTGAGATTAATATTATTCAGTAGACAGAACAATATAATATGTGAACAAATGGGATATTTCCGAGAAAAACAGCCATGTGAATGAAATGAAATTAACATCTTGAACAATGAAAATAGCGATTGATTTGAAATAAATGGGTGATTCGACATTATAAAATGATCATATATGATATTATAAATATTATTATGTTTCTATTATAGGTTAATAACATGTTTTGAACCACTACACATGTGTTTAAATATGGTTGTACTAAAATTATATATGAGGTAAGGGATTTATTAAGATAACTTACATTCATTTGATAAATATTATTCATCATTTATTTTGTCATTATATTATTATGTTTGAAGTAAAATTTTAAAATATTATATTTTATTTCATCTTTTTTTAATTTTATTTACATCTAATATAAATAATCAATTCATTGATACATTTTACTTTCATTTTTTATCTATGTATGGGTTTATTTCGCAATCTCAATATAATAGAGATTGTTTATTATTGAATATCATTTGAAGAAAATTATTTTATAATTTACTAATAATCCCATTATTATTTATTCCCACTTATTTATTCTTGATATATTCATGTAATAATACCCTTTTTTATTATATTTTTTATTGAAATTGATTGATATTTTTTTAATAAACAATTCAGTCATTTATCTCCTCTTTCGTAATTATGTTTTCAAGCTAAAAATGAATCCTATAAATTATTTAAAAAATTATTTATGAATTTAAAATTGTTTAATTATATTAAAAATTAATCCTTTTATATTGTAACAATTTCTAAAATAAATTTCATTTGAAATTTTTCGAAAAATATTAATTTTTATCCTTTTACATTGCAAAAATATTGTTTGTTTTCACTTATAATTCATGTACAAAATTTCCTTCTCATGTGATAAAAATTTATTCGAATAATACTTATAAATATTAAAATTTTATTTTTAATCAATATTTTTTATTATACTCTATAAACTCATAGTTTCAAAAATATAAATTTAATGAAAATGATGTTCAAAAATGTTTATATATTAAAAAGTGAAATTAATAATAAAAAGAATATTTTCCATAAGAATGTTTTAATGATTTTTTTATTATACTTCTAATTTTATATGAAAAAACAAATTATTAATACTCAAATTGAAATATGATTTGTTTATATTATAGTTATTATTTTTCTGGTATGTTAATCATCATTTTTAATGGAATGTATAGATATTCACTTTTTCAATTCATTTCTTATAGTCATTAATATTACATTAAATTATTCACATTCTCATGGACATTAAATTTTACAAAATATCCATATTAATTCTAATGTATATTTTTATATCTTAAAAGTTATTTCACATCTATATATGGTGTTAAAATGTTAATTTAATTTTATTATCTATAGAAATATTAAAAAAAATTATTTCCTTAATCAATACAGATATGTGAGGATAGGGTACACTTTTCATCAGAAAATTTTATAATTCCCTATATCTAGAATTATATGAACATACTGTAACATCCCGTTATGTTTTAAGTTATTTTGATGTCTCTAAGTGCCTCTGTTTTGGAGTAGTGACTTAGGTGTACGTTTGAGTGAAATTTTAAGTAAAACAAAAAGGCAATGGCTTGTTCACGGTCAGCGCAGGGTTTGATAAACCATGCGATCAAACCATGCCAGCCTAGCAGCACTGGACAGTGGGGTACGCACAGTATGCGCATGGTTTGGTAAACCGTGTGATGAAACCATGTGGACCAGAAACCATGGATAGTGAGATCTGCACGGTGTGCGCACGGTTTGACAAACAGTGTGGTCAAACCGTGTGTTCACATAAAAATTAGATCCATAAATTGTGGATCTTAGCCGTTAAACCTCTAAATTCTTTTTTTTCTCCTAAGTGTCCCTAACTCAGGATTTGTCTTCTCCTGGGGTCATAGAAGGTTATACCTTTGTTCGAGAGGCGATCCAAAGGCTCCTCTTGGTGAATCGAAGTGGAATTTTCAAGGTATGTGATCGTTCTTCTTCATTCTTGATTGGTTTCATAGATCTATATTGATCTACTTCCCCTATTCCCTTGATTTCTTATATCTACGACCTTTATGGGTAGATATAAGTGTGCAAATGCCAAAATTATGAGTTTTGGTCTTGTATTTTCTAGGTGAAGGGATCTAGGATGGGTTTCTGGAGAATCAACCAGGATTCTTGAGTGTTCTTCAACTGTTGTGGTTTTAGTCAAAAAATTCAACGTAGGTGGTTCCGTCCCGACATGCCGAATTGATTATCTTCATTGTATGATTTATTTTAATTGTTGATTTTATTCAATTCCTTTGAATTGAGATATTTGAATTGGTTTTGGCATGAGAATTTGGAAAACCCCCAATTCTGTTGAATTGGGGGGGTGTGTGTGTTTATGGAAAATGGATAATTTAAATTGTGGAATTTAACTTATGTATTTGATGGTAATGATTTCATTTGAATTATTGATTTCAATTGTGGAAATAAATTTTGAATGATGGATTTGGTTTTTAATGGATTTGAAACCGGTGAAAATGGTATAAAATGATTTAATAGAAACTCATTCGTTTTATCTTGCAAAAATAGAATGTTTTTTAATAAAACCTGTTGTGGTTTAAAATGGGATGGAATTGGAACATTGAAATGGAAGAATGGGATTGATCATATTTTAAGCATTATTAAAATAGTTCACCCATCATTTAAGAGTTCATGCTAGACATAGGTAGTAAGTGAGTTATTTGGATACACTCTACGATACGACAACGTTCTAAAACATACATGCGGTGGGTCACATCCCCGATGGGTTGGTGATGAGTCTCCTTTGGCCAGTGTCATAGAGATGTGTGTATACACATTTTTCTGAGTTCACATAGAGAGGGCGGAATCTCATAACTGATTAATACTATCATATCTTTTGGAAGATGATCATGTTGCTCACCTAAATATTTATATGTGATGTATAAATGTTTTCCAATGCTTTTGAACTGCTTTACATTCCTGTTGATTTTATGTAAACTATTTTATGTAACTATTTTTATTTAATCCATTTGTCTTAAAAGTATTTCATCATTGTGAAACCTTTCTTGGTGAACTTTCCTTTACATGAAAATGTATAACATGATTTGTTAAAAAATTATTTCCAATTTCCAAACCTGTTTACTTTAAAATTTAATGTTTATCTTTGGATATTGTTTATTTCGAATCTGTTATGGAATATCTGGTGGTATCCTATAGGGCTTAGGCTCAAACCCTACTTTTTCCTTCAGGTGTTTCCAGACCTCCTTCTTCTAGGTTCATGTAAGGGGAAAGGATCACATGGAGGTTGATCCAGCGGGTGAGTTTTCAACGTGGTCAATTGTGTCCTTGGGGACATTGGGGTGGTTTTCTTGTTTTATGTTCTTAGGTTGTAGTACTTTTGGTTTTCTGTGCCCCTTTGTTTTCAGGTGCAATGCTCCCAGTGGAGTTTCATTGTTATGCATACTGTTTGTTTCACTCTTTCTTCCGTGTCCTTGTGGCAAATTCATTCGCACTTGTATGTTATACGATGCTAGGTGATACTCACCGACCCGTGGGGATCTGGAACACCCTTTGGGCTATGTTAGGGCCATCTCATTTATCGGGTTACCAGGGTACCCAGTC
Organism: Viscum album; assembly: GCA_963277665.1. Classification (NCBI taxonomy): domain Eukaryota; kingdom Viridiplantae; phylum Streptophyta; class Magnoliopsida; order Santalales; family Viscaceae; genus Viscum; species Viscum album. The sequence goes on from OY728141.1 coordinate 1,901,781,890, forward strand.
CGGTTCGGGAGAAATTTGTATCAAAGGGAGGTTTTTTGAACATCTTTCCTTGATGACAGTTTGCATTTTAGTTTCCTTGTTAGGACGTAGGAGGTATATGTGATTGAGTTCCTGGCCATCTCTCACCGTAATGAACATTATGTCACCAGGGGTAGTTAGGGATATATGACATGTGAATTAGTTATAGTATTTTCCCTGTTTTTATTTGGATAGAGTGGAATCCAAATCTTGTTTATTCCTTATTTTAAAAGTAGTTTTAACTGTTACCTGGCTGGTGTCTTAATTTCTATCTTTTCTGGTGTTATGTAGCATCATGCCTCCGAAAAGATGTGGGATTGAGATCCAAAAAGTGGCGGTTGCTGAACCTCAGCAAGCGAGACCTATTGTGGATCTGAGTCTGGTTGAGGTGATCGTTCACATTGTCCAAGCTCTAGGACAGGCACCAACTCCAGTTATTGTTCAGACTCGAACTTTATATCCTCAAGGTGATATTATCTGAAGTTATTCTAAAGAGTTCCTATGACAGAAGCCACCAGTTTTCAAAGGCTCCACTGACCCTCAACATGATGAGGAATGGCTGAGTAAGATTGATCGTCTGTTTGGGTTCTTGGAGACACCAGAAGTGATCGAGGTTATGTGTTCCACCTTCGTGCTGGAGGGACCATGTAGGAGATGGTGGGACACGATGGTGATGGCAGGAAAAAACAAGGGTCTGGAGTGGAAATTCTTTAGGGTTCTTTTCACTGATCATTCCAATCCATAATCAATGGTGTTGGCCAAGGCTTTGGAGTTTTTCAAGCTTGAGGAGGCCAACAAAACCATGACTGAGTACTCAAATCTCTTTTCTGAATTGGTACAGTTTTCTCCTGAAATTATATCTAATGAGAGGATGAAGGCTTGACGATTTGAGTTGGGGATTTGATCCGATATTCGATCTGAAGTTTTCTTATTGAATATTCCCACTTATACTAATGTGTTGGTTATGGAGATGATGGTTGAGATGGATTGGGAAGGAATTCCAGGGTTGGAGGATGTTCCTTTTCCCTCTAGTGGCAGTGTTGGTTCCTTTAATGTAAAATAGAATAGCAATGTTTCTCGTGGTGGTTCTCAACAATAGTGTCACTCCAGACCACCGCTAGCACCATGAGGGGCTTCCCTGACTCGCTATAAGTGTTGGATTCCATGAAATTCTAAGAGGGTTTGCACTGAAGCACCTAAGAACTATAGCTCCTGTGGATGTTTAGGGCACCTACAGTGATTCTTTCATCACTTCTCCACTCCACATAATGTAAAAATTTCATCAGCACCTCCAGAAAGTGCGGGGAAATCAAATTATTCACATGTTAAAATGTTCCATCTATAGGTATCATGAACAAAGATTCTTCATGCAGTGGAAGAATCGCCAGTGGTAGCTGAAGTAGGTCCTGTGACTGTGAGAGGTACCATCACTATAGCTTCATCCATAGTGACATAACTTTTTGATACTGGTGCATCTCACTCTTTTATTTCAACTCATATTTTTAATCTACTTAATATACCTATGGATATTTTGGCTTGTGAGAAGGATATTACTACACCTCTTGGTACGGTGAGAGAGAAGGGTCTCTTTAGTCCTTCTTGAGTTTTCATTCTATCAGGTGTCAGGCTTGTTTGGGACTATTTGGTTCTTAACATGAAATATTTTGATGCCATATTTGGGATGGATTGGCTCATCCCCAATAAAGCCAAGATTGATTGTCACCTCTGACGAGGCTACCTTACTACACCCAGTGGTGTGCCTCTTTATTTCAAGGATAATGGGACCCCCGGTCAGGCAAAGCCAGACCATCTTATCCGGGGCTGGGGAAAATTATATCAGTGATTTCTTTTGATCTGGAGAAAGATCCAATGAGTGGTGATCTTCCTCTAGTCATTGATGTGTTTCTGGACGTGTTTCCTTCTGACTTATCTGGTATGACACCAGTAAGGGAGATCGATTTTTCAACTATGTTAATGATTGGTACTCATCTGGTTTCTATGCCTTATTACCAAATGGATCCAGATGAATTAAAAGAACTGAAGTCTCATTTGAAAAATCTTCTTGAGAAATGTTTTATATGCCCGAGTTTGTCACCTTGGGAAGCACTAGTTCTCTTCGCCTTGAAGGCTGATGAATCTCTGTGCTTAGTGTTTATTATCAAAAGCTCAATCGAGTTACGATAAAGAACAAGTATCTGTTACAACGAATTGATGATTTTTTTGACCAATAGAAAGGGGAAAAGTGGTTTTCAAAAATTGATCTTAGTTCTGGTTACCATTTGTTGAGGATAAAGGAATATGACATTCAGTAAACCGCCTTTCGAAGTAGGTATAGCCATTATGAGTACTTTGTCATTCCCTTCAGCCTAACAAATTCTTCTGCAGTTTTCATGGCCTTGATGAATCATGTTTTCCATGAGTATCTGGATACATTTTTGGTTTTATTTGTTCATGACATCCTTGTATACTCCATGTCTAAGGAGGATCATGTGCTTCATCTGAGAACAGTTCTGGGTCTTTTAAGAAATCGCCCTCTTTATGCCAATCTTTCAATGTGTGATTTTTGGATCTGGGAAGTGAAATTCTTGGGACATGTGTTGTTAGAGCAAGGAATATCAGCTGATCCTTAGAATTTGATGTCTGATATGACATGTGAACCACCACAGAATTTTTCCATGATTCATAGATTATTGGGCTTAGCAGGATATTATTATATTTTTGTGAAAGAATTATCAAAGTTAGCTTCTCCAATGACTGCTCTGACTCGAAAGGGATTGAAGTTTTCATGGAATGAAAAATGTCAGAGTTATTTTGTTGAGATAAAGCGTCTTTTGACTATTGGACCGTTGTTAACTCATCCTAAGGCTGGGGAAGGTTATGTGGTCTTCTTTGAGGCATCAGGTTCAGGATTGGGATGTGTCCTTATGCAAGGTAAACATGTTGGTGCCTATGGGTCTCGTTAGTTTAAGCCTCCTGAGAAGAAGTATCATACCCATGAACTTGAACTTACAGCTGTAATTCACTCACTTATGTGTTGGAGAAATTATCTATATGGATAATGTATTACTGTATATTTAGACCACAAAATCTTGAGTTATATATTCTCTCAAAAAGAATTAAATCTTTGCCAAAGGCATTGGGTGGTGTACCTGTAATATTTCAAATTTTAAATTGCCTACACCCTAGGGAAAGGGAATTTAGTTGTAGATTAATTAAGTAGGAAACATCTATCACATGCTGTGAAAGAATCTTCAGAAGAGTGGAGTTCGATGGCTCTTTTTTCTTAGTAGCCTATTGGAGTTCATTGGAAGTGGAATGAAGTTTCTTTAGCAAGTGTTCAGTTGACTTCTTCTCTTCTCGAGTTAATTATTCAGGAAAAACAACTGGATGATGAATTTAGTTGCAATAGGGACTCACTTTATGGTGGGGATACCGACACCTTGTGGTAGTTCTCCGAAGATGGTGTTTTGTGTTATCAAAACCTTTATGTTGTTCCATTATTGGAAAGGAAGGATGTGATGAGGGATTTCCATAAATCTCAGTGGGCTATGCACCCGGTGACCATGAAGATTTTCTATGATATGCGGCGACTGTTCTGGTGGCCAGGTATGAGAAAATACATTGCTATGTTTGTATCTCGTTGCTATACATTCCAGCAGGTGAAAGCTGAGCACTAGAAACCTTCGAGTTTGTTTCCACCACTTATATTCCTTACATAGAAGTGGGATGAAATCTCAATGGACATTGTGTTTGGATTACCTCAAACCCAGAGGAAGAAGAATGCAATATGGGTTTTTATCGACAGATTGACCATGTCCACTCACATTATATGTATTAGAGATACAACAAGAGAGGAGGAGTTGGGAAATATCTATGTGAAATTTTTTTCCGTTTGCACGGAGTTTCTTCTGCAATAGTCTCTGATAGAGATCCTCATTTTACTTATCTCTTTTGGAGAGGACATCAGGAGGTACTAGGATCTCAGGTCCATTTGAGCACGACCTACCATCCACAGTCAGATGGCCAGACAGAGATAGCTATTCAGATTCTCGAGGATATGCTCTGCGATTGTGTTCTCTGCTTTGGTGGATCTCGGGATGATCATCTATGGTTAGCTGATTTTTCATATAAGAAAAGTTATCAATATAAAATTAAAATATCTCATTTAGAGGCATTGTATGGTCGTCCGTGTTAATATCCATTATGTTGGTCGGAGATTGGTGAACGTTTTTCGGTAGGACCGAGTTTGGTCCAACAGACGACAACTATGATTCAGTTGATTTGTTAGAGAATGATTACAACACAAATTCGGTGCATGTATTATGTTTACCATTGTCGTAGACATTTAGAGTTCTCAGTTGGTTCCTAGGTGTTCTTAAATGTTTCACCCCGTTTAGGAAATCGATGGCTTGTGAGGCAAGGGTAGCTTTCTCCTCGTTTTGTGTGACCTATCAAGGTTGTTGGTGTTGTGGGAAAAGTTCCTTACCCTCTAGCTCTACCACCACAGCTAATGTCGATACATAACGTGTTCCATTTATCGCAGCTGTGGAATTACCTCTCCAATCTATCTCATGTTGTGAGATGGGGTGATCTTGAAATTGAACCTGATTTATCTATGACTGAACGACCTGTCAGGATTGTTGATTCTGAGACCAAGGTACTTCATGGGAGAACAATACCTCTGGTCCATAAACATTGGCAGCATGTTTCATATTCTCATGAGATGTGGGAAAGAGAGGTACTAATGTGAAAGAAGTGGCCTCATCTTTTTGGCGTGGAGGTTTCATCATAGGCTTTCTGGGGACAAAAAGGTCTTATAGTGGGATGGTTGTAACATCGCGTTACGTTTTAAGGTACTTTTAATGTCTCTAACTTCCTTTGTTTTGGATTAGTGACTTGGGGGTTCGTTTGGGTGAAATTTTAAGTAAAACAAAAAGGTAATGGCTTGGGCATGGTTTAGTAAACTCTGCGATCAAACCATGCCAACCCAGCAGCAGTGGACAGTGGGGTACGCACGATGTGTGCACGGTTTGGTAAACCGTGTCACTAAACCATTCGGACCAGCAACCTTGGACAGTGGGATCCACACGGTGTGTGCACGGTTTGACAAACCGTGCTGACAAACCATGTGGTCAATTAAAAATTATATCCTTAAATTGCGGATCTCCACTGTTTTGCCTCTAAATTCTACGTTTTTTCTTTTAATTGGCCCCAACATGGGATTTCTCTTCTCATGGGGTTATATAAGTTTCTCCCATTGTTATAGAGGCGATCCAACGACACTTCTTGGAGAATCAAACTAGGATTCTCATGGTATGTGATTGTTCTTCTTCTTTCTTGATCGGTTTCTTAGATCAACATAGATCTACTCCCCCTCTTCTGCTGATTTCTTATAAATAAACCTATTATGGGTAGATCTAAGCTTGAAAATACCAAAATTATGAGTTTTGGTCTTGGTCTTTCTAGGGTAAGGGACCTAGGAAGGATTCTTGGAGAATCAACCAAGATTCTTGAGTGTTCTTCGACTATTTTGGTTTTAGTCAAAACTTTTGACGTAGGTGGTTCCATCCCGACTTGCCGAATCGATTATCTTCATTGCTTGATTTATTTCACTTGTTGATTTAAATTAAATTCCTTTCAATTGAGATATTTGAATTGGTTTCGGCATGAGAATTTGGAAAAACCCACAATTACATTGATTTAGGGTGTGTGTGTGTTTATGGAAATTGGATAATTTAAATTGTGGAATTTATGTTATGTATTTGATGGAAATGTTTTCAATTGAATTGATGATTTCAATTGTGGAAATAAATTGTGAAATTATGGAACTATTTTTGAATAGATTTCATACAGGTGAAAATTGCATAAAATGTTTTGATAAAAATTCATTGGTTTTATCTTTCGAAAAAGGCATGTTTTTGAATAAAACATGTTGTGGTTTTAAATGGAATGGATTTGGCACATTGAAATGGAAAAATTAGATTGATCATATTTTAAGCATTCTTAAAATAGTGCTCCCATCATGTAAGAGTTCATGAAAGCCTTAGGTAGTTAGTGAGTTATTTTGAAACACTCTAGGATACGACAACGTTTAAAAACATACTTGTGGCAGGTCACATCCCCGATGGGTTGGTGATGAGTCTTCTTTGGCCAGTGTCATAGGGATGTGTGTATAAAATTTTTGCAAAGTTCACATAGAGAGTGCGTAATACCATAACTAATTAATACTATCGTACCTTTTGGTAGATGACCATGTTGCTCGCCTAAATATTTTTATGTGATGTATAAATGATTTCCAATGCTTCTGAACTGCTTTACATCCCTGCTGATTTTACATAAACTATTTTATGTAATGGGTTTTATTTAATCCATTGTCCTAAAAGTAGTTAATCATTGTAAAAGCATGCTTGGTGAACTTTACTGTTCTTGAAAATTTATATCATGATTTGTTAAATTTGGCTTTCCTATTTCCAAACCTATTTAATTTAGAATTTAAAGTTTTTCTTTGGATAATCATAATTTGGCATCTGTTATGGAATCTCTGATGGTATCCTTCTGGGCTTAGGCTCAAACCCTACATTTTCCTTCGGGTGTTTATAGACCACCATCTTCCAGTTTCATGTAAGGGGAAAGGTTCACTTGGAGGTGGATCCAGCTGTTGTGTTTTCAACGTGCTGAGTTGTGTTCTTCTGGACTTTGGGGTGGTTTTACTGTTTTAAGTACTTGGGATGTAGTACATTGGGCTTTCTGTGCTCTTTGGTTTCGGGTGCAATGCTCCCAGTGGAGTTTCTTTGTTATCCATACTGTTTGTTTAACTCTTTCTTCCACGTCCTTGTAGAAAATCCATTCCCACTTGTATGTTGTATGATGCCAGGTGCTAGTTACTGACCCACGGGGATCAGGAACGCCCTTCGGGCTATGTTAGGGCTGGCTCGGTTATCGGGTTACCAGGGTACCCGGGCCGGTTCGTGTCACATACAGTGATTGGTGGGGATTAGTTTTATATAGACTCATCGTTCCTCATTATGTACCATTTTTCAAATGTAGAAATCTCAAATAAAATAGGTTTTTACCTTTTGTTATAAACAATATTTTTTATATTCATTATAAAATAGTTATCATGATGTAAAATATCATGACTACTAGTAATAATGAATTTACATCATTATGAATTTAGTTATTGTTGTAGATAATATTTTCACAATGAAATTATCTTTGTATGCATTTCACTTTCAGATTTCTTATTAATTGTCATGTGTGTAAATTCAGTAATATTTCTATTTTGATTATGCTTTAGAAAATTATGACAGTCATGTTATTGATTTTGTGACATGTGTCTTAATTCATTCAAATTACCATATTGATTATTCAATTCCACTTATTTAAATGTAATGTTTATTAATTATTTATAATTACATATTTATTATGATCATGGATTCACGATAGCTTTTATTTTACTCACCTATACATTGGATTTGATCTCAAACATATTTTTCTTCCATTTCCAGTAATCCATAAAAAGTTCTATGAAAGACATGAATGAACATAATATAGATAATAATGATTTTATTAGAATAATATCATGTTGTATTTTCTATCACATAATGTAATATAAGAATCATTTATATATCTTTTTTACAAGGACTACTAAACCATTTAGTCCCTTTATATGTGATTCTGTCTATATAATAAACAAAATTAATTAAAGAACTAGGTCCAAGTCATTATGGTCAGAGTCACAAGATTTTGTGTAACTTGATATTTTGTAGAAATCATGGAACCTATATTTTGGAACACAATAATTATATGACCAAAACACTACTATCTAATTTGAGGATTAGTATATAAAAACATCATAATGTTTTTATAAATATTAAATTAAGTAATTTTTCATTAAAATAAATCAATTTCGAGATATTAAATGTGGACAAGGTTTTAACAATGATGTAATTCAGTGTAAAAATCTAAATGGTATGAATTTTTCTTTACCATGTCATCCTCGAGTGTATGGAAATACGCATTACTTCCCAACTGGGTAGGAACACTACGTGGAAATGTATATGATAATTCACATTCATGTTTCTAGTAATTATAAAAGATTTTAATATTTTATGATACTTATTAGCTTATTATAAACATAATGTGTCATATGTTTTAAAATAAAAAATCTCAAAGGAATATAATAATTCATTCTATGTTGAATGGAAGGGAATAATGGGAAAACATTTTAAGAAGAAAATTAAAACAATGATGGAAGGATATAAAACTCATTATAGGGGTTCAATTAAATTTTTTGTCCTAAATGTTTGGAACCAAGAAATAATTTGATAGATTTTAATCTACTAAAAAATCAACCCCACACTAAGGATGTACTTATGTGAAAATAATATGGATGATTTATTTTCATATTATGACTCAATATTTTAATTAATTATTTATTTTACCTATGGTATATTGGTTGTATGAATAATGAAACGTCTATGTATAATGTTAAAATTCAATATAATATTATTATTAATTAGCATAATAGTTATGGAAAGAATCATGGTTCATCGGTTTAAGGTCAATAATAATTTTAATTGATAAAAACAAAATTATACGTTCTATGTGACCAGCATTTAAAAAGACTAAACATATTATATGATAAATTTATTTCAATACAACCCATTAGTATATTTTATCTATTAGATAAAATTTTATTTGTAGAATATTTTCTTTAAATTTAACTGAAATATTTTTAACAAATTTATTATCATATACGGTGATTATTATTATCAATGGAATTGTAATTATAGTTGAATAAATTTTTAGACTTTTTGGAAGATGAAATTTATCATTTTAAACCATTTTAGAATGGTTATTTGATGGTAAATTTTATTTCAAGAATGTTTAAAAAAATTGTTATCATTTTATGAATTATATTAACATGGTTTTATAATATGAAAAAAATACATGAGGGTGAAAATCTATGACATACATGAAGGACATGTTCTTTAATCCCATGGTGGATGGACGATAAGAGTTTTGTGACAACCACTAGGTGACGTGATGTCATTGTAAATATGTTATTTTTTTAGTTAATCCATTTCAAAAATAAATATTTATGATGAACCAATGATGTTAAATTTTATTGTTTAGATATTAAATTATTTTATTGGATAACATGGGGTGAACATATTTTTTTGGAAAATATTTTGAGTTATATGGAATGATGTTCCATTCTATTATCGATCATACAATCTATGAATGGTTTAAATATGTATGTATAAATAAAACCATTTATTGATATTCATTTCTGGGAGAAAGGGGTTGTTTAGAAAATTATAAAACCATTACCAATGGATGAAATTGTTATTATGAAATAGAAATATATAAAATTGGTATATTTATATATATTCATATATCGTAAATGACATCAACTAATTTAATAAAAGGATAATGAAAAAAATTTAATTTTACATTCATATTTGATGAGACATATGGTATTACAAAATATCATAGATATATAGTTTCCATCCCCATATCTTTTCATAGATCATTCTCATTCTTTTTATAAATTACATCAATCAATAACTATAAATATTTACCCATTGCATCCATGTCCACATTTTACCTTTAAACTAGTGATATCTAACAAGGTAACCCAGTAATGTCTTATTCCATAGAACAATGTAGCTGACTTCCAATATATTTATAAGTTTTATTTATTAACTCTATTTAACATATGATATATCAATAAAATAATAGTCAAATATCAAAACCATCATTACCAAGATTATGTTTTTATTGAGAATTTGAAATTTATTTAAGGTGTTAAAATTGTATTGTATTGCATATGTGACACAAAAAACACTTCTTAAAAAAGGAATATCAAACAGAGACTATATTAAATATTTATTTCTATATTAATTCAATATCTTTATTATATTGAATTACATGAAACACTGAGTTTTACTTGAGTTACACACAACATAGATTTTAAAAAATTTATAATATTATTAAAATATTATTATTTAACATAATTCTTATAAAACAGTTTCAATTTGTCAGTTAATAATAGTGATAAAATAATTATGAAAATCTATGGTTATTTATTGATTAGTAATAAATTAAGAAAAATTTGTGTGAAGAAAATGTATTTTTAATCTTATATTATTATATAGAGAGTTAGATATGATTTTCACACTATATATAATTTAATTTTATAACTTCTAGAAAATTAATTTGATAAAGTTAAATTTAATTTTAAATCATAATATCCCAATTATAATAGGTTTTATTTTTGGGAGTCTTCCTGAGTGTATCCTTATTCGATGAATAATTTAAAATACAAAATTTCAATTGAAAACAATCATTTTGTTATATATTAATATTAAATTAGTTTTTAATATAAGTTAATTTAATTTGGAAAAAATGTACTACATATTTGGAATAATAAATAATTTATAGTTTTTGATAAGTTTAACATTCTTTTTTCACAAAAAATACAAGTAGAAATAGTAAAAATTAATTACAGTATTTGTGGTAAAAATAGATTTATCTACTATAATACTAAAAAGATAAGGGATAAAATGAGATTAATACTATTAAAAACACATTATATGATCATATTTGGATAAAATATAAAATATAATCAATAATATCCAATTTTAGAGTCTCATGTCATGATAAAAATGATAGTATGATGGATTCTTTTCAAAACCTTATGATTGTGCAACTCACCCCACATAAATATGTTCACTAACTCTACTCTATTTTACATAGCTTGAAAAAGATATGTTTTGTAGAATATATTCTAATATAACTCTAAACATATCTAAATCATCCTTCTACAAATATTTTTTTATGAAATCCATAGTTTGAAGGATTTGTTGAAAATATTAAGAGGATTCCCGAAGAAGCGTTAATGCTCTTCTGCAATTGTTTTTATTTTATTTTATCTTAATCCTCCTTAAACTATTATTAAACCATTATGATAAAATTAATACAATATATTATATATTATTATATGTTTTATAATAATTATTTACCTACAACTTCCTTAATATCATATAATCGAGTTACGAAATCATCATTCATGTGTACAGTAGACCACTGCCTCACAAACTAGTGTGATTCATTATTAAATTACCACAATTCCATGTGGACTAATATGATAGATATAAAAAATATATATTATATTTATAACTTAGTTATACTGATGGATTAACTATATAATATATATGTCTGAGTTTTTACATTTTGTGATGTTCGGGATACGACAATGTTGCTTTGGGGTGCAGTAGACTACCACCACTTCATGTGAAGTGATTCATTTTTATAAACACAGTTAATTAAAGGTGATAATGATAATGTTAATGATTCTCTGTGATATGAATGAATTTATTATTATATTAATTTAATATTTATCATTTTTAAATGATATTATATCTATGTATTTCAATCCATTTTACTCACATAAAAGTGAGAACTTTTTTCTTGTACTTGTGATGTTCCACCTTCATGAATCGATGCGACTATTTTTTATCACCCCAATTCATTGATAAAATATATAATTACATAATATGGAATTTAAGATATTATTATCACTATGAATGTATAAAATATTATATACCTATATAACATATTTATCATTGAATAATGTAAACGTCACTTATGCATACGTATGACCTACCATCTCTAAGACTGTAGTGCACATCTATTTTCAAAACAATATTACATTATTTTTCATAAAATAATAATTTATTTAGATATATATGAGAATTATTTCATTATTATTATTCTATTTATTAAGGTACTATAAAATATGTTAAAAACTTGATGTGTTCTTGAATAACATGCATTAGAAAATAATGCAATCTACAACCAAACAATGTAAATAACAACAAATTTTTAACGAAAGGGTGATAATATGATATAAAAGGATAATTTGTGAAATTATAAAAATTAAAATGGTTTCGGTATAATATATTACATTTAAAAAAAATATTAGTAGATAAATTATTTTCTAAAAAGGAAACATGTGGTAATGGATTCTGTAACTGAATTACTATTCATTGGCATAAACAACTACATCATTGATTATGTCATGAAATGCTTGTATATAAAATAAATTTTTATTATATAATGTTTTATATACATCGTTATTCTATGTAATTATATATGATAAAAATAATTAATTCATTGATTAATTCTAAATTAAACGTTATGATTATTGTAAGAGTTTAATTCACAATCTCATTCTAATCGAGATTATTTATTATTAAATTCTGGATGATATGAATTATTCAAAATGTACATATAAAAACCTTCGATTTTCTTATCATTATGTTAGTAATTATATTTTCATGTAATAGTAATCTTTTACACAGACTATTGTAATTAAAATAATTAAAAAAAGTTGTTTACGAATATATGACTTTATTTATATTGTGTTTTGAAACATCTTTATCCCAAATCCATGTTTTATTAAAATGTTTTCAAATTTTTTTCACCTTTTATAAATGATAAATTAATGAAATATTTACCCATTGTCTCTTTTTATGAAATTATTTCAAAATTAGAAACATATTGTTTTTTAATTTACTTTTAAATTCTTTTTATTGTGAAAATGGAATTATCTTTTTACCTTTTTTAGGAATTAAATTATAACTTTAATGTTATTTCATTGAAAATTGATTTCCATTTTTACAATGTGATTATTAAATAATTTTCTTCCAAATATTATTTAAATTATAATATTTAAAATCATTTTTACAAAAACCATTATTTACATGATATTATTGGTTATAAAATGTTATTTTTAAAATGATATGGATATTTTCCCCAAGAATGTTTTTAAGTATATTTTAATCTTATTTATATTAATCAAGAAAAAAAAGTTTTTATTTTTACTACAATGGTTATATAACGTATAGATAACATCCAAATCATTCCTCTAGATAATTTATGGTCATTTAGACTAAGAAAATTTTTCACATTAACTTCAATGATTCATTTTAGTATTCATTATCATATCCATAAATTATTTATATACATAGAGTCGTCAAATTTTCACAAAATTCCCATATAATTAATCATGGACTTGATTATTTAATTAATATATTATCATTTAAACACGACGTGTTCTAAAATTAATGATATTTTTTATATGCGAAATTATTTATATATATATATATTCCTTCAATAGTACAGATATTTGATTATATGTTACATTGTTCAAAAATTAAATAGATTGATCAATATATGAAGAATTATTTAGAATGTGCAGTGAATGTTGGGGCCTGGTATTATATACCACCTCAATGCATTAGAAGATCCCAAAATATAACTCAATAAGATAGAATAAAATAATTTTCCACCTATAATTTTAGAACACCTTTTAAAATGACATTCCATGTGAGGTATCAAGATTCCTAAAAAAATGGAATCTACTAATTTATAATATCATGCATTATGAAATCCATTGATATTATCGATTAGACTTAAACAATAAAATTATCTAAGGATTTATTTAATTGACATATTATTGATTAAATTTAAAGCCTTTTCAATTATTTTACTTTTTATATTGATTACTTTTTGTCCAATTATGATAGTCAAATTATTGACAAAAGGGTAGGTGTTTAGAGTTATTTACCTTGTAATATTTATTATGCTAGAAGAAATATATAATTGGAATGTGTGTCTAGTTGTATACCATAAAATGCTTATTATTATCATTGATTCATAATATCTTCAACTATACATAAAACTTACTGAGATTATGAGCTCACTGTTATTTTTATTACTTTAAAATGGATCTATTAGTTGAACAATGAAAAAATATTCGAGAATATGCTAGTGGTAATAATTATTTTATCAAAATATACTATGTTTTAATTAGTGTAGTCAAATTCATTAGAAGAATAATTAATGTAAATTATTTACCAATAAAACTGAACTATTTTTTCCATTAGGATATGGTTCCGGGTATATAATGACAATGTATTAAATAATGAAATATATATGGTCTACTAGGGTTAGGGTTGATATAATGTTTGTAAAATTATTTAATATTCATTAAATGAAATATTAGAAATGTCACAATCACAATTGTACTAAAAATTTTCCATTAATAGAGTCTTGGACAATGAAGGAATAAATTTAATCATCAAATGCCATTATTATATCTTTTCATGTAATTTAGACTCAATATAAACTTAATATTGACCCAAAATTATAATATTTACCCTTACCAAGATAAAAAATATTTATTATGGATACAATTCATAATGATTTAAAATAAGACATGCATATTCATGAAATTTAATCATGCTGGTAAAAAATAAAGAATCCAATTTTTGTGAACCATTACATAGATGTCAAATAATTCAATTAATAATTTAAAGGTAAAATATGAAGAAAATAGTTTTTAAAAAAAAATCCTTTTATTTATAAAATGCCTTTTTAATAAATTGATAGATTAAATAAATATAATAGACCACAGTGTGAATATTTTAAAATAATGAGAATGTAAATAAATTTTGATGACAATAAAAAATAGTATTTTACATTGTAAATAGATAAAATAATATATCTTTTTTATGAAAATATAATTTATTAATTATTCATTGAGAAATCAATATTTTTATAACATTCAAAAATAATTCATAATAAGATGAATTTTACCATATAATTTCACATATAATATCCTTTTTAGAAATTATAAATATAAAAAATTGCAAAAAGTCATTGTAATATTTTATCACTAAAATCAATAAATCCTAGTTGTGATGAAAATTCTATTCTTATAAATAAGACGACATTACATAAAATTTGGTGTTTATTTAGTAATCATTAATTAAAAAATTAGTAATGCATATGTCTATTATTTATTCATAAATGCAGTTAAAACATTTCATTACCTTCAATTTAAGTGTTTTTTTTAATGAAATCATTTAAATAAAAATATTTCATTGTTTGTTTTTTCTCGATGTTGTGCATCCTAAAGTATATTGATCATAGTCATTATTTATAAAATATTTGAATATTATAGGTCATCATCCTTCATAAGTATGACGGAATATTTAAGGATTTCATCTACCAATTCATAAACTATTTTGTATTCTCTCCCAAGAGATTAATTAATGGGTCATTAAAACATGGCTCTTTATATGTGGTATCCACATATACCTTATATAAGTTGTGCTCAATTATTACCTAATGTATTTTATAATAACATTCATGGAGGAAATTAATGTTGAAACTAATTTTTCTAAGAATCATACAATGTGTATAACCTAATTTTTCTAAATGGGAATGAAGCTACCACATTATGGGTGGAGAAAATGCTAGATTCTAACATTATTGAGTTCTAGGTTGACCTCAATCATTCATTTTAGAACATTAAAACTTCTCATGGGAAGAATAAAACTATTTTTCTCATCTAGTGTTGTTCTTCTAGTACTCATAATATCTATTTTATGAATACTAATATGACAAAATTCCTATTTGGGTTTTGGTTAACTGATATTTGATATTTAATTAAAATAATTAAAAGAACGCTTTTGTGAAATATTATTTTTTGTTACCCTTCTTGAGGATTCCTTTTGTACATTTTATTTTGTTAAAATTATTATGGTATTTTTTACAGGATGATTTATTGAGGTTCCTATTTGATCACTATAGTTTTGTTGTTATTATTTTATATTATATTTATTCTTATTTGGGGGATTCATTTTTCATTAGGATATTATTTTTCATTATGATTATCCTTAGTTGGTTGATTCATTTTATAAGGGGATATGTTTTTTATTCTCATGAGTTTGAGTTGCTTTCTTGTGTTTATTTCTCACCAATAATTACATCATCTTTCCTTAGATCAATCCACCATTTTTTGTGGGGTGTGGATGAATTATTATATCCCGATATCCTAGTTTTGATTTAATATATTATAGTGGAAGAAATTTCTATAGTGGGGATAAATTTCTCAACATAAAAATTAAAACCATTAATATTTTATTAATTTATTATTTTTTATAATTTTTATTGTGTTTTTTTATCTTCAATATTAATTTTTTGAAATTAAGAATTTTTTTTCAAGAAAACATTTAGCACATGACTACAATGTACTTTGTTGAAACTGTACATGTGGGTCTAGTATTATAACAGAGTTTATTCACAAAGATTGATAATGATTTTCCAAGATATTTTAGTAAACTATCCGAGGAACCCTAGTTGTATAGTGATGATAGAAAATTTATCATAGGATTGTGAAACTATAAGGTCAAACCATTCATAATCCCAATATTCCCTTAAAATGAATTTATATATCCCCTCCCTTAATTATTAAATATATAATATCCTCCCCACCATATACAGTAATGTTTTATACTCTAGGGATCATATGGGAAAATTAAAATTTTCACTTTATTTGAATTATTTTTATCTCCCTTTAGATTTCAAATTATTTTCATCATAAATAACTAATTATTTTCTCCATTCTCATCTCCTTCATTTATTCTTCATTTTCATTACTTTTTTTTCATTTACTAACAACCCTAATCAACATACGTATACTTCTAGAGTTTTTATTTAGTTCTAAATGTGGTTTTTTATTTCTCAGAATATGTGTAGGGTGATTCATTTCTTGTTTGGGTGTTTTCCATTAAAGAATTTGGGTAACAAATAAATTCCACTAACTTTCAGTTATATGATTGAATGATATTTCTTTATTTAATAATTTACTTGATTATTTGAATTTAGATGTACATTCTGTATAATTTTCTAGATATTAGTGTCAACCAAAACCAATTTTAAAATATATTTCCATGAGGTATTGACATGGAATAAAATATCTGTTAATAAGAATTTCATGTTGAACGGTGAACATAATTTTTTTCCATGAAAACAGTTTATCTATATTATAATTTCTATTATATAAGTATGTTTTATGGATAATTTGGAATATAATACAGATTTTATATTTTTAATGGAAACACAACCTAATTTTTAAAAAATGATTTTTCGATAAAATGTAGTCAAATTTTTAAATATTTTACAATGTTGTTTAAAATGATGTAATTTCATAAAAGATGAAAGAAAATGGAATCACGGGTGTGATTTTATTTGGATGAATTTTTTCACTAAAAAAAAATTCACATTTCTCATGAAACCCTCATTTAATTTCCATTATGCTTCAATCACCATGATTTTTTTATATATTGTAATATGACGATTGTATAATATTGAATACAGTTGTTTAGTTAGAGGATGTTGGATTTATTGTGTGAGGTGTATATTAATATTTATTTATATCATTATATATATTTCATACACACCAACATATTATTTGGTTATTGGAACCAATTTAACATAGTGAGGGATATTTATTAATTCTATATTTATTGGCACACACACACATATGGTCTCTTTATTTTTTCTTTAGGATAGTACTACTGGGAGAGGTGGGATACTTATGGTGAATTTTTTTTATATTCTGGTGAATTTTTTCTGGTTCTGGGAAACATAGGTTGGTAGTTGGTGATTATTTATAGTACTGTTACTGTGGTCCCACATTAGTAAAAACAGTGTATCAAAAAATATATACACATTGACTAATTGTTCTTTTTATATAAATATGATTTCATTTTTATTGGAATCCTCGTGTGTTTTGGGACTATTGACACTATTCAAATCAATCTATTTTTCTCTCATTATATTATATAATATCATAGTTCCTTCACGATTTTTGATTCTTTAAATTTTTTGTCGGATTTTCATTTTAAGATAGTTTTATTTGTTTGCTTGGGAATTTTGGTTCAAAATATGTAACATTTGTTAGAAATGAGTGATATTGAGTAAAAATATATTAATAAAATTATAATTTTTTCTAGTAAAATTTTCATAAATTTAACGATTGTGTATATGGTTTTAGAGAATCTATAGTGCATAGTTATATTGATATCCCTGAGAGGGGGATGTCATGAATTAGAAATTCCATTTTTTAGACTGACACCATAATTCAGCCATTGTAGCTATTTGACAATATTATATATTCATTTCATTATCTATTAACCTTACTAAAATCTTCATAGTTTAAAAATCACCATAAATGGATTTATATTGTTCGACCTTGAATGACTAGTCCTTTCCCATTTCAGTTTGGGACCAAATACTTGGGTTCTACACTATTAATCTACTATGTATAATGTACCTCATATATTTTAACACTATTTATGGGGAATCTCCCAAAATACATAGTTGATAGACTCCAAAATAATCTATACAGCATGTGGTAACATTATCTACATACTGAGGGGTTCTTTATACTTTAACTTCATTTGTTAAATCTATATAGTTAAATGATTATTTCCACTTCATGATGGGATATTTAAACTGCCACATATTAGTTCATCACATGTCTATCAGAACTCCTCCTAGAATAGTTCATTGACATATTCTTCAATAGTAAATATCCATCAATGATCTCCATTATTTATGAATGTCTTCTCCTCTAGAGGATTGCTTCCCCTTCCTTAATATTCAATAGATGATGAAATATATTAGGTGGTAAGAATGGTTTACCTCTTCTTATATAATCCTTGTATTTAATAGAGAAGAATTCATATTTCCTCTCCATTCATTGTTCATCAATTCAGAATGAATTATTTAATGTGTTCATGATTCTTTTCATTATCCTTATTCAATGTATATGATTTTATAATTATTGAATATTATATCCTATTATCAATGTATATAGAATATATTGGGGAACCTTTTTCTACTATCTATATCACTTAATTATAATCACATGAAAATATATAGTCATAGTTTTCATCATGAATATATAATGAAATTATTTTTAATAATATTCAAACATTAATTCACCTAAAATCATTATATTTTACACCCATCATTGAAAAAATTAATATCTATCCATGGTCATTTAATCATTATCAATACATAAAATAAATGATTCCATAAAATATTTCAAAAGTGAGATATGATAATTACAAAAAAACTATTTTCTTTTTTTAAATATCGATGAGTTCTTGAGATGTATCATTAATGGCATTGATATTTCCTTTTGTATTGTAGAACATAACATATTATTACATAGGGAAAAAATATCACTAAAATTTCAATATAGCATATTTCGTGTACTCATTATTCATGGGGGGTATTTTCATATAATTTGTTTTGTGGTACTAATTTTTTCATGTTATTATTGCTTTATAATTTTGAGGAATACATTATCTTTTAGTGTGGACCTTCAAATTTTAATCCCTTATATTATATATTATTCCTTAAAATATTAATTAATCCTGATCTATGTGTGATCATACTGATTTTTCTAATTTTATAGGCCCAAAAGAGTTGTCTTGTTTAATTTCCATTTTATTCAGAATTGAATTATATATAAACTCAAAATATCAATTTTTCAAATATCCCATATATTTTTCTGTCTAGTAATCTATATATTCATGAGAGAAACTCTACATGTTATCATAATTTCATTTCTAGAATAATTATTTCACATAATTTAAAAATATATATCACTAGGTGAACTATACATTGAGATATATAAAATATTTTTTATGTATAAATCATATTTGAAGAACTCAACATCAGTTCCTTTTATATTTTATACTTCCTGTTGAACAAAAAATTAGCATGATGTCATACAAATTTAAACTCTTTGTAAATCACATAATTTGGATTCAATTGATGATTTTATTGTTTTCTTCATTGAATGAAGATCACATCACAACTCAATTTTTCTATTCACTGGTCATGTTTATTTTTTTAACATAGTTTATATTTTTATAAAAGCATTAGTTGAACTATATATTGTTACATGATGATCTGTACATTCAATACATTGATGATTTTTTATTGTCTACAAGTATTTGTATGTACTCTAGGAAATAAATATCGAAGCTACTTAGATTCATTTGATAATACAATATAATACTTTAAATCGAAATGTTCAGGTTTAGAAACCATCATGAAGACATATGATGGATTTGGATGGTTAGGCTGGAGATTTAAATTAGAAAAAATATCATTTTATGATGTCATAAATAAGAAATTAATATGATATGGTACTTTTCTATTATTCACTAAACTTGTAAGTTTTGTATTAATTCAATAAATATATACAATTTCATATAATGTCTTTGAGGCTACTATTGACATCTCAATAACTAATCCAATTAATATACACAGTTATTTCAACCACATGAATGATAAAATCTGTTGGGATGGTTCCTTTACAATTATCATTTTCTCACAAATACATTTATCCTATTTATACATTTCTATTATAGGGGTGTAATAAATAAATTTTGTGTTTAGATATCACGAACCAGGCCGAGTCGCCATCTTACACGGTGCCCGACCCGGTCCGCGACATGATCCTGATCCCCATTGGCTGGCAGAAGTTCCCGGGTATCAAACATTACATGTGAATGATTTACCCGAAATAGTAAACACAAAATAACTATCAAGATTATGAAACTGAAAATGAAAATAGACAACCAAATATTGCCTTAAACTAGAAACAAATTTAGAGATTTACAACTTGAACCAACATTCAGAAATAAAAGACAACTAAAGAACTAAAATTCTAACTCAAACCACCAAGGAAAAAGGGAGACACAACATCCACATGGAACAACACCAACCTACATGAGAAGACCATCAACAAGCAAAACCACCGTCGCTGAGCATGATGTCACAACCTGGAATACACATGAAACAATGTCTACCGACAACCAAAGGTGTATGTAGGGTGTGAGCCAAAATCCCAGTAGGATCTCACCTAGTAAAAATGTTCAAAGTATACTCATTAAATGACAAAAACATTTGTAGGCTGTATAAATGAAAGGACACCAATTCTTTAACAATTTTAAAGAGTATGTTTCTATAATGAAAACACTTAAATGAAACAACATAAATAAAAATAAAACACCCTTTCAGTTTAGACAACTAAATCCTTCAAGAGAACCCAAAAGCTACACCTTATGCCAACGGTGAGTGTATAGTAAACAAAGAAAAGATAAAGTGGGAGAGGACCTATAGGTAGCAAAGCTGCGTGGGGCCCTATAACCTCACATCTCGGTGTACCAAAGAATTCATATCACACATTCCCCTGCATGAGGCACTGGTAGGGAAACACCTCCACAACCTAGTGGTCTCTAGTCATTGTCAGAGGTTTACTTAGTGTTGTATGCATCAATCCAGCTAATTGAAACTAGGTCGGGTCCACAACCGATTCACTAGCATGCTAGTATATTCTACCCACATAGTACACATGCTTCCCCTTTTTGTTCTCAACGTTGTTCCAATTACACATTTCATGTTAACTCATACAAATAAAACAACTAGGGTGTTACATAAACCAAACGCCACACTTTCACACACACAGAAAACCATTTGATAAAGTACGCACGACAACAGACATTACCCCACTCAATTAAAACAACTTTTGTATTGATAATAATTATTTTCTAAAAACATATTAAATTTTTATCGTTAATTATTTTATTAAATAAAAATATATTTTTTAAAACAAATTATTTAAAAAGATACATAACACGACTTTAACACAAAAAATCAACTTAACCCTATTTCATGAAAAACACACCCTATTCCACATCATGAACTCAACTTGCACACTTTGAAAATTTCCACAAAACCACCCCAAACGTTATATAAAAATCGGAACAAAGCATCACACTAATAAAAAAAACTGCAAAGATTATTAAACACTGATAGTTGACTTAATATTACGCATCAACCAATGAATGCAACCACCAATAAGACACAATACCAAAAATAATATAATATATGGAAGAATTCAACAAATCAAAGTCTGCACACACAAAAATTAACCGCTGAAAATTATAAACTTTCAAAGAAAGAAAATTAATTTATTAAATAATGTTTAAAATGCAGAAAATCCTACCTATGGTGTCAATGTCTACACAAATATGGAGCACAAGGATCATTAGACACCAACCACAACTCAGGAAATCCCAAATAGAACCTAATAAATGATGCATCAAACCAATTATACCTAAATTTAAACAAACTCAATTCAGAACTCTAATCTCACTCATCAAGGATTAAACAACATGAAATCAATGAAAAACATACATACAATGGGGTTTGTGGGGTCGACCGGAGGCGTCAGAGGCTGCCAGAGTTGTGCAGGGATGTGTGGGGTGGCTGTCCAGCTGCGCGAAGGGGCGTGGGGCAGCTGGTTGGTGGGGTTGCCAGAAAAAAAGGGGGAGGCGTCACATGTAGGGGACCCGAGATGGATGCCGGAGGTAATGGGGGTGTGGTGCGATGGGGTATCAGCGGGAGGGGGTTGCGACAGGCCGTGGGTGAGTCAAGGAGGTCTTGGCCGGGTGATGGAAGGTCCGAAAAGGTATCATGGAGAGAGGGGTGAGATGTGTTGGGGTGAGGCGCGACCGTATCGAAGAGTCAGGGGGAGAAGGGCTGGGGTCCGGGAAAGCACGCAGCGTGGGTGGCAGGAGGTCGTGGTGGCTAGACGGGAGGTGGTTGGTTCGTCGGACGGCATGGGGCAGAGGTGAAGAATTGGAGGATTCGATGGGGAAAAAAAAAGAGGAAGAAGAGAATAAATGGAGAATGTGTGCGATGGTCCAAGCAGCACCCGAGAAAGGGGGGGGTATGAAAAAAGTATGCTAACCCAAGAAAAAAATGAAGGAAAAAGAAAAATATAAAATAAATATAGATAAAATAATAGAAAACCCAAAAATAAAACCAGTAATAATAATAATAATTTTATTAATAATAATATTCTCAAACTAAAACCATGAGAATAACATTATTATTATCATTAAAATAATTTATTAAATCAAATCATTTCCATCATTTTTTCTACAAATTAATTTTATTTCGTTATTATTATTAATTATTTTATTTAATTTGATGAACATCAATCATGGTCATACGAAGGACCTGGTGAAATCACACGTCTTCACAATTATTCTTCTCCTGTGCATCGTGTGATGACAAGCCCCAAAAAACTCATTTAATTTTATTTATTTATTATTAATTCCTTATATTTAATTAGTTGCACATTGGGCAAGCGAGCGGGGAATAGAGAGTGGCCGCGCGGTGACCCATGCGAGGCTGCATGTCTTTGACGGAGACACACTGAAACGTTGCTGATGAAAAAATGATCATTTATCAGAGATAAACCTCAGTCGGGCTCAGCCTGTATTTCATATCAAAATAATAATACTAATCAGGAGAAAAAAAATTTTAAGATGAAAATAAAAATCTGAAACATGACATAATTTAAGGTCCGAGTGTGACAATTCTCCCCACCATAATGTTTTTTGTCCCCGGAAATCCACAACTAAGGCAGAACCCCATAGTAGAAACTGATACACCACAACAGTTCAAAGAGGATCCCTACAATCAACAAGAAAAATGTAGCAGAAGCATCATGGTCACTGAAAGTGACTCGAAAGACAACCTCAAGAAACTAGTAAAAATACATTGTAATGTGTGTTGTTCACCCCAAAGAGGTAGAATGCCTCTAGTTGACGAATCTAGGAATGTGACTCTCGCACCCACGGAAACCAACCTCACAAACAAAAACACCTCAAGAATTATTGAACGAAAAACACACCATTTTACTAGAACGAATAAACACGACAAACCCACATCCAATGAATAATCCAATAACCTACCACTAAACCATCTCTAGGAACAAAACTGAATGGAGTAACACGGTAAAGACTGATGGGGCTCCCCACCGAGAAAAACATTATGACGCCAGAGACGAGACGAGAAAATAGATATAAGGAGGTATAGAAGGACTCCCCACCATTATGAAAAAGACCAACGTCAACTCATTCTAGAGACAATTGTGCGAGACCCATCATGGGTCTCCCCACCATTAGGACTGACAGAGGGTACAAAACATTGAAAATTCTCCAATGGTGACCAAACACCCTACCATAAGGGGCGGGTATGTAGGGGCCCAACTATCGGGCTGTTAAAACCACATCCCAAAACAAACCAGCATCTTCATGTCCTTGGATGAGCACCATTCAAATTTGAGACCGCTTAACCAAACAGACCCATTAAAGACCACTAAAATCGAAACATATGGTGGGATGCAACCCTTATGACTTTAAGGTTATGAGAAGATCACACCTCCTCATAGCCACAGAATACCCCACGCACCTAAACGGGTCATTCATAATGGAACAATCATAGAAAACAATTTTACCCTCCTTCACATTCCATACTGATGACAGAAATTAGGTTGGGGTCTCGTACAATCTCGGGGTTCCTGACCACGCTTCAGCTTCACTTTGGGGACTATGGCTGGATACTTGATGTTTGAAGCATCTCATTCTTTGCAGTCAGCTATTGAAGACTCTCGTGTAGAGCTTCAACTTATGGTTCTACACACAATCATACTGCAGTTGAGGCAACACCATCAGACACAACACCCCATGACAGCCAATTACTCTCACATCGATCATTCACCAGAACGAGGGATTAGATGGTACACGAATATCACCCCATGTTATAATGAATGAGAACATGACACCACAAATCTTCAATGGGCATGATCATTGTTTTCAAGAGAAACATTTCGCTAATAATGTCTTTAAACATCATCTTGAACAACACATGATTCCTGCAAACGACCATAGAAGCCTCATACGACCGGGTCTGCCAAACTAGTATCCTAACACAAACATTATCATAAAAAAAATCCAATGTCCACAGTTCATTTTGAACAATATACCACACCAACAACCTCATGTTGCTTCCACCTGTTCATCACTGGAGTCTCCTTTACTTCTTCAAAACAACTGTTGACTATCAAAGGGAACTCACACTGCAAGACGTCACCCAACATGACCCTTATAGCAGATGAAAGAACAAAACATCCCTTCAAGACACTAGTCAACACTGATAATTATGAACTGCATTCACCCTTCCCCACTAGAATTCCACTCGCCATTTCTAGGGGGAACCTTCAAACATGATAGTGTCAAACTTCATACCTGACGAGTCAGCCACTCAAATGACCAAAACTCCCATTAGATCTCCTCACTTATGTCATCCTTCTATGAGAGGATCTACATAATTGAAACGAAAAAGGAAAATACATAGTACTATCACCCAAAAGAGATAGTCCTTACATTAATCAACTGGAGGGTCGACCAATGGAAAACTATCTGTGGTCACACGTCATTCACACATTAACTCTTTATTGGGGTGTAATCTAGCCAAGAAAGAGAACTGTGGACCCAATCAAACTGGTCTAATGGAAAAGGCATACAGCAAGCGAACACTAAACGTGTAGGGAGAACCATTACTAGGGCTTCCCGAGATACTTTTCGAAAGAATCCATTAACTACACATTTTCACACAAACTCACAAATAAGAATTCAAACTCAATACACTAATCAACCATTATGATTTTCATCTCAAAATGCCTCACACCCAATATTTAAAAAACACATGGACACACCACACAGACACCAGCTGTTTAAAACACCAACCCTTACCTTTAATTTTTTTTTTCAAAAGGGACAAGGATGGTGGATTGTTCCACCACCAATGGTTTCCCATGGGCCTCCCACATGCATGTTCTCATGCCACACTGGCACCAACCTCATATCTATCCAAGCACTCATCCGCTTGTGCCATTAACCATTTCTCTTTCCATATACGCTCATGCATGTGGTTTCCCCTATAAAAACCATGAATAAAAACCTAAACTTTCCATTTTTTTCAAAACCAATACATTAAACCCAAAATTTTTAACCATTACCATCATTTTATTTCTAAGGTGCTTCAATTGAAATCATTTTCTAAGACCAAAATTTTTTAAATAAAAACCAAATTTCCATAATTCCATACCTAATAGATGAGGGACAATGAAATAAGAAACTAGTGTCAGCGGGTGACTGGGACATATTGTTGGCGGACATATGCCCATTACACCACTTCCACAAAAGGTATTTTAGGACAGCACCCCTAGCTCCACATGGTCTTCCAGACCCTGCAAGCTCATTGGGACCACTAACCCTACTCTTTTTACATTTCCCCTAAACAAAATTAACCACACGGACCAAAGATGTAGACAAACATCATCATACATTGGTAACTCAAGTCCCACAACGAGGTGTGCTGGCCAGACTTCTTACTCGTAGCCAAGACGTCGAGTCCTGAAAACCTTAAATCTAGTCTACTGTGACTCTATCAGAAAATAAAACAACACAAGAGGGAAAACCTCACCCTCTGATACCATTTTGTCACAAACCAAGCCGGGTCGCCATCTGACCTGATGCCTGACCATGTCTGTGACATGGCCCGAAGGGGGTTCCATATACCCACAGGCGGGAACAAGTTCCTAGGTATCAAAAAATACATGGGAATGATTTACCCAAAATAATAAACCCAAAACAACTGACAAGATAATGAAACTGAATATGAAAATAGACAACCAATCATGGCCTAAAACTAGAAACAAATTTAGAGATTTACAACTTGAAGAATGATACAAAAATAAATGACAATGAAATAACTAAAATTCTAACTCAAACCTCCAAGAAACAAGATTGGAACACCATCTACATGCCCCAACACCAACCAGCATGAGAAAACGATAAACAAACAAAACCACCATCACTGAGCATGATGTCACAAGCCCTAATACACAAGAAACAAAGTCTACATACACCCAATGGTTTATGTAGGATGTGCCCCAAAATACCAGTAGGACGTCACCCAGTAAAAGGGTTCCATCAATAAACATTAAATGAAAAATCATTTGCAGGCTAAATATTTGAATGGACACCAAAGCCTTAACAATTTCAAAGAAACAGTTTCTATGAAGAAAACACTCAAAGGAAACAAATTAAATAAAAATAAAACACCCTTGCATTTAAGAAAACTAAATCCTTCAAGAGAACCCAAAAGATACAATGTATGCCGACGGTGAGTGGATAGTAATTCAAGATAACTGAATGTGGTTGGGGCCCTATTGGTACTAAAGATGTGTGGGGCCCTAGAACCTTCATAACCTAGTGGTCTCCAATAATCATCCATGGTGTAGTTAGTTTTGTAATTGTCAATCCAGCTAATTGAAACTGGGTCGGGGCCACTACCGAATCACTAGCACGCTAGTCTAGTCTGCCCACCTTGTACAGAGGCTTCCCCTTTTTGTTCTCAACGTTGTTCCAATTTCCCATTTCATGTCAACTCAGACAAATAAAATAACCAGGGTGTTACATAAACCATATGCCACACGTTCACACACATAGAAACCCATATGAGAATGTATACATGGAAAAAGACATTACCCCACTCAATTAAAACAAGTTCTATATTTCTAATAAGTATTTATTAACAAAATATTAAATTTTTATCATTAATTATTTTTTTAATCTTAATATATTCTTTGTAAACAAATTCATTAAAAAGAAACATAACACGACCTTAACACACAAAATCAAATCAACCCCCTTTCAGGACCAAACACACGAAACGCCACCTCAAGAACACAACTTGCACACTTTTCATATTTTATCAAATCCATCACAAAATTTATAAAAACATAGAAACACAAACATCTCACTAATGAAAAACTAACAAAAAAATATTATTAAACACAAAAAATTGACTAAATATAAAATTTCAACCAATGAATGCACCCAACCATATGACATAATACCCAAAAAATATAACACATGGAAGACTTCAAAAAAACAATGTCCGCACCCAAAATAATTAACCCCTGAAAATTATAAACTATCAAATCAAGAAAATGAAATCATTAAATAATGTTTAAAATGCCTAACCACCTACCTGAGGTGTCAAAGTCTCCACGAATATGGTGTGCAAGGATTGTCACACACCAAACTCAACTAAGAGTATCCCAAATAGAACCTTATAAATAATGTATCAGACTAATTATTCCAAATTTGAACCAAACTCAATTCAAAACTCTAATCGCACTAAACCAGGATTAATCAATAATAAATCAAAGAAAAAAGCACTTACTACGTGGTGTAGGGGGGGGGGAGGTCGATGGAGGCAGCGGGTGTTGTGCGGGGATATGCGGGTGGCTATCCAGTGGCACAAAGGGGTGCATGATGGCAGGTTAGTGAGTTCGTTGGTAAAAAAGGGGGATGCGGCGCCGACAG
Organism: Viscum album; assembly: GCA_963277665.1. Classification (NCBI taxonomy): domain Eukaryota; kingdom Viridiplantae; phylum Streptophyta; class Magnoliopsida; order Santalales; family Viscaceae; genus Viscum; species Viscum album. The sequence continues at coordinate 1,901,810,104 of OY728141.1, forward strand.
GGGACCCAGGCTGGATGATGGAGGGAAAGAGGGTGCGACGCGATGGCGTACCAGCGGGAGGGGGTTGAAACAGGCCGAGGGGGAGCTGGGGAGGTCTCACCCAGGTGATGGCTGGTCCGGCGGGGTATCATGGTGAGGGGGGTGCGATGCGCCGGGGTGAGGCGTGGTTGTAACGAGGAGGCAGGGGGAGCAGGGATGGGGTATGGGCGAGCACACAATGCTGGTGGCAGGAGGCCAGGGTGGCCAGATGAGAGTGGGTTGTTTTGTTAGACGGTGCGGGGGAGATGTGAAGCAGGGGAGGTTTTGATGAGGCAAAAAAAGAAGGAAAATAAAAATATTAAAAAAATAACGATAAAATAAAAGAAAAACCCAAACTAAAACAAAAAATAACAATATTATTATTCATATTATTAATATTATCAAACTAAAACCATGAGAATAATATTACTATTATGATAATTAAAACACAATTTATTAAATCAAAGAAATACCATCATTCTTTTCCAAAAATTAATTTTATTTCATTATTATTATTAATCCATTTATTTAATATGTTGACCATCATGCAGGGTCATACGACGGACCTGGAGAAGCCACAAGGCTTCACAATTATGCAATGATCGTGCATCGTGTGATGACAAGCCCAAAAAAAAACTCATTTATATTTATTTATTTATTATTAATTACTTTTATTTAATTATTTTCACATTGCACAAGTGAGCGGGGAACCGAGCAAGGCTGCGCGGTGAACTAAGCAAGGCCGAACGTCTTCGACAACAGCGCACTAAAATTTTGTTGAGGCCAAAACACTCATTTATCAGAGAAAACCCAAGTAGGGATCGACCCGTTTTTCATATCAAAATAATAATAATAATCAGAAGTAGATAAAATTATAAAATGAAAAAAAAATTGAATCATGACGTAATGCTTGGTCCGAGTGGGGCATTAGCTAATAGTTTCTTCAATATTAACATGACTTTGACTACTCGTATCCATGATATTGAAATAGTTATATGAATATAAAATACTCTTTCAAAGTCACATCTTCTGGGATGGTGCTTGATTTAGTAAATCATAGATATCCATGGAACCTCTAATATTACATATTTCTATTTATAATGGAACAACCAATAATGATGAATCTCCTTATACACCACAAACATATTAGAAACATCATCAATATAGAATAATACTCACTTATTGATAGAAAATAAAATCCTACACGTTTCTAATTAAATCACAAATTTTATTTTTTTAGAATGAACATTAATCCTCTATATCAATATTTGTGATTTTGCTGTTTTTATTCTCCCCCATATTGATTCTAAATTAATAGTACATTTTAGGGTTACAAATGTATCATTTTTCCTTATTATTCATTATTTAAGGCGTTACTATATATTCTTATTATCAATCTCTAAATATTAATTGAAGTATTATATAACTATGAGATGATAATGAAACCACATATAATATATCCAATACCTTATTGTCGGTATTATCATTATTTAAATGGGAATTATCAATATAGAAAATAAGTTATATTTCACCAAGACAGAAGACATTCCACTAATAATTTACCTTGTGTTGACACATAATATTTCACAAAATGTGATTCACTTAATATATTCGTCAATAATTACATATTGTTTACTGTATAAAATGATATATAATAGAAAATTTCACTAACAAGAGATATAGATCTCACATTGTCGTATATATCACACCAACCACCTGTATCCATTTACAAAAAAAATTGATATTATAAAAATTAATCTGAAAATGATTATTTGGAATAAATAACACTTATATTTTAGTAGGAATATAAAAAATTCTACATTCCATTAATATTTGAATTTTTATAGTTGCAATTCATTTTTTTCTCACCATATATGAATTCACTCACTTCTTAAATGTCACGTTTATTAATATAACAAATGAAGATATATTTATCTTACTATATTTAACATAAACATTACCAAGATACCACTTTATATAATTTCATTCAATTAAAATAATATTAGTATGTTTAATGAATATATAGAGAATAATAAGGGGAAATTTATTTCATCCTAGAAAAAGTAAAAATGGTTAATGATTCCTCTTATAAAATAATTCATTTGTCTAATTTTTTTATAGATATATGAGATTATCATGCTTAATCATCATAATTTCCCTTCATGAATATCTATAACAATCTTGGTTCCCACAGTCTTCCAAATATATCATTCTAGTGATAATCATTTACATTTTGAGAATTTAATGCACCTAATATCATAGAGAATTTTGAATTTTCCATTATTTTGGGATAATCTAACAGAAACTAATAAAAATATTTTAAAATATATTAATTTTTCTCATTTTTCCTATATTTCAAATTGTATTGTGATTTTTATTATCTATATTTTTCATATTAATTTATTTTTTCTTTCATCACCATAATCAGTGGATAAAAAAATACTTGATCATATTGGTTATATATACTCCCATATCATTAGTTTTTTCAACATTAGAATCCTATGAGATCTATCGAAATGATTTATCAATCAAATATATTTTCATTATAAGAGTTTTTTATCTTCGAAAAAATATTTTTTTCTTATCAAGAATGTTTCATCATTATTAATTCTAGTTTTGGGGAATTAATTTTTCTACTACCTTTTATAGGCTTCACTCCCAAAAACACCACAAAACTAGCTATATCACATGAAACATGTTCGTATTATATATTGATGAGCCTATTTAGAAATATCGACCTTCATTCAAGGCATCTTATGTCATTGGTTTGAAAAATTCGTGGGTTTTTATTCAGTCCCAACTCATCTTAAACTTTCTATTTTGTAAGAATATAATTATTACATAATTCATCAATAAGAAATTATCCATATTACCTTTCAAAATATATACACCTGAATAAAATAGATTAATTTTCACTTTAAAATTTAGGACTAGTTTTTTTTAGGGATGGATTTATTTACTACCATGGATTATTCAAATGGAATTTACACTACTTTATCATTGTCTTTTCAAATGTTATTAATTGTGTTTTTAGATTTAACACCATTATATTTCGTTTCATGAATTCATTTTTCAATGAATTCAGTTATAAATAAATATCATCTAAATTTTAATTTTTTTAAATATTTTTTTTGATAATTTTCATCTCCAATATTAGATCAATATAATTCATATCATAACATATTTTTCATTTATATTACAATTTAACAATATTCATGAGCATCGATTAATTTTCACGGTAATACACAAGGTCATCTATCAACATTATCGTGGCATATACTACTATTATCTCCATATTAATTCATGATAAACCATTATGTATTCTTACCCTAGAATTAATGGTTCTATGATTTTGAAATATTAAATCATCATATTAATATTTAATTTTTTATAAGTCCTCACATTATTTATTAATCAATATAATGTCTTTTCTCTTTATTTCATATGTAAAAATGATTATATCAATAAACATTCAGTAAATCCTACTCAGAAGATCAAAATATCTAGTTTCATTGGTTCTTATGAACATTACATAACAACTAAAAGCATTAAATACACATTTTTATTGAAAACATCTTTACATAACCACAACATTCCTTTGAACATATCACTACATAGAATGAACTGAGAAAATATATATGAAATCGGTGAGTATAAATCCCAGTGAGGAAGTAAACAAGTTATTACATGAAAAATACAAAACATTTTAGGTAATAGACATATCAATGTAGCATAAGAGAAATATGAACATAAAGGAATGATATATCAAGATCATCATATCATGGAAATGTGGAAACAACATAACAGTCTACTTCGTTAACATAAATGAATAAGGTAAATCTCTATCCCCGCATGATGGAAAAAATATATATAATGGAATTAGGATAAACCATATGCCAACATAACAAATCATGACACTAAAAATTACCCAATTCATTTTAGCGCTAACTTGGATCACCCTTTATAATCATTCCATTCTGATTCTTAAGTGATCCACATAGACCATATAACATGATTTTATTCTACATCATCATTTATTCTATGATAGAAGAATGTGGAATGCATATAGGTATGTCCCAAATAAATTTTTATATCTTAACAAAGTTGAATACCTTTGATAGTGTAAAGGTCATGGTGTTCAGTACATGATGATTTTGGCATGGAAAATCATGGTGCTATTTTGGAAGCATAACAACATAATGTGTAAATTCTTAAATAGTTAGATGAGAGCCAACGAGTTATGTAAGAATGTATACATAAAATTTAATATGAGGTGATTATGGAAAATAATATACCAACATATGAAATTGAATTTAATATTCATAATACAAAAAAAGGGCATGAAATGGAAATGTGAAGTGATAAATCACTTATATAATTTCGACATAGTAACATCATAGGTAAGGGTATAAATGGGGGAGGATAAATGATCCCTCATATAAATAACATCAAACGGAAATTTGGGCATTTATGATTAATGGTTCAATATATAAAAAATTAAAATGATTACGTTCAAACAAGGTTCATGAATTTAAAATATGAGAAAAATATGAGGATCCCTTACGTGTTTGTGTAATCATAAAGCCTTTAGAGAGGAATATTGGGAGAATATGGGATCCTTTTTAAGACTCTAAGTAGTAGGGGAATATTTTTGGTTGATCTTCAAAGAGAATTAGTGATGAGTAATGGGTTCTTGGGAAGGTATATATCAGAATGGGTAAGGAATTCATTCTAATTTTGGTTTTGGACCCCACATAGTAAAATATTCAAACTGAAAAACCACACCATATTTTATGCCCATGGGTTTTAAAAAATGTAGATGTGTAAATTATTTTAAAACGATAATGGCACAATATATTAAAATATTACCTTTTCTTATGTGAGGGTGAGTCAAATTTTCAAGGAAATAATTTTAAAATTTTATGTTATATTATATTTTTTAGAGGTTCAACAAAGTATATATAAAATAAATAATATAAAACTAAAAATTAAATTACATTAATGTAAAATATATTTTCCTGATGGAACCCTTTATTTTATTTTATTACATCACTAGTGGGTCATTGTGATGTCATAAAACACATTATATTTTTATATGTTAAATAAATTTTCCCCAAAAAAATCATTTCTCTCATAAATGTATAAAAAATTATTTATTGTAAAATATAGAAATTCTGATTCGAAATATAATATTGATTTAATATAAATAATTTTATACATATCTGAATTTTCACTATTAAAATAAAAAACAAAATTTATTAAAAATTGATGGTTTTTGAAAATATAGTATTAGACCCTTAATAATAATTACATTTTACTTCATTAAAGGTATACAATCATTTATATTTAATAATAGTAATGTAATATATTTTATTAAAACAATATTTAGGTCTAAAATCCATTTTTTCATCAAAATATATTTCTTAATTGATTTGGAATATTATTCAAAATTATTGTATGTATTTTAGAAATCATTTACAAAGTAAAACAAATAGAATGAATGTATATTCATTATTAAATGAAAAATATAAAGTACCTAATAAAAATCCAATGGTCATGTTACATATCACTTTATTACACTATAATATTAAATAAGGGTATGGAGTGTGATGTTTGGGATTTCATGGGGACGCTCGGTGACTATAGTTTTTATTGTGATCTCAATGAGCTTAAATTTAAAATTTAAAAAATTTCACTCATGATTATGTATTCGGATCCTGATATGGGTTTGGTCTATAGTAAATCCTAGAAATGGTGTCTCACTTGGATGCTCTAAAAAATAGGCGACATAGGGCGTGATTGTAATGGTTGAGAACATCACTTCCACAGTCGGTTTCAAAATGATTTGTTAAAACACTATATTTATACTATTCATGTGATCACTATTTAGTAGCTACATTATCAACGAAAACAATAAATAATGGTCAATTAAATCAAATTTTATATAAAAAAATAAAAAAATGTGTTCATCTGTTCTCAATATCCCTAAGAAATATTTATAAAACAATGTGAAATTAATTCATAATAGTTTGGGTCATTACAAACTTCACCCCTTAAGAATGTTCACACCGAAAATTTCTTTTGTCCCAAAATATAATATTTTAGGGTAACTATAACACATCTCTTCCTCTGGTTCTCACATCCATTCAAAAAACATGTGGTTTATCCACACCACTTTTACGAGGGGTGTTGTATTGTTTTGTATAACATTTTCCATACGATCTAAGAATATTATTGGATTTTCATCATATGTGAGGTCATTCTCCAATGGAAACACCTCTCCATTGAGTACATGTTATGAGTGTAGTATGTAATTATTTAGAAGAGATAAATCTAATACATCATGTACTTGAGATAGGATTTATGGGAGATGTATTTGATATTCCACTACTCCGATGCAATGATGGATCTCAAAACGGTTGATGTAACTTGGAATATTGTTTCCATTCTTCCCAAATATCATAAATCTATTACATTGAGATATAAAATGGATTACAATGTATCCATCATCAAACTCTAGGTTTTATCAGCTGTTGTCAATATAGAACTTTTTTTGACTCTCAGCATCTTTGATGTGCTACTGGATGGTCTTAAACTTCTCCACAACTTCACCAAATATTTCCAGACCTAGATGTTTGTGTTTCCCACCTTCATGAAAACATGCTAATATTCATCTCCACTTCCCATAATGGGCTTCATAAGGTGCAACTTCGATACATGACTGGTAACTACTGTCGTAAGATAAATCTAACATAGGAAGATGTTTTTCACATAAACATTTTATATACATTGAGAAATATCACAACATGTCCTCAAATTTCTAGAGTTTTTATTCGAATGGTCCATTACATTCTGTGGGATAGATCGTGGTGAATTTCAAATAAATTCTCAAATTTTATTGGAGAATATACTAAAAATATAGGTTAATAGTGGATATCGATTACATACAACCAATAGTGGTACACTACCATACCAAACTACTTCTTTGATCTATATTTATTCCAGTTGATCCAATGAGAAATCCTATGATATTTTAATTGAGTTTGTAGTATTCGTAAGATTATCCCCAATAACCTAGATAGCATTGTATCCTTTTGATGACTTTAGAATTCCGATGACAATATACATGGGGATTTTATTCCATTTCATTGTTCGTATGGGTAATGGTGGCATAATCCTCTTAGAATTTTTCCTCTCAGCCTTCACATGTTTAATTACCTTACACATTGATATATATTTAGTGATATCCACCTTTATGTTATCACAATAATAGATCTCCCTGATATCTTGATACATATTCTATTTTCCAGGGTGAATGGTGGAATTCACACAATGTGAATCATCCATAACATCTTTCTTTTACTCTATATTTGATTGAACACATAGTTTTGACCCAAATACCAAAATTCATTCTTCATTAACATTTAACACCATGTATTTCTATTTTCTAAAAGTTTTCACTTTCTTTTGTATTCTCAAATCATATTTTTGAGCATAATATAACCTTTCCAATATATATGGTAGAGGAATATTTTGTTAAATCATTGATGATGTTTCCTTCTTTTTGATTCCCATGTCAATATTAATCAAATAAATTATGATTAAATCATTTTAAATTATCATCAGTGATAGAATTGTGGGGTCATTTCTATATAGAGAATCCTACTCCTTCTTCACATACCTTGGGTGGTAATATATTCTACACTCGTAATCTTTGATCAAATCTAATCATCTTTGTTGAATAATATTCAGATATTTCTATGTAAATATATATTTGAGGAATTTTTGATCCATTTATATTAATCATATATCCAAAAAAAGATAATGCATCCATAGATATTGTACCTTATTCAAAATTCATTACTATGAATTCTTTGTTCTCGCAACTTATACCGAAAACAATCTTAGGGATATCCTCATTTGGTGTGGTGATGGATTTGTAATTTCATATTTTGTTGATCCTCATTGTAAATTTGGATTTCCACGTGTTTTATGTACTAACATTCTTTCCTTAATGTGGCTTCTAGAAAATAAAAATTAATTTTTCAGGAAAATCTGTATTCTCCCATCCTTTTTCTTGATGAAGATGGTCGTTGCACCCCATGTGAAGAACATGGGCATATAAACCCTTATTCTAGATTGTCATGTAGTGTTTTATTTAGCTCCTCACGATCCATAGAATCCATTCTATATTGTGTCTTGAATATTGTATGTTACCTAAGTATAAGATCAATCAAGAATTCAACATCTCTTGAGGAGGCATACCCTCCAATTTCTCGGGAAACACATAAGTGAATTCCATCATAATAGGCATGTCTTTGAGGATAATTATTTCTTTAAAATCAATCACATGAGAATGTTACATGTGATTATAGGGATGTAATATCCATTAATAAGATATTAGTGCTAAAAAAGATGCATCCACCCCACTTTCACTTTTATATAATTTGGGGTCGATTGACCATATAGTGATTTATTTTTCTCTCGCAGTAATTTATTTTGGCTCTATGTAGAAAAATATAATCCATGTAAAGAAATGAATCAAATTCCCCCATAGGATGTATGATGAGGTTTTCCGAGATTTTCAGTAATGTAATTCTGATAGGGGAGGTGTTATATACATAGGATGCAAAAATTTCCCAATTTTAACTTTTCCCTAACATCTCTAGTTTTGTTCGTTGTGGTGGTGTTTGGATTTTTCTAATAAACATTAAAGATATAAATGATTTCTTATAACAAAATAGTATAACCCTACATTTTACATTTTGATTCTAGCTCTACAAATTTACATCATCCAAAAAGTAAAAGGGAATGTATTTTTTAACTATTAAACACATAAAGGGGAATCAAATGACAATGAATGGATAACAAATAAAATTTATTTATATCTTAAGAATATGAATTATTATGTTTTAATATATGATTTATTCTATGTAATTCCTAACATATATTCATATGGGATTTTTTGTTACCATTACAATAGTTCATACTATGAATATGAATTTAGCCATGAATATCTCCCATGAGTGTTGAACCAATAGTTAAACGAGTTCCTTTATCATGAACCAGTTCCACTTTTATTGGAGCTCAATGCGGAGTTTTCAGGTTTTACCCATGGACACATCTTTTTCAGAGACACAAATACATGTTTTATCAAGAAAAAATGTATTTTATTGATACACCACTTACACTATACTCTCCAAAATTTTGGGATTCTTTATTTATACCTAGAATTATCCATTAATAATTTACTATATTTTTATAATAATAATCCCCAAAATAACTAAATCTATCCTCCAATGACAAATATAATGACCTGAAACCTTATTTAATAAGTAAACATTATTTATTACATAATCTTGCACTTAATGGAAGTCAGTATATCTATAGGTCTAGTCCCTTTAGGGATTAGGAACATTGCATAAAAACAATAAAAAACATGAAACACAAATCATTATTGAAAACTTATTTTCCATGACCTCTACATTCCTTCATACATTCCATTGTATAGAATAAACTGAGTAAATATGTAATAATAAGTTGAGCTATAATACATAGTAAGGGTGTAAACAAGGAATGACTTGGATTATAAAATTTATTTTATGTAATATAGAAATCTATGAAGCATAAGAAAAACATGAACATAAAAGCATGATATATCATGATCATCATAACATAGAAATATAGAAACAAAATAAAACACTACATCATTAACATAAATGAATAAGGTAAACCCTTGTCCCAATATGATGGAAAAAATACTTATAAAGTAATCTGGTTAAACCCATTCCCAACATAACATATCATGAAACTAAACATCACCCAATTCATTGGAATGCTTTCTGGTCTCACCGTTCATAGCGATTTCAATCTTAAGCTTAAGTGTTCCACGTAGAACATATATCATGGATTCATTCAACATGATAATTTATTCCATCATAAAAGAATGTGGAATATATATACATAAGTCTCAAATCAATAAGTATATGTTTATAAAGGTAAATTACCTTTATAGAGGAATGGGTATGGTAATTACTACATGATGATTATTACATGGAAAATCATGGTACAATTTATACAACATAACAACGTCATGTGGAAGTTAATAAAATGGTTATATGATACCAAATGGGGTATATAATAATTTATACTTGAAAGGGATAGTTATAGTATTATGGAATATAATATCCCAACATATGGAATGGAATTTAATTTTCCTAATACTAATAAGGTGCTTGTAATGTAAATGAGCAGAGAGAAATATCTTATTGAATTTCAGCATAGTAACAGCATATGTTAGGGTTTAAATAGTGGAGGATAAATGATACCTCATTGAAATAACATTAATTATTTAGTATTTAATTTATTATAATTAGATAATAATATAACAAATTAAAAATAAAAATCGAACATTCAAAAAAGGTGCTCCATTTGTTAGAAAGAAAAAAGATGAGGATCCCTTACTTGGGTGTGACCCCAAAGGCCTGTGAGAGGCTTCATAGTAAATTAGTGGCCCCTTGGGAGGACTCTAGGGTATAGGGGGATGATTTTTGTCATGAATTAATGATATTTAGTGAAAATTAATGGGTTATTGGGTGGTATTATATAAGAAATGTGGGGGAATTCATTATTACTATGGTTTTGGTACCTACAATTAAAACAATGAAAACCAAAAACCATCACATGGTTTTTACCCATGGGTTTTTGGAAATGGGTAGTGGAATAAATTTTATTAAAATCTATGTTCTAATGATATTTAATAGTTTTCCATTATTATATGTAGGTGAGTCACACATTCAATGAAATCGTTTTATAATATGAAACATTTTATATATCATGGAGGATCCACAAAGCAATTAAAAAACAAATAAAATTTGCATATAATTTACATTATATTAATGTAAAAATACATATTTGGCCGATGATACCCTTTAAATTATTTTTTAAACCACTATCGTTTCATTTTAATGTCGTAAAACCCAATATATATTTATATGATATTGAATTTTTACCCAAATATTCGACTGTCTCACGAAAAATATGAACAATTAACCATTGGATAATATTGACTTCCTGAATTCAGAAATAAAATTAATTTTATCTAAATAATTTTCTAAATATTATAATTTTAACATTAAAATAAAAACTAGCATTTATTGAAAATTGATGGGTTTTGAAAAATATAGTTTTAAAACATTAATAAAAAGTAAAATTTTCTTCATAAATGTATATGTTAATTATTATTTAATAAAATTCATATAATAATATTTTAATAAATTAATATCTAATTCAAATATCAATTATTTTAGAAAAATATATTTCTTAAATATATTTTTATATTAACCAAAATAATTCTATATGTGCTATAAAAATTATTTAAATTGTATCAATAATAGAATGAAAGTATACTCATTATTCTATAAAAAATAATGCACCTAATAATAATTATATGGTCTTGTTACATATAAATTTATTAAACCATCATATACCTTTAGAGTAAAGTGTTCTATGGTGGGGATTTCATGGGGCCCCTCGGCAAAAATGGTTTGAATATTGATGTCGATAAGATTTAAGTTCTCCTATAAACAATTTTTCTCAGGCAATAGTTTTTAGATCTCAGCTAATTCTTAATTTAAGTAAAATCCAAGAAATAATATCTCCCTAAAAAACATTGATAAATCGGATTCATGTGGCATGATCCTACATGTTGAGGTCATCACATCCTTTTCTTGTGCAAAAAATATTTGTCAAAACCCTATATATATACAAGTCATGAGATCACTATCCAATGGCTATATTATAAATGATAATGATACATAATGGTCATTTAAATACAAATGGCTATAATAAAAAAAAGTGGTGAATGTGTTTTCTTTTTACATAATACATTTAATTATAAAAATGGGAAGGTTTTTCATACCAGTTTGGGACATTATAATCAACAGGTTCTATCAATAGTTTCATGAGAACCTATTCTTCATATAATATTTAACATTACAAATTTTACATGGCCTTGTTTTAGAAAATTCACCATTTTCATCATAACCCATATGTTCTATAAATTTATTCATTTTGGGATATACAATTTTAAAATTATCGACACCTAAACAACCAATGAATTTAAGAGGAATTACAGCATTATATTTTTTATTTTCACTTTAAATGTTTTTGGATATAAAATAAATTCACTTATATTTCCCAACATCACTTTATTATCGTATTTATTTAACATAATATGAATTTAATAATTTTGCATATCTCTTAACCCCCATCATGAGTTTTTTCAGGGATGGAATACAATTTCATTATTATGTTTTTTTAATTGCAGGTTTATCTTCATATGATGATTCAAGAGTGTATTATGTAACTCTTAAACTGAGAAGGCACCAATTTCATGAAAAATGATATCAAAGGATCCATTATATTATGGAATTACAACATCACCAAATTAAGACATTTGGAATCATGCAATGCATCACAAAAAACCCCTTCTATGGAATACAATTTCAATTAATTATGGGAGATATTAATCAGTAATATCATTATCATCCTTCTCTATAGCTTCAAATTGTTTTCTATAAATCTGAACATCAGATTCCATAATATTCAATTTATATTCCGAAATATTTTCCAACTATTCCATCATCTATTTGAAAGTTCATGGTCCCAATAACAAGGATTAAAATTTAATATATATATATATATGAATTGGTGGAACATCATGCTCTACTATATAATTAATTATTTATCATATCCACATACATTATGGTACCATCTATTCTATGTTCATTAAATCACTCAATTATAACATCACAAACTTCATGACCATATATAAATATATATAAAATTAATAGTTGGATCATTCATAAGGAACCATTCCTCTGATTCTTATTGCAGATCTAATGTTTGGTGATATCACTATGTAGGGGATGAAGTGAATTAATTACATTATTAATTTTTTTGAATATTCCTTATTTATTTGTACATTTATACATTTTAAATATTTTATAAAATCCAATTACTATCTATAGAACATACACAAGTACAAATTTAATAACATCAACAACAAAAAGTAATTATAGGGTTTGACGTATATATCATTATCTATTGTATGTTGGAGTTGTGATATGATATCTAGTTTCTACATAATGAATTAGTTTATTTAAATGCATATGATACTTCTAAAAAATAAAAATGACAAATATCTAGGAATACAAAATATATAATCATAAAAAATATCTAGTCTGCTAGTTATTGGATAATACACTACTCAATGGTGTCACTATAATGGAGTCCTAATAATTAAAAACACATATAAAAAATACTCCTTCAAACCCTAAATAAGATATTTATAATTCCCTCATATATATCTTTATACTACCCCCAAAATTTCTATTAGGGTGATTTAAAATTTTGGTATGAACATACCATTTAGTTCTCCATAAATAATTTTCTCATTTATATACATACATCCTCTATAATTAGGGATCACTTAATTGGGCTCAAAACACTCCAAACCATGTTATATTATAGGTTTAAATATTTGGTTCATTTTTTCACCATTTTCACGGAATAAAAATAAATAATTAATGTATTATTTTTTCTACATATTTGATGCTTAAATAATTGTTGAATTTGATCAGTTTCCTTTTCGTTCTCCTTCTACACTTTATAAGATGATCACAAGGACATGTAATGTTTCACTAAAAGAATTTAGTATTAGTTGAGCACTATTTTTTTTATATTATTTCTCTTGTAATTCAACCTATTTAAAAATTAAAGGCTCAATATGTAGTCATTAATTCTCAATATCACTCTGTATATGGTATAGATAAAGTGGGAATCACCCCAAAATATTTTACATGGTTTGGTCAATGAAATGCTCCCATATGAAACTAGTAATACTCTTGGTTATAAAATAATAACTATATGTGTGTGGTAAAAAATGGAAATTACAATTCACATGATCATTGAGTCCCACAATGCTCCAAATCTAGGGTCACACTATTGATCAACACTAAGTCCCATTATCTATTCTCGTGCATAAAAATCCCACTACACTATTGCACTTCCCATTACATTTGATCCATTGATATGATATATCTATTTCTGATTGTTAAATCTTATTCACTAACATGGGATAAAATAATCCTTCATTAACATACATGATCACCTAACCAGCATAGTTATAACATCAAGAAGATGATCAACAGATAATGAACATCTTTAATTTTCATAATGTATAACGATATAAAATGAACTAGGCCGTAAAAATTATGTGGGTAATCAGTAATGAATATTCATTTATAATTGGAATTTTCCCCTAACATCCGTATCAATATGTTAAATTCTATAGAAATAAAGTATTCTATCAATAAAGAATGAAATCAATAATCATTATATTTATAAAAAAATAAATTGCACAATATATAATTATGAGTTAACAATGCTTGCATAATAAATTTCTAATTAATTATAATTATATTCAAATGTAATTATATTTTACGGGAAAATTAATACCCTTATTTAATATTTTGGTAGAAAAAAAATTACATTTTAACATAATTAGTATATCTCAATCTCACCACTTCTTCATTAAACTATATGAATCCTGTATTGTCCCACCATTATTCCTATGGTGTGAAAGTAAATTTATTCATGAAGTATGTAATCCTATAGATCTTTATAAATCCACATATCATTAAATATCTATTAATAAAACAAAACCCTCCACCCTTTTGGGATTATTCTTTTGACAATCTATATTTATGATCATTATTCTGTGTCTGTGTTTCTCAAGATATTCATATATATAATGTTATATCAGTAATATATTAATTCTTATTTTATGTGAATAAATATATATTAAATATATACTTCATGAATCATTGATTATCACATATTATGTTCATAGTAATATCACATGTAATGGTTAATGTTTTTCATATACTAATATTTTATTGGATCTTACCAAGAATCATTTGATTATGAAGGCTAATAAACAACTAAATAATGAACGTAATTCACACATTAATATAGAATTGAGTCAAGAAATGATTCATAACAATATATATCACTATATTATACCGATAATTAACCCTATAAATGAGATCAATTAGTGGAATTTATAGGTATTAATCGACAAACATACCTTGTGATCTATAACATCTCACTCTCAGAGCCACTGACTAACTATATATTCCATTGGAGTAATGCGATCAACAAAAATCAATACTGACATACCTTTCTTTATTCTTGAATAAATATCATGGTTTCACATTTAAAATAATATGCCATGTGAACCCAAAACAAATGTAAAAATTTCAAAAATATTTCTCACATCATAAACTTATTTGTTTCTTGAATTAGACTCTTTTCCCTTAATAAAAAGAATTTGATGGTATGCATCAATTATTTTTTAATCTAAAATTAATTCAACAAAAAATAGAAAAATATAATAAATTCAAGGAAAACATTATAAAAATAAATACTGATTCATGTAGATCCATTCAGTACTGAATATTGAAGAAAAATTATTGGCTTGATTGAATGACACAAATAGATCAGATTAGACAATCCATCATCTATATGGAAATTTCTAATATAAAATAACAATAAAAATAGTATGATTATGACACATGGGTTTTTAACATGGAACCAATCTCCATGATAGTAAATTGTACTACGTATTTTTATTGAGAGGGCACCGGGTTCATCACCTAGATACATGAGACACACTTATATGGGGTGACTACACCTACTTTCCCTTGAAAAAAACATTAATGAATTATGTAGTAACTATACATTGACCATTCCTATTAATATTCCTTTCCATTATAGTATTATTATTCCAATAATTCCCTTATAAGTCTGGATCCCACTTTAATGATATAGATGCTCACATGTGTGATAAGTCCATCATTACAATATTTTTTTTACTGATGTTTAATTTCATAATAAATTTATGATAAAAATAGTTTGGAACATCATCAATATGAATGTAATTGGATTCATTTCACCAAATTAAAAATCCAAAATTCCCAATATCAACATTTCTAATATAATATATATACTTTTAATTATATTAAATGTATAATATAATTTTCAAAATTTAATTATTCTCAATATATCAACACACAACATAAAATAATATTCAATTTATTATTATTATCAAATATAGTGTATTCTTATAATTTTTTTAATATTTATTAATAAATAAAAATATTTTTACATTCATCATAATAATGTTTAAGATGTTTTGATATTAATCGTTTATGTATCATTAGTCACCTAAACACATATTGGAATTTTCTAAGAACCATGTCAATCAACCTTATTGAAAAAAGTAAACCTCGTTTAAAGGAAATTGTAGTATGCCCCATTGTATTTTCATACTATTCCACAACAACACATTATATTCCAATATGTATTCTTTTATTTGTCCCCCATACTATTTATAAAAAAAAATTTCATATAAAAGTAATGCATTCTCATCTCATTCTCATTTACCATCTTTGTATCCCATTAGGTTGATAGCAAAAATTTTATTTTCAAATGTAATTTATCTACCAAACTCTCAGTCAACATGATCAAAACCATTGTAGAATATAGGAAATTCAAACTAGGGCCGTAAATATTACCCAAAAAACAAATAAATCTGCCATAAATCATATATAACTCCTTCATTATACGTTATGTAATCTCATAAAATATTCTTATAATCCAATAATCTGAGAAACAGGTTACATTTTCATGTGATGAAACATAATGTAAAGTATTTTTAGATCAATATAAACTAAATAGATATGCTTTTTTAAAAAAAATATTTAGATTATGAATTTTAGAGTTATTATCATATATTATTTAAAATTATTCATTTAAATTTTATATTCAGAAATTTTTTTAATATTAGACATCGTCAAATAATCTATGCTACTCCTCGAGGGATGCATATATCTATTTATATTCCATTCATGATAATGGAAAATAATATATATAATATATATATTAACCATTCCATGTCCTTTATTATATATCATATTCAGTGCAGTACAACATATCATTCATATTGTTTATTTGATTCATGATCACATTCTTCCAAAGAATTTTTTATTCATTTGGGAAAATCATTTGTAATTAATTTTGAAAATAATCACCATTTTATTTTTATTTTTTGGACAGTTTCATCCACTGATATTAAACTATGATGATAGAAATAATTTTATTTCTTAAAAAACAAAATGTTCCAACTAATTCATTTTATTCACTTTCTCATCACTAGTATATTAATTATTTTGAATTGAAAATTATTATTTGGAAATTACATCCTTTCCATCAGCTTCATAATCCATTTGATCATTATCAATTATAAAACACTTTATATAGACAATATAAAAAACTTCCTTTATTTGACTGTTCATCATTTATGGGTGTCTCATAGTGTTTCTTATATTTAGAAGAATTTCTATCTTTCTTACATTGAGTTTTATTATCCTATATATTATAGGTATCCACTCATAATTATATTTTCAAAGATACCATAGATATATGACCCTATAATATTTATCTCCCACACTCCTCTCATTAGTATTCATTTTATTTTTTATTGGCCTCTTGGTTGATTTTTTTCTCTACATTAAATCATTGATAACCATTTTTTATATGAACATAATGGGTCTGAATTGGTTCATTCATATTCACTAGAAATTACATTTTATACTTGGTATAGTATTCTTTATATCTATATTTTTCAAAAAAACAAATAAATACTATAAACATTGTACGTCCATAATCTATATATAATCATCCAAAAATATCATGATTTAATCTTTCAATTTACCATGATTTATTTTTAGTATTGTAAAATGGTCTTCATGTAATCATTCCACTGTCGTATCATATGGTAGAAACCCCCACTTTTGAAATCTCATTCTATATATATTCCCATTATCATTTAGTGATAACCTATATATATTTTGAAACATTTTATGAGTAAATATTTCGTTTCTATAAAAAACCATCAACTCACTAGATGGATATGACTAAACATTTAACAATACAACCCTGTTAATGTCTTTTATTTTCTAGATCATTTCATTTTAGGTGTTCATATAATATAATTTTGTCTTGAATATTTTTTTTTATAGATCCAATATTTTTATAAACTGATATTCCATATTATTATAAGTGTTTTAATTAAATAACATTATGATATGTTCCAAAACATCATAATTTATTGTCTTTTGAGACTAGATACACAATATAATTATTTAATGAATGTTTAATTTTTTTTACCAAAAATACTTTCCCATATTGTAATCATAGTAGACATAACATACTTAACACCATTGTTCGTATCTTCGGGAATGGAAATTATAAAAGGAAGATCAAAGCAGCATTAAATTCGTTAAAAATTATGATATCAATGATAAATTATGAAAAACATGTGAATAAGGTTATGATAACATTAGTTTATCATTTTAAAAACATATCCTGCCTATCATAGAAAATAACCATTAATCAAGTCGTCAACCATGGATGATTATTGTCTATATATCATAGAGTAATTATTAAACTTGATCCATGAGAGAATAACTTTATCATAGGTTATAAGTATGTGGAATAAACATTAGTATAACAATTCATTTACATAGGAATGGTTTAGAAACAAGACTACCCTAGTGGGTCAGATTCACACCCCATTCAATGATATCATTTGCTAAAGATCACTCATAAGTCAAATAGAGGGTTTTAGTTCCTTTACTAAACAAGATTCACTCTTCAACATAGTTGTTATTATTGAAATATATATGTATCTTTATAAAATACATTAGGGTGAAATATATTTCCAAGACCAGATGTAAAATTTTGAGATTCATACATATGGGGTTCAAATAATAACAAAACAATAATCATATAATCACCCAATGAAATTAAATGGGTATCAAAAAAATTTGTTTATCCCATCATGGAATAACCAATGGAAAATAAATAAGTTTCTTAAAGGCCTCATCATAACAAAATTAATTTGTGTAAATAAAAGCCATTCATAGAATCATCCTTAATTCATCATCATCATAATACATTTAGAGAATTAATGTGTATGGAATAGTTGTATCATCTCCATAAAAAAGAATAAATAACTTCAAATGATATAATCAGAGAATAAAAATTCATTTTTAAATTTATTGGGAATATTTATTAAGTAAAATACAAAATTCATTTTCAAATCAGATCATTAAAAAAAAAGTTTTCAAATTATAATTGACATTTTTTTTAAATAAACATTAAATATTTAAATATAATAATCAAATCATTTATAAAACAGGTTGTGGGGAAATTTTTTTCATGTCATTATTTTAATAAATGATTCCTTTTATTGTTTTTTTAAAAAGGATAAAGTATTTTGTTAATAAAATGATATAGAGTTTACACATAATACATTTTATATAATATAAATAATGTATAGTATTAATTTTATACAGCTAATGTTTTATATTAGAAACATAATTGATAAATTATTTACAAATTATTATCCTAAAAGAAAGACGGTTTTTGATCCCAGAGCGAGATAATTTCTGACTTTTTAAAAAAGTTTTCATTTAGTATCATAAATACATAATGTGGTTGAAAATAAGGAAATCATTTAAACTAAATAAATAATAGAATATAAATACAATTCATGGTATTCTATTTTGATAGGTCAAAATAAATCATCATTGAAAATGTGATAATAAATAATACAGATTAAAAATTAGATTCTACTGCAAATCCAATACTACTTTGATAGTATTGATAACAAGAAATCATAAAATAGGAAAATATAGATGGATTATTAAATCCACACATGATTCATGAAAATTTTATAATATAAAATCATGGATTTTATATGAAGTGAAAAAATAAATCATGTGGAAATGTAGAATGAGTCACATAGAAATAAAAGTAATATCGTAAACCATTTCCACAATATCAACAAACATAAAAATTCCTCTAAAATATTGTATAATAAAAATATATTTTATATAATTAAAAATTATATTAATTTTCAGTATCAAACTATCATATGATATAAACATATAACATCTAAACACACATTTATTAATAATTCAATACCATAAATTTCACTTCTACGTGTTAAATGTTTTGTTTTTCAGGGATGTTTTGGTTCTTCAGTATAGTCCATGAAAAATTTAATGGTTCCATCATATATGAAATATTATCATTATATAAATATAATATATATTGATTAATTATATATATATATATATACTGTCATCGACAAAATTTATTGATATAAAAATTGATTACACCATTGATGGAGACATTGTACAATAAATATGCACAAATGATGTTTTCTTTTTTTAATTGATGAAGCCAAGGAATGGTAAAGAATAATTAAAAATAAAATATATTTATTATATAATATACATATTATGTATTCATTAAATTTAATCATATTAGCATCCATGTCAACATAAAATAGAAAATTAATCAAAATGCTATGTGGATGGGCTAATCCACACATATACACGATCGATATTATAAATTTACAATGGATGAAATGAAAATGTATTGTGGTTATTATATATTGATAATAATAATTAAGTAAATTTTATATACAATATACATTACATTATAAATGATAAGTTCAATTTAGTGGATGAGGGAGAAGAAATAAGTTAAAAGAGTTCAGGTAAGATGATTACCCCTTCATCAGTACACATCATTTATATTCCATATTAAGGACCCCATAAGATAGTATTTTATCTTATATATAACCTATAATTAATGAGTAAATAATTTTATTTTGGAATATTGTATAACATCATTGACATATAAGTATCAAAATGGATGATCGATATGGAAGAATAAGCTCCTCATTATATGTGTGGGGAGGGTCGCTCTGGTAATTACATAAAGTATTAACTTAATATATATATATTTTTCTGCACAGGTGGCACCAAATTAATTTTTTTATGAAAAAAATAATTTTTATTCAATATAAAATGATAGAAAAAAATTACTTGTTTAGGTGATTCACTATACCTTATCTCTTAGTTTTAAACTATCATTATATCTTTTGATAAATACCATGATATTAATGTTTTTTGAACATTAGGGGTCATGAATGTTATTATAAAAGGATAACTGACCTAGAAGTGAAAAAAAATTATTTTAAAACAAATATCATTAAATTTTCTAATGATAATATTTTCATTAATTTTCAATTATTTTTTAAAATTTTAGATATTATAAAAAACAAAATGCGATCTCTGGAAAAACATGAATGATTATAATATATTACATGTCTAACATAGGTAATGTGTATCCAAAATGACATCTATTAAAATATAATAAATTTAAAGTCTTAATATGACAATAAAATAATTTTTTTATAGTTTTTTATATTATTTTAATCCTTATCTTTTGGTTTAACCCCATGGTAATTTTTTTTGATCATAATAGTGTTAATGAACATTTAACTATTAAAGGACTATGATTTTATTTATAATGACAAAATCTCGTAATTAACAACATATGATTTAAATTATAGAAGAATTAAGTCCAAATTTCCTTCAAATCGTTTTATGATTTTTAAATAAATTATAATTATTTATCTATAATAATAACAATCTATTAATGGGATTTTTAACACTATTCACTTAATTTTTCATCAGAAAAAACATTAGTAAATTTATTTTGAATATAAGCCTTTAACATAACTATAATATGATATATTTATCGTTATAATTATTGGAAGACCTTAACTCACTAATAAAATAATACTTTTAAATTTGTTATAATCATTTACTATATTTTTAATAGCTTGAAAAAAGAATTATGTAGTTGTTTCATATGAAATTTCATTTAATTATTACATAAAAAATATTTCAAAATTAATTTCCTTCATAAATAAATAATACTTATTTCTGATAACAAATTATCACTGAACTTAATTCATTCTCATCCCTTCCTAATGTTTTATATCTATTAAAAAAGTAAAAATGTGTACAATAATTTTATATAAATATAATATTTGAAAAAGTCAATGAAAAATAGAAAAATGTAATATTTTAAACTTTTGAAACATTATAGACGATATAGATTCATATAATGAAATAAATATATTTCTTTTGAAAATTTTTTATGCCTTATAAGATAGTGTTAACAAGAATTAACAAATATTATATTTAATGTGGAAACAAAAATTTACTATGTTTAATATACATATCAAAAAAATAATATCACCTTATTACATAATATTAATTACCCATAATCAAAATATGGAATATATTTTATTATATAAGATTCAATTAATTTTAATAATTTAACTTAAATTTTTATTCAAAAATATAGATAAATTGTATTCCCCTAAAAACGAATCATAAGTAAACAAATTTGTGTAAATAATAATGAAAAATAAAATTGATTATAATGAAATTAATAAAAATATTTGTAATAAGAGAAAAAATTAATTTCAAATCAAGAAATAAACTATTACTTAGTAAATTCCTTAATGAAAATAATGTTTTCAACAAAAAAATATATATTTTTCATTAGTATTTGAAGATTATAACATATCAAAAAATTTAATAAAAATGACACTATGAAAACATTGATACGATGATTTTAAAAAATAAAACTAATTTTATCGATTAATATTTATGAAATATAAATTATTAAATATTCTATTATATCAATAAATCAATAAAACTTATTTTTGAAAAAAAATATGTTTGGAAGAATTAAATAAAATTACTAAAAATTGAGTGTTTATTCATCAGAATTTAACAAAAAAAATATTTGGGAATTTATATATATTTCATATTTTAGATAATATTATTCATACATTCCAATAATAAAGCTATGTTATATTGTTGATAATAATATATTATGGTTCCATTAAGATAAGTGTTTCTTATTTATTGTGATATTGATTATATTATTTTTTGTAATATCAGTGTATTATATTTTATTCACTATGACCCAGTTCCTGCTCATTTTAATTTTATAACTATTGATTCATTATTCCATTTAATATATTCTATTTATTATTATATAAAACCCCAATTATATTAATATCATACTCAGCATTTGTAGTAGCTAATGTATTTTTTGTTTCTCCCAATTTCTATTGTCTTTAGTGTTACATTTGTTTTCCTCGATATTGGCATCATATAATACATTTCACCTATATTATTTTTATGTTATTATGTATCCACTATCAACACATCATAAAGATTAATATCCTTTCTCAGATGAGTTAATAAGTTGATTTTATCTCTTAATAACAAATGGATAATGAATTGTATTGTCAACAAATTCTCATAAAATAAATATTTATATATCATGAATTATTATTAATTTTCTTATGCAATTTAATATTTTTATATTACTTATTATCAGAATTAATTCACAATAAATATATTTTCTTAGTGAAATTTATGTATAAGTTTCCAAATCCAATATTGGTGTCGAACATTAAAGGTTTCTTACTTATTCTATTTCATTTAATCATTTGAAACCCTCTTGAAATAAGTGAAATAATTACATTCTGGTATTCATCAACATTATCAACATCATAATCACAAGATTTATCGCCTTTTGAAATTTAATCATTCCTATTTCTTATATCCTCAAATAATGTCTCATATTTTATATCCATTTTTATATTTATATCATTATTTATCTATTAAGCTATGTTAATATTTTTAGCTCAGCCAATGGAATGTATTTCTATTATTCCAAGGTTGAATCATATGGATGGAATTTGTTTAGGATATTTCATATACGATTATTTATAATTTTTAATCATCATGATTTTGACGGTATCCATGGATATTACAAATCGTATCATTAAATATAATGAAACAGATATATATTTTTTAGAAGCATCCATTTTTATATTATAAAAACATTTTCTATACATTTTCATTTTCGTTTCATTAATATTACTATTTTCATCTCAACCACTTCTCTAATTATCAAATATTGACATTGTAGTTTTGAGACCCCTCATAATACTGTATAACATTTTTGATAAAATCATCAAGTTAAAATTTTGGTTATTTTCATTAAATAAAAATTTTATATTCACTACATGATTCCAAATAAAATCCTCGAAAATAGGTGGGAATCCCAGTGTTGTTTCATATATGACATTTAATCCAAGTGATATGTGGAAAAGAAGGATCATATTAAACAACTTATTATAGTTATTCCCATACAAAGTAGTTATTCCTCAAATATTCACTAATATCTAATTCTCAATTGATTATAACATTCATAAATATTAATAGGGAACCTTTGTTTGATACCTATGGATGTAACCAAAGTCTATTTTGGTATAACTATGAGTGGGGATAAATCCATGTTATGCTTTTTTATAAGTAATTTCCCTTTTAATTCATTCTTTTTAATTTTTTCATATCTCGTACCCCAATCATTATTTATCAAACATGTCCTATAAGTGAAATTAATAAAGAGATAAGAGTACGCTGGCACATTAAAAGGTTCGATCAGAAGAAATTTTTTTTCTTACAATTGGTTATTCTACAAGGTTAAATATTCATCCTTAAATACAACTAGTTATATCAGGTAATGTATTTTTTCCCTAATCATTCTTTACCATAATGCTCTAAATATTTACTCCCACTATATATCATGACACACAACCTACAGAGTTATATAATAAAATCCCATTATCTCTTCACCTACTCAATAAACCGAATAGAGTATTTTTCATCCAATAAAAATTGACCCATTGAAAAGAAATAGCATTGAAAACATTATATATCCTTTTAAATGCCATGAGATGAAATATTCCTCAATAAACATACTAGATCGACTGATCTTCTCATTAAAAACGTATATAACTATAGCACTGAATAATTAACATAATAATATTGATTACTATACATTATTTTTAAAATGATATAGACCTTCTCAATTTACTATGTATCAATTTTTAAATATTATCATCTGATTGTAATATTAAAATTCTAGTAGCAAACTTCCTAAAAATTATCCTTCAATTAAAAAATAATTTTTAAAAAATAATCTCCATCTCAATAAAATTATTCATGAAATTTTTAAAATTAACAGATGTTCAAAATATATTCTTTTGTGAATGATAATTAAATATCTAATTACTTGTTTGTTATTAATAATTTTGTTGTGAAGGAAGAAAATATAAATAGAAGAACCTAGGTCACAAAATAAAAATCCTTCATGGATCGGTGATCCTATGGTGATCTAATACATGAGGCATCTGTAGAATAATTATTTCATGGGAAGGATATGAAAGTGGTATCCCCCCACAAAAATAAATCATCCCTTAGAAGGAGGAAGAGATATATATCCCACAAACGATTATATTCTATGAACTAAAATAATTCATTGTACAAGGAAACATTTTCTCCAAATGAATGAAATGATGTTGTTTGTAGGACCAATGTAGTAATTCGAACCTATGAAAATGAACACCCCATACCCCAGTTGACTATGTCATCCATGGGATGGGTCATTCCCTATGGGCTTCCATAAAAGTGGGATCATGTCCTCACCATAGATGATCATCCACACTGGTGTCTAGATCCACTTTTTCTCTATAAATATAACCTGAGGGGGACTGAAAATATATAAATACGTTCATGTAATTGATCGAAATATTGAACAGAGAGATCGAAAGCTCTGAAAATGTTGGAATCCTTCGATGATTCCCTACTTTTAAAACCCCAACTATATTTCATTAATGAGGACAATATAAACCAATTGGCAGTATGCATACACAATACCCTTTGAAAGAATATTCTATATAAGATATAGAACCAATTAAACCTTGTTCAACTAGGCGTCTGATGATGAAAATCACCACCCATATGGAACCCTATATCACATAGAAAATCTCTACACTGGATGAAGTCAATCCCACATAGAAACTTGCTTCATTGGTGGAACTTGGCCCCATGTAGAAAAATGTTATGCTGATGAAATCATTAACCACATTAGGAAATAGTATATGGTCTATTCTAATGACTAAATCAAACAATATTATGTGGATGTCCCTCTTACCAGTAAAGCACCACACTATGAAAAAGGGAAGCTCGTCGCCCATAAAACCATGCTCCATAAACTACATATTGTAGGGTGTTCCTCTCTCAAGATCTAATTACCCACATTGGTTGTATCATCGGTTCCAATCATATCCCCTCCTTGAAATTGTCAAATGGAAATAGACTAAAACATTTTTTCTTCAAATATAGAATATACATATGATAAAACCATCAGGCATATCAGCACCCCCTTTTGAGTTTACATACCCATGGTAATCAGGATAAGATGAATAATATCAACAGTTTGGAAGACACATGAAATGTAATTCTGTTAACATTCTCATGGAAATGAGATTATCATCATGGGGTGATGACGAAATCATCACTATTATAGGGATTAAAGTAAATCATTGGCCTTTTCACCTTAATTGGGATAGTGCCAAAAACTTCCTTATATACTTTGAAATATCACAGGGAACTCCCACTGAGGTGAGCCCAAATCCATTCTTGTGGCAGGCACCACACATTCTTATTTTTTCTTTTTCCCTGTATTTTTTTATTGACAGAAAAATAAGTCTATATGTGATATGAAGATAAGAACAGAGACTCGCACATTTGAATCCCTCTTTATATTTCCATTGTGTCTCTAACATCATCTAGAAGAGGATTGGGCAAGACATGCACTTTTCAGATTGACTGCTTATTTATGATTATCACGCTGAGAATGTATCACATGAGAATAGAGATTAGATGAAATCATGAAATCCACATGGTCCCATAGAATGGCCCTTCTCGATATATTTAATCCGCAACATCAATAAAAATTGGAATCATAGAAGGTGTAATACACGATCATATTCCCTTAAATTTGAAGCTCCCATGCATAATCCCCAAACATGCCCCTTTTATGGGCCTCATATAAGGTGTTAATACCTATCAGACTAATCTATGTAGGATTTAATTCTCAAATAATATAGATATATTGGAATCCTCTATGTGTTACAAACATGACACTAAAATTCACTATAATGTGATGTAGTCCATATTCCTGGTGGGGTCATAATGACCTAGGATACAACATATCACTTTGGTATCATGGGATATCTCGACGTAATTCCCATTCCATCCTTCTCCAAGAACCCATTAACGTGGATATCCATGCCACATGACTGTAAACTACAAGGTCAGGTCCTTGTCACACAACCTTAATGGGTGTAGTTTCTAGTTAAGCGACATAGAACTATGTGCATTCTAACTCCTCAAGGGAGGGTACCTAGGAATCCCATCTTGTTGGACCAATCCTCACATACAAAAACAATTCATCCCTATTGGATGAAGATAAACTCCATGTGTATTCCTGATCTTCAATTGGCTATGGGTAACCCACAGACACATTATTGGGAAATATCTAAGGATTCGTTAACATAGAAATATGAATTAAGTCTATAAATGATTCATACAATAGGTGATAGTTCCTCCAAAAAGGTTTTTATGAGATTGATTTATCTTCCTTTCAACCATTGTGAGATCTTATTTTCATTGCATATGTTACTCAATAAGCATTTGCCTTTGTAATGAAAGTCCATAAAATTTGTATATAATTGTTATTCAAAGTGTTGGGTTCCATGGATAAACCCATTGGAGACATCAAATACTTTTTATATAACGTTAGTGATTTAACAACATTCAGCCCCATGCAATCAATTGTTTTGCCCACAAATTCTCTATCAGTTCAGAAAAAACAGGTACTCCCAACATGAATGAGATAACTATGGCACCCCCTTCACATGATTATAATGATATGCTACCCATTCCTCATTGAACCATTTTCATTCCTGATAAATATACATATATGGGTGAAATTAGAATGGAGAACCCAACATGAATCATTAATCATTGGGTTGGGTTACCATGCCTCAGACCCATTCCACATCCAAAGTAGAAGATGGACAAATAAGATCGTGCATTGCGCATGTGATCATGTGGTGTTAGCCTCAATCACATTCAATCCATCAATTTTTGATACCATGAATCATTGAACAGATCTTCAATATGCCTTCCTAGAAGCATTTCAAATCTCACAGGTGTTTAAAGCTAAAGTGGCCACTACTGAATTCAATTGGACAAATATATAAACCTTGCAGAATTCATTGTGTTTATCTTCATAATATATTAACATGAATATGTTATTATGTATGGAGACCTTAAACCCTTATATGTGTTTGGAATGATAAATTGTATTGATGTTCCAAAGGTCTTTGTTGATACTAGTTACAATGTTAATATCTTCTCATTGAGAATGCCTCATCGAATTGGAAGTAATTTAGATGACCAAGATCAATATGTCAGAACACTATTGGTTTTTGAAATGAATTAAAACAAAATGTTTGGACAAATATTGATAAAAATAGGTTTTAGGACCTCATAGTTGATTCAAAATTTTCGGAGGTTCGATAAAACTAGACTTTGAACATTCTTCTAGGAAGGTCGATGTTGCATCACCATGTGGAAACTCCTTCATCCTACCAATAGTGCATCCAATATTTTTCTAGTGGACAAAATGAGAATTTTTATAATGATAGGGACCCATTTGAATAAAGTGATTCATATTATGTTGGTCAAGGATTATACATTTTGAAATGGAAGAGACATAAGGTAGATAATATTGATTGTGTAACCTCCGCATTCGGTGCTCAGATGGTCCCAACTTACCCCTTCAAATATCATAGTGAATATTACGTAATTTCCATTGACCACTTTTACAGTATGAGCCCACACTCTGACATGTACTCAATGGTCTTCATGGATTAATATATGTACACTTAATCATACAGTGTTGAAAAATCCACATACCCCCAATATGATAAAGAATTATTTGATATAACCACCCCAAAACCATATTCATACCTCTCTAAAAACACTATCTCACCAACTAAGGATGAATATGAAGAAAACACTCTTTAGTACTTCACTTAATCCTCTCAAAAAGTTCCCCCACAGTCAACCATTTTAGAAGAAGTATCTTAATCCAATGAATACCATGATCTTGATCTGTCCCCTAGTTATCGAGAGATAATATCAACAATAGTCTATCTATATGATCAATGGGAATAAGAATAATATTCGGAAGTGGAAAATTATGAATTCCATAGGGAATCCCCATCAAGTATTTGATGATGGAATTTTTACCTACATGGATGTTCTCATAGAAATAAATCCTACTACTAATGAAGATCCACAACTCACCCTGATTAATGCATCCATGTATTTTAAAAAATAGGTATAAAAAAGTTAACAAAGTAATAATATAAATGTATTCTGGTAGATCTAACAAAAATTGATAGGGTTCGATCCTGAGGTGGACACTCTCTATATAGTCATTCCAAAAAATCATTGATGTCACATGATAGCATAGATAAGGACACACCCTACACTTAAAATCTATTTAGAGGTTGAGGTTGAAAAGATCACCTAAGACAACTACATTCGAGAGGTACAATATCCCATTTGTATTCAATGTATTTTCCCCATTAATAAAGATTAGTAAAATTTTTGTTTGCATCGATTTCAGAGATCTCTACTAGAATGGGGCGAGGGATAATTTCAACATCCAAATTATAAAAAAAATTATTGATGTAATAGCTATATATCAGGTTGTATCCTTTTTAGATGACTATTAATGATATTACAAAGTATTAATGGCATGAAAAAATGTATAATCCATCACCTTTAAGGACCCCAAGGATTTTTTATAGGGTAATTTCGATTTGTATGACGAGTGGTGAATCCACATATTAATGTACCCTGCATAGTATCTTCATGACAATCCGATGAATGATTTTTGAAAACAATATTGACAGAATAGAGATTAACTGAAGACAACTCTAGGACAACCATTAATATTATTTTATAATCATTGGAAAAAAAGACAAACCTATCCTATGATGGACCCCTTGAAATGTACATTCAGAATTACCTTGGGAAATTTCCAAGAATTCACCATACAACGTCATGGAATCAAAATCATCCTTGAGTATACAAAGAATATCATAGAAATATCACCTACCTATAAACTCAGTGAGTTGGAGGAATTCATGGACACTGGACTTAAATTTGATCCTTCATATCCATCCATGAAAAAAATGTTATTCCATTACCTAGATACTAAAAATGGGTTTTAATATAAATGTACTGATAATTGTCTGGTTTCATTCGAAATTCAAAATAAATATATCTCATATCCACTAGTGCAAATGTCTCATGATGAAGGATGAACACTCCTTTTGTGTTTGACAACCCTGGAAAAAAACTTTGGTGCCTTGGTCACATAGAAAATTGAGGTTTTCTACAAAAACAACCTTTTTTTCTTAGTTGATCCATGATTGATGAAAATACTCATTACTCACACATAAAAAATAGCAATTTGGTATTGATATTTAATGTCCATAAATTGAGGCACATCATAAAACATCCCAAAGCTCACATGGTAACCCATAGATGACCACTTAAGTACATTCTCATTTTTCCAATGCTAAGGAGACATCCGTCATAATGTTTGGCCAACATAAGATAGTTTGACATTATATTTGTGTCTCATAAAGCCATCATTGGCCACGATCATGCACATTTCCCGGTAGAGAACCAATCGATGGAAATGACTTCATCAGATGATGAACTACCAACATAACATACCCCACATTAATTATTCCTTTCGTTTATGGGGTGCACAGATAGAGAAGTATAATATCATGCTCTTATTATGGGGTAAGATCTGGAACATAAAATCAAATTTAAAAAGATGAATATTAATGGTGATTCAGAACCAGTCATCGATGATGTTAATGTCAATTATTCTATTAAAAAGGATGATCTAGTCTAATTTTTCAATCATTTACTAGGACTGGTTATAGAATTCCATAAAAATCCAATATTATGTCATGTACGTCATTAATTGAATTCACATATATGTGCGTTTGAAAAAAAAACGTCCATGGATCTAGTTGATCCAGTTAGTGATGAAACAATCATATACATTTCATGGAAACTGATCGAATGAACATTTTTTCTAGCTAACATAGATGAAATGAATGAAATCAGACCTACAACTGAACCATTTTGTTCTACCACCAGATGTTTGCCTCACACTGTGGACTACCTCCAATATGGGAAGCTACTACTAGACATATCTGTAAGCGAACAAATATAAATACTAGAAATTATGTTTTTCCTCTATGCTGAAACTAACCACAAAGAAGAACAATATTAGAGGGCACTTGATGAGGTACATATCAGATTAGCTGATGGAGGATAATCTATAAACATCATAAATGATGTGAATTATGATGATTTTTTGTCACACCATCTATGTTACATAACATACCACAAAATTTGAACACTATGATACCATTGGCTCACAAAGATTCATGATTTCAATATATTCACAAAGGAGTTTCAATCATATCAAATTCATTCCAATTTTATCCTCCAGCACTTAGAGTAACTTCACACACCCATGTAATCATGGTCATTTTTGATATGGGGAATGGATGTTGGGAGATTGTGCCCCACTATAGAAAAAAATTTAAGTATATCCTCACAACTACTGACTTCTTTTCCAAATGAAATGACATATTACTACTCAATGAAGTCTGGTAAGGAATCATCTTAATTCTCATGAATGCCAATATAGTCACTAGAATTCATTTCCCTCACACAATACTAATGGAAAATGGATCCTATTATTATTCTGCTATGTCATAGAATTTATAACCAACTTAGGGTATCATGATCAATCCTTCATCCAACTACCATGTAGCATCCAATTAGAAGATAGTGTATTTTACCAAGACCCATTCAAACATACCCCCCAAAAATGGTGGATATGTATATGAAATCACAGTCAGGATACTCCTCCATTCTCAATGGAACTATCGTACCATGACCCAACCAACCAATAAAGAAACACCAAACCCATTACTATATAGGGGGAGTTAATACAACCCAATTATGTTCAAATTCAAACACATTGTATATCCATATGTGATCTACTATCCATGGATGAGAAATCCCAAAAAGGGATGGTTTTACTCCTAAAATACAATGATAATAGATTAAATACCTTAAATTATATGGTGGTTTATGTTATGTAGATTTTATGAGCCTTTACCAAAAATTTCAACATCAGGTCAATCCTTGATGTGGAGAGGTCACTAATTCTCCAGATGTCAGTGATACTTTGAAAGAAGCCTCTAAAGCAAGAGCCCAAAATAGTGGATCTTTTTTCCATAGAAAATGTATGATCCAAATGAAATTATTCCTTGATTTCATGGGATTGAAAACTACCTAATGATCCCAAAAACACCATGTTCCTAATGAAATATTTCCTTTGACCAAATATAATCATCATCCTGACCCCGTGAGGATGAACTACATGGAATATTATTCCTAACCTCGCGATGATAATCAGCAAGGAATCTTAATCCTAATTGCATGATGATAAACTGCATTGAATCTTCATCCTAACTCCATGATGTTAATCTATATGGAAATAACCCCCACAGCATGACATAAACTGTAGGATACCAAATTTCTCTTCTCTTCACAACAGGTGATAAATCAACCTAACTGCACAAAATTAACATTCAAGGTCAATGTAATAACCACATGAAATTAAATTTTTTGAATTTAATCTCCTCAACATATCATTATACTATTATGTCGATGTCCTGATTGAATGACATTAAACTACATGTTGTTATTTAGTCAACCACTAACTGCACATGAGCTAGACGTGTGTATGAGAAAAATGAAATTCCCCTAATCCTTCATGTCTGTTAGATCCAAATAGGAATCTACTTCAATGTCAATTTAAGGTTTGATTTACATTCATTCTGGGTACATAGTGGCCCATAGAGTCTACATCTCGGTCTCTCCAATGAAAATGAATGGTTAAAAAATCCTCTTTCCCCATTTCATTAGCCATATCGATGCATGGAATGTCATGAACATTGTATATAATTATTCATTTTTATGTTGTATATATAGAGATTCCTGGATTTTACATCCTGGTACACCCACCCATGAAGTATAATATGACCCTACCAATATGTAGGCTATACCTACTTATGGATTGTTTATATGAAGAACTATATGAGGCTTGATTACATCCATCACAATACACTTAGTAACATGTATATTATACATCCTTATCCAGCTACAATAACGGATCATAAAATTACCCCTTATGTGCGAACTAAAATATCATAGTGAAATTTCAATAAACTAAATGTGTCTATATTCACATTCTGTAGGATATGAAGTGACATAGATATATTATTTTATCTTCCCAACTGCAAAACATAGAAAATCCTACCTCCACCTCATACAAGCCATTTTGATGTAGGGGATTCCCAATTTGTCTTATTTGAAGGACCACCTAAGGAAAAAAATCTCCCACCTATGTATGAATCGGATCAACATATGGAACTCATTTAGATCTATATGTGTCCTTATGCACATTTCAACGACGTATATAGAGTTCCTCAGATCCTACATCTGGTGCCCCTCCACCTCCCAATGAATTTTTGTCCCCTATATTTTATACATAAATACATATCAATGCATAATGTTTCATGTTTTCATTCCAAAAAATAGATTTTTCAATGAAACAAAATGCCAAATTCATATGATTTAGATCTATGTAGTCTGATTCATACTTCTTATCAAATTATGTCCAGGATATTTCTTGTGTCTCTATACACCTCCATTACATTTAGAAGACATTGTGCCTCATGTAATTTAATATCATTGCAATCATCATACGTCCATCATAATTTGAAGGATAGTGTGACGTGGAATCAATTTTTAGACTATGCATAATATTCCATGGTGGCTCTGCATAAGTTACCCACAAAAGGCCGGTCAACCAGAGGAAAATTTGTCTTCAATATTGGATTTTTCTACAGCCATATGGCACTACAACATCAATTCCCTATGTTGTACCTCAGGACATGAGAATCCCAAGAATATTGGTTATCAATTTCCTTCCCAGTCATGTTTGAGGCATTTTATAACATATTGTCTCCATTTTTATCCACTTTATTTATTGTTCCTATGAATAATCATCCAAATCTCATGAAGATAAACTACATGGAATCATCATCCTTACTACGTGATGATAACCATCATGGAAATTGTCATAATTGAAAAATATTAAATTGAGTCAAATAAAATTCTCACTACATGAGGTTACATAATAAGATATGGTGTACCATTGTGATTCTACATCCCAACCTAGTTGTCACCCTTTTAAAAATGAAATTCCCCCAGTTTTTGGACCTAGACTATGTATTATGTTTTCTTATGAACTATGTTGGACTTGAATCCAACCTATATGGGATACATCGTAATTTCGATGCATTTTTTCATTTGGAAATGAAATAAATATAATGATCCTTCTAGAAAACTTTCCTGAGTTTCCTTTGGGATGTGTGGTATGATATATGGCCTCTTAGGTCCTCATTTGTGTTAGGTCAAACCAGTAATTTCATGCGACTAATTGGAACAATGTTAATTAATGCAACATGTCACTAAACTATGCTACCCTAGTCTTAACTTTATGATGTTAAACTACATAACACCATAAAAATGACTCCTTATGAAAAAAATATATCTCAGCATCAACATCTACATTTCTGCATACAAAAACGCCCTTTCTCTATGCTTGGGTTTATCCTTCCTAGGAAATTCCCTCGCACCTATGAAAAGGGAATAATCTCTAACCATTTACCAAAAAATTGTGACTTCAAATGAACCATTCATGTTTAGGAACCCTCACTTCACTTACAAATCAATGATTCTGGAAGTGTATAAATACCCATAGAATTCCTCAAATATCGATGGTTAAGGGATGGTGTTGTTGATACAACTCTGTCTCACTATGTATAATATGACCTGGTTTCTCTAAATAAGATATTCAGAAAATAATGGTATATAATCCATAGGGAAATTTAGGATAATAATAGGTCTTTCCTACATCGACATTTTGTATGTAATTTACATCCAATATGAATCCTTGGATCTTGAAAACACCAATATTATAGTTTACACCCTTCCTTCCACATCATGAATGAGTATGATAAAACATTACTATTCATATTACACTGAAAAGGACGAATTGTTTACCTCATTTTTTCGATAATAGATGTAAATTATGAATAAAAAGGGAGAAAGACAATAAAAATAACCAATGATGTCTTTATTACATGAAAATATATAGATCTAGGAGTTGACCCCGCTTTATATAATTCAAATTCATGTATGGGTGATTTCCGATCCAATGAGGATGGAGACTAACTTATAGATTCTAGACATCACTCATGTTCCACCTTCCATGGTCATTAATGAAATAAAAAATAATAACAAAAACCAACATGAATCTCCCATTAAATCACATTTCAATTAGAGATTGAGGGACAATGTCCTTGGGTCACCACTATATGACTATGAAAAATATTCAACGGTGGCTCGGAATAAGTTTCCCAAAAAAGAAAAGGGATGTCATCAAGCGGTAATTTATTCCACATTATAGGTTTTCTTACATTCATACACCCATTTTATTTAATTCCTCATTTATTATGTATGTTATAGAAATCATGACACAATTGTATGGAAAATTCACTCTTTTAGGCCTAAATGTTGTTAGGACACTATCATCCTATAAACACTTTTTAGATATTTCACTGAAATTCATGGTTAATGAGGATCGACATAAAATATCAGTAATGTTATAAAAAAATTTATTATTATAAATTTTTAACGATAAGATACCTAAACCGACCAGTATGAATACCCCAAAATGGAACAATGGAAAAAGGTCATGTACAAGCTTTCTAGACTATGCTCTAGAAGGCATTGTCAATGTTTTGAGAAATCAACAAAATAAAAGAGTAACAGATATTTGTTGGTCCGAACATGAAAATGGATGCCTAAAAACATTTAAATGTTATACCCCCTAATCCCAATCCTAAAATGGACATATGAAAAAATTAAGGTGATAAAAAAAATTCATTTTTTATAAATTATTCATTATAACCCATGAAAATGTCAATCTGAACTCACTGAGTCCCTCATCTAATGATTTTTTTGGATATTTTTGATAATTTTAATATGTTTTTCTCATGACTTGATTAAATTTATTATACATTTAATCTTACAATTTAAAATAAAAACATATGTAATTGATCAGAAATGATGTTTAAGATTAAAATACAAGGAGTGGAGAGAATGAATGTTTTCACTACATTAAATGAATGATTTAGGATCATATAGAACGTATAGAATCTAAATAGGAGTTTGAAATGGTAGTTATTATATTTTCTCAATAGATTCACATGGCTATATTATCACCAAGTTTGAGTCTTCTATAGCACAATAATGTGTCGATAAGGATGAAATATCAACTGATGAACCATCTAAAAACTCCTCCAATTTCTTAGTCACATCAATTTTTTTAAAATCCTCATCCTCGACCAACTGATTTCCTTCATCGAACACCATCTCAATTCATGTCACTTATTAATTAATTTATTTCAGTTCTTGATTAAAAAATTCTATTTATTATCAATTCCAATCAAATGAACACATGTTATCTGTCAATTTACTCTATCTCTTCGTGCCCATGCTAGAATAGTTGAAACCTTAATCAAAATATTGTCCTTAGTTGTAATAGTATGAGAAATATACTCCACTAATGAAAGGATATAATATATTATACACATTTTATACCTATAAGAAACCTCCTTCTTCACTATATCATAAATACAATGCTAATTGATCCCTCCATACCCATGTATTACAAACTGTGGTGTAATTTGGTTATTTTCGTTGAAATTGTTTTAGGGGGGATTGTGAAATCATCAATCATAATGTTAGTCAATAATTTTAGGTGACCAGGATAAAGGATTATCATACTCTCTTTGATTGTCTCAAAATTAATCTCATAGAATGTAATGTGTTAAGGAATAAATTCTTATAGGGTGAGTATTTATTCAATTACATCTATGTGACCCATCCCCTCAAGCAACCACATATTTTATAGTATCAGTAGATGGAATGATTGAAGAATTAACCATAACCACTAGTGAATTTAGTCATGTTATTGAAATTAAAAGACTAAAATGTTGGTATTTATATCCAAATTGAAAAAGTGGACGTCTATATAGGTATAAAATTAACTTCCACTTGTTGGATTTTTGATTTCCCTATCATTCATTTTCTTATCAACACATGACATAGTCAGTGCTGTTTCCACAACCCTCTATTGAATCTTATGGTCCAATAAAGACACCCATGACTCAGGGCCATGCTCAACATGAATTCTAGATTATACATGAAGTCTTAAATATAATATACCCATAGAAATAACCATCATGAAACATAACACGATACCTAATTCTAATCCTCCATGAGAATGATCTGCCACTCCTCTATGGTTGTATCCACTAGTGGTGTCTGATCGGTATGATAAATAGAGAAATTGACTATAGTAGATACACCCACAATGATTTAAGATGCTAATTTCTTTGTAACTTTTGATCTCTCAGGGCTTACATTTTTTATTATGTTCTCTGATAAATGGGGATCCCCATCCATCAATCTCTACAATGGAAAGTCCAACATTCTCATTTAATGTTTTGACGTCCCAATATTCCCTAACAATTGGGAAATTCGATATTTGATACTAAAAAAATGCCCTATGAGGGAAAGGTATTCCCTTAACAACCTTTATAAGATTGATATCCTTTTCATGATTAGTATAAACTACAAGGGGTATCTCTTAAAACTCTAAATATGTATGAGATATGGATGTATAGATAACTACAATGTGGTTTCTTATAAGTCATACAACACAAATTGTTTAAAGCGACTTGTCAACATATACATGCACATGGTATGGATACGAAATCCAATGGAAACTATAGTTACCCATTATCCATGATTTAAAATTTAATTATAGATGTGATATCTATAAATGTATCATAGTTTACTATAGGGATAACACTCTATAAGAAACCATAGGTTGGAAATATGTGAAATTTCTCTAGTAGTGTCTGCATGGACTCCTACATATGCTATATAGATTAAGGACAAACCTCTTTAGTGACACCCACATTCGAATTAACATATTCCCCATCTACAGTAACCATAGAGGTGTATACTGTAGAAATAATTGTTAGTAGATATCCCTCATAATCCTACAAGAATAAGAAATAGGTGTGTAGGATTCTAATGATATAGAAAACTAGGGATGATTTCAACACATAAAACTACTTCTCCATCAGTATCATATGCTTATTGGTTTACTACCATATACGCTACACGGTCAGACCGATAATGTCAATATTTAGATGAATATATGAAGTTATCTATCCCATCCTGATATATGGCTACATAAAATGGATGTTAATGAGTATAAATCAAGGTTGTTAAAAATGATTATCCAAAGTCTATAAGCTCAACTGGATATTCTTTAAGAAAATCCAATATATCATCATTATAATAAATTTTCCATAATGTATTCCGAACCTTCAAAGACACTATGAATGTAACACTAATAAACATGAATAAGGAATGAGGATTTTTTTCGTTGATGTGAAGAACAATCCCTTAACCAAAATATATTTTTAGGTGCCTCTATCTCTGTATAACTCTTAGTGGATGGATGCTTGTGAGGATCGAGGTATAAGAGAGGAAGCTCTCATACTCCATTTACAGTTTGAGAATGGAAGATATAATCACCCCATGAGTCATGGCTATCATCATTTTCATTATCATTAACATCAAATCTCTCCATTTAATGTATATTACATGAATATTTACAATTACTCTACTGATAATGAATCAATGTTATAAGATCGTGAATGGATAAGTTCGCCTTTTTAGGGTCTTCATCATATGAAATGTTCATATGTGCGGATACGTTGTCTAACATGGTGGCAGAATCCACTTTAACCTAAAGGAAGCACTTTAGAGTGTTAATGAATTAAGAACATGAGAATTGACAACCCATTCATGTATCCCATTTCCTCCACAATTTATGAAAGGAGGCATCAGAATGGATGGATGTTTGTACTTCAATAACAACACCAGAAGCATGAAAGGTTGACCTCCATGCTATCCAAGAATTGATTGTTAATTAAAAAACAATAGAATTATGTAGTGTGTTCCCTATTTAATAATTACCAACGGATTTTTTTGTTCACATTTCACATCATAATCTATATGTGATTGGACAAAAGGAACCAGCTTTGCAACATGACTATCTAGATATTACTAAATACAAATATCCCATTAACATTTATGAGGCTAGTATCAAAGACAATATAATCATGAAGAGTAATCCTACATTTTTAGTTTTCCCAGGTAATAATTTACCAAACTTTCATAGCTATCATGAAATCTATCGACTATCATGAAATGTTTACAGTGGTTTGGAACAAAATATGAAGGTAGTTTAATTGACAACCAAATATACTAAATACTTAACCCTAAAAATATGGTCACTATCAAGTCACATATGTAAGAGACCCTCCATCTAGGAAAAATGGTACCCTCACATAGTAAAGTTAACTAATTCATTGTTAACTAAAACACAGGCGTGTGAAGAGTATGGATTATAAGTAATGTAGGCATGAAAATTAATTCAGGTTGTCAATTCCAAGTCTCCATACTCATCCATTTTCTCACATTCCATTGGCATGAACCCTGCTTATTTTTCGATGGTATGACTAAATATCATCACCCAAAATTTTGATGAGGAATGATAAATGTGTAGCCTTCCATATGAGCTCCCATCAAACCCCAGAGGATTTTTAAAGGGCCAACCATCTAGTGTGGGTGATCCCCCTTGCAGATACAACCCAATAAATTATATATTCTTTCTAATAACATAATTTCCAAGTCAATAAATCTACCAATATCCATGTGAGATACCACATTCAAGGTTTTTATACTTATTGTACTTCCAAAAATGAAACACAGCTTAAATAAAGGAACTTAGAATTATGACAATAGAGGGATCCAATTGAAAAAAATAATCTTCATAGGGGAAATCCTCAAACATCCTTTTTTAGAATTGACTCAATAACATGATATTCAAGTATGAAACTATTAACAATCTTTCTTCGAAGTATGTGACATTCCATGTTCTAAGTGCACGAGTCTATTGACCCCTTCACATGGAAAATATGTTAACACAGACATAAAATTGAATTCATTTATTATGAAAAGGGCCAAAATAATTTGGAATGGATTTTACCATGTCAGTATGTATCATCTAAGAGTATTAGTAAAGTCATCACTATCTCAAGCATAAATAGATATTATATTATTTTCCTACATATCTATGAAAATGGGAACCCCCATTATCAGTAAGACATCCTACTCCTATAGTCTGACCCCCCCAAGACCCAAATGAAAGGTATATGTGTCAATGAACCACCTTGTAATAAGATGCTAGAATAGATACCATTTTTGATGAGTGTATTATTGATATAATAAAATTGATTTGTGTTGACCCATGACCTATATCTTGTTTTGAAATTACTCTCAACTTTGTATAACCCAAAAATGCCATCCCTTGTCCAAACTGAAGGATCCCTAAGGTTAAATTTCCCATTGTGACAACCATAATTGTTTTTAATTCAAAATAGACACCCGTGAGATAATATGTTTGAAATGGAACCTTTAATCTATTCTTATAATAGATCCCTCTAGTGTCTGTGGACAAAATATCAATAGAGATCCCACAACATATATTTTTATTATGAATATTCCATTTGTTGAAATAACATCATAATGAATTTTAATATATCCATTATCCAGGATATGGGATGGTCGGCCAATATGGTGGTAGAATCTCCATGCCATATATAAGACAAAATTTATAAATGTGTATCCTCTTTGAAATTCGATATCAATTTACATTTGTGCTAATAAGTTAAGATAAATTGTGATGAAATATGTCTCCATGAATCTTTTTGTTGCCAAAATATGCCAAGGAAATACAATTTTCAAGACCATATGAATATGAAGAATAATAATAAGAAGTGCCTTCTAAAGGGTCCTTCATTATCTACATCAAAACTCTATGATGAAGAGTTATCCTAAAAAAAATTACATAAGTCAAGCCATGTTAACAAAAACATCACGAAATCACCATCCACAAAAAACAGTGAGTGGATGCTCATAAATCATAATCCTATAATGCATTGGCTATTGAATTAATAGTTCATCGAATATGAAACCAAAGAAATAAACCAAGCTATACAAAAGGCTGAAGTCACCGTTTGTGGATGATGTTTTAGTTCGGGGATGAAAATTCCAAAATCGCAGAAGATGGTATCCACAATGGATACAACTCGCATATATAAAGTAATTGACCAATATTATTACCAGAATAAAATTCTTATGAGAAACACGATAAGTGAATCTAATCAGGGTCCCCTATATAATAATATCGTTCCTAACCATGGGTCTGCTCACATACTTCATAGAAATTCAACTCATGACTGATCTCTACATTAGAATAACCTCCTCTTCATCCTGATCGGAACCCATTACGATGGGGTAATTTTCATAATCATAAAAAATGAGAATAAATTGTAGTAAATACCATTGATTTGTGAAATAAAATAGATATAATTTATAAAATAATTTTTGATGGAGTGAAAATAGAAAAGTATGAAGCAATGCCACAACGAATAAATCCATCTCACATCATTGCTCTGCATGGAGGAGTACATCATGAGGAATTTGTGATCTAATTAATTAATGGTAAGCACATAATGTCTCCAACCCCCATAAAAAGCATATTATTTGATGGAAGGAACGATAGATATCCACCTCACAAATGATGATCTTACACAAAATAAAATAGGTCATATAAAAGTTTAAACTATTATCCCCATGAGTGGGAAAAGAATACACTCATAGGACTGAGGGGGTTATTATAGACTATACAAATGATGACCTCATGGCCCCACTGACTATGTTTCCCATGGGATTGGTCTTTCTAAAAGGATTCCCAAAAAAGGTTTCACAACCACATCTTAGATGACAAGCAACATTGGTGTCTAGTTCATATTTTTCAATATAAATATAACATAGTGGGGCAAAAAATTATAAAAATTATCAAGGAATTAATGGATTGACAGAATAATAAGATTGAAAGCTCCAAAAAATCTAAATCCTTTGATGATATACTATAGGTAAAATCACACCATATAGATATAAGGATGATAAAATATCCCATTTGATAGTCTATAAACTCAAAATCCTTCATATGCATATTCACCGAATGGTGAAGAACAAATTGTTCATTTTATAACAAAGTGTCCCACGTAGAAAATAATTATACAGGTTGAACCTGGGCCCACATAGAAAATTTATATGTGGTAGGAAACCCAACTCAGAAAAATCCATGTTATGTTTCGTGGGGTATCACAGGATGTTCCCCTCTCAAGATTCAATAACTCAAATAAGATGCTTCAAGATTTAGAATGGTGACCCCTCTACAAACCATTCCAATGGAATTAGTATAAACCCATTTTTCTTGAAGACAACATAAATATTTTATAAATCCATCAGGTGAATCAGCACACCCTTTTGAGTATACATAACCATGGTAAGCATAATCACGTGGGTAATACTTTTTGTAATGAAAAGTCATAAAATTTCTTGATGTATACATATCATTGGTAACATATATTTATCATCATGGTAACCACATGAGTTTCCCTAGTATACAGATTGAAAAGAACTGATGTCCTTTCTCCTTGAAGATGTTTAGTATTAAAAACGCTCTTATTTCATAGGACCAAACAAAGACTCTACCCCTGAGGTATGTTGTTAACCATTATTGAGGGAGGCATTGCTCTTGATCCACCATGACTTCACCAATGATGTACTTAGATAGATTACCAAATTAGATTATTTGAGATATGACAACAAGAATGGGTACATGCGCATTTAAATAACTATTTCACATTACCTTGGTTCTATATCACAATCCACCTACATATGGAGCTACACATGCGATATTCAAATCTCCTACCACCTCTTGTTTCTCCATCGATGATGAATCACGGGGTCTTAGATTTTTGCAATGATCATGACATTTTCTTGAACCCAAAAATGGGCATCCTCCAAAGATGTATGCCACAAATCCTTTCCAAATAATCATCCAAGATGGTGTAATCCTCGATCACATACCCTCAAATGGGAAGATTTATTTAATAATCCACATTTTCCCCCATTTATAGGATTAACCTACATTTTAAGTCCCTATTAAATTGAACAACATGTTATTTTATTCTCAACTTACAACACTATATATAAATCATCTCTGAGGTCAAAACCGGACAATAGAATACACCGTAAATAGATTTAGTCCATATTCCTAGAAGGGTGATATTAACCCTTGAGACGACATCTCTCCCTGA
This sequence comes from Viscum album, assembly GCA_963277665.1. Classification (NCBI taxonomy): domain Eukaryota; kingdom Viridiplantae; phylum Streptophyta; class Magnoliopsida; order Santalales; family Viscaceae; genus Viscum; species Viscum album. Next base: position 1,901,853,680 of record OY728141.1, read on the forward strand.
TATAAAATTTTGTTTTAGTGAAATTTACCAACCATCCTTGACTAGAGATCCTTTCACCGTGATGTCTTTTCCACATGACAATAATCTACATGTTATGGTTGTTCTCACATGAATTTAAAAGGCGATGAGTCCAGTAAGTAGTCACCAATCTACATTGGATCATTTTCCTCTCAATAGCGTAAGTAGGAATCCCTTATAATGGGATCAATACGGAAATTGAAATAGATTTTATCCCCCCATGATGACTATAATCTCCATATTGATTCATTGTACGGGACAATATATTTGTCGTCCAAACAAACAACCATGGTATATCTAATTTTTAAATTAAAGGGTAATATTGTGAGTAAACTTCAAATAAATAAAGACCCCTCTGTAGATGGAGAACCTCAGATACATATATATTATTTTTAACCCATGAATTTTCATTAACAATTGTTCTCTAAGGGTATTCCACATACAAATTATTAGGAATAAACTATAGATTCATGAACGAATGAACATTACATAAATATATAAGGGGTTCTGGTAATAGGTAATAGTTGTCCTGATAAGGTTGTCATGATCCCATGTTACTATTATCCCAATCAATATGGCCTATTAATTTTCATTCTCCATGTTACCCAATTAGTTTTTCTGTATGGAAAGTTTTCCATGAATCATATATTTAAGATACATTGGATATCATTGACACCACATATAAATTTGTTGGATACCTTCGAAGAAATTTTATTCGGCATCAGTGATTGCACACCATTCACCACCAATGATCAACAGTTTAAGACACCAATGCTCATTTGGTTCATAAAAAAATAGACATTAATGGAATAAACTATGTATGGAACCTTCTTTAAATGATAATATGTATATACAATGAAGTCTATGTCAGACAATTTTTTTATTGAGAATACATACATGACTTCAGGTGAAACAATGATATTAGAGACATTGCCTTTCAATGAGGTGAGAAAGCCCCTTATAAAATCGTAAAATTTTTTTATCCATACTGAATGATTTTTTATGATCTTTACAAAACCTTAGGTGGCTCACTTAATATCAATTATGCATAAAATTTATTACCTACAAAAAATATTTAATCATATAAAACTTCATGAAAATGGAAATTATTATATATAATATAAGTACTTCATGTTGTACTATCATCATGGGACTACTAACTTCACTACAACCATTTTTTTTAAAAATATCATGTCTGGTTTAACTCAATATCATCACATCAATATGTCTACAAGTGTTCTATTTTTCTTATAATTCACATATCATTGTACACAATAAATCATACATCACAATTAATTTAATCTCATGGAACTAGTTCATTTTACTATCAAGAAACAAATTAAAAGTGTTTTGTATAAGAATAATATTTTAGTTCATACTAAAAATCATGATGTCAAAAATTCTATGAAACAACACTATAAAGCACAAAATTCTCAGATCAATGTAGTTATAATTTATGGATCTATTTTGAATATATAATACATGTCTCTCAATTTTTATTAATATAAGTCACAATACAAATGAGATCATTTTATAGTATTTATATGTGTTCCTCCACTGAATTATATTCCCACTAAAAGTGGGACACCATTGGATCCACTTAAATAATACATAGCCAATAATAGTTTTAGTATGAACTCATCATTATGGTGAACTACATCATGGTATACTCATTTCATACTTATTGTTTTAACTCTATTGAATTCAATTTTTTGAAGGTGAAAATAATTTTCCGTTATTCCCAAATTAATCTCACTTCATGAAAATAACTATATGATAGATTAGAGAGTTATAATTCATGATAATGAAGTTTCAACCATTCATTGATCTTGTCTGGATAAACATGTTGATAAAATTTAAATAAAATTCCTGGAATGATCATTTTATATGGTGTCATGATGAAATATTGATTCGTGAAGTTATCATAAAACATTGATGTTCAATTATAATTTCATGGATTAACAAAAAAATAAAAAAATTATTAGATCACATGACCACGTATCTTGATGAATTTATTGAAGAGATTATCAGTACCCAATTTGAACTGAACCCACATCACATTGTATAAAAGACACACTCTCTGTACTAATTGAATTTTATAAATCTTTTATTTGAGTTGGAACTGGTGTATCCATATTCATACATTACACAAACACATTTAGGTTTACTACACCTAATATATCCATATGAGTCTCCAATTCACATTTTGGGGGTACTATGTGCCCACCATAAGGACAAGTAGGGTTGACATTCACTACCATCAACTGCTATGTATATGGTAAGATATACTATTTTTTTAGGTATTCATCATTTTATAACCATTAAAACACTTGTATATGTTATCTTTTTTCAAATATCCTTAATCAGGGCCTACTGTCTACTTGGAGTATTTTTTAAGGATTGAAGTAGGGGATTTCATGTTTGATGTATGACACATACATGAAATATATTGATGATATTTTTAATTTAATTTTAATTTATGCTTTGTTTGGGGGTTCCTAATATTTTTTTTGTGGAATGGGTGACTTTTCATGATTTGGTCCAATCCGTGAGCCCAATTCCATATTTAAAATTATTTTTTATTTCCTTATAAATTCTAAAATTTTCATTATTTTTCATCCATTTAAATTACTACATGGCCTCCATGTCCAATTGACACCACCATATTAATTTGGACTATTTAGGAAACCATAATCATGGGAGATTTGGGTTTTTATTTAAGAGGTTGTGCCTACCCGGATGCCCATTTCCAGTTTTAAAATTGAATTTTGTTAATTTAATAAGATATTAATTTTTTTACTCTCATTTAGTGATTCCACATCCCACATGAATATAACATTCTTAGTCTCATCCCCATTGTTATCCCCCCTCTTTTATAGTCATGTGCATCGTGAATTAGGGTTGACCTTCATAGGTGTTCTCAAATAGTCTAGATTTGATGATGTCACTTCATTCTTTCATAACTCCTTCATTTCTTAATATTTTCTCCCATTCTAGTTCATAAATGATATCTTCATCATTGTATTAATCTATATTGAATGTTTTTCTATTTTCTAATACTTCTACATGTGTATTTTGTGAGATTTCATCAAGATACCTCATGTAAGTGGTCCTCCTTTATTCTTCTATCATTTTTCATAGTGTTTCATCCCTTTTCCTTGTGGTTTCTAATTTCCAAAAACTAGGGTTTCAATAAAAGGGTTTAAATAGGGGTTTTCTTTGTACAATATTATGATTTTAGGTTCAAAATACCTTCCCTTAGGTGTGGAGGTGGTAAGATTGAATTTTTTCATGAAGGATTCAACGATTTTCATTAAATTTGTAAGTGATTCCATGTGTTTGAAATTTTTATAAATTGAAATTCTGTGTTTATGATATTTTCATTTTCATTTAATTTTATTATTTCTTCGCAAATAGGTTTTAGTGGAGATTGAATTGAAAATGAATTTTTAGTGCCCATTTTATTTGAAATTGGTGGGTTTTCCAAGAAATCTATTAATGGTTCAATTGGGGTGTCCCTATAAATACTTTTTTGATTTTATTGAAATGTTATAATGCATCAAATAATGTTTTGAATTTCTAACCCCATTGTATGTTGTTAGGAAAGTGGGTTTTAATGGTGATTGTGGAACATTAAAAATTAAGTTCCATGTTAGTTTAATAATGGATGTTTTACATAGATAGAAATTCATGGTTCACATGGAGCTACCCTAAATATGATTGGATGGTTTCATGGAAATTTATTTGGGCATACTTTTTTATTTTTTTGAATTTTGAGTATGCACATGGTATGAAAAGTGGGAATTTCATTGAGTTTTAGGTGCAAAAAAATGTGGGATTTCTGATAAATAGTTATATTAAATTTCAAATTGTTCTATTGTGTGTTTTAAGTTGTTTAAAATGTGAATAGATACCATAATGATTTTATGTGACCCTTTGTGGTTTTTTTTCATAAAATGGATTTCTGTATCATTTTAAAACTGTTTGAGCACAAAGGGGGATGCCTGTGCACCTAGGTGGGGCAGTTATGTACTAGAACTGCTAGTGGACTAGATGGGTTTTGTCTTAATTTAACATAGAATAGGGATAAAAACCTCTAACAAAACTATATGGATGATTTATGGGAAAAAAGTTTATGTGTATGTTCCCTACTAGTGGATCGTGCATGAAGATATATTTTACTATAGTTAATTTACATCGGGCTACGAGGTACATGGGGTCGGAGACTATCTAGTGCCTATAGGTGATCCTGATATTGTTGGTCATTAAATTTATGGTATTTTCAATTGTGATATGGTGTGTTTGGAAGTACAATATAGTATCTAACAAGTCTATTTAAATGTTTTATCGTTCTGTAAGTTTTATCTTTAAAATTGTTTTCAATTTAAGGTTGCACTTCTTAGAATTTAACACTGATTTCCATTGTATAATAAAATTGTTTGATTTCTCATGGTGTATTGAATGCACAATGGAATCGTTTTTTGATTTCCTATTAGGCTTAACATCACACCCTAAATACACCCCTTATGTGTAAGTATACTTTTTTTATTCATGACACAAGTAAACAAAAGGCTTTGGGTGATGGTGTTTCAGGGTGTTAGTTCTCATCCTATGGGTGGAGTTGTGGAGTGGATTTGTGGGTGGTGACCCCATGTCGTGTGGTGTCTGTGATGATATCTTGCTACATTTTTTATTTATATTTGGACCTCTTGTAAAATATTCAATGTCATTTATTCAATTATGGTTTTTGTTTAAGACATGTTTGGATGAAAATTTATGATTTATGTTATGGATTTTTTTAAGTTTTAATGCATTAATACTTGGGTAAATCGTTCAAAAACATAATTTTTCACCCCCAAACACTTTCTCTAGACATTGGGGATAGAAAATGCCCTTCATACCTTTCCACACTCTGATTCTTTATGTTATTGGTGGTGCTCAAATTTGGTTCGTGAAAAAATGGTATCAAAGGGGGTTAATGTTTTTGGGTATATTACTATTTTTTGATGAGTCGGGATAGAAATGTGCTAGAATATTCGGGGATCAGGGATTCAGTAATGATTAGGGTGTCTAGCCTACACCTCTCATGGTAGAACATGAGATACCATGGGACGTTGGAATTGCCTGATTGACTTCACTTCCAGGTGTGACGTGTGGGATGTAGACCACACGTGGACACCGGGTGGGGGTGGAGTAGTAGTTCATTTTATTATTGAATTGTGATTAGGTTATTAATATTTAATGTATTAGATTATTTTTTTCTGAATTGTGGCATTTATTATTATTTTGTGACTGTTGCACTTTGTTGAAACAAGACTCCATGAAAACTCACATGCACCCACGAGTGGAAGTCTGAGTGAGTTCTCCCACACTGATTTATCAGAGGTTTGTTGTTTCTATGGTTTGGGATCTAAATTCTTTGTGTAAGGGACTGGATCATGCTCATATATCTTTCAGGGAGGCAAATATGGGTCCTTGAAAAGATAAATCATAGGAGTTTTAGAAAATCAATCCTCCTACCTTTTGAGGTAGCTCAGAACCTCAGGAAGTAGAGGAATGGCCAAGAAGATCAGGCGTATGTTTGAGTTCCTAGAAACACCAGAGGTTACTATGGTGAATTTTGACTCTTATATATTAGAGGGTCACAGCCTTAGGTTGTGGTAGTTAGTGCTTCAGACTGGGATGAATGAGCAGATGAAATTGGGATATTTTAAGGTCGTCTACAATGAACAGTAAAACCCTAAGGTCTGGGAATATTCCAGGTCCAGAGAGTTCATGGACCACATTCAACTGGATCATTATGTGGTAGATTATGAAAATATTTTCATTGAATTATTTTAGACTTCTCATTATGTATTCTCGAATGAACAATTGATGACCCAAAAGTTCGATAAATGCTTGTGACCAGAGATATACTCGCTGATTTTCATGTTCAAGATAAGGACCTATTTGGATGTTATTTACCGAGCATGTATTGTGGAGATTTATTGGAAGGGTGGGGCAGGTTTCCCTTGTTCAGTATCCGTACTAACTTGTGAGACCTCCTCATTGAATAAAAGGAAGCAGGAGGAACCTGTGAAGAAAGGTGGTGGCATTTCAGGACACTCTTCCGGGCATTTTTCATATGCAGCATCTGATGGGAGATCAGTTATGTGCCACCAGTGTGGGAAGACCAAGAACATCCAACCATCATGAACAATTCCTCTAATGGCTTGTTGCCTATGTATAGGGATGGATATTTTACAGCACTTCTGCTGGGTGGCAAGTCCACATCCGTGTGGGGAAGTATTAGTGTCTCCAAGAGAGTGTCAGCATAGTCTGAGCCATCGATTACTGGGGGATCTCAATTTGGAGGTCATTTTTTATGGGATGGTTCATCTTCTAGGAAAATCCAATTCAGGGAATAACCAAATACTAGCAGTCATCTTTAGGCATACACCAAACATCTCTATGAGGTGGATTAGGCACGAGCAGGAAAAGAGGTGGGACCATCTATTGTTCGATGTATCATTTATATTGCATCATCTATTGATGCCACACATTTTGATACTGGTTCCACTATTTCATTCATTTCTGCTTGATGTGTGGACATGCAGAATTTACCAACCGAGTTGTTGTCTGTTACAATGGAGTTGGTGACGTCTTTGCGAAAGGAGAAGGAGCAGGGACTCATGTGTCCCTCATGTGTGCTTTCTGTGTCAGGAGTTGAGATGGTGTGGGAACTCTTTGTCCAATATATGAATATATATGACATAATAATTTTAATGGATTTTCTTGTACACTTAAGGGCACACATTTATTGTTATAGGGAGGTGACTGAGTTCCACGACACCTTATGAGAGTCATCAGGTTTTTTGGGAGAATTCGATCCTCCAACGGGTCGCTTAAGACATCCAATCCCAGAGTTAGAAATTATTATCATCCATTAATCATCTATCATGATAAAATTCGATGGTCCTTCCCTAGATGGTTCAATAACACATGTATTGAATGGGCTTTTGGAGGGTTCCCTGAATAATTTTTCAAGTTTTCCCCTGGAGTGGGATGTATAGTTTTTGATTGATCTGGCACCGGGATCACAACTGATAACTCTTACCTCTTATCAAATGGCCTCCACCGATATGAGGTAATTAGCAAAACAACTGGATGAATTACAATACATGGATTCATTTTCTTGATTATCTATCCTTGGGCCATACCTCTGTTGTTCGTGAAAAATATTGATGGATCCCTCCAGTTGTTCATTGACTATCAGAAGCAGAATATGGTAACAATTAAGAACAAATATACTTTGACCAAAATAGATGATTTCTATTATCTATTTAAGGGAGAAATGAGGTTCTCTAAAATATACTTACGTTTGGGATACCATCAACTCAATGTGAATGAAGATGTAATCACAAAGACAACCTTCTGATACAGGTATGGCCAATTTGATTATTTTGACATGCTCTTTGGAATGACCAATCCTCTAGAGGTCATTATGGAAGTCATCAACTGGGTGTTCCATCATAATCTCGATTCATTTATTCTGGTGTTCGTGGATGACATTCTATTATACTCTGTCCTTGAGGAGAAACACGAACATCACATCAGGTTCATCTTGGGAACATTGTTGTATCACCGCCTCTATGAAAATATGTCAAGGTGCACATTCTGGATCAGTGATGTAAAATTTATAGGGCATGTTATCTCTGAGAATGGTGTTTTATTGGACCCAATGAAGATCAGTACGCTCATGTAATGGGAGCCACTGAATAATGTGTTTGAGAATCAGAGTTTTCTTGACCTGGCTGGTTATTACAGGTGATTCGTTCGAGATTTCTCTCAAATTGCTTAACATATTAACTCACTAACTCATAAGGGTTGATGTTTTTATGGGGCTTAAAATTTCATTAGTCATTTGTGGATCTGAGTTGGCAGTTGACAACAACCCATGTGTTGATTTTTTCTGAGTCATGGATGTTATATGTCGTCTATTGTGAAGCTTTAGGTATGGGACATGGGTGTGTGCTTATGCGGGATGATAAGGTGGTGGAATATGGATCTCTCTATCTCCGGCCACACGAAAAGAAATAACCATCCCACGAAATGGAATTGGCAGTAGTAATGCAAGCTTTGAAGGCATGATGTCACTAACACTTTGGTGAGGATATTGTGGTCTACTCTGATCACAAAATCCTGGCATATATCTTCTCACAGATGGACCTCAACTTGAGGCAGCGTCATTGGATCATGTACATCATATGATTTTACTTTCAAATTGTTTACGCCCTAGGAAATGGTAATTTGGTGGATGATGCCTTGAGAAATAGAGTTATAGACAAGCTTTGAGGAAGTCCAGTGATGAGGGGTCATTGATGGGACTCATTACTCAGATGCATGTAGAGACCATGGAGAATAGTGGAGGTGCATTCATGGTGAGCATCCAATTGACTCCTCTTTTTGAGTTTATTCTGTGGTAAGAGCCTAGTGATGATAATTGTTAGTGGTCGATGTAGTTTCATCATGGTTTGGAGATGTCCTCTAATTGGTTTTCATCCACAAAGAGAATCTTTTTGCTTCAAGGGACACTCATTAATGCCATTATCTCTATAGAAGGAGGTGATTCATGGTAGCCAACATCCCAATGGGCTATCCATATATGTGACACAAAAATTTATTAAGATGTGATACAACATTTCAGGGGTCCAGTTATGTGATGAGACATAGCGGACATTGTGTCGAGATGCTACATGTTCCAACACCTGAATGAAAAGCATCAGAGTCCATCTGGTTTACTCCAGCTATTACCAATTCTTACCCTGATATGGGATGAGGTCACCATGGAATTCATTTATGGCTTGCCTCATACACCTCTAGGTATGAATTCCATTTGGGTGGTGATTGACCATAAGGCCAAATCATCCAACTTCATTCCAATAAAAGATATAGCTACAATAGATTAGGTGGACTGTTTATTTACTCAGGAGGTGGTGAGACACCATGGTGTGCCTTTAGAATTTGTCTCAGATGGAGACCCTTGTTTCACTTCTCGTTTTTGGGAAGTCCATTACAAGGCCTTGGGTTCGGAAATTATGATGAGAACAACATACCATCCTCAAACAAATGGTCAGATAGAACGGGAAAACCAGATTCTAGAGGATATTCCCTTTTTCATGTTTTTTTTTGAATTTTGAGGTTATAGGTATTGGCACATGGGATTGGTTGAGTTTTCTTATAATAAAAGTTACCAATTCTAAATTAGACTGTCTCCTTTTGAGGTTCTCTATTGTCGGCCTTTTCAGTCCCCATTGTGTTTTGCTGAGGTAGGTGACTCCTCCCTACTAGGGATGAGTCTTGGGTATGAGATGTCTGAAAAGGTCATGTGAAATAGGTATCACATATTGACTACTCATAGTTACAATAAATCATAATCAGGTCAGACGTGCTGAGACTTGGTGTTTTCTGTGGGTGATAATGTATTCATTAATGTGTCCGCTTCTTTGGGCCACTGTTGAGTAGGGAAGCAATGGGATCAAATGATTTGATATGTAGGCCCTGTTGAAATCACCGAGAATATTGGAATAGTTTATTAATGGTTGGACTTACATTTTATGTTGACGTCCATCCATGACGTCTTCCTTGTCTCCGATTTAAACAAATTACTACCTGGAAACGTCCCATGTGATGAGTTGGGAAGAACTATAGATACAACCCGACTTGTCATTTATTGACCAACCATTGATAATATATGATTCCCAATAGAATGTTCTTATATGGAAGTCTAATCCATTGGTCCGACTTCATCGAGATAATGGTAGTGATACAGATGAGACCTGGGAGAGGAAGACATGGGTTGAAGAAGAGTACCCATTCTTGTTTTCCAATCTAGCTTCAGGTAGATTTTTCAGGCTGAAAGGTATTTCATGGTTGGGATAATTGTTACATTAAGGACATATTTTAATGTTTAATTTAATTTATTTAAAATTATTTCATTGTTATGGGGGATTCCCATGAATTTTTTGAGTAATGACTGATTTTTCATGATTTGGGCCAAACTGTGAGACCAATTCCATATTTAAAAATGCATTTTTTCTGCTATAACACCATCATTATATACAATTTACATCCATTACAATCAATAAAAATCTTCCCCTTACCAATTAACCTCACCATATTAATTTGGCCCATTTAGGAATCCATAATCATGGAGGATTTTTGTTTTTATTTACGAGATTGTGCTGGAATAGAAGCACATTTGTAGTTTCAAAAATGATTTGTTATTATTCAATAACATATTCATATTTTACTATATTTATGTTAGTATAACTCCCACAAGAAGCTAAACCACATAGGTGAATCCCCATTACCATTCCCTCCTCTTCGGAACTCGTTTGAACTGCGAATTAGAGCCGACCTTCCTTGGGGTTCTCAAACTAGCTAGATTTAATGAGGAAACTTCTTTTCATCATAACTCCTTCATTACTCAATTTGATTCTCTCATTCCAGTTCCTATAAGATATCATCACCTTTTTTCTATCCTCCATTTAATGTTTGGTTGTTTGAATATTCAGCTACAGGTTTATTTTGGATGATTTTTTCAAGATCATTCATGTAACTGGGTCTTCTTCATTTTCTTGCATTTTGCTTAGTGTCTTTTCCATTATCCTATAGGTATCTAGTTTTCAAAACTAGGGTTTCAAAATAAGGGTTTATCTCGGGGTGTTATTTCTCCAATATTCTGATTTTAGGTTTAATCTACCTTTTATGAGGTTCGATGGTGGTTCGATTGAATTTTCCTCCAAATGATTCAACGGTTTTTGTTAATTTGGTAGGTGATTCCATGTGTATAAAATATATGTTTATTTAAATGTTTTGTTAATTATATTTTCATGTTTATTTCATTTTATTATTTCTTGAAAAAATAGTTTTAGTGGCTTTTGTAATGAAAATGATTTGACCCAATTTTGTTTGAAATTTGGGGGGGGGGGGTTCCAAGAAAACATTTAATGTTTAAATTTGGGATGCCCTATAACCACATATTTGATTTTGTTGAAATGTAATAGGTAATGTAATTATTTTTTGAATGTTTAACCCCTTTGTTTGTTTTTGAGAAAGGGTATTTAATGGTTTTTGTTGAACTGGTGAACTTTAAGTGCCATGTTGGTTTAAAACTAGAATTTTTTCAAAGATTTAATTTCTTAATTTACTTGGAAAATCCATAAAATTGATTTTATTTATTAATTATAATCTATTCTGGCTACCATTTATGTTATTTTGACTTTTAGGTATGAACATGGTATGAAAAGCGTGGATTTCAAAGAGTTTTGGGTGCAAAACAAAACATGATTTTTTAAGAATCGTTTTATTGGAAATCAATGTGATTTATTCTCTGTTTTAAGTTGTTTAAAAGGTGTATAGCTACATTACAGATTGTATGTGACCAGTAGTGGTTTTTTATATTAAAATTTATTTGCGTGTAATGCTGAAATTGTTTGATCACAAAGGAGGTATCATGGGTACCTAGGTGTGGAATATATGTACTAGTACGGCTTGTGGACCAGATTGGTTTTGTCCCTGTTTCACATAGAATTTGGATAGAGACAAATTTGAAAAAACTATATGGATGAAGATTGGGGACCACTAGATTATGGGTATTTTCTCTAATTTTGGCTCATGAAAGATATTAAATTTTACAATTGTAACATTACACCGAGGTAAGAGGTAAATGGGGCCCGAGACTATCTAGTGCCTAGGGGTGTTCCTGATTTTGTTTCTCATTGTATTGATGAAATTTACCCATTTCTTCGGGTGTGTTATTCAGTAAAATACATTATATATAAATTCCAATTAAATGTGTTAAGATTCTTAATGTTTTATCTTGATTTTTTTTTTCAATTTAATGGTGCACATCATCGAATTTAACACTACTTTCCTTTTCATATTAAAACTGCATACATTTTCACCTTGTATTGATTGAACTTTGTAATAATTGTGTGGTATATTATTGGGATTAGGATCACACACTACTTACACCCTTTGGTGTAAGTATAAATTATTATTCTTGACACATGTAAAGGGAAGGCTTTGGGTGATGGTGGTTCGGGATGTTAGTTCTCATCCTTTGGGCGGAGTTGTGGAGACGACTTTTGGGTGATGACCCCTTATCACATGGAGTCCTTTTGGAGGTCATACTAATTTTTTTATTTGTATATGGACATCTTGTACTGTATTCAAAGAAATTTATTCCATTTATGTTTTTACTTAATACTTTTTTGGGTTAGAATTTCCTATTTATATTATTGATTGTTTTTATGGTTTGTTGCTTTCATACTCGGGTAAATCATTCCAAAACCTAATTGTTTGATAACCAAGAACTTTTCCAAGCCCATGGATATAAGGAATGATCTTCGGGCCATGCCAAAGCTCAGGTTTGGGGCTAGTATTGGGGTTGACCAGATTCATTTCATGACAATGTAGGCCAAATACATGACATGTAATTGGAATAAACAACATGTAATCCATACAATATGTGTATTGGTATATCTAGAAAATTTAATAATGTTTGATTGTTTTTCCATGTAGGGGGAGATCATGATCCATACATGATGTATAAATTATACATATAGAGTAATCTAGATAGGTTAGTTTTTTAAAATAAGTAGATGGGACTCCTTCTTCTAGATAATCCAAACCTCCTCCCCTTTTTCACACATGATTTTCACCTAAATCCTGACTGTATTATTTATTTTTGTTTCTATATCCAGAAATTATTTCAATTTATATTCATGTAATAGGATTACATCATTTTGTGTCAACATTAAAATAATTCCTTTTTGGTATCTCTCCCTCGATGATGATTTTTTGCTGCAATGTATCATACAATATTTTAAAAGAATTCATATGTTCTTCAGTTTTCTTCTAATCTAGAAAAATTAGAAGTTGTTATTGAATGAGTATTCTACCATGGGTATATTGTATATAGTATATAATTTTACCCTAAATAATTTATTTATATATATTTCTTGTCATTTTCCACATATCAAACCTTTTGGCATCGTCCAAAAAAATTAAGTGATTGTCTTGATTAAATTTTCTTGGACCTGATATGGTTTCCCACTATTACTAGTACATGGATTTAGATTTTTATCCCCAATGTATACCAATGGTGATGTTTTTTATTATATTTACCCTTTGTTGTAATGAAAAACTATGTTTTTATGGGTTCACTAATAATAGTGGGGGATGTGATGAATTGAATGCATGATTTAGCTAAGGCAGTTATGACTCTTTTTAATGTGATGAAATATATAAAATGATTAGTGGGATTATGTATATAATGTGAAATGTGTGGGTTGAAATCATGGAAATTAACGTAATTGTGAGATGATGTATTGATAATGGTAATGGATTGATAAAACATATCTAGTACTTGTAGTTGTTAAAGCAGATGGGATGTGTGCATGTAGAGATTTCGGGATGTGCGTAGAGACTAAGGGAGATGCTTCCATGTAGGATATAGAGTGCAATTTTCTGGCACAGTTTCAGTAGTTACGTGTAGTGAATGATGAGAGGTTTTCATAGATTTCATCACGTATCAATGAAGTGATGACGCAACAAGTGGCCCCACATGTTAACAATAAAACAAACCAAACTCATATTGACTTTTATTGATAAGTTTAAGATACATAATATTGATATATATTGTAGTCTCTGAATACTGCTGGTGGACATCACAGTGATATTGGTGATCAGGATGAGGATTAACCCCATCCATGAGGTAATTTCATTTGGGATGATGAATTATTTAGATGTTTTTATATCTTGGATGAATAGAATATTCAATTTTTACTAATATTAGATCATTTTAGTATTTTTGGGTGACATATTTGTGCACTCCAAGACTGATGACGATCATACACAATATCTTGAAATCATCCATATTACCCTTATAGAGCATCATCTATACACCAAGCTATTTATAAGTCACATTTTTATTGATTATGTATAGTTATTCGGTCAAATAATCTCAAAGGAAAGTGTGTCAGTGGATGGAGAGAAACATCAGGCAGTTTTTTCTTGGGAGAAGCCCAAGAACTCTTTCCATATCTGTATTTTTCTAGGTTGAGTTAATTGTGAGGTGGTCGGACAAACGACATGTCAATCGGACGTGTCATGTACCTACAGTGACCGAGAACGCAGTTTTGGTATCAAAAACAGCCAAAATGGGCATTTAACGGTAAAATTCATATCAGTTGACCTCAGATTGACATTAAATCATAGGAAAAAAATATAATTATAATTCATGATGTGTAAACAGAGACATCATTCCAATAAGACTTGTGGTATGCACGATACGACTCAATATGTGTTTTTTAATTGTTGTGTGTGCATCATAAACACGCCTGGGGGGGGGGGGGGTCCTAACCATCTGAATGGAGTCGGAATGGCCTAAAATCAGACAAAAACAATAGGTGAGTGAATTTTGAAGTGGTCGGGCCGATGAAATGTCAATCAGAGGTGTAGTATGCTCGTGGTGACCGAGAACACAGTTTTGGTGTAATAAACGGCCAAAACGGGCATTTATCGGTCAAATTCATAGCAGATGACATCGGTTTGACATTAAATCACAGGTAAAAAAATATAATTATTATTTTTGATTTGTAATAGGATAAGTCACAACAATCAGACATGTGGTTTGCACGGTATGACTCAATATGTGTTTTTTAAGTGTTGGGCGCTTCATAAATGCGCCTGGGTTGGGTGGGGGTCCATACCAGATGAATGTAGTCAGAATCGCGTAAAATTAGAATAAAAAAATTTGTAAGTTAATTTTAATGTGTTTGCACAGACGACACATCAATCAGAGGTGCCGGGTGCCCCTGGTTATCGAGAATGCAGTTCCAGTGTCATAAACGGGGAAAACAGGTGTTTAACGGTCAAATTCTAAGAGGACAACATCAGATTAACCAAAAATCATAGGGAAACAATCTACGTATTATTTGTGACATGAACCAGGAGACAACATGCCAATCGGACATGCGGTTTGTGTGAAACGGCTCAATATATGTTTATTTATGTGTTGTGCATGCTTCATAAATGCGCATGGGGGGTCCAAACCGCCAGAATGATGTAAGAATGGCCTGAAATCAGAAGACAATAATGGGTGAGTGAATTTTGAAGTGGTCATGCAAACAACATTCCAATCAGAGGTGTCTGGTGCCCGACGTGATTGAGAATGCAGTTCTGGTGTCATAAACGGCCAAAACGGGGCTTTAACGGTCAAATTCATAGCGGACGACCTAATATTGACCTGAAATCATAGGAAAACAATCTAATTATTATTAATGACGTGTATGTGGAGATGAAATGCCAATCGGACTTGAGGTTTGTGTGGTACAGTTCAATATGTGTTTTTTATGTGTTGGGAGCACTTCACAAACATGTGTGGGGGTCCAAACCGGTCGAACAAAATTGGAATGTCCTGAAATTAGATGAAAACAACATGTGAGTGAATTGTGAAGTGTTCGGGAATATGGCACATCAATCAGAGGTGTCGTGTGCCCATGATGACTGAGACCGCAGTTTTGGTGTCACAAATGGACAAAATGGGCGTTTAACGATCAAATTCATCGAGGAAAACATCATATTGACCTGAAATCACAGTCAAACAATCTAATAGTTATTCATGATGTGTATGTGGAGACATCATGCCAATCGAATTTGTGATTTTCATAGTACAGCTCAATGTGAATTTTTTAAGTGTTGGGCACGTATCACAAATGCACATCGGGGTTCCAACCCTGCCGAACAAATTCGGAATGGCCTAAAATTAGAATACAACAATAGGTGAGTGAATTATGAATTGGTGAGGCAGACTGCACTTCAATCATAGGTGTTGTGTTCCAGTAGTGACCGAGAACCTAGTTCTGGTGTCATAAATGGCCAAAACTGGCATTTGATGGTGAAATTCATAATAGATGACATCAGATTGACCTGAAATAATAGGGAAACAATCTATTTATTATTCGTGACATGTAAAAGGAAACGACATGGCAATCAGATGTGTGTTTGGTGTTGTACAACTCAATATGCATTTTTTAAGTGTTGTGCGTGCTTCATAAATATGTGTGGGGGTCCAAACCGGACGAATGATGTCGGAATGGACTGAAATCAGAGGAAAACAACTGGTGATTTAATTGTGAAGTGTTCAAGGAGAAGACACATTTTCCGGAGGTGTTGTGTGCCTGTGTTGACCGAGAACAGAGTTATGGTGTCCTGAACTACAAAAAAAGGTGTTTAATGATCAAATTCATAGCGGTCGTCATCAGATTGACCTGAAATCACAGGGAAACAATCTAATTATTATTCTTCATGTGTATGTGGAGACTGAAATTCAATCAGGAGTTTGGTTTGCACGGTATGGCTCAATATTCATTTTTTTAGTGTTGGGTGCACTTCATAAACGTACGTAGGGGGGGGGGGGTCCAAACTGGCCAAACTATATCGGAATGGCTTGAAATCAGACGACAACAATGGCTGTGTGAATTTTGAAGTGCTCGGGTAGACGACACATCAATCGGAGGTGTCGTGTGCCTGTGGTGACTGAGAACGCTCTTCTAGTGTAATAAACGACCTAAACTGGGGTTTAATGATCAAATTCATAGCGGACGACATCAGATTGACCTGAAATCACATCGAAATTATCTAATTATTAATCTTGACATGTAAGTTGAGACGACATGCTAATGGGACGTGCTGTTTTCAAGGTACAACTCAATATGCTTTTTTAAGTGTTGGGCGCGCTTCAAAAACTCGCATTTGGAGTCCAAACCAGCCGAACTAAGTCAGAATAGCCTGAAATAAGACGAAAACAATAGGTGAGTGAATTTAAAAGTGGTTAGGTAGACAACACGTCCATCATAGGTGTCGTTTTCCCACGGTAACTGAGAACACAGTTCTGGTGTCACAAACGGCCAAAACGGGCATCTAACGGTCAAATTCATAGCGTACGACATCAGATTGACCTGAAATCACAAATCAATAATATAATTATTATTTGTGGCATGTACAAGGATATGGAACATCAATCGGACGTTCATTTTGTGGGGTACAACTCAATATTCATTTTTTTAAGTGTTGGGCGCGTTTCATAATCGCGCGTGGGGGCGGGGGAATCGAGAAAATGAATTTGGAATGTCTGGAAATCAGTCGAAATCAACGAGTGACTATATTGTGAAGTGGTCGGGTAGACAGCACAACAATCCGATGAGTCGTGTGCCCACGGTGACAGAGAACGCAGTTCATGTGTCATAAATGGCCAAAACCGGCGTTTAACGGTCAAATTCATATTGGACCTCATCATATTGACCAAAAATTGTAGGGAAACAATCTAATTATTATTCATGACATGTACAAGAAGAAGACACACCAATTGGACATGCAGTTTGCATGGTACGACTCAATAAGTGTTTTTTTAAGTATTCGGTGCACTTCACAAATGCATGTGGTGGTCCAAACCTACTGAACTAAGATAGAATGAATTGAAATTAGACTACAACAATGGGTGAGTAAATTGTGATGTCTTCGAGTAGACGACACATCAGTCAGAGGTTCTTTGTGCCCGCGGTGACCGAGAACGCAGTTCTGGTGTCATAAATGGCCAAAACAAGCATTTAACGGTCAAATTGATAGCTGAAGACATAGTATTGACCTGAAATTATAGGGAAACAATCTTATTATTATTAATGTTATGTAAAAGGAGACGACATGCCAATCAGAAATGTGGTGTGCATGGTACGGCTCATTTTTCAATTTTTAACTGTTGGGTGTGCTTCATAAACGCTCGTGGGGGGGGGGGGGGGTCCAAACTGGCTAAAGAAAGATGCAATGTTCTAAAATCAGACTAAAACAATGATTGAATGAATTGTAATGTGGTCGGGCAAACGACACGTTAATCGGAGGTGTCGTGTACCCGCGGTGATGAAGAACGCATTTCTGCTGTCATAAATGGCCAAAACAGACGTTTAATGGTCAAATTCATAGAGAACGACTTCAGATTGACCATAAATCATCGAGAAACAATATAATTTTTATTTGTGACATGTACGAGGAGACGTCACTCAAATCAGACGTGTGGTTTGCATGGTACGGCTAAATATACATTTTTTTAAGTGTTGTGTGCCTTCAGAAACGCGCGTGGGGGGTCAAAATCGGCCGAAAAAAGTCAGAATGGCCTGAAATCAAATGAAAACAATGGGTGAGTGAATTGTGAAGTTTTTACACATACGTCACATCAATCATATGTTTTTCATGTCTGCGGTGACCGAGATAGTAGTTCTGGTGTAAAAAATGGCCAAAACGGGCAGTTTACATTCAAATTTATAGTAGGCGACATCGGGTTTACTTGAAATAATAAGGAAATAATATAATTATTATTCATGACATCTACGAGGATACAAAACATCAATAGATCATGCGGTTTGGGTGGTACAGCTCAATATTCATATTTTATGTGTTGGGCATGCTTCCTAAACGTGCGTAGTGGGGGGTCCAAACCAGCCAGACGAAGTTGGAAAGGCCTGAAATCAGACGAAAAAACTAGGGATTTATTTTTAAAGTGGTCGAGCTGATGATACATCAATCAGATGTGTCAAGTGCCTTTGGTGACCGAGAAGGTAGTTCTGTTGTCACAAACAGCCAAAACGGGCGTTTAACAGTCATATTCATAGCGGACGACATTAGATTGACCTGAAATCATAGGGAAACAAGTTAGTTATTATTATTGACATGTATGAGGATACATTACACCTATCATACGTGAGGTTAGTGTGGTACAAGTTAATATGCATTTTATAAGTGTTGGGAAACCTTCATGACCGTGTGTGGAGGGGTTAAAACTGACCAAATGAAGTTGGAATGGCCTGAAATTCGACAAAAATAGCATGTGAGTGAATTTTAATGTGGTTGAATAGGAGGAATGTCAATCGGATGTGTCGTGTTCCCACGATGACCGAGGACATAGTTCTGGGGTCATAAACGGCCAAAACGGCCATTTAAAGGTCCAATCCATAGTGGAGGACATATGATTGACTTGAAATTCCATGGAAAAAATATAATTATTATTCATGACATGTACAAGTAGACAGAATGCAACTCGGACATGTGGTTTGTGTGGTACGGCTCAATATGAATTTTTAAGTGTTGTGCGTGCTTTATAAACGCACGTGGGGGAGGGGGGGGTCCAAACCAGTTGGATGAAGTCGGTATGGCCTAAAATCAGATGAAAACAAAGGTTAGTAAATTTTAAAGTGTTCACATAGATGGCATGTCAATCGGATGTGTCATGTGCCTGCGGTGACTGAGAACGTAGTTCTAGTGTCACAAGCGGCCAAAACGGGTGTTTAACGGTCAAATTCATAGCGGACGACATCAGATTGACCTGAAATCAGGGTTAAATAATCTAATTATTATTCTTGATGTGTACTAGGAGACTATATGTCAATAAGATGTACCGTTTGCATGGTATGACTCAATAAGTATTTTTTAAGTGTTGGGTGCACTTCATAAACACATGTGGGGGGGGGGGGGGTTCAAACCGACTGAACAATATTGGAATGGCTTGAAATCAGATGACAACAACGGGTGAGTGAAGTGAGAAGTGTTCGGGCATATGGCACAAAAATCGGAGGTACAATGTGCTCGTGGTGACCGGGAATGCTGTTCTGGTGTCATAAATGGCCAAAACAGGCATTTAACGGTAAAATTCATAGCGGAGGAGAACATATTGTCTGGAAATTATAGGGAAACAATATAATAATTATTCGTGATGTGTAAGAGGAGATGACACACCAATCAGATGTGTGCAATGTGTGGTATGGCACAATATGTTTTTTTGATTGTTGGACGCGCATTATAACTGCGGGTGAGGGGTCTAAACTGGCCAAACGATGTCGAGATGGCCTAAAATCAGATGACAACAGCAGGTGAGTTAATTTTCAAGTGGTCGGGTAGAATACATGTTAATCAGAGGTGTCATGTGCCTGCGGTGACCGAGAACGCAGTTCGAGTGTTATAAATGGCCAAAACGGGCGTTTAATTGTCAAATTTATTTTGGACAACATCAGATTTATCTAAAATCACAGTTCAACAATCTAATTATTATTTGTGACGTGTACGAGGAGATGACATGTCAATCGGATTTGCAGTTAGCGCGGTATGGCTCAATATTCATTTTTCAATTGTTGTGTGGGCTTCATAAACGCATGTGGAGGGTCCAAACCAGCCAAATGAAGTCATAATGGCCTGAAATCAGACGAAAACAACAGGTGAGTAAATTTTAAAGTGGACGAGTAGCCAACACGTCAATCAAAGGTTCCATGTGACCGCGGAGACCAAGAACACAGTCCTGGTGTCATAAACAGATGAAATGGGTGTTTAATGGTCAAATTCATAGCGGACAACCTCAGATTGACCTGAAATCATAGAGAAACCGTATAAAATTTATTCGTGATGTGTAAGAGGAGAGGGCACGCCAATCAGACATGTGGATTGCACAGTACAGCTCAATATGTTTTTTTGTTGGGAGCAATTCATAAATGCTCATGGGGGGGGGGGGGGGGGTCCAAACTGGCTGAACGAAGTAGATATATCCTGGAATCAGAAGAAGACAACGGGTGATTAAATTGTAATGTGTTCGCACATATGGAATGTCAATCAGAGGTGATGTGTTCCCTCAGTGACCGAGAATGTAGTTCTGGTGTCTCAAATGGCCAAACTAGGCATTCAACGGTCAAATTAATAGAATACGACATTGGATTGACATGAAATCACATGGAAACTGTCTAATTATTATTAGTGATAAGTATGAGGAGATGGCACATCAATCGGACGTGTGGTTTGTGTGGTACGACTCAATATGCATTTTTTAAGTGTTGGGCGTGCTAAATAAACGTGTGTGTGTGTGTGTGTGGGGGGGGGGGGGTTCCATCCCGGCTGGAAAAATTCAAAATGGACTGAAATAAGATGACAAAAACAAGTGAGTTAATTGTAAAGTGGTTGGGCAGACGGCATGTCAATTTGAGATGCCATGTGCCCGCTGTGACTGTGAATGCATTTCCAGTGTCATAAAGGTCCAAAACGGGTGTTTAATATCCATATTCATAGCGGACGACTTCAGATTGACATGAAATCACAGGGAAACAATCTAATTATTATTTTTGAATTGTATAAGGAGACAAAAAACCAATCAGACATGAGATTTTCATGGTGCAACTCAATATATGTTTATTAAGTGTTGGGTGTGATTCAAAAACACGCATGGAGGGGTCCAAATCGGCCGCACAAAGTCAGAATGGCCTAAAATAAGACAAAACAATTGATGAGGTAATTTTGAAGTGGTTACACAGATATCACATCAATCAATGGTGTCGTGTGCCCGCTATGACCGAGAAAGCAGTTCTGGTGTCACAAACAGCCAAAACAGGTGTTTAACGATCAAATTCATAGTGGACAACATCATATAGACCTGAAATCATAGGGAAACATTATATTTATTTTTTGTGATGACTAAGAGGAGGTGGAATGCCAATAATATGTGCGGTTTGTGCAATACAACTCAATATGTGTTTTTTAAGTGTTGAATGTTCTTTGTAAACGCGCGTGGGGGGACCAAAATCGCCTGAAGAAGTCGAAATGGACTGAAATCATACAAAAACAATTGGAGAGTGATTTTTAAAGAGGTATCGTACTAGGAACATCAATCGGAGGTGTCTTGTGCCCGTGTTAACCGATAACACAGTTCTTATGTCATAAACCGCCAAAACAGACGTTTAATGTTCAAATTCATAGCGGGCAACATCAGATTGACCTGAAATCATTGGAAAACAATCTAATTATTAATCGTGATGTGTATAGGAAGACGAAATTTCAATCAGACGTTCAGTTTGCACAGTAAATCATAATATGTTTTTTATGTGTTGGGCGTGCTTTAATAACGTGCGTGGGGGGGGGGGGTCTGAACCGGCCTAACGAAGTACGAATTACATGAAATTAGACGACAACAATGGGTGAGTAAATTTAGAATTGGTAGGGTAGAAAACACATTAATCGGACGTGTCGTGTGCCTGTGGTGACCGAGAATGCATTTCTGATGTCATAAACAGCCAAAACGGGGGTTTAACGGTCAAAATCATAGATGAAAACATTGTATTGACATGAAATAATAGGGAAACAATCTATTTATTACTAGTGAAGTGTATAACGAGAAGGAAAGTCAATTGGATGTGCGGTTTGTGGGGTAAGGCTCAGTATGTGTTTTTTAACTGTTGAGCGCATTTCACAAACGTGTGGGGGGGGGGGGTCCAAACCAGCCGAACAAAGTCAGAATGAACTCAAATTAGATGACAACAATGGGTGAGTGAATTGTGAAGTGGTCGGGCAGAGGGAACGTCAATCAGATGTGTCGTGTGCCTGCGGTGACCTAAAACACACTTCTGGTGTCATAAAGAGCCAAAACAGGCGTTTAATAGTCAAATTCAAGCAGACGACATCATATTGACCTGAAATCACAAGGAAACAACTTAATTAGAACCATAGAATTAACAATTTTTAAATTTTTAAATATTATACAAAATTTTGAATATATTTTGAAAATCATATAATTTCGATCTATTATAGTATGTTTGAATTGAAATATGTTAATTTGTTTCAATTATTTCTTTATAGGTTAAATTCAGTACTAATTTTGTTATGAAGTTATATTTAATGATGGATGTGGAGCATGAAAGGTGACTGATGAGATTTATGTGGGTATATTTTATTGTATTATTGATATTATTTAAAAAAAAAGTAAAAACCTATAGCGGCCTCAATTTTGTGGTCGATATAGGGACAACCTATAGCCACCTCCATTAGGCTGTTGTTGTAGGTGATTCAATCGCCACCTGCAGCGGCTACCAGTTGGTGGCCGCTGGATCCCATTCTAACTTTTCAACAGCATCCGCCAAATGGAGGTCACTGATAGCAACAACGATGAGCCAAAAGTGGTCGTCATTTGGCAGATGCTAGGCGGCCGTTATACACCTTTAGCAACAGATTCTAGAGGCCACTAAAGGTCATGATTGTACTAGTGGAACTCCCCCTATAAGAGACCCTCAAAGTCAATATATGTGAGTGTTGCCTCATCATGTAACTAGAGAATCAGGCTCCACCATCTTACTATTGTGTCCAGAAAATGACTAGCCCGTAGGATAACTATCTAATATAGTGGTGCCCCATATTTGTAGAAAACTCCTTCCAAAACCACTAGTTTGTCCTAAATTGCATAGAGAACTATATCACTATGACACCATTCAAGCCTCTATCACTGGAACGAGTTAATCACACCCATTTGGTGTGCACCGTCCACTTTTGTGGCTTGTGGAAACTGTTGCCCTCTGAATGGTTGTGCTTCTTGTACACAACCCAAAGCTTCTAACACAGTAAGAGGGCCATGCACCACTGCCATGTAACTCAGTGGTCCTCCAACATGTACTCTCATCATAATCCTGGATGGAAGTCTACATAGCGACATCCTGAAAATCAATGTTTGTGCTACAATTAATAAGTTATACCTGCATAGCCGACTCAAAAGAGATCAAATGAAAAAGATTTCCAAAAAAACACAATAAATATTTTCGTGCACCGAATCAGATATTATAATTCAATGCCCTGGTGTATGGATATGTCGTTCTCTTCACAATAATTGGACTCCCCAAACTGTAATCCACACTCAAAACACATAACACTATTTCACTATAGAAAGATTAAAGTCCTAGTTCTTCAGTAGAACTGACTCCTCTGATACATATTTTTCACGACCCATCCCCTGGGGCTCCTTCCATGACATCCACAAGCCTACCTTCTATAGGCTAAGGTTTGGTGAGTAGCACTCGAACGGAATATCCCAAAAACAGGTAGGCATTTTCTATAAAATTATACAAACACACTACCCAAGAACACAACCAGATGAATCCACAAAGTAAAACTGCAATATTAAATATATGTACTGAAAGTAATGGGGCATGAATACACGCCCAACTGAAATGATACAACAATTAAATAGAAAAAAGCCTTGGAGATCTTCCACCGAGTATGCTACCATAAGGGTAGGTACAACTCATCTACAGATCACTCGACATCAACCGTCACTACCGTCCTCCTTCAGGTCCAAGATCCTCGAGTCTTGGTCAAGGCTACACGTCATCGGAACAAGAACTAATATGGAGTAGGTGAATCCCGTGCAGGGGTGAGTATAAAAATACTCAGTAGGGACCCTGAGACCCCCTAAGGTCTCTCAGAATTCCACATAGGAATAACACAATCATGATCTCAATCAGAAAGCACAAGCAATAGTCACAACTCAAACGAGGTATAACAAAAGCATAGTAGTACATAAGATTAGACGTAAGGATATATCATATTACTCTATCAAGAGGCATTGCATCTTTCTCAGACAGTAATGATAGGTACTAACCACCACATGTCCCACACGAGATTGATTGGTGCTGATTCACAATGAATTTCATGGTGGTGATTCACAAAGAATCGCTTGATGTTGATCAACATAGAATCACTAGGTGTAGATTCAACCAAAATTTCTTGGTGCTAATTCACAAAGAATCATAAGGTACTGATTCACATATTATTGTTCTTCATTAATCACCTCTCATCTAGACACATGATCCCTACTCTTAATACACTTGTCTCTCAGAGAAACCGGTCTTTAAGCCATAAAGTGTAATTCAGTTAGCACTATGTCCCAAAAATATTTTACCCCAGGACATCTCATGTCATATGGGTTCCAACACAATAGACGGCATGCCTACCGGACACCCAGTCAATAAGTTATTTGCATTTCAGTATCGAGGTCCCAGTTGTATTCATAGTCGATCCAACCAGGTCATACTACAACAATCACTAAAACACTAATGGAGTATCTAAAAAAGGTCATCTCGCTCCAAGTATCCTAACGCTGCAGACAATTCGTCAAAAAAGACATATGTTTCCCATGTTTTTTCCTTTTAAGCGCATCAGCACCCGAACGGGTCACAATCTTGCCTGGCCCGTCCTAACCCTACCTGGACAGATGCGAAATGGTTTGGGTCGACCGGTTCCAGCCCTGGGCTGACCCGGCTCGGTTGTGTTGGGAAATGGCGGGGTCAGCCCACTGGGCCGCGAACCGACCCGACCATCCCCGACTGTGTAGGCCGCAACGGGATCGACCCGATGGTCCACAAACTATCTCGGCTCACCGATTGGGCATGAGCCACCAATCAAAGAGTCCCAGTGTGAAGGTGCGGCTCACCATCCGGGTGGCCGCCATCTCCTTGAATAGCTCAAGAAGATCCATTTCGATTCTCAATTAGCGATTCCACCTGGCACTGCCACATGGTATGCGAGATCGACGGGGCACATTTCCCCCTCCTTCTATGGCTACGATGTGGAAAATCCTTTAATACAGTGCACGGCGGTACACCGCCTCGCCAACACAGTCAGCCAATTGTTGGATTCCCTTTCAGGTATGTCGCAGTGCCACCCTCTTCTACGGTCGGAGAGCACTACCTACTGCCTTTCCCACCGTCGACATTTCCACTATGCCAACATGGATCATCTCAAGCCGGGATCCAATGAAAAGTGTACAGTTCCTGTTGGTCACATGACCTCAGGGCACCTCCCCGTACGCTAGAGGGTGACAACTAGTAGTGAGGTGCTAGTATGTCAGTATTTGGGAGTCTGTACTCTCTATTATTAGAATAAAATACCAGTGAAAGTAACAAAGATATAGAAAAACACATATAAATATAACAGTATAATGTCACTAGAATAATCAAAAAAAAAAATACAATACTCAACTGAAAGGTAAAACACTCTATGATAATCCAACTACCATGTGTCTAAAATGAAACTGAATGTAAAGACACAATGACAACAAACGGGTCCTGACCCACATCTGGTTCCCACTACTATGCTCAAACCACAAACCTCACTCTAATCAGGGCTCTTTCCCTTTTCCTGTCCTGCAAAAACAAAGTCTATTCGGTTACCAATCAGGCATCTCGAATAGGGTGAGAGTACAACATAGTAGATCACCACCACAACTGTCAAAAAAATACAGTCATAAGTAGTGTATGTTGATTCATTAATAAGAAAGCAAGAAAATAGGAAAAACAATTATATTTATCCAATTAACATTTGTTTAACACATTAATCATCCATGCTCCTGAGAACACCCTAAATACAATGCCTTCTTTGGCCCGTGTAAAAGCCTAAACCATTTCCCCTGTTCAATTTATAATTACTATGTCACAATTTTAAGTTTATGAATAGCCAAATGAAAACATTGTACAAAATAAATGAAAGATTGTAGAACATCATGTCTAGCACACATGTGAGTATTTGAAGCATCAGTCTGAGTCTCACAACACCATGGGTATGTGGATCATCAGTCCTTGTCCCATGAAATATCAATTTCATGCATGTCATTTGTTCTAGATATCCATACCTAGAACCTATGTGGGTATTAAGAGCATCAGTTTGTGTCCAAAAACCCTTTTTCAAATCAAATATCCAATTCACATATACAACATTATTCAAATGTTTATTCATCAATATCCACCATCATAACTCCAACCCATATTCAACCATATACAAAATTCAAAAAAACCACATAACCAAACCAAAAATTAATTATTTATGTCATGACATTTATACAGCCGCATACGGCTAACAAGATGAGACTTTGATATTGGATTTTCGACCACATACCTCAATTTATTGATGGAAGTTGGCCTAACGAAATTCCCCAAAATCCGAGCGGAACAACGTCGTCGATCAAGTTCTGGATCTATATTCTTAAAAGCAATATAAGATCAAATTCATTAAGATATCTCAAAACTAGATCTAGATCCATAATACAAGATCTATTCATTAACTCATAGATTTAGATCCATAGAAACGATGGAAATATTCAATGAAAAGATCAAGGAATGTTAGAGGATAAAAATGAAAAAACAACATGATGGAATCCACTAATAGAAAGAGGATAATATCTTCAATCGATGAATTCATTCATGAAAAATGGTGTCTGGATCACCTTGGAATCTCTCCAAGAGGCTTTGGAAACACATATAAATTTCCATGCCTGAGCCATGGTTGGAAAATAAGGATGTATCGGGGTTTGTGTGTTTTTATAAAGTATTTTCAGAATTAAAAATTGTTTGCACTGTTTCCTCGAAAGTGGCGCACAGTTTGTAGAACCATGTGCAATCCGTGAGGACCTCACTATCCAGATTTTCATGGTTCACATGGTTAGGTCACACAGTTTGTCAAACCATGCTTTAATCATGTGTATCTCTCTTTCCAGTTCTTCTTGGTTGGAGCAGTTAGGTTTCATGGTTTGTCAAACCATGTGCAAACCGTGCACAACCCACTTCCTTTTTTATTAACATAAATGTTCACCAAGATGCACCCCATGTGACTCCTTCAAAACAATGGTACATAAAAACATAAAAATTACCTGAAAACATTCTCTAGATTGACTCCATAAAAATCCGGAATCTTACATTCTCCCGACATTATAACAGCTTGTCCTCCAGCTATACTCCTGAAATTATCTGAGATTTCATGCTAAAAACATCAGGCCACTGGTTCTGTATATTTGCCTCCATTTCCCATGTATCTTCTTGAAAACATCCATGTTTCCATAAAACACGAACTATTGGTACAATATTTCCCCTCAACACCTTCTCACTGCGATCCAAAACACCTATCTGATGCTCCTCAAAGGACGCATCGATCTCAATCTCAATATCATTCACATCGATCACATGAGAAGGGTCGAGATGATACTGTTGTAGTTGTGATAAATGGAAAACAGCATGTATAGCACTATATTTCATTGGAACAGGGAATTGTTACGCTACCATCGTGACTCTCTTCATGATCTCAAAAGGTCCAACAATCCTAGTTGCCAACTTTCCCTACCTCTGTATCCTGTGGTGACCTAACCTAGGTGACACCTGATAGAAAACATGATCACCCTCTATAAACTCTAATGGTCATCTCCGCCTGCCATCATATGACTTCTACCAACTCAGAGTCATATCCATGCGTTTCGGAATCAGATGAACCATCTCTGTCGTCTCCAGCACGAGACTTGGTCCCAACAAATCTGAATCACCTATTTCTATCCAGCATAGCGGTGATCTATATGGCCTACCATAAAGAGCCTTATATGGTGCCATTTGTATCATTGCTTGATAACTACTGTTATAGGAATAATCCACTAAAGCTAGGTGTTTCTCCTCGGTACCACCAATGTCATGTACATACACCCTCAACATATCCTCCTGAAATTATATAGTTACTCTGATTTTCCATCTGTTTGCGAATGGAAATATGCACACAATAAGACTTGCGTACCAAGTGCCTCCTACAAGCCCTTCCAAACACGCGATGAAAACCGTGATTCGCAATCCGAAACTATAGTTCATGTCACCCCATGCAATCAAACTATCTTCTGTAAATATAGCTCTCCCAACTACTAAACTGTAATAGTTTCCCCTATAGGGAATAATTGTGCTACCTTTGTTAGTCGATCTACAATAACCCAAATAGAATCATGCTTCCTATGTGTTTCTGGAAGACCTATCACAAATTCCATTTTCAATTCAGCCCACTTCAATTCTGTATTGGGAAAAGTTTGCAGTAACCCTTTCGTTCCTTGATGCTCTGCCTTCATCTTCGTAAAGGTAAAGCATCATGTCACAAAACCTTCTATCTCTTTCTTCATGTCTGGCCACCAAAACTGTCATCGTAGGTCACGATACATTATAGTCACACCAGGGTGCACTTCCCATCATGAGGCATGAAATTCCCACATGAGATCCACTCTCATACTCATAGGAAAAAAACCAGATTCATCATAAAAATGATATCATTCTCATATATCATCTAGTCTGATGGTGTCTCTTCGACATCAAAGTTTTTCCTCAAGGATAACCATCCAATGCCCTCATATTTCTTATCCATAATCTATCTCAAAAGTTTATACTCCACCGAAACTGACACGAGTGCCATTTTCTCATGTCTCCCCTAAACGACAATATGCATTCCAGCTAGTAATGAAATCATCCTCCACTCGACACTAGAATCGAGAATAATCTGAGTCTATGTCTTCCTACTCAAAGCATCAGCCCCATCGTTTCCATTCCCACGTGTATATAACAGCTCAAAATCAAAAGACTTCATATACTCAACCCATATCCACTATCAAAGATTCAAATCGTGCTGATAAAAGATGTACTTCAAGCTCTTGTGATCAGTATAAACTGTAAACCTTTCACCCATGAGGTATTGTCGCCTACACATCAAATAATAAACCACCACTGCAAGCACATGGTCATGTGTTGTACAATTCCTTTAATGTGGCCTCAGCTGTCAAGACCTGTATTCTAAAAAATTATCTCTTTGAGTCAACACAACTCTGAGTCCTATCCAAGAAGTGTCAAAATACACCTTGACTCTTCACCTGACTCAGGTAGATCGAAAATTGATGCTGATGTCAAACGCTTCTTTAACTCCTGAAAATATGTCTTGCAAGCCTCTGAGCATTCAAAATTTACTACCTTTTTGGTCAAGCCTAATAGTGGTGTTTCCAAATAGGAAATGTCTTGGATAAATATTTTGTAATATCTAGATAACCCCATAAAGCATCGAATATCGATAATATTCTTTGGCTACTCTCAAGAAATCCCAGATCGAACCTTCTCTGGATCCATTGAAGCACCATTCTTTGTGATGTGTGTCCCAAGAAGTGTAACTGATCAATCCAAAAATGACACATAGATACCTTGGCGTATAGCCGATGCTCTCTTAGTGTACTCAGGATGATATCATGATGTTGGGCATGCCTATCGTGAGTCTTGGAATACAACAAGATCTCATCCACAAATACTACCGCAAAATGAACTAGGTATGGATGAAAGATCATATTCATCATAGCCATAAACATTTCTGGTGTGTTTGTTAACCAAAAAGTCATTACAACAAACTCATAAAGCCCATATCTACTCCTAAAAGAAGTCATCGGTATATAAGAATTCTGAACTCTCAACTGGTGATTCCCTAATCACAAGTCTATTTTTGAGAAAACATGGATCCCTTAAAGTGGTCAAATAGATCATCAATACATGGAAGATGATATCGGTTCCTCACATCCATCTTGTTCATC
The DNA here is from genome assembly GCA_963277665.1 of Viscum album. Taxonomy (NCBI): domain Eukaryota; kingdom Viridiplantae; phylum Streptophyta; class Magnoliopsida; order Santalales; family Viscaceae; genus Viscum; species Viscum album. The sequence continues at coordinate 1,901,883,951 of OY728141.1, forward strand.
TTCTGGTAATCAACACACAAATGTAAACTCCCATCTTTCTTCTTTGCCAATAGTACAGGCGATCCCCATGGAAACTTACTTGAAAAAATAAATCAGTTATCCCTCATGTATTCCAAATGAAGTTGGAGTTCTTGAACCTATGTAAATGCCATTATATATGGTGGAATAGATACGAGCTCAGCTCATGTCATGATCTCAATAGTTAATTCAACATCTCTCTTGGGAGGATGCCCTGAGAAGTCTTCTGGGAATACATCCTGAAATAAATCAACCACTGGTGGAAGGACATAATTTCTAACACCATAGTTTTCTAGTAAAATACTAGAAACAAGGGTTGGGAGCTCTACATGTTTCTGAGTAATTTTCCCTGCTCTACCTTCATAGATATCCCACTCCCCATGGTGAATGAAATGGTCACCCATATGAAATATAATTTTCAGCCTCCAATGATAAAAATCTACGTGGGATCGGTATGTGACTAACCAGTCCGTACCCAAGATTAGCTTGAAGCATGTCATATCAATGATATAGAGATCCCACAGGAAATGGTACTCCCTGATCATATGAGAATGTACCTTTCACCTACAAGTGTACCTAGACTGTACCCACAATGTTGTGACTATCGGTATATCACTGCTCAAAAACTCCACCACCAAACTCAAAACATTAAAATGTTTTGTAGATATAATGGAATCAGAGGCACCAGTGTCAAATAAGGAATTAGGTAAAGTAGAAGACAACATAATAGTACCTCTCAATGTCAATGGTCCAACATTTATATTCACAAGTGTAGGTTGTAGTACATGTAACTGTGATTCTCCTCTTCTCTATGATGCCATCGAACTCCCCTAAGTTGTACCACTCTGCTGATATGGGTAGTGCTACCCAAGAGCACCAGATCTGTCACCCTTACCACCTCGACCAGTAGAACCCCAACATTGTGATTGAAAGGGTGTAGATGATCCCATTGCTACACTCTCACTCGGTATAGCTAAACCATTACTACTTGAGTCATTTGGATTCTTACAGAACTTCTGGAGATGTCTCGTCCTACCACATGATCTACCTTCTACAGGGGGTCGGGACCATTGACTTCGTTAATGCCTCAGCCTTCCATAATGGTGAAAAAACACTCGGTTAAGGTATTGTGTAACCAACCCTCTACCAGGTTACTATGTCTCCCACATACTTGAATGGAATTCATATAACGTCGCTTCTTGCTCTCAAACATCGCACCACCTGACCATCTAGTAAAAACCTTTTTTCAGCCACTCAAAGCCTCCTTCTTGTTCACCTCAAAGATGAGAGCCTGATTTACCACTTCCAGAAACATATTTAGCCTGCAAATATTCACTTGAGACTTAATTTCACATTTAATTATATCTTGAAATCATCATGTTTAAGTGTCCTCATCTACTGCCAATGCATGAGAAAAACATTGTAAGTCAGTAAAGCATCCAACATAGTCCATTACAGACATATTCCATTGAGTTAGCCTCATGAACTCATCTGATTTCTCTAGTCTGAGCGTCTTTGGATAGAAGTGCTCAAAGAACATCTCCTGATATTCCATTTACTACATATCATTCAACATACCATTCTGAGTCTGTATGTCCCATCATCCTTTCTCTTGACCTAGAAACATTTAATCGTCCAACTTGACTCTCTTCTAAACTGGTGTCTCCATGTGGTCAAGTATTGTTTGGGTAGATTCAATCCAGAAATCATCTTTCCCTGGACCACCCTCTCCAGTAAAAGTCGGAGGGTGCTGTAACTGAAACTCCCTCGTAAGATCATACATACAAATCGCAACCCTCCCAGGGAATATTTTCATCATTTGCATGAAACAGGTGAGGTTCCCTTGAAACCATTCCCCCACACCATCATTTGGTACTATTTGTTCCTCAGGTTCACCCATTGGAGGAACACTTCTAACTATACCCCCACTCGTCTTCACAACAAGTATCATGGAGGAATAATTCTAAAAAGACAAACATAAATCATAGAAAATAGTTCAAAATGTTATCAGAATTACACACTAAAATATTATTCATATAACTGCACATTTTTTTTCTCTCAATTTCAAAATTAGACACCATTTTCATTTCTATTTAATAGGAAAGGAAAATAAATTGTTTAAGTTCAACAATCAACCCATAATCCATTTTCTCTAGTGTGCATAACATGATGCATGTCATAATAATCCTGAGTGCATAGAATGATTCTTGTAGATGTGACAATAATGCCATTTTGGGCCATGAATCAGTACTCAAAAAATTCTGGAAATAAAAATCAAATCACAAAACAAGTGCATCACCCAAGGTAGAATAATATTCAACTGTAATGACAAACAACAATAACAACAATCCCACCTTGAGTACATGAGTTTTCTCCCTTACATTGGATTGCACCTCCCATGCATGAGCTCATTATCAACCCCTAGATTTCCTTAGTCTTATTTTCTACCTTCCCCAAATAGTAATAAAAAATGAAGAAGAAATAAAACCCAACATTGATACAACTAAGTAATTTTTCCACCCGGGAGCCACTGAACGGTGCTTCGTGCTGGTTGGTCAGAATCCCTAAAGACCCCCCCCCCACTCATATGCCAGAGGGTGCTGACTAGTATTGAAGTTCTAGTAATTTAGTCTTAGGGAGACTATACCCTCAGTGATTAGAATAAAACACCAGCAGAAGTAACAAAGATATAGCAGAAACTCATATAAATAAAACAGTACAATGTCACTAGGATAATGAAAACCGGAAATACAATACTCAATAGAAAGGTGAAACATGTCAGGACTATGCAAGTTCCAAGTGTCTATAATGAAACTGAAATTAAAGACACAAGGACTCCAAATGGGACTTGACCCATGTCTGGTTCCATCTTCTATGCTCCAACCCCCAAAAAAACTCAAACCCAAGCTCTTTACCTTTTCATGTCCTACAACATCAATGTCTATTCAGGTACCAATCAGGCAGCCTGAGTAGGGTGTAAGAACCACTCAGTAGATCACCACCAACAATGATAAAAAAATACAATCATAAGCAGTGTATGTAGGTTCATTAATAATAATGCATGAAAATATGTAAAACAATTATATTTATCCAATTAACCATTCCTTAATATGTTAATCATCCATACTCCTGAGAACACCCAAAATTCATTGCCTTCTTCAGCCCGTGTAGGAGCCTAAACCATTTCCCATATTGAATTCATAATTACTATGTCACAATTTTATGTTTATGAATATAAAAATGAAACCATAGTACATAATAAATGAAAGATTATAGAATGTCATGTCTAGAACACATGTGAGTATTTGGAGCATCTGCCATTTCCTCAAAACCACATTGGTATACAGATCATCAGTCCTGGTCCCATAAAATATCAATTTTAAGCATGTCATTAGATCTAAAATTCATATACAACTATATTCAAATGATTAATCATATTTATCCTCCCATAATAAAACTCATGCATATTCAACTAGATCCACAATTCACAATGAACCACATAACCAAACCACAAATTATTTATTTATTCCATGAAATTTATACAACTGCATATGCCTAAAAAGATTAGACTGTGGGATTGGATTATATACCACCATCCTCGATTTACTGATGGTAGTTTTCCCAAAAAAAATCTCAAAAATCTGAGTGGTACAACGTCATTGATCATGTTCTCGATCTAAATCATTAAATCCAAAATAAGATCAAAGGAATCAGGATCATGATAAACTAGATATAGATCCACAATACTATATCTATATATTAACTCATTGGTTTAGATCCATGGAAATTATGTAAATATCCCATGAAAAATCAAGGAATGTTAGAGGAAAGAACATAAGATACAACAGGAGGAAATACACTTACTAAAAGGAGAGTAGTTATTCAATCTGAGCCTTCAATTTTGAGAAATGTTGTTCGGATCACCATTGAATATATCCATGAGGCTATGGAAACACCTTGAAATTTACAATCCCATGAGAAGGTAAAAAATACTGTAATACAGCAGTTTGGGTGGTTTTAAAAAGGATTTTTTGTATTGAAAACCACGAGCATGGTTTCCTGGATAGTGGCGCATAGTTTGTTAAACTATGCACAAACAGTGAGGACCTCACTGTCCATATTTTAACGGTCCACAAGGTTTGGTCAAATTGTTTTTCAAACCATGCATAAATCGTGCATACCTCAATGTCTTGTTCTGCTTGGTTGGAACGGTTTGTTCGCAAGATTTTTCAAACTATGCGCAAACCGTAAACAACCCACTGCCCTTTTGTCTTAATTATAAGTTCACCCAAACACACCCCATGTCACTACTCGAAAATATAGGTACTTAAAAACATAAAAATTACTTGAAAATGTTCTTGAGATTGACTGTAGATAAGGATGGAATCATAAAGGACATATCTTTCACATGCCACTGTGTGACCTCTAGTTGTCTGTTTTCTGTCCTACTAGCAGCTTCAAGCATCTCAGGATGCCGTCATCAAAGCACTGCACTCAGATTCCATATTATGAAGAGTTAGAAGTTTTTCTATTAAAGAATGAGTCATGAAAAAAATAGCATAGGGTCTGACCATGTTCGTTTGGAATGCGCCCTCTAAATTAACATAAAAACAAAAAAGTATCAATTTAATTCATCAAGGATAACATTAATAAAATAAACCCACTAAATTTTTTTCATTGGGGAAATCACAGTGGTGGATGAAGAATCCATGTTCTTGGAAACTACCGACATTCATCGTTCATTCGCACAATATAGTCCAAACATACATTCCTGAGTGAAAGACATATTGTCACTTCACATGAGGTTATTTTTAGGTGAAGTGATATAAAAAATACACCTCGAGCCTCAAATAAATAGATAGAGGATGATATCTTAATGCAAAAATCATTATTAGAGATCTTAAATTTGTTAATTAATGCACCTCCCATATCTCTCAATAGAGTGGTCATGGAAAAAAATGGTGAATCCATTTAATTGCTTAACAAGTCTTCGGTCCCACCACCACCACTTAGAAGGTACAGAAAAGAAATAAAAAACAATTTTATTTTATTCATCAATTTTTCATAAATTCCAATATTTTACTTTTTCTCCTGACCAACTGTTGTCGAAGTGAATCATCCCTTATGTGAATATCGGTGCTGTGGATTAATGGGTGCTCTTAAATTTTAATTTCGAGCACTAGTTCAAAAGATTGAAAATGACACCCACTCATTTACTGATCGTAACATAAAAAAATTCAGAAATTCATTTCAGGGACACCGGGCCTCCGAATCAAGTTCCATCAATTTTTTCAAACTCATAAGAGCCCAAAAAAAATGAAAAAAAATAAAATCAAATTTTCGGTTCTTTACAATATACGTGTGTGTTTGTGTTTGTGTTTGTTTGTTTGAATTAATTCCAAATATCAATAATATTTGTTTTAATATTTTCATGTTATATAAGTATTATGATTCCATGTTTATGAATTGCAGGACTATATTTCATTAATTTAATATGTGTGAATGTAAATTTTTTTTTATTGTAATATTTAGTTTTTTTGTTTCTGTTTGATATATATATATATATTGAAATGTTAATTTTTCACACATGATGAATAAATAATTTATTATACTTGGGTGTATGATACATAAGTATATATTATACAAACTTATTCATAAAAAAATATTTACTCAATGTCAATATTGTCTTCTAAATATATGTATATATTTATATTTGTACATAAATGTATGATATAGAAAATTTATGTATGTATATATATATTCATGAATGATATAAATGTATAATTAAGTATTACCCATAATTAACAATTTCAAAACATTATTTTTTTATGTAGACAAAACTTATATTTTTATCACCTGCTATAATTTTATGCATTCATTATTTCAAGTAGAAATCAACAAAAAAGCATTTTGATGAAATTTATTATTCAATACTGGGTATTTCAAAATTTTTATTGTTATAAAAATGTGTAATGATGTAATTAATAAAGTCTTGGGGATATAAATGTTCATGAAACAACTGTAAAGAATGATTTTTTGTTATAACCAAAGTTGGAAGTGAAATAAAATGGATGATCATATATTCAATAATATATATATATTTGTGAATTTGAATTTTTAATTTAGTGACATGTTCAAAAAAAATCTCCAATGAATTTATATGCAAAAAAAGGCATAAAACTATTTTCATTCAACTTGAATGTTGAAAGTTGTAAATATGGTTGGGGATTGGGGATTGAGACCAATATCTGGACAACTGGAATGGTCCAATATATCCTTCAATGATTCAAGTCTCAACAAGACATTATTTTTTGTTTTTAAAATATTTTGTATTGTATGTTAATAATTACCTCATTATATTTAATTCACTTATGTATGTATGAAATTTTAAATTTGGTATATTATTTTAAACCATTGTAATTTCAATTATGTATTTCAAATGGTATATTAAAAACCATTTTTATGTTATTCTTATAATAATTACTCTAGTATATTTTTAATTAATAAATTTCAATAATGTATGCCAACGATTGTAAAACCCCATACATGGGAATTGAATGGTAACCCTTTGTTTTTAATTATTTGTAATTGTTATCTTAGAAGATCAATTACAAATAGCTTTGCTTCTAGAGTTAGCTTTCACAGAAGCAGAGTCAACATTTAAATTTTTTTATATCTGAAAAATCATATGTTTTTCTAATCCTCCAAAACCTAGACTAGTAAAATTTCTTCAATCATGTAACATGTTGTGAAATTGTTCAGTTTACTTTTTAATTAAGATATTACTCGACATTTTTAAGCAGTGAATCCGGAAGCATGAGATCAATATGTTATGAAAATAATACATGTTTTAAATCTATCACATCAAAGAAGAAAATGAATAAAGATTATTTTTAAGTCATCATCCCCAATTTATGGGTAGGGAATATTTTAATTCATTATAATTTTAAAGCTATAGAAAAATATTTGTGATCACATTGAATGTTTCCATTACATGCAACAAATATGCTCATGACATGGTTACAATGGTATTTGGGGCTATTATTTAATAAATATAATGTACCATAAGAATCCTATTCTCTAATAGAATATTTTAAAATTTTGATTACCAAAAGATTAATTGGATGTGGAAAGAAGTGTGTGCTTCCCATATAAACACTAATATGGAAAGATAAGGGATGTTGATGAATGATGAATTCTCAAAAAAGTGGAGTGGCAAAGAAAGAAGATTATGGGAGGAGATCTATATCTCAGCCCCAATAATCCATTGAGAAATAAATTAATAAACCACTTTATTGTATGTTATATTTTTTTAAACTAACATAAATAGAGTAAAATTATTGAATCTAATATGTTACATGGATCAGTGGTTGTAAAAAATATAATGTTAAAGGAAAATATATTATTCAAAAAACATGTTAGATGCCATAATGATGGTTTTATTCATCCCTTGTAGGTAATATAACATGTGAATGATAATTCCCAAATACATGCATTAGTATGAATATTTATGTTGTTGATATAATTTTAGAATTATTGGTTAAGGAATTCAAATTAAACTTTTAAAATATTTTTATATTATCAAACATTTTTATAATAGGGTAGCATTGGTTAATGATAGAATGGGTGTTATGTATCCCACTAATGATGTTATTAACAAATATTTTGGGTTGGATTTATATTTCAATTACCATGATAAGAATCTATAAACAACCCATTTATTAGAAATCAGGTATAGTATCACATGTATTAAATATTATGAAATTATTTAATATTCATGGAATATTAATTTTTTTCTATAACATAATATGCCTTGTATTTATAGAGATGATAAAAATGCATAATTATAAGGAAGAATGTAATTTTATCCTTCCATCAAAAAGTTGATCATATTGTTTATTGTGAATAAAAATTTCCGAAAATGTTTTTGATGTCATAAAATGTACCACAAAGAAAGGTGGGGACTATACAAGATATCAATTTACATATATTAATAAAATTGGGGAGATGATATGATCAAAATGATACAGTGATATTGACAGTGGTTATTGATTTTATTTAAATTAAATAATTTGGGAAATTAAAAATCCCATGTGTGTTTTTAATATTTATTTACTGAGTAAGGAATGCCTGATTATAATAACATGTAAATATTTATAGAATGTATATGAAGATATGAGAATGCTACAACCACTATAAATGGAAATGAAATATTTTTTCTTATATCATGATGAATGTGGTTGGATATATATAATTTATCATCACTTTGAAGGTGATAATTTAAGAAATTTTCTTCAAGGAAATCAAAGACATGTGTTGATGTATTTAGAAACACTATATTAAATATGTTTGATGATAATTTATAATAAATCATGTAATATAGAGATTTATGATTTATTTAATTAATTATTATTTAAGAGGAAAAATGGATTTGAATATGAATAATCCAATAATTGATCATCATCTATGTAAGTAATAATATTATGTATTGGAGACTCTTTAAATACCGTATTGAGATAATTTATAGTGTTTGATAAATCCATCAATAGGAATGAGTGGTTATTAGATTAGTGGGAATAGTTTTAAAAATTTTTTGAAGTAAATTTGATATGATGAAGTCTATTTTTATAAAATATTTCATTTGATATGTTGGAATTAATTGATAAAATAGATAATATTTCATATAAAATGGATTTATATCATAAAATGAAAAAAAACTTATATGAGGTTTTAATAATTTCATATGAAATATAACCTTCACAGATAGTGTAATCCATTCATATGAAAATATTACTACCTGTAAATGATAAAATAATATGATACATTTTCAAAATATGATACATTATGAGAATAAAAATATTGCATTCCATAATTAATATTCTTTTGAATTACAGAATTTATTTCAAAATTCAGTTGTAATACACTACATGGATATAAAAAATAGAATTAAATTAATATTAATTTGATTTAATATTTGTATATAGATTAAGAAATAAAGGAGAAGCTTTAGTTTGAGACATTCTTGTTGAAACATTATATGTCTTTTCCTAACACATGTACTTATTCATTCATAGATGCATAAACTATATCTACTAAACCTGGGTGTTCCACTGCTGATGTGTCACCACCACAATAAACCACGTCACCCTATTCCCATTTCAAATTACCATCACACCCTCCTCTATACACTCAAACCCACGCATTTCCACACCATTTTCATCTCCTACGTACGCATTACCCCAACCAACCTTCGCAATTAGGGTTCCCGCTACTCTCCTCGATTCCATATCCTGCTCCCCTCTGTGACTCAATTCTCCCGCTACCCTACACTAATCTTCTATCTATCCACACATCCACCTCTATGTGCTCCTCCTTCATCTCCTCCATCTTTGGATCCTCTGCTCTACCCAGAGATCCCGCATAAAACCATGACTTATAAATCCTATTGTTCTGTATCCACCTCCAAAACCTTGGCATATGGCTGCTACACCCCGCTCGGCCTCCACCTTCTCCACCTGCACTGCCTCTGGTCCCTCTAACTCCTCTCATTCTACATCATCGACCATGATACAGAGTGGATCACAAATTTGTTGATGATGTTACTATTGGAATCGACAAAGGGTTATCTGAAAATCATTGGTGTCAACGTCCCTCAATCGAAACGAGAGGAGCTCTTCATAAGCTAACAGCTCGACTAGGTAACCTGTTTCTCTGATCCATCTACCTCCTCAACTCCCCTCAACATTTTCATCGTATTTCAACTTCTTTCATTTTATAAGTTTGGATATCATCATCAATACTCGGGTTTTCACACTTCGTTATTTCTACTTTTATTAAAATTGTAGCCATGGAGAGATAAGTATTGGCTATTGCTTCAGGTTCATCTCTATCCTAAAAAACATCACATATCTACATGTATCGGTTAATATTTTTCATTTATAACATTTTGTTACTGGCATTTTGTGTGAGGATTGTTATATTACAATGTGAAACCAAAACAAACCAATGAATTTAATCTGGTTCTGCAAAACTAGGCTTGTCATCTCCAAAAAGATCAATTCCATACTACTGAATTAGTTGTTCACCCTTTTAATAGGTTCTATTGGATTATGTTTTCAAATTATAGTTAATTTTCCCTCCTTGATATCATGGATTATATCCCAGTTCTTTATTTTATGAAACAAATTCCCCTTTTTATTTCATGGAAGTGAATAAATAATTATTAGCTTATGCTATGGAGATTGGAATTACGTTGCGGGAGAAAAGTATGAAGGTGTACCAAAACTACTACCATGGTGGATTGATGATGATAGGTGTCATTGGGGAGGTTATGTTTATTATTTTTTGATTGATTCTATTTAATTCAACATCTAGTGTCCCTTTGCATTAGGAAAGGTAACATTTTTCATAGTAGTTCACTACAAAAGAATTCATCACTTCTATACATGTGTTGGTCATTTAACAAACTATTCTATATTTATATTAGCTTATCTATGAATTTTTAGTATACATGGATTGATGATTTTTTGGAAACCTGGGGTTTTACCTTCTCTCATCTAGTAGTCACCAAACAACAAGAACACTCTCCCTTTGTATTTTATTTTCCTCACAAAATCAATATTCCTTTCAAACAATGATTTATGGGTTAAAAATTAGACTCATGAGGGGTTGGCATTGTAACAATTATGACCATGGAGGAAATAAATATGTATTTTTGTGCGCTTGATAACCAGGTGATATGATTGTCCATTTTTTAATTTATGGTTTCATTGAGAACAATTGTAAAGGCTATGTTTGGTGTGATATATTTATTATTGGCATTTTTGTGCATGATTTAGGTGGTAAGACTATAAGATTAATTATTTAATATGAGTTTCAAGGGCATGATACCTTATTTTTACAACAATGATTAACCAGTTTGTTCCTTTTTATATCTCCCATGGTATGTATCATAAATAATCATAAAACCATTAATGGAATGTCACATGTGTTCTGTTGTATTTTCCTGATGAAAAAGGATCATGTTCAACCTGGTAATGAATATGTTTTGCGATACAAATAATTTTTTCCATTTTTTCTATAAATTTACTCTCTTCAACTTTTTTTTAAAGATTTATCTGTCATTTATAGACGTACATGAAATTGTTTAATCTTTGGATCATAACCCTTTATCTAAGTTCCACCTCTTCTAACAATGCACTTTGATACATAAGAATCTATACCAAAAGTAGAACAATGTGATAGGAGTCTCCCACTGTCAATTTTTTTAACTTTATAAAGGTTTACAAAATGTAAAAAGATAGGAAGATGGACCTGCAATGATATACAAGAATTGTTAGTGTTGATTTCAAATTGATTGAGATATATACAACTCTGTATAAGGTCTTTTTATAATGGCCATGTCTGAGAATTGTTATATGACATGTTTTTTATCATGTATGATCTCGTGTTATCTAGAGGCCATACACTCTATGTAATTGTAGGTGAAACCATCATAAAATTTATGGAATATTTCAATCTCATTAAAAGATAATTGGTGAATTTATTTTATTAATTTTTAAGATAAACTGGTGTACTTATTTATTGTGTTGAGTAAATAATACTTTCTATATTTTGATGCATTAGGATTCTATAGGTTTCAAATTTTTGATTCATTTACCTGTTCAGATTTATATATTGATTGATTACTCATTCATATTTATTTTCTATATATTATTCATATTTTTTTATTTCAATTAAATATATTTACTATAGTGAGGTTGTGCTCTAGGGTGATGGAATTGGTCTTCAATAATTTACTGATGGCGACAATGATGTTGCGTTGATTGCAGCGAGCTTCCAGTCATTTTCATACCAATTATTTGGAAACCTATGTAATTGAAACGAATCTTCACTATAAATCAATGTTTTAGCATGAAGATACACTATATATTGTTCATGGTCTTTTCAAGAAGTGATTTCTGGTTTCTTGAGGGAAATTCATGCGCAGTAATTCATTGTTGCAATTGTGTCCCCAACAAAATTTTTATTTATGGGACCTATGATGACATATTAGTGTCAATTTCATGACTATGTTTCTAATAACCCACATTAATTTTGATCTATTTTAGTTGAATATTATTAATCATTTTGGATGGTTTGGTGTTTCCAATGACAATGGAGCATGTTGTTTTTTTTAATTCTATGGTTTTCTTCCACTACACTAGACAATTTTTTCTCAATAGTATAGAATTTGAGGTGATCTATACAATATGATTGTGAAGTGGTGAGTTATAAGGCATAATAATGTTTAATTATTTTAGATTCTTACTAATAAAATAAGTTGAGGTATGGTGTATAGTTTATTTAATGTTTCTTCTATTTTTATTTATTAGTTATTTACTGCACACTTCTTATCAGACATCACTAGGATTTTCATTGATGTACACCCTCTGAACATTATGTTATATAACTCTCACGCCCCTTCTATATCTATCAATCCCAATAGAAATAAAAACATTTCTAACATATCATTTATTTGATGAATTATATAGCATTAGGAGTTCCATTTATATGGCCATATCTACTATGAATTCAACTATAGTTTTTTACTAAACTCAGATGTCTGTAACAGACAAAAATTATGCATTATATTAATTTTTGTTTATTTTCTTCTTTTATAAGCCCACCAAATACTATTACATCCTTAAATGTGGTGGATGTTATGAATTCCATATACTTGTGTCCCTATCCTGTTTTATATATCTATAATGTTCACTAAAAAAAGTGTCAATAAAAACTATGAAAGATCAAAATAGTTACAATCTTGGAGGATGTCGTTGAGGTCTTCTTGTTTCTGTCAACATTAATATTGTTCATTTGAAAATTCCATGATGGTCCCATTAACTCCATGCACAATATATGTTTACATATTTACACAAATACACACATATATATTTAAACATTTGATATATAGAGAAATAACCCACCTTGAGGTGAATGACGATTGCAGATTGAGTTATTATTATGGCCTGGTCATCATTAGCATATGATTTTTCCACATATGCATCCTATTACATTCACTATTATGTACAATAATAATTCAACATGTAATATTTTTTTAAATATGCAATACATTTTATGTAATATGTAATATCCAATAACTCTCTATAATCTCATTATAAAAATACACTTATTTTCTAACTATTTTGATCATAAATTTTTCCTAGGAGCATTCCTATCACGGAGCATCAAGCAGCAACACTCGAGAAGATGAACCGAGAAATACTTCATTACCTACCGGAACATTTATGGTAATGAGTTTACTATATTATTATTCTTTTTTATTCTAATTAATCATTATCATTTCTTCCATGAAACATGTATATATACTATGAAATATATGGCATTCTCATATTATAGAGGATGTGTATATATATGCATTGTAATAAGTAATATTATTCATTGCACTAATATATGTTCTATTCATCTATATTACACTTCAACATGAACGCATTTGTATATGAAATGTTTAAGACTTTTATATGTGCAAATATTAAATTAAAAAAACTTTAGTATACAAGAATATATGTACAAAAACTTTTTATGCATATTTTATACTGTATAAATGCATATATACATGTAACTTATTTGGATGAATATGATGTGTAGGGGAACCATATATCTTGCATACCGGAGACTTGGTCTTTTATATTGAGACCTGATTAAATATCCAATATATGTTTTCATGATTTTATTTTTAGGAAGAACAAGCCTTCATCAGGTAAATGATGTGTTATTTGGTGTAGTTTCATTAGTATTTTTGATTTTAGTGAAAATAGAAAAATAATGCTTCCCTTTACATATAATTTTCTCTCATAAATACTATTCTATAGCACTGTATTCATTTCATTATATTTTATTTCAGTTCGAGTCTTGTAAATATTATTTTTCAACAATGTTTTCCAATACACAACCTATAATTCCTTATCTTTATTAAAAAATTGATTAATAATTGTATTATTTATAAATTAATTTTTAATTGAATTTAAAAACAATAACCCTCATTGTTTGAATTCAGAATGTGGGGTTTTCAAAATTTATCATTTTCAATACTGTTTAAAATTTGTATAAAAATAGTAATGGTTCCCTGCATTAAGCAGAACCACAAATATTTTTTTGGATTATATCCCCTTTACTATAATTTCACTTTCTTTTGAATCATTACAGATAATAATTATATAGAACCATTTATCCTCCACTCTTCCTCGCTATCTTCAAACCTGTATATAATATCATCTTTTCTAATTTTGGGTCCACCCTTAATTTGTTTTATTTTATTCAGATCCATTCATTTACCATTCCATAACAAATTTCATGATGTCACCTAATTTTTGGTAATTGATCAAATTTCCTAATAAAGTTTCTATATATATTAACTAATATGATAATCGATTTATTATATTATCTTCTAAAATCCTTTACTAATCTTTTCAATCGTTCTACCACTTATTTTTACATTAGTATACTATACAAAACTCCATTTTTTCTTGCCTATTTTCTTTTCCATTTCCTGTTTTTTTTGCATCACAAACACGCCACCATTGTAATGTTTGAATTTCTAATAATATGTTATACTATCTAGTGAAAAAATTGGTCAATTTTTTTTTCAATCCTATGTCCTATATACTGTTAAATTCTGGAACATCAATTTTTATTACTAGTATTTTGTTACATTTCTTGATTGGATTTTCATATTAAAATATTAATTACTATTTATTAATATATATAATTACTTTTTATCTGCAGAGTGCATTCACTGGATGATGATGAAGCTTTAAGACTTATTGTCACAACAATCTGTTCCTACAGACTTAGTAACATCATTTAGATGTAAATCTCTACATTAGTAACTTCATAAATTTTAGGGGAAAATTGGTTTTTTTCAACATGTATTCAAATTATTCCTCTACCTGTTAATTTTTTTTATTACACCCACTTATATAATATATTTGTCTCTCATTTCAAATTAAAATACATTCATTACTCTTTCTATGGAGCATGTTCGCATTTCCGATTTGTTGAACCTTGTGATGACGTGTAGTGAAGTGGAGCGTAGGTGTTGACCCACTATGTCCATCAACCATGACTTGAATGCATTTGAAAATGATGTGCAACCCCCCTCAAAAATTAGAAGCTTCTTTTTATATATCCTTTATTTTTTCATGTATTTTGTTACTGTGTCCATAATTTATCTACTCCTACTCCATTTTTATGTTCCAATTCATCAGGATTAAAAATGATTAAATATTAATACTGGTGGGTTACATTTACTAAAATAATTATCTTGAAAATAAAAACCATTAATTCAAAATTTCATGCGTAAGCACGGGTGTGTACTAGTTTTTCAGAAAATTTACAATTTTTTATTATTTTTCATAAATATGATTAATATTTAATATGAAAATAATAGGGAATCCAAATTCTAAAATATGATAAACATTTATTACATTGACAAGGGTTTGAAAGTATTTACATAAAAATTCAACATTTCTAGAAATATTATATTTTTTTGAAAAAAATTGCACTTAAAGATTCTTTATATTGATGAGTTTCTATAATCAAAATGAAATAAAAATTATTCACATATCAATTATTATAAAAATAGAATTAGTATAATATATTTTTTAGATTAGAATGTAAAATAACTCAAATAGATATATCCATATAAATAAGTGGTATATCAAGATACACTACCATAAAGGAAAAGACCTATTAGTATTAAATAAAAATAAGAAGGAGAATACATAGGAGGTTTATGATTTAGTTGTATCATAAATAGTGAAATGTATGGTCTGATAAATTTCATTGACAGGAATATAATGGTTATCATGTTTCACAGCATGAATATAGAGTAGTTAAATTCATATTTTTTATCTATGATTTTATAAACTATGTGTGGAAATCACAATGTGGTTTTCAAGTGGATGATATTGAAAGATAGAGGAGGAATCTAGAACAATATGGAACAATATAAGGGTCCTTTAATGTGGATATTTATCTCACATTGGTATGTTGTGTGATCATGTTGTGATTTTTTTCCAGAGTACTGTGTAAATTATTGACCTTATTATAACTTCTGTATATAGTGGAATAACATGCAATTAGAATTTTTAACAAATCACAATTAGTAGGATTTCATAGACCAGAATATAATTATACTATAATTGTTTTCCATAAATTTACTATTTAATTTGATTAAAGTTCATTGATGCAAGAAGATATGATCAAGACATTAAATATACTAGATCTATGATCTAAAAGTAATAAGTCTTAAAATATATAACTAATTCACCACCAGTGATCTAGTATTCTAGAACTCATGAATTGGTATATGAGATAATTTAGATTCCCAATGAAATGATCTTACATCAAATAAATATTTCATGATACCTCTATAGGCGAAAAGGGGAATTAATTTCATTATTACAAACATATAAGTGTCACCCAAAAATATAATGAAGATATATAAGAATGACTTTAAAAAGGTAAGAAGGATTTTAATGAAAAATAAGAGACACTAATATAATAACAAAACTAATTTGGTTACTGTTTAACCAAAACATATGATTATAATTTTTATTGTAACATGATCTTAGTTCCATTGTATTTCTTTATTATGATTTATTACAATTTTGAATTAATATCATGCTATTATATATATTTTATCGATGGTGTGGGTTTTAAAATAAAAGAGATGTTGTTTTAGTGTGTAATTTGAGAAATTTCATGGGAAAATTGGAAGAAATTATGATTATGTATAAGAAGTGGAATTTCTTTTTTAAAATTTGAAATGGATTTTAGTAGAAAAATTATAAGATTTTTTGAATTGTTTTAAAATAATTTTATTCGTCCAAAATATAATTAAATACATGAAAATGTATTAAAATGATTTTAAAAGATTGTACTATATAATTATTATTATTTTTCATAAACATTCCCATTTAAAATCATATTTTTATGTTAATCTAAAACTAGAAATTGTGGAATGTATTCTTATACTAAAAATGTAGATTATTTTTTGAAATCATTCTATGAATTTTTATGTACCATTATATCAATACATTTGTGATTACATTTATATATATTTCGTTTGTTTTATCTTGTCAGAATGGTATTTGATTTCATTATTTAGATTATTATTATGTCCATTTCTAGAGTTTTTGAGATGCGGTTCGTGACCATGGGTAACATTGTTGTTTCATTAGATCTACTCAGGTTCCATTTTTTCTATTTTCAGATGTTGTATTAGCCAAATAAATCTGGTATATTTTATTATACATTTATTATATCAATTTTTTATTATCATATAATTTATTTTTGGTTTTCAATTTATTTCATTATTCTATAAATGTATTTTTTTTTATAATTTTAATCTGTTTACATTATATGCATAAATATAAAATATGTTTAAGAAAATAATTTATTTATTGAAGTTTTATCTACTTTTTATTAAATTATACAAAGGTTAATCGATTCAAATGTGTATGTTACTGACAACATAGAATTATTTGTCAGTGTATTGGGATAATTAATGTTCTTGTTCCCTATTGGTGTGTTTGGTGGTGTGATGTTATTGGATAACCTATAATGGTTCAATAAAATTAATATTAGAACATATGTTCAATACTGGCCCTAGTTTCTAGAGTACTCTATTATTACATTGAACGTTGTAAGAATAGTGTTAGGATTGTTGTTAGGATGTTGGGGATGGATAATGATTGGGTACATATTCCCCATAATTAATCATTCTCAAATCACTTATGATTGGAAATGTATTTGGAGTGGACATAAGGAAGAAAAAATCCATACAGAAAAGTCTAAATATAAAATATATTTTTTAGGAATTAATTTTCTATGGTCTTATAGGTATTTATAGAAGGGTTTCAATGGAATTTGGAGTAATTGTGTCCTAGGTGAATGAATTGATAAAGAACATTCACTTATAGTAAGGATGGACTCAAGGATTTCCATGATCTGAAGGAGAGACATTACCACACCCCTATACAGGAACTCCATTAATTTGGTAAGAAAATTTTAAATTAATATGATCCATGTGGAAGTTGAAATGGAGGTGTACTCAATCATGAATGTAGTCTTATTTCATTTTATAGAGATAATTTTAATTTAAGAATTCATAACTAAACTATTAAAGATAATGAATTGTATATATTTTATAATGTTTGAAAAAAATAGTAACATAATCATCAGTATAACTAATTTATTATTAAATTAAATAATATGATCATAATACACCTTAATATAAAACCAAATAAATAAGGGACATGATTTATTGTTAATATTTGAAAATTGATTCGAATTTGATGTCATTCATTAAAAAGGAAAAGAACACATTGTTGATAATGATTCTTAATATGGAAATGATATTTTCACATTGTTTGACTATAAAAACACATGTTTTGAAATTTATAAGTAATTATATTCCACGTTAGTTATTTCATAGATTCCTTTTTTAATTAAAAACATGAATAAATATAAGGAATGATTTAAATTTAATGATGGAGTATTATTTTTGATTGATAATAATTTCATTAAAAATTATAGTGTCATTTTATTATTAATACTGTATAACATTTATGCGGACTAGTGAGTCATTTTTTCATGAAAAACAACATTATTTTTTGTTAGTGAGAAATTTTAATTGCCTGTGATAACTTGAGATACTGAAAAATTTATTGAAAACTGCATTATTTTCAATAAATCCATATCTAAATTGATCCCACAAGGAGTATATCATACACTCACTAACCCCTACTGATCATAGTATGACATATCTATGAACATTATTGTGGGTTAGAAAGATCCAAAATGTAGAGATATTCAATTATTTACAGTGGATTTATATTATAAAATGGAATAATATATTCTTTAAAACAATATAATTGATGGAAATTACATTGTAAAACATTTATATAAAAAAATATTATATATTAATATAATTAATTGGTTGATTGTATCAATTCATCAAATTTAGTATTTAATTTCATTTTTAATACATTATTTTAATAATTGGGTAAAATTATTATATTTTTCTAGACATTCCATCCGCAAAATGTACGTAAAATATAGAGTGTCTATAAAACAAAACCATTAATAATATGGATGATGGAAATGACAAATATCAAAAATTGGGATGACTTTCATTCACATGTTGATTTTCATACAATAGGTCCAAACATTAACAAACTAAATTTTCTTTGTTTTGGATTATTTTGTATGTAACTCCCTTATATTAATGAATATAGAGTCATGCACTTTTTTAGAAAAGACAAAATATAGATGGATATAAATGTTTCAAGAAAATAAACAAATTCTATGAAGTAGTTTTGAAAAACATCGAGTGAACGAACCAATAATACATTGAATGCCCAAAAAATAATTTGAGGTAGGTAGTATTTTACACTAGTGACCTAGTACGGATTTAAATGTGTCAGTAAATGATTCATGAGAAAAAAAGGTCCTAAAGAATGACATGATGTGATGAAGCTTCATGGGTGATAAAGAGGATTAATAGAAATTCCTACAAAATGGAATTACAAAGTCATTATATTGAATGTGTTTCCTTTAATGTCTTGATTATTTTCCCATTTTTGGTTATAATGGATTATAAATCATTAAAAACTATTTGTCAAGAGGTTAAGACGACGTGATCAATGTAAAAGGGGTTGAAACAACATCTCAAGATGAATATTTGGTGTTTCGAGGCCCAATTAAGTGAATAAAATTAAAGATATTTCAAGAGACAATATAATATCATATTACTATATTAATGCACCAATATTATTATCCATTAATGGATAGTGAAAACGGTCCTATTTTATCTCTTATATATTACCAAACATGATCTTTTATTCTTATTCTATATAATTACATGAATATTGTAAGCCTTACCCATATTGAGAATCTAGAATTTCACATTTTGACAGTAAAGTCAAATCCAATGGTCTAGGTACTCATAACTAATTTCAATGGGATATTATTGTAAAATAATTTACTACATTAAAATAAATTTCATTTTAGTGTTTATATTCATAATGTTTAGGGGAAAATTGATGATTATGATTTCTAAAATTTTGGTATTATACTATTTTCCTTTTTGGAAATCCATAAATATAAATATACACCAAATGGTATTTTATTTTCGTTCAATTTTTCATTACTGAAACATTATGATTTATTCTACATATTTTTGGAATTGTTAAATTCTTCCATTTACGTTATGAATTATTTTAACATTGGAATAAATGTTAGATCACTGATTCATGATCACAATGCCCCTAATTAAATTCCAGGGCCCAATTTTGTGGGAGGTAAAAGACCATATTGTTTTTGTTATCTATTTTTATCACTATCTAAACCCATCATCAATATATTATCCCAAAACACAAAGCTTCATATTTTTTAATACAACATGATTATTAGTCTAATCAATACATATAACTCATATATAATCACATAGAATAACATTCATGACAATCAATTCCATTTTAAAAATGTATATAGATGAGATACATCATAAATAAATGTCCAAAATCAAATTACCATACCCATTTCCGGATGATCCGTTGATCACCGACCAACTTCATTGGTCTACATTAATGTCTCTATATCTATGGAACCATTAATTTTGCTATAAATAATTTCTCCACACCTATTCATCTACAATATACATATACTAGTAGAGTTAGGTAATATACATAAAATGATTATTATTTTTCATTTTTCATATATCATTAAAAATATGTCTCACCACTACACACCAATGTAGCCTCACTTGGTAATTATGAAGCAACTACAATTTGGTAAAAACCACATTATCAAATCATCTATGAAGATTTTATTCCAATTTGACATACAATGATGGGATGCTTTTCTATTTTTAATCTTTTTATCCATAATTAATATTTTCATTATAAATAACACATGTCGATCAATCAATTGATTAAATCTTTCCATATAAATTAAAAATTATTTTAATAAATAAATAATAATTTAATTAGTTGTTTTATTATCGTCACATTCAAATAATTTCTCACTTGATGTCCCAAACTATTACATCCCCACATTTAAAACTATACATCCTTAAAAACAATCGAATTCATATTACATGATCGATAAATTCATCAATCATCCTTTATATAGGGTGGATCCTTCCACATAAATCCGAACCATTTATTAACTAATATCTTTTATGGTATCCATCAAACACTTTCATAAAACCATCTAAAAGATAGGGAGGGAATAATATAAAATATATTTATCCTCATTGATCTGACCAAATCCAGGGTTCCAATATGAAAAAATAGTTGTCCTACAACAAATATTATGATCACTACATTTATAAAAATACACTGATAAAAGGAACCCACAAATATATGAATTAATTATATTAATATCCTTATACAACTAACTAAAAATTATAAAAAATACAATATTATAAATGTGGATACCCAGGGCTTCATCCTGGACAAGTGTTAACTTCTCATAACACAATATTTTGTACCCTTCCATAGGAAATTATCATGATCATTAGCATTAGATAAATTATCACAGAATTTAATGAATACATATAATTTCAACCAATATAATTATCTACTACTCCTAATGAATTAAAACATACTTAAGGAATAATGATAATCAATGGTGTATATTATAATGAAATGATGCAGTCTCAACAACACAAAGTATCACATGTCAGCAAAATAACCCAACAAATATTTCATCTTTTGAAGGTAATTCTAAATGTAATTGAACGTACACATTGTCCAAAAAAAAATATTAGCATTGCCTTATTTATCCCTTTAAATAATATATTTATATGTTCATCATATTTTAAAATATTAAACCTATGGTGGTTCCAATGGTCACATATTGGATGAACTAAGAAGAAAGAAATTGTATATTAAACCTTGTAATGAAACCACTATGAAGAAGGTCCAAAATAACCATTAAAAACATACATCATAGGTTGTGGTGATTATTTATATAATCACAAGAACATAAGAAATCTAATTTTCCACTAACACTTTACTTAAAATAATGAAATCATTATCAACATGATCATCAATGTAGTGAATGAGAAAATATTATCAATATTTTTCTTGTGTCAATATTAAATATCCAAACTACAAAACATACCATAAAAGAAGGATTATTCTATATAATTTGTAACCAATACCACATATTAATGCATAGAAAAGGATACAAGGTTATGTAATTACCCAATGAAGTAAAATCATACTTGTAGTTTCTCATGAACATAATACTACTCAGTGTGATTAGATCACTACTTCTAAAAATGAACACTACGATAGAATAATGGATTTAAATCTTAGTCAAACTCATAAAACATGTAATTGATCACTATGATCTTAAATTTAAACCATTTATTATATATATGTTATTTTCTACTTCCCTTGATCAGTCATTAATTTCTAATTACACTAAGAAGCAAAATGTTCAGTTATATGACATTGCAGTTGACCATTGTAGAGTGGTCCAATAATGTTGTCATAAGGATCAACATCAATCTATGTATAATCATAACAATAGACTCCATATAGATATTTCCAGATATATATTAACTCCAAACCAATTGACTTCCTCATTTTAAATGAAATGCATCAAAAAACATTCCAAAATTGTGTCACGACATATGAATGTTAGAAATGATGTCATTATTTAATTAAATTCATAGAAATAATGTGTTTCATAAACATGAAAAATAATATAATGAACATATTTAATCATAAGTTCATACATCATATCCAGAGTGATACCCGATATCCCTATTCATTCAATGTGATAAATTATCAAAGGTATCATATATACCGAAAACACCAACTTGTGGAAAAATACTATGTGAAATATAGTGGTATTACATGAAAATTATCTTAGATTTCTATAATTCTTCATACAACACAAATGAAATAATTAAAAATCTATTCAACTTGTAATAAATAGAGAGAAATCCAAACAAATAATAAGTTTATCCAGCTTATTATCATCAATAGACATCACATAATATAAATATTAATATCTAAATTACACAAAGTCCACTAAAATTCACCATCTGGGTCAATTCCACAACACATTATCAACCCTCCGGATCTTATCTCATAATCCCAAATATTAATAAAAAATAAAACATCCTAATCTTAGAAATATGAAACAACTATCTCTTACATATAATCATAACCATAGATCCAATTAAAAAGATAAGGATATCAAATAAATCTTCTGTATGCCTTTCCTATCTAGTAAATTAATATATCTAATCATTTCAGTTATTATAAAATAATCAGATCATGTATCTTAATTAATCATGATCCTATCGAATTTTTTATTTCATTTAGAGAGGCATAAATCATTTATCATAAAAAGAAGTCCTTACAATTTATACATCATCCCCAATATCCATTACAATGCATTTATGATGGCTATATTTACAATAGACCCTTATTGAGACTCTATATAGTCTATCTAATATGCTTCACAAGTGATTAACTAAATATACCATCATATCATTCTGATACCAATCTTTCATATCTATACATAAAGTATGTGTAAACCCCATGATCATCTCCACTGCATTATGGGATAAACACCACTATTGAGGTATCTACACAAAAATGGGAGCCATTACCTCTACGCAACAAAAAAACTAGGATCATACCATATATACAGCATTATATACATGAAATATTATTAATCAAAATAAAAAAGATATATTTATATAATATTATACAAAATATATTAGGTATAAAACTAATAATACAAATGTAAACACATGATATAATTCACACATACTAAGTAGTTTTTTACTGGATCTCTAATGAAATGTAGGTGGTCATCAACTTGGGATATCCACTCCATCAACTATCCATAAAAATAGTCAATCTCATAGATCCATGATAATCCATCCTATATATATTATAATCTATATAGACACTATGAGAATGATGGACAACGGAACATGTAGCGATGAGTTATGAAATATGTAGCATGTGTATCCTACATAGTGAGTCGACCAAAACAATCCATTTTCTACATGCATCAATAAAAAATAATGTGTGGGAAATTTTAAATAACATGGTATTTTCATCAATTAAAATAATGCCCAATAACGTTCAATATACACATGGATAACATTAATCACGGTCTATAAATAATAATGACTCTATTAAATAATTTAAATCTATTCTTACATCCATTCATAGATTTAAATCATGATAATTCATAAGTAAATAATTGGAAATATGACATTAGAAGAAATTAACATCTCCATATTTATCAAATTTAATATAGGAAACATATATCATTACCGATCTCTAGATCTCTGAAAGGTATTAAATTATCTAGCAAGATGAAACAAACATCAATAAGGCTAATAATGATTACATGTAAAAACACCATAGAAAATCTACATCTCTAGGTTTAATTCTATATATATAAATATTGTAGGGTTTACAAATATTTGGGGAATCAACTAGATTAACACAATTCTAGGGATATGGGTAAGGAGTAGATATAGAATCTGGTGACTCATCATCATCCTAGACTCCTAATCTATCGGTAAGGAATAGAAATACCAGTTAGATGAATAATTATTCACCTAATTACTATATTGTTTTTTCTAAAAGAGTAATCCACATCCATATTTCACATCTATCGTATTATCATATCAGGTATATGGGATGAATTATCCATATCTATATATCAATAACCTATGATATTTGAGGAAATACTCAAAATAAACTGTCTCTAAGAAATATCATATCAATCACATTCAATTTTATTTGATGTGTAATGGTGGATAAATATATAAGTCAACATTTATCATTTCTTATGTTAGTTTTTGGGATTATTTTTTCATTTTATCATACCACACTAACCCTAACATGAGGGTATGTGTAAAGGTGATCAATGATCACATATGGTCACCATTGATATCTATCTATCTCATACTATATAACATATAAATTTTGTTTATTATACACAATCATTTTACATAGCCACACTCAATGTCCTCCATAATATGAAATACATACTGTTCATGTAGAAATACAACTTCTATATCATATTCAATCTATTCCCATTCATTTATGCTCTTGGATTAAATAATAATTCAGTAATATAAAATTGATATTTTTTGAGTTATAAAGGTACCCATTACATAAAATTACTAACTTCATTCAATATATTATAAGTTTTTTAAAATAAATTAAAGCATATAATGGTTATTTTGTTAACATTGTCTACATTTCTCTATTGTGGTTATCTCATATTCTCAAAAAGTGATGGAAAGTTGTAGTAAAGGAAACCGTATGATTTTTACTAGCCCTATGGGAGGGATTCCCAACCTAAAACACCCACCATGGATGTGGTAGTGGTGTGGAATTTGGATATACTGTCTTATCCTATAAGTTCTACATTTAATATCTTATTGTTACGAACTATGAATCCCTATGATATTTTTGTTTTGATTAATGGGGTACTAGAGTTATTATACATAACAATGCTTCTAATTATAGAAAATAAAATTTTTAATTGATTATGTTTTATGTGGGTTCATAGAACATTATGGATAAGATATGGTTACCTTGTGTTAATATGATAGAGTGTTGAATATAATGATGAAATAGATTCCTTGTAAAAACACTAAAATTCTTAATCTGAGTAATCTCTTTGATGTTTTGTATATTATGGGTTTTCTATATGATAGAATGGAATAAATTAGTGATTTTGAAGGATGGATGTCTATCATTTCAAAATAGATGGGGAATCATGTCAGGAATAGGACCCATAGCGACATTAAACCGAGTGATGAAAAAACTAAATTCCAATAAACATTTAGGTGTAAGAATGGTTATTAAATATTGGTTGTTAGTTATGGAATAAAAAATTGAAAAGCATGTATTTTTTTATAAAAAAAATTCAATACTAATAAAATAGAATATAAAATAAATAAATCGCATGAATATTCTAAAATTAAAAATTCCATGGACATCAGATCAACTGTTAATCTAATGAATATTAATGCCATGGTAAGGTAGGATACATTAGAGGTTCTTTAATGTAGAATTCTAGTGGTTCTAGATACTATTAAAGGTGGTGAAGTGGATGTTGAAAGAGATATGGATGAAGAATATAAAGTTCATATGATAGAATGCCATTACCTATTGTAAGAGTCAGAGGCATTTAATTGATTCCATGAGGAAACAAGGAAGCAATATTCCAATCTAAATATTCTCATACATTCTAAGGAAGTTAGGTCTGTGAATGATTTTTATATCAACATATAAAAACCAAATTCTGATAGAATTTAAGATATAACGATTCAAGTGGCTCTTAATGAAAATAAATTGAATAGATCAAAAAAGTATCTCATATTGTCTTGTGGAATCAATATGAGAATGTTATGTATAGACATATATATTCAAACATAAGACAAGTTGAACAACAATTTTTGGTCACTCATCAAGGACGCCCAAGACTTTAATGTATCCACTATAACATAGAGAACACATAGGGTGACTAATTAAATATTTTTAATGATTATTTTGAAAATTTTGATAACATTTATGTGGTTTGAAATGTTGAGTTTCCTGTAATATTTTTTATTTATCACTTTCCCTTAAATGTGTATTGAGAAATAAAAATTTATAGTTTGGTAGGATTGTAAATCATCATTAAGAAAACATGTCCATCATAAGTGATATTCCATCACATAAACACCATTATGGATTTACTAAATTAAATATAATTTATATATATTATTATTTAATACATTAATCCATATTATTTTTCTCAACATTTATTATATTAATATTAATTATTACTTTCACATAAATCATTTACCTTCGAGGATCTCATTATTGTTCTAAATTAATAAATAATTCATCATTTCCTTAATAACTAATTTTTTTTTGAATTATTTTTCTCACAACACCATCTTTACATAATTATATATATCGGTAATTAAAAAAATCCTAAAACGATAACCTTAATTTTAGTATTATTTTCAAACTCATCCATTCCCATTTGTCTATAGCACAATTTCATTTTATCCAAATCAA
This sequence comes from Viscum album, assembly GCA_963277665.1. Taxonomy (NCBI): domain Eukaryota; kingdom Viridiplantae; phylum Streptophyta; class Magnoliopsida; order Santalales; family Viscaceae; genus Viscum; species Viscum album. The sequence goes on from OY728141.1 coordinate 1,901,911,106, forward strand.
TTTTATTGTTTTATAATTTTTATCAACTTATTTTAGTAGAAATAAAAATAATGAATAATGATTTCCACTCCTTAGACTGGAACCATTTAACACAACTACAAATTCCCCATCAAACACAAATAAACACCTCTTTTTACCAAGTAGATAACTACATTAATAGTTTCAGTATTCATAATTAATAAAAATTAATATAGCCTTACATATTTCTATTATTAATTAATAATAATAGATACTTAATCATCTAAAGGAAATAATGGCATCCAATTTCATTACTTTCCTCTCACTCATTTAAATATTAAATTTGGTAAAAACATAAAAATGATGAAATAGTTTTATTTTACTGATGTACTAATACTTTTGTTCTAATAATATGAATTTTCATAATAATATAATTAATTTTATCTTATTTCAGACATAAAATTTATATAAAATTTCCCAAAAATGAATTCATTATGTCTAGTATGTCTCAAAGAGTAAAAAAACATTTATAAATTAAATCACAGATAAAGTTTTCCTATATGAGTAGAAAGTGAATTCACCATATCAAGGTGTTCCCCATGAAACCAGAGTTTTATTCATAATCCCCTGAATTTCATTGGAGATATATATTAAGATCACCGATCATCTTGAGTCATATCAGGCTGATATTATTTTTTGAGTTATTTCATTTTTATCTGTCATCATCATAATTTTATAGAAAAAAACATTAGTAAAGTACATAAACATATAATTTGATTATAAAACTAAATTAAACAACCATCATTACCATTAAAACATGATTAATCAAGGGAAAATAATTTTTTTTAATAATGATTCCACTATAAGATAAATAATCGAAGGGAAATAAATGGGCTTTATTGAATGGCCCTTATAAAATAATAATCATAAGCTATATATGAATATGAATTTGATGGAATCATAAGATCATAATCCCAATGAAGCATATAAATCCCTAATGTATGTTTAAATTATAAAAAATATGATGTATAAAAACAATGAAATTTTCTTTTAAAATCAATAGAAATAATCTATTTTCTAATATTGACTCTTAAAAATGATATTCAAAAGAATGTGGAAATTTTAATTTAATAATAAAACCATTGAATCATATAAATGAATCTTCATGATGTTGATAAAAAATGGTAGCCGAAATATCCATTCATGTTTTTTAAATTAAAATAACGTACCATTAACACATTTGTAATCTCTAAAATGATTTATAAAGAAAATATTTAGCAATATTCATGATAATTATTTTTTAAGAAGGTCAACTGATATAAAAATATTCATTATAGATAATTTATTTATTGATTAAAAATTATATAAATGTTTTTGAACCATGTAAATAGGGAAAATAATTTTCCAACAAAAGAGGAAATAACATTGGTTAACATAATTTTTTTGTCAACTGTTATAAGTTGAAAAGCAGGGAATATGGTAATAAAATAAGAAATTTATTAGAATAATAATAAGTGAATACATTACATATTATTTAAAATATAATGATCATATAATATTCACAATGAAAATTTAAACATAGACAATCCCCAAATTGATATTCTTATATAAACTCTTAATGCCTTGGAATCATTAGAATCATAACCCCCATGATTGAAATAACGTCAAATTAAAAATAATTACCAATAATATTAAAAAAATTATGATATAAAAAAAGGAATGAATATCTTTCAAATGAACAAAAATCACTTCATAAAATTAAACATGTCATAAAAAATCAATGTTGAGTTTACATGCCCCTATCATATTTCTAATTTCCAAATAAAAATATCATAACATAGTGAAGCATCAATGAATATAGAATATGTCTCACATTAAAGTAAGTGAGAAATGAAACCCACTATACATGTCCTTCTAGGATTTATATGTGTTCAAAAAACAAATATTGCCAATAACGATTTATTATACACATATTCTAAAATCACATTAATGCTTATATATTTAGATACTATTCATAGATAATTTGTAATTAATACTTCATCAAAAATTCTTCCATAATGTCATAATTAATGTTGTTCACTAGTATATTATTCATACATGTTTTAGTTTAGTAATTTTGGACCATACACCTTGTTCAAAAATTCATCATATATAGAATATTAATCACATGTAATCATATTTAATCATTATAATAACTTATATAACAAATTATGAAATTTCATGGTGGGTTGTGAATTACACCCCATCATCTAGAGGGTAGTCCGTACATACACATGAGTGATTCTTTCACATTATGATAGATTGAAAGAATGAAATTTAGATTGTAATTCAACTTTTTATAATAATAATTTTATCATATATAATATATATATTCACTGAATCATTTATTATGTCCATCCAGATAAATTATAAATTGAAATTGAATCACACTCCATTGTGGAGGTGGTAGTTCACACTTACACATTAGCAACCTTATTATCTTACAATGAATTTTATTATCATAAGTTAGTTAATGTATTATGCTTTATGTAGTCATAATAATTTCATTAATGTCATATATAATCATTAAATAAATTTTTATAACTAATAATGTGATTTAGAGATGATTAACTAAATACAACAGTAGTGGAGGTTATAGTTTAAACGTACATAGAAAAATATTTTCAATTTCATTTGGGATGTATAATAAATTGAAAATGTTTATTCTATTAACATATTTATTATTAATCTAATTTATCTACTGTAACTATATTAATATCATTAAATTATATTTGTAGTACATGGAATAATAACATAAATTATAACAATTTAGTAAATATGATTACTCCCTTTTTGAGAAATGTGTTTTGGATGTCATCTAATAAACAATTGAGAAGGACTTTTAATAAGAAAATACCATTTAAAACATGGATACTGAATTTTATTTGACTTACCATGGGGATTTATTAGTCCTTATTCCTAATAAGGTACATATAAGTGAGTATAGGAGTAGCCTGTTTGATAAGGTAGGTGGGTGAAAATCTAATAAATATTTGAAATATTGCTAAATATCTTTTTATAACTCGTGTAAAAAAATTCCAAAAGTAAAATGTGGTAAAAAATGATTATTATTTAAACAAAATAATCAATATATATATATATATATAATATTTTTTAACATTGTGTAACATATATTTTAGTTTAACACTCTTTAACCCTTTTAATCATAATCATGATATCAAAATACTATGTCATTAAGGGTAAATAATGTAATATTAAATTGAAAAGTGTATCATAATTTGAAAATGGTTTATATTCAATATAATTTCTTATGAAATAAATATTATATAAATTTTTATGGTCTTGAAAAAATTTACTTAAATATAATTTTCAATAAAATCTCATAAATACCAATTTAAAGAGTATTCATTTAATTTGATGTCAAAACCTCAAGATTACCATGTCATTAAAATTTGAATATTTAAAACATAAATTAACATTCATTTTGATCTATAAAAATCATTAATGACATTAAATTGCAAAGAAAAAATTCTATTTTTTAATTTGAATAGCATTACATTGATTTCTCACTCGCTTACACAAACATTACATTAGTGATGCATACACATTTTTTGGAAATTATAAAATTTCTAAAATTGAAATTATATATATCTAATAATCAGTAATCATGATAATTACCAATTAAAACATTTCAAACCTTATTTTTATTCATTTTGAAAATTATTGTTGATATTAAAATAAAGAGAATGAAATATGTAAATTACTCATTATTAAAGTAATGTAAGGGTCAAAATCGTACGAAAGTGGAAATTTTTAATATTTTTGTATTTATGTATATAATGAATTTAATACACATATAAAACAATATTAATGAAATAATTTTATAGATTCTGAGGAAATATCCATTTATTTTGATCATATTTATCCTATTGTAACATTCACTAATGTTTTACACATTTAATATCATAACGATTCATTATGACCAAAAATTAAGATGAACATATTTAAAAATATTAATTATTCTGATTATGAACATGTAATTCAATTTAGTAGATTATATTAATTAAATTGGTAGAATATATTTAAAGTATTCACAGACAATTTTGGTAAAAATGTTTTATGAAAAATTCTATATTTTAGCATAAAACTGTTTTATTTCCATTTATTACCTAGTAACAACAAATAGATGAATGTTAATATATATATTATTAAATTAATTTTGTTAAAATTAAAATAATTTCCTTCAAATATATTTATTAACTAAATTTTAAAAGATGAAAATAAATTGTTCACATAAAAATATTTTCCTATAAAATAACTTTTGTAACATTCAAATGTTATTAGCATTAATTGTAAAAAAGTGATAATATATATATTAATTATTATTAAATTTATTAAATTGAAAAATAATATATCCTAGTTCCTTAGTTATCAAGATACATATTATATAAAAACATAATACTTTGAAAATGTAATATTTTGACATAAAATGATATTATATTTATCATATAAATTTTATTACTTATTTTCTTAAAAATTTATCAACACATTTTCCATAATGAAAACAATAATTATTATTCATCATAATTTAGTTTTTATTTTCATATTGTCAAATATAATTCCTACATGATAAATTCATGTTTATGTAATAATATATAAATTGTTTAATTGTGTATTATTAACTTGTTGTTTTATGTGTTGTATGTTATATAACATTGTATGTATTTAAAATAAATTTTAAAATATCATGTTCTTCCACTATACCTCTCTTATTTAAATTTAAACCTTTACATCCTATTTCATGAATCAAAATAATGGGTTAAAATTTTAATAGAATAAATTATATTGTGTTGAATAAATATATTGTAAATTAGAGGGATCTAATTTTTAATTCTCATTCAATACATTTCCATTTGATAAATTATATAATTTTTTATTAAAATGACACATTTGATATCTAATATATTTACTAATCCATGAATTTTGAATTTTGAGACTTATACATGAGAATGAGTTTAATAAATAACACATCTATATCTAAGGAATATTTTCCACCTAAGAATCAATAGATTTATATTTCTCTTAATTGATATTATTGAATTCATTTACCATCGATAACATAATGTTATATAATAAACATAAATTATTTAATTGCTCAATTCCATCTATTGGTAGAGTTTCTACCTTTTTCCCACCTCTAGCTCATTTCATAAGATAAAAAACCAAGTAAAATTTTACAATCCAAAACAACTGAATTTATCATTTAACACATCATAAGATAAACAATATGATATAATTTTTTTTTGCTAATTTATACCAATTATCCAAAAGAGAAATGGTTAATATATGAAGTTATAATAAGAAATATGAATAAAATTTAATAAAACCATATATAAAACGTCACGAATAATTTTAATTGTTAAAAGTAAATGATTTTTAAACAATTATTCTTAAAAAACATTCCAAAATATTATTTCTCAAATTCAAAATTCAAAATAAAAAATATCGGTTACATAATATTCCATGATCAAGAAAATATGAATCCTTAAATAACAATCTTCACTCAAAATGTAATAAAGAATTCTTTATATAACAAAATCATATATTCTATAAATATACTAATCATCTCCCAAATTATCATCTGAGGAACCAAAAAATTAAATATTCTTTAGTAAAATAAATTATTCATTATTCAATAAAATAATATTATTGATGAATATATAGTAATATTTACTATACGCCAATAATGTTAAAAATAATGTCATATTCATAAAATATTACATTAATCACATAGTCAACAAATTTATATTCAATCTTATGGTTATATATATATATATATTCTAAAAATATGATAAACCCCTTATTCTTATTAATCATAATTATCTCAATATCATAGAACATATTAACTATAATGGTTATATATTTATGTATACTTATATCACTAATAAAAATCATTGAAAATATCTTCAAAATAAATCATATGTTCATCGAATTAGTTATATATTCCCCTATGATCTATATAAATCTACTAAATGTGTCCCCCAATGGCATTAGTAACCCTAAAATTTCATAACATAAACCCTCATATGGGTATCCATGCCTTTAATCTTATGAAAATAATAAAACATATAAAACCATAATGGTTACATTAACTCTTAAATTATCATAATTTTATAATTTATACATATATAAAATTAAATAAGCCATTATCGAATACTAAATACAATTACATGAAACATGTACAACATGATCAAGATCTAAAAACATACTCTGTACATAACTTATTTGATTCAAACTAATATAAAACTATATAAATCAGTCATAAATACTATATCAATAGGCAATATTGATTATCATACATACTCATGAACATTGGAGATATTAATTTAATTTAATGACGAAAAAACTTTTAATAATCAAAACCATGTGTCGTTATAATAAAATGTGACGTTTTCCCCATTATATCAAGATTTTATTTTACCATAATAAAACATCACCATCTTACAAACAATTCGGAAAAATGATAAAATTATAGACATACCTTATAGAATATAATTCTGTTTTACCCAAGGAACCAAAATTATAATAACTGTTGAGGTCAAAAGACAAAAAGAATAAATATATGAGAATTGAATTAGTGATCATACATAATAATTAAATTAGTAAATGTTTATGAAAACACCAGTAACTTGTAAAGACCAGTAAAATTCAAGGGAAATTTTTTCTTATTTTTCATTTTTGATTTTACAAGAACGTAGTTTCTGATGGCACCTGATTCCGAGGCCCTCCGTGCCCAGAATAATTTTCCGATATTTAGGTCAGGTACGTTCAATGAACGAATGGGCGGGAATTCCTAACACTTGAACCGTTTCTCGAAATCGAAATCTGAGGGCACCGATGAAACTTCAGCGCTGATAATTGCTTAGGAACACATTTTCTGGAGTTGCGTTTTCTCTGGAAGAGTTGTTAATAATTAGGGAAATAAAATGTTAGGTAAAATAAATTGTGTGCAATTTATTTTATCCTTGTTAGTATAATTATCTCATTGGAAGTTGTTGGTGGGGCCCACAACCACCCAACATCCCATGTGAGGTTATGAGGGCTATGGGGCCCACAAGAACCCACCCCTTCATATTCCCTAACTCTCATAAACTCTCCATTTCAAATTTCAACATAAGTTTAATTAATTAAGTGGTTTCATTTTTGAAATTTTGAATGGCATGACATAAACAATTAAAATAAGGGGTCACCATATTTTAATATGCTTAGCTTGTTGTGAGAGGATTAGGGGAAGATTTATATATGTCATGAAGTTCTTCTTCCTCGATGAAGAACGCGAAGAATGTTGAGCCTTCGATGAAGAACTCTGTCACAGCAAAGGGGAGTTCGTTGTACCATATTTTTCCCTCTCCGCAGCCGTTGCGAGCCGCCATCTTCGGAGATTGATGACATGATGTCGTGTACCATGATGCTGACGATTCTCTTCTCTGGGACGCCGTTGATGCTTAAAGAGGCTTCTTCTGCGACGTTTGTTTTTGTGACAGACCATCATTTAATGACACCTTGAGGCAGGGGATCAATTGTTTTTATTCTTGAATACATTCATCGTCTATCATCATTTTCTAAATTGGGCCACATGTTATCGCAATAACGGGAGGAGGTCGGACCGCAAGAACACGGACGACTCTCCTCCCCCCTTGAGGTTTGAATTTGTTACGGCACAAGCAAAGGTAGAGTGGTGTCATTGCACCACGTGGAAAATAATGAAGAATGGGCGAAGAATCACGGCACCGTCGCGCCGCGCCGTTGAAGTCGAACAAGCCGCGGTGCCATCACGCCATGCCAGAGAACCACGAAGAGGCCGCGGCTAGAGCGGGGCCAAGGCGGGGGGCCGCGGCGCCTTCGCGCCGTGCCGATCAGACAAGGATGCGGCCTATGGACGCGGTGGTGTGGGGAGCGGTGGCCGGAACCGCCAGCCACCAGAGCAGGAGGGAGGGACCGCGGAGGTCACGCGACGGCAGCAACTGGTCGGCTGGACTAGGCTGGTCGTTTCATGGGGAGACCAGGGGATCATAAACCCTAGTTGGAAGGACATAATCCCCCACAAGGGGGGGCCGCAGGTTGTCAATCAGGGGGGCAACGCGCCCCCCCCCCCCTATTCCGCTCCGCTCGGTCAGCCGAGCTGCCACGCAGGCCGCCCGAGCACGCCAGGCTGGGTCGTGCCTAGGCCGGGCCGGCCGCGCAGGCCGGGCCGAGCCATGCCCGAATGGGCCAGACCCGGATCTGGTTTGGGTCGCCCCGGATCGGGCAGACCTAGGGGGTATCGGGCCGGGTCCATCCGGGCCCGAACCCCCCATTTTCGGAAAAAACCATTCAAATGCCCATAACATGGGCTACAGACCTCTGATTGATGCACCGTTAGTTGCGATGCGATCCTTGAATCGTGTAGGTCGTTTCTGTATATTACACTCAAGGTTTTGGGGAGCATTGAGTTTGTCCGGGTTGGTTCGAACACGAAACCAACCGGGCCCTCGGAGCAGAAACGCTTATAAAATATTCTCCGGACGTTCGATTGACGTGCCATCGACTTTGTTGGATTTCTCTTAGTGAGACGGACCTTTTGGATTACTCTACTCGAGGTTTGGATGCAGTTGGATTGTGGTTGGGTTGTTTTTGACTTAAAAACCAACCGGGCCCCCAGAATGAAAAAGCCTATAACTCTCAGACCGGGCGTCCGATTGACGTACCGTCTGTCACATTGAGTTCCTTTTGAGGATACGGAACGTTGGGATACATCAACTACAGAATTTGTGTTAGTTGATGTATCATCCCCTCGGCTTGTGGAGCAGACCCTCCCCGAACGAGCTTGTTGTGTGCGGGAACCCTAGAGCTGGCTGTGACTACGACAACAATGACGACTGTACATAAATCCTCCGAGGGTTCGGAAGCGACGACTACAACAATCAGCGATCATGTGTGGATCCGTGCCAAACTATCCGGTGTGGGTCAGCGCTCAGCGGTCCTATGTGGGCCAGCGCATACCAATCATGTGTGGGTCAAACCCTGTGTGGGTCATTGCGGGGGTTAGTACTTATCGATCCTATGTGGGTAATTGCGGGGGTTAGTACCTATTGATCCTGTGTGGGTCCGACAGCTCAGTTGAATCAGTGGCTACATCTGATCATCTCTATCGTCTTACGAAGAAGTATACCTGTGTGAGCTGAGTCTAGGCCACAATCAATATCTTCGATATGATTGACTTGCTTTCCAATGTGGATTGATTTGTGTTATCCTGTGTGGATTGGGTTGTACTCCTATGTGGACGTGATCGAACTTGGCATGGATGATGGAACTGAATGAGAATTAATGACTTAGGTATATGTATGGGCATATACCTAAGTAGTGTTGGATGTTACTTTGTGATTGTATCTTTCCTTTGTTGATTATCCTTTGTGGATTTTTGTAGACCTTCGGGGGTCTATGGGTCCCAACTGGGTAGTGTATACTCACCCCTGCATGGGCTATGCCTGCACTACGTTGTGTTGGTTTCAAACGACATACATCGCGGATCGTGGATGAGGCTTGTGGAGTTAGTCGGTACCTGGAGGTCGACCACTGGGCAGGACGTACTCGGAGCGGACGGCTCGACCCGGGGAGCTGAGGAGCATATCTGTACCCACCGTTCTGGTGGGACATCCAGTGGACGGCTCGACGTTGTGAATTTACTTTTCAGTTGTTGTACATTCTTTTCCAATTGTACAATACTTTCAGTTTGGGTTTTTATTTTGGCCCACTTACTTTTCCACCCTTAATATTGTACCCAGTTTTACGTAGTGTTTACTTCTGCATGCTTACTCTATGGGTTTGTTTACTTTCTAAAGGAAATACATTCCCTTTTTTATCGGGAATTGCAACTTGGTGCTAGTCACCATCCCCTTCCCTATGGAAGACGAGCTTGGGGTAGTCATAACACGGGCCCCAAGGACGGGTCGTAAAAAATTGGTTTTAGAGGAGTTCAGTTCTACCACAGAAATCTGGACTCTGATCTTTCTTCTATGTGATGCCATAGTGTTAAGGGTATTGATTGTGGTAATCAGTCCAGGGAGTCAAGTGTTGGTGTGGCGGCTGACGTATCTGTACACCAGGTCCCTGACTTCTGATTTCTGACTCAATGCTCAAAAACATTGATTGCATGTGTGTTTTAAAAGTTTTCTTTGTGATTACTTTGTGTCAGCTCACCAGGTATACTGTATGACCATGGAACACCTCTCTCTTTTCAGGATGGCCCCATGACGGTAGCCATCTAGGGTTCTGAGCGTTGACCGAGATGACAGCCCACCGAGCGACGAGGCCTCAGTGCATGGCCCTTTGACAGCGGAGGCACCAGCGGTACCTCTACCCTCTAAGACACTGATTCCACCAGCCCCAGCCGCTGAGAGTGAACATCACTTTAGTGCACTGCATGAGTTTCAGCTTTAGAGACTACCCATGTTCCTCAGGGAGAAAGACCCTTATGTAGCCGAGGATTGGCTGGAGGCGGTTGTGCAAGTTTTCAGGTTAGTGGGGACACCATCTGACCTCATGGTGATCCTCACTGCGAGACTCCTGCATGTGGCAACAGGCAGATGGTGGAGCTTGATTCTCTAGGTGCATGTTGTGGCATCACTCCTCTGGATAGACTTTGAGAGCTTCTTCCACTCAGATATCATCCCATCCACCCTCCGTGCGGTGCACATCCATGAGCTTCTACAGCTGCGGCATGGCAGCATGACGGTCGCCCAGTACTCATCGATATTTACAGACCTCTCGTGCAATTCGATGGATATGGTACATGAACCATTCTTCCGGGCCTAGACCTTCGAGCAGGGATTGAGGCATGAGATCAAGGAATTGCTAAACTCGGTCAGCATTCAGACACAAGCATGGCTACTAGAGCGAGCCCTTCTTATTGATAGTTTTCTTGCTGAGCATACAACAACAGTGATACCTACCACAGGGTGGCACGTAGTAGAGTCTTTTGCAGCTGGCAGTCGACGGATGGCACAAGGGTCTAGGCAGACCAGACCCTCAGGTGGACGAAATCAGGACACTGGCTCAGTGGTGCGGGGAATAAAGAGATGAGCCAGTCTTTCGAGAGGCAGACAGTGCTACGTATACAGCGGGCATGGCCACATGGCCCGTGACTGCCCGACCCGTCGTGCGGAGGAGCAGCAGACTGTTGAGGAACCACCCAGGAAGAGGTAGAGGGTCGACTGTCACGGTCCGCAGAGAGGAGGCGGCTGACGCAGAGGATCTGTTCGAGCAGGAGATGGTGGGCGATGATTTGAGGCTCTACCACCACCACCAGGAGGTCCACCCCAACCACATGGAGATGGCGGGAAAAGGCATGCACAAATTCAAGCAGCGTAGGACTACGACCATGGCGCACCCAAGATGATTTGAGGTACTATCTGTTTCTAACCCACCCTTTCTGCAGTTCTTATAGACATAGGAGAGATTCATTATTTTATTGTTGATGCCCTTGTTCGGAGCTCAGAGATTCCGACGGAGCTGTTGGCTCGATCCTTAAGGCTAGAGGCTCCTACGAGAGGAGACTCGGTGATTACGCACTGGTGTCCGTAGTGTGATATTACTCTTGGAGATGAGAGATTCAGCTCTGATCTACTTGTAGCGGCGTCAAGGCCTTACGACGTCATCTTGGGCATGGATTGGTTATCTACAATCCATGCTCAGATTGACTACATTTGGCGCAAGGTGCGATGTGTTCACCCCGATGGGAGCAAGTTCACCTTCACCGGTGAGAAGGGGGTCATTGCAGCGCATGGTGGACTCACGCAGAGGAGAGGACTGCCCGTCACTCATCATATTTGTAGCCTCATCCTAGGAGCAGTTGACGTGCGGAGTCCAAGCTTACCTGAAGTGGTGGATCAGTTTGCGGATGTTTTTCCCGACGATGTTCTAGCATACCTCCTCGTAGAGAGGTCGACTTTTATATTGACCTAACCCTCGGACATCCCTGATATCCACCCCAGCATATCAGATGGCTCTCGCCGAGCTTCGAGAGATACGTGCACATCTAGAGGACTTGCAGGGAAGGGGATTCATTTGAATCAGTGTTTCACCTTGGGATTCCCTGATTTTGTTCGCCAAGATGGCGGACGGGAGCTTGCGACTATGTGTCGATTATCGTCGTCTATACCAGGTGACCATGAGGAAAAAGTATCCGCTACCGAGGATTGACGACCTCTTCGATCAGCTCAAGGGAGCACGGTGGTTCTCGAAGATAGGCCTCCGATCAGGCTATCATCAGCTCAGAGTTCGGGACGAGGACGTGCAGAAGACGGCCTTCAGGTGTCGGTGTGGCCACTATGAGTTATTGGTTATGCCATTCGGCATAACCAATGCTCCAGTGGTGTTCAAGGGCCTCATGAAAAATATCTTTCAGCCTTACCTTGATCTATTTGTCATGGTCTTCAACGACGACATATTGATATACTCGACGACTGAGGATGAGCATGCCTACCACTAGTGGGTTGTACTGGACACACTATGAGAGCACTAGCTTTATGGTATGCTCTCAAAGCGTCAGTTCTGGATATGTGAGGTCTACTTATTTGGACACATCATCTCTGAGGTGGGAGTTGAGGTGGATCCCTTGAAGATCAAGGTAGTGCTAGCGTGGGAGCCACCCAGGAGCGTGATAGAGGTTAAGAGTTTCTTGGGGCTAGTTAGGTACTACCAGATATTTTTTCCAGGCTTTTCCAGAGTTGCGGCACCACTCTCAGCTTTGACGAAGAAGGGGAAACCCTTCGTGTGGTCAGACAGATGTCAACAGAGCTTGTAGGAGCTGAGACAGAGAATGAACAACGCTCCTATATTGAGGCTACCGTAGGAGGGAGTTGGGTATGTAGTCTACTGCGATGCATCAGGGACCAGACACAGATGTATCCTAATGCAGGAGCAGGAATTGATCGCCTATGGATCACGTCACTTGTGTCACCATGTGTAGAACTATGCTACCCATGACCTGGATTTAGCATCAGTGGTCTTCGCTCTGAAGATGTGGCGATACTATCTGATGGATGAGCACTTTACAGTCTATTCTTACAACCAGAGTCTCAGGTACATCTTCTCACAGAAGGACCTGAACCTGAGACAGTGGCGATGGCTCGAGTTCCTCCAAGAATATGACTTTGAGAGAGTCTATACTCCTGGAAAGGGGGACTTAGTAGCCAATTCCCTTAGCAGGAGGACTGGAATTCAGCTACTTGGGGAGGTGACAGAGTACCTATCTACTTTGTAGATATCCTTCGTGGATAGTGATGGAGAAACCTTTCTACTGTCACTCACATTCACTCCTCCACTTCTTTAGCATTCCAGAGAGGCACATCATGGGGACATTGCTGTGAGACATGACATGCACAGATATCCTCAGGACAGGCACCTGATGGATTGTCTGTGGGAGGAGAGCACGTTATCCTTTATAGAGGACGTACCATGGTACCAGTTTCATTACAGGAGGAGGTGGTGAGGGTGTTCCACACTTCCCCTTTAGCGGTACATCTAAAAGTGGCAAAGATCTATCAGGACCTCAGACGACAGCACTGGTGGCCGGGTATAAAGAAGGTTGTGGCTGAGTTCGTTTCTCGATGCCTCAACTGCCAGTAGGTGAAGTCAGAGCACCAGGTACCATCAGGCTTGGAACAACCATTGGATGTCCCGGAGTGGATGTGGGACATGATATCTATGGATTTCGTGACTGGACTACCACTCACTTCCAGAGGTCATGACTCCATTTGGGTGACTGTCGACCGACTCACCAAGTCAGCCCACATCTTACCCATCAGAGATCAGGTCTCAGTGGAGAGATTGGGTGGCCTCTACATTCGGGAGATTGTATGGATTCATGGTGTTCCATCATCTATCGTCTCCAAACAAGATTCCCACTTTACATCATGGCTTTGGAAGGGGTAGTAGGAGGTGTTCGGGACACATCTACGTCTGAGCACCACCTTTCTCCCTCAGACGGATGGTCAGATGGAGAGGACCATTCAGACTCTCGAGGACATGCTCTATGCATGTGTTATCGACTTTGGTCGCATCTGGGAGGACCACCTACCCTTGGTGTTGTTCGCGTACAATAACAACTACATCTCCTCCATCGGGAAGGCACCATATGAGGCGTTGTGCGGCCGACATTGCAGATCACCACTGTGCTGGACAGACCTTGGGGAGTCAGCACTTGTGGGACCAGAGATGGTCCAGGCCAAGAAAGAGAAGGTCCAGGTCATCCTGGAGCAGATGTGGACAACTCAGAGCTGGCAGAAGTTTTATGCCTCCAGGAGTCAGAGACCACTAGAGTTCGAGGATGGTGACCACATCTTCGAACGAGTATCACCTCGATGTGGATTACATAGATTTGGACGGGGCGGCAAGTTATCTCTGCCCTTCATCGGACCATTCCAGGTCCTCAGCAAGATAGGCGAGGTGGCTTATTGCCTAGCTCTACCACCTCAGATTCACCAGGTGCACGACGTCTTCCACGTATCTCAGATGAGGAGATACATGCACAACCCGACTCATATCATTGATCATGGGGATCTGGACATTGATGATGGGGCGACTCCTACGGCGGTCCTAGTGGAGATCGAGGATCGACCGGAGTGGGTCCTACGTGGACGGTCGATTCATTTAGTGCGCATCAGATGGCAGCACATGAACCTTCAGGAGAGCACTTGGGAGAGGGAGGCTCAGATGCCTGCACAGTACCCACATTTTTTCCCCTAGTTTATGATGTATTTTTACGGGGAAGTGAAGCCCTGAGGTGGGAGTAATGTAATGACCTGTAAAATTAATGGGAAATTTTTTATTAATTTTCTTTGGGATTTTATATGAACATAGTTTCTGGAAGCACCTGATTCCGAGGCCCGCTGTTCCTGAAATAATTTTCCGAAGTTTAGCTCGGGTATGTTCAGTTAACGAACGTGTGGGATTTTCTAACTCTTGAACCGGTGCTCGGAATCGAAATATGTGGGCACCGATGAAACCGCAACACTGGTAATTGCTTAGGATTACCTTTTCCGGAGTTGTGTTTCCTCGGTAAGAGTTGTAAATAATTAGTGAAATAAAATTTTAGGTAAAATAAATTGTGAGCAATTTATTTTATTCGTGTTAGTTTATTTCTCTCATGGGAAGTTATTGGTGGTGCCCACAACCACCCAACAACCCATGTGAGGTTATGAGGGCGTTGTGGCCCACACAAACCCCACTCCTTCATATTCCCTAACTCCCTTAAACTCTCCATTTAATATGTCAACATAATTTTAATTAATTAAGTGGTTTTGTTTTTGAAATTTTGAAAAGCACGGAATAAACATTTAAAATAATGGGTGACCTTATTTTAATATGGGTAGATTGTTGTGAGAGGAATTGGGGAAGAAAGCTCTATGTCTTGAAGTTATTATTCCTTAACGAAGAACGCGAAGAATGTCGAACCTTCGAAGAAGAACTCCATCACCGCAATGGATTGTTCGTCATACCGTCTTCTTCCCTCTCCGTAGCCGGTGAGAGACGCCATCCTCAGAGATCAACAACATGATGCCATGTACCGCGACGCTGACGAATATCTTCTCCGGGATGTCGTCGACGCCTACAAAGTCTTCTTCTGTGACGTTCTTTTCTGCGACAAACCTTCATTCAACGGCACCTTGATGTTGGGTATTAATTGTTTTTATTTGTGAATACATTCGTCTCCATTCATCGTTGTCAAAATCGGGCCTCTTATTATCGCAATAACCAGAGGAGGTCAGACCACACGAAAATGGCCGACTCTCCTCCCCCTTGATGTTTGAATTTGTTGTGGCACGACCAAAGGTAGCGTGGTGCCGTTGCACCGTGAGGAAAAATATGAAGAATGGGGGAAGAAGCACGGTGCCATCGCGCCGCACCAAAGAACCATGAAGAGGTCGCGGACGGAGTGGGTCCGCGACAGAGGGGCGCGACGTTGTGACGCCAAGTCGATCGGACACAGCCGCGGCTAGAGCGGGGTCGCGGCAGAGGGGCGCGGCGCTGTCATGCCGCATCGATCGGACAAGGCCACGGCCTATGGTCGTGGTGGTGTGGGGAGCGGCGGCCGGAACCGCTGGCTGCTGGAGCAGGAGGGCGGGACCGTGGAGGTCCCGCGGCGGCAACAACTGGCCGGTCGGACAGGGCATGCCATTTCAGCGGGATACATGGGTTTTATAACCCCCATCTAAAAGGAGAGAGGCTCCCACATGAGGGGGCCACAAGTTTTCAATCAGGGGGGCATCGCGCCCCCCTGTTCCGGGGGTTAGTACCTATTTATCCTTGGTGGGTTATTGTGGGGGGTTAGTACCTATTGATCATGTGTGTGTCCGGTGGCTTAGATGAATCAGTGGCTACATCTGATCATCTTTATCATCTTACGAAGAAGTATACATGTGTGAGCTGTGTCTTGACTTTAATCAATATCTTTGATATGATTGACTTGCTTTCCTATGTGGATTGAGTTGTGTTATCCTGTGTGGATTGGGTTGTACTCCTATGTGGACGTGATCGAATGTGTCATGGATGCTGGAGCCGAATGGGAATTAATGACATAGGTATATGTATGGGAATATACCTAAGTAGTGTTGGATGTTACTTCATAATTGTATCTTTCTTTTGTTGATTATCCTGTATGGATTTTGGGAGACCTTAAGGGGTCTTGGGGTCCCTACTAAGTAGCGTATACTCACCCCTGCATGGGCTATGCCCACACTACGTTCTGTTGGTTGCAGATGACAGACAACAATGATCGTGGCTGAGGCATGTAGAGCAACTCAGTACCTGGAGGTGGACCACTGGGTGGGAAGTACTCAGAGTGGACGACTAGACTCGAGGAGATGAGGAGCCTATCTGTACCCACCCTTCAGGTGGGACTTCCAGTGGACGGCTCGACATTGCGACTTTACTTTTCAGTTGTTGTACTTCCTTTTCCAGTTGTACTTTACTTTCAGTTTGGTTTTGTATGTTGGCCCACATACTTTTCCGCACTTACTATTGTACCCAGTTTTACTTAGTGTTTACTTCTTCTTGCTTACATTGTGTGTTTGTTTAATTTATAAAGGCAATGACTTCCCATTTTTTATCAGGAATTACGCATTGGTGGTAGTATCCAGCTATTGGCCTGTGGAAGGCGGGCATAGGGAAGTCACGACACGGGCCCTGAGGACAGGTCGTGACAAACATGTATGGGATTAATTTGATACTATTTATATTAGGCAAGACATAGATCATATGAAATTTGTGAATATATAAATATTTGTTATACGAAAACAGATATGGAATCCAACAGTCAGGAACCCTGTAAAATAAATATTATTCAACGGAATCATTAATACACATAAGTATAATAGGGAATCGTTACTGGTATCTTATTGTATCAAAATTTCATTGTGGAATCACCAAAATCGTATTATTCTCATATTCACATAGGATTAACATTAATCCAATTAACTATTTAAACATGTAGGAGTTTCTAATATTTAGTAAATTACATCAACTCTGATGAGTATCTTCCATCTAATGAACTCTATCATTTTACACAATAAATTGGTGAGATCTATTTTTCTCACACATCAACATTAACAATATCATGATTACTTTTAAAAATTGGCTATATAAATATAATATGTATCCTTTAACAACGTCTAGAAACCATAACATTACAAATGTAAATAGGTTATTTGTTTCATAAAACACTCATAAAAACAATTAACATTCCTTCTATAACATTATTAACCCATGAAAATGAAAATGATGTTCTATATATATATATATAATCATAACATTATTATCTCATAGCAAGAAAATTATTTTATAGAATTATATTTAACATATCATCAACAAAACCAATCCATTGAAAAAAATAATAATTCCATCATTAGATCATATATATAGTGAATCAAATAAATCATAAAAGTATATTATCATAATTGTACAATCGATTATATATAATCATTTAAAATATACATTGAAACTCAAGGGAAAACATATCTGTTGATTCAAAAAATATCTATACTCAAAATTCAAATAGAAATAGAAATATGATTTTATTTATAAATACATTAAAACATGCAATGTAATATTAATGAATAGTAATGAAAATAATAATATGGAATCTCATTAATTTAGTATAAGATAAAAAAACAATTAGGAATTTTTTAAATACTCAATTGTTTGTCATCTGAATATTTTTTTTAAGGTTACTTATAATTATTCATAATGAATGTAAAATCTATTAAAAATTATTTCTCAAACATTTATAAATATATAAATACTAAAATAGTATATTTTTAAGAAAAAAAATAATGAAAAATTTCTTTGACCAAAGTGGAAATAATATCATTTTTAAAAAGACATTTCATACCCATTTTATATGCCATATAGAGTAAAATGGTGATAATAATTTATATTAAATGAATAAAAATATGAGAATAAAATATATTTCTTCTAAAAGTTATTTATTATATAATCACCATCGATGGAAATTTTTCATAACCAAGCCAGAAATGAAATGAAATCGTGACATAATCCATTACCAGATTGTTAATACATGAATAATATACCAATTAAAAGAATAAATGTGTTTATTATATGGAAGATAAATAGACCATAGAGATTTGAAAATATCCTAATAAATGCATCATAAAAGACAGAAAATTTCAGTGATTTATAAATGCAAAAAATATTTATAAGAATGAAAAAATATGGGTACTCTATACACTTATATAAATAAATAAGATATGAATATAAAATATGTCTCACAAAAATAACAGTGAGATGAGAAAACCTTACCTCAAGTATCATTCATCATTATAAGAGTTATATTAGCATGAATAATAAATTTATATTTTTTAATAATTTACTAAAGAAACATATTCATTCATATAATTCCTTATATTATTCAATATAATTTATATCTACTTCTTTATTAATGATTCCTCTATAAAAATTATCATTGTGGGTGCTCAGTATTCTAATTATTCATCATGTCTCAATTCATAAATATGATCCATCCAACTTGTTCTTTATTTAGTGACATAAAAAATATTAATTATTTTTTAAGTATCATAATTATTCATTATATACACTTCTATTACCATTAATATATGTTTTTCAAAATTAAGGAATTATATTTATTCTTGAAGATAGTGGTCTAAACCTACACTCGAGTGAGGTTTTCAAAATTTGATGGATAGAAAATAGGAAATGTAAAGAGTAATTAACTATGATAAAATAAAAATTATAGTGTATATATCATATATAATAATTAATTAAATTTTTTTACCATCTATATTAATCATAAATGGATAATGAATCTAAAATCCTAATGTATAAGGTAGTCCAAATTAATGATGAGTGTCATTGTCATCTTACAATGAATGGGAGGATCTTATGGATAATAGTTATTTCTATATAATATGATTATAATTTTATCAACATCAAATATAATCAATAAAT
Organism: Viscum album; assembly: GCA_963277665.1. Taxonomy (NCBI): domain Eukaryota; kingdom Viridiplantae; phylum Streptophyta; class Magnoliopsida; order Santalales; family Viscaceae; genus Viscum; species Viscum album. The sequence continues at coordinate 1,901,930,588 of OY728141.1, forward strand.
ACATTTGCATGATCAAAAATGGGATAAAATATGTTAAATAACATCATTCAGTCATAGAGATAGATGTATGTACATATGAATGGGGACATTTTCATTTTCAATTGGGATGGATGTTAAAAAAATTATGGTAAGTATATTAACATAAAAAATATTAATTTATTAATATATAAATAATTTTTTCATGAGTTAAAATAATATTTCGATGATGTAGATTTATAAATCGATTTATACAGATTTGATATAGATGGTTACACATTCTTTGTGAATCCACTATAGGAACTCTTCTTAAGTACCAATGTGTGGGACTATTTAGATGGTTGTGATCTATATAACGTGTATAAATATGTTCATAAGAGTTTTTGGAAGGTTATGGTTGTGAAAAGTGTCTAATTATGGTTTTTATTACATAGGATATGAGGTGTCTTTTTTATAAGTGAGGTCTGTGGTGATCTTGAAAATTCATAAAATATAAATATATAATATATGTCTAACTAATGTAAAATAGTTAAAAAGTGTTTTATATTTTTATAAAATATGTATATTGTATAAAAAAATTAATTTTTTTTATAAAATATTATATATAATTTGTAACCATATATCTTAGTTTAACCCCCACATTAAACCTTTTAACCATAGACGTGATGACAAAATAATTTTTCTTTTAGGGAAAATAATGTAATTTTATAATGTAAATTTGGTGTTATGTGGAAAATGGTTAATATAATTAACTATAGTCATTTAAATGAAAAATTATAAGAGTATTATATTCTTTGAAATCATTAATTAAATATTGTTTAACATTGAATAACTGTAATGTTAAATTCATGACCATTCACATATTTTGAATTAAAAAACATAAATTTTACTACATATTTCAAATATAAAAAATTAAAAAATTATTTACCATCCATTTGGATCAATAAAATTTATTAATGTCATTAAAGAATCCAAAACACATCACTTTTAATATTTTAAACCAACATACATTGATTTTTCTCTAGCTTGGACAACTGTTGAATAAACGTCACATAAGAATGTTGTCTAGTAAAAATTTTCAAATGTAAAAAATCATATAATACTAAAAATGAAAATGTAATACATCCACAAAAATAATTTATTCTAATGAATACATATTTGATAAATTAAAATAATGAGAGTTATATTTTGTAATTACTACATATCAAATATAATATAATTTCTATAATCAAAAGAATGTGGAAGAAAATTCAATTTTTTTGAAATTTATGATTATTATGGACGAAATCAACAAATAATATGATATTAAGGAATGATTTTTATATAATTAATCATTTTCCCATAATTTTAGACCTCCATAACTCATTTTAATCATTAATTAGGAGTCAAATTTTTAATATGGTTTTGTTTCATTATAACCAAAAAATAAGTTAACATTATTTAATTATTATTAAAATTATGATTGAAAATATGAAATTAAATTTAAATTATTAAATTTCTATAACTCAATCAAATTAATTTTAGAATATGCAAAAATTTGAAACAACTATTTCCTGGAAAAAATTGTATTTTCAATCATTAAAATTATTTTATTATTATTTAGTTCATAGTAGAGGAAATTAGGTGAATATTAATATTATTTATTTAATACAATTTCTTCACACTACATTAAAATCATTCTTCAAGGGTGATTTATTAAATTTACAAAAATATATAATATATTGTTAAAATCCTTTTTTAAAAAAATTAACAAATTTTTTTAATTCAAATTATTTTTTCATCTCGTGTAACATTTTTATTAAAAAATGAATGAAATATTATTAATTTATTCACATTAAAATGAAATATATCATAGTTTATCATGAATCAATAAACAAACATAAGAAAAAAATTTATTTATAAATATTGAGCATTTAAAAAAATTGATATTATTTTAACCATTTCAAATTGGGTACATATTTTTGAGAAATTAATAAATATATTTTTTTCTATGGAAAAATTTTATAAAAATATTTTATATTTTTATTATTCAAATTTATTCCCATCAATAAAATATATAGACCACTATAGTCACATATAAATTAATATTACTTTCTTTATATAACTCAGTTCATTTAAGATTAATGTTTTGGTGGTTCATATTGTCAAACATTGTAATATTTAAAATGAATTCTAAAATATTGTTTTGTTATGTGTAATTTACCATATCATTTAGTAAGATGAATAGTGGTTATCAGTTGTATGAATGAACTCCTAATAGAAATGTATATTATAATTTATTTATTTCTTCTTTGACTCTCTCCCTCATTGACTATAATTAATCCCTTACATTTATTTTATACAATTATGATTATGGGTTTAATCCATCTTAATTCAGTTTATATTATGCACTGGAATTTACCGTTGTGATATCATTTTTAACTTCCCATAAAAGATCATTGATTGGGATATTAATTCTGAATATCATGTTTCACTAAAAATAAAAATATTCTCTGAATATTGTTCATTTCATTTTTAGGAATGAATTATTAAATATTTGAAATGATATAATATATATAAATATTTTTTAACCATCAATAAATTTAAAATAATTCTAATTATTTTTTTTCATATCATCTTTCATTTTAAAGAATATTCAATATACGTGTTTCTTTTCGAACATGCATGTCCATGTTATGATTATTAATCATAATCAAATATATACTATTTCCTTAATTTTTTTTCATTAATTAAATCTACTCGACCAATATCAGGGTTTAATTTTAACATGTTTGCAATTTTGATATGTTTTTATTACATTCCCATACAAATTCTAGTTGGGCATTACTAATTAATAATCGTGGTTTATTCCCTCAAATTATGTTAACTAATGCATCTGGTAATATATTAACTAAATCTCAAAAATAAAAAATCATTTAACACCATATATTAGACTAATATTGAAGACCATATATAATTAATATCTAATTTGAATTCTATTAAATATCTTCTCTTATTTTTTTCTCCCATTGATTATGGGAATATTTATTAATTGACCTAATAGTTAAAAAATTAATTGTAAACACAACACTAGATTAGGGTTCATGGTATTACAGGATAGTTAGGGAATCGTATTAAACATATTTTCTTATCCCCCTTTGCGTTACTAATTTTTAATTGTTATTTGGATGAAAATTATACATATATTTCCCAACTAATTTTTTAAATGGTAGATATCTATATCAATGAGAAATTATGGTCATAATTTATAATACATTTCATATTTAAATTAAATAATAAGAAATTAATACAAATCATGTTCTATTTAATGTTTTAAGATAAATTTTGAAATATTTATTCTTGTTATTAATACTTTCAAAATATGTTGTAGATTTATTATCAATTATTCAAAAAAAATAATTCTTAGTATGCACATGCGTGATCAAGTGGTCCACTATAGTCAGCATTGTGTTATAATAATTATTAAATTCTTAATTAATTATTTTATATAATTATAAAGGATAAATTTCATGATTAAATAAAAACATGTATTTTTAATAAATTTTATTATTTGAGTCAAAAATCATGAAAATATAACATTATGTACTATGAGAAAACATACATGTGACCATATACAAATGACAATTATCTATTCCATAATATATTTAAATAATATATATAATGGATAACATTTTGATCAATATCCACATGAATTTATTATAATATAAGAGATATTTTATTACAAATCTTAATTGGTTATGGTCTCATGATTAACATTTCCATAGAGAATGCTTCACACAATATTTTGTCAGTAGGGGTATTTTTTGTCCCTTTAGTGAATGTTTATGAAAATTTTAAATTATTAATATCATTATTAATGAATATGGATAACATAATCATCCAAGTTATAAATTAAGTTTTTGTTCATTAATTATTATCATATAACTTTTTCTTTTATTTATATAATAATAAATTGATATATATGACAAATTTGGCATTTTTTCTAATAAAAGACTCTTTCTTGGTCTATTATTGGTTAGGTAACTGTATTTTCAATACCCTCAATTTAATATTTATTATCATACCAATGCTAGTACATATCAATAAAATTTAATAACCTAACTTACTCCTTTAAGGAATACAACGAGTCATTTATAAAACAAAATATAACATTTGGTAAAACATAACAATATTTAACAATCCATTCAAAAAAATTTAAAATAAAATAAAATAATTTTAAATATTAAATATTTTTTATCAATACATTGTTTTCAATTCATAGGTATTTTGTGTTTTATACCACTATCTCGTATGAAAATATAAATGATATGATTTCTGTTTTTTCTATATATTTTAATTCTTCAATGTAAAAAATAACAACAATAAAAATAATACTAAAAAATTGATAATGAAGTCTATAAAATATTATATTATTACATTTCACAGACATAGTAAAAAATACAAATCAAAATCATATAATTTTTTTATATTATATCTTATTATTATAATATTTAAATCACATTTTAAATCATTCATCGATTGTTATGTTAAATCATTATTGTGGTTTTGGTGTTTTCATTGAAATTAACCACATTTGCATCCTCTTAAAGGGATGTATCATTGGTGTTTTAGTTTTATTTTTTAATTCAATTTAGGCCTTATAAAATTTCCAAATGTATTAGTTTATATGATAAAATAGATATGAAAACCCATTTTAAACTAACAATGAACTGTATTTTTTATTTTTATGGTATCTGTTCAATAAAAGTATTCATTTTTATATGATAATTATTTTTAACATTCTCCTAGTTTTTTCTTGTCCCATAACTAGGAATTCTACCTTTTCCTCCTGGATAACCACACAACCAATCTCACCATATTCCATGATTACATTCATATATGTTATATTTTTTTGTCAAAATTATTCAATCAATCATGTAAGATAAGGTGAATTGGTTTTATTAAAATGTTTCATTCCCTTTTATAAAATGTTTAATATTCCAGATTAATTATATATTCTCATGGTGATAATATTTTTATAAGGGAGTGTGACATTTCTAAAGATGTTTATAGATATTTATAAACCTATCAATATCTAAAACATCTATACTATAATGATTTAATTAGTATATAATCTGATACATGATAAAATTATATATATCTATAATTTAAACATTTTAAAATCATAACATAATCTTCCTTTATGGGTGGAAATATATATTAATTAATTTTGATTTTTTTATCATTCCCTCAAAAACATCATGACCATGATTGAATTTTATCCAAGGGATATTCACATTTAACTCATTTTCCATATAAATTAATAAAGTAGAATAATATGAAAAAATTAGGATACCTATCTTAGTGATATTAAAAAATTATAACATAGACCATTTCCTTTTCAAATATTTAAAATAATTAAGGAATATTGTTTTATTTGTATCCTAATATGGTATAGTTCATCATTTACATTCCAAACACACATTGTTTGAGGCTCTATTGTTCCAAATCTACAATCTTTGTTAATTGATCTTCAATTGTTTCACTACATCATCAGAAAATAATAGATCAACATATTTTCAAAATTTAATAATCACTTTTCATTTACCATTAATGAATATATATATATATATATAGATTATAAATATATCCATGTGTGATGTGTGTTTGTAAAATCAATTATATGGTCTTTTGGATAATATTTTTTCATATAAAATTACTTTCTACATAAAAAAATTGTTATGAACATAATGGATTTATCATTTAAATATTTATTTTGAAATGATTGAAATCTAATGGCCAGCTTTCTTGAATGAATCATTACAATAGATAAAAAATATAACTCATTATTATTAATTGGAATTTAATTATTTATTAATGTTGATGAAGTCTATAATATATATATATATATTAATATAGTTTGTATAAATATATTTTTATTATATCCATATAATGGATAAAGTGTTAAAATTGAACTAGAATATTTCTGATGATTTTCTAATTTGATTATCATTGAGTTTCATAGATGATTGAAAATTTCGGTGATTTATAAATGCATAAAATATTTATAAGATTTAAAAAAATATGGGTACTGTATACACTTATATAAATAAATAAGATATGAATATAAAATATGTCTCACGATAATTATAGTGAGATGAGAATCCCTTACCTCAAGTATCATTAATCATTATAAGAGTTAAATTATCATGAATAGTAAATTTTTATTTTTTTAATATTTTATTAAAGAAACATATTCATTCATATAATTCCTTATATTATTCAGATATAATTTATATCTACTTATTAATGATTCCTCTGTAAAAATTATCATTGTGGGTGCTCAGTATTCTAATTATTCATCATGTCTCAATTCATAAATATGATCCATCCATCTTGGTACTTATTTAGTGACATAAAAAATATTAATTATTTTATAAGTATCATAATTATTCATTATATACACTTCTATTACCATTAATATATGTTTGTCAAAATTAAGGAATTATATTTATTCTTAATGATAGTTGTCTAAACCTACACTCGAGTGAGGTTTTCACAATTTGATGGATAGAAAATAGGAAATGTAAAGAGTAATTAACAATGATAAAAAAAAATTATAGCATATATATCATATATAATAATTAAAATAATTATTTTTAACATCTATATTAATCACAAATGGATAATGAATCCAAAATCATAATGGATAAGGTAGCCCAAATTAATGATGAGTGTTATTGTCATCGTACAATGAATGGGATGATCATATGGATAATAGTTATTTCAATATAATATGAGTATAATTTTTTTAACATAAAATATATTCAATAAATACCATTGCATGACCAAATATGGGATAAAATATGTAAAATAACATCATTCATTCATCGAGATAGATGTATGTATGTATGAATGGGGACATTTTCATTTTCAATTGGGATGGATGTTAAAAAGATTATGGTAAGTATATTAACATAAAAAATATTAAATTATTAATATATAAATAATTTTTTCATGAGTTAAAATAATATTTCGATGATGTAGATTTATAAATCGATTTATACAGATTTGATATAGATGGTTACACATTCTTTGTGAATCCACTATAGGAACTCTTCTTATGTACCAATGTGTGGGACTATTTAGATGACCGTGATCTATATAACGGGTATAAATATGTTCATAAGAGTTTCTGGAAGGTTATGGTTGTGAAAAGTGTCTAATTATGGTGTGTATTACATAGGATATGTGGTGTCTTTTTTATAAATGAGGCGTTTGGTGATCTTGAAAATTCATAAAATATAAATATATAATGTATGTCTAACTAATGTAAAATAGTTAAAAAGTGTTATATATTTTTATAAAATATGTATATGGTATAAAAAAATTAAAAAAATTAATTATAAAATATTATATATAATTAGTAACCATATATCTTAGTTTAACCCCTACATTAATCCTTTTAACCATAGACGTGATGACAAAATAATTTTTCCTTAAGGGAAAATAATGTAATTTTATAATGTAAATTTGGTGTTATGTGGATAATGGTTAATATAATTAACTATAATCATTTAAATGAAAAATTATAAGAGTATTATATTATTTGTAACCATTAATTAAATATTATTTAACAATGAATAACTGTAATGTTAAATTCATGACCATTCACATATTTTGAATTAAAAAACATAAATTTTACTACATATTTCAAATATAAATAATTAAAAAATTATTTACCATCCATTTAGATGAATAAAAATTATTAATGACATTAACGTATCCAAAACACATCACTTTTAATATTTTAAAACAACATACATTGATTTTTCTCGAGTTTGGACAAGTGTTGAATAAACGTCACATAAGAATGTTTGCTAATAAAAATTAATAATTGTAAAAAATCATATTATATTGAAAATGAAAATGTAATAAATCCACATAAATAATTTCTTCTAATGAATTCATATTTGAGAAATTAAAATAGTGAGAGTTATATTTTGTAATTACTACATATTAAATATAATATAATGTCTATAATCAAAAGAATGTGGCAGAAAATTCAATTTTATTAAAAGTTATGATTGTTATGGACGAAATCAACAAATAATATGATATTAAGGAATGTTTTTTATATAATTAATCATTTTCCCATAATTTTAGACCTCCATAACTAATTTTAATCTATAATTATGTGTCAAACTTTTAATATGGTTTTGTTTCATTATAACCAAAAAATAATTTAACATTATTTAATTATTATTAAGATTATGATTGAAAATATGTAATTAAATTTAAATGATTAAATTTCTATAACCCAATCAAATTAATTTTAAAATATCCAAAAATGAGAAACAATTATTTCCTTGAAAAAATTGTATTTTCAATCATTAAAATTATTTTATTATTATTTAGTTCCTAGTAGAGAAAATTTGGTGAATATTAATATAATTTATTGAATACAATTTCTTCACACTACATTAAAATCATTCTTCAAGGGTGATTTATTAAATTTTAAAAAATAAAAAATATATTGTTAAAAAAATTTTAAAAAAATTAACAGATTTTTTTAATTCAAATTATTTTTTCATCTCGTGTAACATTTTTATTAGTAATCGAATGCAATATTATTAATTTATTCACATTAAAATGAAATATATCATAGTTTATCAAGCATCAATAAACAAACATAAGAGAATAATTAAATTATAAATATTGAGCTTTTAATAAAAATTGATATTATTTTAACCATTTCAAATTGGGTACATATTTTTGAGAAATTAATCAATACATTTTATTCTATGGAAAAATTTTATAAAAATATTTTATATTTTTATTATTCAAATTTATTCCCATCAATAAAATATATAGACAACTGTAGTCACATATAAATTAATATTACTTTCTTAATATAACTCAGTTCATTTAAGATTAATGTTTTGGTGGTTTATGTTGTCAAACATTGTAATATTTAAAAGGAATTCTAAAATATTGCTGTGTAATGTGTAATTTACCATATCATTTGGTAAGATGAATAGTGGTTATCAGTTGTATGAATGAACTCACAATAAAAATGTATATTATAATTTATTTATTTATTCTTTGACTCCCTCCCTCATTGACTATTATTCATCCCTTTCATTTATTTTATACTATGATGATGATGGGTTTAATCCATCTTAATTCAGTTTATATTATGCACTGGAATTTACAATTGTGATATAATTTTTAACTTCCCATAAAAGATCATTGATTGGGATATTCATTCTGAATATCATGTTTCACTGAAAATAAAAATATTCTCTGAATATTGTATATTTCATTTTTATTAAAGAATTATTAAATAGTTGAAATGATATAATATATATAAATATTTTTTATCCATCAATAAATTTTAAATAATTTTAATTAATTTTTTTTCATATCATCATGTCATTTTAAAGAATATTCAATCTATGTGTTTCATTTCGAACATGCATGTCCATGTTATGATTATTAATCATAATCAAATATATACTATTTCTTTCAATTTTTTCATTAATTCAATCTACTCGACCAATATCAGGGTTTATTTTTAATATGTTTGCAATTTTGATATGTTTTTATTTCATTCCAATACAAATTCTAGCTGGGAATTAATAATTAATATTCGTGGTTTATTACCACAAATTATATTAACTAATGCATCTGGTAATATATTAACTAGTTCTCAAAAATAAAAAATCATTTAACACCGTATTTTGGACTAATTTTTAAGACCATATCTAATTAATATATAATTTTCATTCCATTAAATATCTTATCATATTTTTTCTCCCATTGATTATGGGAATATTTATTAATTGTCCTAATAGTTAAAAAAGTAGTTGTAAACACATCACTAGATTAGGGATCATGGTATTACAGGATAGTTAGGGAATCATAGTAAACATATTTTCTTATCCCCCTTTGTGGTACTAATTTTTAATTGTTATTTGGATGAAAATTGTACATATATTTCCCAGCTAATTTTTTTAAATGGTAGATATCTATATCAATGAGAAATTATGGTCAAAATTTATACTACATTTCATAATAAAATTAACTAATAAGAAATTAATACTAATCTTGTTATATTTTATGTTGTAAGATAAATTTTGAAATATTTATTATTGTTATTAATACTTTCAAAATATGTTGTAGATTTATTATCAATTATTCAAAAAAATAATTCCGAGTATGCATATGCATGATAAAGTGGTCCACTATAATCAACATTATATTATAATAATTATTAAATTCTTAATTAATTAATTTATATAATTATAAAGGTTAAATTTAATGATTAAATATAAACATGGATTTGTAATAAATTTTATTATTTGAGAAAAAAATCATGAAAATATAGCATTATGTACTGAGAGAAAACATACATGTGACCATATACTAATGACAATTATCAATTCCATAATATATTTAAATAATATATATAATGGATAACTTTTTGATCAATATCCACTTGAATTTATTATAATATATGAGATATTTGATTACTAATATTAATTGGTTATGGTCTCATGATTAACATTTCCATAGAGAATGCCTCACACAATATTTTGTCAATGGGGGTATTTTTTTCCCTTTGGTGAATGTTTATAAAAATTTTAAATTATTAATCTCATCATTAATGAATATGGATAGCATAATCATCCAAGATATAAATTAATTTTTTTGTTGATTAATTATTATCATATAAATTTTTATTTTATTTATATTATAATAAATTTATATATATGATAAATTTGGTATTTTTTCTTATAAAAGACTCTTTCTTGGTCTATTATTGGTTAGGAAACTGAATTTTTAATACCCTTAGTTTAATATTTATTATCATAAAAATTCTAGTACATATCCATAAAATTTAATAACATAACCTACTCCTTTAATGAATACAACGAGTCATTTATAAAAAAAATATAACATTCGCAAAACATAACAATATTTAACAATCCATTGAAAAAAATTTAAAATAAAATAAAATAATTTTTATATTTTTATATTTTTTATCAATACATTGATTTCAATTCATAAGGATTTTCTGTTGTATACCACTATCTCATATGAAAATATAATTTATATGATTTCTATTTTTTCTATATATTTTAATTATTCAATGTAAACAATAACAACAATAAAAATATTACTAAAAAAATTGATGATGATGTCTATAAAATTTTACATTATTACATTTCACAAACATAGAAAAAAATAAAAATCACAATCATATATATTTTTTATATTATATCTTATTATTATAATATTTAAATCACATGTTAAATCATTCATATATTGTTATGTTAAATCATTATTGTGGTTTTGGTGTTATCATTATAATTCACCACATTTTCATCCTCTTAAATGGGTGTATCATTGGTGTTTTAGTTTTATTTTTAATTCAATTTAGGCCTTATAAAATTTCCAAAGGTATTATTGTATATGATAAAATCGATATGAAAACCCATTTTAAACAAACAATGAACAATATTATTTATTTTTATGGTATGTGTTCAATAAAAGTATTCATTTTTATATGATAATTATTTTTAACCTTCTCCTAGTTTTTTCTTGGCCCATAATTAGGCATTCTACCTTTTCCTCCTAGATAACCACACAACCAATCTCACCATACTCAATGATTACATTCATATATGTTAGAATTTTTTGTCAAAATTATTCAAGCAATCATGTAAGATAAGGTGAATTCGTTTTAGTAAAATATTTCATTCCCTTTTATAAAATGTTTATAATTCTAGATTAATTATATATTCTCATGGTGATAATATTTTTATAAGGGAATGTGACATTTCTAATGATGTTTATATATATTTCTAAACCTATCAATATCTAAAACATCTATACTATAATGATTTAATTAGTATATAATCTGATACACGATAAAATTATATATATCTATAATTTTAACATTTTAAAATCATAACATAATCTACCATTTATGGGTGGAAATATATATTAATTAATTTTGATTGTTTTATCATTCCCTCAAAAACATCATGACCATTATTGAATTTTATCCATGGGATATTCACATTTAACTCAATGTCCATATATATTAATATAGTATAATAATATGAAAAAATTAGGATACCTATCATAGTGATTTTAAAAAATTATAACAAAGACCATTTCCTTTTAAAATATTTTAATTCATTAAGGAATTTTGTTTTATTTGTATCCTAATCTGGTATAGTTCATCATTTATATTCCAAACACTCATTGTTTGAGGAACTATTGGTCCAAAACTACTATCTTTCTTAATTGATCTTCAATTGTTTCACTACATCATCAGAGAATAATAGATCCACAGATTTTCAAAAATTAATAATCACTTTACATATACCATTAATGAATATATATATATATATATATATATATATACTGATTATAAATATATCCTTGTGTGATGTGTGTTTGTAAAATAAATTATATGGTCTTTTGGATAATATTGTTTCATATAAAATTACTCTCTACATAAAACAATTGTTATGATCATAATGGATTTATCATTAAAATATTTATTTTGAAATGATTGAAATCTAATGGCCATATTTCTTGGATGAATCATTAAAATAGATAAAAAATATAACTCATTATTATTAATTGGAATTTAATTATTTATTAATGTTGATGAAGTCTACATTATATATATATTAATATAGTTTGTATAAAATTATTTTTATTATATCCATATAATGGATAAAGTGTTAAAATTGAACTAGAATATTTGTGATGATTTTCTAATTTGATTATCATTGAGTTTCATAGAGGGGGATGGGTTATATTTGAAGGATATAATGGGATATTATTTGAAGATACCAGATTAAAAAACAGAATTTCCCAAATTATATTGGGAGGGTGGTCTTCTTTTCAATTACTAAAATACTACTATGTATGAAATAAATTTAAACAAGTAGGAAAGGGGTTTAGTGTTACTGATATGCAATGGATTTGACTATATATTTTTTTTGTTTACTCATTATTTGATCAATTATTTCATTTATGTTTTTTCTAATGACTGAATCAGATGGTTCCTTCCAATATATTAATGGTTGATCGATAAGAAATATTATTGTTGTGGATTTGGAGATCAAATCCTTGTTCAAGGATTTTGTGTCATAAAAGATCATATGAATTGTTCTGGGAGTGTTTTTACCAAATTAATTTTTTTATCATCTTTTCTGACATGGGTAATATGGTATTCCTCTACAATAGGTAACAATTTTATTGAATTGTTCATTTTGGAAAAAAATATAAAAATAAATATATATTAAACACACATAAATTTATGTATGTATATAAAATATATATAATAACATAAATATGTATTAACATTTGTATTTATGTTTGTGTGTATGTATGTATGTAATATATATATATATGTCTATCTGTGTGTATATATATATATATTAAATATTATATCATATATGCAACATATTGGTTGTGTATATAAATATTTTTATATATATGTATTTTTATATGGGTGTTTGTGTATGGGTTTTGTTAATATTATATACATATACATATATATATATATATATATATTATGTATATATTTGTGATGTTTAATTATAAATATTATCTATAATGATTTGTTATATTATTTATATAGGATGTATATTTGTCTACGTCTGTCTCAATGTTTTTATAACATAGAAACACACATTTGGGTTGGTGTGTGTTTTATACTGTATAGATATCTGTGTCTGTGTGTTTATATATATATATATATATGTTGATATATATTCTATCATATTTTATTTAAATTTAGTGTGTTATCTATAACTATAACTGTATTTATATTTATTTTATTATATATATTTATATATATGAATTATATATTGATTAATTAAATAAGATGATTTCGACAAAAATAAGTGGATTTTTTATGTATAACTATATAGTATGTTGATGGACCCAAAGTGTTCATTAAATTTTCAAATATACAATATAATAAACCTTATAAAACTGAGTGTTTATGTCTATATTATGGTTATTCAAATTAATCGAGTCCAATTATATTAGAATAACACATGAACTATCAATGAACAGAATCATATTGGATAATTAATGAATTCAAGTGAGTTATATGGAAATTCATTTTTTGAATATTATGATATGAATACAACTGTATATGATGATGTATATCATATTGGTAAAAGGTCAATAATGATATATGATAATCATAGATGTTCCCGAAATAAAAATTTGAGATTGAGGATGTTTTCATAGATGCAATTGTAAGAAAATTTAATGAAATATAAATAACTATCAATAACACTAAAACTATTCAACTTGAACGTATATGATGAACCAAGTAACACTATTTTAAATGTGTTTATTTCCCTATTTATGGATGTTCATTAGATATTTATGGGGTTCCTTATTGAAAATGAAAAATATATATATTATTTGGTTATGAGGAATATAAAACTGTTTTGTCTTAAGGAATGTATCATATTTTTAAAATAGTATGAATTTGTAAAAAAATTAACATGAGTCATTCATCAAAAAAAAATCCCTTGATTTTTTTTGATAAAATCACAACATTAAATTTTTTTTAATGATTATATAGATGAGAGTGTCTAAAATATTTTAGACATGATATGTTGAAAATATAATTCAAGATATTAAGCTTTGACACTTAACCTATGGTCATTTGTATATTAAAATTAACAATGATTATCATCGATTATGGAATGTTTTATGAAACACTTTTTTTTTCATATATGATAAAATTAATCCCAAGACTAATTATGTTGAAAATTTTAAATTTACCATTACAATTATGAATGAAGAATAAAAATTATGTATTTAATTTCATATTGATGACTAAAATTTCATGGTAATGGTATTAAAAATTATTGGGTTCTATTTATTAATGGACTACAATATTTTTTGTGTATTTCTGTTATGGTCTATTTTTTGTGAAAAATAATTCATATTGATATTCATGTGTTATAGTGTAATTATGAAAATTCCTTCATAATATAATTTTTTAGTGTACAAAAATAATGGAATCGTATGTGTATTGTGCCTATAGATTGAACAAACTAATTTAGGTTTAGACATAGTTTAAATACAATTCATTCTTAAAGACATTGATTTAATTCACAATGATATAGTTATTTTTCATAGATAAAAACATAATATGGGGACTCAAAAGAAAGTTTCTCACCATCTACACAAATAGGTATATTTTTGCTCAAAGTGTTATAGGGTGTTGTCTATTTCTATACTATCATTCTCTTAAAAAAAATTCAATTATGGGAAAGATAAATAGAACAATTTCCTTTTAATTACCATACAAGAATATTTGCTATGTATTTAATTTATTGCTGACATGAATAACAAGAAAAATATATTTGAAAATGAAATTAATGCACTGTTAAGTCTGATGTTATTCTTCTAACATTTCTTTTCATTTTTTAAATCAGAAATATTTTCTTTATACATACATTACTATATTCTTATTTCCAACATGTTTTATATTGTTTCAGTAGACTGAAAAATGTTTTACCACAACTAGAAATAGTTTGGAATTTTTCATTGTTATATACTATCATACTGTATTATCATTATAGTAGTGGTTATAGATCTAACAAGCATCAGATTCAACTCTATCTTTTAAGACATAATATTCTATGTATTTACATACATAATGAAATAACTTTATAATTGAAGTTATACCATAAGAAATAAAAAATGGATAAATACATATAAATATCATCGTAATTTTTTATATAAGGATATAATCAGACTGACATAGCTTAAATTCTAATTATTGATCACAAATTTCTAATGTAAGGAATTCCTTTCACAATTTTATGTTTTAAATCAATATCATTTCTGAAAATATAATTCAAGAGTCATTAAAGACCCACATGTCCATGTCATTCTAACAAGCTCAGAGAAAATATTTCTGTTGGAAAAAATATGACATTTGGGATGGTTTCTTAATAATAGATGATAATATTGACTATTTGAGGGTGATGGTTACTTTTTTCTACCTCACTTTTTATAATATACAGCAATCATAAACATAATGTTCACATTTATTTTTCTATTTAAATATTTTTTTATAATAATTTATTTTACTGATCGGTGATTATGATTAGGGGCTTGAAGGTATAGAAATATACAGAATTTTATCATCATATTGATCAAGGGATTGTGGGATATTAAGATAGAACTGAGGCACCCTATTTAGGTTTTCAGAGGATAGGCAGCAAGAGATGTTAATTTTTATATCTAGGGCTTTCATTTTTTAGGAATTATGTACTTTTATGTAAGTAAAATACAATACACACCTTTAGCCATGGGTTTTAGGATACCATACACTTCAGTTTAAAATATATTTAGTATTCTAAATATATATAAGTAATTATTATTTTTCAATTTATTTCCTTGTTTCTTAAATTCCTTTTCATTCAATATTCATATATAAATTATTTCAATGTATTAAAATTGAATACGAAAAACACAATTTGATTTACGAATCAAATCTATTGGGAATCAATGAAACACCATATATATTTTTTTGTAATTCAAATATGATTTGTTTATATTAATGTAATACTATACGTTTTGGATAATACAGTTGTACTCTAATATATCTAAATCTAACATTATTAAGACACATTAATAATTGTGTTGATCCAGGAGTGAATATAATAATTTTTATATATAGAAATTTTATAATTGTATTAGTTTAAACCGTTTTAAAGTAATTTTTTGAAATGTAAAATTATACCCCTTTTAAAATTGATTCATCATGAATATATTATTTGATACTATAATAAATATGTATCATATTGACATCCTATAATTGGTATAAGAGAATGATTATAGTATTCAGTAATTTATATTTTATTTTTACTATACTATGTTTTGTAATTTTTTATATACATTTTATTTAAAAATATTTGTTAGTGTAACATATATTTTTTATAATAATTTTTTTTTGTAATTTATTTTTCAAATATGGATGGAATTAATATTGTATCCATAGAAATTATATCACCAAATAGACCATCAATTATATGTGGCTCTAACTATTAATATAATAGAGATTTATTGATGATTATTTTGATAAAAAAACTGAGAAGATATTTTTCTCAGGCTGATTTTTTGTTACAAAATACCATATATAGAATATAGAGGCTACACTAAAATAAAATATGAAATAAAAAATGGATTAAAATGTAAGGAAATTTTTTTTATGATCCCTGAAATTAAAAAAATTAACCAAAATTTTCTTGTGTTTTGAAAATTGTATTTGGAAGAAGATATAGGTTACATATTTATGGACATATATGGTTTTTGAAACTAATTAAACTATGATAAGAGATGACTATAATGATTTTCTGTTTTTCTATGATAATCAATTTCAGAAATGCATCAATGAATTATGAAAATTATCAATAGTTTATAATATATTGGAGAGAATGGTTTTGATTATGTCATAATTTTTTTAAAAATCATGTGTAATGAATGGTTATACATAAGAACTATTTTTTATTATACATTGAAAATGAGAAATCATACTATTGATGATTTAATTTGTAATATTATGTAGAATGAGGGTATATAATGTGGGATACTGAGAATAATTTTAAATATAATTGTGGTGTTAATTTAAATATTACTATAATTCATACTAATGATCATACACCAGGAAAAGTGGTTAATCATCATCAATGAAAATGGTTTTAATACAATACGATTCTCGATTTCATGAAATGTCCAAAGAAGATCTTCTTAATATTTCATGGACGATGAAAAATATAGTGGGTTAGAAATATTTTCATAATTGATATAATGAACGTAACATAGGCATGAATGAATATATATCGGATTATGTTACATTATATGAGTGTATAAAATTTGGACACATTAGTCTCATTTATTCTAGGATGATAAGAAACGATAAAAAATACATGATTTCATATTGGATTCCAAAAAAGTTTTTTACGTTCAAAAGAAAAAATTTCATTAAATATAATTATTATTTTATTGAATGTGGTGATATTCCATAGATAATACTTCTGATGAAGATTTTTCTAGATATAGAACCATTTGTCTTTACTCGAGGGTACCTAAAGAAAATATTATTCTTAGGGCTAAGCAATGAACTGCTGAAAATTTAAAAAATCTATCTTGGTGTTAAAATTACCATTTTTCTAGAAATGAGAAAAATTATAAATCCATGGATGAATAATATTACTCAGGATGTGGGATTTACTTTTTACCTTATTATGAAGAATATTAGCTCATTGCAAAAATTATAGAAAATAAAAATATCATTGTTCGTATAAAAATGAAAAGGAAAATACAAATATAAAGGTATTAAAAATATATCCGATCATTATAATGATATTAATAAGAAAACATTTCAATGAAAAAACTATTTCCAAAAACATTGAAAAAGTGATTTCTAAAAATGATATCATTTCTAAATATTTTGGAAACATAATTTCAGAGAAAATTGTTTTTGTATGTATACTTTTTATTTAACTAATACATATACTGATATGGATATAATTGTGAAAATAAAATCTAAAAATTATTTTCTAATAACACATTACCTTTATATACAAATCGTTATTAAAATAATAATATAATTTATAAACAAATAATTTCATATAAATATAGTAAATTAAATGGATTTACTAATATAATCATTTTTTCAGTAACAATTTATTTATTCTGAAAAGTGATGATTTTTGTAAAAAAATTCTAATGTGGCGGTAAGTTGGATAAGAATTTTTCATGAAATAAAATCCATTCCATTTGATTTATGAAAAAATATATTTTATGAAACAAATGTTGTCAGTCATGATTTTTTTCTAACACCATGCCAAATATGATTTTTCTTATATAAGTTTTATTTTATTGGTTTTAAGGAAAAAGATTGTACAAAAAATTATTTGGAATCTAGAGAGTGGTTTTTTGAGAAAATTGTATAGACCTAAAGAGTTCATATAAATTTTTATCTTGATAAATGGTGTAATGTATACCTTCTTAGATAATGCTCAATGATACAATATATGTAAGTGAAATATAGTTCATCTTGGTAAAGTGTTAATTTCTAATGTTTTATTTGTTAAATTTATCATGATATAAAATATAAGAATATGTAAACATTGTTTTGAATGTTCCAATTTGAATATTAGAAATGATAAATGTGTAGTTTACAATTCCATGGATGAATTATTTATTTGTTACAACCACCATTTGAATATTTATACACATAAATTAGAAGTGATCAAGAACGAAGGCTTCAATTCACTTAGTGAAAAATAATATTTCTATTGTTTATGGATTAGAATATCAGGACACTATATCCTAATTAGATGATATGTTAACAAAAAAAATACATGTTAATGTTCAACCACAAGATAGGTTTGAATCTTCAAAAGTTAGTTACCCTTGTTTATATTGTATGGAATTTAACTATAGTTTTAAATATAGTTGTGATGTATCTACTTATGATTTATTATTGACAGTGAAAATGTTTTTATTTGGAAATACAATATCTAGATGTATTGGTGAAAAGTATTATATATTTTTTTGTTTATCATTAGACGTAGATATTTTTCGGTCTATTTTCTAGATATGAAATTTGAATCCTTTTATTGTCTAAAAACTATTGTATAAAATCCACAAATGAAAAATCCCTTACATTGATTACTATTATTAGTGATCATGGTGGATAATTGGATATTATTATTTTGAATCATTATATAGTAATAAATGAAATACAAATAACATTTCATCTTGTACAACCTCTCAAAAAATGGTGATGTTGAAAGAAGAAATCATATATATCGGGAAATGACAAGAACCATGTTGAGTGAATGCACAATTGATATAATTTTTTTTGATGAAGTGTTTAGTAAGTATTCTAATACTATAAATAAAAATTTATAATACCAAGTCATAATAAAAATACAAATGATTTGTGGACTAGTTGAAAATCAAATGATTACTACTTAGGATTTATTAGACGCAATGTATTCATCCAAAATTCGAAAGGTAACATAAATAAATTTTCACCCAAATCGGATGATTGATTACTTTTAGGGTTTTATTCTAATCCTAACGAATATAGATTTAATTAAATGAAATCTTATGGTGTCGAAAAACCAATACATGTTATGCATGATGGATCAAAAACTTATTCTTTGAGATAACCCCAATAATCATCTTCAATTGATTTTATTTCAAAAACCGGTATACCACCATTATTAAAAATTATATTTATATGGAAAATTCAAAATTAATAGTTTTTGACGTCTTTAAAATGGATGATTTTCTACTATATATTGATGAACTGGTTTAACAAAACCAGATAAATTTGTTTTTTCATCGGTATCATACTATTTCTATTATCATTGGGGATGTTGGTCCACCTATTATGACTAATAGTTTGTTAAGAAATGAAATTGTGCATTGAGATTTATTTTCCTAATTGGATCCAAAGAATAAAAATGATTCTTTAAGTGATGATGAGTTTTTTATGTCAATAAAAGATGAATATATTGAATTCAAGATGTATAATGTATAGACCATGGATGAAAAACCTAATCAATAATTTTTCAATAGATTAAATTGTTTTTTTATAATAATTCTGATTAAAATGTAATAATTATTATAAATTAATAAATAAATATTCATAAATGATAAAATAAATAATAGTGAATAGATTATGAAGAAACCTATGCTCTGATAGTTTGACTATATTATATTATAATTCTACTATCCTTTGTAGAATTATTTAATTTCAATCATTTTTAAATGGAATTAGTTGGTTCGTTTATTAATGATTACGTAAAAGGGAATTGTTTTGAAACAACCTCCTAGTTATAATGATAAAAACATCCAGATTAGGTTTATAAACATTCCAATTCTTTATATAGAATTAATAATGCATCCAGGAATTTGTATTATAGATTAAAAAGTTTTTTCTTACGAAATAATTATGTTAGATGAACCACATATCTAAAATATCTTTTAAATAATTCTAAAAAACATTATGATTGTTTAAATATTTATCGATGAAATAATATTCAAATCAACTAAACTATATATAATATATTCCATTATATATCATGCAAAATATAAGTTTCTGTTGAGTATGATTGTTGAGTTAACATTCATTTTAGGTTTTTATATTTCAATAAATCCCAAAAGAACTTTTATATTTTAGCATGTTTATATAAAATATCTTCTAAATAATTTTGTAACTAAAATAATAAAATTATTATTACACCCATCGATACCTCAAACAAGATTTATCTTTATATTGTTGGGCATCCTCTTGATGAAAATATTTTTATATCTATGATTGGATGCTTATATACAAAATATCTAGTCGAACAGACTTATTATTATTATTATTATTGTGTTAACTATATGATGAAAATATAACTGAGTCCCTAATTAAATCTATAAAAATAATTTTTTTTCACTTATGGGAACAATTGATTTTGTATATTTTTTATTCTAAAATAAATGCTTTCGAACATCATTGTTTTCTAGAGGAAGATGCTACAGTCAATATATTGGATTGGAATCATTCCTCACGAACATGTCATTTAATTTTGAGATGCATGATTATTTTGATCTCAAGATAAACAAAACTCTATAGAATTTTACACCACTAATGATAGATTTTTAGTAGCTGGTGTTTGTTGTTCATAGGTGTTGTGGATGAATCAAACACTCTCTGATTATATAATGAATTTTTAAATAATTCATATACTATGTGTTAAGACTAGGGAAATTTCTTGATATAAGAATCGTGAACATCCCCCCCCCCCAAAAACATAGATATTAAGGATCTCATTTGTAAAGATCACACACTGAAATTAGATAGTATTTTACAATATTAGATAATGCAAGATCATATTCTTGATATTTCTTCAAAACCATAACTTTCTAACTGATTCATTTTCATTAAACAACTATTAAGAATAGTCAAATTAATATGATCATTCATATCTACTTCGTTTTTTACCCATCTACTTACATATTATTAAAATATTTGTTAAGAGGATTGCATATATTTATGTTTTTTAAATAAATTTTATTTATAAAAATTTTACAATTCTTTAAAAT
Organism: Viscum album; assembly: GCA_963277665.1. Classification (NCBI taxonomy): domain Eukaryota; kingdom Viridiplantae; phylum Streptophyta; class Magnoliopsida; order Santalales; family Viscaceae; genus Viscum; species Viscum album. The sequence continues at coordinate 1,901,952,722 of OY728141.1, forward strand.
TTTAACATAATGGGTTATTTAAACTCGTAATATGTTTTATAAAATTTGAGTCATTATTCTTAAATGTATCGTCGGACTCAATAGATTCTGATGTTCTTTTGGACTCATAATTTCCAAATGAAAAATAAGATTATTAAAATTGTTGTAATGAGTATTATTTCTAAATCATTGTATCTTGTTATATTCTTTAAATTATTATTTTTATCTATACATCTTTGTATAGTTATTTTTAAAAAACTATCATATTCAAATTTTTAAAAAAACTCTAATGTGCTCAGATTAAATTTTTTCTAGGACATTTTATACTTATCAAAGAAAAATTATTTTCAGAATGGTATTATTGTATTCAATTAATATTCACTATTTTAGTATGACCAGGTATTGTTTTTTTTTGTTAATAATAATTATAATTTTTAAAAAAATATCACAATTTCTGGTTTTGTATCCACAATAAATAAATAATATTGCATTAAAAAATAAAAAATTTAAAACAAATTAAATCCTTCATTATAGTAATTTCTTCCATCAGTTCAAAAGGATTATCATCTCAACCATTGAAATTATTTTGGAAGTCATATTGTATTCATAGTCACTTATATAAATGAGGGACCCCCTGTCCCATATCATTTTCATGAATAATTTGTTCACCAAAGTTATGTTTCCTATAAGCATGTCCAGTACGAACGTTTTCTTTTCATCGAAATGATCATATTTAGTGTTGGTTAGATTACTAAGTAGACACGATTATGAGAATTAATTTTTATTCCTATAATGGTTAATTCAACGAGACTTCTATGAAAAATATAATTTGGCTATAATTAATACCATTACATTTCATGGTTATGAGTCAATTGTTTTTGAAAAAGAAGTCCTAAAATTTGAGAAGTATAACCCCAATAATTGTAATGATTTTTATGCATCATAGAAAATTATTAAACAAGAAGATAAATATTATATGATGATATATATGAAATTTTTTAAATTCACCTCTTGAAAATTTTGGAAAGTAGTAGGAGAACCAGTTGGATGTGATGCACACTATCCATTACACAAACATTCTAATTCTATTATAACATTGTATAAATGTAGATTAGGGGATTCATTGTTTTCCATAATAATAGTCATAGATATATTTAACATCATACACATGAAAATTATCTTATAGATTTATAGATTATAAGTTTTGTAATATAATGAATAATATACATAGACACTATAAATGTAATGAATGTTTTCATATTGAACAATATTTTCATCATGAAGAATATTTACCCATTAAATAATGTTCTTTTTACTGTTAATAACAGTAATAATAATAAAATCATGTCAAAAATTATATTTCTCTTGGCTTTCATAGGTATGATAAATTTTGGAGTGAAATACTAATCAAATTTGAAATCATGTCCCATGACTATTGGAAATATGTTTAAGTTTTATGTGATGGTATACTAGAATAATTTCGTTAATGTTTGAGGAATGGTATATCATGTTTTTTAAAAAATATTGGGTTATTACACTGTATCCATAATAAAACAAAATTTCATAGAAAATGGTGAAAAAGAAAATAATGTATGAAAGATCTTCTCCCAATGAATAGAAGAAACAGAGAATGAAAATAATGATCCATGTTTTTTAAGGAATGAATTAGACTAAAAATTATATAAACCATCATATTATGACAATCAGATTAGAACATGCTGTGTCTATGGCAATAATAATATATTGATATGAAAAAATTAAGAATGAAATTATGTATAGAAATTAAAACAAGTAAACAAGAATATTTTTTGTTTTAGAATTGTTTTAAATGATATAGAAATGTCATCTGGAAAGATTATTTTATGTACTTCATTTACCAATTAATCAAACACTAATGCATGGTTAAGATTTCACGAAACATCATTGGTTCATGCTAATCCATCCTCTGTATAAAACATGTAAAATGAATTTGTATATGGTGAATATTTATTTCCAATAGTGACAGAAAGGAAATCAATCACACCTCCTGTAGTAGAAAATGAATTCGCACTGATTTCCTCAGAAAATTATATTTTCTGAATATCTCTTAAGATAAATGAAGACCTCCAACAATATTTACTAATTTAGTTAAAAGGCGTAAAAATGAAATATCATATAAGGATGTTCAAATTATTTATTATAATACCTTGTCAATAAGAATGATGAAAAGAATGTAAAAGAAATAAATAAAGGTTATCAAGATGATGATGGTTTTGAATGCGTTTAAGAATAAGATAGTGAAGAGGATAATAAAAATCATGAAGATCAAAAAGAAAAAGAAAAAAATAATGAGGATGAAATGTAATCAAAATAATCATTGGTATCATCCTAAAACATATCATCCCCTTAAGAAATACCATCAATAGATGACGGTAATGAATTTTAATTCTTGGAAGAGGAAGCATTATCAAAATAAGAAGAAGAGTCTATATCTATGAATGATGAGGATGATAAGGTTTCAATATAATTCTTCTAAAAAAAATGATAGTTATGATATTTAAAAAATATACAATGATAGATATATCATTAAAAATATAATATAGTTAAAATGTAGTTGAATATGTTGGATAAAACAAATTGAATGTTTAAATCAACGTCCCAATACACACAAATATTCATCTTCAAGATAAAATATTTTGGAGCCATCCATAATACATTCTCATAAGAGATTGGATTACATTATTAATAAATTCAAAATATAGGGAAGAATTATTCCATAATTTCTATGATTATAAATTACATTTAATATTATCAATTATAGCCTTGATCAAAACATAGACTCCATTATAAATATGATTGAATATTTAATTCATATAGAGGAAGATATGAAAAATTTCAATAAAATTTCAATTTAAAAAATAAGGTATTTAAATTGAATGGTAAATTTTTTTAATGACACCAATGATGATGTAAAATCTCATGATTATCATATTCAATATATTATGATGTTTATGGTCGAAATAATATAATATTTTAATCAATTTTTTACGGATCTGGTCGAAGAGGTAATGATTGAAGAAGAATTCAAAGACAAGACATATGAATTGACTAAAAAAGGTGATGTACTCAATGTAAAATTTCAATATTTGATGTCTTAAATGTCTAGAGTATGATTTATTCATGATTATTTTGTTTTTATCAATGACCAAACAATGAAACTATTCAAAATTTTATCCATATGATAGAATAAAATTGGGGTCTAAACAATTCAGTAAAGTATGAATGCAAGGAATTCATCAAGATGATGTATTTTGTAAAAAATTATATAATGAGATACTATTTTTTTAACTCTTTTGGAAATATTTATTTTTAAAAACATATGAATTTGTTTTCATGTATTAATTTATTATCTATCCATATAAAAATGTATGATTTTTTTCAAAATACAATTCATTAAAAGTTCTAATTTATTATTGAAATATTACTAGTTAATGCATCATCTGATTTTCATAACAGTTAATATTTGGTATCATTTTTAAAAAATCATACTTAATATTCATCCCTTTATTAATATAAAAAATTACTGAATTTTATAATTATATATTCCTAATAGTATGGGTGATATTATACACATGGATAGGATTTTTGTCTTATGGGGTGATAATACACTAAATGGATTTTATTATATTCATCATTCTATACATCATATCTAGTAGACAGATACATTCTAGGGGAGTTATAAATCAAATGTATTATTTTATAATATTATGTTGGTTAACGTCAATGAATATAAGTTTTAAAAGTATTATTATATTTATGTTTTGGGGGTTGTTATTTCCAAAAATGGGATGATTGTTGGGTACTATTTTTTATATCTCAAATTGTAATTCCTATATATTTTTAAAATCATAAATATATCCTTTATACTATAGAATATATTTATTTCTTATGTTTTTAGAATCTTTTTTCAAAAAAAGCAGAAATTTTCAAAACTTATAATTAGTTATAATGATTTTATGTATATAAACTGACATTATTCAATTAAATAATCATAATATATATGGATTAGATAAACATCATATTCAACTTTATCATATCATATATAAGAGTTTATTTCATTCCTTTCGTACTCAAAAAGTATTTATATTTAGACTGATAGTTAAACTGATGAACATAATAATAATTCATATTAATATCTTCAAAATGATATTTATAATAAATTATATCAAACTAAATTAGTTTAAATAATTAATATGTAACTCATATTAATAATTTAAGAAATTTTTTGAATACATGATGGGGACAATCAATATTATATTTGAAAAAATGTTTTAAAAGAACTGTTAGAGTTCATGGTGTCCATGATTTTGCGACAAACTAAAAAAATATGTTTTGTGGGGGAAATATTAATGTTGGAGAGGATGACTAAAAATACCTATTCATTGGATGAGTTTGAAGATGAGGATTATATTTTGACAAAAAAAACTCTAAAATCTATAAAGCCTGAACATTATGTTCTTAGTCTTTTTTTCATAGAGAATATTACTCTCAAATAAACAATGGACAGTTCCATATTTGATAATAGTTTTTTTAATATTTTCTATGTAATATATGTGATTATGATTAAGGTTTATAATGGATAGTAAGTTTTAAAATCCAATCATATTATTGATGGAAGGATTATAGTGATAACATGATATAGATTATCCATTAGATTAAGGGATATTGATCATATAAAGATATAGATTCCAATTTTTTTTAAACTGATTCCCTTATTGATGAAATATAGGATTTCATGTTTATATAAAATAAGGGAAACCTTTAAAAAAATTCATTCTACCATACTATTTTTAATGAAATTTATTTATTATATTAAATATATATATTTCATTCAAATTTTTTATCTATCGATTTACTAGTTTAATTCACATATATTAATTCCACATATATTTTATATTCTATTTATATCATTGTAACCCCGAATAGGATAATGAAAATATATTTTATTAATCGACTATACTATGAATCTTACACAAACTGATATAACCATATCTATAACCAATATGACATTTTTACTCTGATTTAATCTTATAAATAATGATTATGATATTACTACACTCATATATCGAAATTGTTGTCAAATACGATTCTTTGAAAATCGATCTGATCAATCTATGAATCATATATTTTTATATATAGATGTTTTTTAGTTTTTATAGTATTAACCCTTTCAATATAATGTTTTTATAACGACAATTCAGAACCATATAATAGATGAGCCATCAAGAAGATATTATTAGATCGTAATATCAATATATCTCAGTATTATATCATAAATGAATTTTAAAATAAATAACATAATAAAAATTATGGAATTATTGAATTGATATCATGATTTATAATGGAATCCGTGAAATTTTATCTCTATTATAGGAGGGTAAGAAATTAATTCATTATATAATGACTCATATTAATTTGAGAACATGTGAAATTTTATTTTTTTAACATTATATAAAGTTTATCTCTATTATATCTGTATTGATAAATATAAAAAATGAATAAGGATTAATAAAAAAATTTAAAATATTTAAATGTACATGGCTATCACATGTCGATTCAATATTTTATTACAATGAAACAAAATAAATATTGATCTGATTTTTTTAACAATTAATAACAATGAGTTTTTTTGAAATCAATATATAGTAATATTAATAAAAATTTGATGTTTCCTATTTTGGTATAATTATTTATTTTTAGATTATTGTAATTGATGATATTTTTACTCCACAATTCATTAATATTATGGTTAAATTAATTATGAAATTGAAAAGATAGATCTAAATTCATTTTCTCGAGTATTTAAATTAAATGTACAACATAAAAAGGTATGTGAAATTAATTATAAGAAATATAAAATTTCAAATATGAGTGAATGGTTTTATTTTAGAGTGGGATATATTAATGAATATGATATATGATTTATAGTCACTACATATATAATGTGGATATAATTTTATTCAATTATATGATCATGACAGGAACATTAATGGTATATGAATTTATATAATATATGATATTACAATACCTATCCAAAATTACAATTAAACTCATAAGTATATTCATTGGAATATAAATTTTATAAGGTTATAAAGTCTAATTTCAAATATAAATATTTTCATGTATAATAGTTAATTTTTATAATAAATATAAAAATAGTTAATACAAAATTAAAAAATTTCCGTAGAAAATTATTATGATTATCCAAATGACCAAGTGTGAAATTATTTTATTATAATGGATACAATATTAGTTATTATTTATTCTATACAATGGTACAAGATGAATGTTACACAAAATAAATTAGTAGAGTCATTGTTATGGGTAATGTTAGCTATGTATCTATTATAAAGTATATAATTCTTATTTATTTAAATGTTTCACAATTTGGTATCCTTGGAAACATATGAGAGTTCTGTTATACAAAAATCAATCTGTTAATTTTTCAATGCATATGGGTATTGTAGAGTAATTCAATAAAAGTTGATTAATTAAGAAAATTAATAGAAATTTTTATTAAAGAATGATCCAAATATGGCATATTCAAAATGGAATCAAATGAAGTATAATAATTTTATATACCTGATCTATTAAAAAATAATTTTCATTTTGGATATAAAACCAAATATTGAACTGAATTTTATATTTGTTATGAATGATATTTCCCTTAGGATGTAAAAAACCATTCATGTTGACCCAATTGATATGATGTTTTTTCTGTAATAAGTGAATACCGATAGTTAATATAGATAATTGTTAGAGGGTGAAAATTTAGTATACACTAAATAAAGATGTTTGAATAATGTTATCCTGATTTCATTGGGATTTTTTAAATATAACATTTTTCTCTCTATATGATCATGTTTAACTAAATTTTGACATAATAATATTTATTCATTAAAAAGAATTTGGAGAAAAAATATTCCCCTGCTAATGATGCTACTCAACAAAATATGAAGCGTTGTATTGATCACATAGTTGAAAATAATTTATACCTGGTCAAATAGAATAAAAACATGGGTGTAATCAAATAATAGTCTCATAAAAATTAATTAATACAAGATATAGTGGTCACAATTTTTTTATTTCATAGAATGATAATTAAGGAAAAAGATGACCACGATAGTGTATACTAGGTTTAGGAATAAAATTATCATTATAACTGATATGGATACATGTTATAATTCCATTATAATTGTATAATTTGATATTCCACAATAAATTTTACTAACAATGGATCACACAAAAAAAATTCATTTTTATATATTCAAGAAATGCATACTAATTTTTGAAAATAAATTAATTATTTAATGTTATGGGATGGATTTCGTACTCATAGATGTTGGAATAGATAATTGAGCTTCCATAATAACCTTATCAATGAAATAAATGAGTTACATTTATGAAACATCATTCCCTACCCACAAGTGATATATTCTTCATATCCTATGAAAGATGATATTATATCATTAAAAAGGGTGGATGAGGGATTCCATAAAAACATAATTTTTTTCCACTAAATTTACAAATCATTCTAGTTATCATTTGTTAATTTTTAATTTCATAAAATGATATTAGTGAATAAGATACATATAATACATCTCCTATAATACCCTCAATTTAGATAGTATATTTTTCACATTATTAACCATTATAGATATTATATTTATTTTTTAATATATGAATATATATTATATATATTATTTTGAGAATTAGGTGATTAAATGTCCAGAATTTGAATTTTTATTACATAGTTGGAAAAAATATGTGATGTTTTCTCTAGGGTTTATGATTATGGGAAATTTTATTTTGAAAGAGTGGTTTATAGAATATATACAAGTGTTCAATGACCATCAACATGGTCCTAATGAAAACTGTTGAAAACTCTACATTTTTTTGCTTTTTTTATCAATATGGTTTTTCATGTCCAATTATATTTTTTACAGGACCATACATGGTGACCAATAATATTTTATTTTCCTTACCAACAAGGATTGTAAAAGTGGATCCATGGTCCAAGAAAGCACGTGTAAACCCATGAGGTCATCTGTAATCCATATTGATTCTAAATTACTTGAAAAATAGTCCTCTAAAATTTAATATTCATCCTCCCAAACCTATTTAATTATACATTCAGAATTTCATAGTTATTTTAAAGAACACTAGTCATCTCTTTGAAAATTCATGAGTGTATATCAATGAATTGATAGAGGGTATCTCGTACGATATATGTCTATATTTCCCATTTTTTCATATTTCATTCAATATCACGGATCAATATGTTGATACATTGGGTAATTATATCTATGGTTACATATCATGTTATACCATTAACCATTTGAGGAATTGGAGGATTCAATACATTAGTGTGATATTTGTGTTTTGATTCTATAGATTTTTTGAATAGGACATCAAGGTAAGTGGATTCAATATTTTTGTAAGAGATTAGATAATATTTTGTGATTTGATAATGAATTGTGATTAAACATTTATTGAAATATTAATTATTATTATTATTTTTATAAAAATGATAATTAGTGAGGTTTTTTTTGAGAAAATATGGTTTCAATATCTCTAAATATTTAAAACAATATGAATATTTTATGGAAATAGTTTAATATTATGAATAATTGATGTTAAATTTTTATAATTTATTACAATTTTTATTCTGAATAATATTTTATGTTAAATATATTTATTGTAAAATTCTATTGGATGGGGTTAATTTTCAAAGGTGATTTTAATGGATTTAATATTAATGGAATCATGGTGTGGTTGTGTGTGAAAAAATTAATTATTGGTATGGGTTTATTTATAACCTATAATATATATTTATGTTAAAGTGGATAAATATTAAAATATTGTTAAGGAGGGATGTAATAGTGAATATCAAGGCTCAAATGTGAAGCCTCATTATGGTATGGGGTTTAGATGATTGAAGATATGTTAATGGATACGATAAGAGACATTTTTTTTGTATAATTCTTGGTTATTCCCTAACATAAGAGATATTGGTTATATTTAATGTTCGCATAATATTTGAGTTAATTGATAGGATTTCGTCAATTATTTTGAAAATAATAAATATATTTGATTTTTATGTAAAATATGTGGAAATAAATAGTATATATGTTTGTGGAGAAAACAAGGTTTATATATTATTTAAAAATCAATGATTCTAATTTGTTTTTTTTGAAAATTTAAATTCATAAATGAATTAACAGTTTTTGGAATTATTAAATAGGTTGTATGAAATATATGTATAAATAATTTTTTAAAATAATTATATTTTTATTTATCATATATTCATTGATATAATGTATTGGATATAAATGATACATAGCATAATATTAGAATCATTGAGTAAACCCTTCCGAGTTTATACACACTCTAACTTTTATGGAAATATAGATATTATAATTTACTATTTATCAATGTGGTAGTAATCTATATTTTTCATTTTTAATCTATATATTCATGGTGGAGATATATAAGAGGAGTTGGTTGACAAGATTTCATGTTTATATTATTTTGGATACTATTTCCCTTTTAATTATTTTTTTGATATACATTAAAAAAATATTCCTATGTTGAAAATATCGCTCAAAGTGGTTTTTGTTTAAATATATTTTTTATTCACATGAATTGTACTAATTTTTTTATTTTATGGTAATTCACTATCAAAATTATATATATTATCCCTTATATAATTTAATAATCTCATAGTGGTCAATCGGAATTTTGGAATACATGTTTCATACTATATTTGGTCTCAGTATCCTTGATCCCAAAATGAGGTTTTACCAAATGGAATCTAAGCATTGTTTATTTTAAGAATTAGTATTTTTTGTAATAGAACAATAGTGGACTGTTGGAATAGGGAATATACCCATAAAATAATATATCAAAATTTTTATGGTGAAATATAAATTATATGGAATAAATGGAAGAATGAGAAGTTAGTGAAAACCTTGTAGGGTTTTTATTTGTAGAATGTTAACTAAAAATTTGTTTGAAACATGGAATATTTCATGCATTGTGGCATAGATGGTATGGGTCTCATCACATGGTTATGTAATTATATAAAAACATTTCATATATGAAAATGGATTTTCAATTTCATAATAATTTTTTCAAACCTTTTTTTGAAATTAATTGTGAAAACATGATTGTATTCTTTTAAATAGTGAAATTTTGAATTTGAAAATGCAAGTTAATAGGAAGATTCTTAGATATCGTACGGAATAGGAATTATTTATTTATTAGTAATGATATAGTATTTTTAATTCAATAATATTTTGTTTGATAAAGAATCATGTTACCTAGAAGTGTTCCATATGGATGTGTGTGTGGAATGGTGGTGATTGTTTCAGTAGAACCTTATATATTAAAATATCATATTATATATATATATATGTGTGTGTGTGTGTGACTAATTAGGATGTTAATTATGATAATTTGTGAATGGTAGATCAATCCATAGAGTTATAAAAGAAATATCCACCATCCTTAAGTGGTGGTACTCGGTAGATTTTGGTTTTTATTTATTATAATAAGTCATTATGTTAGGGTAACGACTGATCTATGATATAAGGAAGGATCTAAAAATTTACTAGAATAAATTTCATAAAATTTTAAGTTAAAAATATTATGATGAAGGTGAAAATTTATATATAACTAGAGAGTAATATTTTTATATTGAATAAGTTGGTTATGGAACATGAATAAAAATTTTCTAATACTGAAATAATTATATATTAATTTGGCAAAACAAATGAATGACTTCATGGAGTGGATTTGGGATGAAATGTAATATAGGAGCTCCCAGCTATACAACTCAATTTAGTGCCACATAAATATCGTCCATTACCATTCTTGATGGATTTTTTTGTGTGGGTAAATGTATTACTCGGACACATATTGGTGGGAAATGATTTTGATTTTCCAGGGTGACTAGGGAATGATATTCCCTTCGCACAGGCTAGCATGTACCATCATTTTATCTTTTCCATTGTAATCCAAAAAATTGTAGGAAGTCATATATATAATCTCCATCAATTCAAGACCAGACATACTGGCCTTTAATGTATCATATTCTGGGCACTTCTCAACGAAGGATTATCATGGGGTTTTGAATGGGGATCACGAGTACAATGCGTAGGGGATGTTGTGTGAAATAACATCTTACCCACTAAAATCTTCTTTCTATTATGGAAGATACAAAATCATGGCCTTCATACTGAAGAGAGTGTGATATGGAGGGGTGTTTCTCTTGTCTTCATATGCAAATATTTATGTCAACCAAGATAAGAGTCCTTTGACCACAACATTTTTGAAGGGGAATGGGAGTCTGCTTTGTGGATTTGGATGGGAACTTATAGTGGTCATTTTGAACAATAGGTTCCAAGTAGTAATTTTATTTACGATTGGTTTCACAATTTTCATGATTAAATCCATTATTTCAATGTTCAGTTAGTTTTTTTGGCATTTAGATGCTTTTGCATCTAGAATGAATGAAACATGGTTCGCCATGGGATTTTTTGAGTTCATCGATGGAATTATTAGTCCATTCCCACCTTCTGAATGTTGATCTAGACTAAATTATTCAACATTGGGAGTCCTCTCTTCCCTCCGATGTTTCATGGATGTCATGGATTCTCCTAACTCAGTTCACAGGTCACCCTCGTAAGGAATCTATGTATGATTGATTCCTCTGGTTGGTGGTCTCAAGTTGAATATTAATGGGTCATGGGTTAGAGGTATCTTGATTGTGTGATGAGTTGTTCATAACTGGGAAATATATGTCCATTTTTTCTTCCGTGCTTCTTTTGGTATGGGGGAGTCTCTCCTGTCAAATGATTCATCCATTCATATTGGGTAAGAATTAATTATCTCTCATGGGATCTCACTATAGGCAGTGCAAATGGATTAATCTATTCTACATAGATATATTACTATGAATATTTCAATTCCTTGGGGTATCACTTATTTAGTTCATATATACTTGAGCTTTATCTCTAATCAAATTGTTATTACTCATACGTAGTAATAAGGGAATATGGTTGTGGACTTCCTATCCTCATGGGACACCCTTGATAACAATTTTATCATCTTTAATACAATATGGTCACTTCCCAAGAGTGTTTTAATCTTGTGATAGTGGGTTCTATTGGACTACATTATTTTAGGCCCCCGTAATTATATTCAGGAATTTCTCCACCCTTTTTTCAATAAATTTTTTTAATGTTTGATGGTATGGTGATTGATTTTTATTTCCTTCATGGTATATACAATAATAATTAAATACCAATAAGATTATGTATGTAATGTTCCATTTGATGTTGGTGGGAACACATTGTCTTGATTCATAAGTAATTTTTTCAATCAATTGATTCTTATATGCTGAATTGGGAAACAAAAAAGTAATTTTTTGGAATCCTAATCACAAATCTTTCTACTGTATAATAATTTTATCATTAAATTGATTTTTTAAACTATTAAATTGGTGGAACAGTTATGACCCATCAATCTATTTTGAGGGATTGAAAATTTAAAATTGATTCATCAAAGTTGTTATGGCCCGACCCATCAGGGACAATCATGAAGGTTGAAGATCAGGCCAGCACAACCCCAAACCCAACATAATAGGTTTTTTTCTTGCGAAAAGCGGCATGAATGAATAACCAAAATCGTTGTTTTTTCATAAATTAGACGAACAGTGATATCCACCTATCTATGTGAATAATTGAATATTAATAATAAAAAATGAGTGTAACATATATAATAAAACCATGAATGTAATAATATATAGAGAGTAAAAAAAATTTATGTTTGTGTAATATAAAATAAATAGAGGGATATAAATAACCAGACATGGATGATGACCCAAACTATTATAAAATACAATGAATGAATATTGATAGATCCCTACTTATGATTTTAATGACCTGACTAACACATTCAGTCAAATGGACACATTTATCCCTAGGATTATCCAAAAGGTATAGTGGACCAATATTTCATCATAAAAAGACACAAAATGTACAAAAAATCACGTTTAGGGATGATTATATTCATACATATCAGACATCATTACAAACAGAAGTTGGAGATATAGAAGAAATGATAGAAATAGTTAGGTCAACCAAAATAAAGATAGAAACAAAACCCAAATACCTATTTATATTATCATATAATAATCCCATAATATTGGAAAATATAATATCCATCTCATATCCCACTCAATGATTATTTGCCTTATTATAGTATGAATGGTACATAATTGATTCTGATCATCTTCCATATAAATATGATGAAGTACTGAGGAGAACCCACACCTCGCCATAACTCCATAGCCTAAGGGACCATAGTCTCCAAAAGATAGAAGACACACAATATGGTACAAAAGGGTTCTTCGATTAATTAGATAATTTACCCACTCCAATGTATTATAGTATCATATTTATACCTAGAATAAAATGTTTAGAGGACCCACAACCATGTAGTTTAGTACCTTTTCCCTGAATAAAGAACATTCACCCAAGAATGATTGGTGGTTACATCATCTTATAATATGTACAAGTTAGAGGACCCACTCTTAGTGTGGTAATGAGTACCATCTATATATCTGGAATATTATATATAGGGGACTCACACCCATGCTGAGAAGTATCATCTCTGTGAATAGTGTACCATACCCTATTACAATAGTTGTAGAGACCCAATATTTTCCTTGTGAGACTTTTATATATTTATAGATGTATTTTTAGATCCAAGAACTGTGACGGCATGTGATTCCATGATCTGGATTTCCCAATATAAATTTTATAATAATATTAAATATAGTTTATACATTGATCACAAAATAGAATTGATATCTCTCAAACAGAAGATCAGATCATAAATTTGATGGCATGACTGAGCTCGGAGAATGGAGTTTATGATATGGGGGTCATATCTTACATCGACATAGGCCTTATATAGAAAATTACATGTAGGAAGTAACTGTATGTAAAAAAATTGAAATAATTATTTTATATGAGACGTTGATTCGAATAAATATAAAAAGGAATCCAAATAGAAATATGAGACCATAGTTGAGTATGTAGCGTGGTGTTTACAATACGTGCGACCTCAGGTGGGATGGTGTGGTAGTTTTTGTTTTCATGACCGTCGGTAGAATCTTATTAATAGGTTTTATGGAAATGAAAAAAGGTTGGGATCATTTCCTACCATATCTGGTGAGAGATCCTATAGACATTCATATGGAGAATATTTTTCTGATTCTTTATGGATCATGATGGCACTCCAGAACTGAGATGATCAGAGTGTGGAGATCACAATGGTAGTTGGATGGAATCTTCAACAATGAAGAAGGATCTGAAATGAGGTATGACTTTTATTTTTGATTTTCAATCCCTAATAGAAAATAATGAAATTATATACTAGTTTGGCTACCGATTCATAAAGTTTGAACATCAACGACGACAGATGAACTATCATTGATACAGATAAATTGATCATTCTTCATTTTACTTTCTCTTTATTCATCTTTTTTATTAATAATATTTTGGAAATACTAATACGACATTGAACCATCTATAGAAGAAATTATCTATGATTTTAGGGAGCCAATGAATGTAGATCAATGATGGTTTTGAGTTTCGGGTGTCAGTGGAGGTGCATCGCAGAGAAAAAGTTACACAAAATTATCATATTGTGTATTTTATGAAAGATCATTAGGTGAATCAAATGACTCTGATGATTGTTTCCTAGGAATCACATTTCACATATAATAAATTTTTTTGGGAAACATGAGGTGCCCTAGTTGACTATGAAAGGGACCATCAGTGACCGATGGGGGCCAGTTGTGGCACCTGCAGTGGATGAAGGTTCAGGTGGGGTGGTCAGTCATAGCTAGGACGATCGAGAGGCATTTATGCCGAGGGCCAGGGAGGTGTGCATGGTGGCGCAGCTAGGTCGTAGGTGGCGGTGGTTGGCCAGGTAGGACATTATGCCTGATAAGTTTCAAATTGATATAACTCATAAATCATGCATCCTTTTGATTGGCCATCTTCTTTGATGATACCCTATATTCCAGATGGAAAATTTAAGTCAATTTATTGAATATTATTTTTAATGATCATGGATATGTATCACGATGTTCCCATATAATAATAATATATTATTTTTATAAAAAATATGATCCTCTATAATTTATCAATGTGACATCTAATCGATGAACCATCTGAGGTGCCAGGAGCCTGAAATTGAGGTGAATGTTTTAAGAAATGTTTAGGGTACTTAAACAAAAATTGATGTGTCGGCCACATGAGAGTTGGTTTGGGAATATAAGGGGAAATTATACTTTTTCACCAGGTGATCGTTTTGGATGAATAAATAGCATATTCTCGGTTTTTTTCAAGAGGATTTCAACGACGTGATCTGTTGGATGTGTTTTATGGTCGAGTAGCGGGACCCATGAAGCGACATTCATGTTCAATGAAGAGAGATGCAACATCTTAACTAAGAGTCCATTTTGGGAGAATGAATAGTCTATCTTTTGCGCTTTTACACAAGGATCATAAAAGGGTTATATATTTCGATATCTGGGTCCATCTGAGGTGGCAAGTCTCTAAAGGTATTTTTTCCCCTTCGAAACAATGATGAGCATCATGTTTTGGTTATCCCTTTGTCAATATATTCTATATATTTGGTGTATAATGTAATTCCTAGGTGTATTTTTTCATAGTTTGTTACCCAATTATGGATAGTTACATGACCTAGTGATCGGGTGGTGTCACATGCCATGTGGACCCCATGTGTTCCATGTCCCACATTTCAAATATTTAATATATCATTTATCATTCTTCTTAACTCAGAATATGGACCAAAATTAGTGTATCCTTAGTGTTTATCTATGTTGAATGTGATGATTATATCCATAATATATTTAGAGATCTGATGGGAGAATTTTGTAGCACTAGCCTATTTGAGGTTATGCTTGATGTTTTGGGGTGGTAGGTCTAGAAAAGGCGACACTTGATGATAGTTGATTTCATGTGATAACAATAAAGTGGAACCCCCCAACCAAGATGGGCATGAATACTTGACCTATTTAGAGTGTAACCCTACAACTGGGATGTGCATGGTTCCATGACATATTCTGAGTGGAACCCTACAGTCGGACTTGGCATGGGTCCCCGATGATATTATAGTGGAACCCTCATGTCATTCTAGGAATGGGTCCTAGACCTATTCTAAATAGAATCCTCCATTAGGGATAGGTATGGGTCCTGAATGACACTAGAGTGTAATCCTCTAACTGGGATAGGCATGGGTGCTTGACCTATTCTATGTGGATCCCTCTAGCCGAGCTGGTAATGGGTCCTCGGACTTGAGGAAGAAACACATTACTATGAGGATCAATGAATATATATGTTTTTACGTACCATTGGACTCAGTTCAATGAGTGAAATTTTCCCATCAAGACGCATCCTTGTGAAATTATATAAAACAATGTGAGAGAGATAAAGAGGCCGGATGTGGATAGAATCATGGTGTGGCAACTTAGTCCCTTTGACATGCATGTTTAGGGAAGACACGAGGGATGATGTCATCATTAGTGGGTACCTACTATACAATTTGTGACACATTTTTTGGAATGAGTTGTGAGATGGGGATATCATTACTCTCTCATTTTCAATCCATTTATATATATATATATATATATATATATATATATCATATTTTAGTATCGACTTCTTGGGGTTTGGTTACTCTCCTTCCAAGAGAGGTGAAGACAGGTGTGGTATGTCACACACATTAGGTGTCCAAATTGTCGGTGTTGGACATGTATACACTCTTTCTATGTGTAGTGATGACTCCATGAGATGTTAATCTTCTCACTATCATGATATCCTTATGTAGTTAGGAGTTTTCATTCAATATATAATCAGGTTGATCTATACTCTTTACTATAACTTGTTCTATCTAATTCTTTCCTCTTTGGTTGTATCTATTACTACTCCCCCTTCACCTTTTCAGGGAGGCCTATAGTTTATGTTTATACTCATCCATACATGGGATTTCCCGAACATATCATTATTTTAAATGATGAAAAATAGGATGATAATCACATTAGTGGAGCTACAATATATGAGGTTCTTGGACCTCGTATGGTGGACATAACATGAGTTCATGGAGAGGGTCTCTCTTAAATTTCTTTACATTTCTATTGGGAAAATTTTCTAGTTGGGCGTAGTTTTCCCCTATTTGTCCTTTCAATTTACTTTACAACACATGTGCCTATTTTGGGTAGAGGTTGATGCGTCATTATAGATTAAATATAGTAGTGTTGTATCTTTTCATCCATTAAATTTAAACATTTTAATTGATTTTTTCATGTGTATGTGTGTGTAGGATCTTATCCAATGTCCTCATTGTGTTTGGTGTTCCTCCGACGCTTGTCACCAACCCTGGCCTATGGAGGCGGGGTTGGGGAAGATGCTTCTTGAGCCCTAGGAATGTTCTGGTCATCAAAGAGATGCATCATAAGAGGTTAGAACCATGGGATGTAGTGAAAATAATTCCCTAAAAATGAATTGGTTGGATTTTTGGAATTTGTTTTAATGTGTATTTTGAGTGGCTCTCAGTCCTGAGAGTCTAGTAATGGTGCAACAGTTGACGTAGCCATTAACCAGGATCCCAATTACCCGCTTGTCGACTTATTTTCTGAAGGCAATTAGTGAAGTGTTATTTGGTACATGAATCATTTAGGATTGAGTCCTGGAAAATCCTTCAAGATATATCTCTCTATTCTGGTTGATATATATATATATATATTAACATTTGATTTTTGTACTTCGTAATATGATTCAAGATGCCTCCATGATGATTGTCATCCATGATGACCTTGATAGTTTATAATGATGATCTCGTGAGCCATTAGTCCCCCGTTTGAGGATCCATCATATGATCAACCTTGCTCTAAGTCGGCAGGTAAAAGGACTTACACCTAATTAGAAGTATTTTCTTCTTATAGAGTAGGATAAGGATGTGAAAAGCTGTGATATCTTGAATCATAGGCCATTCTGGTTCTGCGATGAGCCATATCCTCAGGCAGTACAGGATTGGAAAGAGTTGTTGGTCCACCTCATCAGGCTTCTTCATACCCTAATATATTAGATGATGGTGTTAGATTTTGGTATTTTCCACATAGCATTGAGGCATTGGTAGAGTCCGATTATAGAGATGTGTGGTGACCCAATACTCTCATGTGGTGACATCCAGTAGTTTTTCCATAAGAATTAATACCCCTCATGCTTATTCTTTATCTAGATTCAAGAGCGTCTCAACCACTATAAGGAAAGGATAGAAATTCCTATGCACAGAACATGGATTAAAGTCCTTACACACTATTATCTCAAAATGATACACAACACCTACATCCAAGTGTGGAAGATTGAGAAGGGACTTCGTAGAGAGACTCACTACAACATAGTACCATTTTTCATCCCAAACTACAATGAGGTGATGGAGAAGGCACTAGTGATTGATAGATTTATGTCAGAGTGGCATAAGTTATCTAGTTTTGAAAGTGAGATTTCAAGATATGATACATTTACCGCAGTTAGAAGACTTCTTTTGGAAGGTCCCCGATGAAGTAGACCTCTCCATTATCAGTCTCAGGAACATGGTCAGTGACACTGTATAGAACTAGGGTAACCTAGGGAGAATAGTGTTATTCTTTTTATGGGTGATGTCACATGGCATGAGACTACCGGATCATATGTGTTTAGCAATATAGGCAGGTGCTAGATGGACTTCCACGGTAGAGAGTTCATAATGATCAGGAATCTCCCCATTGAGTACATGTTGATTCCTAGGGTGGAGGTTCTAGATAAAGAGAATAGACTATGGTGGGTAGATGTTGATATGATATCCTTCATCCACTACTAGGTGGCTCACACGAGGCTCATAGAGATGGGAGTTGTGGGTAAAAGAAACTACATGCATCAGATATTTACAATCCTACAAAGCATGGTATGAAATGAGGTTTTATCTGTGTCATTTATAAATTTTTGTAGTTAAAATTGTTTTCCACTGTCCGAGGTACTCTATTCTATCTAATTCATTCTTGAGGTTTTAACCTAATGAAACGGGGCATCGGTGTAACCTTGTTTCGGTATTGTTCTATGTATATTTGAATGCATGAAGAAGAGGATTCCTTCCCACTAGGAGAAATGATTTTATGATGCATGAAGACTATTAGGGTACTTTAGTACCACCCAAAGATGATAGAATCTTGTTTTAGTGGATCAGTCCCCTAGACTTGTGTGTTCCTGGAGGTGTTGTGTGATGATGTGTCCGAAATTATCCTATCATTGCAAATATATTTTTTCCTCTTGACCTCCTTTTTCATGGGACACTACTAGTGGGTGAGGATATGTGTCTAGTTTCGGGTTAATGTCAACCAAAAGAGGTGAATACATGTGGGATATTGCATGTTATTTTTGTGACTCACATTTGTGTTTGGAAGAGTTCATTGACCTTTGTTGTCCCCTGGTACCTTTTCATGATTGGCATAATCCATGATATGATTGTTATCTACTACATGTTGGGGTGATGGAGACCCCACAAAATGAACTACATGATTCACTACCTACTGTTGGGAGTAGTAATAGTCTCCCTGAGTATATGGAGACTCTACAATCTGGGAGGACAGATAGTGTATTTGATAGAACACTAGAGTGTTATGTACATCTTCACTCTGGGAGACCTAAACATGTGACAACAATGCTAGTTGGAATTCTTCTTAGACTATAACTTCAAGATGATCTAAACTCATGGAAATCAAAAAAATGATGTATATTCCCTTAACAATATGTCCTAGGATTTCATAGGTCAAGATGTTTCAAAGAATGTATCTTCTCTACATTTGAATATGGTGATGCGGGAGTGTGTAGTTTTTATTATGTCGATGGTGTTAACCCCTTCGCTTCTAAAGTGTGTGAGGGATTTGAAGTAGTAAAAACTGACATTAAAATATTTACTGATCATATATGTATACTAAACACACCATATTGATATACTAAATGAGAGAATCATGAGATCTAGATCTAGGGAAAAATGTTGTTCTGGTTGCCATACAGGAGGAGGTTATGTGGGAGTTCCACACTTCTTCCGTAGTTTTATTTCCTATTGTGGGGATGATGAAGACATCCGTATTTGTTTGGGGGTACAAAATGAGAATTAGAATATAAGAGTATATGTGAGGATTCCTAATCTATAAATGGGAGAAGTTTAATCACTAATTTCTATCATGTTTTTTGTAGCCTCTTGAGATCCCAAATTGCAAATGGGACAACATTTCCACAAACGTTATCATAATGCTTCTCTACACAAAAAGGGACATGAATCTATCAGGGTGATCATGGACTAACTCATGATATAGTCTCAATTCCTTACTATCATGGTGTAGTGATTCATATAGTATGTGGGGAAGTTGTACACACTATATATTTTCCACCTTCACAGGGTACCCTCGTCATTTTCCTTCGGTTGTGACACATAATTTATGTCATTTTTAGGGAGCGGCATGTAGGAGGAGATCAGGACTGAGTGGGGAATGTGTATAAAATTTCATCCCCAAACCAAATGGAAGGTATATAATAATATTTAGGTGCAAGAGAATATGATGAGGGTGTGCATAGTGGTTTTCATATATAATTTAAAGATATCCCTATGGTTGTTCGTGTAATTCATGATCATGTAGAGGGTTGGAGAGGTTTCCTACTACATTTCCCTACAAACACAACCAAAGGGAGTGCAAGATGTTTTCTAGGTGTTGCAGTTGAGGAGATATATGAATGATCCTAGAAAAATCATTGACTGGAGTATTCATTATAGGGACATGAAATTCTCTTGGTTCGCATGTTGTGGAAGCACAAAAACGTGCAGGATAGATCCTAGTAGTGGGAGATCCTGGTCTGAGCTCATTATCATTAGTTGATTAAATATTTTTTATGTTAGTGGATGAAATGACTGATAGAGGGAATGATGTAGATACCAAGTTTTTTCCTTGTAAGAATTTGGAATATTAATAATTAACATCCACACGCATACTTTGATATCAAGAGATTCCATGATAAAAAGTTCCCCAAATTTTTTTTATAAAAATATAATGTATATTATGTATTATAAATTTGATGAAAATTCAATATCTCTCAAATTGAAACTGTTATCATAAATTTGTGGGCACACCGGATTCTAGAGTGTGGCGATTACATTAAAATGTACATAACACTCCTCAGCAGGAGGAATCTGTAGAGAACACCCTAGAGGATGTTACATTCAATAAAATTATAAAATATACCTATTTTTTACCAAAAATTAATTTGGATAACATACAAATTGGGACTAGGTTTGGAAGTATGTGACCGCTATTGAGTTTGTTGTGTGACATAACAATAGGTGTGACCTCATTTGAGAGAGAATGAGCATTTTTGATTTTGTTACCATTGGAATTATCCTCTAAATAAGTTTTTAATAAAATGATAATAGGTTTGGATCATTTCCTCCAATGTCCAATGTGAGATCCTTATATCATTCAGATGGAGAACCGATGTCAGATTCTTGATGGATCACGCTGGTATTGCATATTCGGGAAAATCAGAGTGTTATGATTATAATAGTTTTTGGTTGTTGCATTCAACAACAATGAATGGATTTGAATTGAGGGATGACTTTTCATTTTTGATATTATATCCCCAATTGAAATTCACAATGTTCTATAATTTTTTCTCTATCGATTCTATTTTTTTGAAAATCAATGATGGAGGCCGAACTAACAAGACCATGACCGATCCATTTTTCATCATGGAGATTACTGATATATAAAAACTGCGATTCATCATTTTTGGATAAATGAAAATTTATCATTCGGGCGCTAGAGGAGGCATGACGGTGTGGGGAACTAATGCCTACATTTAATTACGTAAAAAACATCACAGATCATTGAGTGAAGCATGTGTTTGTGATGATTTTTCCAAAAGGAGACCATATTTCCTATTGAAACACTATTTGGGAATCTAGAAGAGCCTCGATTGTCCTTCGAACAGACCATCAATGGACCGATCACCGGTGGTGGCCGCTGGTTTCGTGTGGTGGTGCCCATTGTGGTCATGGGTTTCAGAGTTGCGGTCATGTACCAATAACCAAGGAAATCCCTATGTGTGAAGGTGAATTATTTCTAGAGATTGGCCATCCAGAATCATTATATCAGGGTAGATTCAACATATTTGGAATTAGTTAGTGTTGAATCTGATGTTGTTTGACTAGATTCGTAGCATGGATGTTGATCATGAAAATATTGACAATTTGGAGAAATGCAACATACATGTCCTATATATGATTAAAAACACGACATGTAGTATCCCCCAACATTGGTTCTAGGGTTCTATAAATCATATGGAATACACTTCATGATGTAACCCATATATGTCTTTTACCCATTTCCCAGTTTCCTAGCCAGTGTGGCTAACCACAGGGTCACAATGTCAAGGTACACAGACAATGGGTTTGTGACATGGAAAAGGAGAGCAAACATATCCGTTATTCTGAATAGCTGGGATAGGCTCTTAGTCCTCTTACATGTAAAATTTTGAATCCTTGAAAGGAACTCGTGTTCTCACCAGATACATGTCTATTATGTGGTGTACTGCAAAAAATCATGGATGTCCTGTTACACATTGTGTACCCCATTGACTCCTTCACGAGAATGTTGAATGATCGTATCCCCTTAGATTTAGTTTTATTTTATCTCATAAGCAGCCTATCATGGGCTTATTTATACAAAGAATGAGATAGTTAACTTATAATTGTTATTGGATATAGAATGTAATATTTCATGGTTTGGCCCATTCAGAGTTGATACCTGACAATGGCAGTGATCATGAAGTTTCATCAGTGATTTCCAGGCATAACCATCCTTCAAGGATTGGAAGTGAATTTCCCAAATGATAATATAAAGGAACACCCTCCACAATGAATAGGTAGTGGAGTTGCCCAATGATAGTTTTAGTTTTATCATCTAGTGGTGTAGGATGGAGTTCCTCGGTATCAGTGCGAGATATACCCTCTAATGGGGCTGAGCACTGTAGTTGAAATATCCCAAATAATTATAGAATATGAACTATTGATATTTGTTAATATTTAGTAATCAGATAATAATTTTACTTTAAAATGATTATTATGTATGATAGCATACCCAACACACAACAATGGGTTTATAGTCCCGAGTTTTTAAAATAGAGTATTACGTTCGATGGCCTATGAAATACATGACACAAAACCTAAAAAACAATGATTATTTTAATATGACCTATTTAACCTTACATTATATTTTAATATATAATTATTATTATTTACTTAATTAAATACATTTGTCTTAAATATATTATTAAATTATTATTGATTATTCAATCAAAATTTGGTAAGGTCTTTATATTTTTTCAAAATAGGTTTTCATTAAAAATGTTTATTATTATTATTCTTTTCTAGAAAATATGTAAATTATATTTGAAAAATAAAATAAATTTATGTTCCCATAATACCAAAATTACATTAGGATAATAAATTGTGATATGTTTCAGAGTATATATATTTTTAATGGATAGTGAAAATATACTTTTTACATAGAAATGTGACTCCTTCTGATAAATGAAATAATTATTATATTAATTTGATTTAATGGTATCATAATTATTATATAATTATATTAAATTAATTATTTGTAAATTATAATTATACTTGATTTTATTATAATTTTTCATTGTGGATTAAAAATGCATTTTTTTTGAAAACTGGTTTAAAAAACATATTGTATTCCTATTTAAATTAATTAAAATAACTGATAGTGATAAATGAACTAAATGACATATTTATATTATATATATATATATGTAAATTGACAATAATAAGAAAAATATTAGTAGTTATTCTGTTAATATGAACTCATATTTTCCTAATTTTTTTTTTCAGAAAATAATTTTTCAAAATATTTACTAATTTTATATTATATTATATTAATTTTGATAATTTTTCTTCCATATTTTTAATCATAATAATTTATAATTTATAATAATTTCAACATAATATTTGAACAATTTTAATAGTAACTATAATGAATATTAATTATTAGGATAATAAAACAGGATTAGAATCTATTAAAAATTAATTACAAGAAAATTGAGAATAAAAGTAACACTAATATTATAAATATTAAAATTTAATTTAAATATAAATTATCAATATATTTATTATTATTTTTAATTTATAATTTTTTATGTAATAATTTTCAAATAATAATATTCTGATACAATAATTCATTAACTGTATATTTTGTTAATATAAAAATTTAGTTAAGAAATTTATTTTGATGAAATTATAGATTTTAGAAGCATATAATATTATAATTTAATATTAACATTAAAATAATTTTATAAAATATAAATTATCATATAATATTTATGAAGTCAAATGTAATTTTAATTAATGTTTGAAAAATGTTTTTGTCAAAACACATCAATTTCAATAAATTACAGTGTTTATTTTAAAAACAAAAACTCAATTATATAAATTATTATTTGTATATAATTAATATTATTATTTGAATCAGTATGTCGAAATTATCCAATATTTATATTTTCATAATTTTCTGAGAAAATCAAATTTTTTGGTAAAAATTAAATACCGTATAAATGTATATTGTTTATTAAGACATTATAATGTCCCAATAGTGGTGTAATAAAATACTATAAAGTTAAATTTGGACAATATACATTTTACATTTAAAATAATAATATTTAATATTTTATTTATTAACTTTATAATGACTTACTGTAATATCCTAGACTTATAAAATATTTTAATATTTTAAAATTATTTCTAATAGTGTTTGAATCACATCCATATAATCAAGACTATTATTTTAAATTGGTTTTACCCTTTTCAGTATAAAATAATGAATATAACTGATATTTGGAAGAAACCATGGGAAAATACATAGAATGGTCTGTGTTTTTGATAAGTATAATCTGTACTCTCCAAACCCTAAATAATAATGAATTCCCTCTCATTTCCAATAGAAACCCACCCATCAACCCATTCATCTTCACTAAAAAATTTATAACTTGAAATAACTATTCCCCATACTCCATGTATTCCTGCAACGTCTCCTCTAAGCTCCCAATAATCCTCTCCCATGATTTTGGGATCACACTTACATGTATGGGATCCCCACTTTCCTTCATCATTATTTATGTCCTAGTTATCCATATTGTTATGCCATATTACATTCAATTAAAAAAGATGGAGTATGATTTTTCACATCCCCAATACTTCCTCCTAATGTTTTGATGAGGATATAACCCTTTATATATCATAAATGCATTCCATTTACTCTCATTAATGCATTCCATGTACTCTAATTATCATTCCATGTACTCTCATTATCATTCCATGTACTCTCATTCGTTCTCATTTTGTTCAATCATCTATATGTTGTCTTACCCTTTTGTTTTCGAATAAATGTGTGGGGGTATGACATAACACATCCCCCAAACATACATCCTTATTTTTTAATATTGAGATACATATTTCCTTATTATTAATCCCTACCTAGTACAACTTTTACCATGCTGAAATTTCATAAGAGTTATTCATTTTATCATTTTTTTCAAGATTCTTTATTATTTTGGACATCTATTTCCAAATTAATTGATTTGGTACATTTATCTATGTGACCACCTTACAGTTTTTTTCATGTAAATGTTATGAGATATTCATTTCTCTAACATCAAATTTTTTTATGAATCATTACGTCACACCATTATGCTGTTGAAATTGCACCACGATTTTCCATGGTGAAAATGTTCTGTATTGAAAACTATACCTATCTCTATATCAAGGGTATTCACCTTCATACACAGATATTAATTGAATGGTTCTTTCGTATATGTAGTCAACATTATTTCATTATGGAATATCATATGATGAAGAAAGATTCCAGGTTATTTGATCCACAGTGAACACATATGCATGAAATGAAATTTATTAAAGGTTGCACCCTCATATCGCCCAATGAATTGGGTAAAGAGTTGTATTAGGATACATCATGTGAATTGAGGGTATAATCATTATAATTAAAGTGAAATTATGATATAATCATGCTAATTCATGTTTAATTAGGGTTTACTCATGATCAATGTTCAATGAAAATTAACATTTGATAATATCATGTTAAATGTGTTGGAACTAGGGTTGTTCATTGCTAATAATGCAGTTTGGAATATATTTATTGTCAATATGGACATATATGTCTCGGGAGGTTTTAAATAATGATTTCATAAGTTTTAGGCTGAGAAAATTATATAATGTGGTGACGTTTACGATTTTATTCCATAGTTTTGGGCCTCAATAATCAAGAGTCTGGTAACAGTTTTTAGAAACAGTACGCGGTGAAGGCCAGTGGTATGCAGTGGAGGCATATGTTAGGTAGTGATGGTGCGTGATATGCAATGAATGTGTGAGGTACATGATGATGGAATGACGTGTACATTATAGATCACAAAACCGATAACATTTCAAAGAAAGATACACAGTGATGGAATGCAATATGCGGAATGATGCTGACAATGGTTCGCAACGATAGTACACATTGAAGACATGAATTACGTGCAATGCTGAAGGATGGAAGTAATGATTAGGTTCATGAAATTGGATCGGTACGTAGTGGAGGCCAACATATTAGGCAAATGTAGTTTAGTAACGTGAATATTGTACCACATTTAAAAGTTGGGTAAACTTGATTTTTAATTTTTCTGGAGTTATGATCCTATTTAAGGAAGAATAATCTCCTTTGACAAGTGATGAGATTAATGACTAAAATTTCAGGAAAAATAAGGAGAAGTATGAATTAGTTTGTAGAGGAGTATACTATACATGGAGAGACACATCCATGAAAAGAAAAATAGTCTTTTGAAGAATGTGTTGTTCTCACAGGATGCTTTCACAGTACACTATAGAGAAAGGCAGTACGTGGAGTAGGACAATACATGGAGGAGTGGAGCAGTACGTGGAGTAGGGAGGAATGAAAAGAAACATAGTTCATGGCGGAGATGGATGGTACATGGTGGAACTGAACAACATGCATAAATTGTTGTGGTACGTAGAAAAATCAGAAGTATATGGAACACCCAAGGAATCCAAAAATTGGCCAAATTAGTTTTTGAAATTAATCATTATAAAATAGCAGTGTATTGGAAAATAATTTACATATGTGCATGATTATAAGACTTAAACAAACCATACATTAACATCCTAGGATGCATGAATTAATGTTATACCACTGAAGTTACCTTGAGGACAATAAACCAACTGAAGACCTCTCCAAAGCAATTATTCAGGGGGAGTCAGTGGAAGAGATATGAGGGAAGCAGTGAGGTATATATGAACCTTTTAAAGGTATTTCTCTAGGAAGAATTCCATTGTGCTAAACTATTTTAACCCACATCTTTTGAGGATTAGTAGTTTTTTGTATGACTGACACATGGTCATTGTATTTTCCTTGGACATAGCACTTAGTGTTGAACTATGTAAAATAGTTGTGTCCTTTCTTTGTGTTTGATTTTTTAATTCTTCATTTCCTCTTCAGATAGGTTTAACAGGTTCGTACCAATGTGGGAGCAAGATAAAATAGATTAAAAAAAATTACACCCTTATTTACTCTCCCCCTCTAATGGTGCTCAGGGTTCATTCAAAATCTTGTTTCCACATCTCCATGATTTGATAATAATTCTAATCATGATTTTATGTTCATCTTTTTCTTATGCTCCATTGTTATGCCTATTTCCAAAAAATTAGGGTATTTTTCATTTTACCCCTTGTTTATTCCTTTACTATTATTTTTAGCTCACCCATTTCTTATATATATACTCAGGTTATCCCATCTGATGCTAAGTACAAAGGAATGTTTTGGTCATGTAAATGATGTTTTTAATAATGATATTGTTTTTTATGTATTATGTTGTCATGTAATGTTATTAATTTCCCAATACACTATAGCTCTCGATATTCAACGTTGTATTAAATGAATTTTTATGTAATAAATCATGTTAATGTGTGTAATAAATATTAGGGTTGTTATAATGGGTTTCATTAATATTATACATTGCACATAGTAGAGAATTATTACGTAAAAGAATATATTATTCATATTATTTTTTACATAGCAGTTAATACCAAGCTGTTTTATTTTTCGAAATGAAAATAAAAAACTATATTATATTTACACTTGTTTTTTAAATTCTTTTAAATTCATAAATAAATTTTGATGCTTAAAATGAGAATAAATATAATTTAAATCATAACCCATGCTATTTGTTTAAAAAAAGTAGTTTTACCGCCTTTAGATGGCTAAAACATTTAATGTATAGTTTTTTCAATATTAAATTTTCAATTTGAAAAAATTATCGTCTTTTTTTTAATTGGGTTATGAAAAAATAATTTGGTTAATTTTTTAATGATAAAATTCATATTTTAATTTATAGAGAAAAAATACTACATTATAATTCAATACTGTTTTTTCATCTAATTTAATTGTATTGTAAAATTATGACATGAATATTTTAATAGTTTATATAGATTCTTATTTTATCATTTTATCCAATTTTCAACATTTTATTTAATTTCACATTGAAATTTGATATAATCACATGTCTTTAGTATGGGGGTTTGTACTTCTCAATAACTAGTTTTCACATTCTAACAACAAGATTAATTTTAATGTTAAATTTTATACATCTATGATATTAATTTTCAAAAACTAACATACATGGTTATAATACATCTTAAAATGATGGTTTAATAATATAAAAATATTTTTTTTGGAATAGTAACATTAATATTTTATTTACCACTGTTAAAGGATAAGTCATCTAAATAAGGGTAAAAACTATCTTATAAATATATAAAACACACCTAAAACTTTTTATAATCATATTGGATGATATATGGGCGACCAAGAAAAACTATGAGATGATAATTTGTCCTTTGGAGGACAATTTGGTGTGATTAGGACATTTACAACTTTTAACTTAAATTGAAGACACAATTATGATATACATGACTATTATTACAAAAACCAATTTAATATGGGGATATATAACTGATATATTCAACTATAAATAGTACATTGAAAGATAAAAATATTAACTACATCATGGTATTTTTTTTAAAGATATATATAGTTAAATTTAATTAATATACGATGATGATGTAATAATATATTTTTTAAATGGATTAATAAAATTAATGATATGAACAATATTAAAATAAACATAATTTGAAACATTTGATAACTTCAACGAATATTCTAGATTATTTTGAAATGTTAGTATTTAGTTAATAATTTTTTTTTGTAATAATAATGTTTTTCTAAAAATATAAGAAAATATTAACGTATGAATCGTGTCAATACTGAAATAAATCATAATTTAAAATAAAAAATAATTTTTTAAATGTTATTAATTTCATAAAATATAATATTTGACCAAATATTTGGGGAAGTACTAATATTTCATAAATGAAATATATTTACTCATTTGAAATGTTATAGTAATTACATTTACACACAATGTGTAAATAACACGATATCATAGTATGATTAAAAGGGTAAAATAATGGTAAACCAAAAAATATAAGAATTAAAAAAATATTCAAAACCAATATAATTTTTATTGGATGTTGGGGATTCTACCCAAAAATATAATAACTTCAAAATAAATTTTTTTGGGTCTATTTCGAACCGAATTTAATTTATATTAATTTAATATTTTAAGAGTTTTTCAGGGTTCTCCTCTAGTCCCCTATAAAAAGGTACACACTTTTTTATAATATTCACACTACCAAATCATTTTGGTTCCTCCAAACTCTACTCAAAACACATCGTAAAAAATAATCCCATGATTTTAGGCATTATTTGAGACAGAACATCCATTCATTTGGGTGTTAATTTGTTATTCAAGGGTGATCAAACTGACGAAGAGGAAGACACATAAAGTAAGAGATGAGTTAGACTTGGTTTAATGGATTTTGTCTCAATATCCTTTCATTGAGCTAATACATGTTAATATTCACATTTAATATTATATTAGGTGTATATAATGCCTTTATGACATTTAATATAAATATTTATTCTATACTAACATTTTTTTATTGTTTCGGTGAATGTATTAATTCATGCAGATTATGATTTAAATGTTCAATGATGTATGGGACTCCATGAATGTTTAATGATTGTGTTATCAAATATTTTATACATTATATTAATTTACATATTGATTTACATGGATATAAAAGGATTACACATGATATTTTATGTCCATCGTTAATTTTATTTAATGTTTTCAATAGGAATATTTTTATACAAAGAATTTTACCTTATTTCCAAAAACAAAAAAGGAAATTTTTTATTATATATGATGAGAACAAATTATATTATGATATAATAATTATTTCATACATGGATTCCTCTATAAGACAAAATTCTTTTAATAGAAAAATAAACACGGCATTCATTTATTTGTATCATTGATTTGAAAATGTGTTCTTAAATTAAAATTTTATTTTATACGGATATTTTTCCTATGGGACTGTATATAATATGGTTTTGGTATGAACGTTTTTTATTCATGAAATGATACTTTAGAATCATATTAAATATGTGATCCAGACAAAGCTTATATGAAGGGTTGGGCTTCATTATATCTCACATTTGAGCCCGAAATAAATTATATGAAGGGTTGAGCCTCATTATAGATCATGGGTGAGCCTGTTATAGCCTATATGAAGAGTTAAGACCCATAATTTCTCAGGGGTGAGCCTGATATAGCTTATGCAAAGGGTTATCCCCATGATAGATCTCCAATTTGGAATTCGTCCATACAATTTATCCAATTGGAAGGGGATTGAATCAGTTTTATGTATATGATACTCTATGTCAAATAATAATGTTATAATTTCATCCTATTGGTTTTAGTTTTTTTTCATTTATTAAAAATCATGAGTTTCATTCATGTGAAAATATTCAGTTTCATCATATCAAGAAAATTTAATGGGTCTCCAAGTTTTAACAAGAATAATGGTTTTTATATCTGTGTATTTTCATTACTGAGAATTTTGTGCTCATTAATAGTTTTTAAATGTTTTCATTGGATTTAAGGGAGAATAGTGTCATGGTTGGAAGAAAACAAACATTATGATGAATAAAGAACAAAATAACCCATGTTTCTTTTTAAATGTTATTTTTTTGTTATGGAATAAAGGGAGACTGTAAGAAGTGTACACTTTGTATTTTATGGGTTTTTATGTTATAGTTATGACCTAAAGCTCTAAAGCTCTAAACCTAAAATATTATTCAATTGGTATTATTTACATATATCGGATTTTTTATTGTTTATGTCTGTAGAATTATAGTTGGTATTAGAGGCCGGTTTAAATAACATTATAGATTAAGAGGGTGTTAATTTATTTTCATTAAATGATTTTAATTTATGGTTATTTTTAAATGATGTTGCTTTTTAATATTATCATATTAATTAATCTAAAATATTTTTTTTAATAATGGTTTTCCTAATATAAAATATGAAATATATAAGAGAATGTCATCAATAAGAATAAATCCTTTAAAATTTAAACATTATGTGGTTAGAATTTGAACTGAACAATGTGTTGTAGTGATGGAGTAGATAAATCAGGCTATAAATGGTTGTGGTATCAATAAACGAGATCATCCCGACCATCCACATAGTAATATGTTAGTAGGGTAACATTTTAGGGAAAAATAGCCCCCATAATTCAATGGATCATCTCACCCAATGTTAGATGAAAGACGGATCAATACCCTGGATAAGATATTTGGTGTCATGGGATGTTTGAATCATCAAAATGTATCTCATTCCATCTATAGTTTTGAATATGATGCAGATCGATAGTGGTTATTGGTTAAAATTACTATAGAGAAAAATAAATGTGATTCCATGGAATGTTAAGAATTTAATGATATTTTCCATGAGAAATATTTCCCTAATCTTGTTCATCATAGGATGACAAAACAATTATTTGAAATAAACAAAATGGATGATCATTTAGTTTATACATATGAATAAAACATCACATGATTGGATAGGAACATTTGGATTTTTTTTCAAGACATTAATAGTAAAATTAATTGATTTCCATCAGGAATAATACCAGGACTATGATGAGATTAGGCCTCCCGAGAATTTAGAAGTTATGAAAAAGTGATCTGTTGGGATGAGAATGGTGAAATGATTTTTGGAAACACCTATGTTCTGTGAGACTATTAGGGTAATAAATGTTCTATATTTTAGTAAATGGATACACAACCCACTATGAATTAATGATGTATGCACAAAATTTGTTCTGAGTGTGGTAAAATACATTTTTGGGAATGTATGTTAGAATTTGAAATTTGTTACCAGTGTGGTATGTTTTGTAACATGGTTCATGACTAGAATGAAAATACTCTGGAATAGTCCAATAATGAGATAATAGAAACCCAATTTATTGTAATATTCATTAGCAATAATGAGTTGGGACCATAAAAAAATAAGTTTTCAAAGTTAATTTAGTAGGGACTAAATCATAATGAACATGATTAATTTTTTTTGGTAAAACCATTTTATTATACTTTAGTTGATTTTGAGACATCTGGTGAAATTTTTGAAGCGCTTGAGATCTGGTTATTTTTCAAAGGACAAATAAGTGATTATCGTTTTAGACACACCATCTAAGGTTTTATTTCATGAGATTAAAATTTATTAATGTCTTTTCTGGGATATATTTTCTGGGGTTATGAATATACACGGATTTTATTAAATGTGGAAGTATTCCATTAATTCTAGAGCTTAGTTTAATATATAGACATCCTTTATCATTTTTTTGATGCTTTATGCTTAAAATTATTATGAGGGATGTACATCACATTATGGGAATGTTAGGAAGACAAAATTATGATTATAAATGAAAATACATCATGTCAATATGTTTCATTATGTTCTTATTCTAATATGTATACTAATTCATCAATACTATTAAAAGGATCATAAAAACATTATTTGATTACATTTATCAGTGGTCTTTTGACCCATTAAAAAATTATGGTTTGGCGATGGGAAGCTTTCAAATGACTATGTTATCTATACCTATTTATTAGTCATTAAGGTTATGTTTTATCATCAATGTCCTAGTTTTCATATAGGGAACCCCAGTATAGAATACATTATGGACTTTTTACTGTACCGTAATAACATTCAATTAGAGGTTTTATCAAATATTTTTTGATGTGGGATTTTAATGATGTAATTTTGAAAAGTAAATCGTTAGTTACCAAACCCAAATATAAAATTCTGAGGATTAAATTTCCCAAAGGGGGGAATGATGTAACATCCAATGAAATAATAGAATATGGATTTTTCTTATTTATTAATATTTATTAATTATATAAGAAATTTACATTAAGGGGGATTTTATTTATGATTCTATACTTGACATGAAAAAATAGGTTTCTTTGAAATCTATCATTTCCCCCCAGACTGAATTATACTGAAAAATAATATATTATTTATATTATTATTTGAAATTTTTCATAACACATAGGATTTGTATTTAGAATAATGAAAAAAATAACTATATTATATTTACATATGATTGATAATGTTTTTATATTCATCATTAAATTCTATAATATAAAAATGAAAATAAATATAATTTAAACTATAAAAAACATTATTTGTTCGAAAACCATATTTTTCCAACATTAGTTGGAAGAAACTTTTTAAATATAGTTTATTTCAATTTTATATGGTATATTTGACAAAATAAACATCTTATTTGAAATAGGGAGATAATAATTTACTTTGGTTGAATCTTTTTTTTGTCTTATAAGACCATATTTTAATGAATAGTGAAAAATACAACATTTTAATTCTAATTTTTTTTCATCTAATTTCTTTGTATTGTTATATTATCATTAAAATTTATTTTAAATTATGTTTAGATTATATTTTTTCTATTTCATTCAATTTTGTTCAATTCATGTAATTTCACATTGAAATTTGATATAAAAAGATAACATTTTTTTATGGTTTTTACTTTCTTAAAACTCATTTCCTCAATTAGAAAAAAAACAATAATTTTTAATTTAATTATTCCACAATTTTGAATTTTATATTCATAAAATAACATAAATGTTTGTAATCATTATAAAAAATACAATTTAATATTATCAAAATAATATATTTTTAATAGGATCTTCAGTATTTTATTTACGGTGATTAAATTGTAAATCCACTAATTAAGAGTAAAAATAATATTATAATAATATTAAACTACCCAAAAAA
Organism: Viscum album; assembly: GCA_963277665.1. NCBI lineage: Eukaryota > Viridiplantae > Streptophyta > Magnoliopsida > Santalales > Viscaceae > Viscum > Viscum album. The sequence goes on from OY728141.1 coordinate 1,901,987,224, forward strand.
TTGTGATAATATTATTGGATGAGATATTTCCATCGAATACAACCCTTTAGATAAAAATTATCCATTTGGGATCCACACATGCATCATTTTAAAATTTGTTACATTTAATTTAAAGAAAATATTATCCGAAACATGACTATTGTTAATAATGAAATTTTTATAATTTCAAATATATGTGATATATTAGACTATAAATTGTTCATTGACAGATAAATGGATTACCTACATCATTATAATTTGCTTATAATTTTTAAAAATAATATAATTCAATTTAATTATGTAACAAAGCTGATACAAAAAATAAATTTACAAGAGGAAGCAAGACACAAATGATAAAAATAATATTAAAATAAATATATTTTAATATATTTGATGGCATATATGAATTATATGGATTAATATGGAATTTTAGGATTGATTAAATATGTTTTAAGGATTCATGTTGTTACGAATTTTAAAAAAAGTCATGTTTGAATAGTGTCCAAATTGACATAAATCCATAATTAAAATATAAACAAATTTATTAAATGTTATAAAATTACTAAAAATAAATTACATTAACAAATGATTAGTATACATGATGATATTTCATAAATTAATCTTTTTGGCTATTTCACATGTATTGGTAATTATATTGGCACACAATGTGTAAACAACACGATATCACGGTAAGATTAAAAAGGGTAAAATAAGGATAAAACCAAAAAGGCAAGGATTAAAATATATTCCAATCCTACCTAATAATACTTGGATTTTTGAGACTCTACACAATGTCATCTTATCTTATATATAAATGTTTTTGGGACCATTGGGAACCAAAATTTTATTTATAATAATTTAATAATTTAACAGATTCCATGGATGCCCCTCCCCATAACTATAAAAAGGTACAAAATATTCACTAATAATCACAGTAAAATTTCCTTTTGATTCGGCCATTATATACCAATACCTATTCATAAAAAACTCCCTAAATTATTGAGGCGATAGTTTAGACATAAAACCCTACTTGGAGGTGTAAAGGCGTTCTTGAATGTTGATCAACCAAAGAAGAAGAACATAATTAATGTACGAGAAGATTCAAAATTGGTGTAAATGACTTCATCTAAATAACCTTTATTTGTGGAATTTATTGATATTATGAACCATTATAATTTTATATAGGGTATATACAACCACCATTACAATTCATTTCCAAATTTTATCTATACTAATTTTATTTACTTATTTTTAAATGTATTTATTCATTGATATTATGATTTAAATGATCAAATTGGTATTAGAGATGATGATCTCTTAATTATTTAATTCTAATTTTTTTTTCTAGATATTAATTTAAATATTTATTTATATGTATATTAATTTATTATAAATGAAATTTCATTTCTTTCATGAATTTCATTAACTATTTTCAAAATGAATCATTTTATATAAAGCATTATACCTCCTATACAAAACGATAGAATGAATGTTTTTCTTGTATATGAAGATATTGACTCTCCATAATTATATCCATTAGTTGGTATATGGATTCCACTATAAGTCATAATTTTTTTGGAAGGAAAAAATATCACATATTATTTCTTTGGGTATCTTCGTTTTGAAAATGGGTCCATAAATTAAAATAATATTTTATAAGGAAATGTATTATAGATGGTATTAAAAGTTGATTTCAAATGGTTTTTCTGCTAAACATGTTTTATTCATGAAAAGGAACTTGGACATAAAATGAATCTTATTATCCCGATATTGCTCATATGATGGGTTGATCATCATTATAGCTTACAGGTGAGCCCTACGTAGCTTATACAAAAGCGTTGAGATATATTATAGCTAATGGCTGACAACTTTATATATTATATGATTGTTTGATACACATGATAACTAATAGGCGTTATTTATATAGATTATATGAATGGTGATCCCCATTATAAATCTTTATTTAAGAATTTAACCATAAAACTGTTGAAAATGGAAGAGGTTTGAAAGGGTTTCATTTATATGATGCTCTATGTCACTGAAAGGTGTTTTAATTTATTTATATTTGTTTTATTGTTTTCAATTAAGAATGAACTATGAGTGTTATTTATTTTTTAATGAATTGATTCATATTCTCAAAAAACATTAAATGGGATAAAATTTTTTAACTAGACTAATAGAATTTCTTTCATATTTATGTAACATACTACGATTTTTGTTAGCATAGCATGTTTTTAAATGTTTTTAATATATATAAGGGAGAATAGATTCATTAATGGAATGGATGAAATGTTATGATGAATCATCATGAAATGAAACCATGTTTCCTTTTATGTTTTTTAAGGATGAATTGGATCTTGATTGATGTTTCCGCTTTGTATTTATATGGTATAATTCCCTAAACCTATAAAACTAAAATTATCTTTAATATTATTTATTGAAATAACTCAACATTATGTAATGTTAAAGGCCATTTTCTTATAGATTTTACCGGGCCACCATCTCATTGGTGTTACTCTCAAGCTGGACTTCAAATTGGAGTCCCCCGAGGACCTTTTTCATCACTACCCTTCATCTGGGATACACATAAGAGTTTCCCAATGTCATTCCCAAGAATTATCCTTTGGCGTGTCTATGTAGTGGAGTTTTTTAGTGACTATTAGAGTGGGACCCTATTTTTATATGATGTAATTGGATCCTTTCCTAGATATTTAGTTCAATTTACTATCTGGAACAATGACAAGTAATGATTTGACATACAATTAGACTCATGAGAATTAGGGACTCATTCCCTTACACTGTCATTTGGGATTCAATGGATGATTATATATATAAATATATCATTATTTTGTACCCAATATATTGCTTTGGGTACTCTACTTTTAGTGGAGTTGAATATGTACATAATATTCCATGTGTTGTACATTTTTATATTTTCATGGATAGATGATTCAAATCTACATATATTTGTAGCATATACATGAAAAGAAGTTTATCTCCCCATGTTGCGATCCCTGTTTTTGGAAGAGTTTACATTCACAATCTTATTCGGCTGAGAAATACTCATTCATTATAAATTGTGTATCCTCTATAATTCTATTCTATAGGACATATAATTGATTCCCCTTCACCCTCATGGGGACATCTAATGTGTATGAATATATTTTTCCTTTCATGGGATTTACCCACACGTGTCATGAATTTTACAGTGGAGATACAGTTCAATTGTGTGATGACTTGGACCCATCTGGGCCATTTCATTGTGAGAAACTACTGTTTGGGGTTTCCTAGTGGATGTGACTGACTCATTTAGAGACTTATCCAAAAATCTAGTTTGAACCATTGGCATGGTTGAGTCAAGGGTGTCATCATCAGTGAGTTAGGATTGTCGATATTGGTGAGTATGGGGAGTCGACATCAGTATGTTAGGGGAATTGACGACTGTGAGTCAGGAGTGTCCACCTCAGTTCCAGTGTGTCGGTGTTAGGGTGTTAGTAAATGTTTTTAGGTACAATGGAATCAATGCTAGGGAGGTAGTGTCACGACGACAATAAAATGGCATCACTTCTAGGGATTATTTGTTTTGGTCATCCGTACCGGGGTTTTGTTGCAAGGGTGTCAGTTCCATGGTGTTCTGGATAATGAATAAATGTTAGGGAGTCAATTCCATGGTGTCAGTGTGGGGGAATCAATGTCAGGGCGTCGATGACTGGGTGTTGGTGTCAGGGCATTCGTGAGTCATTACCGGTTTTCTAGATCATCCAAATTCCCATGTATTACATGTTTGTCTTCATTAAATGAGAACCTATCAACTCATAGCCATTTCTAATTCCATTTCCACCATTACTATTGTGGAATAATTAAATCTATTTTATTTTCTAACCTGTCGAAAACATTAAAACTTCCATTCAATGTGGTCAACCCATGATCCTAAATTTTTGTATTTTGAAATCATCCCCATAATTTTAGGAACTGTCCTTTAATTCTTAAGATACCCCTATTCCATATACCCTTTTAGTTTTCCCTTGGTGAATCTAGAGATTTCGCCTCCCTGGAGTTATGAATATGTGCATAAGTAGTCATTAGTTTTTCTTGGAGTTCTTTCCTGATACTGACATGATCCCCTATTTTTGGCGAATAGAGGAGTTTTGGTCACATTTTTTTCCAGGTGTGGTTTTCATCAGCAACTCCTTAATTGTTCATCATGTGGGGTGGGTGTAGTAATGATTCCTTGTAAAAAAAAAGTGAATCCTTTTTCTTACAAGAAAGAAACAATTGGAATGTGATTATAGATGAATAAATGTTTAGATTTGTTTTATTCATTTTATCCTTCTATCCAATTATAAATTACTGTGGTTGAAAGGTCATCTAAAAATCGGTGTTTTTGGTCGTGTTTTCTTGGGCACTAGTGATGTCCTGTTTTGCCTGTGAAGCATTGAAAAATGTGTATAACATGAAATCTATTTAATGACATATTTTTTTTAAATAAATGGATTACCCATGATCAAACTTATAGTTTGATCACCCGGGTAAATTTATTGTCAAACTAAGGAACCCCTCTTCCTAATTCTGAATTTTCTTGGAGTAATGGGGGTGGATGATTTCTATTTTTGGATGAGTTTTGAGCATTGTGGAGGTGGTTTGATATTTTTTTGATAAACTTGTTACGTGTATGGGGGTTGACTGAGTGGTTAGTCTTTTTAATGGGGAAGGGTATTTTTGTGTAGTGGGTTTGTAGATTCAGTTCCTTTCACGATATCATGGATGTGATTGGTATGCTATTGTTGTGTAGAAGGGATGTCATGCGTGGTTCTGAGGGCATTATTGAATAAGAACACATTAAAGATTTAATGTTTTCAGTGGGTGACTAGGTTCCTATGAAAAAAGGGAGTGTTTAGTGGGAGTTCAAGATTATTGTTCTCTATTGTTTTAATAAATCGGTGTTATAGTTGAAATGATTTACCTTATCCATATTACCTTGTTCGATTTTGGTATTAATGAAGAAAGAAGTGGGTTAGCTAATTTGTTTTTGTTAATCAGGCTCTTATCATTCTAATTGTGGCTATCTCACATCAAAGGAGGAGGATCATGAAGCACACATTTATAGGGTGGTGAGGATACCTCTCCCATCATGAGAACTTTTCCTGGAGGATTCTTGAGGGTTAGTGTACAGAGAAATCAAAACAATGCAGGCTAGGACCAAAGTGTACAATATCATAATTGTGTAATGGATTGTGGCGTTATAGGAGACGGTTGCAGATGGGGTGCTTGGTAGTTTCCCCGTGTAGTGCAGAAAAATGTGAAAACCTTAATACATTAATGAATGGAAAGTGTTTAAATGAAAAAGTGGTTTTGGTTTATACATTGAAAGTGGTTGTTTGTGTGGTTTTGCGAAGAGGGGTAGTAGCAATAGTGGTTCTTGTGGGCTAGTGGATTTTTTGGAGACTTGTAGGATGTGATGTGTTTTTTAACATATATATAAAATTTATGTTCTTCCTTTTTCAATTCGTTCCCCACCATTGTTGACCAACATGTTATTATCACCTCCATTTAGGGTGGGAGGGTGTCTTTACAAACATCCCAATGTGAGGATGGATGGATTATTATTGACTTTCTTCCTCACACCCTCTACTGTGTTCTTACAGCTCAAGCGTATCAAGGCAGGCTTTAATGGATTGAGGCATACAATAGATTAACAACCATTGGTAAGGATTATTGTGGATGAGGTGATCAGGTGTTTTTAGAATGGTTTTTATTCTTATGTGTCTTTAGGATGAGGCTCATGTGTCATCAAACAATAGGTGTGGTTTTTGTGGCCTAGTTTTCTGCGGGTGACATGTGGGTTGTAGTTGTGGAAAAAGTGTCTTCGGGTGTGATTTTTGTGTTGTTTGAGTCCCCTGTGTGTGTGGGTAGGTTGTGGTAGTGGTACTTCTTTTTGGAACAGTGGTATCACCATGATTTTGGCTATTTGTAATTAGTAGTTACCCAGTGGGGAAGTGGTGCAGGGCACCCGATTGATGATGTTCTTATATAACTAATTTGCATGACTTGTGTTATTTTGTGATTGTGCCTTTGTGTGGTTGGGATAGATAGTACTCCATGGTAGGTGCACTGAGGTTCTACTATTTCCTCACATGTGCATTAGTATGTTCACCAAATTCTGCTGGAGTTGTTTTAGTTTTCCTACTAGATATACTGTTATACTAATCATACATATAAAAAAAATCAGGATACCATAAGAACATTGAATATTGTTCAAGATTTTACTAACTCATGTACTGGGATAGTTGTTGAGTTACTGATTAGTCTATTTTTTTTATTATATTTCTTTGTACTTTTTTGTACTTTTTTCTGCATTTTTTTTAAACATGAATGTGTTGTTTTATAGCTTCTTTTATTTGAGTGTTTCATGTTGTTTGGGGGGGGGGGGGTTTAAAATCTTATCTCTTAATCATGTTTTAATTAAAAAGCATAGTGAAATTAATTTTTTTGTGAGATTTTATACCCTTGGTTATAGTATCCATCCACACCATGGCCTATTGATGGATGTAATCAAGTGTTTTTAATATCTCCTTCATATTGAAGAAGGAAGGTCTTGGATATTAGAAGTACCTTCCCTCACATTAAGGATGGATAGTCATGACAGATTTGTATTAGAGGTGATAGTTGAGAGATATGATGGGGTTTGGAGTTAGGCACAATGAGGATTGCTTGGTATGGTAGGGAAATTGTGTTAATGATCATGGTGTGTCATGAAGGATAAGTAAGAGTGGCTCGGATGCATGATTTTAGGGGCCTCATGATCTGATAGAAGGACTCTAAGCCTATTGAATGACCATGTGAGGCTACTTTGATTACATGGTAGGTACGCTATGAAAGGTACATTTCATAAATATGAATTTTTTAATGTTTTTAGGTAGTTTTGGTGTATTAATTTAGATAAAGAGTAAAAATAAATTGTAAAAGAAAATTTACATTCTACCATAGCATTGGAGTTCCTTCTGGACTCATTTCGGCAAGGAAACTCAGACATCCCCCACATGTGGTAAGACAAGATGAGGCCTAATAGGCTGAACCATTGGATTAGTGGTGGGACGATCAAGAGTGGAGGAGATGAATTGTGTAAAAAGAACATTCTTTATTTCCAAAATAAGACCTTGGGGAAATACAAAGGCAAGGTTTCAGACTCAAGGATAGAGGGATATATTTATAAAAGGAAAATAAAATTCACATGGATACATTCTCTGAGGGGTTATTGGGTCCCCTGATAGTGAGACAGATGTGAGGAGTTGAGTGTTAGTTTTGTTTGATTTACCTCAGGAAGCAGAATGATACATATGTCTCATGTGATGACATTGAACAAAAGTTTCAGCCAAAGATCCTTTCCTCAATGATGATGGTCGATATGAAGAAAGGGGTGTATCTCACTCTAAAAATGTATTATATCATTTAGGGTTCTTGGGATCATGTTACAGGATCTCTTATGCTTTTCTAATGATCTCTATGTGTATTGGGAGTCATAGAAAAGATGTGTCGAGGAGGCACTCTGACCCTCTCTTTAGTATGATGTCACTCCCTTTACCCTATCGATAGACATTGAAGTTCAGAAGAAGGCCAAAGAATTTGAGTCGATTCACTCATAGGGATATTTACGAAGATAGGGGATCTAAAAGAGTTTTATAAAGGGTATGGAAGACAATAGTATGTCTCTAGTGTTTCGGCCTTCCTGGTTTTGACCCGCGAGATGTAGGCCTCAATAGTTCTAGTTCTGATCTCTTGGTCCTCTCCATTTACCCATGTCCCCGAGACTGAGGTGATTTGTATTTGGAGGCTATGGACATCTTTGTAACTATTTCCTGTTACATGTGTAGTATGATGGGTGTGGGAAATTTCAACACCCACCTTGGCAGCAATAGATGCTTATTAATAATTTCCATCAACATGGGAAATGGGCTCACGACCGACCGAGGGTAGAAGATGCTAGGGGAGGCCGACCTCAAGTTTATCCTTAGGGACCTTGATGAGGGTGTTTCTGGGAGTCAGTAGACAATGTAGTGATTGAGGAGCTACTCCTGGGATTTGGCACGATGATGAAGAAGTACTTCCAGAAGGGCCACAGGTTTTTGGAGGTACAATCAGTGTACATGGTACTTATGCAGGTTCTTTGTCTATTTTGGGATGTAATCTCTCCTTTGATTATCTCAATGAAGTCCATGAATTGGTACTATCTATATATAGTCTTTATATGACCTTGGTGTTGTGTATGTCATTGGGAGGGTAGGCCAGTTTTTTGATGCCTTTTTGGGGATGTGGACTGATGTTGGGGCCACATCAGTCCAGTGCAGATCTTCTTCTTCTACAGATGTAGTTGTACATAGAACTAATATGAACCAACTCATTGTTTATTGTGCATAATATTATTTACTACCTCTATAGGAAATTCATGATTTCAGATACAGATGGCCATCATCTAGTTTTCATTGGTGAGCAATGATTTCAGGTTGGTAGTTGGTGCGTGAAGACTCATCTCTCCATGTCAGCTGGGATGTCATTTGGACCAACATACATAGAGATGGTGGTGGATAGAAGGGATTTTTAGAGAGTTCGTGGATGTCCTTGCTGATGAATTTGCGGTGCTACCCACTCGATGTGATTTTTATTTTGGAATAGACTTACAACTAGGTTCCCATCCTATTTCAATGGTTCCATATCAAATGGAAACATCTGAGTTGCAAGATTTATGGATTTAGTGTGATGACCTAATGAAAACTAGTTATATTTGGAGAAAAGTGTCATCATGGGGTGCACGAGTCTTGTTCTCCATGAAGTTGGATGGTCGTCTAAGGCTATGAATAATATATCAGAGACTGAATCTAATAACATTAAAGAATCATTTCCCTCTTCGGAGAATATATGATCATATCTACCTAATGAGGGGATCGTGTTGGTTCTATAATAACGATATGTGGATTTGATATCACTGGTTGAGTACAATGGAGGGTGACATACCGAAGACTTATTTCATGTGAAGGTACATGAACGTTGAAAATGTAGACATGCCATTTGGTATCACAAATGCACTAGCCGTGTTCAGGGGGCTCATGAAATCTTACATCCACATATTCCTAGACTGGTTCGTCATTGTTTCCATCGACTATATTTTGATTTACTCAATGACAGAGGATTAGTACACCGAGAATCTAAGGATGATAATGGTGTTCATTTGACAAAAAGTTCTCTATGGGATTTTGTCCAAATGCACGTTCTATATGGGAGAGGTCCACTTCCTTGGATATGTGATGTCTTAGATAGGGAATGTAGTTCACCCATAAAAGGTCAAGGTATTTTTTTCTTGGGAATCACCAAAGAACGTGGTTGAGGTTGTCATCTTAATGGGTATGACCTGATATTATCGGAGATTCATGCCCTAATTCCCTCAATTTGTGGTTCTATTAATAGCTTTGATAACAAATGACCAGGCATTCGGGCTGAGTGAGACGATTCAAGAGGAATTGAGATAATTGAAGTGGATGATGGTCAGTGATCTATTGATATGGTTTAAAGATTTGGGAATGATAAATTTGGTGTTATGTGATGCTTCTTGAATATTCATTGGATGTGTGCTGATACAGTAGTAAGGAGTGATCTCTTGTGGTTCTAGGAAGTTACATACACAGGATGGTAACTATGCCACCCATGATCTGGGGCTCACAACGGATGTATTCATTCTTATAGTGTGGTATTCCTTATTTTTGTAGGAGGAGTAGTCTTAATGGGCTAACATAGAGACCAAATAGATTATTGATCACACTTTCCTCTTGGATGCTCCAGATGGATGGTTAGAGGATAGTAAAAATCAGATGTCATTCGATGGGAAGTTATTTGTCCTAGTGGTAATGCACACGGTAATTCTTCATGATATTCATATCTAAAACATGGTATTGTATCCAATAGAATCTAAAATGTATCGAGGCTTGAGGGAACTATTTTGGTTTCCTTGTTTGAAGAGGGATGAAAAGATGTTTTTGGAATGGTTTTTAGTGTGTCGGTAGGTGAAGGCTAAGATTCATGTTCCAAGCAGTCTGTTGTAGCCGTTAGATATTCCAAAATGGTTGACATCACTATGGATTTCGTTAAATTAATACCCATGTAAGAGGGAGGATGTGATTTCATTGAGGTATTAGTGGATTATTTGACATAATCAGTTCACTTCTTAGAGATCAAGGAGTCGAACATTGTGGATGAATTAACACAGAGATATGTTGATGAGGTTGTGTGGCTGCATGGAGTTTCAAGATCCATTGTCTCAGATAAGGATACATTTTCAACAACATGATTCAATATGGGATTGTAGTATGCCTTTGGAACTCAGGTACACATTAGTAAAATTTTCAATCCGCAGACATTATGGACAGATAGAGAAGACCATATTGAAATTGGAGGACATGTTATAGGCACATTTCATGGACTTCAGGGGGTATTGGGAGATACAGTTTCCCAGGGTTGGGTTTTTTAGAACCAAATCTATCAGTCTTCTGTTGGTATAGATCTGTTTGATGGTCTATATGAGAGGTGTTGTTTTTGACCCTTATTCTAGAGGAGTGTTGGAGAGGCATCCATGACTGGTCTACGCATGGTGCATAGTATGACAGAGAAGGTGTAGCTTGTCTGTTAGAAGATGAGGGAAGTAAATTACTAGAATATTTCATATATTGATCATAAGTGGAGGAAATTGGTGATCGATGTTGGGGACTATTTTTTCTTGACGGTTTCTCCTATATATAGGATTTATATGATTTGCAGAGGAAGAAAGCATTCTCCCATGTCCATATAACCATTTGAGGTGGTGGGAAAGTTGGAAAGATGGCATATTAGCTAGCATTCCCACTATGGATGGAGAGGATCCATGAATTATTACATGCATCTCAACTCCATCAGTGTTTACATGATGACTCCCAATTAATTGATTAGGGAGGTTTGGATATCATGAAGTATGAGACATTCTGGAGCAACCAGAAAGAATCGAGGATCGTGAGGAGAATGTTCTTCATGGATGGACAATTTCATTTTTCCAAGTGTTATAGAATTATGATGGAATCACGTAGAGTACATCATAGCTAGAGGCACAAATGTGTTCCTAGTAACCAATGATATTCTATGTTTTTGTGTGTGTATTACATAGGTGATTTTTTTATGATGTGATCCATGACGATGTTCATTATCAGATGTTTTTTTTTCCTTGTCCACTTAATGTGATTGAATTTCCATGATTATAGGGAAAGGATGACCTAATAACTAATTGAGATGAATTACTATGGATGAGGTTAATCCCACGATGGTGATTTAGTGCCCCCCAACGTGGAAATTATGATAACATTAAAGAAGAAGTGGCCTAATCCATTTGAGTGAACAGTGTGATTTTTAGTGTTGTGGTTTCTTGGGGAAGTGGGGCCATAATATTTTTATATATATTCAAGAGATCAATGACAATGAGGTGTCCTTGGATGTCATTGTTTTAACTCAAGTATATGAACAAAATATGGTTTATTTTCCCTAATAGGTATCTTATGGGGTAGTTGTTTGGACCCCTACTTCTTATGGGTTGGTATTGAATTCTTAGGGATGAGATTAGTTTGAGCGGTATCTGATGTAACGAATTAGACCCCTCTGGGCCATTCCATTATAAATAAACAAGTTTTTGTGGTGTTATGGTATATTTTGGTGACTCATTTCGAGTGTTATCCAAAAATATAGATTGAACCATCAATATCGATGAGTAAGGGGTATCATCATTAGTAAGTATGTGAATCGACATAGGTAAGTCATGGGCGTCCACCTCGATGACTTCAAGGTGTTGGTGACAAAGAGTTAGGGGAATCAGGATTAGTGAGTAATGGCCATCAACATCAGTTCCTCTACATAGGTTCCACGACATTAGTGTCAGGGCCTCTGTGCTAGGGTGTTAGTGCCAGGGTATTGGTTCTTTGGTTGTGATGCCAGTGTGTTAGTTCCATGGAATCTATGGCTGGGTGTCAGTTCTTGGGCAGTAGTACTAGGGCATCAGTGCAAGGGAATCAGTACCAGGCTAGAGGTGCTATGGAATCAGTGTGAGGTCATCAGTGCTAGGGCGTTAGTGACTGGGGTCAGTGCAAGGGCATCAGTGTTAGTGTGTCTATTTTAGGGCATTAATGCCAGGACGTTGGTGTGTCATTCCATTTTTTTTTTAGTTTTTCCCGTATCAACCATGTTGTATGTTTTTTTTAAATGAGAAACTAACAACTATTATCTATTTCTATTTCCAAATCCAGCATTTCTATGGAGGATAGTTATATATTAATAATTTCTTGACATGCTGAAACATTTGATACTGCCAAGTAGCATGGTCAAGACACGATCCTAAATTTATGTATTATGAAATTATCTCCCTTGCATTAATATTTGTCTTATTATTAAGATGATATCATCTCATCCATAGACCCTGTTAGTTTTCTAGCGGTGCATCCAGATATTTTCCCTTCCTAGAGTTGTACATTTGTGCAGAATTCATTGATGGGTTTCCATGGAGTTCAATCCTGCTACTTCAATGATCACTTATTTTTGTCATAAGAAGAATTTTTGGTTGATAGATTTTCCATGCAAGTATTTCTTCTACCTATATTTAATTTTTCATTTTCCATGGTGGTTGTAATAATAATTAATTGTGAGGAATAGGTGAGTCCATTTTGACAAGAAATCAATAACGGGATGGGAATTAATGATGAGGGAATGTTGAGCATAGTTTTATTATTTTTTCTTTGTTTCATGTAATAAATTTTTATGGTTGTAAGGCCTTATTAAAATCATGGACATTTGTGGACTTTTCTTGTGCACTGGTTATGTTGTTTTTTTGGTTTTGATGGTTTGATAAATTTCTATATCATGAAATCATTTATATAAAGGATATCTGGTGTAAATAATTGATTCCACAGGATCAAACCTATTTTTGGATCACCCCGGTTATATTAATGTAGAAATAAAGTACCCCTCTTGTTAAAACTGAATATTCTTGGCGTAATGTTGTGGTTGTGTGCTGTTTTTGGTTATGTTTTGTGCTTAATAGGTGTTGTGTGATGTTTTTGTTGGTAACAATGTTATGGGAATGAGGGTGGATATTGGGGTTGGTCCATTGAATGTGGAAGGTTTTGTTTTTGTTGTGGGGCTACAAGACTAGGTCATGTAAATACTTCATGGGGAGTTGTGTATTGTTTGGTTGTGAAGTGGGGATGTCGAGAATGGTTGTGGGGGTATAAATGAATGAGATCACATTGATGAATGCCGATTGGTAGTTGGTGAATATGTGTCTACAAAAAAAGGTGTGTGTAGTGGGAGTATGGTTGGTTATTCACTATTGTATTTATGAATGGTTGATAAAGTGGTAATGTTTTACAATGGTTAATATTCCCTTGTTCAATGTTGTTAGTACTGAATAAGGATTTGGGTTAGTAGATGTGTGCATAGATAATCAAGATAACTACCTTTTTAGAATATTTCATATGTTTTTCATGGAATTTTCCCCGGGTAGTGATGGGAAAATTTAAATACAAACACTTAATAAATTAATTAATAGAAATTGGTTAAAAGAGAAAACGTGGTATGGATTATACTGTGACAGTGGATGTTTGTTTGGTTGTGAAAATAGTGGTACTAGAAAAATTTCTTCTGGTGGGATAGTTCATTATTTTTTGAGTTTTAGGTTGGGAGTAGAGTTTGTTTACAAATATGTATAACTTTTAGTTCCTCGTGTTTTCTATACAGAACCCAATACTGTTAAGAAACATGTTCTGAACACCCCCATTAATAGGGGGGGAATCATTCCCAACATAATCATTCGTGGATGGAAGGATAGTTACTGAATTTATTCCTTTCACCAACTTCCAATTTCATTCCACTACAGGGTATTTGGGAAGGATATAATGGAATGAGGATTCCCATAGTCCATTATCCTTCACACATGTTTTTTGTGGATTGGGGATCCAGTGTTTTTGTGTTAGGTTTGTTTTTCCAAATGTCTTCAGTATGAGGTCGAGGTGTCGTCAGGCGAGAGGCTTGGTTGTGGTTTGTCAGATGTATTCTAGAGAGATGTGTGGTGTGGTTGTGGCCTAGGTGTCAGCGTGTGTGATTTTTGGGTGGTATGAGGCCCCGGTGTGTGTGGGCATGTTGTGGCATTGGGAATTATATTGTTAAGAGTGGTAGAATAAATATGTTAGTAATTAAGAATGAGTAGTTAACAAGTGGGGAAGTCGTGTTGGGTACCCAATTGTCTTTGTTCTTATACTAATACATTACATGACTTGCATTATTTGGTGATTGTGTATAGGTGAGGATTTTCTGGTTATTACACTATTGTAGGTTCTCTGCAGTCCTACTGTTATCTCATATGGGAATTAGTATGTTCCCCAACTATTTCACAAGTATATTTAGTTTTCTTAATTTGTATACTTGAATACTAATCCTACATTTGTAATACTTTTTTCATGTTTCTATCTAGAAATTAAAGATTGGGTTGGACATTACTAGCTTAGGCATTGTTATAATTGTTTTGTTGTTACTTAATCTGTATATTTGGAACTTATTTCAGTACTTTGGTTGTATTTTTATCACAATTTATGTTTAAATCAAGTATGGGTTGGATTTTGGTTTTGTTTTTATAAATGTTTGGTGTTCTTTGGGTGTCTACCATCTTATATTTTGATCATGTTTTCATTAATAAGGGTAATTTTTTATTTTGTGTGAGATTCTATACCATTGGTGTAATTCACCACTACGAGGCCCATTGAAGGAGGGAATCGGGGGGTCAATATCATTCCTTCATCTTGAAAATTGAATGTCTTTTCACTTGTCTGTCCCTACCCTCATCTTTGAAAAAGGTGGGTCATAATAGATCATGACATCAGATGAGATTATTGATTTGAGGTCCATAGACTACATTCAGTGGTGATAGTTAGGGATCCAATAGCTAGTATTTATCATGTTTTTTAAATTTCATGCTTTCATTGTGGTTGGGACATATTTATATTTGGACATGTATTCTATCATGTATCATTTAAAATTACACTACTGCTCATTGTATTGTTTTAGAGTTACATGCATGATTGGTTTCATTATAGATATGTTTCATCATTTATTTCCTTTATTCATTTCCATTTATATTTTTATGAGCATGTTTACAGGTAAAAACTAAAAGGAATCAATTAGTTATTTGTTACTTTGGTGTTATTTTCCCCACCCAGGCCTATGGAGGTGGGCTTGTGGTAGTTTCAACTTTATTCTCGGCATAGCTCATGTCTTGAGAAATTTGTATCATACCATATTCATTGCTTGGGATGATTTTTAAAAACATATACTAAAAATTATTGGTTTGGTTTAAGGAAATTGCGTCAATGTTTATCTTGGGTACCACTTATGTAATGACTGTAGTGATAGTATGAGTGTCCAAAAAATCCGATCACTAGGACCTTGACTACGTGGTATTCGACTCCGAATGTGGATACATTTGTTGAAAGGATTATTGGTATGTGCATCATATATGATCCATTCTTTTATTGTACTTTATGATTCATCTCAAAATTATTGTTGATATATATATATATATATAAACTAATCTGATTTCGGTACTTGTTGATAAATATTAGGATTACTCCATGCCAATAGACATCCATGATACTGAGTATGATTCATGACGATGACCCTATAAACAATGGGGCCTCATTTCAAGGTCCATCCATCAACCCCTTCCTCCACATGGACAAGAAACACCACAAAAAAATATTTAGTATAAGATCATAATAGTCTAGAATGATGATGATGCACGAAGTCATAGCATGCTCCATGAGTTCTAGTGTTTGAGACCGATGAGAATCGGTGGCATGGATGATTCCAAGGAAGAAACGGAATGGCTAGAGTTGGTGATCTATATATTTTGGATTATTCGAACTCCAATGGTTAAGGTGGTGTATTGAGAATCCATCCTTTTCAATAGAGCGGATGAAAATTACTGGACGCTATTTACATAGATGCAAGATGAGTCAACACGATCACGAGATGACACCAATAGATATTTTGTGAGTAGAAATACCCCTCTTTCTTATGCTATGTATGGATCTAAGATATTTAAATTCTTTATAAGGGAGGGATGACAGTGGAAATATTATGGTGGTATTCTACAACTATACCTGATACTTCCATGAAATGACATGTGATGACTACTTCTATGAGAGAATGTTTGAGTAGGGACTCTATTGAGTGATTTGAGCCAGCATAGTATTATTGTGAATCCCCACATATGCTAGGTGTTTGGAGTGGGAACATGTTATAGAATGATTTATTTTGTAGGGATGAAATATATCTGGGTATGGTATAGGTGAAATAAACCTATGTTATCTACAACAACTAGTAGATTCTAGTGTTTATAATATAATATAATAGTTCATGAGTTGGCTTGGGAACATGTTTGTATGGGATTGGGGAGTCACATATCGGTATGGAATCCTAAATAGGGGTGCTATTTTTATTCTTCTGGGTGATGTCACATGGCATGGTATAACCTGAACCAATGGGATCACTATCCGAGATAGATAACCTATAGACTGCCAAGATAACGGCAATGCCGATATTAGGGACCAATCAGGTAGGGGAAGGCAGTCTTCAGGTAGGTAAAGATGGATGTTAAGGTGAAAAATCTATGTTTGGTGAATACATGTATCAGATACTCACACCGCCACCACTATTTAGACATTGTTAGGTCCATGGAGGTAGCGTTTGGGGCCACAAATAGAAGCATGCATTGGATGCCTATGATCCTATAATGCCCAATATAGTTTGATGTGTGATCTGTATTCTTATAAACATTCCTCAATATTATTATACACCAGATCTTGTTATTATTTTATCACATGAGGCCAGGTAAAATTTCAAGGGCTTTCATTAGAGACTGTACATGATAGATTAATCTTGAGTCTCTTATACGAAACACTTCTTCTGTATCATTCTTCATTCGGTAGTGAATCCTATATCTTAGTGTGGATAGTTTCAAATTGGAATTTTCAAAACCAATGGTCGACCCCAAATATTAAATCCTATTTGTTTATGGTATTTCTATTGTACAATCCATGGTTGGTTTCCACCATAGGGAAGTCACACCCCTACTAATTGTTGGGATGAGATTTCCCTTTTCAGGTGAGAGAGTCCTCAATGTAGGACATTTGAATACTATGACCATGAGGTTGAAACTGATAATTAAATTTTTAGAATGTGTATCCCATTGTGTAGTGAAATATTCAGGAATCTGGGTTCCTTTATTTGGTCCTGATTGAGTTAATGTTTTTCCAAAAAGATTTTTTACCGCTACCTCTATGGTGTAAGATGTATTTTTTCATTGATTCATATCCTCATACAACACCGATATATATTTTTAGCATATAAAATGTAATCTACCATGATCTTGGATCTATGTGTTAACTTTTATGACCTTCATGATAAAGGTTTCATTAGATCCAGTATGTCTACCTAGGCTGCTCCAATATGGTTCATGAAAAAGGTGGATGGTAGCCTGAGGGTTTATGTGGATTATGTTCACCTGAACAAAGACAAAATAAAGAATAAGTACACCATGGTGAGTATTAATATCTTCCATGACAAAATTTTAGGTGGTTGATGGTTCCCAAAGAATGATCTTTGGCAAGCTTCCACTAGTTTCTAGTTTTCAATGATGAAATTCAGATGTTTTCATTCTGATGTTGATACAGACATTATGAGTTCATGGTAATATGTTTTTTTATGAAATATTACACAAGATTTATTTTTTATTATATGAAATAGGTTTTTTTCCATACATTGGATAATTATTTTTTTCATTGATAACATACTCATCTATTCCACAATATAGGGGGGTCATGTAGAGAACTTGAGGATGGTTCGTGATTTTCATTGAGTGCACAAAAATTAAATAAAGCTCTCAAAGTGAGTGTACAAAATACATGAACATAACATTATGAGGCATGTAATTTATGACAATGGTTTATACAGGGATCTAAAAAGGATCTGGGTAGTTCTTTCTTGGGAACTACACAAGAATGATTCAATGGTCTAGAGAATGCTCTGCTTTGCAGGGTAATGTATGATGTTTCTGGTAGTCTTCTCTAGATTTCAATAATCTCTGAAAAGACTAACATGTAAATGGTATCATTTTAGCTATTCAAAAATTTCTAGATGTCCTTTGAGGATTTTAGGAAGATAATGAAGAGTTCACTTGTGTTTTTAATACCAATTTAAGGAATAAATTTTGTTGTGAATTATAATGTGTTAGGAGCTAGTATCAATTTCGTTTTTATTCATCCATAGCTAGTTATCCCATTTGGGTTGAGGACCATGAAACATCATGAGAAGGACTATAAAACTAATATCCTACATAAATTGGTTGTACTATCATATTTTAAGATGATGAGGCTCTATCTTTTGGGAGAGTTCATTGGGGTTTACTGAAATCATTAGAGTCTCAGGAATGTCTTCACTCAGAGAGACATGAACCTGAGTTTACGACACTTATTGAAATTACTATAGGACTATGACATAGAGATAGTAAATACTCTAGTAAATAGTAAGATTGTAATTCATTACCTTAAAATGACGTCCTGGGATCAACTATTTTGGGATCTTCAGAATAGTTTGCTTCACTGCAGCTAACCCTAGTGGAGCCGGAGGGTGAAATTTTTCTAAAGTCGATTGTTTTGAATACATCACTACTCAAGAGTTAAAGAGAGTCCCACAATGGATATATTTACTATAATGTATTACATGAAATTATAACCATAATAAAATTACTAGATGGATATTCTAAAGTATGCAATGAGAATATCATATTCTAATGGCGAACAGTTGTTATAGTCATGATTTAAGAAGAGGTGATGCATGATTTCTACATAACTACAATATCTATAGACCTCTACATGGGGAAGATTTTAAGATACCTAAATTGGTGTGTTTGGTTCCATATATATAAGCATGAATACTAGTTGATTTTATCTCATGGTTCCTCACTTGTCTATAGGTATGTGCATAGAACCATGTGCCAGCGGTTTTGTCAGAGCCTCTTGATATCCCATAGTGGAAATTGGACAACATATCCATGGACATCGTCACACAGATACAAACATGTAAATGCATGAATAGTCCATTTTGGAGATTTTGGACTGACTAATTATGTTGCAATACTTACTTTACATCTGGGAGAAGAGTTCGGTGGAAATTTTTTGGTAGTATTACATATAGGAAATCATCCACGTTCAAGGGTTACCCTCGATTATTGTCTATAGTCCATATGTTCTGTTTATGTCATGATTGCAGAGAGGTCATTATGAGGAATCCAGGTCCAATATACAAATTAATACAACATTTCACCCCAATACTAACGGGAGCACCGAAGATAGTATTTTATATCGATAATGTCTTATTTGGTTAAATTTTATAGATAAATAAATTATATTTCATATTTTTAGTAATTATTTTTATAATATATGTATATATTAATCTAATTTTTCGCATTTTATACATTTTTATGTCAATATTGGATTTAAAAACATTGTAAATTTTTGAACATTTTTTCTTGGAAAACACAATTTTCACCGAGTATGAGGGGATAATTTTAATTTAAATTTTTTGAATTCAATGAATATAATTTATGAAAAAATAATTCCACATTATTAATTAAAATTTTAAATTATATAATATAGTATAAATATTTTATTAAAAATAGTAATAGTGATGAAGGAAAAATTAATTACAATAGTTATTGTAAAAAATGTGATTATCAGGGGTTAATATGAAATCATAAAAGATAATATTACTTAAATAAGTGTCATATTATTGAATAATAAATATTATATTTGAGAATTTTTCATTACTGGATCCCGTAAGAATGAAATTTTTTTATTTGGAATTTATTGTTTTAATAATTTTTATTTGTGCAACTAAAATTACTTATAAAATGACCCTCCCTCTACTGATATATTCAAATGATAATAACAAAATGGTTCATAAAATATCATCATAAATCAAAACATTAATTCCATAAAATGATCACATAAACCTTATTTTGGGTTGAATTATTACAATTATTGTATTCGGTGCAAACCAAAATATATAACAAAAAGAAGAGTTAATGTTTTTCAACAAGTGTCTTTATAATAATTCAACCTTGACATATTTATATTCATATTAAAAATTTATTTTATATTAACCTAATTATATTACATAGAATTATATTTTATTATTATTTTTTAATAACATATATCATTCCCCAATTTCATCAACCAGATTACGAAATTATTATTCGTATGTTGAGTGGTATACCGCCTCAAGAACCGATGCCATTTCTTGTTACACTACCTTCAATCTCTATAGTAATGATGATAGATATAAATGATATAATTTATATTTATAACACTATTATACATATGGATTAATATTTCATATATATTCCTTTTTTTATTTTTATTCCATAGGGGATATGATAATGTGATTGTTTGTAAGGTAGTATAAGCCCCATGAAGTGTTGTGATGTGACTTTCACCAACTCTTAACATGGAATCTAATAAAATAATGTTAATAATATATCTATAATATATTAAAAAATGTTATATTCATTAAATATTTATGAATATGAAACGATAAAAATATCATCTTATTTTTTACACAAAAAAGATGATAACATAATTCATGTTTGTGTGACTACTACTTTCATGATGCTACGTGACTCTCTTTTCTTCACCGGATCACATTTATAATATATGAAGGAATATTAAAGGAAATAATATGTAATATATTATAATATTATCATTGAATAATAATAAAATATTACATACATCCTTCCCATAAAAATAATTGAAAATGGTAAGGTTACTCATGTGTATGTCTCAATGATCATAATGTACATAATTTATCAATATTTTATATTATTCTTTGTATTAGAATATTAATTAATGTATGAATGTGATAAGTTTTTCATGTTTATTATTTGGTATATTATTGAACTATGTAATATGATCAATAATCAAAATAGTCATAGTAATCAATGCATGAGAATACATGACATTTACCACATAAAACATTGATAAAAATGAAACATTATTAGGTTATGATTTAAAATAAGTTATTAAAGGATCATATATAATATTAAAAATATTAATGTGGTTATATAATAAGGTAATAACACGTTACACTACTTAATATGATGTTATAGCATGTTCAACCAAATGTAATCATAGAGTATGAAATTTATTAACTCAATTTCCATTCATTGTGTTAAAAAAAGATTTCACTAATTATGACATGATACTATTATATTTATAATGACCTTTGAATTTATTAATTTTTTTATAATTGAATTATGGTGATTTATTTTTGATACAAATATTCAATTCAATGATTTAAACAACCTCAATGAGATGATATTTTTAAGTGTATTATTTCTCAATTTTTACTTCTATGAGTAAGATGTATCAATCACCAATTATTTATTTATGTGGTGCATACAATACCCAGTAATATATTTTCTAATGATTATCGTATGAAATATTGGGACATACAAATCTATTGTGATGATTTCTCTTTTATGGGAATTGGGATTCAATATTACTATAATGATAAAAAATTTATGTTACAATATCATCATTTATCGAGATTATTTCTCATTATGTTTCCAATGAGGAAATAATATGATCTACCTTTAACAATTTACTTGAATTTTATTCTACTCTGGTTAATCATTGTATTTAAACATAATAGTCCCATTTTTTAACTATTTGTTACATGAAAAAATTGGAATAAAAATATCTATAAAAAAATTATTATTTGTCTCTTCAGTTAAATACTCATTTTATTGCAAAACTAAACTTTTTAAATTATTTTTGAAAAATAATTTTATGATTATTAATATGTTTTCTTTTAAATCGTATTATTTAATGTTTTTTAAAAAATTTAATGGAATATTCATTCCTTACTCCAAATAATTTTCAATTTTCTTTTATCGAAAATGTAAATGGAATATTTGTTTTATCATGTATGGCCTTAAAAAAATTTCCACTAACCTGAACGATATTTTATTTTAATCATAATATTTTATTTTTTATTCATAATTTAAAAATTACAAGTATTTTTTAACATTTATCGAAATCTTATTAAAAAATAGAAATTAGGTATTCCTCAAGAAATGATTAAAATTGTTTTTTATAGATTCATTTATATGTTTCTAATGTTTTTCCAATAAAAATCAATTTTTCAATATGTTTTGGATAATTTTTCTAAAAAAGTGATTTTTAAAATGGAAAGGAAATATTCATTAAAAAGTATTTATTAATATTATAATGGTATTTAGATTTATCATCACCAAAAACCCTTTCTATAAGTTTTTATCAAATAGTAAGTTTTTGAAATGATTATATCCTCACTATGTATTGGGATAGATTATGGTTATTTCAAATACATTATTATGGGGCCCCTTATTTTACATATATAAATAATGTTTATAATAGATTTTTATGGAAACCATATCTTTTCTATTTGTTAAACTTCTTTCAATTGGATTTATTAAGTAAGAAATTTATTTTCCATGAGATAACAATGTTTCAAAGAGATTATTATGAAACTCATTTCCAGTCCACAGTTCAATCTTGATTCAAATATATTTACATTAATCCAACTTACAATCCAGGTGTTGATCTTTACATAAATGAAACAATTCGTTTTTCTACTATTTTAACGATGACATGAATGATCTATGTCCATTATTTATGTTCGGGTTCTCAGAAATTATATTATATATTTGTTCCCATATATCACTATGGGGCTTTTTAAATATTATATGAATGGTGAGCCCAAATAACACTAGGTGGTCCAATTATAGTATATATTATAGGTGTGACAATACATCAAAAAGGAAACATATTATATCTTATAAGGTGGGTTTACCTAGATATCACAAGGTGAGTCCATTATAGATTGTATTATGGATGCAGTAAAGAACTCTCCAATGTATTGGGAAATTATCATGTTGCAAAAATATTTATATTGTTATCCAACTATACTGTTATTCAATTTTTATGGGATATGTTAGGGACCAGAAGGCATTCAATTATGGTGATGTTCTATAATACATAATAGTTATTTATTTTTCATAGGTGTTTATAATGTTATCAATGATCAATATTGATATCACATGTCCTAAGGGTGTTTATTCTTATAGAAATTCACATTGGTAAATCCTTATTCTTTGTTTCATGAATGAGGATTTAGGAATTCTTTATATGAGTTCCTTTATGATTCCATCATATTCTTTAATTGTGTCATCTTACCATTATACATTTATTATGCCCATTTATGAAAATAAATTGTTAATGCTTATGTTCACCCTTACTAAGCATTTTTTCTCACCCTTCTTGTGGTTCCGCTTAAACATGTTATAAAAAACGAGGGTGAACAATATTTGTCTATAAACCATTTCATATGGATGATGATGATGAATTAATGTGAAATAATAAAATGTGGATTAGGTTGGAGAAATTATCATTTAACGTGATGAGTAATGTTATGATTTTTTTTTTACAAATTCTATAAAACCATAAACCAAAATGGTCACTGAGATTATAAATGATTCAATTTTTTTATTTTGATGTATATAATGGAAAAAAATTTGGGGTTGAATTATTAGTATCAAGGATTAAAATTTAATTTCAATCATTTTCTCATTGGATCTAAATGATTATGTTATAGGATGTTATATATCTCCACTTGGAAACCATAGTAGCCTTAGATTGGGTACTGTAAGGACTATTTTCATCTTAATATATGTTGTGTAGTTAGTAATGTCAATGTATCCCTAAAATGAAAATGAAAATTAATGATATATGGATTTAATTGTGATTCCAGCCATTTTCTAACAAAAAAAATCCATTTTCAACTACATCAAAAAAAATAGCCTAATTGTGGATGTATATAACAAAATTGACTAAACACATGAAGTACATCCGTTTGTTTTTAATCTATTATTATAAAATACCATTGATATGTATCATAGGTCCACTGAGTATCACCAACATAACATACTAATATATATTCAAATCATTGATATGTTTATTGTGTGCACATCTAACATGAATCGATCGCTCGATTCGCACTCAGAACCATTCAAAACTGTCAAACTATGGCCCTCTATTCCAATGGAAAACCATGAAAAATAATGGTGGGGTAGTGCAATAAGAAAAAAAAATCATCATTCATTGGATAATTGTTTTTGTACAAAAATCCATGACATGGGATATTCAAGTTGATATACATGGTATAGTCATTAATAAATTAAATAATCTATTCAATTCGATAAACATGTTCTTGGGAAGGATCAATTAATCAATGATCAAAAAATAAATTATATGAACATGTTAAATACTTTAATGAAGGTAGGAAACCAGAAATGATTAAATCTACCTCGATGTTGGTTCAATAATGTGTGAAGAGTATTTTCACTAGTAAATGGGAAGACCTGTTATGTCTACAGTCTGCTGATACATATTGATATGATCACCAATCTTTTTCTGATCCTAATATTCAAATAAAGGATGATTAATGTACACCCCAGGTAAATAAAGAAGTATGACATTTTCATATTTATCCATATTTGTGAATAAAATATTAATATAACTTTAAAGGGGACGCTATGCTCGATGGCGTACCCAACACACAACAACGAGTTTCTTGGGAATCTTATGTTGCACTCTAATAATAAAATAATATTATTTTAAATGGTAGTTAACACCTAGCTGTTGTGTTGGCGGGAATGAATATAAATAACTACAAAATGATTATATATGTTAGTCAAATATTTTTACATTTTTCAATAAATGTCATAGGATTAAAAAAGCGAATGAATCAAATTTTAAGCGTAAACATTCTAATATTCTTTAAAAGGTCGATTAACTGCCCTTTGAAGGCGAACCTCTTTTAAATCAACTTTTGTAAAATTTTATGTGTAATATTTGACAAAATTAAATTCTTATTTAGAATCGGGGCATCAAAATTTACTTTGTGTAAATTTTTGGTATTTTTCCGAAAAAGTTCAATTTTTAATGAATAGTGAAAAATGTTGTATTTTAATTCAAAACCTCTTTTTAATCTAATTTATTGATATATTTATATTATCTTATGAATTTGTTTTGAAGTGAATTTAGAATATTTTTTTACCATTTAATCAAATAGTGGTCAGTGGATATAATTTCACTTTGAAATTGGACTTAAACTAGTGTCAATCTTTTGATACTTATTGTTTCATAAAAACATGCTATTTGCTCTGACAGCAGAAATTAATTATTAAATTAATTAATACAACTTATATGTTTTGAATTTTTTAAAATATACATCATTTTTGAATTCGGAATTTCAAATATAGCTTAGGGTGAATTTTTGGTAATTTTCCGAAAAACATCAATTTTTGATGAATTGTGAAACCACTAAGTGGTACTTATAAAAACTGATTTTCCGTTTAAATAAAATTTGTCCATCATTGTGTTTTGAATTTCAAAAATCCAACATACATGGTTGTCATTAAGAAGTAAAATGTGGTTCAATGGGATTAAAATAATTTTTTGGTGAATAGTAACTTATTAAGTTTTAATCGCGATTAGAGGTAATTAGTGTAGTTTAAGGTAAGAATAATGTTTTAATAAAATTAAATGACCTAGAAACAAGTCCTACCCTCATTGGATGTGTCATGGACGACCAATAAAATCCATGGGTCATCTTGGGGACCCTATGGAGCCACTTTGGTTGGAAAATGACATAAATACCTTTTTATTTAATTAAATGTAAAAATGAGACAAACATGAAATGTTTTACTAAAACAATTTTTACATGGGGTAATACAAGTCATAATTTTGACTATAAATATTCAGTGGAAATATAAAAAGATTTACTACATCATAGTATTTTTGTTATAATTTTTTAGACATTAAATAAATTAAATTATATATGACATCATGATGATGCAGCGATGACCTCATTATTTAACGATTAAAATAAAATGGAAAGATAATGTAAACTCTAAGACCTACACATGTCTAAAACCTATTGGATGACTGGATTTAGAACCCTTATCACCATACCCTCTAAAAACATCAATGTGGGACCATTAAAATCAGAAAATCATTCTAAAATAAAGTAACATTTCTTTACATTCCAAGAGTGCCCTCCTCTCCTGTTATAAAAGGTACCAACCTCTACCTCCTTACCCACACTTCCAAAGCATTTGGCTAGGCCAAAACCTGCCCATTTTGTCTCTCCACATCCCTCTCTAACTCTTGGAAGCCTCACATTGGGCAGTAGTCTTCACAAGGAAGCCTTTGAGCTCAAACCAAAGGGAGTTACCGGATTTTAAGGTAATGTCTTCACTTGTGTCCTTTTGTTTTATTTTGCTTCTCCAACACCCTAAACACTTTTTATTCAGTTATTTTGTAACAAATACAGTATCTTAAATATACTAGTATATTTTTATAAGAAGTATTCGAGTTACAATTACACACACCTACATCTAATTGTTAAAGAACATACTGTTTCTATGGATGGTGAATTTCTGCCTCACGAAACAATGATTGTTCAACATTTTTCAAACACCTTAAAAGGTGGCCATTAATATGACACTATATTTATATATGATATATAATATGTTTATGTTTTACTTAGGCTTCTGTATTTTTCATTTTTGGCATACCTTTGTGGTTTCCATTTTGGGTAAACGCGATATCTTCATTTAAGGATGTGCGGACAACCGCCCCCTCAAAGTGATTTGATTCTTTAATACCATATGTGGTACGTATAAAGGATATATTTAATGATATTATATATGATACCATACTGGAATTAAAATACTACTATGTATCATTATGTTTTAATTCCATTAAATATGAAATAGAAATGGAAGTAGCGTTCATGCGTACGTACGGCTTACCGTCTCCATGAACGGTACATTTCATTTCTTATCTCAAAATGTTATGTACTATTATAAATACATATATATATTGGATATATATGTAATATATTAAATCTAAATTATGGATATCATTCTGTAATTATAACATATATATATATCTCTCATTTTGTTTTATTTCCATTAATATGACAAAGAAAAAATGAAAGTAGCGTTCATGCGTACGTACGGCCTACCGTTTCCATGAATGGTGCTTTTTGTTTTTTATCTCAAAATGATATGGAATAGTATAAAATGAATATGTACTGGATATATATGATATTTTAATCATTAATACTATTATGGAAATTATTTACTTATAACTACATGGACAATCATTTTTCAAACAAGTTCACTTCTAACTCATGTACCAAACATCGACAAAAAACGTCTGATATGAACTCATATTATTAACCAATTATTATAACATTAAAATATGTGATATGAACTGAAAAATAATATTTATAGGAGTTCCTTAATCAATTACAAATTTACCAAAGTTTATTATTCAAGAATATAAAGAAACGAACAAGACAAGTTGGACTTGAGGTAAGGGATCCTACTCCTCTCTTTCTTTTTAAGTACGCTCTTTTATGTCATTCCTTTTAAAGCTCAACTTTCTTGTTTTGTGGATGTTATTTTATATTACTCTTACTCTAATTTTTATGTTCATATGATGAGAGACCATATTCACTCTCATCAATCCATTTTGGATGTTTTGAGTGGCGCCGTTAGGCTGCCGAATTTTCGTAAGAGATCTATCCTCTCTCTTTCTTTTTAAGTACTCTACTTTATGTCACTTCTTTTAAGCTCCTCTTTGTTATTTTGGGGGATGTTCTTTTATATTACTATTTCTTTAAACTTTATTTTAATATATTGAGAGACCCTATTTGATCTCATCAATCCATTTTTTGGATGTTTTAAGTGGCGTCGTTAGGCTGCCGAGTCTTCGTAAGGGATTTTTCATCTCACTTTTATTCCAGTGAGATTTATGCTACATTTTCCACAATTTCCTTTGAGCGGTGTATTTACTGCCCATTATTTTACTCATTGTGTAATGTACTTTCATTTATTAGTATTTACATCAATGTTGTATTGACCTTTTTTCACGAGGTGCATGTCTCGAAAGATACACATGTCGGTAAGGGAACCTTTCACCCTCCTCTTTTTAAAAGACTTCTTTTGTTATGTATTTTAATTCACATACTATTATGTTGGGATATGTTATTATTTATTATTATTGATTTAAATTTTATTTCCATGTGATAAGATACCCTTTTTATCTCTCATCAACTCATTTTCTGAATTTTGTAGTGACACCGTTATGCTGTCAAATTTGTGAAAGGGAACTTCTTAACCAAAATTTGATTCTTTGGGATAAACATGTACTCCTTGAATATTTCGTTCTATGAATATGTGTGATTATCCTCTGATTTTTATACACTTAATATCCACTTATATTTGGTGTATTAGTTTGTCACACATAATTATCTAATTTATTTATCCTTAATCCAAGGATATCGTCATTGTAAGGGACTTCATCTCAATCTCCATTAATTTAGGCATATTTTGTTTTATACAAAACCTTCTTTTATACGGTGTATAAGCCCCTTTGACTTTTACATTTGTCCTAAAGGAATCCTTTTTATACAATGAATTTTTATAAACGAAAAAAGGGAATGTTTTTGTCGTACTTATGCGGCGACAACGAATTTTTCACCGCCATGACCATTATTTGAGTTTCGGCTTCCTCTACAAGCCATACCATTTGTTTAAAAGAAAAATAAATACCATGTTTTACTTTTCTTTTATTTTGGTATTGAAAATGGTTATCATAATGTTTTTATATCAATGTGTTGTATTGATATGTTGTGATTGAAAAGTGGAAATCTTATCATTCCTTTATGCATGTTTTATGTGATACGATTATGTTATGGTTCTTGGGAATTATTATAAAGACGGGTGGTTCCGTGATAAAATAAGGGCGGGTGAGCCTGATATAGATCTCCAATGCATTGGGTAACGTGAAGGAGTGAAACGTTAATGTTTCTCCGAAGTGATTTAGGGAATATACTGTGGTGGGTATTCCAAAGGTACCCAAGAGGGTTACTCCCTATGTAAGAATGTTATGAATGCCTCAAGTTACCTTTATGTCTTATGATTTCTATGACTTATTCATGATTTGATGAGGTATGTTAATGTTCCTATGTTTTAAGGGTAAAGTATGATTTCATTCTTATGTATATATGAATTCATGTTTCCTTTCCACGTTTTTTTATAACCCTTACTGAGCTTTTTATGCTCATCCCAAGTTTTTGAAAAGTTTTTCAAAGGTCAAGGGAAAGTTACATGATATGATGATAGTGTCAAGGAAGTGTCAAGAAAAAATCCATGTTTTATTTTAAGTTTTTTTCCGTTGATGGGAAAAAAATGAATACTATCTTTTATGTAACCACTTTGTTTAAATGTGGAATGTAATTTTTGTTTTATGATCTAATACTCTATAACCCTAAACCTGAAAAGATCCTCAATGTGTAATCTTGTAATAACTCAACATTAAGTAAGGTTTAAGGCTGGGGCCTTATAATGAAACCTAAACTAATAAATCCCTAGGTTTTTATCATACCTGTGGAATTATTCAATCATGTACCTCCCATGAAGTCTCTCATACATCAATAATGGAAGAACCAAGGGAATGGTTCATCCATAAAGGATAAAATTTTGAAAATCATCGATCACCATCAGATACTTCTAAATGGTATATCCCACCATGATGTCCATATGTCCACATTAAATAAAATCTACAGGATCAAGAATTTATATCTTCATCTGTTACACATGGAATATTTCATGAACCTGCTCCAACAATGGGGTAGCATATTGTGGTAAGCTTCATCACAACCGATATAGAGTATCTCAAACTGTCCAATAAACCAAAGGGATAACTTGCCACCCCATATGAAATTTGGAAATCCACATCATGTGAAGACTCTCAATAAAATGTTCTTTCCTTTCTCCAACTCAAATATCAGAAGACGTCCATGTTTATAATAATTATATTATCTTTGGTATTTATTAATAAAATAAATTTGCATATGGATTTTCTCTATCATAGCATGCACCATCTAGATCCCATAAATAGATGTCACATTGTTCACAATCGAGTATAAGGGTGACAGATATATTTATTCATATAGGGACTCAAAATATTATTTACTAATATTAGATTGATTGATAATGTTATAAGAAAACACTACCAATGGTATCTGATCCTCCCAGCTATGACCAATGTCTAACACACATTCCCTAAAAATATCTTCTAACCCCTAGATATCGTTCTAGGTCTAGCCATCCATCTTGGGGTGAAATGTTGTAATCTTCCTTAATTTAGTCTTGAATACTTCATGTAGGTATATCCAAAAATGTGATTTAAACTATGCATCAATTCTTGAGATAATAATTGATGGACCCCCATATTGACATACAATCTCTAATTTCAAAAAACATCCTCAAACTATCCACCATAATCTACTCACTGATATTTATAGAGTGTACTGACATTGGGAGTTATTCAATTATAACCCATATAGCCTCGCTGACTCCCATATTCCATGGTTTTACCTTTTTAAAAACTATATTGATATTACATACCATTTCATCCCCTAACATTCAAAACCCAATAACTATGTTCCCAGAACCGGATTTTAATCTTTCACTTTCTAACATGTTTGACACCAAGAGACAAACTCTAAAACCCTCTGCCTCATTCAGTCCTAATAAAATTATCATTCCAAGTCTCTTTACAAATTCCCAAAATCAGGATGTAAATTAAAAGATGTTGTGTGACGATCCATCATCACCTCCTATGAAAAAATTAATAGAACCATCGTGCTTCTATTGAAAAGGATAACATGATCCTTTCATTTAGAGAGCCATTGGGTGAATCTTTTGAGGATATATGGTCACAAAAGGCCTCACGGTTGATATTTCCGAACTAAGACTCCCTCACATGCTAAATGATAGTAGTAAAAACAAAAAATTGTTGAAAAATAACACCCCATCCTCCATCAAGGCCAAACACAATGAAAAAAACTTCTCAAATGACTCCTACACAAGATGAGAATGGGACTTCCTAGCAAGGGCATCTACCACCAACTTTTCAGCCACACTAGTATTGCATATCTCAATGTTATAGTCCATAATGAACTAAAACTATAAATTCTATATTGGATTCATATAACTCAATGTGAAAATTTACATGAGTAAATAATGGTATGAGTAATCAAAAAAATTCAATTAGAAAATCATTCCTCCACATCCTTATATTAAACAATAGATTCTATATCAATTTAATTAGTCAAGAACTTATTCTCTTGGGGTCTCAATTTACATGAACCATTTGTGATATCTACCAATCTCTACATCAACACACTGAATATACCTTCTAAACTGAAATCACAGTGCAATATGTTCTCCACACCTCCTCATGTTGTATCAAAATACTAGCAGTCATCAATATGATCCTCCACTTCTTAAGGAAACTATAACACTATTATGTCCATGTAAACGGATTCTATTTACATGGTGGTGTTCTAAAATGAGATTTGATCCAAGTGATTTCTGCATCAATCCTCATATAACACCACACCATGTAATGAAAATTAAGGACATCTAACATGATCATAGGGTTATCCCATGCATGTACTTCCTCATTAATAATTTGTGACACAACTAATTCTGGATATAAATGTATGTACACCATATATTTATCCTCATGGATCCAAAAATGGATCTTTGAAAACATACAATTAATTTGGAGATAGGGAAACAAATCGTAGTCCATCATCAAGTCCATCGCATGCTCATACTCTCACAATGAGTAAATGGGTATGGAATTAATTAAGACAACATCAAATTATTCATTTTATGGGTGGAAAATACATTTCCTCCAAGATATAAACACAATGGGTGAATTCATTAAAAAAATGCATCACAATAAACACATATTGTTCATAGAATTATCATAATACAATTATCATAATATTAGAATCATGGACCATCATCTAATGGTAGTGGGACCTATTATAGTTCCTCAAAACCATCTCACACTTACAAAATGATCAATCATCTAATAGATTATTGGAAAGTGGTAAATTTTATTTAATTTTTTTCATTTTATATTAAAAATGATCAGCCTAATACTGCAAACCCAGGTGGGCCATTTTTTCATGAATAAAACTAATGCTACCTTTGGGGACACAATTTTTATCGTAAAACCCTTCTCTTGATGGCCATTTAATTGTACCCTCAACTCCCAGATCATGATAGGTGATATATGAAATGAATCAAAACATATCAGACTTATCTAATGTCACATGTTGATAGAAATATCTATCTCGATCATTATGGGTATACTTAAAATATCCATGGAAAATACATCTATAAAATCTACCATAAATAAAATAAATCATAATATTAAAGAGCCCAATACATTACGTTATAAACTCACCAACTATGTGATATGGGTTTTATTTTCATTCTCAAAAAAACCACTATCTCTGGCATATGATATATCATTCCAAAAAATGATTATCATATCCTATATATCTAATGTAATATGACTCTTCTTTTGTGATAGTGGAGTTGTCCCTATTCAATGGAAAATATTCCATTCATATGATAATATCTTGAGGTCTCTTTGTACTTACTAATAAATCCCATGAAAAATTTATCCACCAATATATCTCTCACACTACTCGAATACAAATGACATGAATAATAATTACTTGTGGGATCCTCATGACAATTCTTCATGGCTATGGTCTCAACTAGTAGCTCCATCTCTCGCTGCCCCATAGGAACATCTGACACGCTATAAAAAACATTGAGTAGTCCCTAGAGAAATTATATGGATTGTTATATTTCATGGTGTGGTGGTAAACCCAGAACATCCTATAAATATATTTCATTATACCCAAAAATTGTTTCATAAAGATGAGTTCCCATAACATCCACTTGTGAAATGGAAATAATTTTCAACTAATAAATCATGAGTAATTTCTAGATAATGAGATCGTCCATCTCATTACATGAATCAGTCCTTATGAAAGGAGGAAAAGACCCTTTCAAAAACTAAATTCACTATGATACTGATGAAATACATTGAATAGTACCACTGAATATAAGGAAATATTTCATGTGAGAATATTTACCCTCTCATTTAAATGTCACACTATAGAAAGAAGTGTGTGATCACTTATCCCCTCAGATGGATCCATCAACACAGATTTCAAGGAAAAAGATCACTAATAGGGTCACTATGCCTCATTCAAGGGTTATGTATAGGGAAATAACGATTATGAATCTGTAGTAGAACCATAACTTGAGTAGTAGAGACGTTAATTGTATAATAAACCAAACTCTAGACTATAGGATAGAATCCCCTTGGAACTAAATCATATCCATTCACATTCCCCACCACTCTCCTCAAACAGGGAATTATCAAACACCACACTACTCCAACATTCCCTGAACAAACAAATCATATGTATTCAGATGCCACACGTTGACAGTATCCACATTGGGAGACACCAATGCTTTCATATTACTATTAAATCACATCAAATAAAATATCATATTAGTGAAGTAACCATCCTCCTCTAATGTCAAATTCTACACTATGAATCTGCATCATAAGTCTCTATTCATTCGAAATTTCTTCCTATAGTATTCTCCTCATGAAGAAATCCATTGAAAGGCGGACTTATCTTAGCGGGATATTCACATCAATAGATTTATAATTACCTAAAACATCCGAAGAGGGAGTCATGGTCAACATGAGGCCTAGTAAAATTCAATCACTATAACATGAAATTCACAATTATCACATGTTTTTTATCTTCTATTACCACATAACCCAAAATATATCTAGGAAAATCATTGGTTGTGAGTGAAACTAATATGTTAGTTGGGACCAACAAATGAATGAAAACATATATCACTAATGCTATCAAATTCTCTCTTTCATGGGGATCTAAAAGATAGAAGAACCTCAATGGCCTTAGTTATAGGAACATGAGTATTATAGTATGAATATGTTCATTATCAAACTACATTGTAGTTACAATCTATTAGTCAACATGATGGGGTGCTGCTACCTTCACACCTATGGGAATGGTCTCACGAGATGGCCTTTGAACCAAGGACTCATCACTCATCAAATAGTCATAGACATCTAGAATCAATAATATATATTTCAATATTTATAGACAAATAATGAATGTAAAGAAGACATAACACGATAAAATGAATATATATATATATATAAATATACCAGGAGCTTACTCAATAAACAATGTCAAATGTATCAATCTTTCTTGATGAATATACCAATTTTTCCTACAACTTCTGCCACTGTATGCCTAGTCGACAAGCAGGTAGTCAACATCTTGTTGAATAGTCAAATCATCAATTTGAAAAACATCTAGGTTACCTAACCTAGAAGCATAACTCGATTGACTTTTACACCATTTCCATTAGTTACTAATGTATCCTCAAAATGTGAAAAACATTATACACCATGATAAGGTTGAGAAAACGTTGATGCCAATTTATATTGACCAAACCCATCCACCCGTACATATTCAGTATAATAATGGTCCAACAAAACCCCCTTCTCGCCTACATTATCCAAGGACAATTAAAGAGTGAGGTGGATTATTAAATAAAATATAAGGCCTTTTTATTTTGTACCTATATGGATATAACCAACAATATCTATTAAAATTTAAGAGGAATAATAAAACAAATATTAAATTCTATAGTAATATCCATAAATGTAATTAAATATAAAAAATGAAAAGGAGTATGATAGAATAATATGAAAATTGAAGGGTAAAATATACTCCCAATGAGAAATGATGTCCCAAACTAATATTAAATGTAATGGAAAAATGTTGAAACAGTTGAAATCCTAATATAAAATTAACAACCATTGTACATGAACAAATGCACCAAAGTATCACAAATATTCTACAATGACCCCAAATTCCTAACATTCGTCTACATAAGATATGGAATGGGAAGAAAAACACCATGGAGTGGTGAGTATATACATACCGAGCCAGATTACATAAAAACAAAAGAGATAGAAATAGAATAAAATATTGAATTAGACATGTAAACCAATAAATCATGTGAAGCAAAATTAAAAATAGATATATACTTATATAATTAACCAATATGATAGAGAAATAGGTTCTCAATATCATAGATGATCCTTAGATGATGAATCATTATGTTGATCCAATGGTCCACCATTGATTTCTAACATCCCATGTATTGGTCTTATGACGCCATAAGGAGGTCTTTAATATCATCACATCTCCACATCCTAAGGGAGTGTAATATAAAAATGAGAGAGGTCCCACACATGGTAAAAATATCATATTGACTCTCATTATATAGAAGACCCATATATATAAAAAGGAGTATCTCAAATTTAATTGGAATAACCATAATGGGGGACACACCCTTACATAGGGGAGTGTTGTCCCCATAAACATATAACTCATCGCTAGTGATATTGTGGAGTACCAAATATACTAATTTTAATGATTATGGATGACCCACACCATGCTTCCACAATGTCAGTATTGTCACTATGTCTAGAATAATGATTATCGAGGAAACATTCCCAAGTAGGAGTGTAGAATCTTAGTGAATAGTGGACTCACACCCTAGTTTGATACGGGGTACCAGATCATCATATTGTAACGAGTATAGAGGACTCCTTCCATAGTGTTATTGGGGTGGAATATTTTGGTGGATAGTGGACTCAATCCTTAGTGCAACAAGGTTATATTTTATCAATCATAATAACACGTATGGATAACCCACACCCTGGTGGGTCAGAGGAGTACATTATCTTGGGATTGAGGACTTATACCATATAGGGATTGAGTTAACACTGAAAATAAATTGTTCCGCAAAAACCATCATGGTACATCCTATTGGGAATAATTTCTCTGTAGGGGACCTCACTAAAATACCGCTAATTGTTTTGGAGGTCCACCCCATGTAAAGGGTATTCCCTAGTTTGAATATTCATCCCATGTAAAGAGGCAAAAAAATTTGGGAATCATTCTTCCATTGTGAGTAACAATTAACATGGAGAATCCCATGTGACTCTAAAACCCTGAACATTCATAACTGATGTTCCATCATAATAACCCACAAACATAATTGTGTCAATGTTTATATCATAGACTTTGAGATGAAGGATGAATTAATGAAGAAACATTCATCTTTTCGTCCAATGCATAGGTAAAATACCATCAATTAAGGATAATGATCCCAAAAGATGAGGTCCACGGAATCCCAAAATCCAAATTTAGATACCTGCTAGTGGAAGATTTTTTGGCCTCCGTTTAGTGTGCTCAGAATAAAACCATCTTTACCACTTTTTTCATCCCTTAACTCAAAATCCACAATATATGTAGGATAGTTATCGTGTTCTATAATGACACACTCATATTATGGTGAACACTCAACTATGATATAAAAATATGATCCCTCTCTCACTCAAGAGGGAGTTTTGAACACCCTTTTCTAATAAGACATGATATCAAAGTTGTGAATTTCCCAAAAAAAATCTCATCATTTATAATATTTTCTGAACATGAGGCACCCCCACTCCCAGTAAATTTTCAGAATAAAAGGTTTGGGTTTCTATCATAGATAATTTATAGTTCAGATCCATCTAGGGAATGACTTGATAATGGGAAAGATGATACTCTTGGTAATGAGAAATACGACATGTGTGTGATATAAGACACCAAATCCACCTGTTTCATTTTGGATAATCTCCACCTTCAATTTTATCATCCCATAGTATCTCACTAAAGGCCATGTGGCATACATAGTCTTGAGTATCTAATCAATTCTCAATCACTTTTAGTTCAGACAAATAAATTTACCAGGAATCCATGAGATTATAAATTACATTAAACAATAGTGAAGGAGGGTTGAAAACATAATTATTCTAATAAACAATCTACCATAAATATATATATGCTTTCATATATTCTATATACTTGCATTAATATTCATATTATACTTTACTAAGTCAAAAAAGAGGCATCAAAATATGTGGATATAAGAGGTTTGGGGAATTATGACGTCCTACAATACAATCCCATCTTATGAAGACATGATCATCTACCTAGATCACCCTCTAATGGTTCATTATCTCCTCAAACCACTGATACCCTAAATGATTTAAATATTGACCTTATGGAAGACTAAAGAAACCATACATGTTAAAAAGGGCTAGATAATGATAATCCACTCCAAGGTGAGGCATATAATTGAGAGTATCAAATGGAAATTTCCCACACTCATCAATATATGATGGTGATGGGCCTCAAGAGTCCACTTAAAAATTGTTCCCGCTTTATTTATGGAATATTGAAAAGGACAATGGGATTACTGAGTCTTTCATTACATATGATTTCATGCTATAAACTAAGTCATATGAAAGTTTGGCCACATTACCGCATGATCTAGGATGATATTAGATTCTTACTTCTCAACTAATATATGATCTGTTCCTATGTCATGAAAATTAAAAAAGTCACTATGTATCCCTTCTAGTTATATACCATTTCGTCTATAACTAATATACCATATTTGAACCATCTCGTACGAGACATTTGATCATAGAAGAGTCTAGTGTCCAGAGAAAACAAGAAATATATGTCTCACCAACTCCACATGAGTAGTTCACATATACACCCATTGATCAAGGTTCATCGGTCTCTTGGGCTGTTGAGATGGACAGAGAATTGGCAACCACAAATAGTCACTATGATGGTGTAGTTTCCACTATTTTTTCCCATCATGTGGTTTTCTAGATGTATATGGTTTCATTCTGACAAAAAAGAAGCAATAAAAATAATTTTTGGATCACATCCATCATCCCCCATAATTAATCAATCTGATATTTAACCCATATAATGGGATGGGTGATCCACTAAAATATATGGAACACATTTTCTTATTGTGTGGCCCAATATAGGGGAAAATAGAAAAGAAAGAAGCTAAAAATCTCATATGTTTCATCAGAACACTATAATAACAAACATGTGATTGGAATAACTAGCTAGTTGTGTGATCTGTTGCTGATAGAAAAGATATCCAGTGATGGGTCATCTACTAGTTCTTCTTCACGATTAGAAATATCAGTATTTAAAATATCCCCAAGGGAAATCAAAGGACTGATAAATATTATAACAACTTCATGAGAGGATTTAAGGGTATAACATAAACATTTGATTTGAATATTTCTTTGTTCAATCTTATATTAATGTGAATTGAGATGTTAAAATATGATCTAGTCTCCTCAATCATCTCCATTAATTATACATACCGATATTAGGAATTCTATAAAATAACATATCATCTTGATGAGTATTTATATTGTACTATCAAGTAGTCGCACATATTATCCCTTCCAACTCACACGTGAAGGATTGTAAAATAATAAAATGACATTTTCTCACTTGAAGAGGCTCCCAAGGAAGACAACATATATGTCCCATTACCAAACATGTCCATCTAGGTGCAACCTCGCCATGTGTTGTCTCACCATGCACAAACACCCCAACCATATCTTCTATGAATGATTGTTTCCCCAACCCTCAATTTTTCATATGAACCTAGAGTTACTATTGTGTAATGATAAAAAATCATACTCCTTAATGGATTCAAATTTCCTTGGTCAGTTAATCAAATCCCAAAAAAAGGGAATCCTAAAATTTCTAGAATATTGGATACCTCTATAAGAAAAAAAACCAATCATACCAATCAATTATGATTCTATAGGATCCTCAAACAGATGATAAAATATTTCATTTCATCTAATTATTATATCCATAAACAAATGGTACCTTATTCTTACCAGTTGTGCCTCAAATACTCCAATTTTGTCTTAGTAGTGGTAATTTATGGAGACAATAATCATTTTATCTCATGCAAGGATCACTACATGAATTTTGGTTTCTATAAAAAAGAGAGAGAACAACACCATACTAATGAGGATGAACATAAAACCACCAATAATGTCCTATTCACTACTGATACATATCTGTTCAAATACATAAAATACATCTTTATTCACCTATTACATCGATGGGAAAACACAACACCATACATATAATGCTTTTCAGTGATTCCTAGATCAAATGTTTCTCACAAATTACCTCATATACATAAATTGGGATGATCTAAAAGATAAAATAAAACCATGCACCATAAAATTATAGAGGGTTTTCCCAGTGGAATCTAATGACTTCCATTCCAACATGATCCATCAAGTTGTTCTAACTCGACAAATGTTGAAATTTCATAATTTCTTCAATTTCATGAGTGGACCACTTGGTTAGAAACTCAGTTCGATTAAATCACCATATTTTTTCACCATAGTCCCAATATGGTAATATATCCCTTTAGAAAAATCTCCCCATAATATATGAATCTATTGACAACTTCAGATCCACAGTTCTGAAAATAATTTGTTCACCCCCTGACCCAATGTCTCAGACATTGATAATGATTTTATGCCAACACTAATATGCACAAGCATGTCATAATAGGAATATTTTTGAAGTGTTTTTACATGACCTAACACCATGATCATTTCACCTTGATCTATAGCCAGATTATAGGGATCAATCCACAAGTTATTTTCCTTTAAAATTACCTACAAGTGGGTAACCA
This sequence comes from Viscum album, assembly GCA_963277665.1. Lineage (NCBI taxonomy): Eukaryota > Viridiplantae > Streptophyta > Magnoliopsida > Santalales > Viscaceae > Viscum > Viscum album. The sequence continues at coordinate 1,902,027,023 of OY728141.1, forward strand.
TGTGATCAAAAATCCTCCCAAAATTATGCACCCTCACAATGTGCCCTGGTAGAGGTCAAATTTTAGAGGAATATTAAGAAAAAATTAAATTGAGTGGTCTAATGACACCTATTGCTAGCCAAACTTTTCATAGTAGATAATAAGAATGGTTATATCGATGTTTGTATTGAATTTTTGGACATTAAATTCCATTTTCATAATGATTACATTTCACATCCAATTACAGATTTGTAGATCAATTATATCAATGGTTTTATGATATCAAATTTCTGAATATATGTTCTTTATTTAATCAAATCCTGATGACCCCTAGCGATGAGTGATCCTCATACTTTATAGAACCCCATGTAACAATATGGAACAATGTAATTATTTTTAGCTAAAATAATTTTTTTGAAACATTCTATAGTTACATTAACCATATAATCAATACAATCATCTGTGTAATTGTATATTTTCCTAAAAAAATGATATGGTGGTGATGTATTTTCAACACCAAAATCATCTCAATGGACATGGGACAGTGATCCACTTCCTTCACTCATGTATTTTAAAGATGAATCTCTTGATGTGTACGTCAAGGGTTACCAATAGAATGTGTATCATATAAATTCATAGAAACCTATTCATTGAAATAAAACATAATAAAATAATGGATATAAATACATGCCTCCCCTAAGATTTCTCTTGGAGCTTCTTGGACTCTAAGGCTAGTTATAATATAATCTGTGATTTATTTTATAATTTTGAGTGAAAGTGTAATTATTTCTCAAACTGTAAAATGAAATGACCAATTTACCAATTGGGTGGTTAATACCATAGTAAATCTAACAAAATTCAGTAGAAACTTATATATCCCATAGTTATAATACCTCCCATATGAAAACATTAAATGGTACATTATGTAAATATCCCAGAATGATACCTTAGAACCATTTTAGACTTAAAAAAATATTTAGTGTACGAAGAAGAACCTATATTTTCTAATATCACACGATATCTGACATAGAGACCATAAACTACCCCCATTGAGAAGATTTTCCTCACACTAGCCTTTATAATAAAAATATATAACATTACATATAGAAGCAATAAAAATAGTGTCCCATGTTAACATATTGATATACATCCTTATCCACAACAAGATTATATAGTGAATGGTGAATGGAAATTATTCAACCATTACATCAACATTGTTTTTTCTGCTAGAATCCATCATGGGGAAACACTAGAAGGATTCTTGGATAAATATCCAACCTAAGAGGAACCCCACATTTATATTTACTTCACTAATGAATCTATTCTCTCAGTGCATCATGTTTTACCGTATTCTAAGATGTTTTTCAATGGTTCCTCTAGAGTCAGAGTAGTATAATGCTCAATTAATTCAAACTAAAAAAATGAAGCCTATGTATTTTCATCATCACTCCTTATCATTCCCTATTTTTATACTCAATAATATTATCATATCATTGATCCAACAATGTTTCATAGTCTCTAACCATTAACACTAGTCTCGATTTAGCCCACGATATTTATTTTCACACATTCATGTGAAGGGAAACAATGATCTAATGATCAAATATATAAAAAATGAATATATTATTAGAAAACAAGATCACATTACCGTTATAGAACACACTCAAAAATTAATGAACCATTTTCCTCACTAGTAGGCGGTGAATCATGTTCCTTGTTCACAGAATATCCAGGTTGATTTGTTGGATGGACTAGCGGTAGCCCTATAATTGCATGGTAATTAAAATTTGTCAAATAATGTGGTTCACCCGAGGCAAAACTCCTGTTCCACTTTATATGAATTAATCTAATATCTATATTAGGTTCCTTATATTACTTTTATTCAAAAACCCAAAAATTTTCTTATGATTGGATAAGTACCTGATTGGTTGACTCTGTTGAGTATCTCAATCATGGATGTATCATATCATGATGAGAATAATGTGATTGAATAAGCTAGTGTGTTTCATAGTTCACCCATCAAAGTTTCTCTTTCATTTATCAGACTCTCTATAGACATGGTTTCAATTGAATTCATCTCCATTGTATTCAATGAAATGTGAAACCTAATGTTTGAAAAAATATCTATTAGGGATCCCATGGATCCCATCTAGAAGAACAACCGATACCCCTCTAAATTCAATGGTCATCTTAATTTTGGATCATCAAGGTCTATGAAAACATTTAATTCACATGAATGTGTCATGGTAGTCATGTTCATGGAAATTTTGGGCTCCAATAGCTAAAATTTATCGAATGTTACTAGTACTATTATCCCTTTGGAGTGTTGGGACTTGATATTTTGGGTCCCTACACACTAGTAGTTCCGTAATAAAAAGGTTCGTTCTGAATAAAAAATAACTATTTTTAAAATATATAGATGTAGATTCCATAAAATATGTAAAACAATGTTTATTATGTATTTTATGAACTCTCATATAATTCAAAAGTTTTGGTTTCATCAACATATTCTCAAAATCAATGTAATTAATTATTGTTCTAACAAACTAAAGAAGTTTCACATAATTTACAAAATATGTTCTAACGACACTTCTTGCTAACATGTAAAAAATAGGGGAATGATCATGGCGTTAATAAACACACACTATATAACGTAAAAAGTATAGTGGATCATAAAAATTATTTCTCTAAATAAACTCATTGATACCTTTTATCCCAATATGATGAAAACTTCATGTTAAGCCGAGGTGATCCCATACTCTATGGGTATGGAATAGAGGATGTTTTACTTGTATTGGTTTGGTTTTCATCACGGTATATGACCATTTATGCCTATTATATGCCTTATACAATAGCATATGATTTTCTAGATGGGTTGGAGTCCCTCGATAAAAACTAGGATTAGGAATAGCATAACATAAAACGGTACTAAAACTGAATATTGTGATCCATCAAGAAGAACATTTCCTCACGACCATTCATTCAAGGTAACATGGTACTTTTTTCCAGATGACAAATGATACCCCCAAAAAAACCACCATTGTTTGGATCCATGTGGGATGAAAAATTACATTTTCGACAAGTTTTACTCAAATCGTGTGTATTTGTTAATCGCCATGGATGGGTATCATATGAAACCATTCAACAAGGTCATGTTTCCCCAGAAGTTCATTGTATGACCCCCTCAGTCCTAGCATTGTGATTATAAACTAGAAGGATCCTTAGTTTTAGATGTATTACATTAATGTAAAAAGATTATATTTCATGTAACCAATTTCTAAACTATATCCTTACCCAATGAGACAAACATACAAAGCCTTATATGTATTATGAAAGATGATTAAAAATATAATCCTCATCACATGTAGTTAAAAATTTCCCTTACAATATGAATCATGCATTGAATGATAGATTTGAAATGTGTTTGATAACCAAAAAATATAACATTATATTGTTATATTAATATATATCCTTACACTATGCGACCAACACATGATGCCTCATATGAAAATTATGAGATAACCAAAACCATCATCCTTATATCATATATTAAACGATAGATTTAACCCATAATAAAAATGCAGGATACCGAATGTTGTAAATATAAGATAACTAAAACCAACATTCACAACATAATATGATAAAACATAACCATACACCATGTAACATATCATTTTTTGTCGATGGAAGCCTTATATTTTCAAGATATACTGAGATAGAATATAACATAGTTCATACCATAATATTATCCATTATGAGGGAGCATCTGGGAAATATTTGAAACTGGGGAAATATGAAATATCCTTTAGATTTGTAGATCGCCAAGGTAGATAATATGATCCTAAATGAATATCTATTATGAAAGTGGTTGAATAACAAAAAAAATACTTAGAGAATCCAATTATCATGGACATATCCATTTTTTTAATATGTTGATAACTTGTTTTCCAAAAATAAGCAGTGATGGAAAACTGGGAGGAACTCTTAAGATAGAGAGGAAAATATTATAAATTCAACAATTCATTAAATCCCATATTATGACATGTAAATGTTCAAACTCACAGTATTGAATATCATATATATATATGAATTTATAATTTTTGATAGGTACACAGTAAGGGGAAGAATAAAATTCATTTTTTGGCTTGGAATGATATTTATATTAACAAATCGAGTGGGTGAATTGGATTTTGGGATCTATATCACATTAATGACACACCCTTTTCCAAAAATAATTAGAAGCATGGAATTCAATAATAATCCTCCATCACTCAAATTCTGTAAGATGAATATTCATGAATTCTAAATTCCTAGGAATAGATTTAGTCCGATGCCCAAACATCCAATTGATACTTTGGTGGGGATAAAATAGACTAAAACATTTCAGAATCGACCCGAATATTTGTATCCAATCCAAAAATATAATTTGGATATATCATGGGATGTATGATGTAAACAGCTTAGTGTAATTCTATTTAGTGACCCCTACTGACGAGGAAGCATCAATTTTATCTCTCTACAAAATTATAGGTAAATGATGATCCAGTACGAATCATGGTAAATGGGTTAATAATGGTTATATAATTATAATTTTCATTATTATAATTTCAAATTATATGGTGATATGTGAAATTTTTTGGTAAAAAGAATGCGCAGAAGATTATTATGTATGATTCATCAATGTTTTTTTTCATGGAATGTAATTCCTAGTGGAAAATATTATCCGAATGTTCTATAGTTATCGAATGTCATTCCAAAAGACCAATATTTCTACTCAATAATATGTATCAGAATAATCACCTCCATTATGTTCCTTTAAAATTACTGTATACCAGAGGACCCCTTATCCTCCAATTGAATGATTTAACCTGAATCATATTTTCATGAAATCATTCACTTTCCATGAGCCAGGTTTTCCTTGAAATCTTAGATCTGAAATAATGTTCAACATGTTACTCTAGATCATCAACATTCGCACTATTTGTGACATATTCCTACTATCTCCGAAAAAAGATATTGAAATATTTATAAACCATTAAATGGATCATTTTGTGATAATAAATGGTCATGTTTTCAATCTAATTTTAGGAACAAAATCAGTCTTGGATGGGGTAAACTTTTCTTGGTTGGATTTCTGGAATTGGCCAAAAAATTCATATTGCTTCCTCATGATCTTGTCCAATCATTAAGATATGAACCCCATGGGTATCCCAAAGATCAATGTGTATATATAAATCCCATTGGAAATATATTATTTCAGTATATTGTGGCCTCATAATTATTAGGGTTATATTATCTTTTCTATCCATTCTTCACAAAATGCCTCTTGGGACCCTCCAATTGCTGAATCTTATGAAATTTATAGCATAATAATATTTTCTATGCAGGTTCATTGAAAATAATTAGTCACTTAATCATCCTAGTTTTGGTTATCAATGCAATCCATGTAATAGAATGGTTCACTCAAAATTTTCCGTAATAATTTTTTTGATCATTTCATAGCTTCAATGTTTCATAGTATACTGTTTCTACATTATTAAGATATAGGTTAATAAATAAGCATATATGTTGGCGACATATGGTATTTTTAATGATTCCAACACATGGTTGGATGATTATCCTTCATCGATGTTATCTCAGGTACATATAGACCAATAATAAAATTAATTAAATTCTTCTGCATTTTTGAAAAAAAATTGAATCTTTCTTTGATGTAGATTATTGTTTCATAATATTCGACCAAATGTGTCACCTATAAAAAAATTAGAATATTAATCACTTTCTAAATATGGTTAATGTTAAATAAATATATATATATAATCTTATAAATATGAATTATTCTCATTTAATTTTCCTAGAGAGTATCTGAGTCACCCACATCCTTATTGGGTCACAATGGGGTCTTGGTTTTGAGTTTCGTCATATAATTGTTTGTTTCTAGAGTAGGGATTTTTTTGAAATAATTGTATCTATATTCCCCTTCATTAACCCATGTATAAATATTATTATCATATTTTTATTATTATCTATTTTTTATTAAAACCATTTTCAATTTTTTATTCAATTATTTTGGTCACTATTATATGTATAATTAATTTTTAATAAGTCTCAAATTTTAATATAACATTTAATATTTTATGTATTATCCATAATATAATTAATTAAATCATATTATATACAGTTATATATAATAGTAGTTTTTTCAATAATACCATTTAATTCATAGAGATTACAGTAAGAGGATAGAACACATGCACTCGTTAGCTGACAAAGATAATCCTCACACACATTAGAGGATGACCCACTCCAAACATTCCCATTATAATTTTAAACACCTTTTTATCCTAGCATAAAATCCCCAAAAAACAATTTATCCCTAACAGTGTATTGAAAATGTTTATAATTTTTTTAATAATTTTTTTAATATGAAAATGTATGAAATGTTTTCATATTTCATATTTTTTAGGGTGTATATTATTTCGTTTATATATTGAGTCATACTATATTCTAATTCCTTAATTATATTTTTCATATGCAAGAATATTATTTTTTTAATATTTTTATTTATTTTGTCTATTTTATTAATTATTAAAACATTATATCATATTTAAATAATTGAATTATATATTTAACTATTTTAATAAATTTCAGTTTCTTTCAAAAGATATACATTATATACACACACTTATACATTAATTATGTTATTTGGTGTGTTACTTGATCCATGTGAAAAAACATTCTCTACGAGGATGATCTCCACATAATTTTCTACAATTTAGATTACATTCTACAACTACATAGTGTAGGAAACTATAGTACTTCTATTATTATAGTTTGATAGATTAATTCATGGATGCACCAACACTACAGCGTGACACCAGTCACATTTAATGGATGTGACATATCATCCCCTTCACTAATGAAGAATATAAATAAGATAGTAACCTCAACTACCTGGATACAAGTCAAATTTACCTTCTACTAATTACCTACTCATCTAAATCAAAAATAAACCTATGATTAGTTTTCATATAAAATTTTAAAATGAGTTCTTTGTAGTTACCATGATGCCTATTTTAGTGTACTATGAATGAGGATTATAATTTAGCATAAGTTCATCAACAGTGTATGATATCCTAGGTATGTTATAAATATATATTAAAAATATATTTGGATTATTTATGTTACAACCATGAAGGTATATTTGAACCTACCTTGATCTATATTTGATCCAACCATATATTATGGTTTTATTTACCAGAAAGGCATATTTCATGTGACAATATATTAATTTCAGATTACTATGAGTTGTATTTTAATGTGACCAAGAATTATATTTCCAATGTTACCATATGATATTTTATAAAATTTATCAACTGTTGTTATTTATAACGTGAAGATACGATATAATTTAACCCAACTGTTACTATCTATTCATTACCACACAAAGAACTTGTTCACATAGTTCATATAATGATTATTCATCTTGATGGAATTGTATGTATATCGACCTCATGGTGTAAGATTGACATGTTATGTTCATTACATTGTATAATTTGACATTTTTTTAGAATTATCAAATTTATATGTGTTTTTTTTTTCAATTAATTACAAAATTTATTTAATAATTTTTAATCTACATATTGATATGAAAAATAAATATATATTTTAACTAAAATGATGTAATCAATTTAATAAAAATCATGGAAATACATATAAAAATAATATTTTACATATTAATTTTTTAAATTTTTTATTGTTTTGAATTATTGAATAACTACACATTTATTGTGGTGATTATTGTAATAATTACTTTTAGAAATACTATTATTTATTCTAATGATCACAATAGAATAATTATTTTGAATTTAATGTTGGGTACATTGTGAGTCAATATTGTAATTGAATATGAGAAATTAATAATTAACTTACAGTGACTGTCTGTATTTTAAATATTTTCAATTCTCGAATGAAAAATTTGAGATTAAAAAACTCACGAACAATTTACAACAAAGTGGACATTTTATTATTATTTGATAAAAACTAACTAAAGGATGTAGTGAGAAACATTACTAAATAACTATTTAAACTCATCATGGAATGAAATTATCTCATAATACATCATGAAGATATTATGCAACTACAAATTATTTTTTCAAAAGATGAATGAATTGTTCAATTCATTAAAACTGATGAGATCAATGATCACTGTGCTACTTCATCATTAACATCTTATGATATCTTTTTGTTTGATAGAATTATTTTTGTCTTCTAGTTAATTTTCATTTGATAGTTTTTAATTGAAAGGATTAATTGATTTTTTTTTATTAAAAATAATGTTGGTATTGGTTTTTCATCCCACCAAATGGAATGTTCCTAGGTTGTGAATCCCGAACAAAAGTTAATTCACATTGTGTTTTGACTCTTGAATAATGTTATGGGAATATAGGTTCTGAATCCAATAAATATTGTTTTTTGTGCCTCATGGTATTGAAAATGGATATATCTATAAACATTTATACACTCCAATAATTGTGTGAATCCTTAGTGGGTAACGATCTTATCACCATATAAATAAAATTAATCACTGGTATAGGATCAAGGATATCTTAACAACTAAAAAATTACAATTTCCATATTTTTAACTACACTACACATTATTATGATCAATTCAAATCACTATCTATTCATTAAATAATATACTATCAATTAATATTTTATTCACAATTTATTAATATTTCTCTACCTTGTCCATATAGTATATTATTGAGATATATTCCAATCAAACAATTTGTAACTGAGCTAAGACCTTCGTAATTATAGTTTTTCAAGGTCATTTTGATCAGCATAATTTGTATTATATGTATTTGTTTTTGATAGGTTTTTTTTACAAGTATAATTTTATGAAATATATTTTTTATATTGGGTTAAAATACTTTGATGAATTTTTATAACTTTTTTGATGACTAGTAGAAGAAAATAGAGACACATATTGTCTTCTATAAATGTTGGAAGTTTTATTCTTGATTATATGATCCTTATGAAAGATTATATATGATTGATAATTTGATAGAATGTAAATTTTTTTAGAAAATATTATTTATAATGTTACTGTGTTGTTTAGCCACAAAGAGTTGGGTTGTCATTGAACATTCCAATACAATTTAATCGATTATTTTCAATTTATTTGTGTTCAGAATATAATTGGATGATTTGTGGTAAAAGATCAATGTTGGAAAATGAAATTGTATTTCATGATTCTGAGTTAACTAATATAGAAGTAAATTTATGTTCTTTTTCAAACCAAGAATCATCAAATTTATGGTTTTTCAAACTGGAAGTTCGAATGAAATTAGGTTTGAATAAATTGAATGTTTCTAAAAAGATTTTGTTCTTCAAATCATATGCCCTTCATCAAATATAAATCATCAGAATTTTCATTTGATAGATATTTGGGATTTTCAATTTCTATGTTCTGATATTTATATATTTGAAAATTTATATTAAATATGAATAATATTGTGAACAAATAAAGGGTTATTTTTTTTATTAGTCATATCATTTCAGTAAAATGATAGATTTTGAGTTAATAAAAAATTATGTTTTGATCTATGGAATTAGATGAATATACCAATCCATTAGATGATATGAATGGATTTATCCAAATAATGAGAGGATGTATCTGATTAATTCAATAGAATTTGACACTTATCCATAGATGAGTATTTGAAACTGATAATTCATCTGATGCATAGTTCAATTGAAATAAAGGTAATATAAATATATTGAGATACATTATAAATACATGTGAAGAAAATGTTAGAAGAGTTTAAAATAAACATAACAAGGAAATACTTGAATGGTAGATGTTGTTACCTAAAAATCAATTCATGCAACTGTATTATTTATAATTTCAAACAATGTAGTCAACCATTTTCAAATGGATTGAAATATTATAATATGAAATTATATTTTTTTTCATTTTTTCATGTTATTTTCTCTCAATTGGGTCATTTTCATCATAACAATGAATAATAATTTGGACTGAAATGTTGTGGAAAAATATATTTAGTTTTGATGTTTTTAAATTTGAGAAGATTAGATAATATTCAAGAAGTTTAATGATGTAACCATTACATTAGAGGGGATTTGAAGTGGTTATAATGAATCTAAAATGATCAATAAATTATGTGATATTTGAATTTTATAGAATTTTATAATCATTAATTTCCATACAATTTCTCAAAATGGGGAACCTATAAATATATGTACATAGTACATCATACACAGTTACTATTTAGTGTGAGGAAAAATGGTTGGGTGCATAATATTTTGTGTCAAAACTATGTTATAAAAATAAATTTGTCTTATGTTAATAAAGAGTATCAGGATTGACTATTCTAATCAAGTTATCATATTTGAGATACTCAATATTAATCGGTAGAGTATAATCTAATGAGAAAGGTCATATTCAAAATAGAGAAGAGTTTTATAAATTGGTGGAGATATTTAATTGAATACATTATAACGATATATCAAGTTCATATTAAAAAAATTCATACTAAGGTAAATTGACTAATTCTAACATAGGTAGGAAGATCAAATATAAGCTCATTAAACAGAGTTTTCTAGATAGACAGTTTTATAGTAGATATTTTCAATCATCATAATTTTTTGGTTCAAAATTTTGTAAGAATCATTTGCAACCTGATCGAGGTCTGTTTTATTAATCTTAAATAGATATATATTCTTTCTAACATGAGTTGAAACAAATTTTATTTCCTTCTTCATAATTTTGAAATACCATAGACCCTTAGATGTGGCTATACAAATTATGCCAGTTATCTCCCAATGGGTGAGAATTATAAATCATGTGTGTCTTGTTTACAATTCTATTACTAAATAAACCTTATTTAAAAAAAAATTGATCAGGAATAAATACTAACATGATAATACGGTTGTGTTTTTTAATGATGAAACTTTCAAATAGGCAAACAACTAATTCAACCCCTCCCACATGTTCCTGAACCATGGGAGTTTTAACTTTATCAATGAAAATTTTCTACTATTATATTCAAATTATGGAAAATATGTATTCTATCAAGAGTATATGGATTCCATAAATTGATATAATAAATTACCATTTTGTTAAAAAATTGGATGATTCCAAATCTCTAATTTTTTGACCTATATTTTGATGATTCTACTGTAATTGACTTACCACCCATAAAGAAAGAAGAACTAATAACTTTTTTCACAATGTAAATATTTATGTATGGTGGAAAATGTATAAATTCATTACCTATGTCTCTATCATAAAAATACTTATATAAAGGTCATGGGTATCAAGTAAAATGTACCCTATTGGATAAGGAAAAAATTATTTTTCAAAGGGAATACCAAATTAAAGGAACAAAAATAGATTATGGAAGAGCACGTTTGAAGACATAACAATGTGAGATGGAAAAACTATTATTGGATAATTATACATAGTAAATGGCATTGTTTTTGACATCATTGGTTTTGGAGATGTTTTATAGGAATCTATAATTATGAATTAACTCTTGTTAATCATTAAGGACATGTTTTATACTAAAATAATTTCATTAAAAAATAAATATGATTTATCTCACATTGAACTTCATAGCATTTTTGATTCTTATGTAGTTAAAAAAAATTTCTCAAAATGATGATGAAATATTTAATTGATATTGAATATATGAGAATGATGAATGAAAATTAATGTGATTTTGTTTATCCTTGTCATTCATAATATAAAGAGTAAAATGGTTTGAATGAGAATCTTGTGTTTCATATATATAATAATTTTTTAATAGGAAGTATAAATTATGGAGTAAAACATCCCCTTAAATGTTTTGTTTGTGGTGTAATCAAGAACATCATGATTAATATCCTTAAGAATTTTTTTTGCATAATATTGATATTAATATATGTAAAAACTTCAATGGAATATAGAGATCAATAGCTCTAAATAAAATAGTCATCCAACAAATATAATGACAACGGTAAATGAAAACAATAGAAGAATAATGAGTACAAAATATGAATTAGACACAACTGATAATAATTGTTTAGAATATGATTTTTGAGAATAGTTCATAACATTATTTTAAAAAGTTGAGAAGACAAATGATTCCACTAATATTTATAAAAAATTTGATGGTGAATGATCTAATATATAGTGTGATATATGATCAGATGTTTCAACTATATCAATGAATACATTTGGTTATGTAGTGAATTTATTAATTATAAAAACCAACACATAAGTTTTTTAACATGAAACCCATCAGTTTGTTCGTATATATATTTATATATATCATCCTTTTTAAATATATGAAGATATTTTATCATGACATTATGTCAAGATAACTATTGATCAAACTGTATAACCAATTCCCATATAACTCAGAGAGACCCATGTTTACCAAAAAAAATTCCTCATTTTATTGTATTCCTTTCTATTACTCATATTAACTATATATATGTATATATTTTTACATGATAATATTTTTGGAATTGATATCTCACTTTTTCACAAACTCCCATTTTCACCAACGAACATCTTGTACTTTGGAAAAGGAACAAGATCCCATGTCTGGCTTTGATTTAGCTATTTCATTATCGTTTCCCTAACTACCTTCAACCTATCCATATCTTCGCGATACATCACATCCAAATCATACTATTATAATAAATAATAATCATTAAAAGATATAATTATATGAATAAGGTATCTATATGATCATTTAGGATCATATGATTGTTATACTATCATGGTGATCATTATTTTACTTTAGTAGAACTTATTTAAAGATGATATCATTATTTTTTGTTCACATTGTATTGGGACTCCAAATCAGTCGGAAGTGAAATTTTATGCACTTGAATAACAACATTTGTGTTCTATCCATCTAATTTTCAGATTCATTAAACTTCACCATCATAGATTTGACCCAACCGATTTCAGGAGTCAAAAACTATTTTTTTTCTCCTGCATATCATAATCATTATGTTTTTACAATATCACTAAATCCAAAAAATATAAAATTATTTCCTATTGGATCCAACATTTAATTAGTGACATAAATTAATCAATGCCATAAAAATATGATTTTAATCATAATTTGAAACATTCTCACATGACCAAACCCTTTATTTATTATGATTAATTATTTTTAATATATTTGGGTGATTTAAATGTCTATATATATATAGTACTATAATATTTATTCACTTCCATGATAAATAAATATTTCTTAGTAGAGTATTATTAACGTTTTTTTCAAATAACTACCACAAAATAAATCTTAACCACAAAAATATACAGTGTAGTATTGGTTTATGAAAACCGCCAATAAATTTTTTTATCATTCAACTCGGATTTAAATAAATTCTCACTGAATATTATAAAAAATTCTAATTTCTTCCCACTCCACCAATATCCATCCTGTATCACCTTTCATACCATTTCTCTCCCCAGGGGTACCATGACCCCAACCCTCACACCCGTGATCCCAACCACAACTGTTGTAACCCACACCACTATATAGGTGACCACCATGTCCTTGAACTCACCATCATATTGTCTCCTAACCTGGACCCTCCCTGGTCCCTTTTGACAATCATTGTTCCTCTGATACACTTCATATGACATCCATGTCCCTGACCCTTCCTTCTCCATTCCAACTATTGTCGAGACCTTATCCCCCTTATGGAGGATGCACTAACCCTGACCCCACCTTCTCCCTTCCCTTTAACAATGTGGCAATTCCAACCCCCTCTCCATTTTGGTGACCGTAGTGACCCAGACCACTACACCAATATATGGTCTTCTTCATGACCCACCCAGGAGACTACAATTATGAACATAATCCCTATACCCCTTACCGTCACGAACAAAATCCCTATATTGGTGACCACTATGACCCTTGACGTCCATGAAAATAACCATCATGACCCTGCCTCCCCCGAAAAATACATCCATGACCTCAACCACCACTGCCAGTAACCACTATTTACCTGTCCCCTATTATCAGATACCAATGTAGCCCCACCCCCTCTATTGGCTACAACTGTTTCCTCCATCCCCATGCCGGAGAAACATGTGACCCCCAATATCATTAATGGAATGAATGGTTTATTTTTTCTTAGTATATAATTAAATTATATAATGTTATGTATATTAGAGTTTTGTTTATGTTGTTAATATTTATTAATTTACATAACAATAATATAAATTTTTTATAATTTTTATAACTTAAATAAATAATTACAATGTAAAAATAATTGTATATTTATGTCATATAACATCATATTTTCATAAATAAATTGTTATATAATATAAATATAACATTATATAATTTGAATTAAATATTATATAATGTCGCTATATATTTATACAATATAAATAAAATGTAAATATATTATAAATGAAATGTAAATACAATGATATATTGATGTTATGTGAAATTCATTATTTTTGTTAATTATTATTATTCATTGATCGATAATAATTATTATTAAGTATTAAATATCATTGTTTATTATCAGTTAATATGAGTAATTACTTATTAATTATCAATTATTAGATATCATTATTTCATAAATAAGCATAAACATTTAAGATAATGTATAAGACGGAAAATCCTTTTAAACATGAACTTCAATATAATATTCCAATGATAAAATCAAATAATACAATTTAATTATTCACATGGATATTAAACTAGTCGATTAATCACTTGCTATATCAATGGACCCATTCATAATGATGGAATGCATTATTCTAGAATTCATATTCACAAAGTCAAGACCTTGTGCCAAGACTACAAATTACATTTTTTCAAGGCCTTATGCTAAGACATTTGTTTGTCTCATGATACCTACCGATTCATGGAAGATTTATACCGGGCTCCACCAATCACATACTATGTCCAAATAATTCCATATTTGAAATGGATTAAACAAAACATAAACATTCATATTAAAACTAGCATATGAAATATCAATACTTTATCCATAAACTCTGAATGGTATAAAATAACACATCCATAGTCAAACATATCAAAAAACATTCAATAAAATAAGGAAGATTTTTATAATAATAAATAAACACCAAACAAGCATAAAATCCATCAATGGATATTTACATAGGTGAAATAAAAACTATTTGAGAATAATATATTTTTGTTTTTTTTTGAAATAATTTAAACGTCACATTATTATAAAAGATAAAATTTATTTTGAAAATATTTTTATAATATTGTAAGGGAAGATTCAACGATGTTATATTGGTGTAAAATAACCTCACACGCCGTATATGTTAGAACAAAGATATTCTTACCTTAATTTTGTCGAAAAGGATAATAAGGACCTTGTTTGGAAATCGACGGCATGAATTTTTTATAAACATATTATAAAAAGTCAAACAAGGCTATATAGTACTTTAATCCATAGTCTATAAAATAGAATTAATATTATGAAATATACTTTTAAGATACATGGTTGTGGATGATAGAGAGGTCCAAGTAGATAATTACATATAAACAACCGGAGATAATGAAGAGATTGTGAAATTAACCGTTACCTTGTTCTTTTCCTTGGTCGAGGGTAGGTTATCATCATATATAATGGTTAAATCATTTTTATTAATCATAAATGAACGATATACATTAATATGATATCATATATAATATTCTAATATTTCTTTATTAATGATATTTCATTAGTATCATAGTTTCGAGTGTTAACTGATTCGTTTTCCATTATATGCATTGTTACATAAGTAATGTTTTTTGTGGATATGATGTATAATATTCATATTCAGAATTTTATTAAGTCTATAAACATTATTTATAATCATCATGTAAAAATTATTCTTGAATGGATATGATGCGGAAAGAATCTCATCGCGTTTCTGGAAATGACAATCTATACGTACTCACGAGTGACAATATAATCCATTTGATAGTCAAATAATATATAAATGGATGGTAAATCATATATAAAAACTCATTTTCATGTTATATTTGTTATTTAAATTATTTATACAATATTACTATACCAATCAAAATAATAATGTATAGAATAACAACTACACCACAACATGGAGATAGTAAGCCGTACATACGCACATATGGTGACATGTCATTCAAAGAATGGATAGAAAAATGAATATGGTTGTAACGAATTTATAATATCATCAATGTATATAGAAGATACTTTAGATGTTATATTACCATCACCATTGGCTTCTGAATAACCTATTTCTTGAAAAATATATTGGAAAGGATCTATATTCCCCTTATAATTACAAAAAAAATTTATAATGAAAAATATTTTTTTTGGGTTGGCATTCTAAATGTCAAATACATAAACTCATGTTTGCATGATATGTTGGGGGGAATACCTAGTCCTAAAACCCAGAATTGTAATTCCCCAATCCTTACATCTCAGTTAAAACATGTACTTCTTTGGTAGCAAACCATTGATTCTAACTAGGTAATGAAAAACCATATCATATTGTTGCAGTTTTCTGATAATTTAGAGCACCCCAACTTGGGCTGATCAAGAATTTTGAAATATGTTTTGATTTCAAATGATTTAGTGGAAGGCCAAACCGAATCAATATTTATTGTTTAAGTATTTTTCTATTTTATCCATCTGTTTCCATTTAGATTCCATACAACAGCACTATTAATATCAACTGGATATAAATAACATATTACCCATGTCTTAGATACTATTTATGAAAAAAAATTATTCTATCTCAAAATATTGTTAAATGAACTTTTTATGTGATCATGAAAAAATTCAATAATGAAATAACCATTCAAATTGATGAAATTAAATTTTAAACTGTATGATCATGGGAATTCACAAAATTATTAGGTTATCTACTGGATTATAAACTAATTGTCATATTAGGGTGGAAAATCCATGAACCAATTAAGTTTCCTTATATGGATTGATAGTTTTCTACCAATGTATCATCATGGATTGGTTTCACCTAGGCTCTAAACCTAAACTGCATCCACTAGCATAGGATCTAATTACAAAACATCTGTTCCAAATCACATGTTGTTGAGTTGAAAAAGGGATATATAAACTAAACGATTGAGACACATGCTATTATATAACAAGATGAGGGAAGGGTCAAATACCAAAAAATTTAATTTTATATGAAATTAAATTAAATCAACAATATACGAAGGTTTCATCTATTCCAATGATCATCCACACGCATGGAACAGATAAAAAATTTAATAAAATTATAAATCAATTAAAATTATTTATTATTTATGATAAAATTCACTGAATTCAATTAAATTTTATAATTAATTATCAATTAGATTATCTTTATTCTCATCCGAATATCCATGTATTTCTCCGCATAAAAATTTCAAAAAAATGTAAATCATGTAATGGAAATTAAATGTGTAAGAAAATTAAAAATGGAGACAACAAGGTGAATGCCCATCCGGATATACCTGAAATGTATTATATCTTTATAATTTATTAAATTGTGACATATTCCATGCATGACATATCAGGTAAGTTCATGTCATGTATTATCCTATTAATGATTACACAGATTTCATTATTTTATTCACATGTTTTTCTTTAATGCATGTAGGTTAATAGGTATAATAGAACTAAAAAATGATATATAGATCATAATATTTGTTAGAAATTAATTAAACACGCACATATATATATATATATATATTTTAAAACCCATTACATGGAATTTTCTATCAATGTATTGACCAAATTAAAGAACATTTTTCATATTGTTTATATTGTATAATAAATCATATTCAATTCATTGTAATTTGGAATAAGAACATGAAATGTACAAGAGATCTAAAAATCATGTATGTCTCTATCCCGCTTCATGATTCACACTCTAGGGTAATCGTCATGTACACCATGCCACGTAAAATGGTATTAAACTTCATGTGCAAGGGTTATATGTACTTTGGTCATTGAGTTTCTTAGTCACTAGTAGGTTAGGGGATGTATGAATGTAGATCTCTTGTATGTGATATGAATGAATACACACTGTGTACATATTCGAATATGTGTGAACTTTACCTGGCCATTCCCTGAGATTTCATAGTCAACATGTAGTGTAAAAAATTAATACACTTTGTGTACTCAATGAACACTGTAAGAATTAATTTCAAATTAATTCAAATTGTATTAAACATTAGTGCATAGTGTGTATCTCTGGTTTAAAAATGTGTACTATTATTTTATCCAGCTTGAAATATGGAACCTCCAGATGAGTTCTTCATTTTACATTATTCATAAAATTATTCAAATTTACATGATCTATGATAAATGAATGATAACGTAGTAGATATCATAATATATATTTAAATAAGGATTAATCATGAATTGAAAAACTAAATTACAAATGCATAAATTTATCAATGATATTTAAATAATTATAAATCATTATGTTACTACTCAGATACAATCTGATGGTTCTGAGCATAGTGGAATCGTGTGATTCGTCCTGAAAAACATTTTATTTTTTCATGATTAAGGATTAATTTTTTTTTTTTGATTTTGAACGTTGAGATCTATGGAACTGAATCAGAGAAAACATGAATCAGATTGAATTAAAGAACCCTGACCATGATAATTACATATTATTTATAAATTATTAATGAATTTAAAATATTACATTCTAATAATTACTTCCTCATTGATGAATATGAAAATATATCTACATGGTATCATCATTATGTTTTAAGAATTATTCAATATTTATAATGACCATGCTATTTATTTCATATTTAAACATGATTTATTACATAATAATGCACTTTATACAACTCATATGATCAATACTTGTAGTGTATTTGGGCCTTAAGAACCTTAAATAACAACATAACACATGATATACACATCTTTAATTAAATATTCATTTACATGACTACAAAATTCTTTCATACTTTCTATTGTGTGGGAAAACCTACATACATACATAAAAAATGTGAGCTATAAAGACCAGTAATGTAGTAAACATGACATAACATGAAGAAAAAATTACATATTAGGTAATATGCATATCAATAGAGAATTAAAGAAACATGAACATAAAGTAATGATATATCACAATCATCATAACTTATAAATGTGGCCACAAATTAAAAAACATCACCATTAACATAAAGGAATCAGTTCAAACCTTATCCTAACATGATGGAATAAATTTATATAATAGAATTAGTTTAACCATTCTTCCACATGACAAATCTTGATACTAAACATTACATAAATTATTGGATCTTCATAAGGGTGGAACCTTCATCGTAATTTCAATCCCACGCTTATGTGTTCCACATATATCGTATAACCTAGATTCATTGAAAATCATCATTTATTACATGATCTAAGAATGTCAAATACATTCATTTAATTCTAGATACAATAAGAATATATGTTTAAATTTGATTACCATTGATAGAGGACTGGGAATGGTGGTCACAACATGATGAGATCGAAAGGGTTATTTGCACATTTATAATAGAAATTTTTTCTGATGGGATTATGGAACAGAATATCCAAAAATATGAAATAAAATTTAAGATGCATAATTCTAATAATGATCTTTAAATTGAAATGAAAAGGGAGAAACACCACACTGAGTTTTGGCAGAGTAACTGTGTAGGTATGGGTCTAAATGGTAGAGGATAAATGATCCCAAATTGCAATAAAATCAAATGGATAATAGGGAATTGATTTTAAATGGTTATAATATAATCGATTTAAAAAAAATTAATTTTAAATAATGTTATGGAATTGAAAGGAATAGAAAATGGTGAATACCACATATGGAAATTCGACATGGTAAATTCTGTACATAAGGGTTCATAAGAGGGATAATTGAGAGTGAAAGGGGATCTAATAATTTATAAATGAAATGGGACATAAGAAGGATATTTAATAACGAATACCAATATAAGAATAATATAAATTAAAATTCATAACATGAAAAACAATCTTGATAAAAGAGGAGGGTGGAAGATCCCGTACATGGATGTGTGATTCCAAAGGCATGATAGAGGTTATTAGAAGCAATAGGGAACCTTGGGTGGAATCTAGGGAGTATGGGGAAGAATTTGGGAGACCATAAAGATATTGAGTGAAGAGGAATGTGTTCTTGATTGGATTTATTAATGTAAGGTGGGGGAATTCAAAATTATTTTGGTTTGGGACCTTATACAGTAAAAAATTGAAAACCCCAAACCATCCTATGGTTTAATCCTATGGTTTCAATAAAAGGTGAGAGGTATATATTATTTTAAAATGATAATATCTGAATATATTAATATTTTTCACTTTTTATGGGGAGGTGAGTAACAATTGTGAGTAAATTATTTTAAAATCATAAAATATTTTATATGTCTTGGAGGACTTATAAGGATTTATTAAAAATATAAACCAGAAACTAAATTATTTTGATGAAAAAATTATATTTTTTCCAAATTTACCATGATCATACAGTTTAATATTTAATTTCATAATTTAATTTGAATATAACTTGAAAATACTACGTGTCCTGAAAAATCACTTACTATGTAACAATAATAAAATGAAAGTATAATCATTATTCTATATAAAAATAACGCACATAATCATAATGATAATGTATTACTACATAACCATTTATTACACCAGCCTACACCCAAAGAGTAATGGGTGCGATGGTGGATCATTCATGGGGTCACTCAGTGACCATGGATTGGGTCATGATCTCGATAATCTTGAACATCTCCCATAAATTGTTTCACTCATGCTTTAGTTGTTCAATCAAGACATGGGGTGGGTCTAGGGAAAGCAAAAAAATAATACCCCCCTCAGAAGCTCTCATAAATGGAATTCATAGGGTACAATCCTACTAGTTGAGGTCGTCACTTCCTTTGTATGTGTCAAAAGGGTTTTTTAAAACCCTATATTTATACTATACATATGTTCACTATTACATGACTATATTATCAAATGTATTGATACATAATAGTCATTTAATTCAAAATAGATATTATTTATTAAAAGTATTGCACTTGTTTTATATATACATAATATATTTAATTCCATGAAATTGAATTTTATTCCTAATAGATTGGGACATTAAAACCTTTCCCCTTAAGAAATTTATAACATGAAATTTCAATTTCCAAAAATAAAATAGAAGAGGATAACTCTTCGGCATGACTTCCTTTGGTTACAATTTTGTTTCTTCAAACATGTGGTTTCTCCACAACACATTTATGAAGGTCATTGTATTATTTCGTCGATGTTTTTATTTATTATATACGATCATTACCAGATTCTCATCATAGGAGAGGTAATTCTTAAATGGTACCACCTCTCGATTGAGTACATGTGATAGGTATGGTTTATACTTCCATAAGAGTGATAAATGGAATACATCATTTACTTGGGGAAGGTTCGATGGGAGTGTTAGTCAATAGGCCACTAATATATTATGATCAAGGAACTTGAAAGTGATAATATACCTTGGACTAAGCATTCTATTCTTCCCAAATCTCATAACTCTCTTCCATGGATATTTTTATAGGAATACCATGTAACCCTTATCAAACTCTATGTCTCAACGATGGTTATTAGTATAGCTCTTTTATAAACTCTTATAAGATTTGATATGCTTATGAATGGTCTTAACCTTCAACACTATTTGCTCTACTATTTTAGAACCTATAATTTTTCATTCCCAAACATTATCCCAACATACTGGTGATTTTCACCTCTTTCCATAAATATATTTTTTAGGAGCCATTTGGATTGTTGAGTAGAAACTATTTTTGTAAGTGAACTCCACCAATGGAAGATGTGGGTCAAATTATCCTTTCATGTCAGTTGAAAATGCTCTCAACATGTCCTCATGTTTCTGGATTGTCCATTCAGATTGGCCATCTATTTCATGGTGATAGGATATGATGAATATTAACTCAATAGTCATAGCATTTTGGAGACCCTCCTATAACCTATGTAGAATTGTTTCCTTTTTATATCTTAAGATGTCTGATAACAAAGTACATGGTGATTTTTTATCATTTCCATGTTGGTATGCATAATGGTTTTATTATCCCCTTAGACATATGCCTCTCAACCTCCACATGATGTCATACTAGAAACATTGATGTATTTAATGATATCATTCTTTATTTTCATCCACTAATAGTGCTCCTAGGGATCTCAACACATATTCATGTTTCATGGGAGAATGGATAAATTCATACTACCTGCATTATCCAAATGCTCTTTATTTCACATTGGATTTGATGGAACACATTCTCTTGACTCCTATCTCACAATTCCTTCTTCATTAGCATTAATATCTAAGGATTTCCCTTTTTCTAACAGTTTCCACATTAATCCAAATTCCCACATTACCTTTTTGAGAATCAATTATCATTTTCAAAATTTACAGTTTATCAATCAATCATAAAAGGATTATTGATTTTTAATTATTTATGATTACCATGTTCATCTTAATAAAATCAAATAATATTGTATTATTTTTAATACTCATTAGTGATATAATTTTTATGTCGTTTCTATATAGAGAATCGTCTACCATGTTCAAATTCCAAGGGTGGTAATATATTTAGATAATATAATCCTTTATGAAATCTAACCATCTTCATTTTATCATATTCATCACTTTATAGTGGAAAATAAATTTGAGAGTTTTGCGATATGTATATATTTCACACTTCTCCACAATGTGATAATTTATCAATTTTTTCAATGAAATGATCATAGCTTACAACTCCATATTATACATGTCATAGTTTTTCTCATGGATTTTCCACCGCCTTAGGAATAGGTAATGAATTTCTCATTATGCATTCACACACACCGAAGAACCGTCATCAATGTATCACGAATGATTATGAAAATATACCTACTTCTGCATAGTCTGAACACATGGGAAGTGATAAAACTATTGTTCACCTATATGACTCGTTCTTCACATTCATCATTAAAATAAAACTAGACTTCTTTACCATGTATCATTGTTAGAGGGTTTGAAAATCATGATAAATTATCCAAAAATAATTGTCAATATCCAGAAAACCCAGGGATACACAAGATATCAGTCACAGATGTCAGGATCGACCATCCTGAATTTCTTTTGTTAGGGAAGGATCCATAGATATCTTATTTCATGTAATAATATAAAACAATAATGTGATATACATCAACCAAAACTCACATTTGTTGTAATTTTCATAGAGCTTATCCTTTCTTAAGGTCTGTAGTATAGTTAATAGATTATCCTAATGTTTCTATTATGTATTGGAGTATATTATAATATCTTCTATAAAGACTACCACAAAATTTTCTAAGAAATATCTTAAGTCTTTATTCATCATTTTTGGGATTATTTATAGATAATTAGTCTGTTTGAAAGGGAATACTATCAATTCATAGTACTCGTACATTGTACAAAAATTAGTCATAGGTATATCCTAATTTTCACCAATATATGGTAATATTATAACCATAGATCTTCCTTAGTGAAATAATGAGGTCCATTTATTTGATATAAAACATAATCAATTCTTGTCAATTGATACTTTTTTTTGTAATTATTTTTTTCTGATCCCGATAATCAATGTAAAACAGCATTTCCACATCATTCTTCATGATAGAGAGGACTGGTTCACCTCATGATGAAGCACATGGTCATATAATCCATTTTATAGTATCTCATATAGTTGTTTCTTTATCTACTCAAGCTCTTTAATAGCCATTATATATAGTATCATGGATGATGGAAACACCTCGGTAATTTATCAATCAAGATTTCCAAATCTATTATAAGAAAAAGTCTAGGAAATTCCTCGGAAAACACATCAGCAAAGTCTCTAACAATATAAATTTCTTCAAGGATGGTTCCAACCTAATGTTCAATAATCTATGAAAAATATATTCATGATCAAAGGGAAGTAATATACATGATTGTGATGATGGTGCTAATGAATAATCATCCTCCTCATTTCACTTGTATAGAATATGGGAGTGATTCACCATATCGATAGTGATTTACTTCTCGCAACATATTATGTTGTATCTATATGGTGATAGGCAACCCATTCCATGAAATTCATCAAATTTCACAAAGGTTTGTTTTATGTGTTTTTAGGGAAATTTAGTCCACAAATAGTGACCTGGAATGAGTTATATTAATGGGATACAATAATTTCATCATTTTTCTTTTTCATTGACATATATACATCCATTATTTGTGGTGACGGTTAGATTGTTATACTAATATTTCAAGATATAAAAGAATACCTAAAACTATGGATGATAACTGTACAATTCACTTTTCAATTCTAGTTTTACATTATCTTATATATATTTAGGAATTTGAATCTTAAACAGTTTAGAACATAAAGGGAATCCTATTTCTATGAAATGGATTACATATAATTTACATTTATATTGTTATCTTCTTAATATCTAGAATTAGATGTATGTTATCATTGATCTATATCCTAACATATATTTTTTTGGGGAATTTATTCCATTAAAAATGACTTTTACTATCCTTATGAATTTACTAATGAATATCCCTCAGGAGTTCCAAATCAAGAGGGAAGAAAACCCCATTATTGTGCACTAGTTCACATTTGAGTTTATCTCAAAGAAGGGTTTCGGGTTTTGCCTATGAATACATTTGTTTCAGAGAAACCCCGACTTGTTCATATCTATATAGTGATGTATTACCTTCATAAAAACATAATCTATACTCACCAAAATTTAGGTAATGTTTTCTTATTCAAAGTCTTAATCCTAAGGCCTCCACTTGTGTTTTATAATCCTAATAGCAAAAATAACTAATCATATCCTATGATAATAACTACAACAACCCGACTCTTAATTTTATAGTTAAACACGATTTATTAAACACAAATTAACATAAAAATCATAGATGATAAAGAGTTCTAGATTCCATAGGGTATATAACCATTAAAAACGACATAAAACATGAAATCCACATGTTTATTGAGAACATATTTTACATGACTATAATATTTCATTATACTTAGCATTGTGTGGGATAATCTGGGGGCATGTATAAGAAAAGGATGAGCAACAAATCCCAGTGAGAGAGTAAAGAAGTCATAGCATGAAGAATAAAACAAAATTTAGTTAATATACATATCAATTGATCTTAATAAAAACCTGTACATAAAGAAATGATATGGCATGATTATCATAACATGGAAATGTGGCTACAACATAAAACATTGCATCATTATCATAAAGGAATTAGGTAAAACCTT
Organism: Viscum album; assembly: GCA_963277665.1. Lineage (NCBI taxonomy): Eukaryota > Viridiplantae > Streptophyta > Magnoliopsida > Santalales > Viscaceae > Viscum > Viscum album. The sequence goes on from OY728141.1 coordinate 1,902,052,363, forward strand.
TTACAATAAAAGATAAAAAAAAGTTCAAAAAAGTTATAAAACAAACACATATCCCAGCATGATGTATCGTGATACTAAATATTACCCAATCCATTAGAGCTCTATCAGGGTGCTCCCTTCGTAAACATTTAAATCTCATGCTTATGTGTGCCACATAGATCATAAAACATGGATTCAATCAACATCATCATTTATTATATGATCTAAGAATGTGGAATAAATATATATAAGTCTATAATATAAATGTATATTTACAAATATATGAATACTCTTGATAAAGGAATCAGTATGATATTCAATACCCAATGAATTTATAAAGGAAAATAATTGTGCAAATTCTGTAGAATAACGACGCCATGTGGAAATTTAAAATTGAGTAGATAAGAGAAAAAAGGGTATCTCATTATTTATAAATGAAAAGGATAGATATGGGATTATAGAAGGTAGTAAATAAATAATATAAATTTAATTTTAGATGCGTTATACATATAATTTGATGGAAATGTAAATGAAAAAATGGAAATACATTATAGAATTTAAGTATATTAACGACATCGGTAAGGGTCTAAACAGGGATTTATACAATACCCATCATTGAAATAATATTAAATTTCAAGAAGGTAATAGTTTATCATTGTTTTAGAATATATCCAATTGAAATTATGAAAACAAATTTCAAACAAGGTTCGTGAATTGTAAGGAAGATAGAAGGGTGGGGATCCCTTTCAGAAATTCTTCATGGTAACAAGATTACATAAGTGTTCATAAGATATAAAAATGATAATAAAAGGGGATATCATTATTCGTACATCCAATCAGTAGTACAAATGATATTGAATAAAAACTATTAGCATAGGAATAACTGATATTAAAATACATTCCATGAAAAAATTCATGATAAAAGAGGAGGGTGGAAGATCCCTAACATGGATATGTGACCCATCATATTTTTAGAGGCTTCCCAGATATTAGATGTGCCTCAGGAAGACTCTTGATTTTAGGGTAATATAGTGGTATATATTTATGTGGCATGAAAATATAGTATTGGGTACATGGGTGTGTTTATAAAGAATAGGTTGGAGAATTCATTATTATTTTGGTTTTGGACCCTACACACTAAAATATTCCAAACCACAAATGATCACATCGTTTCTCAAAAATGGAAGTGGATTTCATTGTTTGAAAAGGCTAAGGGATGATTAAATTAAAATATTTCCCTTCTTCATTTGGAGTTGAGTGACACATTTAAGGAATTGAATTTAAAATCAAAAAATATTTTATATGGATTTGAGGATTCACTAAGGCACTATAAAATAAATGTTATAAACGTAAAATTACATTATTTTAAAGGATAATATTTTTTTTCAATGATACCTTTTGTAGTACTTCATTACCTCCCAATTTGGTCATTATGATATCAGGAAACACATTATATATTTATATTTTATTTAATTTTTAAACCCAAATTCATATATCTTAGAAAATTATGAATGATTTACCATTTCAATATTTGGAGATCCTGATTCCAAAAAATTATTCATTTTATCAAAATAATTTTCTAAATAAGTTAAATTTAACATTTAAAATAATTATCGAGATTTATTGAAAATTTGCGGGTTGTGAAAAAAATAGTTTTTAAAATATCATAAAAAATAAAATTGAAATTATAAAATTATATGATCATTAATATTTAATAAAATTTAATTTAAAAATAATATTTTAGTAAAATATTATTTAATTAAAAAATCCATAAATTCATCAATATATATTTATTAATTGAATTTGTATATTATCCGAATATACTAATTTTTCATTTAAAATCATTTACAACGTAACAATAATTAAAATAATTTCTACTAATTATTATATAGAAAAGTAATGAACATAATTATAATGGTTTGGTCCTGTTACATATCCCTTTTGACACCAGAATACACCGTATGAGTTAGCTGAGTGATGGTTGGGATTTCATGGGGAAGTATGGTAATAATGGTGTGGGTCATGATATTATTGAGCTTGAACATCTCCCATAATTGGATCATCTCAATCATATTTTGTTGGATCATGGCTTCGTATTTGACTAAGGAAATGTCTACAAATGTTATCTCACTCGAATGCTTTGATAATTGGGCTTCCTAGTGTATGATCCAACTGGTTGAGGGAAACACTTCCCTTTTCTGTATCAGATGATTTTTTAATACCCAATATTTATATTAGACATGTGATCACTATTCAATGGATATATTATTAGTGGTTAGGATACATGATGGTAATATAAATCCAATTGGATATATTAAAACAAAAGTATTTCATGTGTTTATTATAGCCATAATATATTTAATTAATATAAAGGGAAATTTTATTCATAATAGTTTGCTACATAACATGATTCCATACAGTAGTGATCCATATATAATCCAAAAATCATTTAAAATTGTTTATGAATCTCAAGGTACCATAATGGTAGACAAAATCATATGCATAGTTAACCATTGATAGCCATGATAATAACTTATAAAAGATTCTATAGGAATCTGTTGAATTGAGAGTGGGAGGGATAAGAAAATTGGTGTCCATTCATGAGATAATTCATGGATAACGGATCCACCATGGGTTTGATAAGAATCTCCAAATTCATTGTGCAAAAAAATGTGTTGGCTTAGATAGAAAATAATTTAGTTGGATGTTTATATATCTAGGATGAAAATTAAAAAACATTTCAGAAGTTCCCTATTGTATTTATATAGTCCCTATGAAACCATATGTTAATAATTATGATATTATTATTTCTAAACATGAGATTAACATTGAAATTAAATTAAATATTTATTAATAATATAATATTCAATATATTATTTCTTACTGAACCTACAAACTCGGTCCACCATTACTCCAAAATATTTTTCAGGCTTTGACAAATGAATATTTGTTTAATAAATAAATTTAAAGTAATTATTATCCAATAAATAAAAAATATCATATCCAATAGAGAGAAAATTAAATATTTACTATATATTACACTCACATAATATTCTCTCATATTTCTAGTTGTAAAATATATGTACTCAATAAAACATTAATAACCAATAATCCATGAATTGGAATAAAATTTATTCATCTTGTTTAATTATAATAAATATATATTATTTAACTGATATTTTGGTTACACATACGGTGTGACCCTCTACGACCCTTTCTTCGTAGAACTAGAGAAAGTAGCCTAATGTCCATCGATAACATCTAGAAAAAATGAATGAAACCCATTGATATTGATGTTCATACTTTAATGACATAATACCTCATACAAACACCAACCGTGTAATATACAACATGTATCACAATATATATAATCAATAAGGTTTTATGATGGTGCTATAATCCTATGTCATCAATGACTCATTCATTAAATTTTCGGAAATTGATCATCTTTATATGAAACCAATGCTATCGATTTACATAAGAAATAGAATTTTCATAAGAATAACTGAGATATCAACTTCCATTAGAGAATATACAGGAAATTTTTTTTTCAAATTATTCATTAATTCAATATTACTCAAGAAGTACCCATCATTACATCCAATATGGGAACATTTATCATCCCACATTAAACAAATAAAAAAACTACCTGACATATAGTTCTGATTAATAAGAGTCTTAATTTCTATGTAGCAATACACACATCCATAGGTAGAGAATTATAATTACAAATATGATTATGGATTTCTTAATGGTGGTTGTTTTTCTAAAAATATCTTACACTAGATATTACCAAGGGAATAATCATGAAGAGGTGCATCAAAATAATGTAAGTCTCCACCCAAGATAGGGTATATAATTAGTGTCCCTAAATCAATTTCATATGAATATATTAATATAATAATTAAAAATCATGTGTTAGCACATCTGGGTTCTCATCATAGAGGGGTACTGATATGACCTTTGGGTGAAAAATCTAATCTTATCGCACATTCAAATACTATGTTATGTACATGAAAAATCAGGATGTGATAATCACATTATTAATATTCTAAAATATAAAAAAATTATCATAAAGTTAATATAATTTGTTTCTGGGGAACCCACTCAAATATTATTTTCATGAAATCCATGGGAAATAATAGTATATTCATTTGTGAAATATAATAACTAACAAAAAAACATTCTGAGTTATTTTTTATCAGGACACCTATAAATGTGTTTAGAGATTAAAAAAACTAAAATTTTCATTTAATGGTAAAAACTGTTGAAAATGTTCTTAGATTCAATTAATTTCATGTTACAACCATCGTTGAGTTAATTTGGAAATATAAAACTTTTCTTCAAATAAAATTCATCAAAATTTGTTTATTATGTAAATTTAAAGCACATAATATAACAATTTAATAAAATTATAATGGTATATACTTATTTGTTTTCATATTCAAGTGATGGATCAAATATTTAATGTGGTTTTTATAATAAATTTTATTTCTGGATTTATTATTACTTTCGTTTAAAAAATACTTTGTTTTATTAAAATAAATAATAAAATTTTTTGTGCCTCATTCTGAATATATTATGGGTTTTTTCACTTATATTTTTCATTAATGTTATAGTTATAATTATAGGTGATATATTATGGTAATGGGTATGACCCATAAAATTTATCATAAGGATTTCATGATGGTTTTTATTTTCCATAGTATGTTAAATACTAACAATGATTCTATTGTAATCCTGATTTATTATGTTCTATCTTAATTTGTGTCATATTTGTTTGATATAGTTGATGAGATGAATTGGATAGTTAGAGTTGATGATATGATGGGGGAGGAAAACAGGTGCAACAAACCTCATGGGGTGGACATACATTGGTCATGGAGCGTGGTTGGACATATTTTATATGTTTATATTGTTATTGAGGTTTGAGTTGACTAAGGTTATGATGACTGGGGTTATGATGATTATTGGTTTATATATATTACTATATATGTATATTATATGATTTTGGAATTATGGATTTACTATGAATTTATGATTTACTCAATTAGACGATTGTGTTATTATATTTATATTTTATTATAAAATATTTTTATCAAAAATAAACTGAAATATTTATCATCTAACTTTAAAAATCACTGATAAAAAATGTAATGAACTTCCATATTAGATATATTGAATGTTAAATACTATTAATGTTACCCACCGTCAAATATATCTTCATTGGTTTGGATTATCTTGCCAATTGTTTTTGGTTATTTTATGAGAGGCCTGAATAAAATCAAATCCTCTATCAAATGCTCTAAAAATGACACATACAGAAACCGTATTTATATGAAAAAAATGCTGATAAATTAATTCCATCCATAAAATATGTTGAGTTTTTACAATAATAATATTTCACATTTCCTATAGGGTCATATACGTTTGTAAAACCACATATTTTTAGAATATGGTCTAACCACATATAAGTTCATGTAATAAAATTGATTGAAAAAACTATATTGTTAAATGTTATTATTACGTATAAAATGATTCTATTGGAATTTAAATATTACAAAAAATTTACAAAATTTTTTCCCATAATTTTTAGCAATTAATTAATATGACTAAATTTTTTTATGATAATATTATTATCATATATGAACAATATCATTAATGAATATCTATTTGTAAATTATATTTTAAATATTGGCCTTCTAATATTTGATATTCAAGTTATATATTATATTTTTTTAATATAATTAAATATAATATATTAATATATTAATTATATGCTAATGAAAAAATTAGCATATATGAAACAACAAAAAATGAGATATTATTTTATAAAACACGTTCAATGAAAATTTTAATACCTGTTTAATATTCACAAAATGACTAGAAGATCCAAGAAACATATTACATACATGATTTTATATAATTAAACACTAAAATATAATAAATAGAACTCAATCAAATAGTTTCTGTAATCAATTTCTCGAAAACACCGAAGATCCCTATTATTACAACCCCATCACCTTGAGATGCAAAAAGTCACCATAATAACATTGATTATAGTGAAACCAAATTCTATTTTTAAAAGCATCAGCTACCCCATCCCACTCTACATTAGACATTCACCCTCAAACTATTTTAATAAAAAAGAACAATAATTAGAAAATAGTTTTTAAGTTAATTAAATGATAGGAAAATATAATCTAGTTAATACAATAATAGGATTATATCACAAGTTTTATATAGAACAATAAGATGATCTTACTAGTGAGCAGAAAAACCTATGCAATATTTATCAGGTTAGAGGAAGAATAATATATAACCATGGTCCTATCCAAGAAATATCATTTATAAAGAATAGAATGAAAATTTCACACATTCATGTTCACAAAAACAACACATCGTAAATATCAACCAATTTAATCCATCAGGAATAACACTGATGATGTAAAGTGAACTAAAATGTTTATATAAATACTAATTGATTAAAAACAACAACAATTATTGTCAATTTAATGATAAAGTGGGTGAATAACACTTGATTGGGTTCTAGTTTTCCTCAATAATGCATTACAATGGTATGGATGAACAACCAGGGTAGGAAATGATGGTTAAGCTAACATATATGAATTTTCTCAATTGACAATAATGAAACAATTATTCTTCGTATTCAGTAAAAAATGTTGAATTTTTTGGTTATTACATAAAAATCCATATAGATCATATATTTTTATGAAAAACGTTATTCGAACAATAAAGTATCTGAATATACTATAGTATGGTTGACTCCAAAAAAATTTGATAAATTATAAAACAACGAAATGTCTGGAAGAAAAATAGATTTTGAAAGGGTAATCAAAACCAAATAGTTGAGTCGGAAATAAAAAAATATAATAATAAGTGGTAAATGAAACAATTATAATGATACAATTGTTAATATTTCCATTTTTTATAGTATGATTGAGAAGAATCCAGCATAAAATTTTATTTCCAAAACATTTCAAATAATTGGTGCCAAAAAAAGTACTATATGATTATGTGTCAATTAATTATGATTAAAAAAGATAAAAAATTCAGATCTTACGAAAAAATTGAGTATAAAATTTTAAATAGTGGTAGAGTGTATAAATATTTACATCATTTACTTATAATCCATATCACATTTCCACATTAATCAAGTATGTCAATATTTCTCAATGTCGATAAAATAACATACACATAAATCCAATAATATAACACCAAAATAAGAAAATAATACACATTAAATATGAAAACTAAAAACACATATTAATATTAATATATCATATTTTAATATAATACCTAAAATAAATTTTAAAATTGAAATTTCAATTTGGGAAAAATGTAAATTATCAATGTGGAGAAAAAAAAGTATGTTTTCGAATTTAAATTTAATATGAAATAGATCTACATTTTTTAATGAATCTATTATTCCTAATGTCTCTAAAATCATCATCCCAATGTATATATTATAGGGAAAATAGTAAATAAGTTGTTTTAAAACAACATATAATATGTTTTTATAAAGAAGTGATGATCATTTTTTTTTCTAAAATTACACATGCACTAATATTATATAATAGAATCACATGAACATGTAACATTGAAAGAACCATTTAAATAACATATAATAAATCATCATAACTATTCACTAATAAAAAGTATTTAAATAATTCTTGGATTCCTGGCATAATGAAAAAAACATTGAAACTTGATAATATATTATATAGTAAACTACAATTATAATATTAATACATGTTAATCTAAATATTAATTGGAATGATTCAAATGAAAATTATTATATCAAACATGTTTTAATAAAACATTGGTTTACAAAATCCCAAATATGAATAGTTAACATAATGCTAAAACACAAAACACATTGATATTGAATGATTTAAATACACTCATAAATAATGAAAATGATAGAGGTTTTGGAAAAAAATAAATCATCATTTATATAATGTTAAAATGATAAATGATTTGAAGATAAAAAATAATTCATATTTTCATGTATTCTTAAAAATGAGACATACATCACATTATTATTATCTAATATAATCTAAATTTTTTTTTGAAAACTTTTAAAAATGACAATAATATTATCATTAAAATTAATCAATAAGAATCATCAAAATCAACATAATCTATAGGAAAATACAATGATAATAAAATATGACTCTAATACATGAACACAATCCAAAAAGTGATGAATTTTCAGAGAAAATAATATCATTTTAGCATCATTCAAAGTATATATTTATCTTTATATAGATAATAACTGTCAAATCCATCCTTATTGTAGAAGGGATAAAAATAAATTGATAATGTAATTTATATTATAATCATTATTTAATTAAATTCATAAAATGTTCACTTAAATATATATAATATAGGTTATGTGAATTATATAGGATTGATACTACATATCTATCATTTAATTTATATAATGATCAATTGTATATTTGTTCTGAAATATGTTTTGGATTCTATATAGTCACTAATAATTTAATTTATTTGAAAATTTCAAAATAAATTTCTAAAAAAGGTATTACATTTTAATAAAGCTAAAATACATTATTGAACAATATGTGACGAAATATTATTATGGTTATTATCACATATGATGAGTGATTTTTTAATGAATTTTTAGAATATGTACTACAAATCAATTTACATCCCCTTATTTAAGTAGTTTAATCCTAGAATTTATGATTCCACTTTCAACAAATTAATTTCTCAATCGTCTTATCATAATCGATAATATTTAAAATTTCTAAAGAACCTTTATAACTCTTATCACAGGTCATTTGTGTTTACACATAAACATTTATATATTTCTTATTGATTTTTTTTCATCCACTTGACTGGTATTATTTTGTATTTATGTATAGAATATTTATTGAAAAATAGAATACATTAAATATTTTTTTATTCATGAATAATTGTAAAATATGTAACAGGACACATGGTTAATATTTTTGGAAACATCTTACGCAAAAGTATAAATTCTATAAGAAATTTCAATAAGGTGTTTCAAAGAGACCCTAAATGGTTTTTTAATTAAAAAATGAATCCCAATATATTATTCAAACAAATGATAATAATTAATGAGTTCAATGAATAGTTTTCAATATGTGATAACAAAAGACCAAAATTCAATATTTTAATTCCAATATCATCTAGATACCATAAAATATATCCATATAATTCATTAATTTTAAATGTTTTTGGAATAAAAATGGTGTTTTTATTGATTTTCATAGATTATGACTTTATATTATTCATTATTTTTTAAAATTGGGCATGATCGTATGTCTTTTATTCACTTCTATCAATGTAATATTGTATATAAGGGGAATAACACAAACTAATATCAGGAGTTTTAGGTAAGTTATTGACATATCTATAAAACATGATGTGTGAATCCTTTTAAAATTTGGAATCTAGAAATATAATCTCAATAAGAATAAAAACCCATATCATCAATTATTAATCAAAATAAATTTGATTGATACTATAAATATGTTTCAATGATCTATTACATTGAAAATAAGGAAATTGGTAGCAAACCCATGTAACAATTCACAGCAAAATTAAATTTTAGATCATTGTTTTATAGAAATTTTATATACATATACTATAAAATATAATCACATGTTCAGTACATGAAGATTGGTTTAACAAAGATACAATCTCATGACTAATGAAATGTCACCTCTATAATATAACAACCCAAAATAATCAACTTTTTCAACCACTTATGTAGGATTATAAGCATGCGATCTATAACATGACACATTATGGTAGGAGATAAATTTAAAATAAAATATTTTTCCTTTTTAGAGATTGTGTTTCTCAAATTGGAACACGATATAGAAAATTTAAAAACCATGAGTATGAAAATTTTCTAGTGAACAATGAAATATAGAAGACTACTAAATGTTATTTTATGGTAGGCAGATAGGAAGGGGTAATAAATTATCTCAGAAAACATGATTAATATTATAATAATGTCACTCTCACTAATGGTAGACACACTAATGTCAATAGATTCTAAAAATTTATAATTGTATGTAATGGAATCAATAGATGTATGAGTGGTTTTGGATCCACAAATTAGTATAAGCATATTAAATTTCCTGATGATAGAATTCACTAGATCATGTAAATAACAATGACGGAGCTAGGATTAAGAAACATGCATGTTCAATGATGTTAGTAAACTATGTAATAGACCTTCAGTAATACATTTTTATTAACTAAAAAAACCCAAAAAGGGTTCCCTCAAATTAGGGTACTCTACGGCTATTATTATCATGTAGTGTAGATTCAAAATCAAATGCATAGATAAAGTATAATAAACGAAATATTAAATTCATGCTATTACATCACCCATCCATATGAATATTGATAAAAAAGTTTATTAGTAACAAATAAGAATTATTCATCCCCAGTCATACAATTGAAAATATAATACATGGTTTTATCAATGTTCTAAATATGAGACTTTAGTAAAACAATGGAAAAACTATTTCCAAGTATGTCCAATGAAAAGAAAAATCTGAATAAAATTAAATAACATGGATTATTCATAGAAAGTTTTATAAGATGAAATAAACTTATATATGAAAAATAACCATTTAGAGAAATAGGGATGATGGCCATTGAGTAGGGAAAGAAGAAGTTGGTCATGGAGTGGGGATGGTAGGGACACCTGCAATTGGATATGTGAAAGACGGGGACATGAAAGACGTAGGGGGGGGGGGTTATGACATGATTTTAGGTATTATGGTAAGGGGATTGAGGAAGAGGTTGATTCTGTGGAGGAATACATGCATATCTAGGAAGTGGGGACATAGGAAAAATATAGGATGGCAGAAGGGATGTACGAAAACCCTAGAAAATTGTATTGGATTAAAAGAGTATTGGATATCGATTAGGGAGGCCAAGATATTGAGTACTGGTGGAGGAGGTAGGGAAGTTGTAGAGTTATACTATGTCATAGAAGAGGTTGTGGGGAGGTTTCCTAGTGTAAAAATAATTATATTTGGATCACAAATCTATAAAATAAAAAAAATAGTTTTAATTGTTTTTTAGATACAATTTATATCATTATAAGAGAAATTATTACATTGTCATTTTCATTATATATATATATATATTTCAATTGATAATTCATTGGACTTTTAAAAATAATTTATATATATATATTTGATTATCAGAAAATGAATATTTTATATTTTATAGTTTTATATGTTGTGCATTTTTATTTGTAAATGATTTTTTGGTAAATATAAATAATGGATATTATATAATTTTTAGGTAAAATATTTATCAGTATTTCTGTGATAAAAATACATATTTAATTGTTAATAAAAAATGTTCTTGTATAGAATACTAAATATTAATATATATTATTGGTAATTTTATTACTTATAAATAATTAAAAAATATATTTAATATATTTTGGAAGTGATAATATTTATGAAATGATATATTACCCAATAAAAAATTTCTGCTTCTATAAGTCCACTTTTTTTTTGTTTTTAAACACTAGTAAATGATTAGTTAGTGGGTTAAACTATGACAAGTAGAAGAAAAAACTACCACTAATGCCAATATTCATTATTGTGTTCCATGATCTCCCACATCCATGAAAAATACCATGATCAATGCAGATTATATCTAATTAGGATTCTTTATTGTATCCATATGCATAACCTATCCATTATTGGAGACACCTTTTTTGGATTCTTTTTTGTATCCCTATGCATCAACAATCCGTTAGATAATACACGATTTTTGAATTATTCTCAAAATTACTCATTTATGTTGTGGGTGCACTGATATTTATGTGTGTCATCAGCCCCCTTCAACAGCAGTGACATATCCACTAATTATTGTACAAGAAAAACCCATAAAATTTTGACCTCATCTACTTACAAGCAAGCCAACATTACCTCCATCATACTACATGCTTGATCAAATCATCGATAATCATACTATCAGTTTTCATATATGTGTTATAATGAGTTCTATAATATTTTTTTGAGGAATATTTGAATCTAATGTGATGGATATTTACTAATTTTTCATGAGTGTGTCCAATGTGACATCAAATACTAAGATGTTACCAAAATGGAATAAAAAAATTTCATGATTTAATTTTGAACCTACCGTGATGGTATTTTTGAACAAACCTTGAACCATATTTGATCCTACCATGATGTTCCATTTTAGTTAATTCAAAGGTAATTTTATAGTTACATGTATTAATTTTACGTTAACATGAGTTGTATTATTCATTGTCGAAAATTTATTCTTTCATTTTGATATTATGTAATTTTCTCAATATTAAATTCAGATAATTTTATCATAATGACCAAAAGATATATGGTCTGTCTAAATTGAATATTTTTAAGGGAATTCATTGTTTACATGTCCAATAAATACATATATTGACTCTGAATCATTATAGAATAATATGTTAATTATCTCTGAGAAAGTATTCCTCAGAATACGAGTTCTATAATTTTTTTAAAAAAAATTACTACATGGGTTTTCATAAATTATCAATATTTAATATTATAATTATTCAAAATATTATTATATCAATTTTTTATGATATATTTATTTGAAATATAATAATATATGAAAACAACTATGTCATAAACTATTTCATATAAATTTCCATGGATATAAATATGTTAATAATAATTTTATAGTATATATTTCATAATTATTTTATAGATTTTGTATGTTTTATTTACTGCATTTTTATGGAAGTTACTTTTATCATTTTATCTATTTCATTAATTCATATTCATACTAACATTCATATAATAATTTTTCAAATTAGTTTAATGAAGGATATAATCTGATTCAACATTACAACTGAATATTAATTTTCTATTAATAGATAATTATAACTTCAGATATTTTATATGTAGCTAACCATTAAATTTAAATGAATAGTTTAAGAAAAAAAATATAAAATTGTGATGAGCACTTCTAATTAGTTGATAAATATTTACTAATGAATGCAGTGCCAAGAAATCCATAATGAGTTTTTTAATAACTGATTATAAGAATGATTTTGTTGATCGATGATGAAGATCATGTACTTCTATTGTTCCATTTATTAAATCATGAAACATCATCATTCATTCATTCATCTACAATTAATGGTAAATAATGATTATTGAGCTATACCGTCTTCATCATCATCTGATTTTGACTTCTTTATATTTTTTTCTAGTTTACATCATATTATTTTTCATTCATATATTTGTAATTGAAATGATGTTTTTATTATCTTAAAAATAATAATAATGATTGTATTGGGTGTTCTCCCAACCAAATGGATGGTTCATTATTTGTGACCCTCAAAAAAATCCCTGACATGTTGGGTTTTGACTAATGACCAATGTCAGGTCCAACAATATTTTGAAAATTCTAAAAATTTAGGGGTGTGCCTTCATTTATTAAAAATTGAAATAATTATTAATTGGTTATAACTACTTTAAAATTAGGTTTCATTAGTGGAAAATAATTTTTTTCACAGATTTTAAAATATTGGACAGTGGAGATGATTCTTAGTGATCGAAACCACAATAAAAATACTATATTAATATTATAATTTCTACTGCACTATATTCTAAACACTACACATAATCATTGATTCATCAAAATAATATTTTCTTATTTATTATTTTTTAATATTTATTTTAAAAGAATATACACCCCCATCTAGTATATTACTATCAAATATGAATCCAACATTTGGAAATAGAGATAAGTCCTTGATGATGATAGTTTAACTCAATTTTAATTATTCAAATAGTTGGTGTCAAATGGTAACACATTATTTAGGATTTTATAAAACATTTATTACCTTTCCTGATAAAACTATTTGGTACAATAAGCTAAATATCCACTATGATTTTAATTTTGTTTATAACAATGTTTTATATCTTTTGACAAATATCTATTCATTACGAAATGTTTTTGTAAATCCAGTTATATATATTTTCCTAAATGTATATAACTTGTTTACTAATAAGTTTTTCAAAATCATGATTAAGAATGTATTTCTTAAAAATTGTTCATTGAATGCTCAATTAGATGATCTATCAAAATGTGATTTTGACAGAATGAGAGATGTTTCTAGAAAATTGGTTTAAAAGGTTAAATAGTTTTCAATCCACATAGATTTTGGATGAAATAGGACATTAAAAATTAAGTTACGTGGTTATTTTATATTATTTCATGTTCCTAAATTATCATTAAAAATACAATATTCATACTGGAATTTTCAGAAGGAAAATGAGTTATGTGTTTCTAGAGTTTACAAGGTATTTCATTGATGTAGTTGATCAAACTAAGATGTATAGAACATAAAAATTTTATGATTGGAAGTTTAAATTAGATTATTTTTTAGGAAATGAAATGTTTTTAATCATATACATTTCATCTGTTTAGATTCTCTTGATTGAACATGAATCATTATATGTTTCTTTTTTAGAGGGCTCAAGTTTGCAATATTCACGTTATGAATTTTTCATTTTCATCAAAAGTAAATGAAATATACTGATGTTGATAATTGGCAAGAGAATTCATTTTTGATATCAAAATGGTCTTATTGGCCATAAATATTTTATGAGTTAATACACAAGGTTGTTTTGGCTAACATAGTCAAATGAATATATTAATCTATTATATGATCTATATGTTCCAATTCATCAAGAGATATATTTTAAATGATCTATTATAAGAGGTTTTGAAACTAATATATTAGGCGAGAAACTAACATAAAAAATTCATCAGATGTAGAGTTCCATCATATTAAAGAGAAGATGAACAAATATAAATAGATAGAAAACATGTGTAAAATGTTTTCATAACAGATTATAATCTAAATCTAAGAAAATGGTTAAATGGTATATTTTGGTATAGTACAATTTTGTAGGAAACTGAAGACTCTATATGATGAAATAATGGTTTAAAACAAAAAAAATTCTTTATGCATTGGATCAGGAAAATATATATGTATTTTCCGTGGTTCAAATTTTTTATCCCATTTTTTTAGAATAATTTAAAGGATTAATTATTGATGTGACACATTCATGACATAAGCCTAATGATGCAAGAAGTATGGTTTCTGTCCCCATACATTGTAATATTTCATACTAGTCGCCAGTATTATCCATGGAATCTTTGGATGGGGTCATGAATTGTTGTTTTCTAAAAATTATTTATCATTTTCATGATTCCTTTATATACAATTTCTTTGTTATTCCACCCACAAGTAAAGTTTAATTTACTATTAATATCTCACTAGGTACTAGTCTTATCTCTCATTTTTATTGTTATATCGAACAAGAAGAATTAATAGAAATTAAATTCTAGTTGTATTAGTTATAAAATAGATCATCTACCTATTATGTCTCTATCGGAAACATTGGTTTTATTTTTGAAAAAGGTGGATGAAACTCTTATGATTTATGTGGATTATCACATGATTAATAATTTTATGATAATTAATTTTTATCATATTATGTGAATTGATCATATAATGGACCATTTAAGGAAATATTAGTGGTTCTATAAAATATAATTGTGTTTAGGATATCAGCAACTGCATGTTTAGAATGTACATATTCTGAAGATAGATTTCAATATTAGATATGGAAATTACGAGTATGTTGATATTAATTTTTTTATTATGAATTCAAAAAATATAATTATTTTATTTATTAATTATATATTTCAATGGTTTATATATTATATTATTGGCGGTGTGTTCTAGTGACATACTTGATCATTATCTGAAAAAGATTGGCCCTGAGAAACAATTGGTGATACTGTCGGGTATCTTGTGGGATCATAAAATATATTACCCAATTTTAACGTCTTATTTTTTGATACAAGAGTTATGATTCCTGGTATATTTTATATTTTACATTGCATTTTTTATGGATCCCAAAAAGATAGAGGTTGTATCCTCTTGGAATTCCTTATTGATTGTCTTTGAGATACTATGTTTCCTTGGCTTGAATTGTTATTGTTGTCATTTCATTGATTTTTCACAACTAACATTACTAAATAAAAAATTTATTAGGAAAGGTGTTACATTCTAATGGAGTATGGAATAATAGAAGTAGTTTTAAGAGAATAATTTTCAACATAAATCAGCCCTAATATATATATTACCAAAACCATGAAAAATTTTATGTGGTGTATTAGGATGCCTCAATATTTAGAATGAGGTGTTTTTCATGTTGGAAGATATTTTTTTTCTTATTGAACATGGCTATTTAAGTTTTTTGAGAATTATAACCCAACACATTATTTGTAATCAGATGAAGTGGTATATTCTCTGATAAATTTATGTTATTACCTACTGGTGGTAAATTTATAGTGTTTAGAAATCATAAGTGGAAAAAACATTTTCCCTAAAAAACATAATAAATGAGGAAGAATACGGATAAAAAATCTTAATGTGTTGAATTTGAATTAATTTATACACTCGTAAAAGGCCACATGTAGAGGTTGAAATAATCAGGAAGTCAAACAATAATATGACGAAACAATCATTATATCAATGAAATCTAAGGTCGATAACGACTGAATTGTACTTCATTGTGAAGTCCGGGGTACTCTTTAAGTTTTCAATCTAGTTTATTTTATTCCTATTATGGTTGAAAATGATAACGAGGAAAATAATATTATTGTGAATGTGTTTGTATGAGATTAATTCACACTTTTGGGAAGGCAATTGAGTGAAGTATGAATGTAAGATGATCAATTTTTTGGTTTTTAAAATCATAAGATCATACAATTGTATTATTATAAACAAATTATTCATTATTACCACCATTAAATATGGGTGGTTCTTAATGGAATTAACATTACAAATATATCTTGAAATAAAACTTTTAGTCATCTTGAATGAAAAGAAGAGTGTCTAAGTTTGTTTTGAAATGCCTCACCAACTAGATAGTTAATGTAGGTCACAAGTGTCCAATAAGTTTGTTTAAAAATTTATCATTTCCAATTTGGAAATTATTTCATATATACATATGGTTTTGTGACATCTCTAACATGTAAGGTGTTGAAAAGAAGTTATATATTTGTGATAGGTTATCGGCACACAAATTCATTAGATTTTTTCTATAATCATGAATCCAATACATTGTAATACATATCAAAAATTAATATCGAAGATGTTGTGAAAATATATGGAATACATGTTTCAATATTATCTGATTGAGATCCATGGTTTATGTATCAGATTTGAAAATAATTATAGTATTCCCTCTCAGATTACATGACGAAGAGCACCTAGTATCCACATAAAATGGATAAACAATCATTAAATATAATACAAAGGTTGGAAGACATTTTTAGGACTTTTGTAATAGATTTTAGTGGCTCAGGGATGGTGCACATAAGATTAGTATACATATCATACAACAAAACATACAAGGAATCCATACATATGGAACTCTTTAAAGCATTTTGTGGTCATCCCGATCGTTATACACATTATTGGGTTGATAATGTTGAGACGACACTTCGAGGACCAAGCCTTGTGAACGAAAAAACACAGAAGACTCGGTTTATCAAATAATGGATGGAGATGGCTCTGAGATTATATCAATGATATGCAGATCATCATCATCAACCATTTTTATTTGATTTGGGGGATGATGTGTTCTAGAATATTTCTACATGTCTTTGAAATCATATTTTTTGGAATAAGGGAATGTTAAATTTTAGATAAATATTTCTTTGAATATACTTAAATGCGATGATGAGGTGTAATATCAATTATAGTTTCCAATGAGGTCAAGTATAGTGAATAATTTATCTATTTATCTCAATTAAAATAGTATTAACATTATTCAGATGATGTGATTGTATTGTTTCACATTGACCTAGATTTAGATACTATATTTCATCACGCACTACTATAAATTATTTATATACAATAGAATGACTAGCATGGGAAAAGAATCCACATTGTTTTGGTTTTATAGGAACATAGTTAGATTCATGATGAAATGTGGGAGCATAATATTCAAATGAGTGAGTAATTTCACAAAATCATTCAGTATAAAGGTCATTTTCTACTTTTTTAGGATGGAAAGAGAAATAGTAGAGAGATTTTATCACACTCAATTTCTGTTAATTGAATGTTTTTTTAAAATTATATAAAAAATAATTTGTTATAATTTGGGATGGTTGATGGTTATTTGGAATATTTTTTAGGCTTTTCATGTAGTTCCTAGTTTGATCATAGTTAGTGGAAACCTTGAAACCCAACCAAGAAACCATGTAAGTAAAAAATGGGAATTGTGAAAATGATCAGTTTTCCCAGTCTAATTGAATTCCTATTGGAAACCAAGGGCTGATGGGTAATGGGAAATAGAATTGGTGGAACATTGTTCATAGAATAATGTTATCCAACAATATAGGGTGTGGTTTTCGATAATTGATAATTCCTGGATATCGCATTTTTTTCCTTACTATGTTCCCTAAATATTCACTATTACCTATTAGAGTTAAAATCATGGATCTAATATAATTGACCTCATAAACAACTTTTATCCAATAGTTGGCCCAAACACAAATTCCTTGACTTTCTATGGATGTGAAATCAATTATTATTGATTAGGTAGTGATCCTTGCAAAAATATAATATAATTGGGTTTTTAGATTCAATGGTAAGATATCATTCGTCATCATTTTACAAATATCTATTATGTTTTCATATATTGGATTAATGTATCTAGTCCATCCAGGATAGATCCATGTTTTCCTATGTCATTATTGAGGCTATTTTATTATTTTAAATGAAGGGGACATGATTTAACGTCATTTTTTATGATATACTCCATGTTTTATAAGAAATTATATTGTTCTTTATTTCCACTAACGTATTTGAGGTAGGTGTCTTCTCCTTCGACTCCTATTGATTTGAACATGAGAGATTTGTTTAAATTTTACTCAATTTATTTATATTTATTTTTGATTATAATGTTGCAATTTGATGTATAATTAAATTTGAGTTATGGATTTGAAAATCAAAGAACCTTGTTTAATTTATGGAAAACACATTATTTATAGTTTTATAATTCTAATTTTATCATTTTGATTGGTTTGATTAATGATATTTTATAGTGGAAATTATTTTAATGTTATGATATGATTTTATTGAAAGCAGTTGACATGATTTATTCTTAATGGTTGGGTATGAGTAAAATGGGCTTGATAATGGTTGTAATGTACAACCATCATTAGGATGGGATATGGACTTGATGGTCCACCATCAGGGGTAACACAATTATTTTTTGTGTGTTTTTGTTTGTTATAGATTTTTTTACACATGGAAGTGTATATGAAAATCATAAATTGGAAAAAGTGTTAATGACTACTTTGACGTGTTCCTTGAAAATTTGTTTTAATGAAATTTTTAATTTCATTCATTGGAAAACTATTTTGGTTTTTATATATACTGATTTAAATTTCTATTAAACTACTTTATAAAAACCATCTAAAATGTTTTGTCCTTTAGGTTATAGTCCGTATGTCACTGGGGAAATACAACTGAATTTTATTCATACCCACCTTCAGGGAAAACATGGTGCATTTACAGATGCTACCTACTATGATACATGTAAAGAAATGGTATCACAGTTTTACAGTGAAACGTCACGATTTTATGGACATGTCTATTTTTATTGTTCTTGGAGAAGGTTGGTAGTAGATGAGTAACTGTCTTATTTTTCATGTGGTATTTTTTGTAATATTTTATGCTTCGTACTATAATATTTTGTTATTGTTTTTTGTTGGATGAGTTTATTTTTTTTACTATGGAATCATATTGTGTCTTGTTATCGTTTTCAGATTTTGGTTTCATTATTTATCATTAAATGGAAAAGGATGACCCTAATTTTTATTAATCCTATTTTATTTATTTCCAACTATTGATGTCGTGTGAAGATTATTTAACACTATTAGCACACCAATCACTTCTCATGACAATGAGTATGGTTGAATTGATACACCAAATCAAATCCTAACACCCTAACACTTTCCCTATCAATGACCCCTAATCTTAACCCCGACTCTATCTTCAAACACTATCCCTAAACCCCCTCACCCAAACCTAACCCCCCATCATTAATATGACTATTTATCCACCCATATTGTAATAGCCAACCACCCCCAGACCCCAAAAACACAATGCCCAACCATAACACCATAACCCTAACCCTATCCATGCACATACACTAACCCCATCACAAACCAATGACCCAAACATATTATACTGAATGCCCACACCACCCCTAACACTAAACATACACCCTGACCCAAACCCTGATCTTCACCCCCACCAACACTAAACCTTTCCTTAACCTCAACTGTAACTCAAACCCTACCACCCCCACTAACACAAAGCCAAATTCATTTGAACCCTAACCATAACCCCCACACAAAAATCCTAACCCTAAAATCCACTGGACCAAAACCAATCCCAAACACTAACCTCTACCCCCTACCCATAACTATAAGCCTAGACACACCCCTCAAACCCATGACTCAACCTATCTATAAACAAACCAACCCATCACACCCACCCTCATTCCATAGCCCAAACCCCACCCTCGAACCCTAACTCTAACACCCTCAACTGTAATCCCTATCCCCACGATAGAAACTAGATCCATACACCCCCAACCCAAACACTATTTTTAATCCCCCAACCATAACCCTATTAGTAACATACATCCCTTACCCTTACCTTGACCCACCCCACAATCCTAACACAAATCCTACCCACTGACCCAAAACCCAAATCTCAACCCACCACAACATGCTAAGAACCCTAACCCAAACCCCCTCTATATACCCTGAACCCCACCCCATAAAACCATAACCACAACCCTTAAAATAACCCCCGGAAATTATTCCCCCCCCATTACTATATCCTATACAAAAAATTCTAACTCTATAACCCTAAACCCTTGATCCACCCACCTAAAACACAAACACATAACACTCACTAAACCCTAATTCTAACCCCATTGTGCCTTTTTAGTAACCCCCTAACAGAAACCATAACCCCATTCCCCTCCCCCCACCATAAGCATAGCCCCCTAAAACATTAACCCTAACTCCCATGACCCTATCCAAAACCCGAGCAAGCCTCACTCCAACCATAAATATAACCCTCGAACCTGACCTTTATGGTACCCCACTCCTAGCTAAGATTGTACCCCTTACCGCACCTGACCCTGTCCCGTGACCCCATCCTCAACCCATGTTAGATTTTTCTGAGACATTAATAAGTAGTTGAATGGATGGTTTTTTGATTTCCATAATATTGGATTTACTTGAGTTTATTTTAGAAAATTTTCATAATATGATATAATAAGAGTTACGATTAATGTGGTTTTAATACAAGATGCTTGTGCAGTTTCTTATAGATATTTTAATTCATATTCACATGATAAAAAAATATTCCTTATCCACACTACCATAACCCACCCAAACCACTACCTTAACAATAATCCCAAAAACTCTAACCCATCAACTCCCTCCCCTCACACTAAACCTAACCACACCTTACCCTATCCATCCCAACCACCAAGCCTAACCCTGCAACCTAATCCTACCCCTAAATACTCTTATCCTTAAATGTAAAAACACTCTATCAACCAACCCTGCTGACCCTATCCCTATCCAATACCCTGACACTATCCCACCAACATACCATCACCCTATACCAAACGATGACCATAAAACGAACCATATTGACCATAAACCAATCCCAATATTTGTCCCAAATGATGCTCCACCCAAACAAAGACCCCAAACCAAAACCAACCCTCCTAGATCATGACATCCAACATATCTATTACCCTCCCAATCCTGACCATATCCCTAACTCACTGACCATAACCCCCAACAACCCAATACATGACCTAAACTCCAGTCAGATTCTATAACGGTTCATTGTTTTAACCATAGTCCTCACACTAACCCTCAACCAAACTCCATCACATACCTCATGAACATTACAAGAGCCAACATGAACCAAATCATATGTCTGACCCTGACACTAAACATGACACTTACCCCCAACCTACCGACATCACTAACTCTAACCACAAACTTGTACCCCCCGACTGTATCCCCCTCGCTTGACCTCACCCAAACCCCCAACCCTAACTCTAACCCTATCATGACCTCCCCCAACCCATACCAAGACCTCCACCCTGACCCTAACCCATTCCTTAACCCTAAGGAAATCTCACCCAACCCAAAACCAAACCCACCTCCCCCACCCCGAACCTTGATGTTAACACTAAATCCCCCTTAAAAATCATATTCGTAACTATATTACAAACACATCCTTACCCAGACCTAGAACATAATAAACACCCAAAATCATAACGATAACCCCTACCCCACCCGCATTGACCATGATGCCGATGAATCAAGTGCATGTATCCCAAAATAGTAGGTGGAAGGCTCATCTTCAGGAGACCACAATGGAGTCAATTGTCAATATAGGAAACATATATGGGTGATTTCAGGAAAGTATGTACATCGGCATATGGGAAGTGATTGGATATGATTGTTGGATCGTCTTGGTAGTTGTTGTGTCCATTTTCAATTTGACATGGGTGTGTGTGGTCATGGCATGGACTTAAGCTGGCATGGTTGAAATAATTTATGTGTTTCTAACAGGGAAATACTGGTTGTGAGGAAAACCTCTAAATAATGGAAAATATTTTAAGATTTTGTTGACAATGAGAACGAATGATTATATGCATGGTTACTTCTGAGAAGATGGGAAATGATAGACTACAATGATGGAAGGAGAGACTGAGTGGGTAGTAATGTGGATAGTACATAGATGGTTCATTTGAATCAAAACTATGAGTGGTAGGGTCATATTCAGGCATTATTCTATGGTTTAGAGATGTAGGATGAATGTGTATTGAAAAAATCCCATTGATGAAAAAAAGGATCCCAACAGTCAAGAACACACAATCCTATAGTCCTTCAAAATATGCGGGGATACTGGTGAGGATATTGGAGGGACTTTAGGAGAATTAATGACCAGGATGTTGAAATTTCATAGAGGTATACATACCTTCTAGTGATGGAGTAGAAATATGTTACTTATAATGATGGATGGTGGACTCATCCTTAGGTGGCACAAAATAATTAAAGGATTCATGGTGTACCTGAGAATACAAATTGGCCAAATTGAATATGCAAGCCACATATATCAATACCCCATTAACTCTCCCACTGATTCACCTTGAAATAAGTTCCATTTTAATATATTAATAAATTAATTATAATAAATTAGTTTATCTTATTTGGATTTTAAGGATGTTTTTTGGTTTTTTAGTATTTTAGCTATTTTTATTTGTTTTAGATTATGTATATTAACTATTTTTAATAATAAATAATAAATTTATATTCAATTTTAAATTATATTATATTTTATATTATATTTTTTTTATTCTATTTTTATTCTATTTTTATTATCAATTTATTATTAAGAGTTATTATGATTTGATTTATTATAATATTACTATATATATAATTATATTACATCACCAAATTTATTTATTTTTTAAATTTATGTAATGTTCATAACAAATTATTTAATTTTATATTTAGTGGGTTATAAATATGTATATTTGTTTTATAATAATAATAATCATAATAATAATAATCCTTATTATCATTTTTATTATTATATTAGGTCTCGAGTGTTGGATTCAAGCGTGTGTTCCCATGGTGGCATTCAGGAATGATGGTAATACCTATTTCTAATTGTTTCTTTGGGTGTTGATTCCGAAGTTCCTCAAGTGGTAGTTGGTATCAAATGGTCTATTCTATATTCCTAAACTATAACTCTTGATTCCATGGGTATGTGTCAGAAAAATAGAGTGGATGTGACTTTAACGGATTAAAATCAATCAAATGGGAAAGGGGATAATTTTTATTAACTGGTTGTGTGGAATATATAATTGAGGCCACTTTATTTTTCATTGTTTATATTGTATGGGAATCCTTTGAATAATATGAATCCTTTATCAGTTCAGAGCACTCGTGTTTCTTATTCGGCTATGGATTTGGCAACTGGTACACAGTACAAGGAGGAAAAAATTTTACGTAACAGATCCTTCAAATGATATGGTGATCCTAACTCTTTGTCTGGGGGGATTTTGATGAATTGATAATCCAATACTTTTGAGTAATGTAATGATTTTATTTACGACTACATTACTAAATATAGGAATTATGTAATTATTTATCTACCCCTAGAATCTATTAAATGATTACTAAATTTATTATATCTTAATAGGATGATCATGGAAAGTTGAGTTTTTAATGATTGGAAAAATAAACCCTTGCGTAAGGGAGTTTTCCATATTTATTTCCATCTATCACTCTGAAATCCAGGCTTTAGGGATTTGGTTATGTTTCAAAAAAGCATGTTATCCCTAGAATATAGTGATAAATCCCAATTTTTAATAACCTAATTGTGATGAAATTGTTAAAAACAGTAATTCACATTTTATGGATGATCTTTTTAGGATTTAGGGAGTTTAATATGAATTTTAACATAGTATTTTTAAATTGAAAATGACCTATAAAATCCCAAAACCAAACCCCATAATTTTCCAAACCTAATTTATTATGTATCATACACTATTATCTGTATTTCTAGCATATATGTCAAATCCTAAAAACATAATACCCTAAATTGTACCCCATAATGCATGAGAATAATACTGTAACCAAAACATCATCTAAAATTTTAGTCATATATCACAAAAAACATCTTATATTCTATTCGAGAACATATAATCCAAAAATAAACTATTAAAACCCAATTCCATAAAAACTAAACACTTACTCCCCTAAATTTTACAGTTAACCTACACACTAAACCTTATCGTTATCATACATCGTAAATAAAAATCACCAAAGCCTTACCTGAACACCGAACCCCTAACCTTAAAATTAATCCTATAACCTAAACATAATCATGTATTCTAAACCTACACTTATAACCCAAAATAAAACTAATACGACTATATATTACTTGGAATACATCATTAAACTAATCCCAAACCTATATCCGAAATCCTAAACACCATATATAAAATCCCAGAACACCTAAACCCCATACCATATATCTGATCTCATCCCAAACCTACCTTAATAAATAACGATAAATCTACATTCATAATATATATCATAAATCCTAACATCATAACTAAATATATTATATAGAATATAACATTTATTATAATCATATAACCCAATATATATCTTAAATTCTAATCATAACCTATAAACCAATCCTAATGCATATCCTAAAATCTAAATCCTAAACACTAATCGAAATTCATAAAATCAAATAATTTTTAACTGAAAATACAATATAAATTCTAAACCAATATAATGAAAACAACATATAAAATTGTATATCTTCAATTCTAAACCTGCAGAGAAAACTATATATTAATTTTTAAACCAAATCCTATATTACCCAAACCTAAAATAGAATAAAAATTCGATGAACCTGACCACCTACACAATATAACCAACCTCAAAACTAAAAATACAAATCACTCAGAAATTTTCCCCTCAATTTAATCCATAACCTCATATCCCATTTTTACTCCCGAAAATATATCCTACACAATAAATCATCAGTAAATCTAAAAAACTATATATATTATTTTTCATCCATTATAAATCTTAATCACACCTAATACCTACAATACACTAAACACTACACCCACAAACCTAATCCCAGTGCAACCTCATAAAATAATAATCAACAAACACCTCCTAGACTATAAATCATGGCCTTATAAATAAACCTATAACAATAAATAAATATTAAATTAAATATCATAAACAATATACTAATATACTATGCTAAATCATATGTTCTAATCAAAAACCCATAAACCAAAGATGATCCTGATATCAATAAAACAATATGTTATCTAAACACCCCACCTCGTATACCACATAGGAAACAATAATTCTAATCCTATAACAATAAACTAAAATTTATATTCATACTACTCCAAAAACATAATCCATATCCTATCATGAATAGAGATCACATATTATACAACCTAAATCACCCTTAAATCTCAACTTATAAACATATTTTCTAACCTATATTCTTAATCCTAGACACACGTAAACCCTTCACCCCTATTTAGAATAATTTTGTTAATTTTGTAATAATATTAATTAAATTAGTATCCAAATTTAACATCAAAATATTTATAGATTAATTGTATTATCACCACAAGAAAACTAAAATAATCATATAACTCAACATACGCCCTATGTTGTAAACCTAAACATATAACACAATCTTAAACCAAATCCATAACCTGAAATATAAATTTTAACCAGCTAAACCCTTATATAACTTATGAATCCATAAAAAAAAGCCGTAACAAGAACATATGTTAATCACTTTCCAACTCCAAATTTTTTAGTCCTTAAGCCATCCAAAAAAATATAACACCTAAAATAATGCCTAAATCATTTTTTAATCTGAACTCATAGAATTAATCTCTAACCTATATTTTAAATCATAATCACAAATGAACCCTAGACTCTATAGTACGACATTACAGATAAATCATGAAATTTTTATAATAAATGACTACCTATAATGTGAATTTCAATAAAAAATAAATAAAATAATTGTGTATTCAACTAAATAAAAAAACAAAAACATGTGGTATGAATTTGTAATGACTATCATGTAAAACCATAAACTAAATGTATATCCATAATGATCATAACTATAAGAAATGTGTAAATTAATAGTTCAAATCACCACAAGAATGTAGAACATCACAAACATATGTCGGGAAATATATATCCAAAAACCAGAAATATTTATTAAATTAAAAGCCATAATTATACTCATATTCAATCTAAATCATAGATACCTAACTCGAAGATCGTAACGTCTTACCAACCGTAGAAAATAACCTATAATCCAATCATAAATTTGATCCTCAACATACTACCTATTTTTAATCAATAACTCATCCTAAATAAAAAAATACCTTTCACCCTAAATCATATATAAATCCCCAAACCTCATAACTCATACAACCTAAAACCCCTACAACCCATGCACAAAATCAATAAAATAAATTAAGGACATCTTAAACAGATGTGATGAAATATATGTCTAAAAATAAATGAAACTTATCAAAAAAGTTACTTTATTCAGTTCTCTAATTTTAAACCCACAACCCAAATGTCATCCATATACAACACCTAAACATAATATTAACATTAAAAATGAATAAATAATGGTCTAATATGAATGGAAAATATATCAGATATCAACTTTACCACCCATTTCAATCCTCCAAGTTTATCCTCATTTTTATCTACAACATGAAAAAATTAATTGACCCAAAATTTAAACCTAATAATAGATAATAAAAAATTCCATAAACTACACCGTAATAAGTATCCCCTACTCTCATCAAAAACACTAATCAAACCCCCTTAACCCCATCCTATTGCTGAAACACTCCATGTTCATTAAGACTAAAATAATGTTATCATTTAAACTAAAACTAAAAATAAATAATGAAAATAATTAATATATAGGTTTCCATTGTATGTAATAAAAAATAATGTCCCAAACAAATAATGAAAATTTTCAGAAAAAAATATAGTGAAAAAATTTTGAAATATAAATTAACATAGGTTGTAATATAGGAAATCCCAAAAAAATGAAAGAGATAAAAAACAATAGGAAAATGGAAGCACCTCAGTATACTACAAATTGAGATCAAACTCTCCCTATTAATTAAAAGGAGAAAAATTCAAAATATTAGCTCTTGAATAAATGGAGAAACGTATCACCAAATACTCAGAACATTTAATAAATTAGAATATTATGTGTTTCATGAGATGATGGTGATGAAAACTAATTGGGGATTCTCTTTTATAGGATTCCCTCTCATTTATTTATCCCCCTCAATTATGTCATATTTAATTAATTAAATAGTGGAAATAAATTTATAGATTCAGTCACATTAACGAAATTAAATGCCACATCAACTATTTTTTACTCCTCCAAAGTACCTGACAAATCTCCCCCTTGGATATTTTATTGAGAACCAATCACCTCATTACGTGTCATTTATATTATCGAAAAATGTTATTATGTCACAATAAGGGTGATTGAGGATCTACAACTTTTGAAATTATTAAGGCTACATGCCTTTATTAGTAAGCCTACCAAAATTTATTTAGTGTGAATTTTATCAATATCCAAACATCCTTTCTCTAAAAAATAATTAAAAAATGATATCTTACACCAATATTCATAAAATCGGAATGAAATTATTGATTCCATTAAATTTTGAGTAATCCTAAATGATCATAGAACAATTTAATCTACTCCAATTTGTGATCAATTCACATCAACAATCTTTTTGACCATATCACATCTCTATAAGATTTTTTAGCTACAATGAACATCACCTTCATCATTTATAATTCCAAAACCCACTAAAATTTGGATATATTACTAAAATATCCTACTATAAGGGTAAAAACACAACCACTAGTGTATTTCATATATTAAAAATCACATTCATAATCTAAATATTAATATACTCTGAAGGAAAATAATTCTATTTTGTAATAAAATATATCATTGAGGCATTAATAAAGAATATCATGATTCTATTTGTCATATTATGTAATTCATGTATTAAACTCTCTTTATACAAAATAACTACTCACACTGCATGTGAAATTTCAAGTCGATTAAAATTCATAGTGGATATTAGACTCCCCAATGTTAATGCACATGACAATAGAGGAATTTTAACCACTTATATGTTACACCATGGAATCATAATTTAGAATAACATGAATTAAATGGAAATAGGGGTATATATTAGATTATTTTCTTACATGATGAATTCAATAAAATCTATCTTCATGTAAAACATCTATGTTAGCCAAATATCCCTACTATTTCTATCTCTGTGGATCTATATCCTAAGAAACATGTTTTTGGGTCCCATTTTAGTTATATCAAACTCATTATCCAACAATGTATATTTTCAAAATTGGATATTTTTTTATACTTATAACAAAATATTCATCCACATTCAGTAGTTGAATGATAAAATAATTTACCTATAGAATCATGAAATTGAAATGGGGATGTGAATTATTTTTTTTACATAAGACTCATGATAGAGGATTATAATCTCCCTTATAAACACAATGGTGGTTTTTTGATATTGTATATATATTTATGCACCCTGTAATCCAGGTTCTATTTAGATTCATTTTCAAAATACAACTAGTAAAATAATATAAATTTCGTCATATTTCTTACCATAGAGGAAAAAAATTCCCATCGAGATGATAAATATGTATATTATATATTCCAAAATTCCCCATAAATAATTTAAAATTCATCAATAAAATAAATAGATAAAATATATCATAGAAATAAATAACATTTTTCTATGAATATCATTTGACCACCAGTCTCACGTGACATCCTTCTAATTTGTCATTCTTATCCTACATGATCTTGTTAACCCATTTTTCTATAATATCCTTCCTTATGTATGGAATTGAAATATGATCACATGTATAATTCTTATTTAGTGTTTCAAATTCCTAATGAATAAGTTCTATACATGATTATATTTACAGACATTGGGGATCATCCACAAAAGAAGATAGATCACCATCCACTTTCAATACCAAATATAAATATTGATCCTATTGACATAATCAGAGTACCATGTTGGTGTTTTTATCTCTTGATTTGACCATCATTATGTAGAATCATCTATTACTTGATCCTCCGAAATTGGTAAAGCCAAATAAGAAAAAAATTCTTCATTGTTTTTTTCCATCTCAATGACAATTTTGTATTTTTCATCTATTTTTCAATTTTTTTCATTCATAATTTTCACCTAGTCATTTGATAAAATGAAATTCATGTTGATGATATGTTTGTGTATAGAAGGATCCCACAAATGATACCCCTTCACACCCTCAACATACCTCAGGATGAAACATTCCATACATAGAGAGTATAACATTTATATTTCATTATTATTAAAAAATTCCTATACATATATTCCAATATTATAAAGCTGAGAATATTCATTGGAATTATCATTCCATATCTCCGTTGATGAATTCAGATAAATTACAAAAAATGTTTACCATTTAGCAACATGGGAGGCTGTACTGACGAAATCATCATCTTTAACCCTAAATTTAATTAATGAGTAAATTCCACCATGAACATTAGTTTTATTTGATCGTATGAAGAAAAACATTCAATCCCTTCTCTTCTTTATTCTCCACCATTTTAGAGTCCTCAATCACATGATAATCCATTTATGTTCATGACCCTTACCTACATTTATTATTTTTATGACCTCAAAAAATAAATGTCCCTCTTTATTGGAAACTCCTAACATATCATGGGATCAACAAAAATAAAATATACAATGTAATGTTCATCTCTTATTAATATAATCAATTTTTTAAAACATCAAAATGTACCACGACTACGATCTTCTTTCATCAGGCCCTGATGATCCAAACATTATGTAATGTTTCTAATAGAGATCAAAATTCATAGGAAATGGTAAATATAACTTTGTTATCCCAACTAGTAAAATATCATGAAAAATATTACTCAAGCCTCACTCATACATGTGGAAAATATTCTAATTCCAAAACATCATAAACGAATCCATTGAGGTTGTTGATATAACAACTATCTATGCTTCCATTTATGATTATCCCATATACACATATAGGTTATTTTGATATCAAACTGATTTTATTACCCCAAATGTAATTCTTATTATCCTCACTATACCATTCAATATATGAGTTATTCATATCATATAATCAAATTACACCAATGAGAAATTTTTAATTTTGAGGCACTACACATGTAGTCCTCCTAGAATGGTTTTAATTATGGTACCGTACATTTTGAGTTTTGTTTTGTTAACTCTAATTATTTTAAAGTAATGATCATTTCGTATGTTAAAATTTCTTTTAATATAGTTTCATATTAATAAATTCATTTCCATCGATACGTGATGTGCCCTATTTCTCCAGAGTTAACAAATGTTATGTCAATTATATATTTTATACCATTATAAATAATCACTAATTCAATGTCTGGTGGGTCTCCACTTCTAAATGTACTCATGACATTTCAATGAGGGGCGTTTGGACCTCCATTCTTATTAAACCAGTCATTGTTGAGTTTTGCATCTTATTACAATATTAATGTCTGTTTTTTTTCTCCATACTCATTTAATTAGAAATTATAGTATCATTGATCCCCTTGAACCACTCTAAACTATTTTTCCATTATAAATTTATTTACATTCTTTTGTGTGTGGTGTTTTCTATATATCTTCCTTGTTATTAATCCATATTTATTTTTCATAAACCGATACTACAATGTCACTGTAGAAAAATATATAATCAATGATATTATTTGAGGGTTTGAAAGTAACATAATATTATGAATATTGAATACTCTAGGGTATAATTTTTCAATATCAAGTATCCTCAATTTTCAATCCCAAAATCATTTGTTGAGAAAATAGGGAACTATGGGTGTTAATATTGTATGTCCCCTTTGATAACTCCACAATTTGGTGAGTTTATAATTTTCTATTTAATATAATAATTTTATTCAATGACTTGGCCTTGTATTGATTTTTTTAGAGTATCCAAAATTATATTTTCTTCCTTTTTCAACATAGTGATTGTTAAGACCCCATCATCCAAGGACAAAATTTATTTTTCTAACAGTATTCTAATCCATGTCATTCCATTTATCCTTCATTGAAATTGTATATTTTTTTCAAATAAAAGAATCTCAATTTTGTAAAAGATATGTAGAATATCTATCTCCAACTCTATAAATTTCAAGGAGAAAACACTATATATATTCTATTATGAATCAATGGAGAAACACCCCAATAAACAGGTCTCTAAAATGAAACCATGAGATATTTTGTTCTTGAGAAGAAATTGATGAATATTATTTATGGAGCTCCTCTTTTGTAGACTTCCCTTACCCTCCTTTGGTCTCCCCTAAAATCAATTCACTCATACAAATTAAATGGTGGATATAAATTTAACAAGTATACCACAAAAATGATTTAAATGGGGATTAGATAGTGTTTTTCATCCCAATATTCTACCAATATATATGTCAAACTAGAGGATGTCCATTTCAAGAAAAATATGTAAATGTATAATTTTTGAGTCATATTGGTGAATTATTTTATTGAATGTACTCTACCTACTTTCTACTTTATCATTCTCCACTTCACTAATCACCATACATTATTCATGATTCTAACTGAATGTATAATATTTTTTCATAGATTCCTATAAATTTTGCTAATTTATAGTATCTCTCCAAATATTAAATTAGGTAGGATAAAAGAAACTATATATTTTAAATTATAGAAAAAATGAAGGATCAAGCTATATAACACAAAAAAACAATGAAAAAATGATCATATCAATATTTTATAATATAAAAAAAACTATTATATTTTTATAATGATTGGGAAAACTATAATTGAGGGGTGATAATCATGGGGGAGGAAGACATATAGTGTGTGTTTTTTATAAGATCTTCTAAAGGGATGGGGATTCTATAATTTTATGTTACTAATACTAGGGGTGAAGGACACCAATTATCATCTTCTAATGTATAATAATGTGGGAGAGAGATTCTATAAAAGGAGGGATCTAATAATGGTGATGATGGTCAGTGTGTGAAAGTATTCTAGAGTGTATTCGTGAGGGGGTAGTTTATGCAGAATGAAATATTAGTCATGAATTCTATTTTAACAAGGGCTGCGAGAATGATTGTTCAATATGATGGGGAATTAATCTACAAATGGTAGTTCTAATGGATCCTAATAAGAGAGGTGTATTATCTTGTTATTTAGTGTGGTGGGGGAATTAATAATTTTAATAATGAAGAATTGGGGTTATTTTATATAAAGGAAGAGTGACATATTGTTTTTTTATTCATATTTTTTGTATTCAATTTATATTCATGCTCATCCATACGTAAAATGATAAAAATATATATTAAAAAAAGGTTGTATTAATAATTTTTCTTGTATTCATTTATGTATAATGTGACGGGGTAGTCATAATACATATAATGTTTTTAATTCAAATTTTTTAAATTAATTTATTTTTTTTGTAAATATAAATTATTTAGTATATAATAAATTATGACTATAATATAAATAAATTTGGAATCATGGAAGGTGTTTAGAAACTATAAAATATAATAGTGAGTATAACATTGATAATTATATAATGATAAATTCACAGGTAAATGTTAGTTAAGAAAACTGAAACTAAAAGAGTTATATGGTTCAATGTCTTCTAATAAAATATTCCCACAAATATATTATATATTAATTACCTATGAGTTTTTAATCATATAATATTTCAATTATTACAGAATTAGTAAATTAATTGATATCACTTAAAACATTTGTCTGATTCAGTGTTGATTGTTCAATTATGATTGTTTGTGGGTTTATATTCTAATTTTATAAATGGGTGAATTAGCCACCTCTATAGTACATGGACGTGTGGTGAGACATTGTTTCACCCAATAAACATCATTGAATTCATTTGATACCCAATTATTGGTACACATGCAAATGACACTACTACATGCCACATTATAGTCCGCACCTAACATTATAATGGATAAAAAAACACCGATAAAGAATATACATCAATCAACGCAAGCTAAATGCTCAAAAAATAGCATAATTTTTTTAATCATTTTTATCACTGATAATGGTTCCCCTTTATCATTATTTTTCTTTGTGATAATAAAGAGAACAGTTAAAAATTTACTTTTTAAGTGAATATTTTTTTATAAATAATATTAATATACAAATAGATATATATTTGTGAAATAATTAGAAAACCCTGATTTATATAACTATATTATTAAATATATTATCAAGGGTCTTAATTTCCTTATTTAGCATAAAAATGTATCAAATTTAAATTAATAAAAAAAAATAATTTTAAATTTATTAATTCAAAAATATTAAATGTATATATAATTATAAATATAATATATTAACATTTTAATAAATTGTATACATATATAATTGAATATTTTAAATTGATTATGAAATTATTTTTTGAATATATATTTTTATATTAATATTAAATAATTTCACATCTATGTACATGTATTTGTACGTATGTGTATTCATGTGTATGCATGTGGATGTATGTGTAACTTTGTATGTCATTGTATGTTTGTGCTTTATTTTATTATATATATTTGTTTTTTGGGTTTTTAATGTGTACATGTATTTGTATTTATTTTGGTTTGTGTGGATATATATAGGTGCATATGTAAATGTATGAATGTATGTGTATCTGTATCTGTATGCATGTGGATATGTTCATTAATATTTATTATCTGTATGTGTACCCATATATTTGAATGTTTAAATATGTGTATATGTGCATGTATGAATGTTTAAGAAATTGTATATTTGAATGTATGTGTAGCTATATGATTATCCAAATCGACATGTATGTCATTGTATATATGTTTATGTATATACATAGGTGTATATATATGTGTGTACATGTGTGTGTGTGTGTGTGTGTGTTTGTGTATGTGTTTGTGTATGTGTATGTAAGGGTGATTGTCTTTTTGTATATGAGTCTGTGTATGTGTTTGAGGATGTGTATGTGTATGTATGTTCACATGTATGTCTATTTGTATGTGTATGTGTAGTGGAGTGTGTGTGTATGCACATGAATGTGTATGTGTGTACATGATTGTGTATGTATTCGAACATATGTGTATATGTATACATATGTGCATGTGTATGTAGATGCATGTATGTGATTGTGTAGGATTATTTATGCCTATCCATGTGTATGTGTATGTGTATGTAACACCCCAGGTAAATAATGATTATGAAATTTTCATATTTATCCATATTTTTGAATAAAATATTAATAATACTTTAAAGGGAATGCTATGCTTGAGGGCGTACCCAATATGCAACAACGAGTTTCTTTGAAATCTTACATTGCACTCTAATAAAAAAATAATATTATTTTAAAAGGTAGTTAACACCTAGACATTGTAATGGCAGAAATGAAAGGAACTAACTACAAAATGATTATATATGTTTGTCAATTATTTTTACTTTTATCCATAAATGTTGGAGGCTTATAATGCAAATGAATCCAATTTTATGAATAAATCTTCTAATATTCTTTAAAAGGTCGATTAAATGCCTTTTGATGGAGAACCCTTTTTAAATATAATTTTGACAATTTTATATGTTTTATTTGACAAAATAGAATCCTTATTTAGAATCTGGACATCAAAATTTACTTTGTGTAAAATTTTGTTATTTTTCCGATAAAGATCATTTTTATTGAAAATGTTACATTTTAATTCAAAACCTCCTTTTAATATGATTTATTTATATGGATAGATTATATTTTGAATTTATATTAGAGTGTATTTAGAATATTTTTTACCATTTAATCTAAGGGTGGTCATTGTAATTAATTTCACTTTGAAATTGGACTTAAAATAGTGTCAATCCTTTAATAGATATTGTTTCTTAAAAACACTCTATTTGTTTTGACAACGGGAATTAATTATTAAATTTATTAATTCAACATATATGATTTTAGTTTTGGAAAAAAGACATGATTTTTGAATTCGGAATATCAAATATAGCTTAGGGTGAGTTTTTTGTATTTTTCTGAAAAACATCAATTTTTGATGAATAGTGAAACCACTGAGTGGTAGTTTAAAAACTGATTTTTCATTTAAATGAAACTTCACCACTTCATTTATTTGAATTTAAAAAATCCGACATACATGGTTGTCATTAGTATGTAAAATTTGGTTTAATGGGAATAAAATAATTTTTTGGTGAATAGTAATTTTTATGTTTTTAATCGCGATTAGAGGTAATTAGTGTAATTTTAGGTAAAAATAATGTTTTAATAATATGAAATGCCCTAGAAACATGTCTTACCCTCATTGGATGTGTCATGGCCGACCAAGACAATCCATGGGTCAACTTGGGGACCCCATGGAGCCACTTTGGTTGGAAAATGATATAAATAACTTATTATTTTAAGTTAAAATAAAAATGTCACAAGCATGAGTTGTTTTACTAAAAAAAAATTAAATGGGGTTATACAAGTCGTATTTTAGACTATAAATATTAATTAGAAATCTATAAAGTTTTCCTACATCATGATAATTTTTTATAATTTTTAGACATTAATTAAATTAAATTATATATGACATCATTATGATGCAGCGATTACCTCATTAATAATGGATTTAAATAAAATGAAAAGATAATGTTAAAACAATAACATACACTTGTAAAAGATCTATTGGATGATTATATTTATAACCCTTACCACCATATCCTAGAAATACATCAAGGTGGGAGTTTTAAAATCTGAAACTCATTTGAAAATAAAGTAACATTTTGTAACTTTTCAAGAGTGCCCCTCCTCTCCTCTTATAAAAGGCCCCCACCTATACCACATTACCCACACCTCTCAAGCCTTTTTCTAGGCCAACCCCTACTCATTTGGTCTCTCCATATCCCTCTCTTACTCATAGAATCATTACATTGGGCAGAAGTCTTCCCAGGGATTCCTTTGAGCTCAAATCAAAGAGAGATACCCGATTTTAAGGTAATGTCATCACATGTGTTCTTTTGTTTTATTTTTCTTCTCCAGCCCCCTAAAATCTTTTTATTAATTTCTTTTGTATCAACTCCAGTATCTTAAATATATTATAATTTTTTTATAAGAAGGATTTGAGCTTCACATACACACACCTACATCTAATGGTTATTGAACATACTATTTCTGTGGATGGTGAATTTCTACCTCACGAAATGATGATTGTTCAATATTCTTTTAACACCCTCAATGGTGTCCGTTAAGATGTCACTATATTTATATATGATATATAATATTTTTATGTTTTACTTAATCTTCTGTATTTTTCATTTAATGCATACCTTTATGGTTTCCATTATGGTTAAACGTGGTATCTTCACTTTATGAAGTGCGGACTACCGCCCCCTCAAAGTGATTTGATTCGTTAATACCAGATTTGGTACATATAAAGGATAGATTTAATGATATTATATATTATAACATAATTTAATTATAATACTATTATTTATCATTGTGTTTTAATTCCATTAAATAAGAAATAGAAATGGAAGTAGCGTTCATGCGCACGTACGGCTTACCGTCTCCATTAATGGTGCATTTCATTTATTACCTCTAATTTTTATGTAATATTATAATTTCATGTATATAATGGATATATATTATATATATGATATCTACGTAATGAATAAAATTCTGGATATAATATATATTTTTCCACCTGAACAACTTGTAATTATAAAGAGTTTATTTTTGACTCAAGTAGCAATGATCTACAAAACGACCATTATTAACTTAAATAATTACATAGTGTTCATAAAATGGTAGTAAGTGATATAAAATGATTAATTAACTTGAAAAGGTTCTTATGAAACTATAAATTATCTCAAGATTATTATTCATGAGGTTAAAGAATGATCGAGTCAAGTCGGACCCGAGGTAAGGGATCCTACCTCTCCCTTTCTTTTTAAGTACACTCTTTTATGTCATTCCTGTTATGCTCATCTTTCTTATGATTGGGATGTTCTTTTATATTACTCTTATTGTTATTTTTATTTTAATTTGATGAGAGACCCTATTTTCTCTCATCAATCCATTTTGGATGTTTTAATTGGCGTCGTTAGGCTGCCGAAATTTCGTAAGGGGCTTTTTATCTCACTTTGTGCTTTCGTGAGATTCATGCTACATTTGCCAATATTTACTTTTGTGTGGTGTATTTACTATCTATTATTCTACTATTTGTGTAACTTACTTTCTTTTATGAGATTTTACATCAATGTCTTATAGTCCTTCTTTCATGGGGTGTACGTTTCGAAAGTTACCCAAATCGGTAAGGGAACCTTTCACCCTCCTCTTTTTAAAAGACTTCTTTTGTTATGTATTTTAATTTTCAACTTATTATGTGGAGATATGTTCTTATATATCCTTATTGCCATTAATTTTATGCCAAAGAGATGAGATACCCTTTATCTCTCTCATCAACTCTTTTTCTAAAATTTGATGTGACGTCGTTAGGCTCTCAAGGGAACTTTTTAACCCAATTTCGATTTCATTGGGTTCAACATGTAGTTATTGAATATGTAATCCTTTGAATATGTGTGAATTCCCTTTGATTATTTTACACATAATATCCACTTATATAGGGTTTATTTATATTTTTCACACAAATTATGAGGTTGATTTATCTAAATTTAAGGATACCATCATTATAATGGATTTCATCTAAATTTACATTTCCATTGAGACTTAATTGTTGTTATACACCAATTCACACTTATATGGTGTATATATTGTCCTTTGGAATATTATATCATGAATCCCTTTATTCTCATGATATTAGAATGTTTTGATTAAATGTTATTCCTTAATTATTGTATTCAAGTGTCTCTCATTTTGTTAAAAACCCTTTAACTAAAATATCGTTTTAAATGTTTTAATGATTTTATATTATAAATAGTTCTCATTAATATCCAGGTTTTCAAAATTGTTTTAAGGATTTATTTATATGGATATTAATGGTTTAAAATGTTAAAAGCTTCAATGTGGTATGAGACACTTTGATTTAAAAATCTCTTTATTAAATGATTTAAATGGTGTTGAAAATGGTTTTTATAATGAATTCATTATTTCAATATCTTAAAATGTTATATTGTTATTGAAATGTTGGAATGTTATCATTCCTTTATGATTAAGTTATGTTCTATGATTATGTTATGGTTCTTGGGCATTTTTATGAAGACGGGTGGTTCTGTGATAATCTAATAGCGGGTGAGCCCG
Organism: Viscum album; assembly: GCA_963277665.1. Classification (NCBI taxonomy): domain Eukaryota; kingdom Viridiplantae; phylum Streptophyta; class Magnoliopsida; order Santalales; family Viscaceae; genus Viscum; species Viscum album. The sequence continues at coordinate 1,902,091,513 of OY728141.1, forward strand.
ATATAGCTCTCCAATGCATTGGGTAAGGCGATGGAGTTAAACATTAATATTTCTCTGAAGAGATTTAGGGAATATACTATGATGGGTATTCCAAAGGTAACCAAGAGGGTTACTCCCAACGTAAGAATGTTATGAATTCCAAAATTTACCTTTATGTCTTATTATTTCTATGATTTATTCATGATTTTATGAGGTATGTTAAAGTGATTATGTTTTATGGGTAAAGTATTATTTCGTTCTTATGTATATATGTTCTCATGTTTCCATCCCATACTTTTTATAACCCTTACTGAGCTTTTTATGCTAATACCATGTTTTTAACAATGTTTTTCACATGTCAAGGGAAGGGTACATGATATGATGATACTGTCAAGGAAGTGTCAAGAAAGAATCCATGTTTTATTTTAAATATGTTTCCATTGATGGGAAAATGAATACTAGATTTTATGTAACCACATTGTTTAAATGTGGAATGTAATGCAAGTTTTATGATCTAATTCTCTAAAACTCTAAACCTGAAAAGATCCTCAATGTGTAATCTTGTAATAACTAAAGATTAAGTAAGGTTTAAGGATGGGGCATTATAGTTTGTATCAATGGTCGGTTTAGATAAATATAGAGGTTAGAGTGTTGTTTAAGAAAAAGTGACAAGTTGTGTATAACCACAATGGTTAGTATATTAGATGCAGTCATCATTTTTTTTGAATCTTATAAGGTGTTTGAGGTAACATGGATAAGTATATATTGTTGTTTATCTTCCTCTTTTTTATTTGATGATTTTATTGATATACTCACACTGACCTTTTTTGTTTTATTAAATGGCTGGATCTAGCAGGCACCAAAGTAACTATGGATTTGATAAAATCTATGATGGTTTTATGAAAGAACAATTGAATGATATGGGAGCTGCAATGAGAACTATTGTGGTTATCCTCAAACAACTATCTGGAGTCATGATTGACCACCTGAACCTTTGTGATTTTTATAACCCATCGTATATGCGAGAAACAAATCCCTACGGAAGATCCAGTAATAATCATAACGGTAAGTATGTTCAAAAACATATGTGTCAAATATGTGGAAAGAAACACATAGGAAAATGTTTCAAAGGGACATAAAGATGCTATAGATGTGGAAATTATGGTCATAAATCAAGAACCTACCATGGAAAAAGGAAGCATCTAGTTTACTCTAGGAAAGGGAAAGAAGTTCTTTCTGAAGGATCAATTGAATGTTTTAAATGTTGTGTGCATGGTCATTATACAAACACATGTCCTATGAAGAATTTTCGGGAATGGGGTCACCATGATCGTACAAATATTCATTTACCAATACCTAATTCCATTCCGATCAAGGATGATGAAATTGACAATGAAGAATGAATGTTATGGAATATTTCTTAACAGATGATTTCCTATTATTAGAATCATAGGATATGATTCATGATTTTTTTTGTAGGAAAGAAGTATTTCAGAATAAGATGAAAAGGAATGGATAATGGATCACGAAGAATGTTGAATGAGTAAGAAGTCATCATATAAGGGATTCAAGAGTTATGGTATATTTTAGGATGGTAAAATTCTTAGATGTATTAAGTCTCTTTTGATGATGGGGTTACATTAGAAGACTTTTTATAGTAACCCTCATGTTTAATATAAAAAAATTTTATTCAAGGAATAATTTGCATTTCTTTTGTGGATATGGTCATAAAGAACAATTTGGGTTTATATGATCCTTGAATTTGAGGCAATTACTAGTTAATACATTTTGGGTTGCAGAATGGAAGTTACCAGATGACCTTTGTGGTTAAAATATGTTGTGGTTATTTTTGATGAATTTATCTCTTTTTGAGGAATGTTATAAAATTATACAGTTTTTGAAAAGGGACAACACCCAGACCGTGTGACATCCCATCACGTCAGAAGGAGCTACAGGAATCAAACCCACAACCAAATTGCAACTGGTATTTATCGCCTATCACTGGACTATGTTAAGTCCCTAGTTAGTTTGAATGATTCTTTTTTAGTAAGAAGATTTTATGAATTAAGAGTAAGTTGATTTTTTTTGTTATAAATCGAAATGATTATCCTATCATGGAGGATATTTGATTAGGTTAATTACATTTCATTATGAGACTGTAAGAGTAACTGATGTTATTTTAGATAAAAATGTTTAGAGTTTTCTTAGGAGACAATGTGATTAAATCTTTTAGAGAATTGGGTTTCAATCTTAGTTTGGTTTACTTTGTAGAATTTGATGGATATATGTTTATTGAATTGTATTTGTTGAACTTTGGATTTAATTTTTGGTTAAGGTCTAAAGACATGGGAAGTATATAGTTCTCTTTTGTGGATTAGGTTATTCTCTAAAAGTTTATTATAGCTCTCTTAATGTGAACAAGTCATCCTAAATACTTGTCTTTTGAGAAAATATGAGTTCGTGTAAGAAATATAGTAAAAGCTAAAAGTCAACATGACAATTATGTATCCTTCCATATGTTTTAGTTAAGCTGATAAATAAATTCCTCAATGAAAAGTAACTTAAAACAAAAATGTTGTCTGTTAATTTTTCCTACTGGGGAATCAAATACCGTTTAACCCATCACAAGTTTGTGATTTTCTTTTTTGATAACTTTTTTCCTAAACATGTTTACTATCACCCTCCATCAGAAAATGACCCTTTGATTTTTCCTCCATACCCATATTTTCATACATGGAATCCTAGTATGGGTTAACATGGGTGACATTTGTACTTCTCTCCCATTCTTTTAAAGGGATAGTTTAACTGACTCTTGTTCCGATGCGGGATTTTCAATGAAGCTTGCAAGCCCAATTTTAAAATTGCAAGGACGCAATTCCCAAAGGGTGGGAACGATCTAAAACCCCAGGTAAATAAAGAATATGAAATTTTAATATTTATCCATAATTTTGAATAAAATATTAATAATACTTTATAGGGAATTCTATGCTCGAGGGCGTACCCAATACACAACAACGAGTTTCTTTGAAATCATACATTGCACTCTAATAATAAAATAATATTATTTTAAAAGGTAGTTAACACCTATACGTTGTAATGGAAAAAATTAATGGAACTAACTACAAAATTATTATATATGTTTGTCAAATATTTTTACTTTATCCAAGAAATGTTGGAGGCTTAAAATGCAAATGAATCCAATTTTAAGCATAAATCTTCTAATATTCTTTAAAAGGTTGATTAACCACCTTTTGATGGAGAAACCTTTTTTAAATATACATTTGACAATTTTATATGTCGTATTTGACAAAATAAAATCCTTCTTTAAAATCTGGACATCGAAATTTACAATGTGTAAAATTTTGTTATTTTTTTGATAAAGATCATTTTTATTGAAACTGTTGCATTTTAAATCAAAAACTCATTTTAATCTGATTTATTTACATGGATAGATTATATTTTTAATTTATATTAGAGTGTATTTAGAAAAATTTTTACCATTTAATCTAATTTTGGTCATTGGAATTAATTTCACTTTGAAATTGGTCTTAAACTAGTGTCCATCTTTTAATAGATATTGTTTCTTAAAAACACGCTATTTGTTTTCACATCAGGAATTAAATATTAAATTAAATAATGAAACATATATGTTTTAAATTTTTTAAAATAGAAATCATTTTTTAATTTGTAATATCAAATATATCTTAGGGTGAATTTTTGGTATTTTTCTGGAAAACTTCAATGTTTGATTAATTGTGAAACAACTATGTGGTAGTTTAAAAACTGATATTTCGTTTAAATGAAACTTTAACACTATTGTGATTGGAATTTCAAAAATCTGACATACATGGATGTCATTAGGATGTAAAATGTGGTTCAATGGGAATGAAATAATTTTTTGGTGAATTGTAACTTTTATGTTTTTAATCGTGATTAGAGTAATTAGTGCATTTTAAGGTAAAAATAATGTTTTAATAATATGAAATGACCTAGAAACATGTCTTACCCTCATTGGATGTCTCAAGGACGACCAAGAAAATCCATGGGTCTACTTGGGGACCCCATGGAGCGACTTTGTTTGGAAAATGACATAAATAACTTTTTATTTTAAGTTAAAATAAAAATGTCACAAGCATGAGTTGTTTTACTAAAACAATTTTTAAATGGGGTTATAGAAGTCATATTTTTGACTATGAATATTAATTAGAAATCTAAAAAGAGTTCACACATCATGATATTTTTTTATAATTTTTATACATTAAATTAATTAAATTTTTTATGACATCATGATGATGTAAGGATTACCTCATTAATAAAGGATTTAAATAAAATGAAAAGATAATGTTATAACTATATCTTACACTTGTAAAAGACCTATTTTATGAGTATATTTCGAACCCTTATCACCTTATCCTAGAAATACATCAATGTGGGACCTTTAAAATCCGAAACGCATTTGAAAATAATGTAACATTTTGTAACATTCCAAGAGTGCCCCTCCTCTCTCCTTATAAAAGGCCCCCACCTCTACCACATTACCAACACCTCTCAAGCCTTTTTCTCGGCCAACCCCTACTCATTTGGTCTATCCACATCCCTCTCTTACTCCTAGAAGCATAAATTTAAGCATAAGTCTTCCCAAGGAAGCCTTTGAGCTCAAATCAAAGAGAGATACCCGATTTTAAGGTAATGTCTTCAATTGTGTTCTTTTTTTTTATTTTGCTTCTCCAACCACCTAAACTCTTTTTATTAATTTATTTTTTAACAACACCAGTATCTTAATTATACTATGATGTTGTTATAGGAAGTATCCGAGCTACACATACACACACCTACATCTAATGGTTAATGAACATACTGTTTCTATGAATGGTGAATTTCTACCTCACGAAATGATGATTGTTCAATATTCTTTTAACACCCTCAAAGGTGTCCATTAAGATGTCACTATATTTATATATGATATATATTATTTTTATGTTTTACATAAGCTTCTGTATTTTTCATTTATGTCATACCTTTATGGTTTCCATTATTGTTAAACGTGATTTCTTCACTTTAGGAAGTGCAGACTACCGCCTCCTTAAAGTGATTTGATTCGTTAATAAAAGATGTGGTACATATAAAGGATAGATTTAATGATATTATATATTATACCATACTCTAATTATAATACTATTATGTATAATTATGTTTAAATTCCATTAAATAAGAAACTGAAATGGAAGTAGCGTTCATGCGTACGTACGACTTACCGTCTCCATGAACGGTGCATTTCATTTCTTACCTCTAAATTTTATGTAATATTATAAATGCATGAATATAATGGATATATATTATATATATGATATCTACATAATGAATATAATTCTGTAAATAATATATATTTTACCACGTGAACAACTTGTAATTATAAGGAGTTTATTTTTGACTCAAGTAGCAATGATCTACAAAACAACCATTATTAACTTAAATAATTACATAGTGTTCATAGAATGGTAGTAAGTGATATAAAAGGAATAAATAACTTGAAAATGTTATTAGGAAACTATAAATTAACTCATGTTTATTATTCAGGAGGTTAAAGAACGATCTGGTCAAGTCGGACCCGAGGTAAGGGATCCTACCTCTCCCTTTCTTTTTAAGTACACTCTTTTATGTCATTCCTGTTATGCTCATCATTCTTATGATTGGGATGTTATTTTATATTACTCTAATTTTTCTTTTTTATGTTCATTTTATGAGAGACCCTATTTTCTGTCATCAATCTCTTTTGGATGTTTTAATTGGCGCCATTAGGCTGCCGAAGTTTCGTAAGGGGCTTTTTATCTCACTTTGTGTTTTCGGGAGATTCATGCTACATTTTACAATATTTCCTTTTGAGTGGTGTATGTAATATCCATTATTATACTATTTTTGTAAAATACATTCGTTTATGAGTATTTACATCAATTTTGTATAGTCATTCTTTCAGGGGGTGTACATTTCGAATCTTACCAAAATCGGTAAGGGAACCTTTCACCCTTCTCTTTTTAAAAGTCTTCTTTTGTTATGTCTTTTAATTTTCATCTTATTATGTGGGGATATGTTCTTATATATCCTTCTTTCCATAAATTTTATTTCCAAGAGATTATATACCCTTTATCTCGCTCATCAACTCTTTTTCTAAAATTTTATGTGACACTGTTAGGCTGTCAAGGGAACTTCATAACCCAATTTCGATTTCTTTGGGTTCAACATGTAGTTATTGAATATGCAATCCTTTGAATATGTGTGAATGACCTTTTATTATTTTACACTTAATATCCACTTATATTTGGTGTATTTATATTTGTCTCACGTAATTATGAGGTTTATTTATCCTTAATTTAAGGATACCATCTTTATAATGGATTTCGTCTCAATTTAAATTTACATTGAGACTTCATTGTTGTTATGCACCGATTCACTCTTATATGGTGTATATATTTTCATTTTGAATATTATATCATGAATCCATTTATTCTCATTATATTATAATGTTTTGATTAAATTTTATTCCTCAATTATTGTATTCAAGTGTCTCTCATTTTGTTAAAAACTCTTTAACTAAAATATCGTTTTAAATATTTTAATGATTTAATATTATAAATATTTATCATTAATATCCATGTTTTCAAAATGGTTTTATGGATTTATGTATATGGATATTAATGGTTTAAAATGTTAAAAGATTTAATGTGGTATGTGACACTTTGATTTAAAAATCTCTTTATTAAATGTTTTAAATGGTTTTGAAAATGGTTTTTAGAATGGATTCATTATTTCAATATCTTAAAAGGTTATATTGTTATTGAAATGTGGGAATGTTATCTTTCCTTTACTATTAAGTTATGTGTTATGATTATGTTATGGTTCTTGGGTATTGTTATGAAGATGGGTGGTTCCATGATAAACTAATGGCGGGTGAGCCCGATATAGCTCTCCAATGCACTGGGTAACGCGATGGAGTTAAACGTTAAGGTTTCTACGAAGATGTTTAGGGAATATAATGTGATGGTTATTCCAAACATAACCAAGAGGGTTACTCCCTACGTAATAATGTTATGAATGCATCAATTTACCTTTTTGCCTTATGATTTCTATGATTAATTCATGATTTTATGAGATATGTTAAAGTGCTAATGTTTTATGGGTAAATTATGATTTCATTCTTATGTATATATGTACTAATGTTTCCTTTCCATATTTTTTATAACCCTTAGTGAGATTTTTATGCTCATCCCATGTTTTAAAAATTGTTTTTCACAGGTCTAGGGAACGGTACATGATATGATAATAGTGTCAAGGACGTGTCAAGAAAGAATCCATGTTTTATTCTAAATATGTTTCCGTTGAAGGGAAAAATGAATACAATATTTTATGTAACCACATTGTTTAAATGTTGAAAGTAATGCATGTTTTGTGATCTAATTCTCTAAAAGTCTAAACCTGAAAAGATTCTCAATGTGTAATCTTGTAATAACTCAAGATTAAGTAAGGTTTAAGGCCGGGGCTTTATAGTGTAAGTGTATATATGCATATATTTTGGTGTACATGTATGTCTATTAATATGTATGTATGTATGTATGTGTATGTTTCCTTATTATTTCAATATTCTATACTCATTTTTAATAGTTAGTCATTTTTAGTATTTTGTGTAAGTTATTCATTTTTAATATTTATTCATTTTTAATATTTATTCATTTTTTATTATTTAAATATTTTAAATTTTAAAAGTTATTGAAACATTTATAATGATTTGTACTTTTATTTGAAATGAAATATTATTATTCATTAGTTAAAATAATAATGGTTAATAAATTATTAAATCCTTTATAAAAAATCATTAAAATACATACAAAAATAATTATAAATAATAATATTATTTATTTTTCATTTATATTCATTACTTCACATCTCTTCAATTCATGTAATTAATGTTAATAATTCATAAATTTTTTAAAAACATTAATTTATTAAAGGTTATTTTTTCATTTTCAATTGTTATTATGTTAATATTATTTATTCATTGTTTTTATTAACTAATTTGTAATATTTATGATTTTTATCCATTTTTTAATACTTATAAAATTATATTTCATAACTTTATATATTATAAGATTAATATTTAATAATATTTATTAATTAATTTTTTATATTTTAAATAAGATTAAAATTTATATAATCGATTTGTAAAAAGATATTTTATTTTTATTGATTTTGTATAGTCATTATTAATAATTGGTAAATATTTTTTTATTTATATAGATCATATTATAAATTTATTAATTTTAATTTGTTTTATTATATGTTTTCAACTCATATATTAAATATTATGTAATCAATTTTCAAAATATTTTTTTAATTTATTAATTTTTATAATTATTTTTTTAATATTAAATATCCATTTTTAATATTTATTATTTTATAATATTCATGTAATTCATTTATTTTCTTAAATATTATGCAAACATATTAATTTAGTCGGTGTTACTATTGTCAAGGATCAAGTTGCATCCCTGAGAGTTCATTCTTTAATGATCCCTTAGCCGATCTCCCCCACTTCATTTGCATAGTAGAGGCATGGATGATCTCTACTATTTGAGGTGGCAGATTTAAATTAGTGTTAAGGATGACGAGAAGAGTGTAGATCATGAAATATAAAGGATGGTTGTTACGGCATGACATCATAATTGGATGGGGTGAATCAGCCCCATTGTATATTATTGTTTGTTGTATAGATTTTTATAATTGATATTTGTCATCTTCTAGAAGTCCATATGGTTTGTGAAGGCGGGTGTTGGGATTTTCATTTCATCATATGTTTCACTGAGACTACCCAGGGAAATCAGAAATGTCTGCATGGGGTTGTGAGATGCAGGACTAGAGATGTGAGGCTTTTGTGGGGGTGAACAAGGCAGGTGACGTCAATATATGGGATGGACAACCAGTTCAGGTCCACACTTGACAATGATGTTCTCAATGAATATTTGGTGCCATTGGGTGTGATACATTAGATGAATTCATGTATAGCTCATGTATTTTTTTTGGATTCATTACAATGGTCATTGAACCAATGAGATGTGGTTTTTGATGATTTTAAGTCTATTTGACTCCTCGTCTTTAGGCCATGCGATATTTGGGCCTTCAGGTTCAGTTGGGGCTTTGGGCTGTGGGTTTTTTTAGACTGGAGATATGTAATGGGTCCCTTAACCTAACATAAAATATTTTTTTATTAAATTTGATTGATCCTAAATGAATTCAAAACATTTTTAATAGGCTTAAAATTTCTATGAAAAAATATATTTTGTATTTATTTGTTGCAATATTTTTAGAATATCTTAAATATATAAAATTATTTTATCTAAATTTATTTGAATGATATTTAATTTTAATAATTAATATAATTTTTTGTAAATTTTTTATTTATAATATGTACTTTTTATTTAATCATTAGTCTTAATTTTTTATGTTTTAAAAGATATGTAATAAATCTTATTAATTGAATTTTCTAAATACGTTGTAATATATTAAATTTTATTTACTAAATTTGTTATTGATTTATTAAATATTATTTATTCATTATTAGTACTATTAAATTTTTAAAAAATTTCAATTTAATTATATTTCAATATTTATCTACATGTTTGTATTTACTATGTTTTAATATTTTCAATATGTTTTAATTTTTTATTAATTATAGTTATTAATTTTTTTATTATGTTTTAATATTTTATTTTTTATTTAAAAGTATATAATTAATTTATTGATATGTATTTTTAAAATATTTTTGAAATTTAAATAATTAATATTATTCATTTTGAGTGACTTTTTAGAAAATATAATTTATTAGAATTGTTGAATTACTAATATGTATTTTTCACATATTTTTAAATTATGTAATAATAAATTTCATTAATTCAATTTTTTATCATTTTCCTAATTTAGTTTAATTTATTTATTCATTTTCATTTTTATTTATTCAATATTATTGTTTCATTTTTAATAATTTTAACAATTTAATATATTTATACTTTTTTAAATTTATATATTCATTTTATTAAAATTAATTTTAAAATATTTTATAAATTATATCGATTATAATATACATTTTTCATAAATTTGTTATTAATATTATTAATATTATTTATTTCTTTATTTTTATTAATTTTTATATGTTTTTAAATTATGTAATTAGTTTTATGAATTCGCTTTTTTAAATTGTTTTGTAATTTATCAACACATTGTATCAAATATAAATAATCATGATTTCTATGTTATTTATTAATTTTTACTATTTAATTTTTTTTATGTTTTTGAATTAAAAAAATTAATCTATTTAAATTCATGGTTTATTTTTTTGTAATATTAATAGTTATTATAGACTTTTTTAATAATTTATTTTCAAAATAATTAATATTTTTTATATATGTATTTTTATTTTATTTTTAATTTTCTGAGTGTTAGGTTATGTGTTGATAACCGTTTATTTTATCGTTGATATGAAAACGATGAAAATTTATATATTTTTTAATTCTTATGTTTTTAGGTCTAATAAAATAGTAAATTTTCTGTGATTTTTTTTGTAAAAACAGATAAAAAACATCACCATCATAAAAAAATGACATAAGTAGATCACTTCTTCCATGCGACACAATCATGATGTCATAGAAATAAATCTCTAAAGTTCCCAAATTCATTTTTTTTGGAAAGCAATTACCATTAAATCTAAAATATAAAATTCCCCTGAAAATATTAATGAATCTCAGGTAATCATTCAACTATTTTGATTGATTAATATTTTTTATCTTCCCTTTCCCATCTACATGTATCATTCAAACACATTTTTTATAATTATCAAGTGGCACTAAAATAAAAATACACTCTTTTTTATCTTCCATTTCCCTTCATCATGTTTCAGCTGAACTCTGTTATCTATTTTTTCACATTATCCTATATGATTTTGTAAAATCCATCAAGAAACAATGTTTTTTTATTCCATATATACCCCCACAATAATTTTACAAAAAATAACATGTTTTTGATTCTTTTGATATACTTTTCAATATGATATTGGTTCTGTTATTATTATTTCATATCTAATATCATTTCTGTAATAGAATTTTAATATAAAATAACATTTTTTGTTATGTTTTGATGTTGATTATTTGATATAAGAAAAACAATGCATTATTGATGTATACATTTTAATGATTATGTTTAGGAATTTCATTTATACAAACATTAAATGTTGTTTGATGATCTCGAGGAATATTAATTTATAAAATATATTTTTATAACATAACAGAAATAATTGTGATGAAAATTTGTATTATAAAAAATAATAAACTATTGTACATGTGGAAGGGAAAATATATCCTATAAATATATATAAACATAATTATTTATAAAGAAAAAAATTAATTAGACTATTCTACATTTAATTGAAATAATAATTGAAAGATCTATATTATTTGATATAAAGAAAAAGATCATGGATATGAGTAGCTGAATTAACAAAAAACTATTATTAAGAGAAATTAATTGATCATTTTCATTATAAGGCCAAAAATCATATATATATATAATAATATTACCAAAATATTTTGTGGATGATTTATTAAATAATGATACCCTATAACATCATTTTCAATTGATCCATACATAATAAAAATAATGATGAGAGTGTAATTTATTTCAGTATAGTAATTAATTGTCTTGTTTTTGCTCTATTTATTACCCATTCATCATTGAATTTTGAAATATGTAAATTAAAATTATAAAATTTATTTTTGTTAGTTTTATTACTGATAATTTATTTTATTTTATTTCAATAGTCATGATTATTCAGTCAAACAAGGTAAAATGATCCAAGAAAACGGTTCTCAAATATGAATTTTGTAGAAAAAAAACCCCATGCTTCATCCTGTCTAAACTATTTTCAAAATAATATTGTATAATAAAAAGAACTATTTAAATTATTAAAAATGTATAATTATAATCTGAAATATTTCATATATCATCAAATGTAATGACCATAATTCATGGGATTTCATTGTTTCAAATATTATGAAAACACTATGAAAAATAATTAATTTTTTTATACATTGTGATAGTGAAACATATAATGTATATTCTACTACATTTCCAGTTGTTAAAATACAAAATTTTCATTATAATTTTGATAGTGATTTTGATAATATAATATCCCTTGGAGGATACATATAATAAATATTTGTGATATGTAACTTATTATAATAAAACATTTTGTATCATAATATAACAAATTCTTATAATTTTTTGTCATTATATGTTTTGATAGGTTATTAATGCAATGAATATATATATCAAATAGGATTACTATATGAGGGTATATATAAATAATATTAATGTACTATTCTATTCTCATTCATTATATTTTTAAATTTGTAAAATTTAAATATTTCTGAATCAAATAGGATGGAAATGATTTAAATAGCCTCATATAGTAATCCTATTTGATATAAATATTCCTTGGGAAATATTGTACAATCATTTAGATAGGCACATATTATTTCAATTTAAACTACTATTGAAGTTATCATTATTTTAATATCATATATTCAATAAAGAATCTAATAATCTACTGGTATCAAATCATTATAGAGATAATGTTGTTCAATATAGTAGATATAACTCTATCTATTGTTATATTTTACATTATATTGATTTTGTATGGATGAAAATGTTATATATTTAATAAAACTATAAAAATTTGTATCATTTAAATTCTATTTTACTTATGATTTTTTTGAAGATTTGATTCAAAAATATTTAAATAAATAGGGTTGATAATTTTAGTGTAAAGAAAATTAATGAAACATGATTTATAAATGTGTATTTTAGTAAGGATTTATATTACCAATAACCCTTTATAATGGAATAATATGAATTACATGAATGTTATTTCATATATCTTTCAAAAAAAATTTATCAATTATTCAATGATTTATAAAAAGCAATAAAATTAATGATGTCAACTCAAATAAGGATTGTCATTTTATTACGATGCACATGATTTTCATAGTGGACTCAGTATATATAGGTTTTTTTCAGAGGACAATACAATCCTGGGATATGGATACATATAGAGGGGCCAAATTACATCAACATTTAAATAAAAATGAGAGAGTTCATTAATCATGTTATATTCATTTTTTATTATATAAATTATGTCACCAAATATTTTTTTCAGTATAGTATTTATGTAATATATATATAATGTCTGACCACTTCTATAGAAAATTTATTATTCACATGTTGATCCTCTAAATCACGTGTAATGATAGGTTTCTCAACATGTTGATACTCTTAATGGAGATGAAAAATTTGTATTTCGACAAGCTGACAATTGTAATCCAAGGGAACAACATATTGATGGTTTAGAATTAGAGGAAATGGATTAAGGTGAACTACATATGTCCTAATTGTATTAATATGGTCATAGGAAGACATTGTTAAAAGTAATTACAATGGTGATAAGTAGAGTTATGAAATTAAATGTTGGTTGGAATGAAGATGAACATATTATTATCACAAAGGGTCCATTTCCATTAATTACAATGGGGTCACGACTCAGATGTGTGTCTCTAATGATGCTGATACATGGACCAATATTATTACCATGGTTATGGAAAAACATTTATAAATTATTATGGTAATATTATGATATAATTTTTGTATATTAATAAAAAGTGGAAAAAAGAAACATTGAAATGCTCTTAATTATCCCTTAATGTGTTCATTAATACATGATGTTGTAAAGTAATTTTGATTTTATGGTATTGATAAATATCACACAGGCTTTGAAACAATTCATACAAAACCATATTGTTATGGATGCATAAGGGATATTAAACATGCTCCCACCACAATCATATGGAAATAGGATAAACCATGAAATGTGTGATGATTTTATTGGACAATATTTGGAGACATATTTAGAGGTACATTTTGACAGTTAATACAGTACCTGACAATATATGTAAGAATTACTATGATTAAAAATTTTTTATATTCAAACAATGAGTTATCACAAAAAATATAAAAATAGGTAACAAAACCAACATACCCCAATGACAAAGAAAAGATGATATATTTTTCACTTGAAAAATATGGTATTTATTTTTAAATGAAAATAATACTTTTATGTGTAATGAAAGGAATAGAATATTATGTACTTTTATATATCTGAATTTTTATGAATCAAAATATAAGTACACTTATATCTCACATCATGTTTTATAGATGTTGGATCATTTTAATAATGACATATTACTAATAGATGAAAACACAAAAAACTATTTCAAGTATGTGTATATATTATATATATAATAATTATTCATTTAATTTGTATTACATATCAATGATAACATTTTTAAATATATTTGTTTTATATTGTCTAGGAATAATTTTTTTTATCATTGTAACTTTGTGAATGATTTTTTTCAGTTCCGATAATGTTTCGAAATAATATTTATTTTGTTATATATGTTGGTTTTGGAGAATCTATTTGAATGTTTCATTAGTACATAAATGAAAAAAAAAGATCTATATGAGATGTGGGGTGAGATATTGTAATGAATAAGTATAATATAAGTGTAATATAATTGGTAGTTGGATCTGTAGGAGAATATTATGGGATAAAAGAATCATCACAACAGAAAAAAATGGATGAAGTTTCCCATCCCCGATTACATGTGATCCATTCCCCTCAAAGGACTACCTTAATAGAGTTTGTTTATTTTTAATAACTATATCTATGAAATTTGAATCAATTGTACCCTGATACCATTCCTATAATAATATTCCACTTGATCAAAATGGTTTTATATATACATCCTTACCCATCCCATTCCATGTGCTGAGGTATAGTGTTCAATGTCCATAGGTATATTATATATATCAGATAATGTCGAAAAGATCATGTGAGAGTGTGCATTAAGATAACTCCCGAGTCAAGTGTTTAGCTATAAGATTCCCTTAATGATCGTTATGTTCATATAGATGATCTTATTGTTAAAAAATTCACATAAAGAATATTTGTTCCTTAAAAAATATCAATGTAGAGGCATTAATTTAAAACTTAATTTTTATTAAAATCCATTAACAATTAATGAAAAAGGAATGAACTATGGAATGTAATTAGAGACTAATAAATTAATGGTTAATGATATGGTTGAATCAAAATAATCTAAATGATCAATGAATCAATTTAAAATTCCTTCAGAACATTCCTTTAATCTGCGAGTTCAACATCCTTATTTACTAATATTACACAATCTTGTATTAAAAATTGTCAAATATTGTGATACAAACATCAGTTATTTTAAATGAAAATTTATGTATATTCCATTATTTACATTCAATATCTTCATAATGTCGATGAAGTATTCATGTATAGATGACTAGGTGTCTCACTTGTAAATGTTTACATGAGGTTTGTTTTTTGAATTTAATTTTCCAATGGTATAACATTTAAATTAATTACCAAAAAATAAAATTCATTTCATAAATAATTTATATATGAGTAATATTTTAAGGGGAAACTCTATGAACATAGATTTAGAGTCATGATTCCATGAATCATTTGTACACAAAAAAAGTTCATATTAATATAATAATATTTATTAATAGTGGGAATATAGGATATACAATTTGTAAAAAAACATGTGTATGAAAATCAATTATTAATAACCATAATTTATTGTAATGCCCTAAATTTTAATCATATTAAATATATTTTCCTACCTTTCATCAGATATTCAACTTTTTACGAAGCATTTATTCCTTATTTCAATCAATTTTGATACTCTAATTATTCATTTTTATCTTTTCATGAATGGATAACCAACAAATATACCAAAAATAATACTGATTATCATTATATAATATTCTATATTATACATTTTACAAATAGTCTTCAAGGTATAAATTTTATAATAATATTAAATGAAAAATATTTCATGATAGTTCGTTTGTTATATATCATCTAAATCAATGTTGGGGGAAATTCCATGAGGAAAATAAACCTATAGAAATCTATTAGTGGAAATTTATTAGGTTATATATAATTAAATTTTAGTATAAAAACATTTATCAAAATAAATTAAATAATTTTATCAACTTTTATATATAATAAGTTAAAAAAAGAAAAAATATAGTTGTTAGTAATTTTAAAGAATTTATGAATTAAATTTGATTCCCTTAAAAAATAGCATCCTCAACGAAGTATTTCTAATGAAAAATAAAATATTATTTAATATAATTATTTATATTTTGTGTATTTTTATTTTTCTAGATCTATTTAAACTATAAATACCCCATATATTTAAAAATATTGAATATTTGTTTAATATTGAACAATTATAATACACAATGTTAGATTGTATGAATACATTATGAATAAGTGACTTACTGATACATATTTAGTCAAATTTATCATCGTGTTATCTAGTTTTTTAGTTAACTTCCTTATCATTTTTACGAATAACTAATTATTTAATTATCATAGATATCCCGAAGAAATGAAATCATAAAAAAGCATTCATTTTATGACCATTTGGTGATCTATTAGGATTATAAAATGATTACAGAGAATATAATTCTTGAATAATTATTAAACATGGTTATTCACATAGTTACATTTCTTATTTTTGAAAAAAAAATTAATTTTTATTTTATTTTTAGAAATTTGTTTTTTCAGTTTATCATTAAATCAGTGTGCATGTTTTAGTTTAAATAGAAAATTATGTAAATAACATGTGTATGAAACTAAATATAATGTAAACAAAGAAGTATTATCTTGATAATTTATTAAACTGGTAAACTTTTTGTTTTTAATTTGTGGGAATCATCCCCAAATAATTATCACACTTGAAGTGGATTGTATAATGGAAACTTCATGTTTTTTTTAAATTGACATTTTTTATCAGAAACTGTGTCACATACTCAAAACTAAAAATATCACACAATTTTTATTAATAACTTATAATTATTTTACATAAATCATATTTAATTTGTAGGAATCAATTGCATGTCAATCTAGCACATAGTGTGGTCAGTATTACATAATCCATGTGTTTTTATTTAAATTATTAATTTTTGTTAAATCTACATGTGACATACTCAATGCTGATCAATCACATAATTATTGTTTTTATACCTATGGTGAATGATCTATATGTATTTTTTGACATGTAGGATTTAGTAGTACATCAATCTGACGCTTGGTATGACTCAAAGTAAGTGTTTTCAAAATAAAAATGGAATTTAGTAATACAAATTCACTCACTGAAAAACATATGAAATGATCATAATTATTTTCAATTTTTTGGGATAATTATCCATATAACATTTCTAACCTAAATGAATTAGCTCACATCAATCAAGAACACGGTCTGACCATTACTATCCATAGATCAGGGTATATGTTTAAAATGGATTATAATTTAAAAATAAGTTCATGTCACTGAAAATTGAACAAAAATGCTACATTTTATTAAAAATTTATTTAAATGATCCATAAGCCATTTTTATGTGTTCGAATTATCCATTTGACAATTTAGCATATGGTGGTACCCGTATGACTAAATGTGAAATACTTCAGTTTAAAATTTCCATTTTCCTTAAAAACAAGTCACACTAATTAAATATTGAGAATACACATTATTTTTGTGTCAATAAAAAAAGAAACATATCCATATTTCAATTAGGAAATATAAAAGTAATTTTCACATCAAACTGACACACATTGTGACTGTTATGACTGAATATACATGTTTTTATCTTAAATATTTGTATTTGTTAAAAACACAAATCAAATACAAAAAAATAATGAAATTCACTCAAATTGTCTTAATATTTTAGGATCGTGATCCTTCAGTCATTTATGATTGTTAAGAATCATCCACATATCAATATGATACATAGTGTGGCATGTATTTCCCATTGTGTGTTTTGATATAAAATTTATATTTTAGTTTAAAAGACACATAACATACTCAAAACTAAGAAAACACATTTAATTGTTTTTATTTTTCATTCCAATTTTCAATAAATAATTTATGACATATATTAATATACAACAAATCTATGAGATAAAGATTTTTCTTATATGAATTAAAACATGTATTTTTAGTTATATATATATATTTTAGTGAAAATAAAAATTTACTGACTTAAAACCAAGAAAATAAATTCTTAATGGTATTGATACCATAGAAAAATTTTCCATCAGTCATTATTGATGTGTGGGAATCATTTTCATTCAATCTAAATGATGGTGTGACCCATGTAACTCAAAGTTCTGATATTATATTTTAAAATATCATTTAAATTAAAAACATTTTCCACTCTATGAAAAAAATAAAACATTCTTAATTTTATTTATCAATTTTTAAAATGATTCAAGTGTCATTTCTGACATGTGGGGTATATCCTCATTGTAATATGTCCCACAGTGTGACCTATATGACTCAAATTTTGTGTTTTCAATTTAAAATGATTTTTTTGATAAAAATTTTTTTTACACAACAAAATCCAATAAAACAAAATTTTATCTTCTTGATGAAATTGTAAAATAGTCCATAATATAATTTTTACATGTAAGGAAGATCCATAAATAAATTCAATAAATAGTGTGTCCAGAATGACTCCTAGTGCAAGATTGTATAAACAAATTACATCTCAGTTCAAAAAAGGGTCACAAACTAAACAATGAAAAAATCTCTCATATGTTTGTCACAATTTAGTAAATTTATCGATAATTACTATTTTACGTGTTGGAATTATTATATCCGAAATTACGCCTTGGTGCTAGTCGCCAGTCCCTGGCCTATGGAAGGCGGGCTTGAGGTAGTCACAACACGGGCCCCGAGGACATGTCATGACAAATTGGTATCAGAGGAGTTCGGTTCTACCGCCGAACATTGGATTCAATAATTTCTTCTATGTGAAGCAAGAGTGTTAAGCGTATTGAGTGTGGTTATCAGTCCAGGGAGTCCAGTGTTGGTGCGGCGGCTGACGTATCCGTACACCAGGATCCTGACTTCTGATTTCCGAATTAATATACGAAAACATTGATTGCATGAGTGTTTCAAGTTTTCTTTGTGATTACTTTGTGCCATCTCACCAGGTATACTGTTCTGACCATGGCACACCTATCTATTTTCAGGATGTCCCCACGATGACAGCCATCTAGGGTTCTGGGAGTTGTGTGTGACGACAACCCACAGACCGAGAAGGCCTCGGTACAGGGACCTTTGATAGTAGAGGCACTGGCGGTACCTCTACCCGTCGAGCCACCGATGTTACCAGCCCCAGCCGCTGACGATGCAGGTCTCCATATTGCACTGCTTGAGTTTCAACGTCAGCAACCACCCAGGTTTCGTAGGGAGACGGACGCTCAGGCAGCCGAGGATTGGCTGGAGTCAGCTGTACGGGTTGTCAGGTTAGTGAGGACACGAGCAGACATCATGGTGATCCTCGTAGAGAGATTATTGCATGCAGCATCAAGCAGATGGTGGAGCTTGATGCTTAAGGTGCACGATGAGGCATCTATTCTCTAGACGGACATTGAGAGCCTCTTCCACTCGGAGTTGGTCCCGGCCACCCTCCGTGTGGGGTGCATCTAGGAGCATATTCAGCTGCAGCAGGGTAGCTTGACGGTCGCCCAGTACTTGGTGAGATTTACTGATCACACACGCTACTCGAAAGACATGGTACGAGCCCCATTCTTCCAGGCCCGGACCTTCGAGCAGGGATTGAGGCAAGAGATTAAGGCATCGCTGATCTCCCTCATCATTCTGACACATAAATGGGTACTTGAGAGAGCCATTATGATTGAGAGCTTCCTTGCTGACCCTACATCAGTAGTGAGACCTAATGGAGGGTGGCACGTAGAAGAGTCTTCTGCAGCAGGTAGTCGACGGATGACATATGGGTCCGGGCAGTCCAGAGCCTCAGGCAGACGACCTTAGGACACTGGCTCAACAGTGCAGGGCACACAGCGCGGATCCAGTCATTCGAGAGGCAAGCAGTGCTACACTTGCAGCGGGTAGTGCCACATGGCTCGTGACTGCCCGACCCTCCATGCAAAGGAGCATCAGACGGTTGAGGGACCACCCAGGAAGAGGCAGAGGGTCGACCGTGGTGGTCCGTAGGGAGCAGGCGGACGAGGCAGAGGTGCTGGCCGAGCAGCAGGTGGTGGGAGACGCTTTGAGGCTCTACCACCTCCACCGCCAGGAGGTCCACCCCGACCCCAGGGAGCTGGTGGGCAGAGACAGGCACAACTTCAGGCAGCGGAGGCATACAACCACGGTGCACCCGAGATGATTCAAGGTACTATCTGTGTCTATTCCACTCTTGCTGCAGTTCTTATAGACACAAGAGCAAGTCATTCTTTCATAGCAGATTCCCTTGTTCGGAGCTCAGAGTTCATGACGGAGCCATTGGCTCAATCCTTGCTGCTAGAGACTCCTACGGGAGCAGACTTGACAATTACGCAATGGTGTCGGCAGTGTGAGCTTACTCTTGGAGGCGAGAGATTCGGTTGAGATCTTATTGTAGCGGCGGCAGGGCATTACAACGTCATCTTGGGCACATATTGGTTATCTACAGTCCATGCTCAGATCGACTGTATTAGGCGCAAGGTGAGGTGTGTACACACTGACGGGAGCATGTTCACCTTCACCGGTGAGAATGGAGCCTTCGCAGCACAGGATAGACATCCGCAGAGGATAGTATAACCCATCACTCATCAGTTTGCTACCCTCATCCTAGGAGTAGTTGTTGTGCGGAGTCCTGGTTTTCCTATAGTGGTGGATCAGTATGCAGACGGTTTCCCTGATGACATTCTCGGACTACCTCCTCATAGAGAGGTATAATTTTATATTGACATGTACGCCGGGACAGCCCCTATATCCATTCCAGCATATCGGATGGCCCCTACTGAGGTTTGAGAGTTACGGGTACAGTTGGAGGACTTTCATGGGAAGGGATTCATACGACCCAGTGTTTCACCCTGGGCTTCCCCGATATTGTTCGCCATGAAGGTGGATGGGATCTTGCGACATTGTGTCGACTATCGTCACCTGAACCAGGTGACAAGGAGGAACATGTATCCGCTACCGAGTATTGACGACCTCTTCGATCAGCTAAAGGGGGCACGGTGGTTCTATAAGATAGACCCCAGGTCAGGCTATCATCAGCTCAGAGTTCGGGATGAGGACGTGCAGAAGACGACCTTCAGATGTCAGTATGGCCACTATGAGTTCTTGGTTATTCCATTCTCCGTAACCAATGCTCCTACAGTGTTCATGGCCCTCCTGAACAGGATCTTTCAGCCCTACCTCGATCGATTTGTCGTAGTCTTCATCAAAGACAATTTGATTTACTCGACGACTGAGGAGGAGCACGCCTACCACTTGCGTTTTGTACTAGACACACTCTGAGAGAAGCAAATTTTTGTCAAGCTCTCGAAGTGTCAGTTCGGGATACATGATGTCCACTTCAAGGGAAACGTCAACTCTGAGGCGGGAGTTGCAGTGGATCCTGCGAAGATCAAGGTAGTGCTAGATTGGGAGCCACAAAGGAGTGTGATGGAGGTACGGAGTTTTTTGGGACTAGCTAGATACTACCAGAGATTTGTGCCAGACTTCTCCAGAGTTGCGGCACCACTCTCAGCATTTGCGAAGAATGGGAAGCCCTTTTTGTGGTCAGACAAATTTCAGCAGAGCTTCCAGGATCTGAGACATAGATTGACCAGCGCCCCTATCGTGAGGCTACTGGAGGACGGAGTTGGGTACCTAGTTTACTTCGACGCATCAGGGACTGGACTCAGATCTGTCCTGATGAAGGAGCGTGCCGTGATTGCCTATAGATCATGTCAGTTGAGGTAGCATGAGCAGAACTACGCTACCCATGACCTGGAGTTAGTAGTAATGGTCTTCGCCCTGAAGATGTGGTGACACTATCTGATGGGCGAGTGCTTTACAGTTTATTCTGGCCATCAGAGTCTCAGGTACATCTTCTCGCAGAAGGACCTGAATCTGAGACAGCAGCGATGGCTCGAGTTCCTCCGTGACTATTACATTGAGATAGTCTATACTCATAGGAAGGGGAACGTAGTAGCTGATGCTCTCAGCAGGAGTACGGGCATCCAGCTACTTGGGGAGGCGACAGAGAAGCTAGTCACATTAAGGATATCCTTTATGGATAGAGATGGAGTAGCCTTCCTTCTGTCACTCACAGTCACTCCTCCACTAATATAGTGGATTAGAGAGGAAAAGCCTGGGGATGACGACTCTGAGACGCGGCATGCACAGATATCCTCAAGACTGGCACCTAATGGATTCTCCGTGGGAGGAGAGCATATTGTCCTTTTCATAGGACGTACCATGGTACCAGTTGCTTTATGAGTGGAGGTGCTAAGAGAGTTGCACACTTCTCCTTTGGCGGTACATACTGGAGTGGCGGAGATGTACTGGGATCTCAGACGACAACACTGGTGGCTGGTCATGAAGAAGGTTGTGGCAGAGTTTGTTTCTCGATTCCTCACATGCCCGCAGGTGAAGGTTGAGCACCAGGTACCACCAGGCTTGGTACAACACTTGGAGGTCCCTGAGTGGAAGTGGGATGACATATCTATGGACTTCATGACTGGATTTCCTTTCACTTCCAGATGTCACGACTCCATTTGGGTAATTGTCGACCGACTCACTAAGTCGTCTCACTTCATACTCATCAGAGAGTAGGGATCAGAGGAGATCTTGGGAGGTCTCTACATTTAGGGGATTGTACAGCTTCACGGTGTGACATCATCTACCATCTTCGATCGAGATGATCGCGTTACTTACTAACTTTGGAAGGGGTTGCAGGAGATGTTCGGGACGCAGCTACGTCTGAGCACCGCCTTTCACCCTCAGACGGATGGTCAGAAGGAGTGGACTGTTCATATTCTCGAGGACATGCTCCACGCATGTGTCCTCGACTTTGGTCACAGATGGGAGGACCACCTACCCATGGTGGAGTTCGCGTAAAACAATATCTACCACTCCACCATCAGGATGGCACCATTCGTGGTGTTGTACGGCCCACCTTGCAGGTCACCTCTGTGCTGACAGACCCTGGGGTGTCAGCACTTGTGGGACCAGAAATGGTCGAGGCCATTACAGAGAATGTCTAGGTCATCCAGGAGCATATGAGGATAGCTAAGAGCCGACAGATGTCTGATACTGACAGGAGGTGGAAGCCACTAGAGTTTGAGGATGACGACCAAGTCTTCTTGCGGGTCTCACATCGACGTGGATTACGACGATTTGGCCGAGGCGGCAAGTTATCTTTGCGCTTCATCGGACCTTTCCAGGTCCTCAGCAGGATTGGCGACCTGGCTTATCGCCTGGCTCTACCACCTCAATTGCACCGAGTGCATGACGTCTTCCACGTATCTCAACTGAGGAGATATGTGCACAACCCAACGCATATCATTGTCCATGGGGAGTTAGATATTGATGATGGGGTGACATTTGCGGAGGTTCCGGTGGAGATCGAGGAACGATAGGAGTGGGTCCTACGTGGACGGACGATTCCTCTAGTGCGCATCAGATGGAATCCCGTGAACCTTCAGGAGGGAAATTGGGAGCGGGAGGCTCAGATGCGTGCACAGTACCCACATTTGTTTCCCTAGTTTTTGATATATCTTTACGGGGACGTAAAGCTCTGAGGTGGAATTAATGTAAAGACCTATAAAATTCAAGGAATTTTTTTTCTTAATTTTAGTTCGGATTTTACAAGAACGCGGTTTCTGATAGCACTTGATTCTGAGGCCCGGTGTGCCCGTAATTTCAATCCGAAGTTTAGCTCGTGTACGTTCAGTGAACGAACGAGCAGGTTTTTCTAACATTTTAACAGTTGCTCGGAATCGAATTCCGAGGGCACCGATGGAACCGCAGTGCCGGTAAATGATTGGGAACATGTTTTCCGTAGTTTCATTTTCACAGGTGAAGTTGTTAAAATTTGTGGAAGTTAAAATAAAATTTAAGCGACAAATTTAATTTATCTTTCTAAGTTTCTAACCTTTGGGTTGATGTTGGGTAACCACCCAACTTCCCATGAGAGGTTATGAGGCCGGTGGGGCCCACACGAACCCCACCCCATCATATTCTCTAACACCCCTCATCCCACCATTAATTTTTGACAACTTATGTTAATTAATTAAGTGAGTTAAATGTGAATGTTTGAAATTCAAATGCTTAGGTTTTGTTAATAAAATAATTGTTGAACATATTTTATTTTTTTTGGAATTTTGGATGTGGGAGACTTTGGGAGAAAATAGAAGGAGCTTGAGGAACTTCTTCATCTTAGATGAAGAACGTGAAGAACGCTAGATTCCTCGGAGATCGACGTCTCCATCCGCGATGTCTCCTTCTGCGATGTCTCCTTCTGGGACGGTTATCTCCGCGACGAATCCTTGCTCAACGTGTTCAACGAGGTAGGGGTTTATGTTTTTTTATTTGTGAATACTTCCTTCATCTATCCTCGTTCATTTGGACTGCTTGATATCATTTAACGGGAGGGGTCCGGACCGCACAATCATGGCCGACCATCTTCCCTTATTTTTTGTTGTTGTTACGGTTCCATGGAATGTGATGTGGTGTCGCTACACCGCACTGGAGTGAGAGGAAAGGATGTGAGGAATCGTCACGTCGCGCATTTGAAAATTGAACCAAGCCGTGGCGCCATCGCGCCACACCCGAAAATCCTAAAGACACCGCGGCCGGAGTGGGGCCGCGGCGGAGGGGCGTGGCGGCGTCGTGCCACGCCAGACAGACCAAGGCCGCGGTGGAGGAGGAGAACCAGTGTCCGGAATCGGGTCGCCGGCATTAGAGTAGGGGGGAACGGCCTTGCCGGTCCCATGGCGGCAGAAGCCGGCCGGCCGGAGCGGGCCGACCGGACAGGGAAGAGCTGGGGGTTCAAAAACCCCCGGCTGGCCGGATGTGAGCGTCCTCATAATGGGGGCCGCGGTTACACATAGGGGGGTAGCCCCCCCCCCCCCCCCGCCCTCATCAGCTCGGCCAAATGGAAAAGCCACCTGCTGGCGCCAGCACGCCGGGCCGGCTGCCCAGGCCGGTCCGCCAGACTAGGCCGCCAGGCCGCGCCGCGCCCAGGCCGGGGCGGGCTGCGCCAGCCGGGTCGGACCGCACCCAAGTGGCCCAGACCCGGACCCAAGATGGATCGAACCGGTCCGGGCCGACCCAAAGGGTATCGGGCCGGGTCGGACCGGGCTTGAACCCCCTAATACCGAACCTCTATCGGTCTTCTGGCCATATCATGGGTTGCAGACCTCTGATCGATGCATCGTCAGGTGCGATGTGATCCTTGGATTGAGATGGTCATTTCGGTATATTACACTCAAGGTTTCAGAGTACTTTGGGTTTGGCCAGGTTGGTTCGTACACGAAACCAACCGGGCCCTCGGAGTGGAAACGCTTATAACATGAGTTCCGGATGTCTGATTGACGTGCCGTCGACTTTTTTGGATACCTCTAAGTGAGATGGAACTTTTGGCTTACTTCGCTCGAGGTTTTGATGTAGTTGTAGTATGGTCGGGTTGGTTTTGATTTAAAAACCAACCGGGCCTCTGGGACGAAAAAGCCAATAACTCTCAGACCGGTCCGATTGACGCGCCGTCTGTGACATTGAGTTTCGATTGACGATACAGAAATTTTGGATACATCAACTCCGGACTATGTGTCAGTTGATGTATCAGCCCTTCGGCTCGGGGAGCGGACCCTCCCGAACGAGTTATCTGTGTGCGGGAACCCTAGAGCTAGCTGCAACTGCGAGGACGATGACGATTGTGCAGAAATCCTCTGTGGATTCGGCAACGACGACTACAACACTTAGCGATCCTACGTGGATCAGTGCTACCGATCCTTTGTGGGTTAGATCCTGTGTGGGTTAGTGCTCAGTGGTCACGTGTGGGCCAGCGCCTACAGATCTAGTGTGGGTCTGATCCTGTGTGGGTCATTGCGGGGGTTAGTTATCTATCGATCCTGTGTGGGTTAGATCCTTTGTGGGTCATTGTGGGGGTTAGTTACCTATCGATCCTATGTGGTTCGGATCCTTTGTGGGTCATTGCAAGAGTTAGTACCTATTGATCCTTTGTGGGTCCGATGACTTTGATGAATCAGTGGTCATATCTTATCATCTACATCGTCATACGAAGAGGTATACCTATGTGAGCTGAATCACGACTTGTTTTCCTATATGGGTACGTTATGCTTTCCTGTGTGGATCAGGTTGTGTTCTCCTGTGTGGATGTGACCGAACTTGGGCTCGGAGGTTGAGCGAACTGAAATTGATGACTTAGGTATACGTATGAACATATACCTAAGTATACTGGGATGTTACATTGTGATTGTATCTTCCTTTTTGGATTATCCTTTGTGGAATATAGGAGACCTTCGGGGGTCTTGGGGTCCGTACTGAGTATCTTATACTCACCCATGCACGGGCTATGCCCGCACTACTTTGTGTTGGTTTAAGACGATGGATAGCACTGATCGTGTTTGTAACTTGCGGAGCAGGTCGGTAACCGGAGGTGGACCATTGGGCGGGACATACTCAGAGCAGACAGTTGGACCCGAGGAGCTGTGGAGGCTATCTATACTCACCCTTCAGGTGGGACCTATAGTGGACAACTCGAGGCTACTGGTTTACTTTCAGTTGATGTTTTCCCTTTCTAGTTGTACTTTAATTTATGTTTGGGTTTGTATTCTAGCCCACTTACTTTTCCGCACTTACTTTTGTATCAGCTTTTACTTAGTGTATACATCTACTTCTTTCTTTCTCTATGGTGTTTGTTTACATTACAAAGGCAATGTCTTCCCATTTTATCAGGAATTACTCTTTGGTGCTAGTCCCCAGCCCCTGGCCTATGGAAGGTGGGCTTGGGGTAGTCATGACACTGGCCCCAAGGACGGTTCGTGACAACAACCATATTTAATTTTGAATATAATGATCATTCACATGGTAGTTGGATGTGGAGATGGATGTGGAGAGGGATAGGAGTTGTGTTTCTCATCAAATCATGATTAGTTGTTTTGTGGATATTTTTTATACATATTGTAATATAAATTTTTTATAAGTATCATGTGTGGCATGTAGTTGCCACCAAAAATTATCATGACCTATCATATTCTTGATTTCTCATTTTTCCTTTTATGTATTTTGTTGTTTTCAAATGTTTACTTTTATATCATGATTCCTCGAGTGTGGTATGCACCATACTCATTGATTTCATATTATCATGAATCATTATTTTGGATTCATTTTGATTAGTTTATTTGATGTTTTACCTAAGGATTAACAATAAAAAACAAATCCAATAGTAACAAGAAGCAATCTATTCATTATTCTTGGAAATAGTCCCCTATAAAAAATTTCTCATGTATAAGAGGATAAGGATGAGGTGTTTGGGAACTATTATATGAGAAAGAACTAAACAAATTAATGTGAATGAGGAATGGTATTTCTATTAGGTTATAACCAGTTTGATTATAATTTTCACCAGGTCATATTATAAGAGATCTTGAGATCCTTACATATATTAAAACCACATGAAGAAATCCACATATAGTTTTTATATAATACTCCATTTCATATTTGCCTCTTTCCTATGATATGATTCATATTTTATAATATAGGTTTATGGACAAAGAACTATACTCTAACAATCCTTATATAGATTTGGAAAATATGTAGAGGAAGTCATGCCTTACTATGTAGACTACTCTAAGAAGATTCAAGTCATAAAACATGGACAATGTATTCCGTCGTTTAACATCTTGTGAATATGACTAAAATAATCTATATTTTAAGATCATATGAAAAACACCTTATTCTATGAGGTTTCATGTTGTTTAAAGTAATGTTTAAAAATAAATGAACTTTCCTTATTGCCGACTCTATGGATGGAAAACCAATGTGAATGAAGAAACCCAGTCACAGATATTAAGTGGGGGATTTGATATTGGTTTTTTGGTTGTGTTTGATATTGGATATCCTGGAATCACTAAGTATCCCATGAAAATAGAAATCAATCCACACATAGTTATTATTATTTATGGTAAAATATGATCACCTTGACAAAGATTGGAGAAATAAAATGGAAATCAAAATAAATAGAATAAGTGTAATCGTACATAACCTTTATGAACTAACATTTGTTCACTATCATGTCTTGGGGATGTTTATGGAGAGTTTTTTTGGTGATTTTGAGGTTTAAGGTGGTGTTTTGGCAATTTTAAGGCCCCCATGGCTTGTGCAATGACTTTTCTAGATATGAAGGAGGTAGTTTGGTGATCGGCATGTTCTTGTGTAAAATGTGATATATAACCCTGACTTAGGGATGACATGGTGCTATGCATGTGGTCCTAGTTGTTTTCCAATTCACCATGATAATCTTGAAATTCCCTTCCGTGGTTATAGAATCTCGAAGGACCACCTGTCCAAAATAGGAAAACCATGCTCACCACATCGTAGCATTGGGCATGGTGAGGGTAAAATGGATAGGAAATGGGAACTAGGTCATGGATTTTATACATGGAAGATTATAGAAGAACCACTATGTCATATATCACTCCTTGTTCTATGATATTTGGGTGGCCAAATTCCATTTTAAATTGGGAAAAAAGATAAAACTACAATGAGGATTCTAGATCACACTTTTACCTAACCCACTACATGATTTTTGGATATTACCCATGTTTTTGTAGTTTCCAGTATGATTCAATTATATAAATTATTTTAATTACCTCCTTGTTTTTGACATTAGACTTTACATCAATTCTTGGTTGAACCTTACTCATCATCCACTTCCCTAGTCGCTTACCACGGTGTTTCAGACCACATGGATCATAATGGATCATTTAGATTGAAGTTATTCGATTCACGGTAGACCTCCCTTTCCCCATTAGTCCATTATTCTCTTTATATTATTTTTAAGAGTTCATTAAGGTGTTAATTCTCCTCTTTCTTGGGTTGATTTTTTGGAGTCCTAATATACATTGGATTCAATAGTGATTCTCATGAGATCAGTGGTGGTTTATCTTTGGTTTAGGAACATTCCTCCTTGAAGATTCAGTCCAGGTTGTGGATCCTTAAACTCCAATAATTTATATGTATATTTGGAAATATCATTATTTGGTATTTATTTGTTTAAATGGTACATATCAAATTAATTAATATAATAAACAAGTATAATTTAAATTTAAGGGGAAGGGAGAAATCACATGATTTTTTCTTATTTTTTTATTTACTCTTACATGGAAACACTTACATGGTTTTCCAATTATGAAATTTTTTGAGGTAGTGTGTTGTTTTATTCATTACAAAAAATTTAATTTATATTTTTATATCCTCACCACATATGAGAACTACATATAATATATATCAAATAATTAAATTGGGTTCCAATGCAATACTATATTTCTGAGTGAGTGTCATTCATAATAATTTAGTAATTATGATAAAACCATTTATTGAATCTAAATTATTGATGGTGGTTGTGATGGTTAGTGGTTATTATGTGGGGTGGTTGTGATGTGGGGTGGTTGTTATGTAGGGTGGTTGTGATGTGTTTTGGTTTTGATGAGGTGTGGTGGTGATGAACGGTGGTTGTGAAGGGATTTATTTTCAAATGGATGGATGATTTGTTTCATATTTTGTTGTTTAGTTTTTCGAAAACTATAAAACAATATTGTAATGTTAACATGGTTAATGAAATATAATGGGATATAATGATTAATGAACTCATATAAGTAATGTAAGAAGTGTGGTTAACGTGATCATTATTAAACATGAATTGAATATTCTTGTTGAATGAATATGGTTGGTAATTATAAAATCTGTATATTTGTTGGATTGAAATAAAAGATGAAATGTGGATTGTGGGTGTGTATTGTTTGTGTAGTGTAAATTATTTATAGGAGGAAATGATAGTGTAGTCAATTGTGAATCCTTTTGCTGAAGTGGTGTTATATGTTACTGGTATCTCTATGAAACCTTATAACTCTCATTTTTTCTATTCCCTTGCCTCAAATCTGAAAATACCATATTTATAAATCATCAGGTATCATTATACTCATTAGTTCACATTTATAAATATATTCTCTCATATCAAATCTCATTGTATCATCTTCATGTTATAATTTTTATTAATTGGAATTTTTTTTCCAGGGCATTGGTAATGGGCCTGTAGTATCAGCTGCATTTTTTTTGTAAATCTTGCATTAGAAGTGGTTTAAATGCCAAAAAATAAATATAAAATATTTAGTGGTTGTTTTATCCCCCGATACAATTAAGGTTTTTTTATATCCACAGTTTTTAAAACTGCCACTATAAACAATAATTTAGTGGTAGTTAAAACAATCACTACACAGTTTCCATATTCATTTATTTTTTCGTTGCGGTTAACATGGTTTTAGTGGTGGTTTATCCAAGAAAAACTGATTTGTCATTTAGTGGTGTTATAACGACCTCTAAAAAACACTTTCACCGGGGAAACATCCACTAAAATTAAAAAAAGCGCTTCTAAATGAACCCAATATGATGGTTACCATAATCCACTTCTAAATAAAGGTAATTATCGTGTGTTGTATTCCAACACACACATTAGCTGCAGTTTTCTGAATCCACTGAAGAATCATATGGCAGCAGATTAAACCTCAACCATTTCCAAAAAAACTGCTGCAAAATGGTCCTTTTCTTATAGTGAAACATGTTATTGTCTGACACATCTTCTAATAAATTTCCCCATAAGTTACCATTTGAATGCTAGAATGGATATTTTTGTCATGCGAGTGCTACACTAGGTGGGTGTTTTTGTTTAGAAATTCATGGAATGCTATTCAAAATTATTTTATTATATTGTATGTTGTTTTCATGGTCCTTTCCAACATACCATCCATCATAGGATGATGAGAACCACTGAAGCTGAATTTTGTTTCTAGTTCTTACAGAATAATTATCCAAAACCAACACAAAACCAATGAATAACCACAGAAACCTATATTACCCTTAAAAATATCATAATCCCCTAATTCTTGTTCATTATATTTAACATAATTCCTCCTTAAATATCTTATGTTATGAAAATTCATATACCTTTAAAAACCCAACAATTATATAAATTATTTAGAATTCGGTAGGAACCTCTCAAATAAATATTTACATACGAATAAAAAATATCTATCAAAATAAAGAGTATACATTCCATAAAAAACTGTATAAATATTACTAAAAATACCACTATGAAAATGACTATTATGTATTCCATTTGATATCACATTTACCACCTAAATTCTATCGTTGGAAAAAAACCAACACTTAAATATAACCCTAACAAAGAAACTAATTTCTGAATAATATAAATAATATCCAATATCACATTTACAACTCACATACAACGTCCAAATTCATCAAAAACATAATATACAAAATGAGGAAAATCATTCACTAAAAAAATAATAATAATTTTTAATATATATCTTTGAAAAAATTCCTCAAAAATAAAAATTGAATCTCTAACCATAATCTAAAACATAATCCCAGAATCCCACCATAAAACATAATTAATCCCTCTAACCCATAGTCAATAGCATAAAATAACATAGGACGTAAATCATGCCTGAAAACTAAACATAAAACTACCTCATAGAAAAACAATATATGTCCTTAAATATTATGGTGGGGTTTCCATTTAAAGGGAATCAAAATTGGGTTAGTTTTTATATTTTGAGTCATATATTTGCAGGTCTTCCATACCTTTCCTTCTTTCATAATTTTTTCAATATACCTTTATAATGATAAAACAATTCTGATAGATTACATTGTATGTTCTTATCTTCTTATATCACTGTATATTATAAATCATGGAGGATCAAATAAAATATAAAATTTTAATTATTTTCATAAAATAAAATAATAATCTGATAATTCTAAACAAAAATGAGATGTATATAACTATAGTTGATGGATTTTACTGTTCATATCATCCATCTTCTCGTTTTGGAATTAGTTTTTTGAATATGAATATTATTTTGAAAAATCAAAATGGGATCTTCAAAAGGAAACATGAAGTGTTCATATCATCCATATATCCTCAACCTTATCACAAACTCCATTATGACCGTAATACCACGACCGCAACACCCCATCCCTACACCCCCCCCCCCCATGAACCAAACCTTATGCCATGACCCTAATCACTATTCCATCACCCATGACCCCAAACATCCAATGAATGGAGATTGATATTCCTCACCCTCCCACCGTCTAGTTCGTAGTGATCTAGATAATCCCTTGAAATCATTTATCATGGTAATCAAAGTCATATGACAAAAGTGAAAAGATATATAGTGCTAGAACCTAGCGATTCCTGTAATGATTTTCTAATCATTTTGGAGAATTTTTTAATCACCACTAGATAGATTCCACACTTGATTAATTCAATGAAATTGTTTTATAAAAAATATCTATTACTAGATTGATCAATGAAGAAATAATTATTTTACGGTTAATCTTTGAATTGATTAAATTTATTATAATAATTTTGTTGTATCCTATGATTGGTTATGGAATTCTATCCCCTAGATGATGTCTCTAACTCAAATCCATTGAACCAAAAGTTAATGATTGTTTAAATCACATATTGATCATTGATAAAAGACCATTGTTTGGCACGACCTTGCTCAATGCTTCCACAAGTTGTATCATAGTATCCACATAACTGTTTATAATAATTATATAGATTTTTTATTGATTTACTAATTTTATATTTTTCAAATTCATGTTTATTCAAACATGAATTCTAATTTTAATTATCTAATACTTACATATAGTTATTTATATCATTTCAATTCAGTTAATTTCATGAATGAAATAATAATTAATAACTCCTCTAGAGGTGTTGTAGACTCTTTCCAGATAACATAAGGGGCCACTCCATGTACAAACAGGAACACAACACGTACTAGTATCCAATCCACCTTGAATTAATTTAGAATTAATTTAATCCATGTGTATAAAATAGATGATGTTCATTTAATTATACACTACACCTTAACAACGCCAAAACGATACATATCTAGCTATATTACATGTCGTTTATCCTACATACTTGGAGAGTAGTCTGATATGTCACAAACGGACCATGTATTTTCATAATTGACCTACCTAAAAATTGACCATATATCTCAGAGACAACTTTTCATGTTTCCATTGTACATGTTGTGAAATGCAATTTTTATGAGTAATGGTTTACATGTTGAGTCCCTTGTGGTGTGACATTTCTTGTGTAGTGAAAGATGTCAGATCATGAATTTATCTTATACAGGTTGTTTAATTTTACTAAATAACATAGAATTAAATAGTATTTAATTATACAAAGTAAAACCAATCCATATTTTCTTTCCTGTGGTCATTAAGTTGATACAGGATTCCATTTGACGAGTATATATATATATATATAATTAATTATTTTTTTTGTAATGTTCATATCTTCATATAATATATGAGTTTGATAAAATTTATTAATCTATGTGCATTGAATCATAAAGAATCATAGAAAAATCATGTAATTTGTGTAATGATTATTCTGATACTATACATTAGGATTGTAGGTCATAATTCATGTATGAAATATTTTTTAATGTTAAACAATATATAAGTAAAATAAATTCATGGTAGATCTGGACAAGTATTCACTTTATTTCCTTCATGGTACATTTTTGTACTTAGAAAATGTTAACTTAAATTATTTATTTTGTTTAACATTATTATAGGTGAAAATTTATAAGAAATTTTGATGAGAAATAAGTAAAAATAATTTACTAATTAATGATGATAATGGATTAATTTTGTAGTGATTCATCTTAAATAATATCAAATAATAATTTTCTGCTAGGTTTATTAAATGAATAAATTGTTGTAGGAATGTGGATTTTCATGACGATATTCAAGTCCACTGTATTTAATTGGTTTCATTTAATATAATATGATCTAAAATGGTGGTTATGTGTTCTTTATATCCTATTATAATGTAAGGGCATTTGTTACCATATTTTCTTTTATGTAATCCATTTTACCCTAATGTACATGTGAGTAAAATATTATGTAACGAATGGACCACCAATTCTATTAGAGGTGGACATGTTTAGATTCAATGTGACAGCAATCCAAGAGAGATAGATTGGTGGAAATATATAAATATTTAAAAAATATCAGAGTTGGATCAACGTGTTTTTTCCCTAGGTCGATGGTTAGCTTATCATTTTCAAGAAAAACAAGCCATTAGAAAATTCCAATGATCATACCTCATTATTATTTTAATTCTATGAAGATTCATGGTTATTTTATTATAGACATTTTACTAATCCCACATGAAATAATTAAATAACAAAAAATGTAATATTCATGTAAAATAAATTTTCTTATTCGTAAATATTATCTACGATATGGTTATTCTCATAAGTGAATCAAAATTTTAAATACAATATTTTATTTTAAAAATAGTTTTTTATTTACACATTACAGATAATATCAACCAATTATAGGTTAAGTAGGTATAGCCTTTCACTATTTCTATTAAAATCATACCATAGATCAACTTTCTTGAAAAAAAAATTGGGTGAATAAAATTATCGATGTACTATAAATTACGTAATTTTTGAACATTACATTGTTCAGCTCTGGGATTGATATAAATAAGAGCACATGGGGACACAAAGATACAGGGGTTGAGGAAATCCAATATATGTATTATTCTATTTTGGAGTCTACTCAAAAATTTGAAGAACTATGTGTTAATGTAGTTAACATTTGGAATTCCAACATAAAATCATTCTAATATTTTGATCACCCAAAATTGGGGTGATTGAAAGGTGAATATGGAACCATGCCACTAAAATTTCTATGTAAAATCATATTATAAAGGTTGTATGTAAATACTTTGGATGAACTAGGAAATGAGGAAACACTAAGAACAATGGAGAATGGAAACAACGCTAAGAACAATTCGAAGAAAAATGCTAAATCTCCTAATCATCATACCTTACCCCACCCCGATCATAACCCAAACCCCACCCCAACCCACTAACCCTAACTGTAACCCACTTTCAACCTTAATACTAACCCCTTGTACCCTAAAACTAACCCTACCCCTCCCTAATCCCACCATAACATGAACCAAAACCCCAAACTACCCCTGACCATGACATTGTAACCCACCACCATCCCTATCCCAAACCACCAAACAACCCCCCACTAGACCCAATCCACAAACACAACTTACCATAACCATCACCAAATTACCCTACACTATTTATTATCCCCAACCCAGACCATAACCCCACGCTAAACCAAACCATTACCCTTTCCCCATGGCCTAACAATCCGAACATTACACTACCTTCTCACCAGGAACCCTACTCTAACACCTGCCTATCCCTCACACAACACACAAAACCCATCCAAAACACCTTCGACCATAAACCCACATATACTGAATCCCTAACCACCACTCCACCATAATGGTAACCCTAACCACCACCACCGACCTTGAACCTAACCTATTCCCTTTCCCTTTCCGCAACACTTACCCCCTGCCAAACATACCCTCCATGAATGAAACCTTTACTCTCCATAAATCATCCCTTCCAAAACCATAACCCCTAAACATAACACTAAACCACCTGACACATGAAACAATCTTCCCAATGACAACCAAACCCCAAAAACATAAACCTAAATCCATTGACAATATTAATCATCCCATAACACCTTCATAGGACAACCATATCCCAACCCCCCACCCCTTGATGTCAACCCCCCCCCCCCCCCCGAGACCCAAACCCTCATCCCAAATACTAATCCTAATCCCCCACCCAAATCCACACTCCTAACACCACACCCCAACCTATCAACCAAATCCATAACCCCTCCCCCACTAACCATAACCCTATACCCAACCCTATCCCAAACTATATCATTGACCTAACATTATCCCCTGACCATAATCCCATCACCAAGACCCCAAAAACAAACCCCATATCTCGCAACCACAAAACCCTGAGACCATATCCCCAACCGAAACCCCTTCAATCTAACACTCATCCAACCTATTCATCACCCCCATTATTATAATAGTAAACCCCACCCCCTCAACCAAAAACCTATCCCCTAACCTTCACCCAAAACCCCAAACACCTTGTACCCGTACCCTACACTCACTACCCCCTAGTCCTCTACCCTATCTCTAACCCACATGACCTTATCCTGATCACACCGACCCTAACCATCACCTTCCCCACCTTCACCCTGATGTTAACTATCACCTCTTACCATCACCATAATGCTATCCCAACCCCCACCCAAACCTAACCCCCCAACCATGACCATTACCCCCTAGAAACCAATCATGTACACATACACTAACATTTAGCCTAACCCTCAACCATACCCTAATACCCACCACCACCCGCACCCACAGCTAAATCCAACCACCCTAACCCTAATCCCTTCAACTCAAACACACCTACCCTAACAACCTTGTCCATAAACCTCGCCCCTTAATCACCCTAAACCTATATCTCAACACACACAATCACACACACCCCATCACTAACCCTACCCCCTACATCAACCACAACCTAACCAGTCCCCCACCCACAGAACATTACCCTAACCCATCCTTGACCCTATCTCCCCCGACTGCACCCCCTCCACCCCCACAAACCCATACATCCTCTCCCTAAACCATAAGTGTCACCCATAACCCTCAACATAACCCCCTAACACACTGACCTAGGTGCCCTAATACAATCAAACATAACCATACCCTATTGTTCTATCAAAATCCCTCATGACTAACACCACACCCATGACCATAACTGCCAACCAAAATTGAAACACCCAAAGAACATCCCACTGACCCAAAACCCCATAGCACAATGACCCTATCCCCCCCCCACAATAATAAGAGTAACACCTTCCTATAACCCGAACACCCCCCACCTTGTACCAAATCAACTCCCCTGACCCTCAACCCAATCCTAAGATGCATGATCGGAACCCCAAACCTAACCACCAACCCACCCCAAACCTAATCCTCCCCCATGCATTCTTAACCCTAACTACTCCAACAAAAATAAAAAATTCCCCACCACCACCATATACATCACGACAACACTATCACTCAAACCCCATCCCTAACCCTCTCTTTAACCATAACCCTACCCCACACCGACCCCATTCCACAAAATATAAACCTAATATTGTTGGCCATAACTATAACATCACCTACAATAACCATAACCCATGTTGACACGAACAAAACATCCCACAATCATAACCCTCACTCATTGACCCTCATGCTTACCTGATATCTACAACCCCACCCCCAACATAAACCACATTCCCCCAATCATCACCCCCAACACCCCCTCATGCTACAATATCATTAATACGTAAAGGGATAAACAACATAGATATATGATAACCCAAACCCCCCTGATTGTAACCCTGACTCCTAATTTTAAACATATCCATAACTCGATAAGTAACCACACACCCCTACCCAAACCCATTCCCAAACCCCCAATGACCGTAATCCATGATCTTAACCATAACCCCACAACAGAAACCCAAACTAACCAGACCATAACCCTCAACAATAACCCTATAACTAACCACCCCTAGACTAAAGCCCTAATCCCTAACCCTAACCCTCACCAACTAAACCTAAACCACAAAACCACTAGTCCCCAAAGACAACCCCCCGACAATCACTACCCCCCAACGTCGACCCTAAACACCTAGACCATAAAAGTAAGACCCCCAATTGTAACTGTAACCATCACTTGCCTACCCTCACAGTGACCTTAACCATCACCAACAAAAGTCAGTCCAATAGTATCCTTAACCCTAACCCACACACCCTATCACTATCACTATACCCACCCCACCCCCTTACCCTAACCCCCACACATCGATTTCGACTATAACCCCCACACCCCCTAGATACAAACACACAACACCCAAGACCTAACCCTAACCCAACCCCTCAACCCTATCTCTCACCCGCCAACTTGATGTAACTCTATCAACTCATCCCTGAGCACCCAAGGCCTAACTATCACCAACATAACCCCCACCCCAACCACAAACCCCCCCTCTCCCCTCTGAACATCCCACCAAGCCCCCCCAGCACCCCCTTCCCCGACCCAACCCCCAACACCTCCACCACAACCGTAAACACCACCCACAGACTCCCACCCAACATCCCATAATTTGACCCCCCCCCCCCGAACCTAAACACCCAAAAACCAACCCAACCACGACCCCATCCACTCTCCCACAAGCCCACCCAAACAACCAACACAAACCCTAGTCATAGACAACCCCACTGTGACAATCACTTTTCCGTATACCTTTTCCATGACCCCAAACACCCTCATCCATGTACTAACTCCCCCAACCCAAACCCTCATTCCCCCAAACCCAGCCCCTGCCCATATCCCTAATTGTACATACCCCTTGTACACATCCCCACCATAACCACCACGTGCCCGACCCAGACCCAAACCATTTAATCCTAACATTATCAACCCTACACAATTTCAAACCATTCAACACAATCTTTACCTCACCCTACCTCACCCTGACCATAACCCTAACCCCCAGATTCACCTAGTCCCAAACCCATAACCTAAAAATAACCCCCTAGACATTAACACTAACCCTAACCCCCCTAGAACTAATCCTTGACCACCTGACCCCAACCTAGACCACCAACCCTAAGCTTAACCTCCGAAACAAGTCCCCCCCCACACACATTACCACAATATAAACTATAACCCATCCACAACATCTGTAACCCGAAAATGAACCACCATGAATCCAACCCCCAAAACCATCCACTACCCCATCATGATCCCTATCCCCCCCAGATCGTAACCCTCACCCCACCATCAACCCAAACCTAAACCAAACTATATCCGCCATATCTTAATTCTTGCACAAACCACCACCCACACTAACTGTAATTATCACCCCGAACGCAACAGACAACATAAACCACCAGTGAGTAACCACCCATAAACTCTAATGGCCACCCGCTGACCCCATACCTTGCACTAACCCCAATCCTCTGAACATAACCCACATGGATGTATAATCCTTATAATACCCCAACCCCAAAATCCCAAAGCTAGTGAATTATTTTTATACATTGGCATTATTTCATGGAATCAAGTCTCGATGGACCTATCAGTTTATCAGTCTTTGATAATATATTACACACATGAATAATACATTAAAATTACTAACATAAATCACATCATAAATAATCCCTAGATAAATCCATTATTCCCTTATCTTAACCCTATGCATCAATCATAATACACTTCCTGGAATAATGGTAAAATAAATCATAAAAAATGGGGTCATCTGAGATGCTCAATAAGGGTAAATAACTCTTCAGAAGAAAAATAACTTTTAAGGAAATATTTATAATAAAAATAAAATCCCTTTAAACATACAACTAGAACATAATATGGTATAAATAAGTCAAAATTTACTATATAAACATGAAAATTAACATTCTACTTGTTGAATAATAACTTGTAATAACTAATTTAATATCAATGGAATGCATAGTGGAAGCCATTAAAAAAACAATGTCAAGGCCTCGTTCTATGAACATTCAAAAGTATTCTATCAAGGCCATATACCAAGACACTAATTTGGCTCATGAGTCCTACCAATGTATCATGGGGCTATAGAGGTCCATGCATGTCACTTAATATGTCCAATGCATTCCTCATATGAAATGGGTGAAACATGACATAAAAATTTATATTAAAAATAGAATATGAAATGTCAATATATAAACAATAAACCATTAATGGTATAAAAATAGCACATCTATAGTCAAATAATTCATAACGGGTTCAATTAAATTTGGATGATTGTATATTATTAAATCATCCTCAATCAGGAATAATATCCAGTATATGATGTTGACATAGTTGAAAATAATCTGTCTAATTCTTTGATAGAAATATCCATTTTTCATGACATAATTTAAAATCCACAAAGTTTATAAAGGAATAAATTTAAAAGATATTTTTTAATCAAAGTGTTCCATACCAATTTGAAACATTTGAATGGAATTATCATTTTAAAGAAATCATGTCTATAAAAATAAATCCTTAAAATCATTTTGAAAACACGGACATTAATAAAAAAGAATTAGGAAAATAAGTATTTTAAACCATTAAAATTATGATCTAGTTAAATAATATATTACATAAAACTGTAACATATTCCTTTTGAATACCATTTTTTTAATCCAAGACATGGATGAAAAATATCTTCTAGAAAATACCTACACATAAACAATATTGGATAATAATGAAATTGAGGAATTAACCCTTAACTATTACATTTATTTAGTATTGGGTACGATTAACCACATGAATAATGACCATAGTATGTTATTAAATTACACAAGAACCAGTTTGATATTCACGATATCATATATGATTCATTTATGACATTATACTACCCATTTAATAATAATTACCATTTTAAAGAAAAATTTCAGATAATAATTGCTCACTTTATCATAGATATTTTAAATTTTTATTCTTGATCATAACACTTAGATCATTAATTACATACATCCTGAATATAATCCATGATTTA
The DNA here is from genome assembly GCA_963277665.1 of Viscum album. NCBI lineage: Eukaryota > Viridiplantae > Streptophyta > Magnoliopsida > Santalales > Viscaceae > Viscum > Viscum album. Next base: position 1,902,132,318 of record OY728141.1, read on the forward strand.
TATATCATATATATTCTGAATATAAATTTTTATAATTGGAAGATATATTAAATAGAACCCTTGTTCATGGAGATGGTAGTCTGTACATACATGTGAACGTTGTTTTCGTTTTCTTATCATATAGTATGGATGAAAGTAAATTACCTATATTTATCAAAAAAAAATTAATTATTCATGTAGAAATATTATTTCATATAACCCATACATAATCAATATATATATATATATTGAATGGTGTCATTTATGATGAATCTCATCGCGTCGTGGAGACTATAAGTTGTACGTACACATGAACGCCAATATCAATCTATAGATGGTGAAAAGATGATTAATTTGATGGTTTATTTTATGTAATGAATCATAACCATGTTATAATCATTATGTAATTTTATTTTACGCATTTCTATACCAACCCGATTAATGTACTATTGAATAAAAAACTACACCACGACGTGGAAATGGTGAGCCGTACATATGTATGCATGGTGGATTTTTAATTCATTGGGAGGATGGAATGAGGAATATGGTTGTACCATATTTATAATAATATATAAAAATGTATATGTTACTGGATTTCTAATTTTAGTACGGTAACAAAAAAGAAAGAGGAATTATAAGAATATAATAAATTAGAAAGAGGTGATAAAATAATTATCTCTTCGTCAGATGTTTTCTTTTTATTTGAACAAAAGTGCTCATTAGGTTGGTTTTATGGACATGGAAAGGCCTATATGATTACGTGAGGGTTTTTTGGGTGATATTTGGGCATGGGTTGGTAGGGACAAATGGATTGGGAGGTGTAAATCAAAACTAATGGGAGGTTCTCTTTTATAAAAGAGGCGAGGGGATCTTTAGGAAAATCCTGAAATATGAATTAATTATAAATTTTTTTTCAGTTTATAATCACTCCAAAGTGATTTATTTCGAGGATAATATTTATGTGGGCCTAAATTCTCTCAACCAATAGGCTTTAGATCATTTTAGGCCATAAAACTATCCTTATCATTTGGACTAAACCTTTGTTAAATAGTTTAACTCTTACCATGTCTTCTTTTTTATACTATAAGGTTAATTTATTTACTATAAAATTACACGGTAAACTTATGTGGATCATTAATGACATATGTAATATTTTATATGTAATTTTTTGGAATTTTATTTTCTTATGAATATTATATAATTTTTTAAATTTGTATTTTTTTAAAAACTCAATTATGTCAATTTTGACACTATTTAGAATTTGGGGTTTCTTAATGTCGTACAAAATGATTCCTTCAAAAGAAATACATTAAATCAACCCTAAAATGTCATATTCACCTATAAAATTCGTTTATGGAATCATAAGTTTCTATTTACAATTATTTAAAATTTATAATATCAATTATTTTAATCATTCATTAATAAGTTAATTATTGCATCATTATTGTGTCATAAATTAATATAATTACATTATGTCTAAAAACCACAAATAAAATTATATGATGTAGGAAATCATTATATATTTATAATGAATATATATAGTCTTATTTATCTTATTTATGACACTATATTAAAAAAAATTATTAAAATTTTAACTTATCACTTTTAACATTTCATTAAATAAAATATAATAATAATCCTAATCTAATCCATGTGGATCAAAAAGGATCAAAATTTTGTCCTAAGGATGATTTTGGTTGAAATAAACTTGTCCAATAGAATTGGGACATGTCTTTGGGTAATTTTATATTATTATAATATTTGTTTTACGTTTACGTAACCTATATAGTTTAGATCGTGGTAAATAAAATTCAGAAGATACTATTCACAAAAAATTAATTTGAACCTATTGAAACACATGTTACATTCTAATTACAACTATTTCAGTCAGATTTTTGAATTTCAAATCCATTTAGAGGTATAATTAGATTTTATGCAAATATGAAACTGTGCCAAGAAGGTGGGTAAAAGATGAAAAATAGTTCAATAAAATATTATATAAGTAGTCATATTATAAAATGACTCAAACGAAATAATTTGGAATATTATATGTATTATATATCCATTTTGACATTAAGATAAATATTAATAAAATCTAATTATTTAAATAAATATTCGGTTTTTATGTTCAATCTAGTATTTTTCTCTATTCGTCAAAAATATAATGATTTCATATAATTACCAAAAATTAATCTGATTCTAATTTTTATATTATAAATTAGAAAATTATGTTTATTTTATGAATCTAAATTTATATGAGTTTATAAAATTATTTTTTATTATTATTTCAAAAAGGACATAGAATGTTGTTCATTTAAGAAAATAGTTTTTCTAAATATATATCTATTTTTACAAAACATATACATTTCGTTATAAATATGTTTTATTAATGTGAAAACATTACAAATAACAATATGAATTTATTTTTTACTATTCAAATTAAAATATTCAGTTGATAATGAAATATATCATTTAAATAATTATAATATTAATGTATTGTTTCACATATACACAATCTTGCATATATCACAAGGCAATCCAGTGCTACATGAAATACAAGCAATTAAATTAATATAATGTGATAATGTACTATAAAAAATTGGGGTGTTACACCCCTCATTATCCTTGACTGCGAAATATAATCATAAACTCCCCATTCGACCTTCTACCACCACCCCACAGTAGATCCATTCCCAACCCCTCCCCCTATTCATCACTAAACCAAACCCCATGACCAAAATCCTCAGCCCCAGCCAGAACCCTAACCCCCTTACCAAAACCCTAACCCCCAACCCCTGACCACCACACACATAAACCATATTCATCACTCGACCCTAACCATAACCCTAACAACCCCCTTATCATAACCATACCGACCCATCCCAACCCTAACACTAACCATAACACCCATGACCTAATCCTCTACCCACACCCCTCAACAATAACCCTGACACCCCATAAGAAAATAACCATAACCACCATACCCAAACAATCAACCCCAACCCTAACCCTCACATCTCTGAACCAAACTATGACCACCATGTGTATCCCTCAACCACTTATAACCAATCACTAACCCCCTAACATAACACATAAACCGCTAATCCAATCCATAAAAAAAACTGACCCAAACCCTAACCCTCCACAAACTAAAACCTTACCAAAACACTAACAATCACATAGTCCCAAACCCTATCCCTCACCACTCAACCCGAACCCAAACCCTAACTCAACCCCCCTCCCCCACCCCCAACACCCCACCGAACCTAAACATCATCGTCCACCAAATCCAAATCCCTAAACCCCATGAACCTAACACCCCCACCGTAAGATACATCACCCAACTGTATCCCTTACCCCCCCACCTAACCTCAACAATAATATTAACTATAACCCCTCCCCCACATCCCTAAACATAATCTGAACACCCATAAAACCATCCCCCAATACTCCCCACAAACCCAACTGAATCCCTAACCCCAAACCCCTCCACCCCAACCCCACCCTTCCCCCCCACATAATAACCCCACATTCATGGTACACCCACAAACCCTATCATTTTCCACTACACTCACCCTGAACATAATCATCATCCACACCCTCACCCCAAACCAAACCCTATCCCAACCATCACCTTATCCATAACCCAAACCCCCACCCCCCATTGATATAACCCCCTCCATATAATATAACACTCATTTTAAACAACCTGACCCTAACCACCAACAAAACCTAACAATTACCCCCCTAACCATATCCCACACAGTAACCCCTAACCATATTTACCTAACCCCCTAACAATGACCCCCACCATGACCATTAATGCAGTCTGTAACAGAAACCTAACCCCACACCACCATCTCCCACAACCCCACAACAAACTCTAACCCCTCCCTCCCCCGGATCGTCACTAAACCAATCCCGCGACTATAAAGATCACCGCTGAATCTAACCCTCACCCTGACACTATCCAAGACCCAAAAAAACCCAAACCCACACCCATATACACCCATACTATCAACCTGACAATAATCCTAACCCAATCACCCTTCTAATCCTAACCCAACTAATACCCTGAGACCATTTCACTTACCATTACACCCCGACCCAAAAATCCACCATAAGCCCACTACAACCCAATGACACCAACCTTATCACCACCTCCGACCATAACCCCAACCCCCTACAATAAAACTCCTCCCAGCCCAGACCCTCAAAACCCCAACCCTATCTCGGACCCCTGTTCATAACCATATCTAGCTGGACTTATCCATAAGCCCCTACCAAAACCCAAGAACCACATTGCCTAACCCTTTCCCACATTGTCCATATCCATTACCTGAAACAATAATAATCCTCACCACAAACCAAAAACATTACCCTGATCGTAACCCTAACCCAAACCCCCTCGACCCAAACCCTATCCTTAACGCCCCCACCCCCAGTCCTTAAAATAACCCACACCCTAGACCGATATTCTAATCCCCCAAAATTTAAACCTCACCCTCGACTCCAACACATAACCCTAGATCACCCACCCACCAACCCCACGACCATAACCCCTAACCCATCTAACCAATCAATCAGCTTACCACATCCCCCAACCATGACCCCGAGACCCCCCAACATGAACTAATCCCCCTCTCGACCATAACTGTTACCCACACCCCTCAACCTCAAACATAACATTAACCCCACCCCCTTCCCACCCCACATCATCATTAACCCTTAAACCATGACCCTAACACATACCACACTAAACCCAACCCCTAAACACACCAATCACCCATGAATTGACCTTATCATTAACCCCCATGACCATTGACCAAAATCCCTGACCCAATCCCACAACTCTATTACATTTAACCCAATGTAAACTGCCATCACCACCCTCCCCAATGCTAAACCTACCCCCACCCAACCAGAAAATAACCCCACCCCAAAAAATAAACTAACCCCCAACCCATGATCACCTCGACCATAACACTCAACCACAAACTACAATCCCACCCTACTCCAACCGACCTGACCCTAAAACATTCTACCCTAACACCCCAACCCCAACACCCTCAACACTATCCATCACTCATACTTTTACATGGACCCTATGCCTCTCCCCACACACTAACATTTACCCTATCTCTAATCCTAACCTTCACCCCAACCGCAACTACCATCTTATACCCCCAACCTTAACTGAAACCCCACACCAACCCTTTCTCCCCATCCATAGACCCGACAAATACTGACAAACACCCCCTCAAACCTAAATCTCAAACCCTAACCATCACTCGAACACCCCCAATCCCCAACCCCTGAACATAACCCCCCATCCCGAACTATACACCACTGACCATAACCACAATCATGACCATATCTTTTCCTAATTCAAAACCCTCACACCATGACACTAACCATCACCCTGACCCTAACCCCACCCCCAACCTTGACCCCAACCCTCAATATTAACCCTATCACCACTAACCAAAACCCTAACACATCTGACCCAAACAATCACCCCTCAGCTATAATGTCACCCAATCTACGACAACTCTTACTACTCATGATTGTAACCCCCACCCCTTAACCCTAAACTATATATCAAACCGACCATATCACGCCCCCAAAACCACCAACCCCGATGCATTAACCTTAACCACTCATGACTATAACTGTCACGCCCTGACTCTATCAGTCACACTGAACATATCATTTACGCCCATCCAACCCCCTACCTGAAACTGAACCCCTGCAACAACATTCACCCCCTAAAAGTAACCCAAACACCCCACGACCATAATCGTAACAGTGCATGATCTAACCCTCACCACCATGACCCTAACCATAACATCCATGTATATAAAACTACCCCTGAATGTAAACCTTATCGTAACAATAAATGTACCCCCTAAACCCCTCACCGACCCATACCAAAACACTAAACCCTTCTTACCAGAAACACCACTTCTTTAACCCTAACCCCCAAACGAATCCCTTTACAAAAAACAAATCCATCACCCGTAACACTATACCTAATAACCCATAGATAGTTACCCCTTGGCACTAAACTCACCCCATGACCCTAATCCCCAAAACACCTACCCTTACCCACAACCATTACCACTCACCCCTCCACAACATTGACCCTAACCACACCGACCCAATCCTGAACCCCCCAGTGTATCCCTAACCCTCACTTACATACACTCACATTGTCATTAATCTTCACCCATCAACATTAACATGACCCTATACCTTACACTATCATGTATAACATATCCTTATCATTTAATCCCCACCCACACCCCTGAACATAACCCCCACCCCATGATCCTTACCCTACACCCCGCACACCTGACCGTAACACCCGCGTCCCAAACATAGACACCCCACCCTCTAGCCCTAAAACTACTCCTCAACTGTATCTCTCACCAACCAACTATCACTAGAACAAACCCCTCAACACTAACCCCATGAATCCTAAATATCACCTTCTATCTCAAAACTGAACCCCACATACCGTAACTCAACGCCCCCCAATCCTCACCTATACCCAACCCTAACCATCCATAACTCACCCCACCAGACCTAGACACCCACATCCCACCTTGACCATGTCCCCACACCCCCATACCCACCATATTTTCCATCCCAAACCACAAAACCAAACCCATAGACCCTTATAGTCACTCATCTTTATCCCTCACCCTGGCTTCAAACATTCACAACCATGAACTAACTCCACTGAGCCAAACCCTTAGCCCCCGATCCTAACCATCACCCCGAGCATAACCCACAACCCAAAACCTCTATCTGAGAACCCACCCTAACCACCACCCCTAAAAATTCATCTCATATAACCTAAACACCCTCCATCACATGTATCCGACAATCCCCCGACCCTAACTCTAACCCCCAGACATAGCCCTCACCACCCCCACCCTCAACCCAACTATAACCTCCACACCCACAATCACCATCACCCTAACAATAACCCCTCATACCTTAAACATATCCCTAGACCCCTTAACCATATCCACACCCATACCACAAAATTAATCACAAGCCTATCATGTTCCCCGTCTCTAACCATTAACCCCAAACCTCACACAAACTGTATGTCTAAACAGAACCCCTCCCCAATTTCCCTAACCCTTACATGGAACCCCATGAAAAAGACCCCCAATAATCCCCCATGAACCCAACCTTGTCAACACCCCCTCCATTATTCTAACACTACAACCCCTCCCCCCCCCATCTCCCTAGCAAAACCCTCACCCCACCCAATCAATGGACCATACCCTCACCCCAATCGTCAACCCAAACCTAACCCTATCCCCCACCCCATGCTGACCGAAACATAATCTCAATACCCAAACCATGTTGTCCCTAACCAACACCCATGACCACATCTATCATCCTATACCCCCCAAACCAAACAACCATCCAACCCTAAGAGCCATCAACCCGAACATTCCGATCATAATAAACCCAAAACTCATTGAAACTAACCACCCAATCAGACTATATCCTCTGACATTAAAATTCTCCTGCCACACCACCCCACTCTTACTTACACATATAAGACCCTTGCACCACCCTCCCATCTAATCATTATGAAAAACCCTTAACCATAACCCTCACCCCCGATCCTAACCATGACCACCAACCCATACACTAACCCCCACCCCCTCCACCGCCTGACTGTAACCCTCACCATAAATGGCCCTAACCATCTCCAGGATGCAATCCCAAACCATAACACCCATTTATCTTTACCCTGCCCTCACCCAAACCCTATCCCAAACCATAATACCCCTACCCCAAAATCCACCTTAACCCCCACACCACTGTGACCCCTACACTAACCTCTCCCCCAAACATAACCCTAATCCTCACCTACAAACCTATCCCATACAATATCTACACAAATATTGACCCATTACTGTAAACCAAACACCCCCTCCCCCACTCCATCCATATGCTCATCCCCATTTCCTAACTGAACCACCGCTGACCAAAACCCTCACCACCATTGACCATAACATTAAACCCCACAACTATAAACCTCACCCCTTGACCCTAACCATCCCTCAATCATAATTGTAACCCTAAAACCATCGACCAATACCATGTCTCTAACCCTCCGTGAAAATAAATATAACACACCCCCATAGAAAAACCATGACCCCACTGAACCTAAACCTCACCCAAACCATAACCCTAAACAACCCCAACTATAACACTCACCCATGACCATGACCATCACCCACTCTAAACCTAACTCTCACACCAACCCTAATAGAAACCCTAACCCAACCCACCAATCTTACCCTAACCCTAATCATAACCACCACACCCACCACATATCTCAAACCATCACCATAACAACCCAACTCACTAAATCAACCATAACCCTCCCCTGACTATAACCCCCCTATGTCCCTAACCATCACACTAACCACATGAACCCCCACCCCAAATTACACTCACACTGTAACCCAAACCCTCTCCCAAATATGATCACCTCCCCACAAAACCCTGACCCCCAAAACAAACACTAAACCTATCAACCCTAACAATAACCCTAACACATATAACAGTAACCCTCATCCCCGTGTCACTATACCTCACCCCCTCAACCATAACCATAACTACCCATGACCATAATGCTCACCCCCATAACAAAACTGTATCACTGACACTTTCTTTAACCCCCTCCCCCTCCCAACCCTAACCATAAAACCATAAGATAACCCAATCACTACTAATCCTAATCATTAACCCCATTGACCCTAACTATAACCCTCAAACTATAAACATCACCGACAATCATAACAATCATCTTGACTAGAAATGTAACCCTGACCGTCTCAACCCAATCCCAAACCACAACCCCACTTAACCACCCCAAAACAAATCATAACCTAAAATCTAACCAAAACACTAATCACCCAACCATATATCTGATCTCCAGACTCTATCAACTACTGAACCTAACCCCAACTACCACACCCCAATACACCACCCGACCGCCTCGCCTCCGAACCAATCCCTGACCACAATGACCATAACTATAACCCATTGGATCTAACACTAACACCAACCCTAATACTTGCCTCCAAATCCTCACCCTGACAATATCCCTCAACCACCACCCTCATTGTGACCCAAACAATTACCCCCAAACCCCATCCATAACACTAATCTCGACCCTAACCCAAAGCACTGACCTCGACCCTATCCCAACCACCCTCAAACCTCACCATACCCCTGACCCTAACCCTAACCCACTACCCACACCCTATCCCTCACCCCAACATCCAAATACACATAAACCTCAACCCCACTACCACCAGAAAAATAAACCTAACCCCAATCCCCCCCTCCAGTCCAAAACAAAACTCTACCAAAACCCCACTAAACATTAACCCACACCCATAACCATATCCCCCACCCCTAAATCTGACCCCAAAATATATTCCCCTATCCCCTCAACCATAGAAACCCCAACCCTAATTGACACCCACACAATCACCCTAACCATAACCCTCGGCCACCCTCTCCGTAATCCAACCCCATATAGTATACCCCTAACCACACCAACCCTAACCTGCACGCATGCCAACCCGAACCCCCACGACCACCACCCAAACCCCCCTTAACATAATCATAACCTCCTTACAACCACAACGCTAAATCTCACAGAACCATATTCCTCACCCATCATACATCACCCAAACCCTAACCTCGACCCCAACATTACCCCCACCACAGACCTAACCCCCCGACACCAACCCACCCCGGCAAACAGTAACCCTAACAAAGTTACTATAACTCTAACACTGCATGATGAAAACCTGAACCCCCATGAACCTAAACTTCACACAGACCCTAACATGAAGTCCAACCCTAACCCCCTCATTGAGCTTAACCCCCACCCCTAACACCAACTAATTCCCCGACACCCCCCACCACGACCCTAACCATAACCCCATGAACATAACCCTTACCTCTAAAACATAAAACCCACCCTACCCCAAAAACATTACCTATAATATAAAAATATTTATTCAATGAATAATTTTGATATATTGATGGGTAAATGACTTCTAAATGTCACTTGATCAATTCATTGATGTTGTAACCCTAGATGGGGTGTCTTCTCAATGTGGATCATTCAATACACAACTTTTGTTGGTTTCTATTTTAATATTACCATTATATTATTTATCAATATTGATAGCAGTAGGCATCATGGATGAAGTTCTATTCAATATAATTAATGGTAGCATGTATTAAATGAGCATGCACATTGTGCAATGTGAATGTGCAAGTCACTTGGTTGAAATATCCATACCCATGATTATTTATCATGCACACTAATGTAGATGTAAAAAACATGAATTTTTATATACTTATATAATAATTTAAATAAAATAGTTTATCCATTTATGTTTTCGGGATATTTTAATTGTTTTTTTGCATATTAGTTATCTTTATATATTTTATATAATTGAATATTAATATTACTCACTATTGTTATTAATTAAATATAATATATTTTTGTTGTTATATGAGTTGTGAATTTGTATTTATATTTTTATTCTATTATAGTCAATTTTTATTATTAACATTTATTACTATTTTCATTATTTTTATAATATTTTTTAAATGTATAATTATATTTGAATGTGCATAAACTAATTTTATTTGAATCATAAATTTTATGTATTTTCCCAATTATAAATAATTAATTAAAATTATATTTAGTTAGCTGTAATAATAATTATTAGTTTTATTATAATCGTAATAATTTTAAAATTATATTTGGTTAGTTAGAATAATAATAATTTCTTGCAAAAAATTAATGAAGAAACAGGTTATACTAGAGAGGTTTCTATTATTCGAGAAACATAAACAAAAAAAATATCAAATCACATCCCCTCCTTATATACTAAAATCTAGTATGGGTGAGAATCCTAAGAAGTTAATTTTTTAATTATTCCCTAATAAATGGGAAAGAATATATTTTCTATGTGACAACATTGAGTGTAGCATTGATCCATTGTATGTTGTCAAGATATAGAATATGTAGAATCCTATAACCCATAATGGTGATCGATAGGTAATCGGTATGTGACCAAAATTGAAGAGGGATTCCCTAGTTGAGACATTTGTATTTGAGTACATTCATGGCTGAATATAGGTTGATGAGTGGTGGTGTACAATTATGTATATAAGTTCTTGATGGCCGGGGAATCATTTTCCATGCGACAAAAGAGAGTTTGGGAATGGCGATGATGTTGTCATACTAGGTGGTGATGGAGTATGTACTATTAACCTATAATGGTTGGTGGATGGGTTATCTTCATGTGGTAATAATGAAGGTGTTGATCATGGGTGGTGACATGCACGAGCGACTGTGGGCTTGGATGGATATAGTTTTATGGGAGGCAACAAAAAAATATTTTGGGAGGTGGGGGTGTGGGGTAAATGATCCTGATGGTGAAATAAATGGCCTTTGTCACCCGAAACTATGGGGGGGGTCATCATCCGGAGGAGATCACTAGCAATGAGAAGCATAGGGGTAGGTCGGAGAAAAATGACATAATGTAGGGAAACACAAATTGGGACTCTATGGTTCCAACCACATGGACTTTTGTGCATGGAATATCCATGGTAATATTTGTTCAGATATTATAGGTCATTGAATATTATGATAATATGGCCTATGAACCTATCATGGATGCAGTATGACCCGAATTCGACAGTCTAGATGTCTGTGACTGATAACGGTTGCTGTCAAGGTTGTCATACAAATGCAGTAAGATAAATAATGGATACATATTGTATAATAGTGTATATCCCAAATAATTCAATGTAATTATTTTAAAACATTTTGGGATTATTTCATGATCATGCACTCATATGACACATGATTCTGAGGTCCAACGATCCCTAAATACGTTTTTGACCATTTTCTAATTTGATTTAAAATACCGCACATGAGTGGTTTTCGAATCATTCAAATAGATACACATCGTAAAAATCTAAAGGCATCATTTTGTTTGGAATGGTTACATTACCTAAGGATGAACAAATCCTCATCCAGTGCATGTGGTGGAATTATGATAATTTTTGAACATTTTATGAAAATTTAATATAATATTTTTCATAAGGAAACATATATTAACATTTTATTTTATGTAATTTTATTTTTTTATTTCATTGTAGTTTAAAATAAACAATGTTTCCTAAATGAAACAGTGTAACGACATGGAAACTCAGTGTAACAGAAATGCTGAAATATTTTATAACCATTTAATGGTTTAAATTAAGATTGATCACTGGAATGATCGTGGATTGCTCTAATCATGTTGATCTTGTTTTGGTGAGTGACGATATATGAATCACCTGCAACGATAAGAACCTTTCTTTCTGCATTCATCCAGCCATTGGTGGATCACTAAAAACTAGGGTGGGCTTCAATCAAGGAGTGACGTATGAAGGTGGTGCGATTTTTTCCAACAAAAGACCTAACCTTGAGGTAAGGGTTTTTATTATTTGTGATCTGGTATAGATTATATTTCTTTTGAAACAACCAACATAGGTCAACCCACTTACAGGTTGATTTGTGGATCATTTATTCATGCGGGATGGGTTAAATATTGCGGGTTTTGAATGGTAGGATCAGGGTAATTACTCACTTCCTAGTTTCCTTCTAACGAGATGAACAAAGCCCTAATGAAGAATTCCATCATCCATAGATTGGTTGTTCTTGGTTATCATCATATATTTCATCACTGACATATGCACGTGTTCATGACATACTTTTCTAAGAGGTTTTGATCATGACCGAACTCCTGGATAGATGATGATATGAGTTGGAGCACGTTGAAGTGACACCAACGACCTGAGGATCTTGAAGTCCTTCCCGAATAAATTAACGGACTACCAGAGCATGTTTAGTGGCATGTAGAATAAAATTTTGGAGCATTGTGGTTTTGGAGGACATCATGGCATCGACCATGGGGTGGCAGTCAGGGGCCGCTGGAAACAACTGCCAGTAGGGTCTTCAGCAGACGTGACATTGAGCTGTGTTATGTGGAAAGTGGGTAGTGTTCCAGTCGGACCATGGAAGGATATTTCCCTGGAGACTTTCAGGGTTGTCACTCAGGAAACATGTTGCATTGAATAGGAGCATATGTATCGGCCACCATATTATCTAGGATTGGCAACTCGTACCACTCATAGTGGGCTGGGCTATAGAGGGTGGGCCATAGTCGCGACCCAAGGTGTCAGAGCACAGTTCGGACCGGCCGCCCATCTTGCCCAGGCCCCACTGTTCTAGGCCATGGCATGTGGTCCAGGTCGGATCTGTGTTGGGTCGGGTTTGTCTGACAGTTCAGACCGAACAAGGATAGAACTATCCATGTTTCACTAAAACGAGTATCACATCCAAACAATGCATTTGATTGATGAGGCATTTGTAGCATTTGGACCCACATTAAGAGATGTTCCCTTTGACATACTCCATCAGAGTTTTCTTGAATTCTAAAATAAGACCAATTCCAGGATGAGTAGATTCTCTCAGAATTAAGCACACTATGAGTAGAAATTAAGGAAATGGATGTGACGAGAAGGAAGTCACGAGAGGACCTCAGTGGCTCGGTAGATTAGAAGACCTCAGTGCACCGACATACAAGTGGAACTATGTAGACCAATAGAGGAGTATATCAGACAATAGTGTCCTGACATATGAGAGTACCTTTGTGGATCGACAGATAAGCAGACCATAGTTGCCCAACAGAATAACTGAGCACAGTGACCGGACAGACGAGTAAACCTCCGTGGCCCAGTACAACTCGGTGATGAATGAACCTCAGTGGACCATTATACTGTATACCTCAATGACATAACATAACATAGTGACTCATCAGGGATGATTCCCACAGCTATAACATATATTCACCTTTACGACTGATATGATTTTTTATACTTTAGTTTATACATGTATGATCTGTCCAATACATAACGTGTAATTTTATTTCTCATAATTTCATTGTGGATTGGGGTCCCTACTATGTATTATGTTACTCACCACTACACGGGATTCACCTTAATGCATCGTGTCTTGTGCAGAAGACCCATTTTTGATAGAGACATTGGTGGTCTCGTACTAGGTGGGGCCCAGTGAGATCAAATATGTGAGGCAAACCCAAATGGATTCCAGCACCTACTCTTAATTAAGACATTAAGTATTATTTTATACAGACATAGTATAATAGAACTTTTACTCTCTTTGTTACATATATTCATTTCATGGGATTGTTTTCTAGCCCATTTTACATACAACTTGTATCTCTCCACCCATTGGTTGTCTTAGTGGTATGCATGTTTTCTTTTTTAGCATAATAGGATGAAGTTATTAGTTTTCATGTGTACGGGTTATTAGAAAGTGCATCACACTTTCACGATAATGCCTTTAGTGAAATTCACATGCCCTTTCCTTATGGGAGGTGGGCGTGGGGTAGTCATTGCATGGGCCCCATGGGATGGGTGATGAAAAATTGATATCAGAAGATGTCAATCCTACCAGAAGGACCAAAAGTCTGTGGCATGGTTTGGGGAAATAATATTGAATGTTTTGAGTTTTAATTTTAAATTATGATAATCTAGTATTTGTGTAGTGGATGACATATCCATACAGTAGGACTCCGAATTCTACTTTTCAACACAATACATAAAAACACTAGATTAATGCATCTTATAGGAATTGAGTGTTTCATCATTTTCATCCTGATTCAGAGTTAGCTCACAAGGTATATCCTATTGATTATGGTTCTATCTGGATATTTTTTAGGATATCACCACAATGATAGCGAGTGAGGATTCCATTGTGTGACCAAGAAGATGGTACACCCAATAATTATGCATCAGTATAAGCATCGATAATGAGGATGGACCCACTGAGGGGTGCACACAAGTTTCCACCACCCCATAATCAACATTTTGTACTAGTGCTAATAGTAAATGATGAACGTAAATTATGTGGAATACCCATGTTCTAGAGGACGATACCTGCCAGGTTCATATGTGAGACTGACCACTAGGTGGACGAGGATTGGAAGGAGGTGGTTATGTGAGTCTCTTGTCTTGTGAGTACGCCTCATGACCATATGGTGATCTTATCCATGAGCCTTATTCAAGGCTCGGTGGGGAGATGATGTATCATGATGATCCAAACATAGTAAATGGTTACCCTCACCTGTACAGACATTGAGCAACTCTTAAGAGGGGCTTTTATTCCGGAGTAATTACACTCAATGTGCATATAGGGGCTAATATATATACAATAACATAGAACGAAATTAGTTGAGTACTCGGTGATACTCAATAATCTTTCATTCTACTCAACATACATGGAACGAGAAACATCCATCCAAGAAAAAGCCTTTGATAAGGGACTATGATGATTGATCAATGAGTCCATGTTATATCACAACATCCCTACTCGGGCTAGGGTGCTAGAGTCATCCCTAATCCTGGAGAGATTCTAGGAGGAGTATGCACTAGCAGCATGAGATTCCAGTTGACACAAGGAGGTTGAGTCTTCAACCCTGGGCTGTGAGTAGTAAATACGGGGTCCCAAAAGGGCCAAGAATATTAGGGGATTATCCAAGGACATAGGATCAATGTTACGATACCCCTAGTACATAGGGAGTCATTGTAGGTGCAGGGTGTGATACTCTTGTCATGTGAATGAGAAAATAGATTGTGATTGCCTAAATAGTCATGCATATGATAGCAGAAGGTTGTGGGAACACAAAGTAAGAGGCCTAGAGTTGATCAGGGTGGTATGTTGGGAGACAGACGTGGCAGGGGAGCTGGGAGAGTAGTAATGGTCGTGCAGAGGTTTTATGGGATAAAACCACTACCCCAAAGTTTTTTGTCATAGGATCCGGGAGACGGTGGCCTGTGACGATGACAGATTCTTGTGATATAGGCCTATATCCATGCTCTCCAGGTATTATTAGTTCAATTATCTATGTATTATCCTCCATAGATGATATTATTGTAGAGATTGGTTTCTTTCAATCATTCCTTTCCACAGACCATGTTCGGGCCTCAGAGATTCAAGAAGAACTTTTGGCTCAATCCTTACGATAAAAGACTCATACGAGAGGGTATTCAACAATCACACGCTAGTGTTAGTAGAGTGAGAATACTCTTGGAGGAGAGATATAGGATTGGATCTCCTAGTAGAGGCTTCAAGGCCTTACAACGTCATGTTGGGAATGGACTAGATATCCACAGTTCAAGATCAGATCTACTATTATAGACGCAGAGTGTGGTGTGCCCTTAGATATGGTACCAGTTTTTCCTACACTAGACAAAATTGAGCATTATCAGTGCAAGAAATGTTTACATGGAAGAGGGTGAATCTGATCACTCACTAGTTGGATAGTTGTACCATGGTTGTAGTGGAGAGGAGGAGTGCCAAATTTTTTGTAGTGGAGGATGGGTATGAAGACGTCCTTCTTGAAGATGTTATAAGATTACCCCTTGATAGATAGGTAGACTCTTTCATTGATTTTGAAACTAGGATGACACCAATATCCACACCATCATATAATATGGATCTTTTGAAGCATTGTGTGTTGAGGATGTAGCTCAATAATTTGAAAAATAATGGATTCGTGAGGCCCAGTGAATCACTGTGGGCATCCCTAGTGATGTTTTCCAGGAAGGATGAAATGATTTTGAGGTAGTAAGTGAACTTTTGGTGCATGAACCGGATGAATGTAATGAACATGTGTCTACATCCAAGGATTTATGACCTCTCCAATCAACTGATGGGAGAAAGATGGTTCTCAAAGATTTTCCTCATATCATTCTATCATCATCTTTGTGAATGGAACAAGGATATGCCGAAGACAATAATCATTTGTCAATATGGAAAAATTGAGTTCTTAGTGATTCCTGTCTTCATGAACCATTCCCCAAAATTGTTCATGGGAATCATGAAAAGGATCTTCTAGCCTTACCTTGACCAGTTCTTCATTGTATTCATTAATGACATCTTGGAGTACTCGTCGCCTAAGTAATACAATGCTACACACCTGCAAATTTTCTACATACAATCCAAGAGCAATATATTTATCAGAATATGTCAATGTTTCAATTAGGGATTACAGAGGTCCACATTATGTGAAACATCATTCGATGGATAGAGTTGGATAAGATCCATCATAGATTGGGTGGTTCTTTATTAAAAGCCACCCAGAAATGTGACTGAGGTGCATAGTTTATTGGGATATGATGAATACTTTCAAATGTTGGTTCTAGAATTTTCTAGGGTATAATAACACTTATAAGCTTTGAAACCCAAAGTATAACCCATTGTGTGGTCATATAGGTGCTTGTAGAGTTTCTATAAGATAAGTCAGCGACTGACAAGTTCCCCCATCTTGAGACTATCAGAGGAGGGAATTGGGTACATAGTGTTCTACGACAAGTCATGGACCAGATTAGGTTGTGTCCTAAAGCATGGGAATGATGATATCATATATGGTTCATGGATTTTGAGGCAGCATGAGTAGAATTATGTGACCCATGACCTAGATTTAGTTGCAATAATCTTTTCTTTGAAGATGTTATGACACTAAATGATGGGATAAAATTTTATTTTCTACTCTATCCACAAATTTATAATATATATATTATCCGATATGGTTATAAACATGAGGCTTTGGTAGTGGCTAGAGTTCCGTGATGACTATGGATTTGACATAGTCGATACTCCATGGAAAAAACATGAGGATAGATGTGCTTAGAATAAAATCTAGTTTGTAGTTGTTGAGTGAAACATCAGAACGAGATTCCCCAATGCAGATATCCTTTTTGGATGTTTATGAAGTAGATCATATTTATTTAACAGTTGGCACTCCCGCACTCATATAGATAGATAGGGAGGCACAACTTGTTGATGTTGTCTGCGAGCCTCGACGTGCCCAGTTATCCTCAGGATAGTCTCTTGAAGGATATTCTATATGTGCGTAGAATATCATCCTTTCTAGAGGGAACACTATAGTGTCAGTCGCATCAGGTGAGTAGGTAGTAAGGGAGTTCCACACCTCCCATTTGGTGGTACATCATGGAGTGGAAAAGATGTACGAGATCTCTGATGTCATTACTAGTGGACAATGATGAAGAAGATAGTTGAGAAATTTGTTTCTTGGTGAATCACTTTCCAACATATGTAAGCAAGCATTAGGTTCTAATTGGATTAATAATGCCACATGAGGATTTGGAGTTTGAAATGGATGGTATCACAATTGACATCATGATGGGTTTACCCTGCATATCCAAGGGGCCTGATACAATATAAATGATTGTTGAATGACTCACCATGTCAGCCTAAATCTTACACATCTCAGAGCATGGTTCATTTGAGATCATGTGACTCCACTACATACATGAGATTTTTCAACTACATGGTGTCACTTAAATGATAGTCTCATATCAAGACACATGATTTAAATCCCGATTGTTAAAAGGATTGATGGACCTATTTAATACTCAGATGCACTTGAGAATATCATTAAACCCCCAGAAGATGGTCGGACAGATAAGACTATATAGGTTTTAGAGTAATGCTTAGTCCATGTATCATTAACATTTGGAATTGTCGGGAGGATCACCTACCGCTAGTGGTGTTCATATAAAACAATAGCTTCCACTCCACCATTGTTATGGCACCACTAAAGGAACTATATGGGAAACCATGCATGTCATTATTATGGTAGAAAATCCTCAGGGGAGTTAGCACTCATGAGTCCAGTGATGGTACGAGCTACCCCTGAGAAGGAGTTGGTCATCCAGGAGTGGGTGAGGATTGCATAGAGCATGCATAAATATTATGATAATAGGAGAATAATTACCTTGGTGCTCGAGGAGGGAGACCATGTGTTCCATCGATTCTAACCTCATATGGGGTTGTAGTGATTTTCCCAGGTCGAAAGTCCACCTCTAAGGTTCAATAGTCCATTTTAGATTCTTAGAAGTGTTGGCGAGGTCGCATACTACCAGTGTCCTCCCCCACTGATGTATCAGGTGCATAATGTCTTCAACGTATCATAGATGAGGAGGTACGTGCTTGATCCATCTTACGTCATCGACTGGGTGAGAATGATATTGAAGATGGGGCGACATTTCTGGAGTTCCCAATAGATAATGAGGATCAATAATTTTGTTTCATTTTGGATGTTTGATTCCTATGGGTTGTGTTAGGTGGCGGTGTGGGAAACTCTAGGAAATCACATGGGAATGGTAGGATCATATCGGATCTCTGTACCCCCATTTATTTGTTTATCCATTATTCTGGCTTACGAGGATGTAAATCCCTAATTTTGGGGGTAATTTATTGTCCTAGGAATTCCATGTAAATTTTTATAAAATTATATGGGCTAATTTTGAGACTAGGTGCTCAGATGACACTTGATTCCAAGGCACAGTGAAAAGGGAATACGTGTTTTAACTTTTTTAATATTTATTTAACATATCACACGTGATCGGTTTTTGTTACATCTAAATGGGTTCATAGATAAAAAATCAAAGGGAACCCTTACATCCAAAATGATGACCGTACCTAAGGAAGAACCTAACCTCGACCGGTGCTGGTGGAGGGAAAAGATAATTTATGGACATTTTAAGAAATTATAATAATATAATTTTATTGATGGAAAATTATATAAAAATTGTGTTTATTTTATTTGAATTTTGATTTTTCTTGTAGCATAATAGAATCATTGTTTCATAAATGATACAATTAAATATAAATGTTGATTTTTTTTATATTTTAGTGGATCAACTGAAGACCGATCGTCGGCACAATCAAAGACTCCTCTGAACATGGTGATTTGGAATGGGTGATAGATGAATGAAGAGTTTATCATGATGTTGAACACCATTATCCCTCTATTATTCCATCCATTAAATGATCACAAACAACCATTCTGGGATGGATATAGAGGAGTGACAAACAATAGTGATGTGATCATTACAACGATCGATGCAACCTCGATATAGATATTTTCTTCATTGTGATCTGGTTTCCATGTTCTTTCTTTCGAAACAAAAAACGTGGACCAATCCAGTAAAAAGATGATCCGTTCAACTTTCATTCTTTTGGGATGAGTTAAATATTTTTTAACTTGAAGGGTAAGAACATTGTAATTACTCCCTTGCCAATTTTCTTCTAATGGGATAAATGGCATCTGAACAGACAAGTCCATCATATGTCCCATGGGTGTTCTTAGTGATCCTACTACCCAGGTCCTATCATTATACACCAATAGACCGACGTGGTCACGTTTGACATTTTCAAGAGATTTTGAGACCCACCAGACCCCTGGATCGATTATGAGATGACTTGGGGAACATATTAATTAGGAAAAGGACCCAAGGATATTAAAGATGCTCGCAGCATGAATAAGATACCACCAGAACAAGTCTGGTGGCCCCTAGATTAGATTGCTGGCACTGATGCACCTGTTATAAATGTTGTATGCGGGAGGAGGCACCAACCAGAAGTGCAAGGAAATGGTGGAGGACCCCACATCATCAGTTGTAGGTGACACACAAGGGATAATGTCAATAGCTATTAGCGATGTCATTAGCGGATGTGGCATTGAGCTATGTCACCCAACTAGATGGTCATTTTCCAACATGGCAATGAAATGATGGCTCTGTGGAGACCCATGGTGAGTTCCCATGAATGAACCATAATATTTTCGAGAAGTAGACACAATGATTGTCACTATGTCTGGGTATGGAAATTCATCCACCTCACATCGGGTAGGGATGGAGTGGGAGGGCCAGACCCATGGCCTAGCAGGCCGGACCCATGGCTCAGTGGGCCCGACCCGCAACCTAGCCAGTATTGGTTGGGTGGGATCTTGGATGGGTCTGTGGACCCCTAGTCGGTTCGTTTTGGGTTAGCCTTACCAGGTCATATCGGGTAAAACCCATCCGCACCATTTTTACTAAAACGATTATTACTTATAAAAAATGCATCTGATTGATGAGTTTCATATAGTATTGGGACCATCCTGAAGATATGATACCATTTAAATACTCCATGTAAGGTTTTTTGGATGTAGAAATATGATTAAAGTCCTGTGGTGAAGATTATCTCAGAATCAAGTGCTCTATAAGAAAAAATCCTTTAACTCATTGTGAAAAGAAATATGTAACGAGCAATCATCAGTGGCCTGAAAGATGAGCAGAAATCAGTGGCCCAGAAGTTTATCAATCCTCGTTTGACTGAATTACAATCTGAGAATACATTCATGGACCATATGATTAGTGAACCCCAATAGCCTTGTAGATGAGTGGACCTCAATGACCCAGCTGACGAGAAATCGTTAGTGGCCAGACAGATGAGAAAACCTCAATGTCCCAGCAGACCTCAGTGATGGAGAAACCTCAGTTTATGGTAGAAGAGTGGACCTCATTGGATCTGTAGACTGCAGTGACACATTAGGTAAGAGTCCCACAGTTTTAATAGATGTTTAGATTTAAAACATATAGTATTGATTTATATACATTAGATTATATTTGTGTGAGATGTCAATTACATTATCTGTACTTTTTATTTTACTCAATTCTATGTGGTTTGAGGTTCATACTGAGTATAGTTTTACTCATTCCTACATGGGTTTCTCCCACACGTGATGTGTCATATGTAGATGATCGAAATATTGAGAGTTTCCTTGGTGGTCTAGGGCTAGGCGGTTCCAAATGATATTGGACAAGCGAGGTGTACTCCTAAAACTTATGGAATTAACTCTTCACTAACCCTTCTTGTAGGTTTTTCTACAAAAATATTTGTAGATACCATATGCTTCCTTTTTTAATGCTTGTATTTTTTTAGGTTTGTATTCTGACCCATTTTACATATAACATGAACCTCTAATATTTTTGGTTGTCTTTGTGGAATACATATTTACTGTTTTAGCATTATGGTCTAGTATTATGACTGTGCATCTGTATAGATATTAAAAAAAGGCCTCCCAATTATTGGATAATGTATTCAGTGCTTGTATCCTTCCCCTGATCATTTGGAGGTGATCATAGTGTAGTCGTGACATGGTCCATGTGGTACGGCTCATGACAAATAGCCTACTCATTGTGTGAAGTCCATGGATGAGTCTCATACACCCATGGACGTTTAACTCTCCAAAATCAATTAACATTGAAATCATTATCTTTATGATACAATTTTAAATTAATTTTAATTTATTATCTTAGCCTTTGATGAAATTTAAGTAAATTTAGTAGTTTTTAGTACATTAGATTTTCATATTTCTTAGTTAATATTATGTTATGATCAGTAATTAGTATTAATATTTGTGTATATTAAATATAATTATTATTTTCTATTTTATATATTAGTTTTATAAATATTCATATTATTATGGTCATATAATTTTTAAAATTTATGATTATTTTTATTTTTATACTGATATTATTATTTTTATAAATATATTAGTATATATTTCACCTACTTTTATTTGACTTCTTAAATTTATTTATTTGAAATTTTACAACTAATTAATTAAAATATATTATGTTAGCTATAATTATAATTTATTTTTAAAATAATAATAATAATAATAATAATAATAATAATAATAATATTGTTATTTTATGGAGTTATTGTGAAAGTTTATCTTGGGAAACCATATAGTCATTGAGGGTCGATTACTATCTTTATTTCTGATGGCTTCTTCGAGTGTGGATTTGAAGGTTTCTACTATGGAAGGTTGTATTATTCCCACTAATACACATTCCTATAATCGTATTCTTGATCTTAATGTTTCTACTACGAAATATGGTCAGTTTGTGATTTCTAAGGATTCACATTATAAATCTACAAAAAGATCCACTATTTCATAGGTTTTAATGGAGAATTAGGATTCAAGGCCACCTAATTCATTGAAGTCTAGGATGGAAGGTAATCCTTTAGATGATATGAATCCATCTGAAAATCGATGTTAGCTATAAATTATTGGGGGAAGATGATCCAGTTTTTTTAATACATATGGGGAGAACCTTATTCTATATAATAGAACACTTATAGGATGTAATGATCATAACTACTGGGAAAAGAGAAATTTCATGAAGGAATATATGCCCATTATTGATGTATGTTAAGGTAAAACATCTAAATAGATTTATGAGATTAGGAATACTATAACTTTTCACATAACACTAAAACCTAAGGAAATTTTCCTAAGTTAAATTGATTGTGTGAAAAGGCTATTAGAATGATATTGTTTTTATGATTGGAAACTTAAACCCCTAAATAAGGGAATTTTCCTGATTTTTTCCATTTTAATAACTAAAATCCATGTGATATGGTTTTGGTTATGTTAATTTAAATATGGTATTCATAGAATACAAAAATGTATCACAATTTTAAATCATTCTCATGTGAAAAATTCTATAACACATATATGAACCCCAAATTCAAGGGTTGAGTATGTTTTTTCACTGAAAAATACTATTGGAAATTTTTTCTACTAAAGGTGTTACATTAAAAAAATTTATGAGAATGTAAATATATAGGTATGGTGATTTATTGGAGACATAGATGATGCTAATCCATGGTATAATTTGATTAAATCCATTGTTTTAAATTCAGTTGAATTAAAAGTTGACATGATATAGGAATTTGAGAAAAATCCTATTTTTGTATGATATGATGCATCATTGGACAAAATATTAAAAACAAATTCAATGAGTTATGGTTATGTTTATATGTGTAACAAATTGGAATACAATTTATAAAATCAACAAGTCCCCAAGAGCTAGAATATTAAGATATAAATGTATAATATTATTATAAAGAATCAACATCTGGGATTTAGATGGATCCCTAGAAAGGATCATTTTGATCATCTGATACTCATGATGGAGTATCTAATAAGGACATTCACATTCAAGATCATGAGGAAGGTGAACCTATTGTTCACTGTTCAATGAATTTTATGAATTAATTGAATCAAAAAATAGATTATAATATGTGTTCTCAATGATATGATGGGTTAAACATGAATGTCGAATATCATTTCCCAATTTCATATGGGAATGATAAATATGATTGAAATATCTGTAAAGAGAGTAGGTCTTATGAGAGTGAGTTACAATAGTATGAGGCTAATATCCCACAAGGAATTTATCTTATTTTTGAAGGTTGAAAATGGATATATAATATAGTGTATTTCTATATTTTGGCCACGTCAAGAGAGGGTGGAGGTGTTCAGATAATATGGACATACTAAAATAAATATAGAAACAAATATCATGATTGACATTCAAAATTATTTGAAAGGTAGTACTTAATATGAATGAATTTAAACATGATAATAAAAATCATACAATAAATTAAATGTGTTAAACTATCGAACACAAGTAATTTATGATCATTGGATCATTGTAATCCAATATCCACATTATGAACAAATCCACTATTTTTATTATTAATTAAGACAATAAAAAGGAATATATCAAAAAAGATATATATAGTGGGACAACTGATGCAGACCATAGATGTTTTCTACACATAAGTACAATGTTTCTATAAGATAAAGTGTTGAAATCTAGGATTAATATGGTAACATAATCCATAAAATTAGAGGAAATCATCCATGGAACACCAAAACTGACCATGAAATAAAATAAAATAAAGAAATGAACTGGGGAAACCAAACAAATACATCCTCACAAACTCACGTATATTCCAATAACCAAATAAGTTTCCATATAAGATGATCAATAGTGCATCAAGTGATGGGACTTGTTAATGAATTAATTTTTGAACAATGATCATTGGAGGTGATCACTCCATTGGATGTGATCCTCAAAATTAGGATTGTAATGGAGTAGAGGAGGACTAGAAGATATCCTCCCAATGTATTATATTATATTCTCATTAAAACATATAACTGAATAACAATGGAACCTAAAATGTATTAGGGACTAATACAAAAATACATCCCACTATCTTTTGAATTGAATAGATGACTTTTAGGACAATAAATATGTAGTTGAAAGCTGTTATAATAAATGAATGTCTATGGTGACAAGTTTACTGTCAGGGTACCCTAGAAGAATTATAATGATTAGAGCTACATGATCATCCCCAATCAAGGATCAGGAGTTCACGATAATGGAATATGAAGATAAGTATATAAAAACCAGTCCACGCCCCAAATCCCAATGTGAAGAAAACATATAGGCCTAAATACATTATTATAAATCATATATTAATCCTCAAAATGATTCTGATACAAACAAAACAAATATAATATTAAGAATAATATTAAGATGTAAAAAATTTGAATAAAAATCATTTATAGAAAAATCATTTTAAAATCCAATTTTTAAATATATATAAATTTTGAAATTAAATTAATAATATTAATAGAAGGTATTATTCTAATTAATTTATCCTAATCAATGTGTATGTTTGAGGTTCGTTTTTATAATGGAGATACATATGTCTATCAAATATTCATGGATCATGAAAACCACATATCATATGACGAATGTGTCATATTTTCCACCCATGATGCCTATCACATCTAATAATACAAATTAAGCATACATTACATTTATGTAAATGTGAAAAAATATTGAATGAAAATATAACCACCATTATCGGACTAACATATTATTGTCTAATATTCTCCATATAATCTTAATAACCTAAAGTAAATAAAAAACTTTATTAATCAGTAATATTTTTTTATCTTTCAAGTTAGAAAAACTCTAAAAATAATGCAATTGTAAAAGTATTTGAAACACACGGTTTCCAAATAAATGAAATATGATTGGATAATGGTCACCACCAATGTCCAAATAACATAATCCATATATATTATAACTAGGATCCCCTATTAACACATGTAGGTCCAGACACAAGATCCAAAAATAGAGACTACCTAAAATATATTCCAAATTATAAATAATGTTTTGTTAAAAAAAAATATAGACAATGGTAAATCTGAGGCATACCATAATTGTAAGGACCGTAAAATCATTAGATTTTAATTTTTTTAAAATAAAATTTTTTATATATGGTCTTAGCAGATTCGAAACATAGAATGTTATAAAAATATTTCCAATAATTTAGTTATTTATTATAATTGTTCATTTAACCCATAAAATGCCTTAATTTTGACCCATATTTTAGTCAACTAATATCATTCTTAAAACCACATGTTTGATGTTATTAGGAAAAAATAAATGATTTAACATCTTCTCGGGTGATCATTCAACTACCATACATAATATAATATTTTAAATAATTAAATTAATCATCAATGGAGGTCAACAAGATAATGGTTTAGTATTCATCAATCATTTTAACAATTGTGTTTCCTAACTCAATAGAGCATTAAAAATGTCATGACGAAAAATTTGAAAAAATTACTAAGAATTATATTAATATTGTAAATTCACATTTTATTGTAAATGTGACCACGAAGAGGCTTTGACCTTTTCAAATGTTCTTTTTATACAATATATACTTATTAGTAATCTCATAAATGACATCATGTGATAACTTATCAAATATGTTTAACAAAACCATATAGTTGGATTCCTCATGAAATTGGGGGTTAATATAAATATAAGTGGTATATGATTTTCCATCAACGAAAATAGTTTTTATAGGATTCAAAGGAAATAAGATAGAATTCTAAAAACCAATTTCTAGTAGTATCACAATGTTTCTTACTCCCTATAGATTTTGATCATTTAACAAATGGAACATATAAAAATATTTCTTAATTGAGGATATTATTAAATAAAAAGTAAAGGCTTTACTACCAATTGTTGTGGGAGGTTGGGGATGTTCACACTGAACACCCAAATCTAAATCAACTTGAAATTATGTATTATGATATATAATCTAATGGGTTTGAATGATTTAATTAAACAAAAATATGAAGATATAAAGGAACATACTAAAAAATGAAAACAATTAAATAACATAAGAGAATTTGGTGCTTCTGATATCATTAATCATATTTTCCTGAAAAAAATACCACCACTAAATTTATTATCCTGAAGAAAAACACATACTATTTATAAGATGAAAGCAAGGACACAACACATATGGGACACATTATCATTCTGTGAAAAAAGATATATTCACTCATTTAGATAGTGGTGAATCCTATACTAATGATGGTAATATACACCCTACTGCTGAATTAACTCATAGACACAACCACAACACAAACTTATAAACCAAATAAGTTACCACATATAACCAAAGAAAAAAAACTAGGAAATATTTCAAAAAAAATCCCAAAAAAATAACTCCAGAAGAGGTTATCGAAGAAGATCAACAGTGCTACTAAGGATAGTAAATATAAAAGCTCTTTTGGTTAGGTAAGACATGTCTTAGTGATCTGTCCACTTGAGAGGATTACTGAAACAATGGATCATAGGTTTGGAAGAGGAGTATATTAATATACCACAAAATTACAAAAAATATTTAATGACCCGAACATTTGAATAATATTTGTTTCATAAAATTATGTGTTATTTTATACTCAAAAAAACCATATCTGTTAGCTAATGAAGTCAGTATAATTAAAATAATACCATTGGGTTTTGACTATTATATGACAGTAGGTCAATATGAACATTGGAAACTAAACTCTTAACATTATAATTATTGTTTATAAATACAAGGGATCTTGATTTATTAATACAAATAGAAGAGTTGGTGGATTCATCTAGTAGAATCGGGCCGAACGAAGCGCATCTTTTAGAGATTGGGAAGGAGGTAGCATTACTGGGCCTTGTTCTGGACAAAGCACAAACTGAACATCAACATGTGAAGCTGGAACGAAATCACCTATGTGAGGAGTTTGAGCTGATAGAAATCACCATTGGTGAAATGTTGTTCGAGCCTTCCCATGAATCTATCACCGTAACAAACCTAACACATAGGTCTTGTGGAGGAGTTATAAGGGGATATGTTACGTGACCTAAGATATTATTGTAATCAGTTTGTATAAATAAAATTGTTTTTTCTTATTATGTAATAGTTTCGTA
This sequence comes from Viscum album, assembly GCA_963277665.1. Classification (NCBI taxonomy): domain Eukaryota; kingdom Viridiplantae; phylum Streptophyta; class Magnoliopsida; order Santalales; family Viscaceae; genus Viscum; species Viscum album. Next base: position 1,902,160,440 of record OY728141.1, read on the forward strand.
ATTTCAAATATCCAGATAAATGTAGGATGAAAATATAGGTCTATATTACTAATTATTTTTTGGAATACAGGGAAATTTGAAATATTTATGTAATCATTAAATTATTAATAATGTAAACTGTAATCATAAATTTTTACTTTATTATCATTTGGTTATACGATAATTTTATGGGACCATGATTACATTTTCAATGTGTTACAAACAAGTTATATATTAAAAGTAGTTTATTTGTAATAAATTATGATTTTAATGAATAATTAAATTAAAATTTTCTAAAAAATTATTTTCAAATAATTTATTTCATTTTTTAATTAAAAACATCGATATTATTTTATGGTGAATTTATTAGATTTTTATAAAATGACTTATTTTTTAGTGAATACTAGAAATTACTTTTCTGAGTTTGAGAGTGATTAATGGCATCATTATTGATGTAATAATGATGTAATCATTATGGTCGACTTTTGAATAGTACTATATGCTATGAAGTGACCCAAGTGGACAATACCATTGGAAAATATGATGGGCATGCCCACGGTTTTCCAAATACAACTAATGAGGTGTCCATTGGAAATTAATATAATATTCCCTCATATTTGCAATAAATACAAAGTCATTACTTCAATAAATTCATTTCAAAATCCTACTCAACGAATTTATAGTCATTTTATCTCCCATTTAGTCCTCCCAAGGTTCCCTCAAGCCCCCTAATGTCCCACCCTTCATGCTTTCGAAGTCAATTATCAAGGAAAGGGATCCTCTCACCCTCCCCTTTTAAGTGATGGGTTCTTTTAAGTTATTTCTCCTAGTATCAATATTCTTATGTAAGGTTAAGTTCTTATACATTTTTATAACTGACCATTTCATTTCAAAATTATTAGAGACTCTTTCTTCTTATATTAATTAATTTATTAAATTTCTATGTGATGTCGTTAGGCTGCCGAGTTTTCGTAAAAAAAAATCAAATTATCTATTTTATTTCTAGTTTTCTTATCATTTGGTATGTCATTACATAGAATGAACATATTTCTATTTTATTCTTCCCATATACTATAAAATGATTCATTTATTGATGGGAAACCCTTGTCCCCTCCATATTTATTGTTTTCTAAAACCATGTTATATAACTGTTATTCCGCAGAAATTTCATCTCAAAATTTCCCTCTATTTCTCTCACGAATATATATTATATCATCCACTGAATAATCAGACATATTTCGTTTCAAGGGGTGTTCATAAAGACATAAAAATGATATTCTTGATTCTGGAATTAACACACAGAAAACCCTTATTCCTTTTCCATGTGTTATAAATGACATAATGGTCTTGTTTTTAAACACTTTTTAAGATGTCATGATTTTGATATGAAACCCATTTATTTTATTGTCGTTGTGTTATTTATGAAATGTATGATTATTATCTATGTGGATAACATTATAACAAATAAATATTAAGGTTGTGACCTGATAGAGCTCCAATACATTGTGTAAAATAAAATATCTCTAGAGATGACATATTTCACGATACCTTAGTGAATAACCTTGGTAATTTATTTATGACACCTTTGGGATGAACCATGGTAATATGTTTAGGAATTTATAAATGAATGTTTTTAGAAACATATTCAATTTATGATTCAATATATTTTTATTTTGATATTCCCCTTTTTCCATTGAACATGTCAATATGTTTTTTATAAAGTTATTTTTGATATCACAAGTGAACAAATTCCCTAGTTTAACCTTACATGGGCTTCTGCTCACCCTCTCCTTTAATTTCTATCTCCAGGTTATGAGATGCAATAATTTTACATAGGATAAACATTTAATGAATATTTTCAATGGGATTTAAAATTTGTGTTTTATGTTTTCATGTTTTATAGTTCATGATTTCCATAACAATAGACTTCAAAGATCATCTGTTATTAAAATGTAATGAAAAGATATGTAAAAAAGGTGGGTTTCCACAGTTGGTATCAAAGGATATGTTAGTTATTTATGGAAATTAGGCTATGAAAACATTATGAATAACCCTATTGAATGTTTAATTATTGGAAAACTACCTATTATTTTGGTGAGTAATGAGTAAGTGGTTTATCAAAAAAAATACATCCATATATGGATAACAGTAGATAGAGGCGCCTCTGGCATAGATGCACCTAGGAGTGAAAGAAACAGCAAGGAGATTCAAGCACGACCTGAGATATCATGGTATATGACAATGGGACTTGCTGCACACTTGGTAAAAACACTCCCGAGGGATATGTTAGGTTAATCATATGTTTTTGATGAATTATTATGAAGAATTTATAGAGAAATGTAATTTTTTAAATCATGAAGTGGGACTAACATAAATTCATTATAATTGAATGATTCATAAATCAAATATTTTTATCAATATGGTGTTATTATTTTAGAAAATGGCAGACAATAAGAGGAACCATGAAAATCGTTACCGTAATGGACCATGCGCTTACGACCCTCTCATGGATGGAGGACTTGAAATATTTTTGCAATTGATGAACCATCAGACTAATGATATGTGAAATAACATGAATCAAACGGAGATACTGATCACACCATGATGGGAACATCATTCTGTTGATTCCTTTATGCGTCGACAACCACCAACCATTAGTGGATTGACCAACCCATTGATTATTGAACACTATTGAGAATATCTTTTAGGTGATTTGTTGTTCAGAGGAAGAGATGGTCACCTTGGCTATCTATCACTTTGAGGTAGAAGTTGATTAGTGGTTGAAATTGATTAAAAACACGAGACCAAGAGTGAAGGTTGAAGATATGGAGTGGGAAGTGTTCAGTGGGACCTTCATAGTATGTATTTTCCTCGTTCCTAGAGAACAAGAATGGAGAAGGAGTTTCTTGAGATAATGCAGAAGGAGAATAAATATGTGGGATGCTATGAGATGAACATCCCAAGGATTTCACATTACACCACTATTATTCTCATGGATCCAAATGGTATGGTTGATAGATTCTTCAGTGGAGTAAGACCTCATTTGTGGAAGAAACTATCCAACCAAGACGATGGCATCTATGAGAAGATCAAACAGAGTGAAATGAATGTCGAAATAGAGTTTGGTGGGACAGAATGGTCTCATAAATCCAATGATACGATGTGATCAATAGAGCCATGCATAGGGAAGAGCATCGATTATAGAAGAGGATTCATGTAATTGCAACATCCCATGTGTAATAAATGTGGGAATAAGCACTCGGTGAACTACTTGCTAGGGAGTGAGAAATGATACAAGTATGGATGAGATGTCCATATCAAACAAAATTTTCATAGTGAGGTGAAGCCACATCATTAAAACCCTAACGACAAAGAGAATATGGTGCAGGCCTGACCTATTGTCCAATGCTATAACTATGGAAAACATGGTCACTTTTCCAATCCCTATCCAAATCTGACGATAGTGGAGGGAAATCACCATCATCCTTAGAAACGACCAAGGGAAAAGGTCATACTTTTTTACTCACTACAGAAAATGTTGTAGTTCCATATGATGTGGTCGAGGTACAGTTTTTGTTCTCTCAATTCTAGAAAAGTAGTTTTTTTGATTATGGTACTACACCTTCCTTTATTTCATCCATGTGTTTAATGAATTTAGAATCAACCCCCAATTTCATAAAAGTATAGCTGTCATTCAAGAAACTCGTTGGTATTATCCATGAATCATCAGTGTTTATATGCCCTAGTATTTACATTATTGAGAAATATTTTTTAAAAATTATAGTAGTCATTCCCATGCTAGAATTTGACATTATAAAATGAAATCATACCTATAACTGAACTGATATCAGAGACCCACTATATGTTGGAAAATGTGGAACTAGTGGAATTAAAGAAACAACACCAAGATCTTTTATATATGGGGTTTATCCAACAGAGTGTGTCTCCATATGGAGCATGTGTTTTCTTTGTGAAGAAGAAGGATGGATTAATGTAATAATTTATTGGTTATAGATAACTAAACAATAATATTTTATTGAAAGAATTCCCACTTCAAAGAATTGATGACTTATTTGACCACCTTCAGGGTGCTCAATTTTTATCTAAGATTGATATTTGATCTGGTTATAATTAATTGATGGTAAAGAAAGAATATATTTAAAAAACATCATTTTTATCAAGATATGGGAATATTTTGTTTTTTGTTATGACCATTGGACTGAATAATGCACTTACTATTTTTAGGAATTTGAATAATATAGTCTTTAAAGACTACAATGATAAATTTGTGGTGTTTTTATTGATGATATAATGATATATTCCAAAAGTCATGAGGAGCATGAGGATCATGTATGGTATATTTTGAAAACACTGTAGAAGGAGATTCATTTTTGGAAGTTCAGATAATGTGATTTCTGGTTGCAAATCATTGCTTTCTTGTGAAACATTGTAACCAATGAAGGTATCAAAGTTATCCCTACAAAGGCAAAACATGTAGAAGAGTGCCCTCATCCTACAAAAATAATTGATAATAATATATTCCTTTGATTATAGGGATATTATATGAGGTTTTTGAAGACTATTCCATGAATTTCTAATCCATTAACCAAGTAAGATCAATGATGGGTCATGTTCATCTAGAAAAATGAGTTTGAGGAAAGTTTCTAAGAGTTGATGAAGAGATTGGTTAATGCACCCATGTTAATTTTTCCCTCACGTGGAGAAGGAATCATTATTTTTAGCGATTCATATTTAATGAATCTTGACTCAATCATGATGAAAAATGATAATTTCATTGCTTATGTATCTCGACAATTGAAAAATCATGAGAAGAACTATTCTAGGTTTGATATAGAGTTGGTTGCGGTCATTTTTTCTTTGAAGATATAGAAGAAATAATTTTATGGGGAAAAAATGTGATATATACACAGATCATCAAATTTTGAGGTATATTTTAACAAAAAAGGAATTGAACATGAGACAAAGGATATGGTTCAAACTTATTAAATATTATTATTGTTCAATCAATTATCATCCAAGAGGAGAAAAAAAATCACTGATGCATTAAGCATGAATGAAACAACTATTGTGTCCATGATGAGGATTCAAAGAGATACTTTTATCAATGACCTAGTATTGTAGGACATGGTAATTATATGGGAATGGAAATAATCAACCCTAACCAAAATGAATTATCAACTGATATTACAATAGAAGATCAAGAAATCTCAGAAAAAAGATCCTTTTTTATAGAATGTGTTTGAGGCTATGATGGAATTGATGTTTCTTGAGATCAATATTTATCAAGAAGGTGGAGAGATATTTCATACAAGACTATGTGTTCCATCTATTCCTACAATAAAGAAGGATATGATGGATGAAACTCATAGCTCTACTTTCTCTATTAATTTCATATGCACAAAAAATTATAAGTACTTTCTTGATCATTATTGGTGGGAAAATATAAAAAGTGATATTTCTAAATACACTTTGGGGTGCCTGGTATATCAGTAAGTAAAGGAAGATCAATATCTGCCTAAATCAGTTTTGAAACCACTTCTCATACCAGCATGGAAGTGGGACCATATCAATATGGACATTGTCACTGGTTTTCGAGAACTTTCAAAGGGAACATTGTGATATGTGTTATTATAGACCGTCTCACCCAAACTGCCCATTTTATCTCCAATATGGAAGATTTATCTCTTGATCAAATTTCTAGGATTTATGTTGAAGAAGTTATAAGGCTACATAGAGTTCCAATTTCTATCAGATCTGATAACGTTACAAGGATCTCATCTACATTCCAGAGAAGTCTTCAACATGCACCGAGCACTGAATTGAATTTCAGTACAACATATCACCCCAAACTTATGGACATTTTGAAAGTACTAATAAAAAATTTTAGGATATGTTCAAAACATTCTCAATGTAATTTAATGGTAGATGTTTTCAACATATCCCTTTAGTTGAGTTCCCTTACAACAATATCTTCCACTCGAGCATTCAAATGTCCCCCTATGAAGCTCTATGTGGTAGGTGATGTAGAACACTTACATGTTGGTAAGATTCTAGTGAGAGAAAGCTTCTTGGGACAGATCATGTTCATTAGATAACAGAAATAGTTCATGCCATACAGCAACACATTCAGGCTTATCAGAGTCAGAAAAAGAGTTGTACTGAAAACCGTAGAAGGGACATGGAGGTTGATGTTCGGTGACAAATTATTATTTCAAATTTCATCCTTGGAAGAGAGACAAGATGTTTACAAAGAAATAGAAGCTTTTACCTACATTCATTGGCCCCTAGGAAATCCATGATTGCATAGGAGACGTGGTCTATTGTCTTGAACTTCCATCAAATCTTTCACGCATGCATGATGACTTCCATGTATAAATCTTTATAAAGTAAATACATGACCCTTCACTATACTAAATCTATATTTGGTACAATTGGAACATGAAAACTCTTATGGGGAGTATCTAGTGGATACCATAGATCGTAGAGACAAGGTTATACGTAAAAAGACTACCCACCTTTTTAAGGTGTTGTGGAGGATCATCAAATGCGAATAAGCTTTGTGGGAACCAAGGGAGTCTATGAGGAAAAATCACCCACACCTTTTCTCTTCTGAGTGTACATGTTTATATTTCAGGGATGAAAATTTTTTTAGGGGAGAATAATTTAAGGACTCTAACTTTTGAATAATATTTGTTTCCTAATTTTTTTTTGTTATTTTATACACAACAAAACTATATCCTTTAACTAATGTAGTGAGTATAATTAAAATGATACCGTTGGGTTTCGCCTGTTATATGACTGTTGGTCAATATGACTGTGGAAAACTAATCTCTTAACATTACGATTATTGTATATAAATATATGGGATATTGGTTAATTAATATAGATAGATGAGTTGATAGCCACATCCAGTGGTCTCAGGTCTTACGAATACAATATGTCCGAGCTTTGGAAAGTGGTAGCATCACTATTCTTTGCTCTGGACCAAGGCTAAGCCGATCATCAACATTTGAATCTTGAATGGAATGGCCCATGACAGAATTTCATGCTGATAGAAATCACCACTGAGGAAATGTTGTCCAAGCTACCCCATGATTTTATCACCAATGAACATCATACACTAATGTCCTATGCATGTGTTATAAGGGGCTATGTAATGCGACCCTAGATACTTGTGTAAACTTTTTTTAAAAAATATTATTTCAAATTATGGATAATTTGGTGAATTTAAAATATCAAGAAAAATGTTGGATGAATTTATAGTCCCATATTAATAATAAATTTTGGATGAATATGTATTTTGAAATATTTATGTAATCATTAAATAAATAATAACGTAAAATGATTTTAAAAAATGGTGTTCTAAAGTTATGACATGTATGAAATTTAGATTCTACAAAAATAAAAAAAATTAGTGAAAAATAATGTATTAATAGAAATATAACCTTATAAATATTAATGAATAATAAGGAATAGAAAATTTTCATAAAAAATAGAAACATCACCCAAGAATGTATATATACAATTTAGAAATCTTAAATGTGAATAAACGACATAGTAAATGTTTTGTAATTTTTTTATTTCATAATTATTTTATTTACAATTTTATAATAATTTTGATAATATAAAATGTAATTGTATTTTCATTAAATGTAATCATAAATTGTTACATTTTTGTTTTATGGTTATATGATAATTTTATCAGACTGTGATTACTTTATTAATTATGTAATAATGATATAATCATTCTAGTCGACATGAGAATAGTAAGATATTCTATGAGGTGTCCAAAGTAGCCAATACCATGGGAAAACCCATGGTTTTGCAAATACCACTGATGAGGTGTCCCTTAGATGTTAATATTATATTCCATCAGTTTTGCTATAAATACCATGCCATTCACTAATACAATTTATTCCAAAATTTTATTCAATGATGTTCTAGTCTTTTTACCTCCCAAGGAGTCCTCCCAAGGTTCCCTCAAGCCCCCCAAGATCCCAACCATCATGCTTTCGAAGTCACTTTTCAAGGTAAGGGAACCACTCACCATCCACTTTTATGTCAAGAATTCCTTTATGTTATGTCCTATAGTTTCCATCATATTATGTGGGGGTATGTTCATATATATTATTATTACTATAAACATCATGTATAGATTACGAGAGACCCACTCTTCTCTCAACTATTTATTTTCTGAATTTTTATGTTACCCCGTTAGGATACATAATTTTTGTAAAAGAATTGCATTTTTATTTTCATTCATGTTTACATTTCATGTGGTATGTCATTCCACACCATGATCATATTTATATTTTATTTTATCCCCTTAATATTAAATTATTAATTTATGGATGGGAGACCCTTCTCCCCTCACATTTTATTATTTGCCTAAATCCAAGTTATATAGTCGTTATGCTGTAGATATGTCGTCTCAAAATTTCCTTCTCTTTCTCACATGAAATTCTCTATTCTTCATTATGTGATTACCCAGTCTTATTTCATTTCTAAGGTTGTTCACAAAGGCATAAAAATGATTTTATTTATTATAAAATTTATATAAATAAAAATTGTATTCCCTTTCCGTGGGTTATATATGTCATAATGATCTTGATTTGAAACACATTTTAAAATGTCATGAATGTGATATGAAACCCATTTCTTTTGTTCTATATTAGTTTTCTATGAAATGCATGATTATGATACATGTGTCTAAAATTAAAATAAAACATATTTAGGGTTCACCCTGATAGCGCTCTAATGCATTGTTTAAATAATTTATCTCTAGAGATGACATGTTTCATGATACCATAGTGAATAACCGTGTTAATATATTTTATATCCCCTTTGTGATGAAGCATGGTGATATGTTCATGAATGTATGAATGAAATTTTGAATCAATGTATTCATGTTATGATTCATGAACTTTTTATTATGATATGTCTCTTTTTTCCACATCTCATGAATTTTTTTTATAAAGTTCTTATTGATATCATAAGTAAATAGATTCTCTTGTTTACCTTACTGTTATTTCATCTCACCCTTTCCTTTGATGTATGTCTGCAGGATATGAGATGCAATATATGTACATAGGATGACCTTTTCAAGAATGATTTCTGAGGGATTTTAAATTGTGTTATATGCATTCATGATTTATTTTTCCTAGTTTCCAATACACGAGACATTAAATATCATATATTTGTAAAATATAATGATAATTTATGTAATAAAAAGGAGGGATGACATAAACTACCCACATATTTGTCATCATATGAATAGGGAAAAAAATTTATTTAAATCTATAACATCTTATTAATTATATCATTTGACCACAAATGTCCCATCATATCCTTCCACATTAACTTTTTCATCTTATATGGTTTTGTAATACCATTTTTGCTAATGTATTACTTCTATGAGGAAATGGAATAAGATCACATGTCCGATTCTTGTGATAGGCTAAATGTTCCTTTTATATCATTCCATTCTAGATGATATGTCTAGACTTTGGGTCAACCCCATAGAAGAAGATGGATATTTGTCAACATTGAATAAAAAATAAAAAAAATTCTTTTAGTGGAATATTATTGGTACCAGATTAGATCTATTATCTCTTTATTTGACAATCATTTTCTATTGTCATCCATTTCACGGTCATCATGTTTTGATAAAATAAAAGAAGAAGCTAGTTCTTCTGTTATTTTTCCCCTACCGTGAAAATTTTATTTTATGTATTCTATTTTCCCCTATATTTTTCAATCATCATTTGTAAATTGTATTATAAATTTTTTAAATCAATTCCAATGATAATTATTTGGGATTCAGAATCCAAAACCTGATATCCCATCACACCATCAGGAGATACCAAGAAGATACATTCCCTAGATCATAACTTTATCTTTTATATTTCATATTCCTTAAACAGTGTATATAAAGGACATAAAAACGTATAAAACATATAATATCCATTGGGTTTAAAATTAAATATACACTTCAATGTATTCATATATATTTACATCAATTATTATTGAATTATCACACAAAAAGATATATTCAATTATTCTTCCCATAGTGTCATGGAAACTCTAAATGTCTTCCGCATCAACCTTGTTTTATCCAATAAGTTTATATTCAACTTATATTCTACACCATTATGTTGGTGACTGTATATTACCTTGACATATCTCATGATTCCTTCAATTTTTAAAAATTAGTCTATCTCCATGATTTTATATTCTCCACCATTTGTATCACTTGAATATTTGATCTTTGTTAACATTCATAAACCTTAACCACATTGAATGTTCTTGTGAATTAAAATAAATACACATTACAGTTTTTGGAAACACAAAAAAACTAATTTAATACTAATCATTGAATTATATGTGGTTCTATTGACCTCAAAGGGATACAAACAATGCTTTTTAAATGTCAAAATGGACCAAATATATGATATCCATTCTATTTTCAATTGATGTTTCATACATGAATCTATGTTTAATATTAAAACCAAAACTCATAAAAATGGTATGAAATCATGTTTAATACATGAAAGATACTTATGATCATAAATAATCTTCTTGTCTCATTCTGAAATATGATCATTCCTGTCATTCAGTAACAAAATAAATTTTTTTTATTGATGTATTTGATGCCATAGATATCTACAGTTCCTTGTATGTTTCAGCAACAATAATGTATAGATTAATTTAGATCATATTTAACTTTAACACCTTAATCATTCCCTTCTTAATACATACAGTCCCTTTCTCAGTGTTAATATTTCACCTGATATAGTCAAATAGTCCCATGGAAATGTGTTCATATTGAAGACCTTCACATTGGGTACAACCAAAATGGTTCAAAATAACATAATGCATCTTATGTTTGATGCTTCCGAATCTAATGATCATAAAGGAATGATCATTACCTATCTACACAAGTATTTAGTAAGAGAATAATATTTACAAAATCATTCTTGTTGATACATAATGTTCCATTGTTCTCCTGAGTTAAAAATACATGGGTCATAGAGAAGTTGTCCACCATTAGTTTCCACCACTAAGTCACTATATAGTGCATGCCAATTTCAAGACGTACAATCCACATTTCCATAAACTTTATTCTCACCCCCATTCTAATTACACCAGTCCTTTTAGGAATTCACCCACTTACTATAATTTTCACAGTTTTTTTTATTCTTAAATAATGATTTAGACATTATGTGATTCTATATCCCACTAAAACAAGCATCCTCTATTTTCATTTCGTTATCTTATTACGACATTTTCTATTTATCTTCCTTCTTTTATGAGGGCATTTTTTTCAAGAAACATAGTTTCAACATCATTGAAGAGAATCATGTGAGATAATATATTATCTATAACGTTAATGATAAAATGATCATATGATTCTAGGAAGCTATATAATAGATTTATCACATGTATTGTATCAATAAATTTTATCCCAATATCAAAATATGGAAAATTAGGTTATTTAGGTAGTTGATATCGCTATTCACCAATTATTACTCCACTATTTGAAGAGTTAATAATTTTATAGACATGATACATTTGTTGTAGAGTGACTTGAACTCATATTGATTTTTGAGAGCCAAATTTCATTTTCTTATTTTCCACCCAATTTTTGATAGGACATAATCTACAACATAAAAATTTATGACTGCAATAATATTCTCATTCATGCCATTCCATTTCGTTTTTGTCACACTATATAATTTTTTGTACATCAATGGATCTCACTATGGTAAAATATTAGTTCAAACCCTCTCTACCAATTATAATTATAAAAATTTCATAATATTAGATATTTATTAAATAGTGAAACACCCCCCCCCCAGCAAAATCAAGCACCCAAAGATGAAACATGGAGATAATGTGTTTATTGATAAGCTGATGATGAAAACTAGTTTGGAATATATCATTTTATAGGATATGATGGACCTCCATTGGAATCTCCTAAAATACATGAATTTAAAAAAATTAAATGTGATAAATAAATGTATATTGTCTCCATCATTTTATAAATTAGATGGTGTAGTAATTATTAATAATTTTCAACGATCAAAAGTCTCCCAAACACCATTTACAAGGAGGAAAATGACCGTTTATTTAAAAAAAATTGGGTTAGTTTTTATTACTCATTATTCTGTGTGGATAACATCATTATGCATATCCTACCATGTTATTTCCTTTTTATTGGTCGATTCACCTTTAACCATACTCTCTGGAAGCTTATACTATAATGCACCAAAATTTATAATAGATTCCTCTACACATTGTTCTCTTTCTGTATCTCCCTTTATAATAATCATGGAGGAACAATGAAGCTGTAATTTTTTTAACTATTTCTACAAAGGGGATAAAAAATACTATATCAATGAAAAAAAAGGAATTTGATTCAAGTTGATGCCTTCTACTATTCCTATCATCCATCAAGATGAGAGTACATATTATCCTTTTAGATATAATGTTATGGAATATGAAATCCATTATAATCCATCATCACCTTCTCTAAAAAGGAAGCATAATTAATCATAAATCTAACTTCATAGATATTTCATATTATTTTTGGACATTATATGTATTAATTTCGATACTATGAGCTGGGATGGTGTAAAACTCGAAATCCATTTTTTCAATAATAAATGTTTGAAATTTATTAAATATATTAAATACCACATGCATGATGTTTTTCGTAAGATGATCGAATATCTTCAAAAATGGTGATCAGGTAAAATACATGATGAAACCGTAGATTTTATAATGAGGGTATTAAACATAGTAGGATTTAACCTTTGATGGCTTGGGATGTTTATAAAAATGTAATCATAGTTGATGAAAAGAATAAAAATATTAATTAAGTTATTTTATTTATATTTTCCAATGAAGATATTGAAGTATCATTAAATCGATCGTTATATTGAAACCATAGTTTCACCCTCAAAATTGTAGTATCATTGGGAATATAATGTAGATAATGATGGATAAATTGTATAAGGTGAATGAAAATTGGATCATTGATCTATGATCGATGCGCCGTAGATCTGAATTATCTCTCCAACAATAATAAAGATGCATCATTCATTGACAAACATTGTTAAAAATAAATGTAGGGAACTTGTTTGAATTGTTTCCTTAACTCATTCTTGATACCTGTGACGAAATGTGATCCATTTACTAATATATTGATCCCTTGATCAAGATATCATTTGGGGTGTGTTTACTAGGGGGTTGGGATAATTAGTTTTAATGCATTGGTTTATTGGTTTTTATTTTTATAGAAATGGATTTTGAACGAAAAAACATTGATGGGGGTCTATTCCCATCATTTTTTCTTCTATATTTCTCACATGATTCTTCTTTCACCCAAGGAATTCTCCATTTGTCATTGGTTTGGACAATATCTCAATCAATAAATCCTTCTTAACATATTTCTAGGTGCAATGGTATGGTATCATAGATCTAGGATATACATGATGCGATGATGATGTGATGATGAAGCTGGTGGAGAAGAATATTTTTTACACCAAATTTCGTGTTCTTATGAAATCGATGATATGTAAAAAATAATAACATGTTTATTAATTTTCCTAGAAGGTTAATTCCATTTTTTTAATTGATAATTTTTCTAAATGTACAAGAAAACTATTATCTAGAGGTTCTGGAATGGTATGTGGCTTGGGTAATGGGCATGATGACACCAAGAAAATACAAGAAATGATGATAAACACAATGTTTTATCTGACATTACACATTGTGTGGCATCCCAATATATGTATCTAGGGTTTCTACATATATGAATGATTACATGTCATGTGACCCATGTAATATGTTGTGCCCCCCCCCTCGATTAACTCGTCATATACTGTGACGGGTATTTTGAAACCGGTTGGATGACATATCAATATGGAATGTCATGTACTTCCACATGGATAGATCTTTTCATGATGTACATGCGCTTACCCATCCAGTAATTCAATGTTTTAGTACATAGGAAACCACACATTATCTAAAACTATGTGGACTTGACCACCGGGATATTGACATGGACATGCATCACATGTATGTTACTCTATTTATCTATACTCCATGTAATTCTTCTACAACCCATGTATTTGGAGACTAAATTCTATGTGAAGTTCTTCCACACATGACTCTATAGGGATAAATTGTCATGTTGTGTAACCCTAGTATACACCTTGTATGACATTGATGGGTACTTGTGGTTCTTTGATTTTTATGTTTTTACAAGAATTGGTTTAGTACATATCTGTAATCTTTTACCTCAATGATATAGTGTGAAATTACATCCATACACTTGATTTTGATCCCCACAAAAGCCATATACATAGGTAGAGTTTTTGGAGTCCCTTTATTAAACAACAGTAAAATTTTCTATCATCCATTATCCCATAATTGATGTTTGTTGATTCAGAATTAACTTGATGAGATGGGAATTGATCCTCCATCAGCAGCCCATATAAATATTTTTGTGGTATCATTTGAATTCGATCCCCAACGTAGTATGTTGTCCCATAATTTTTTCTTGGTCTCCACCAATATTTATTAGAATGACCCATAATCTTTGTATCGGGTTCATCATAGAAAATTGAGCATTGTCGGGTGATTCAAAAATAACATGTCATTTTTTTGATGTTATCTGATGATAGCACGACTCTTTGAGTAGGTTCTCTATTTACGGGCATTTCATTGAGTCATATCATCTATCATGATGTTGGTTTTGACCACCTAGTGGCGTGGTGTATTTATTTTATAAACATGGGAGTTTTTGTTATAAATATATTGTTATATATTTTATTCATATACATGTACTTTTTGTTTCATGTTTAGTGTTTTCTGGGTGTCCAACTATTTGTTTTTATACCCACCCATGCATTGAATTATCCCTCACATGTTGTGTATTCTGTAGACAAAAACCCTTTTGATAGTGTCCTGGGATGATATGGATAGGGTGGATGGTATATAATGTTTTAGAGACCTAGTTGTTTTTCTAGGATCATGAACATGACATATTGATAACCCTTATAAAAGGTTGGACTTTTACAATTATTGGTTTGGCTTGCATATAGATACTTCTTCTAGTTCATTTTTTTCATATTCATTCACTATTATGGATTATATATGTGTTTATGAGATATTAAAGATGTTTTAAATTTATAAATTTTGTGGGCCTGGAGATGTGTGCATGATTGTAAGTAATTTAAGATAATGACTCACACTTCGGTGATATTCCTACTCAGCGCCAGCCTACAACCACTGACCTACTTGAGGCATGTTTATGGTGGTGAATGGTCAGACCTCAGTGTGTCTGCTTTTGAAATAGTGGTATCTGATTACAATTCTACATTAGGACTATAGTCAATGTTATTTATTTGATGGAATAGTCTTCAGTGTATTATGTTTGAATTTCATGCTAGAGACGCTAGTGAGAGTGAGGTAACCATGTTAACCATACACCATGACTTTTTTTACGTACATTTCGACTAGGTATATGTTATCATTGATTTCTGGGAAATTTTTTTTTACATGAACTATATAGGAATGGATTTGTTTTCCATGTATTTCTTAATTCATATACATAGATATATTCTCCTTATTATGGTACGTATTGCTTTTAATATCAAGATTCCTCCACATAGAATAAAACATGGATTTGACCATATGATAATGGAGAAGACATGCCTAGTGACTAGTAAATAATAATGTGGATGGTGCCAACGATAGACCCTCATAGTGGTTTACCAGCTACAAACCACCTACTGAGCAGAAGCTATAGATGGTAGTACCATCAGAAGATGCATGGAAGATCCGGTTTCTTCATGGGTTTCAGTGGTAGTGATATTTATATTTTTGGGGGTGAACCTAACCATAGGTGTATGAGGACATGCTAGAGGTAGTCCACTTGCGTTTACTAACTTGTGAGGATGCTGATAAATCAGGCGGTCTCAACTGTTATTCTCCATCTGGGATCTACTAGCGGAGGGTGGAGCTTCATGACTTAGTTACACAATGTGACATCTCTCTCCTAGAAAATAATTCTTCTTCTAAATATTGTTTATTTATATCCATCTATTTTTAAATTTTTATACATACATGAACATCTAAATGTATGGTAGGGTAGTATGACCATGGTGGTGTACTCAGTGAGATTGATGTCCTATCACATTAATATTCTAATATGGCATGGAACCAATTTGTCAGATATTGGAAGATTAAAATGGTATTACACTATGACATCAGGGAACCAGTGGTACCTATTTTCATTCCCACGTATTTTGGTGTTCGTAAGAGATCCTTGTTTGTTCAATTTTTCTAGATAGAGCAGACTCATGTAGTGTGTGTTATCTATAAAAACTAGGTTGTTAAGTCCTCAGAAGAAGGTAGTTTTCGACATTTAAAAAGATTCATGAATGTTAGAATATTTAGGAGGTTCTCATATTATCCATTGATATATTTGAAGGGCTCCTAGGGTTTCATGTATCAGCAAGGAAATATGTCTTTTTTCTCCTATGATTGTTGGGAAACCTGGCAAGTGAAATTTTGACCCATCTTACAACCTATCATGATATGGTTGAGGAACCCATGATTAAGGGACAAGGATATAGTTGGGGCTATGAAAATAGGAAGACATGGAAGAGGGGACGAAATGGTAGGATGATGTGGTCCGAGGATTCATCAATTACGAAAACCCCCTCCATGTGGTCCACACAAAGCATTGAGAGCTAGGGTGTAGGGACGATGCCAACTGTAGGCTATGGAGGCCAATAACCACGAGGATCTATGGATGATACGTTATGACCTAAATGAATTATCTTACATTACCTATAGTAGTTTAGATATATGTTACATCCATTACTACCTCTCTACTAATCTAATTTGAATTAATGAGATTCTAATATAGAATTTTGCATGACCCTTGAATTTAGAGACTTTGATGGGCAGTAACTCTCTGATTGAGAAATTGTATATATATTTTTATCTAATTATTAGAGGGTAGAGTTTTATATGTTATTTCTTTACAATATATATGAGGATTTATAAAATAATGTTATCTATATAATGTAAATCGACCTTTCATGCATATATTGAGTATTCTAGGTGATATAAGTTGTGTGTTCACATGGAAATAAAGAATTCTTCATTTTTGAGAGAAAAGGAATACCTGGTACAGCATGAAAATATTAGGAATATAATATTTTATCCTATTACACACTATTTGGATAGTATTACTCTCATAGTACTGTATACCATAGTCTATTAGTTTCCTATAGTAGTGGTAGAGAATGTGGTTCTCTTTATTGAGGACATATCCACATTACCTCTCCGTTGAGATATAAACATCAACATAGACAAGCATCATGTGCTGACATTGTTATATGCACCAGTATATCGTATGGGTAACATATATCATATAGATCTGATGTGAAGTTGGAGCAGATGAAAATGAATGGATTCATGAGACCAAATATTTCCCATGTGAAAGCCATGTTTTTTTTTCAAGACGGTGGATGTGTGCTTGTGGTTATGGGTTTATTAATTACTATTAGAAAGGGGTACTATCAAGAATATGTATCTACTAGAAATTTTTCACTAACTATTTTATCAGTTGAGAGGGTTGCGATGGTTCTTTTAGATTGAACTCTGGTCTTGCTATCACCGCCTATGAATATGATATGAGGTTATACTAAAGAGGGAATTAAAATGTTGTTATAGTCACTATGATTACATGTTAAGGTCATTTGAAATAAACAGTACCCCATTACTGTTCATGGGACTCATAATCCAGCCTGTTCAGTATTTTCTAGATGAATCCATGGTAGTCTACATTGAAGACATCCTAGTGTATTATGAGTCATAGGAGGAGAACATGATAAGTTTGAGGATGGTCATGGACACACCATGAAGGAACCAACATTTCATGAAACTCTTAATATATAATTTTTAAATTCCAATGGTTTACATTTTGTATACATCATATCAAATTATAGAGTTAATGTGGATCCAACAATGGTTGAGATAGTGTGTTCATTGGATCCACCGAAGGTTGTTACTGAGGTGTAGTGTTTCCCTGGTATGGATGGGAACTATATGTGGTATGTACTCATATTATACATAGTTTTAAGTCCTGATATCAATTCCTCATAATGGGAATACCTTTTTGGACTGAATAGAGCCACAAATTCGTTCAGTATCCAAGACATAGGTTGATGAGTACATCCATAATGAGATTTCCAGAGGATCATGTCGAGTACATAGTGTAATGGATGCATCCGGGAATAAAAATGGTTTTGTGGTGATGTAGAGGGAAGATGTGACTTGATATAGCAAATTATAGTGGAGACCAATTGAGAATCACTATGAAACACTTGATATTATGTTATCAGTGGTAGTCATTACATTGAATATTTAGTGACACTTTTTATGGGGAAAGTGGTTAATCATTTACACTAAATAAATGAGTCTCATGTATATCTTCTCTCAGTATGATCATGACATGAGAAAAAGGAGATTTATATAGTTCCTACAAGACTATGACATCTAGGATTTCTATAATCATAAGAATGAAAATGTGGTGGAAACTTATCATAGATATAAATCATGTCCTATGTTGGAGGATTAGGCATCATAATTGTTATCATTATTGTAGTTTTTCATCAAGGACAATGATTGTACTTCATATCATTATTTTATGGTTATTACCCCACCACTTTTATAACATTTTAGGTATTACCACTGATTAGTCACTGAAAGTGGATAATATTCATTGTCAAGATCTTAATATCAATGTGTTTAAAAGTTCATAAAAATCAATTTTAGTCCAATTCAGAAATTGAACTTCATTTCCCATCATTGTGCAATTCATGCTTAAAATGTCAATTTGGGCCCACTCAATAATTTGCTTGTGGAAATTACAATATTCATCATTTTAATTTGAAATTTTTGGATATGATTTATCCCATTGTTTGGAACATTTTATCTTTTAGGTCCGATGGATTAATCCCAAAGGAAGATGGAGAATTTTGCGCCTGAAGACAGACACTTGCTGGAAAAAGAATAATGGGCCTAAGGCCCATCAAACAAATGTGGGGCCCATAAACCATACCCAATGAAGATAAAATTTATACAGTGGAAAGATAAAAATATGAGGATCATTTTATTGCACTGTGTCCGGAGCTAATTCTGAAGTTATCATGATGATAAATGGATCTGAAGTTGAGATTTAAATGGTGGACATGACATTAATGCTCAAAAATGTGTTACACCATTTCGACTATAACTTCTAAACGGCTCAGTGAAATTTTCTGAAATTTTTACAACTCATAGAGGACAGATGGATAAATATATTTCTCTTCTAGAGCCCCTCCGGATTCGGCCTTCTTCAATTTAGAATTCACACGTCAATGTGGTGGACGAATCTGGACAGTTTTCCGGGTCAAATTCAAAATATCAAATTCCTTTTGATTATTCACCCTCCATTTGACTCTATTAATTATTGGGGGGTGAATTAATTGTTGGGGGATGTACCTAAGGCTTCTTATATGCCTATATAATGAGCTAGTGGTGAAGGTAATGGGGGTGAAAAATTTTCTTATCATCTTGGATGCTTTGTTTCATTGTAATGTTTTGCTTCCAAATTTCCTTTGTAATGTTTTCCATTTCCATGTAAGTTTCTTTTTTGTATATTTATGTTATTAATCAACTTCTTTCTCTTATATAATTTCCATTTCATTTATTAAAACTTTATAATCACAAAGCACAGTGATATCTCTGTGTTGTTGTGAATTAGTTCACACATAGGTGTGAATTTCATTCACACACACGGAGGAGTGCTCGTTATTTCCGCGGTTTTAAATTCTTCAATCCAATTCTTGTTAGCCATCTTCCGCCCACCATTGAGATTATATCATAAATGGAGGGCTAAAACCTTAATGGGTTGATCTTAGGAGGATGCGAAGGCTGGATTGAATGTTATTTTATGAAAGAATTGTTGTTAATTGGATAATTAATTTAAGACATCCATTCTTCAGTTATTTCTACTCTTCATCTTTACTGTGTTTGAGAAAAATAAATTCAATTACTAAATCACCATATACCTCGAAGAGATCATGAATTTGGTTCTCTACGTGTATAGGGTATTAGTAATTGTGTTTAGTAAGCACCAAACCAGAAAATGATGGAGGTAGTGTTATTTTTGAAGAATGGATTCATCAATAATTAATAAAACCAAAATTGTTTAAAGAAGTAAAATTTATTCAATCCACCCCGAGCATAATCCTAGATCAACCCATTTTCATTGAATTGAATTCACGTAGTTTTCTTAGTGTTATTTAAAACAATCCAAAATCAAAACCAAAGTTGGCTACTTCATAGCCCATCCTTCACCAAATCATAGCGTCTCAAGGTTACTTCTTCGGTCCCTGTGGACTCGACCCCTACATGTACTACATCGATCGCTTTTACCCGTAGGGTAAATTTGGGCGCAACCAAATTTTGGCGCCGTTTCCGGGGACCAAGTAAGTTTCTTAGACCAAAAACCTTCTTTTCTTACCCCCATTCTTCTATTCTCATCCCAATTCTCTTATCTTTTCCCTTTCTCGCTTTTTTCTTTCTTTTGGCGCATGTCCGCCTACACCCACGATAACTCAAACAGATTAGTTAGGGTGGATACTCCTAGGGATGGGGAGTCAAGCACTAAAAGAGGTCTATTTCCTTTAGATCCTAATCTTCCTAATACTCCAAATTCAGACGTTGAGTTCGATACAATGGAGAATCTCCCATAAAACCAAATCATAAACCGAGGAGGGAACCAAAATAACGGGCAGGACCCTAACTTGGGAATTGTTGCAGACCCGACCATGATTGAATACCTCACACCAACCTGGACCAATGCACCCTCATGCATTAGGCATGATAACATAGGATATTCCCAATATTTTTTCAAACCCCATGTCCTGAAACACCTTCCAACCTTTCATGGGATGGATTCTGAGATGCCTTACCTTCATGTTAAAGAATTTAATGACATTGTCGAAACCATGTGCCCACCAAATAAAATTGATTCTGCTAAAATGAGACTTTTCCTTTTTTCCCTTAAGGACAGAGCAAAGAATTGGTTAAACAATTTGAGACCAGCATCCATTCACTCTTGGGACCATCTTCAACGAGAATTTTATAAAAAATACTTCCCCCATCACAAAACAATTGCACTTAAAAAGAGGATACAAAACTTTTTTGAAAGAGAGGGAGAAACATTCTACGAAACATGGGAAAGGTTCAAGGAAACATTAAACATGGTACCGAACCATGGTTTCGTAATCCCAGAACAAGTGAGAATTTTCTATGAAGGGTTGGGTCCC
Source organism: Viscum album (assembly GCA_963277665.1). Classification (NCBI taxonomy): domain Eukaryota; kingdom Viridiplantae; phylum Streptophyta; class Magnoliopsida; order Santalales; family Viscaceae; genus Viscum; species Viscum album. The sequence continues at coordinate 1,902,181,838 of OY728141.1, forward strand.
GGAAACAAACAATTCATTGATATGATGTGTAATGGAACCTTAAAAAACAAAGACCCAAATGATGCTTATGAGTATCTAGAAAATCTTGCTGAACAAAACCAAACATGGGGAACGTCGCCATACTATGAGAAGCCACCCAAATCTGGTGGAATGTACAATCTTGGAGAAGAATAAAACCTAAGAGCAAACCTTGCTGCACTCACGAGGAAAGTTGAGGAGATTGATCTTAGGAAGGTCCACAAAACCCAAATTGTTGAGCTTGTTTGAACAATTTGTGACAAGAATGACCACAAGACTGATAATTGTCCAACCATTCCTTCCATCAAGGATGTTCTTTTAGGAGGACCACCAGAAGAAGTTAATGCAATGAACTTTCAAAAGCCACAATTCACGAACACCTTCAATCCAAGGTATAACGACCATCCGGGCTTTCATTGGAAGGACAATCAACAACCAACACAACAACAATGTATCAACCCATACCCTCAACAAAACTTTCAACCTCATAATCAGTTCCAACCACAACCGGTCCAATTCCAACATCCTCATGTCCAATATCAACAACCTATCCATCAACCAAAGTATCCTCCTGGAATAAACCCACAAGCTCAAGCACCAACCCAAAATGTTCCACAAAGCCTACTTGAACAACTGTGCAAACAAATGGACAAAATGAACTCAGAATTCTCATCCATTAAACAAGAACTCCAAACCATAAAAACTGGAAAGGCACCCATGCCCAGACAGGCCATTCCACAAAAAACATCAAGGGGAGAGACAAGTTTCACTCAAACAACTCACGAACAACTAAAGGCTGTGACAATTTTAAGAAGTGGGAAATCAATTGAAAAACCTGAACAGGTAAGTCAGAATCCATGTGAAGCTTCAAAATCTAATGAAAATTCAAATGAAATACAAGATCAAACTGAAGAAACTGATAATAATGTGAATGAAACAACACTTCATCAAACGACTCCACAATCTGCACCATTTCCTCAACGCATGAGGGGGAAAACCAAGCCTGAATTGAGTGAAACATTGAGGGAAATCTTCTCACAAGTCAAGTTGAACATTCCCCTTCTCAATGCCATCCAAACCATACCTTCCTACTCAAAATATCTTAAGGACTTGTGCACTTTTAAAAGAAAATTTTCACATAAAAACCAAGTCCTTTTGGATGCTAATGTGAGTACCACCATTCAAGGGACCATTCCTCCTAAGATGAAAGACCCAGGATGCCCTTACATAAATGTTGAACTAGGAGAGAACAAATTTGTCAAAGCCTTGTGTGATCTAGGTGCTAGTGTGAACCTCATTCCTTATGCCATGTACTGTCAGTTAGGGCTCGAAGAACTCAAACCCACATCTGTCACTCTTCAACTTGCTGATCGTAGTGTTCGAGTTCCAAAGGGGATCTTAAAAGATGTTTTGGTAAAAGTTGAAAATTTCATTTACCCAGCTGACTTCATTGTTCTGGACAATCACCCAAGAATAGGTCCTAGGGAGCAAACCCCAATCATACTTGGTCGTCCCTTCCTTGCAACAATCAACTCTGTAATCCGAGTCTGAAATGGGAACACGACCATAACCTTTGGGAACATGAGTCTAGACTTGAACATCTACAATGAAAACTCTCAAATTGGGGATGATGAAGAGATCCATGAGGTTAATTGGATTGGTAGTGTTGATAATGAACTCAATGAACATCAAGGAGTTACCTAAGGATGGTTAAGTCAAGAAGAGATTGATTTTCTTTATTCACATGAGGGAAATTTGCCTCCTTGGATTGAATCGCTTTCAGACAGAACTATTGATGAAGTTCTAGAATCACCAATCAATGATACCATGGTTGAAATCAATAACATTGAGTCCATATCCATTCATGACACTACTCTGGAAAATTTAGTGGATGAAAATTCTGCTCACAAGGAACCAATTTTGTCAAGAAATCTGAACAAAGAAACTAAGTTCAATACAAAGTCTCAACCATTCTTGGAAAGTCATGACCAATCTGATCTTGAATTTAAAGTCTTACCTTCATCACTAAAGTATGCTTACTTAGGGGACAGTCAATCCTTTCCTGTTGTCATTTCTTCCTCCCTTGAAGCCGATCATGAGAGGATGCTTCTAGATGTTCTTAGGAGACAAAAGATAGCCATTGGATGGACCCTATATGATATCCCTGGGATTAGCCCACTTATCGGGAATCATAGAATTATTCTTGAATCTGAGTCAAAGCCATGTCGTCAAACTCAGAGGCGACTCAATCCTAATCTCATGGAAGTAGTGAGAAAAGAACTTTTGAAATTGTTAAAAGCCGGTATCATCTATCCTATAGCTGAGAGTGAGTGGGTTAGCCCAATCCATGTGGTTCCAAAGAAGGCTGGAATCACAGTAATAACCAACAAGGATGGAGAGATGCTTCCAACAAGGGTCATTAGTGGATGGAGAGTTTTTATTGACTATAGGAAGCTCAACTCTTGTACCAAGAAAGACCATTTCCCCTTACCCTTTATTGATCAAGTCCTCGAGCGAGTGGCGGGTCATCAATTCTATTTCTTCCTAGATGGATTCTCAGGGTATAATCAAATCAAAGTATCCTTAGAGGATCAAGGAAAAACAACCTTCACTTGTCCATTTGGCACTTTTGCCTTCAAACGCATGCCCTTTGGGTTATGTAATGCCCCTGGTACCTTCCAGCAGTGCATGATGGGAATATTCTCGGATATGGTGGGGGATTTTTTAGAGGTCTTCATGGATGACTTCTCCATCTTTGGGGATACTTTTGAGGGATTCCTTATAAATGTTGAAAAGGTTTTGTCAAGGTGCGAGGATAAGAATCTCATACTAAATTGGGAAAATTGCCATTTCATTGTAAGGGAAGGACTTGTTCTAGGTCGTCTGGTATCTGGTAGAGGGATTGAAGTTGATAAAGCTAAGGTTGACATCATTCGTCACCTTCCCTCTCCTAAAACTGCTAAGGAAGTGAGGTCCTTCTTAGGACATGCTGGTTTTTATAGAAGGTTCATTAGGAATTTCAGCTCTATTTCTCGACCACTTTGTGCTCTATTGGTAAAAGATGCTCCATTTTTATGGACAGAAAGCTGTGAGGAATCATTCTCTACACTCAATTCAACACTTATATCTCCACCTATCATGCAGTCTCCAAATTGGAAACTTCCTTTTGAGCTCATGTCTGATGCAAGTGATTTCACTGTAGGAGTAGTCTTAGGACAACAGTGTAAGAAAACTCCACATGTCATTTCTTATGCAATCAAATCTTTAAATGATTCACAAATAAACTACACCACCACTGAGAAAGAGTTGCTTGCTGTTGTCTTTGCCTTAGAGAAATTCAGGTGTTACCTCTTAGGATCACCCATCATTGTCTTCACTGATCATTCATACCTAAAATACCTTTTCCAAAAATAAGATGCCAAGGCTAGATTGATTAGGTGGGTCCTTTTTCTTCAAGAGTTCGATTTAACCATTAAGGATAAAAGGGTGTTGAAAATATTGTAGCTGATCACCTCTCTAGGATGGAATTCAAAGACAACTCACACCACCTCTCTGTGTCTGATTCATTTCCCGATGAGCACCTCTATTCAGTGAGTGATTGCCCTTGGTATGCTGACATAGCAAACCATTTGGTGACGGGTGACATTCCAAAATTCATGGGGACCCAAGCTAAGAGGAAATTCCTTTCTGAGGTAAAACACTATGTGTTTGATGATCCTTACCTCTTCACGTTCTGTCCTGATCAAATCATCAGGAGATGTATTCCCGAGTCTGAGCAAGAGTCCATTCTAAAATTTTGTCACGGAGAGGCAAGTGGAGGCCACTTTTCTAAAAAGAAAATCACTGCAAAGGTCCTCCAATGTGGTTTCTACTGGCCGAAACTCACTAAGGATTCCTTCCAATTCTGCAAAAGTTGTCCTCAGTGTCAGAAATTAGGATCCATTACCAAAAGGAATCAAATTCCCCTCACTCCCATTCTGGTCGTTGAAATCTTTGATTGTTGGGGAATTGATTTCTTGGGACCCTTTCCAAACTCTAAGGGATACCTCTACATCCTCTTAGCTGCTGATTATGTCTCAAAATGGGTTAAAGCCATTCCCACCAAGTCCAATCACCACAATGTTGTGATCCGATTTTTGAAAGAGCATATATTTTCTCGATTTGGAATTCCTAGGGCTATAATCAGTGATCGTGGAACCCATTTCTGCAACCGCCCATTCGCTTCACTCATGTCTAAGTATGGTATTACTCATAAAGTTTCCACTGCATACCATCCTCAAACCAACGGTCAAGCTGAGTTGGCAAATAGAGAAATTAAACAAATTCTTGAAAAAACTCTCAATCCCTCTAGGAAAGATTGGACCGAGAAACTCTTAGATGCCCTTTGGGCATATCGAATTGCTTTCAAAACTATCCTAGGCATGTCAACATATAGATTTGTTTATTGAAAAGCATGTCATTTACTTGTTGAAATTGAACATAAGGCCTTTTGGGCAATAAAAAAATGAACTTTGACATTTCTATGGCTGAAACAAAAAGGAAATTAGATCTTAATGAACTCGAGGAACTTAGGATGGAGGCTTAGGAAAATTCAAGGATTAATAAATCTAAAGTTCAAGCCTACCAATCTAGGAATCTCAAAGTCAAACACTTTGAGGTGGGAAAATTTGTGCTCTTGTATAGTTCAAAACTTCATCTACACCCAGGAAAGCTATGGTCCAGATGGTCTGGTCCATACCTAGTGCATCATGTGTACCCTCATGGGGCAATAGAGATTCAGGATCCCACAAGTGGTCATGTCATCAAAGTCAATGGTCATAGGTTAAAACCATTCATTGAATCATTCAATAAATAAGAAAGAAAGGAGGATTTTACTGAGCCAACATATGAACCAGAGAAAAATTGATAGATTGAGGGTACAAGTCGGGCTAACGACGTTAAACAAAAGCGTTGCACAGGAGGCAACCCGTGGGTTTCATGTTTCTAATCACTGTGAATCATCTTTTGTTTCCTTCTGCTTAATTTTGTTATTTTTTATATAGACTGTTGACCTGTTCTTCTTTTATGAGTAAGGATGGGTATGAAAAGGGATCACCGTATTCATCCCTGTCACGCGGTGTGATCCCTGAGTAATACCTTACCCAGAAATTTAAAGAAGACAATGTATCATCAGTTTATTTTATTTATGTTTTTGTAGGTTTAAAAAAAAATAAAAAAATTTAATAATTTAAACTCTTGTCCTGTTCTTATTTTATGAGTATGGATGGGTATGAAAGGGGAGCACCGTATTCATCCGTGTCACGCGGTGTGATCCCTGAGTAATATCTTACCCAAAAATTTAAAAGAAGACAATGTATCATTAGTTTGATTTAAAAAAATATATGAAAATGATGATACTTGGAATTAAATAAATCATTGTGTTGTTTGTTTTGCTACTTTTTCCTTCTTTTTATGGTTCAGGAACAATTTTGGGTGATACATGTTCAATCATGGAGGTGCCTGCATCCCCAAAGAGATCAAAGGAGTAATTTGGAGCATCATGAACCTCAACTTTAAAAACGCGGTGAATTTGTTCCATGTTTGTCATTCTCAATTTCATCTTTGAACTCCTCTCCTACCCCCTTCTAGCTTTTCATTTCATTAAAGACTGGGGACAATGTTATTCTAAGTTGGGGGGATAAAAAATGATTTTTTTTATTTTGTGAATAAAAACATGCATGAAAAGAAAAATTCCATTAACCTTGAACATGATAACACACATTGCAAACTCTAAAATTGGATATCAAATAAATTTTGCATGCCTTGATTCTGATTTTAATGCATGTTTAAGTTCATGCGCATAGTTTTTGGAAAGTGCGGTTGTCTAATGTGATTTTTCAAAGTTTACAATTTCATCCTCTTAATAAAAATGCCACAAAGCATTTCTACTGGATCGTGGGTGTAAATTTGAGTTCTTGGGTCCCTTTTATTATAGCATAGGGTTCTGGGGTCACTTTTAGTTTAATTTTAGTATCCAAAAAAAAACAAAAAAAAAACAAAAAACAAAAAAAATGACCACATAGAGCAATGTTTTGTCCAAATGCGTGGCATCCGACACTTGGGGATCGTGACTCCATAGTTGTCTTGCCCAGAGTTAGGCTTTATATCTCTATTGTAGAGCATGAAATTGACAAAATGCGTGGCATCCGGCACTTGGGGATCGTGACTCCATATTTTTCTTGCCCAGAGTTAGTCTTTTCATATCTATTGTGGTTAATAAAATCAAAAAAAAAATTAAAAAAAAATGGATACTCATCTTAAGGTTTAATGTGATTTCCACCTAGTGCTTCCATTTTTTCCCCTTGAACAATAAAATGGGCCCCATATCTTTTATGATGCACAACACTTTATCATGCTTAATTGGAATTGGATGAAATGTGGCAATGAATTTGAACAAAGGAATTGGCTTGGGCTTGGGATATGCTTATGGACCTAGCTTGTTTTAAATGATTTTGATGGGTTTTCATAATTTTTTTGGTATTAGATATTTGGGGGAGTAATGTGTATTTAAATGTTTTTGGAAAAGGGGATTTGGATTTCATATTTGTAATTTATTTTGCTTGGGACTAGAAAAACTCATGTCGGGGGTGTGATTATTCACTGAAAGTGGATAATATTCATTGTTAAGATTTTAATATTAATGTGTTTAAAAGTTCATAAACATCAATTTTAGTCCAATTCAGAAATTGAACTTCATTTCCCATCATTATGCAATTCATGCTTAAAATGTCAATTTGGGCCCACTCAATAATTTGCTTGTGGAAATTACAATATTCATCATTTTAATTTGCAATTTTGGGATATGATTGATCACGTTGTTTGGAACATTTTATCTTTTAGGTCCGATGGATGAATCCCAAATGAAGATGGAGAATTTTGTGCCTGAAGGCAGAAACTTGCTGGAAAAAGCATAATGGGCCTAAGGCCCATCAAACAAATGTGGGGCCCAGAAACCAAACCAAATGAAGATCAAATTTATACAGTAGAAAGATAAAAATATTAGGATCATTTTATTCAACTGTGGACGGAGCTAATTCTGAAGTTATCATGATGATAAATGGATCTGAAGTTGAGATTTAAATGGTGGACATGACATTAATGCTCAAAAATCCGTCCCACCATTTCGACTATTACTTATAAACGGCGAATCTAAAGTTCCTGAAATTTTTACAACTCATAAAGGACAGATGTATGAAGATATTTCTCTTCCACAGACCCTCCGGATTCTGCATTCTACAATTTCGAATTCACACGTCAATGTGGTGGAAGAATCTGGACAGTTTTCCGGGTCAAATTCAAAACATCAATTTCCTTTTGATTATTCACCCTCCATTTGACTCTATTAATTGTTGGGGGGTGAATTAATTTTTGGGGGATGTACCTAAGGCTCCTTATATGCCTATATAAGGAGATAGTGGTGAAGGGAATGGGGGTGAAAAATTTTCTTATCATCTTGGATGCTTTGTTTCATTATAATGTTTTGCTTCCAAATTTCCTATGTAATGTTTTCCATTTCCATGTAAGTTTCTTTTTTGTATCATTATGTTCTTAATCAACTTATTTCTCTTATATATTTTCCATTTCATTTATTAAAACTTTATAATCACAAAGCACATTTATATCTCTGTGTTTTTGTGAATTAGTTCACACATAGGTGTGAATTTCATTCACACACACGGAGGAGTGCTCGTTATTTCCGCGGTTTTAATTTCTTCAATCCAATTCTTGTTAGCCATCATCCGCCCACCATTGAGAGTATATCATCAATGGAGGGCTAAAAAATTAATGGGTTGATCTTAGGAGGATGCGATGGATGGATTGAATGTTATTTTATGAACGAATTGTTGTTAATTGGATAATTAATTTAAGACATCCATTCTTCAGTTATTTCTACTCTTCATCTTTACTGTGTTTGAGCAAAATAAATTCAATTACTAAATGACCATATACCTCGGAGAGATCATGAAATTGGTTCTCTAGGTGTATAGGGGATTAGTAATTGTGTTTAGTAAGCACCAAACCAGAAAATTATGAAGGTAGTGTTATTTTTGAAGAATGGATTCATCAAGAATTAATAAAACCAAAATTGTTTAAAGAAGTAAAATTCATTCAATCGACCCCGAGCATAATCCTAGATCAACCCATTTTCATTGAATTGAATTCACGTAGGTTTCTTAGTGTTATTTAAAACCATCCAAAATCAAAACCAAAGTTGGCTACTTCATAGCCCATCCTTCACCAAATCATAGTGTCTCAAGGATACTTCTTCGGTCCATGTGGACTCGACCCCTACATGTACTACATCGATCGCTTTTACCCGTAGGGTAAATTTGGGTGCAACCAACCACCATGGAGATATTGACTATGACACATTTCTTTCTCAGATATCCACCATACATTCTACTAGTGGTTATTTAGATGGCGGTTAGAACATTGTACTTTTAAGAGGAAATGAAATGGTAACTATGAATTTATGGACGTATGTGTTTTTGGATTTTTATACATTCCCATTGGATGTACATAAATTATTTTAAAAGATGTACAACAACCTCTGACACTAGTTTTGGTTTCTATGAATGAAATAGGGAGTTGCATAGATTGTACCTCGATGCCTAACTTGTTAGCACATGAAGGATATGAACCAAGTCCCAATGGTGTTAGCTCAACTCTGTGAGCTACCAGAGTGGAAGTGGGATGGGATATTTAGGGACATCATTACATTATTACCACCTATTTAAAGATTAAATGACCCCATATTGGTTATTATAGACCGAATCACCATGTTGTCACACTTCATAGCTATTTGGGATTTGAGTTCTATGTATGGAATGAGATGCCTCTATTTTTAAGATTTACTCCAAATACATTGTGTTCCCTCGACAATCATCTCTGACTGTTATTATCCTTTCACGTCCCAAATTAGGACAAGATTACAAGAAACCATTGGACTAATTTATTCATGAGAGAAACATTTTATCCCCTGATTAAGTCTCAACATTCTTAGATTGGAGGACGTGTTGCAGGCTTTCATGTAGGACATTGGTCATAAGTGGATGGATCACATTTCCTTGGTTGATATTGTCTACAATAAAATCTACCAATAAATATTTTATATGGATAAATGGAGAATTTAAACAGGATATCATACTGGTCACCACTTTTTTTTATTGATCTAGGTGTGTCACCACTCATGGTCAGGGGGTTTATGTGAGAAACTAAAAAGAATGTGAAAATCATCCAAGTGCAGATAAAGGTTGCACAATGCATTTATAATTCTTTTGTGTATAAGTGAATAATACATATAGAGAGAGAGGATGTAGTCTACAATGTCTCTGAGCATTTAACCTTGAAGTGGGATTATGAGATTTGACTATGGAGGAATGTTATCTGGATGATTTATTGGTCCCTTATAGATATTGTATAGAGTTAGTGAGGTGGCGTACCACATATCACTTCCAATGTAGATAAAATGGGTATGAAATATCATACACATTGACCAAATAACGATTTATGTACACAACCCATTGGATTCTATCAACATGGGTGAGATGGAAATTTAGAATGTAGATAATTTTGTTGTATATCGAGTGGAGATTGAGAATCGGGAGAAGGGGATCCTTTATGAACAATAAATCCCCCTTTCACATGTCTGGTTGTAGCATCAAAATTTTATAGATAGAATATGTTAGAATGAGGCTCAAATGAGTGCTCATATCCAATATCTCATTATTTAGCCATAATTTTGGATTTATGAGGCATAAATTCCAAATGTGGGTATAATATTACATCTTGTATGTATAATATTTTATTATTGTATATTAGGTGGATTATATTCATGACCATACATGGAGATGGTGTGAAATTATAAAGCTTGATGTAACAAAAAATAATTATTGAAATATATTAAATATTATAAACAAAATCCACATATAGATTTTATGAAAATTTGGAATTCCTTATAAGAATGTTCATAGATCAAAAATCATAGACCACCATAGAGTTTATAATATTGGTTTTACCATTGGCTTGAGTTAACCATTGTGAGAGAAGAAATTCAATGGAAAATTCATCATGGGCATGAGAAATAATATAATAATTAATTCAATAATTTTATTTCAATTTCACAAATGTAGTGATTGACGTTCCTTTAAATAAAATTTTATTGGGGATCCACATGATCAGCCTCATAAACATGTATTCATTAGAGTGACATCATAATGATTATTGGATGAATTTTATCTGGTGAATGAAAATATTATCATGGATCAAATATCGACACACCATGGATCCAACGGATATCACCATCAATAATGACACTACACGATCATCATCATCGACTGATCTGAATCGTGGTAGGGGAATATTTTTGAACTTTTTGGATTCCAAATTCCGGATACCTAGAACAAACATGGATCAATCAGCCAATATATTGATCGATGGGTCATTTGTATTTTGGGGTGGTATTATTGTAGTGTGACATTTTGAGAATTAATTTTATTTTAAATATTTCATCATTATCATCACAAATGAATCTAAATTAGATCGTCACTAGAAATCCATGAGTTCCATTCCACTAATTTGTTATTACAATTTTCTCAAATGATTATTCCTTCAATGTGAGCATTCTACATTACACATGGGGTATGAAAATAGCTTGATCAATCGATCATTGAACTCCCATTTTATTGTGTAAGGATATAATATTGTTTATCTGGGAATATCACAATACGATAGTGGGGCATCGATGGAAGAGGCGTCGAATCATAGGGTTTTGAATAACTGATTTCAAAGTAATCAACATGTAAGGAAGAAGGACATATAGATATTTTCCCTCAGAATATTCATGACTAGGTTTCCATATACTAGTATTTTCATGGTCCTGGAAAACACTGATCTATAATTTTCAGCAAGGTGAGATTCTCAGACAAGGAAAAGAACAATGCTGAGAAAATTTTAGAAATCATGATCAACAAGGTGTGTAATCTATTGTTACGTGCCTTGTGGGACACATGGATGTGGAGATAATGGCCCAATTGATAATATGAATTAGACGACATGTGACTCTTTTCCCAGAACATGTGTCCCTTCCCTATTGACTCTTCATGTACCTTGATGGGTAATCATATATTGGTTGGAGTACACGACCAAAAAGAATATGATGTTCACTCAAAAGGAAATATCTTGGTCGAGTGTTAATGGGCATAACCATGTTGTAATACATTAGTATTCACATGTTTTGTACTACAATAAAGACAATACCTTCCAGGCACATACATTTCTAGGCATCACGGGTATGGTACCATGTGTCTCTATAGGATGTGTACTTCTTCTTCACACAGTGTATTTGGAAATGAATTATTTTTTGACGTTCTTATATAGTAGTAGATATGGGGATCTTGAGACACACAATGTACCCCTAGGAACACACTACGTACAAACATTCTAGAGTTCTTGTGACTCTTCAATTTCATTGTTTCTACCAGTATATGTTTAGTACATTCCCTTTGACATTTTTTCAAGGGTAATGTGTGGAATTACGTCTATATCACTGGAATGTGATACCCTCTATTGGTTAAGTATCAAATACTGTTTGTGGTTTCAATCCATGAGACTTTAATGTGACCCTATTTCACCATTTTCCCTTGCTTTACATTATTGAATCCTCATGAAATATCAGAGTAATTATTAAATCCCTTATCTATCTGTTAATATCGATAGGGTATGTGGTATTTATGACATATAATACTCAATTTCATGGGTTGAGCAAGATTGGGTTCATGGTGACCCCTAGTGGTTTTGTGTATTCTACACTATCTGTGTGTCAGTGTCATATTAGACCAGTCAGCTTTCATTTGTAGAGACCAATAAGCTATAACTCATTTTAAATTTTTTTCTGATGATATCATGGAAAATATAGTGGGATATCCAATAATGATAGGTTCTTCAATAATAATATTGTGGATGAATGATGGTTAGAACCTCATAGTGGTGTGGTGTCTTTCCAATGTATATTTGGGTATTTCTATTATACATTTATTGTTATAACTTTTATTGATCTAATTGTTAATTGATCATTATGTTTAGTATTATCAATGTTGTATACTAATTATTTTCTTACTCACCACTTCATGTACATTGCATGAATGTGTCATGTATTATGTAGACGAAGGCCCTTTTTATGGTTTCATGGGAGTACATGGAAAAGGTGGAGCATAGGTGGACCTTGACAGAACAAGTTGTTTTAATAACATCTTACACATGAATTAGTCTTCACCATTGTAATTGGTTGGGCTTTTAATGATTTTCATTGGTCTTTTATTTGTCCCATTCTTACGATTATCATACATTCACAATAATACTATGTCGTGGAAGCATCGATTTATGAATTCATTGCTTTATTTGTTTTACATTTCCAGATTGTTTGGCACAAATATGTTTGTTTGTGTATAGGTACACTAATCTATCTTCTCGCATTTGTGGGATATGATAACTAGGTAATGGTCTTTGGCCCCTTGCCTATTGGAGGCGATATTGAGGTAGTCATCGGATGGAGATTGACAATTATGTTCGTGACATTGAACATGACCACATTATAACTATAAAAATTTATATTGTGGTAGTATGTGATGATGAAAAATGTATAAATTCACTATTAATTTTTTCCAAACAGATAATCATGTTTAATAATTTTAATGTATTTATAATCTTTCTTCGTAAAATAGAAATATGAGATTTTGTATATTGTTGTGATAATTTAGTACAATAATTATACAAAGTCCATGTATCCTACAAATATAAAACATAAATGATTATATATTTTAAGAGAACAATTCTCTATTGGTAAATAACATTATTTATAGTGGAAATATCAATGAACCAAAATTCCATATGTAAATTTTTCTATTGAATGAATTAACATTACTCGATAATAGTTTTTTTAAACAAACAACATATTATATAAAATCATGATAGACCATTCTTTATAACACAAAATAACATTGATAAAAAAAAACTTTTGATATTTCCAAAACACGGAGTTTTTATTATAGAATATAGCATTATTGGTGGTCTTTAATGATTGAGGGATAATAATTGGGGTTGATGACACATATTCTGGGTCTTCGAGAAAATATTCATGATAAATGATGGATTTTATAGTTGGATTCTACAAATTGTGGGGGTAGATGAAACAGATGGTGTGTATTCTAGAGTGTCTTCATGAGGGATGTCGATTCTATAATAGTAGGGCACTATTCATGGGGGTACATGATATTTTTTTTATCTTATGTTGTGACTTGATGATGTAGGGGGGATTATGATGATTGAAATATCAGAGATAATTTTTTTTAACAATGGTATGTCTAACAGATTATTCTAGTGGTGGAATGAATTGATGGATGTGACTGAATGGTAAATTTAAATAATGGAAGGTTGACATCAGGTTCATGAGTGGGATGGATTGCCTTGGGAATTGTGAAAATCTAGGATTAATTTGATTTCATAAAAACAAAGGATAGAATATTGTTTGGGTTATTCGGAATGATAATACAAAATTTAATTGTCATAGTAATTCATTATTAAAAGTCAAAAAACAACTATTCTGAATGTGGGGGTAATAAATAAATTGGTCTATATTTAAGAAGCACGCAATGGGGATTTCATAATATTTATAATTATTTAAATCATTTATTTTTAATTAATTTAAAAATAATTATAAATAATAAAATATTTGTTATATAATAAATTAGGAGTAACATATTCCAAAATTAGAAAATATGATAGATATTTGAAAACTAGAAAATAAAATAGTGAACCAAACATTGATAGTCATTTCATGATAAATTCTTCGACTAATGTAAGGTAATCACATCCCAAAGTAAATTCATTAGTTAGATTAACATGTTCCTACAAAATATTCACCTAACTATCCTTTATAAAACATATATATCTATTTATCATAAAAGAAATTTTTATTTCATTCACCATCTATAAATTGATTTCTTACACTTATAATGGCATGTATGATATAATGTTTTTATAGGTTTTTGTGGTGACACCTTGTAAAAGTCACTATATCAAATATTTGATGTTTTATCGTTTTTGGTTTCATTTCTAATATTATACTGTTCAATCCAAATTGGTTTTCATTTTCTATTCTATTTTAATCAATGTGAGATTTATCCACCTCAATATTACATAGTAGTGTAGTGAGACTATATTTACCAATTCAACCTTACATAATACATTTGAGACCTAATGATTGTTAATTCTGCAGAACACACTAATACAAATCAAATGATATTCACCTGAAAACATAATTAGTGATAAATAAAAACCATCATAAAGGATATAAATTTATTGGTGCATCATTAATGTTCTAATAAATGGGTAATTTTTATCATATATTTCTAGTGCTGAAAAATGTTTTCATTTTCAAATAATTTATTCATGATAATAAAAATCAAAGTGAATAATATAATTTTTAAATGAATATATAGAATTTTTAAAATAGGATTTATATAAAAATTAGATTTATATAGAATTTTAATATATAAATATTATTTATATAACTATATTATAATAAAAATTATTATAAATTTTATTTTCATTATTTTATATTAAAAGTTTAAATTTTATATTAATAAATTAAAATATTTAATAGTATATTCATATAGAAATTATTTAAAAAGTATATATATATATATTAAATGTTATATATTAATATTTTCAATAATTATATAAAAATATAAATGAATAGTTATATTTAAATATGATATCTGTAATTAAGTTTACATAATATAATCAAATTAAATAATTTTATATATGTATACGTGTATTTGAATTTATTAGTATGAATGTGTATGTTTGTGGATGTATGTGTACATTTTTAAGTGTGTGTATGTATATGTTGAATATGTAAATATATATGTTATGTCTGTCTATTTGTGTGTTTTGTGTATCTGTACGAGTATATGTACGTATGTGTCTATATGTGTACATATATAAAAAAATATATGTATATGTATCTGTATATGTATGAATTAGGATATCTACATTCTTATGTTTTGTATATATATGTTCACATGTATGTGTATGTGTATATGCATGTGTTTGTACAGGCATATATGTAAATGAAATTTTATATTTGTTTGTATGCATATTTTTATGCACATGTTTGTAATTTTTAGCATGTTTATGTGTATAAATATGTTATTGTGTATATATCAGCATTTATGTGTATTTATATGTGTATGTGTATGTGTATGTGTATGTGTATGTGTATGTGTATGTGTATGTGTAATTTAATGTGTATGTGTATCTGTATATGTGTATGTGTATGTGTTTGTATGTGTACATGTATGTCTATATTTATGTGCACGAGTATAGGTAGGTGTATGTATGTTTCTGTAATATGTGTATGTATGAAGATGCATGTATATGTAATTGAATGTATGTGTACATGTATAAATAAATGTAGGCTTATAAAGTTTCATGTATTTATGTGTGTGTGTATGGGCATGCCTGTTCATGTGTACATGTATTTGTTTGTGCATGGGCATCTGTCCATGTATGTCTATATATGTGTTTATGTATTTCAATGCATATGTATGTATGTCAGTGCATGTATGTTTATTTGGCCAATATTTTTTATTCATTTTTAATACTTATCAACAAATACTATGTTCTATTGGTTAATAATTTTTAATATCTATACATTTTGAATATAAGTTCATTTAATATTTTTGTAACATATTCAATTTTAATATATAGTTATTGTACATTTTTAAATATTTTCACTTTTAAATAAATATCAATATTTTTAAATATAAATTAGATTAATAAAGGATATTAATTGATTATATTTTAATATTAAATCTTTCAAATACATACATTAAATATTAGAATAAATAATAACATTATTATTTTGTATTTTTATTCATTTTTACATCAGTCAAATTCAAATAAATGTTAAGAATTCACCTATTTAAATAAATTAATTTATTCAATTTAATTAATTTATATTTAATAATAATTTATGTATTATTTAATTCCTTTTTTGGTTGTATTAGTTTTTAATATTTTAGAAATTTATCCATTTTTATAGATTTATAAATATTTATTTAAAACTTTTTAATATTTTCGAAATGTTTTTTGATTTGAATGATTATTAATTATAAAAATTTCTTTATTAATTTATAATATTTTGAATATTTTTTAAATTATTTTTATTGATTTATTTATAAATATTTCAATATTAATGTTTTTCTATAGTCAGTATAATTTAATTTTATTAATTTTTTAATTTATATATAAAATAATATTTTTATATATATATTTATTTATTTATTTTATCGGTTTTATTTCATATATTTATTCTCATAAATTCACTTTCTAAATTTAATATTTTAATTTATTTATTCTTATTTAATATTATATAATTTAATAACATGTATTTATTTTAATTTTAATTAATATTTAATAACTTTAGAATTTATTAAATTTTTAATATTGATTTATGCAATTTTATTTTCTATGTTTTAATATTTTCATGGACCTCTTTTCTAGAATGAGATCTCATTCAATAAGGGATCTCTACCAATCTCCCAATAATTTTCTTCTGAGAGGCATGGATCAATTTTCCCATTTGAGTTGACAAATTGACATTTGAAGAAGGTGAGACGATCTAGGTGGCGATCATGAATGATAATTGTTCGTCGTTTACGTTCGGCTTCAATTTTGGGCATGTTCCATCATCCTGGTCATCTCTTATTGATTTTTGCATCAATCAACCCCATTTAGATCTATCGTCGTCTCGTAATCATTAAGGGTTGTGAAGGTTGGAAGAGGGTTTTCTAGTGTATCATAGGAGACACAAAGACTAGCAGGTACAATGAGCAGGCTCAGTGCAGGGACATACGACACAGGCTTGGGGATAGAAGTTATTTAAAGGGGAGATAATGGACAATGGTATTATTGAATGGAGTGGATGAATATATATTTTTGAGAAATGTCAGTGATGTTCTCTGTAGAAAATTTGTTTTGTTTGGTCTGAGGAATTAGGTGGTGACATGTGTGGCTAGAGTTTTATTTTTCGGGGTGTTCTTTCAATGGTCATTGTACTAATGGGATTTGGGGCCACTAAACAGTTTATTGCTATGTGCCACTTGGCATTTGTGTCATTCTTATTTTGGACCATTTGATTCTTCTATACCATTGGTCTCTTTATTTTTTAATTTTATATGTAATGGGTCCCATAACCCAATCATAAAGGGATATCAATTTTATTTTTTAATGCATTCTCACCACAAATTGTTTTATAATGTTACTAATATGTTAATAATTAATTTTACTACTATATGATTATTTATTTAATAAGGTCTAATGTTATTAAAATTTCTTCACCAAAAATAAATAATGTATTTACCTAATACTTTAATTTTTAATATCAATTTTTAATATATTATTTCTTAATAATATGGATAATTTAATAATTTATATTTCATATTCATTCATTATTAATAATATTTGTATGTTTCTAAAATTTATGTAATCAATCTTATAAATTTAGTTTTAAAATAGCATTGTAATATATTAAATTTTATTTAAATATTTTTAATATTACATTTTTAATATTATTTATTTATTTTAATATTTATTAATTTATAAATTTTTTCCATTATAATTTTTTTAGTAATTATTTATACATATTTATTTAATCTGTTTTAATACATTAAATAAGTGAACAATTTTTATGAATAATATTTTTTAAAATTTTTCGGGAAATTATAATATTATATTTAAAATTGGAATTTATATAATAAAATCATTTAAATGCCTTTGTAAATTTTTTTTATTTAAATAGATTATATTATTCATTTTTAGCTATTTTTTTACCTATATAAATAAAAATATTTTTTAATCATATTTTATTTGGTTTAAATTTATAAAAATAATGTTATTAGGTTACTTTTTAAATACATTTTGTAATTTTAAAAAATAATATAATTTTTTTTAAAAAAATCATTCAATATTATTTACTAATTTTTATCAAATTTTTCATTTTAACACAACAAATATGTTAAGTAATTATATAATTAATTAAGAAATATTGGTTTTCAATATTATTAGCATTCCCTAATTTTTTTATTTATATAAATAATAATATTTATTTCTTCAATGTTATTTATTTTATTTTATTTCTTCTTTCTGTAGTTATGGTTATGATTTTACTTATTTAATATTTATGTAATGTATTCAAATATATGTATTCAATTTTAATATTTGTTCGCCCAATATTAGTTATTAATTTTTAATATATATTAATTTTTAATAAGTTGTTAATTTATATAATTAATCTATTTAAAATATATTTTTTTTCTATTTTTACATTTTAATAGATATTATAATTTATTTTTAATGCTTTTATTATTTTTAAAATCTTCATTATTTATAAATAAATTTTTATTCAAATTATAATTTTTTAACACTTGGATATATGCTAAAAATGGTTTATTTTCCTAGTTCTAAAATAGTAGCACTGTTAAATACAAATTTTGTAAGAATTATTATATTATTGATAAAAGTGATAATTTATATGTGCTAAGAAAATGATGAAAAATTGTGAATTTGTCTGCATTTTTCTTTTTAGTTAACATAAAACACACTATTATTAGTGAGATCTTGTGAGCACTAATAAAACCTATCACTCTGGAAAAGAACCATAGTAGATAACAAATTCCACAAAATACATTCAAACTCTAGCATTGCAGACACACTAATTTAACCAAATATGATATCATGAAAAAACAGAACCACAATAACGAAGGTATGAAATTATGATCATGATTTTAAGAAATCATAGTCGATCTTTCAATTTTTTTAGATTATATAAGAGTTTATATTTCCACGCTCTTCATGGATTAAAACTCATTTATTTTTAAAATATCCTATGAGATCAAAATGGTGATCATCACATGCTAATTTATCGACTTTTTTGACTCATTGTGTGTCCGTAGAAGCTATTTATCATTCGTTTCTCATCATCATGCATGTTTTTTTAGAAATCCCTGAAGAAAATAATAATTTTTTAACCAAATTTCAGTCCAAATATGACATCAACAAATAGCCTTTTATTACCATGATTTGTTTTGGAAACTCTTATATTTTTTTGAATATTTTTTTTCTAAATTTTTTTTCCTATTAAATTTTAAACAGAAAATATTAAATTTTGATTATTTGTTGATGTTGATGAAATGATTAGAGAAGAAATGGTGAATTGTAGATGAATAAATTTTAATGAATATTGTTATGAAATCCCTTTATAATAAATTAAATGATATTTGATGCTTTATATTTATAGTAATTTGTAAAATATATTGTTAAGACATCCCCAAGATAATAATGATAAAAATTAGTATAGTACACCGTTATTAACTATTGTTGTGGAGGAAGTAACCATTGACCATATAAATATCTAAAACATTAAATATTTAAAATTAATGATAAAAATTAGGATATATTACATTTAAATTAATGTAAAATTAAAACATATATATTATTTGGGAAGAAAAAAAACGATCATGGGGACTAATGTCTATAAAAAACACCACCAAAATTATGTTTAATTGTGAAATCATTTCTATTATATGGCCCTAAATTATATATATTTCTCATTATATTATCCAAATTTTGAGTATATGATTTTTTAATGTTGTTACCCAAGAACGTGATAGTGGATTAATCCAAAAAACCATACCAATTATAACGTGGATGTTTCTTTTGGTATACCAATTAATTTTCTCTTGAATTCTCTATATATTATCCAATTGTCATGGAAAGTGGAATAATGTAAAATAAAAATATATCATTCATTTTTATTTATTATATTAATGATGATTTTTTTGATTTGATTTCAATAGAAACTATTATTCAATCTATCAGTATAAAACGATCCATGTAAATGTATCTCATAAAATGAATGTTTAGAAGAAAAAACATGATATTTCAGCTTTTATTGAAATGATTCAAAATCTCATGGAATATTAGATATATTTATTTTTTTATTAACAAATGTAGAATTCCAAAACAAAATCATTCATAAATTTACAAATGTAATAATAATAATCGTTTTGTTTAATATGTTTCGATGAGTTAAAATATTGTTAAAATATATAATATGTTTTTACATATGCTTTGATAGTGAAATCATATTATATATACACTAATACTTTTCTAGTGATTTAAATTAATAGGTTTCATGAAAATATTGGTAGTGAAATGGAGAAAACTATATACATAAGTAATAAATTTTTAGAAATATTATATTACATATTTTCCTATAATATTAAAAATAAGCGTTATAATACATTCAATTCATTTAATTCATTATCATCATATGTTCAAAAAATGTTTTGAAGAAATGATAATATATTTAAAATATGAAGACTATATGTGTGTATATATGATGACAATAATTGTAGGATTCTTGGATTATATTTTATGTGTATTTATTTAATATGATAAATATTTATATTAATAAATCATATATGATGGAGATGAACCAAAAATAGATGGATATCAGTCATATGAAAAATGAGTATGACGAATGGGTGAAAGAGATTATAATGTTTTCAAATAGTCATTCATATAAACATTCTCAAATCATTTTTAATTTTTACACTGTTGTTATTCATAATTAACTAGTATAGAGGAACTCAAAGAAATAATGATTTATCATGGAATAAAATAATTTTATAAATAATGTTTTAAACATATGGAATAACATAATCTTCTTCATGAATGTGATAAAAAAAGATTGTATGGATCACATAAAATGATTACAAATATTTATAAATTTGATGAAAATATTGATTATATAATTTCAATAGTGAATGATGTGGAAGATTATATTGAGGACGTGAAAATAGAAATTTAAGATATACTTCATAATTTTCCAAAATAATTCTAGATGTTAATGAGTAGTGAAATGTATCCAATGTATTCTATTTGTATTAAATATAACCCATTGTAATACATAATGAAGAATTAAATTGTAAAATCTAGATATAGATGTTGTAACACCGTATTTATTAAACAAATTTCTCACTTGAATGATATGATACTAATAGATAATGAGATTAGATTCCAATAACAAGATGTTAAAAGTATATTAAATTAAATTTTTATGATCTATAAAAGAATGCATGCCTACCCAAAATGAGGGTTTACTATTTTACTATGATAGTGAATCCCATAAAAACCAATGATTGGTACATCAAAATATAAGACAGATTAATCATGTGATTCAAATTTTGTATGGTACTTTCAATGCCTTCAAATAATTATGAAACAATAATTATTTGAGGAGATTGTAATTAAATTGATGTGGCCCCCAATTACAATAAATAATGTTGTAAAAAACCATCACCCAGAAGAATCTCCATAGGGGAAGAAAACTCATCCTATGTTTGTAAAATTTTTAACCAAGCCATGAATCTATTTTGTTGAACTATCTACTAATGGAGTTATTCTTTTTTTTGTAAAGAATCACTCATAATGAATGAACGATTGATTTGATAAAGTATAAATGTATGACATGGTTATGGAAGAAGAAAAAATACCCTATGTTGTCCCTTGTAATATAAGAACCAAAACAACAGTGTAACAATATTCATGTTTATTTCCATCCATTGATCGATGTTTTGAAATTAATGTGGGTCTCAACTCTTTTTTAAATATATTAGCACCACTTTATTTTCTTATTATGAGGGGTAAAATTTAAAATATCCAAAGAGATAATCTACAAAAAACAACATCCAAAATTTCATATGAGAGTTGGGATTTATACTTCTCATGAGGCATGTGCTAATTTACAAGTAATCCATGATGATATAGATTTTCAAACAATCAAAATTGTTTTTAGAACTTTCATGGAATGGTTATTTGATCATATATAAATACATATAAATATAAAGTTATTCCATTTAATTTTATATTTAGAACAATACCATTAACCATTATCAAAAAGGACTAAACTGTGAAATGTTATTTTGGAAAGTAAAAAAGGCCAGTTAAATTGATGTTAGAATAAAAATAATATAATCAATAAAATAATAAATTTAAAATACCTTCATACATTACCATTACCCCAATAGTTCGATGTAAATATTTAATAATATTACAAGTGGTTGTGGATAAAATGTCCAATTATTTTTATCTGTTAATAAATTATTAAGAAGATAAAAAAATGTAGAGGCCATTATAGACATTATTTGTCTTGATAATATAGATTAAACTCTCAAGAATGGATGGTTAGGTGCCATATTTGTAAATATATACATGGGGGGTGTATTCAAAAATAGATTCTCATATATTTTATATATTACATATATTAAATTTAAATGATATTCATATTTATTCAATTGTATATATGAGTTTAATTTGAAATGAAACTCCAATGAAAAAAAAATTGTTACAAATTAGTCCTCCAATCACATGTAAACAAAAAAGTCATTGGAATAATATGAATATTTAGTAACAGTTGAAATATTTTATTTAATGTTTGGACAAAATTTTACAAATGAAATTATACAATCAATATATTTTATGTAGTGGTAAAACTATAAAATTCAAACATATGAAATAATTTTTCACTCTTTTATTTGCATATTAAATTTTTATTTTTATGGAGAATGTGTTCATGGATAATACTAAATAAACCACATATATTTATGTTTATAAATTTGTAATAAACTAAATTAATCATTTTACAAATCAAATAGAAATTAAATATTTTATATTATGTTTTATGGAATTTTTTATTATTACAGTTTGTTGATAAAATATAAAAAAAATAATGCCACTTGGAGATTCCTTGTGCATAGGAAGCCTATAAAATTGAATAATTTGGTAAGTATATGTGAATATATAAGAATACATCATCATAAAAATATATATTAAACTAAATTACATAATTTTTTAATGATTCTATATCTTTCAAATTAAAAAAGCTGAAATGATTTAGGTTATTAAATTTACATATCATATATCAAAAACAAACTACAATACCTCAATAGGTATTTCTAATATGAATTAAAATTTAATTTAAAATACTTATTAATCATTTTTTATATTTTCATAATAATATTAACAATTTAAATATTCTTCTTATTCAGAAAAGGAAATAGATATGTTTTGATGGGAAGTTGATGAATACAGAGTATCAATCTGTATACAAACATTGTGAATAAGTGAATTTCTACTACATATTTAGTTAATTTTATCATCCTCTTATCTACTATTTTATTTTATTTGATTATTATACAATGTAATAATTTTTTTGTCTATAATTACATATATCATGAATATATGAATTCGTCGATAATAATTATTTCTTCGATCATTGTTTAATCATTTAAGAGTATAAAATTATAGTAGAAAATAAAATAATTGATAAATTCTTCATCATGGATGTTTCATGTAGGTACTATTTGCCTCTTAAATGAGCTAATTTTTCTTTATTTGTTATATTTATGTTTATACACGAGTGATTTTAATTTAAAAACAACTCAATGTATGCATTTTCAGACTAAATTTAAATTGTAGATAAAAATGATTGTCTAACATTGAAAACCAAGTAAACACAAAAATAATATCTTTATACTTCATGAAAATGATTCATATTTCCATTTTTATGTGTTGTAATTATCCTCAGATCAATTTAACACCTGAAAAGACTAGTATGACTGAATGGGGATGTTTTTTAAAACCATAAATATTGATTAAAAAACAAATCACATAATGAAAACTATGAAAATGAACTAGTTATCTTTTGATACATTAGGATAATGGTTCAAAAATAATTTTTTATTTGAAACATCCAACAATCAATCAATCCAATACACAGTGTGTCTGGTATTACTAAATGTGTTTGATTTTATATAAAATTGATATTATAGTTCAAAATGAATGTGTCATGATAAAATACATTCACCAAAATTCATAATGTCTTGATAAATTTAGAAAAGATCCATTTTTTATTTTTGACTTCTAGGTATTAGTCAACCATCAAAATGAAATATTGTATGATTGGTCATACTCAATGTACATGATTTAATTTTATAATTTAATTTTAGTTAAAATCATATTTAATATTAAAACAACCCTGAAAGAATGCTCAAATTTTTATGATTCTTCTGAATAATAATCCAAAAATCTTTATTAATTTGAAACTATTATCTGCATGTCTCTATGGAACACGGTATTGAGTGGTTTACTCACATTTCATTGATATCATTTAAAATTTAAATTTTTTTTAAAAAATTTCTCTCACTAAATGTTGAGAAATTGTGCTTCTATTTTATTGATAGATATTGAAAAATATCCATTTGACTTTTGTTATATATTGGAATTAACTCAACATCAATTTGACACATGGTGTGATTGGTATGACTAAATGTGAATGTTATTACATTATTAATTAAATTTTGGTTACGAGCATGTTTCAATACAACAAAAAATTAAAACAACAAATTTTTTCATAATAAATTTTTTATAAGTTCTATAAGTAATATTTAACTTGTATGAATCAACATCATGTCAATCTAAAAAATATTTTTCCCAAAACCACTCAAAGTACATGTTTTCCATCAAAATTGACATTTTTGTTCAAAAAATTCATCACAAAATCTGATGTAATAAAATGTTCACATATTGACTTATATGTTTGGAAATTGATCATGAAGTTTATTTTGATGTGTAGGAATCAGCCGCACATTATGATTAAACATTGTGTTGACTATAAGTCTAATGCTGGGTTTTCATTTATAGTTTAAATTTTTGTCCAAAAGGTGTTGAAAATACTCAAAATTATGAAAACCAATTTATATTTTATTGATAATTAAAGAAATATATCCACAAATAATTTGTGTATTATAATAATTTTCCACACCTTAACATGATATATTTGGTGATTTTTAGGAATCAAATTGAGTTTTATCAGTTTTTAGATTACATTATACTCAAAATAGCGTTTCAACAACTAAAATAAGGAAATCACACACTTATAGTCTTGAAATTTTTGAAAAGAACATCAATAAATCATTTTACATTTGTATAAATTATCATAATTTAAATATGACACACATTGGGACCGGAATAACACAAAATGATTATTATTAGTTTAAAAATGACATTTTAGATCCAATAATGTTTCAATCACTAACATCTATGGAAAAAATCATTGATTGTCTTGATACATTTGGAAAATTAGTCATATGATATATGTGGTTATTGGAAACTTATTCAAGTCAATATGACATATGATTTTCCCAGGCACGACTCGAATTGTGTTTTATCAATTTCAAAAGGATATTTTAGACAAAAAAATGAGTCTCTATAACAAAAAAAAGTAAAACCAAATTTTAATATCATTTTATTTTAGTAAAAAATCCATTAGTTATTTTTGACAAGTAAGACTTAACCGTGCATTATTTTAATACACTATTTGGTTGTAACATCTTATAAGGCATGTTATTATTTGAAATTGTGATTTTAGTTCAAAACACGTCACATAATCAAAACTAATAATATTCATTCGGGTTGTATTTGTAATTTATTGAAATTAAACATAACTATTTATTTACATATATGTATCTTTAGTATTAAAATTCAAAACAAGGTGTGATCTATATCACTTAAAGTGTGTGTTTTTATTTAAAATTGAAAATATAATTGAAAATACATGTGGAATACTAATAATTTAGAATAAAATAATATTTTTTTTCAAAAATACTTTAACAATGATCTATAATACCTCTATGATGTATAGTCATCATCCATACATAAATTTGATACATGGTGAGACTGTTATGACTTGAAATGTGTATTATCAATTAAATAAACATTTTTTTATGAAAAACACGTGCCAATAATTTAAAAATGAATCATTTTGGTCATATTTTCTTCTTAAATTCGAAAAAATATCAATTAGTCATTTTTAATTTGTAGGTTTCAACCTCATATCAATCTGACACATGACATGACCGATTTGGTTTATAGTGTTTGTTAAAATATTATAAATGAAATTTTTCATAAATACCGATTTCACATACTAAAAACCTAAAAATTTCATTTTATTATAATGAAGTATTGGGAAAAAATACCTAAATATTAATTTATCTATAGGAACATGGAAAACATCAATATGACACACAGTGTGTCTTGTATGGATGAAAGTGAAAATTGTTAAAAAAATTATCATTTTTTTTAAAACCCAGATCAAGTTGATACAACTGAAAAATGTGATTAAATTTTTTGATACATATGTACAGTGATAAAAAATATCATTTTTTTATTTTTAATAATGATGCACACATTAATAAATCACACAGTGTGCCTAAAATGACTTGTACCGTATGTTTTCAGTTTAACAGTGAAATTATATTATATCATTATTGAATATTTATTTTGAATTAAACTCTTAATATTATTATTTAGGTAATATATTCTTTTTATAGATGTAAAATATTTTTCTTTATAGGTTTTGGTTTTATAAGATATAATTATCATGATCAAACTCATCCAATAGGGATTCAGTGTCCATAAAAAATGAAACATTAAGGCATTTCAATTTGTTAATGTTTTTAATAAATTCTAGAAACTGGTATAATGTTATAAACAAATATTTGATATGCTTGAAATATAGAGGTTTTTTATTTTATTTTTTATGTAATTGAATGGGAATTGAATTATATACATTCTCCTTTAGTGTGATAATTATTAGTATACCACTACTACAACAAGAAGTTTATCAATGAATGTAATAGCATAATGAATGGTTACATTAAAAGTTGAAATAATAGTTGATCATGTTTCCCCATTATGAGCACTAAAAAATAATTTATAAAGGTCCCCATTTTTTAGTGATAATATACCACTGATAAAGGACCCTTAATAAATTGTTTTTTATCACTGATGATGCAACCTTTTATCAGTGATTTTTTCCCACATGTAAATGTTTTTGGTTTTAAAGGTACATAATACATCCTTGTCCTAAATGAAAAAACATAATCATAACCATTATCATAAATCATAAACACTAATTCCAAATTCATTATCACATAACATCTAACTATAAACTATTACTATAATAAAAACTATATATAAAATATGTAATGTATAAATAACTAGACATATAAAATTATAATCCAACACATTGATCCAAAAAAAAACACACATAATCCCCTACACTATAACCCAAAAAACATATTCCCTTAAATTAAATTAATATCCTACACACTAAACCTAACCCTTATCCTATATCCTAAATCGTAAAAACAAAATCTCGTAGATGATATGACAAGACCCCTATCCTTGAAACTAAACCATTAATTCAAAGTAATTGTAATATTTTAATCCCACATATAAACCATTACTAAACTTGTTCCACTAATGATAACCTAATACCTAAACATCGATTCCCATAGACCCTAACCCATAACCATAATAATAAATCAATAACCCATATTATATTCTAAAATATTATACCAATATATAATAGAAACATAATGACGATCATAAAACAATTACATAAATCATAAACAGAAAAATCCCCTAGACCAATACCCATAACAATACATCTAAATGTATTGCAGTAAAAAATTCAATAAATTACCCACTCCCTTTATCTAATCATAAACCTATAGATTAAATCCTAAAAAAAATTCCCATAGATATTTAGGATTTATAATATAATTTGTTGCTTAGGTTTGTGTTTGTGATCTACATGGGATTATAACTTCTCTTTTAGATTGGGATATAGGATTAGTATTTGGTTTACAGTCTATGTGTTATGGTCAAGGGTATTTGTTATTTAGAATTTTTGTTGTATTTTAGGGATCAATTTTATCACATAAATTGAGGATAAAATTTAAGGGATTAAGTGATTTGTTTAATGGTGTAATGGATTATGTTTTTCTCTAGATGTTATAGAGTTTAGTTTATAATTTTTATTTATTTATAATAATTGTTTATTAATTTGAGGTGAAATTTATATTTTTTGTTATGTTTTAATTTTATGTATATGTTGTTTGGGATTTGGGATTTTGAGTTTAGGATTTATGATATAGGTTAGTGATCATGGTTAACAATTATGTAGAGGATTAAATTTAAGGTCTTATGTTTTTAATTTTATGGTATAGGGGATTATGTGTTTGGTTTTGGGGTTTTAGTTTTTTGGGAATTTATGAGGATGTATTAGTGTAAGGATTAAAATTTATGATTTATTATTGTTTATATGTTTAGTATTAATGTTAGGGGTTCTTTGTTAAGGTAATGAATAATTTTTTACGTTATTGGTTATGGATTAATTTTAGTTTTGGGTTGTAGGTTTTGGATTTTGATGTTTTTATGTTATTTGGAGAGTGGAACCTGAAATGATCGGAGCTACTTTTATTATTAATATTTGGAGGACCTAACATATATACTAATTCAAAGCCTCTAAATCACTTAATAATTGACTCCAAAAACCTATCAATAAAATAAAAAATAACAATAATCCTAATTTTAATACTTAACTAACTCATGAATCCTAATCGCTAATCTACAACATAAATCATAAACACCAAATTCCCTAGACCTTAACACCGAACTGATCACCTTTGAACTTAACGTATAAAACAAAAAAAATTTAATCCTCAACATAATCTCTAAAAATTTCATATCCTACATCTTATTTTTGAACTACCAAAGCCCCAAGTCTATAACACTTATCCTCTAACCGCAAAACTAAACATATATCCCAAAAAATATAATAAATTCTAAACATATAATTCAAAATACATCTTAAATTCAATATCTCAAATTAAAATCTAATCCATAACCTATAACAAAAATTATAAATAATTAATCCCTTATACCATAACACATTTCCAATAATATTATACTAAACTAAAAACCCATTCCAAAATTCTAAAAAAATAACCTAAGCCTATAATTATTACAACTAAATTTAAATTTATAACTAACAAGGTAAATCCTAATCACAAAATACCATAGACCATAACACCTAACCAATAAAAATAAACTAAAACAGTAACCAAAAAATATATTTAATCATCAACCTAATCTATTAACCTTAACACCTAAATATAAATCCTAAACACAAAATATTGAAGTCCATAACACTTAACCCATAAACTTAAAAAAAATTATATACACTAGAAGTGAATTTAATCCAAAAAATATCTCCTAAATATAATACTTGTAATATGAATTAAGTTGTAATGATGTAGTCTCCTATTTTTAGCACCAAATCCGAAACTGTAAAACAGAACATTTATACCAATAAAAAATAAAATACTCACCCAACTCCATAAACATTACCACTATCAAATATATTAAATCCCAAAACACCAAATCCCTCAAATCTTATACACTGATCGTATAACCTATAGTACATCATAAATTATATAACTCTAACATAAACTGAACATAAATTCGATACCTATAACTCAAACAACATCATAAATTTTAATAACATATAAACTAGTCTATATAATAAATTATATTCTTAAATGGAAACCTATAACCCAAACATAAACCTAATCTCTGACTTACAACTTCAATTTAAATATTCTGAACCCCTATACCACATGTCATAGCCCCAAAACATAAAATAGAACTAGTAACCCAATCTATAACAAATTTCTATTATACTCCACAAATTTAATCATCAACCTACTCTCTAAACACATTCAAAATACTATATTATAATTCCTAACCACGAAATCCCTTAATTCATAAACAACAAACCCCTATTCTTAATAATAAACCTATCACAAAGACCAAAGACCTTAATACCTAACCCCTTAACTTTAAAATAGCCTACAAACAAAAAATAAATTTAAATTGTAATTATATAACAAATATTAAATCTTATATTTTAATCATATAACTCAATCTTATTATAAAATTATAAACAAATATAAAAAATATTGTCTCTTAAATATGAAAGTAAAATATAATTCCCAGACATCATAATCCACAACACACAAAATATATCTGGAACAGCTAAGGCCACCAGACCATAACAGCTAACCCTTATCCTAGAAAATAAACTACAAACCAATACAAAAATTAATCCATAGTCTACACCAAAATATATAATCCATGACATTCTCTATAAAACTAATCCCATTTATATATATTGAACCGTAATCACATAATCCTAATAGACAATACAACCAATCCCATAAAAAACATATTCTTTAAACTACAAAAATAATCGTAAACACCTAATCCTACAGAATGAAACACCTAACTCATAACATTAAACAATACAAATAAAAAGACCTATGTTTATTCCATAACCAACTCCCTAACCCTAACTCCTTATAACAAGAATTAAAACTAAATGTATAACCATGAACAATATTTATTCCCCTACCTACCCACTAATACAAATCCACAACCTACTAATTATGTAACATCACATGATTTCATAGTCTGTTATTTCTTAAAAGTAATTCAATAACTTTCACTACATGAAACACCGAGTTCAAGCACACCACGAAATACTAAACTAGCTGTTCAAAAGCAGTTATGAATAGTATTAACTGAATTTAGAACGTTATATAATCCTTATAATTTTAGAATCCATATTATGAGTTTCTTAGATATAATTTATGAACAAATTAATTTTTTCAGATAAAAGAAGTATTTTTCAAATAATGCACTTTTAACGACTTTTAATGGTGAACCCATTATAAATAAAATATTTGGGAATTTTATATATTCAATTTTCGAAATTAAAATTCCTCTTGAGAATTGGTAAATAAGAATTTATTTTCAATAAATTATTTGTATTTTTCTGAAAACATTCAATTTTTTATGAATAGGGAAAACACTGAGTTATAGTTTAAAACAGAATTTTTATTTATACAATTATATATTTTATTTAAATTTAATTAACGTCAAAATAGATACATAATACCTATATAATTTCAATATAATTAATTGGAGTTAGTTTAGAATAATTTCAGATATATAGTAATTGTATTGAACTTTTCACAGTCTTTACCCACCTCCTATGAGAATTTGCAAATTCACATAAAACATAATTTTACCGCTTCTGTGAGTGGAATTTTCAAAATCCAAGAGACATGTTTAATATCAAGGAGTAAAATTTGGTTCAATAAAATACAAATATTTTTTTTGAATAGTATCTTTTTACTTTTATTTACCACAGTTAAAAGTAAATAGTGTAATTAAGGGTAAAAATGATATTAATATTACCTTAACACATGTCCTAATTCAATTGGACAAGTGTATCTCGACTAGAAACAACCTTAAGAATAAAATATTATCCTGTAGTTCCACTTGGATTAGATTAGGACATTCATTATTATTTAATTCAAAGAAGAGTTAAAAGAGTTAATATCAATGTTATATAACTAAAACATTTTTAATATAAGGTTATACATAAGATAAATTAGATTATAAATATTCATTAAAAAAATAAAAATATTTCTTATGTAATGGTATTTTATTTATAATTTT
Source organism: Viscum album (assembly GCA_963277665.1). Lineage (NCBI taxonomy): Eukaryota > Viridiplantae > Streptophyta > Magnoliopsida > Santalales > Viscaceae > Viscum > Viscum album. The sequence continues at coordinate 1,902,213,452 of OY728141.1, forward strand.
TAGACCTTAAATAGTTTATTTTATTTATGACCCAATGATGATGCAGTAATTACCTTATTAGTGAAATATTATAATAATTGATATTATAAATATAAAAATAAATTTAATATGAGACCTTTAATGAAATAAAATAATTTTATAGATTAACATGACATGCTAGGGTTGATTAAATGAATTATTTTTGATGTAATAAAGTTGGTAGGAATTTAGACAAAACAAAATACCAAATAGTTTCAAAATTGACATAAAATGTTTTTTAATCAAATATTATATTATTAATTGATATTCTATTCCTAAAAATCTATGGTTTATCCAAAGGACATATATAATGATAGGTGTATTTTTAATGGACCATTTTGATGTATCTTGTATGTATATAGTATGTTTATTAACTATATCTTATAAAATCACAATGTGACAAGGTAAATGTCAAACTAATTAACTAAGAGTTATAACAAAAAGATAAGGTTGATATAATGACCCAAACATGTCTACAATCTATTGGTTGAACATATTTAGACCCATACCCACTATAGACTTTGAATAATCCACTTTTGAGCCATTAGAAACCGAATATTAACTTATTATAAAATAATATTTCTAGCTTTTCCAAAGGTGCCCCTCACCCCCCATATAAAAAGGCACTCCCCCTTCTCACAAATTCACACCTAAACATATTTTTGGCTCGACCAATGTAACACCCCGGGTAAATTAAGAATATTTCATTTTCATATTTATCCTTATTTGTGAATAAAATATTAATATGACTTAAAAAGGGGCGCTATGCTCGATGGCGTACTCAACACGCAACAATGAGTTTCTTGGGAATCTTACTTTGCAATCTAATAATAAAATAATATTATTTTAAATGGTAGTTAACATGTAGTCGTTGTATTGGCGGGAATGGATATAAATAACTAAAATATGATTATATATTTTTTTAAATGTTTTTAGATTTATCCAATAAAAGATAAAGGCTTAAAATACAGAAATAATTCTGTTTTAGGCGTATATGCCCTAGTTTTCACTAAAGGTTCACTTATCGCCTTTTGAAGGAGAACTGTCATTTAATATTGTTTTTCTCACTCATATACATTATATTGGACCAAATAGAACTATTCTTAAGAATTGGGACATCAAAATATATTTTGTGTAAATTTTTTGTATCTTTCCGATAAAGTTCATTTTTTAATGAATAGTGTAAAATGTTGTATTTTAATTCAAAACCTCTTTTTAATATAATTTATTTATATGACTAGATTATCTTTTAAATTTGGATTAAAGTGAAATTAGAATATATTTTTACCATTAAATCCAATAGTGGTCGTTGGAATTAATTTTACTTTGAAATCAGACTTAAACTAGTGTCAATCTTTTGATACTTATTGTTTAATAAAAACACGCTATTTGCTATGACAGTGGGAATTAATTATTAAATTAATTAATGTGACTTATAAGTTTTTAATTTTTTAAAATAGACTTCATTTTTGAATTCGGAATATCAAATATAGCTTAGGGTGAATTTTTGGGATTTTTCTGAAAAACTTAAATTTTTGATGAATAGTGAAACCACTAAGTGGTACTTATAAAAACTGATTTTTCCGTTTAAATGAAATTTTGACATCTTTGTGTTTTTAATTTCAAAACTCCGACATACATGGTTTTCATTAATAAGTAAAATGTGGTTCAATGGGATAAAAATAATTTTTTGGTGAATAGTAATTTATTAAGTTTTTAATCGCGATTAGAGGTAATTAGTGTAGTTTATGGTAAGAATAATCTTTTAATAAAATCAAATGACATAGACACATGTCCTACCCTCATTGGATGTGTCATGGCCGACCAAGACAATCTATGGGTCAACTTGGGGTCCCCAGGGAACCACTTTGGTTGGGAAATGACATAAATATCTTTTTATTTAATGTTAAAGTAAAAATGACACAAACATGAAATGTTTTACTAAAACATTTTTTAAATGGGGTAATACAGGTCATATTTTTGACTATAAATAGTAATTGGAAAGCTAAAAATATTTCCTACATCATAGTATCTGTTTTATAATTTTTAGACATTAAATAAATTAAATTATTTTTGACATCATGATGATGCAGCGATGACCTCATTATTTAACGATTTAAATAAAATGGAAAGATAATGTAATATATAAGACCTACACATGTCCCAAACCTATTGTATGAGTGGATTTAGAACCCTTTTCACCTTATCCTCTAAATACATCAATGTAGGACCATTAAAATCCGAAAATCTTTTGAAAATAAAGTAACATTTTGTAACTTTACAAGAGTGCCCCTCCTCTCCTCTTATAAAAGGCCCCCACCTCTACCTCCTTACCCACACTCCCAAATCCTTTGGCTCGGCCAAAACATACCCATTTTGTCTCTCCACATCCCTCTCTTACTCTGTGAATCCTCACTTTTGGTAGAATTCTTCCCAAGGAAGCCTTTGAGCTCAAACCAAAGGGAGTTACCCGATTTTAAGGTAATGTCTTCACTTGTGTCCTTTTGTTTTATTTTGCTTCTCCAACCCCCTAAACTCTTTTTATACATTTATTTTCTAAAAAATCCAGTATCTTAAATATACTAGGATGTTGTTATAAAAAGTATTCGAGCTACATTTACACACACCTACATGTAATGGCTAAAGAACATACTGTTTCCGTGGATGGTGAATTTCTGCCTCCCGAAACGATGATTGGTCAACATTCTTCTATCACCTTCAAAGGTGGCCATTAAGATGACACTATATTTATATATGATATATAATATGTTTATGTTTTACTTAATGTTATTTATTTTTCATTTATGTCATACCTTTATGGTTTCCATTATGGGTAAACGCGATATCTTCATTTAAGGAAGTGCGGACTATCGCCCCCTCAAAGTGAATTGATTCGTTAATACCATTTGTGGTACATATAAAGGATATATTTAATGATATTATATATGATACCATACTGGAATTAAAATACTATTATGTATCATTATGTTTTAATTCCATTAAATATGAAATAGAAATGGAAGTAGCGTTCATGCGTACGTACTGCTTACTGTCTCCATGAACGGAACATTTCATTTCTTATCTCAAAATGTTATGTAATATTATAAGTACATATATATAATGGATATATATGTAATATATTACATATAAATTATGGATATATTTCTCTAATTTTAACATATATATATCTCTCAAATTTTGTTTTAATTCCATTAATATGACAAAAAAATGAAAGTAGCGTTCATGCGTACGTACGGCCTACCGTCTCCATGAACGACGATTTTAGTTTTTTATCTATAAATGATATGGAATAGTATAAAATGAATATTTACTGGATATATATGATATTTTAATCATTAATACTATTCTGTAAATTATTTACTTATAATAACATGGGCAATCTTTTTTCAAACAAGTTCATTTTTTACTCATGTACCAAACACCGGCAAAAATGACTGATATGAATTAACATTATTAAACAATTATTATAACAATATAATATGTGATATGAACTGAAAAATACTCTCTAAAGGAGGTACATAGGCAATTATTAATTGACCAAAGTTTATTATTCAGGAATATAAAGAAACGAACAAGACAAGTTGGACTTGAGGTAAGGGATCCTACTCCTCTGTTTCATTTTAAGTACAATATTTTATGCCATTCCTTTTAATATCATCATTCTTGTGATTGGGATGTTATTTTATATTACTCTTACTGTAATTTTTATGTTCATATGATTAGAGACCATATTCTGTCTCATCAATCCATTTTGGAAGTTTTGAGTGGCGCCATTAGGCTTCTGAATTTTCGTAAGAGATCTAACCTCTATCTTTCTTTTTAAGTACTATCCTTTATATCACTTCTTTAAAGCACTTCTTTTTTATGTTGGTGGATGTTCTTTTATATTCCACATTCTATAAACTTTATGTTAATATGATGAGAGACCCTATTTTATCTCATCAATCCATTTTTTGGACGTTTTAAGTGGCGTCGTTAGGCTGTCGAGTTTTCGTAAGGGATTTTTCATCTCACTTTTATTCCCGTGAGATTTATGCTACATTTGCCACAATTTACATTGAGTGGTGTATGTACTGCCCATTATTTTACTCATTGTGTAATATACTTTCTTTTATGAGTATTTACATCAATGTTGTATTGTCCTTCTTTCACGAGGTGTATGTTTCGAAAGATACCCATGTCGGTAAGGGAACCTTTCACCCTCCTCTTTTTAAAAGACTTATTTTGTTGGGTCTTTTAATTTAAATATTTTTATGTTGGGATATGTCCTCATATATCCTTATTGATGTAAATTTTATGTCCAAGTGATGAGATACCTTTTTTTATCTCTCATCAATTCATTTTGATGTGACGCCGTTAGGTTGTCAAGGGAACGTCATAACCCAATTTTGATTTCTTTGGGTTCGACATGTAGTAATTGAATATGTCATACATTGAATATGTGTGAATGAACTTTGATTATTTTACACTTAATATCCTCTTATATTTGGTGTATTCATTTGTCACACATAATTATGTAATTGATTTATCCTTAAACCAAGGATACCGTCTTTGTATGGGACTTCGTCTCAATCTCCTTTCATTGAGGCATATTTTGTTCTATACACAACCATATTTTATACAGTGTATAAACCCCTTTGAATTTTACGTTTATTCAAAAGGAATCTTTTTATACGAAGCGTTTACTAAATGACAAAAGGGAATGTTTTTGTCGTACGTATGCGGCGACAATGACTTCTCCGCCGCCGTGACCATTATTTGAGTTTCGGTTTCCTCTACAAGCCATACCTTTTTTTAAAAATGAAAAATAAATACCATGTTTTACATTTCATTTATTTTGGTATTGAAAATTGTTTTCATAATGTTTTTATATCAATGTGTTGCATTGATATCTTGTGATTGAAAGGTGGAAATGTTATGTTTCCTTTATGCATGTTTTATGTGATACGATTATGTTGAGGTTCTTGGGCATTATTATGAGGATGGGTGGTTCCATGATAGACTGAGGGAGGGTGAGCCCAATATATCTCTACAATTCATTGGGTAACGCGAAGGAGTGAAACGTTACGGTTTCTTCGAAGAGATTTAGGGAATATACTGTGGTGGGTATTCCAAACATAACCCAGAGGGTTACTCCCTACGTAAGAATGTTATGAATTACTCAAGTTACCTTTTATGTCTTATGATTTCTATGATTTATTCATGATTTTATGAGGTATGTTAAAGTGATTATGTTTTATGGGTAAAGTATGATTTCATTCTTATGTATATATGAACTCATGTTTCCTTTCCATATTTTTATAACCCTTACTGAACTTTTTATACTCATCCAAAGTTTTTGAAATGTTTTTCACAGGTCAAGGGAAGGGTACATGACATGATGATAGTGTCAAGGAAGTGTCAAGAAAGGATCCATGTTTTATTTTAAATATGTTTCTGTTGATGGGAAAAAATGAATACTATCTTTTATGTAACCACATTGTTTAAATGTGGAATGTAATGAAAGTTTTATGATCTAATTCTCTTAAACACTAAACCTAAAAAGATCCTCAATGTGTAATCTTGTAATATCTCAAGATTAAGTAAGGTTTAAGGATGGGTCCTTATAGTTGGTATCAGAGGTCATTTTAGATAACTTTAGAGGTTAGGGTATTCTTTAAGCATAAGTGACATTACCATAATGGTTAAGATTTCATAAAGAGTCATAGTTTTGGACAAAGTGAATGAGTAAGTATATCTTAGTGTTTATCTTCCTCATTATTACATGATGTTTTTTTGATATACTCACACTGACCTTTTTGGTTTTAGTAAATGGCTAGATCTAGCAGGTACCAAAGTAACAGTGGATGTGAAGGAAACTGTGAATGTTTTTTGAGCAAGCAACTGAATGATATGGGAGCTGCAATGAGATCTCTTGTGATTATGCTCAACCAACTATCTGGAGTCATGATTGACCACCAAAACCTTGGTGATTTTCTAAGGCATCATATATGTGGGAAACAATCCCTACGGAATTATAGGTAATAATAATAAAGGTAAGTGTGTTCAAAAATCTATGTGTCAAAGATGTGGAAAGAAACACCTAGGAAAATATTTCAAAGGGACAAAAATATGTTATAGATGTGGAAATGAAGGTCATAAAGCAAGAACCTGCCATGGAAGAAGGAAGCATCCAGTTTACTAGAGAAAAGGGAAAGAAGTTCTTTCTGAGGGATAAATTAAATGGTTGAAATGTGGTGTGCATGGTCATTATGAAAACACATGTCCTATGAAGAAGTTTCGTGAATGGGATCACCAAAAGCATACAAATTTTCGTTTACCAATACCTAATGCCATTCCGATTGAGGATGATGAAACTGACAATGACCAATCAAAGGTATGTATTATTTAATGACTATTGTTTACCTATGTTGGAATCTTGGGATATGATTAATGATTTTGTTTGTAGGAAAGAGGTATTTCAGAATAAGTTGGAAAGGAATGGTTACTGGATCATGAAGAATGTTGAATGAGTAAGATGTCAACATATAAGGGATTCAAGAGTTATGGTGAAATTCTTAAGAGTATTAAGTATGTTTTGATGATGGGGTTACATTAGAAGACTTTTTATATTATGTGTAACCCTGATGTTTAATATATGCAAATTTTATTCAAGGAATAGTTATCTTTAATTTTGTGGACATAGATATAATGAACCATTTGGGTTTATATAATCCTTACTTTTGAGGTAATTATAGGTTACTATATGTTATGATTGAAGTGAAAGGCATGAGATAAAATTGAGGTTAAATTATGTTATGGTTATTTTTGATGATTTTATCCCTTTTTGTGGAATGATTTGAGAATTATATAGGTTTGGAAAAAGGACAACACGCAGACCGTGTGACTACCCATCGCGTCGGACAAAGCTGCAGGAATCGAGCCCACAACCAAAGTGCGACTGGTATTTATCGCCTACCACTGGACTACGTGAAGTCCCTGGTTAGCTTGACAAATTTTTTTTAGTTAGATGGTTTTAGGAATCAATATTAAGTTAATTTTGGGTTATCTATGGAAATTATTAACCTATCAGGGAGGATATGTGATTAGGTTAATTATTTTTTCAATATGAGAATTTAAGAGCAACTGATGTTATTTGGAGATAAAATTTAATTTGTACCTTGGAAGAATTTGTTATTAAATCCTTCAAATATTTGGGTTTCAATCTTAGTTTGGTTTACTTTGAAGAATTGTATGGACAAATTGATTATAGAATGGTCCTCGTTGAACTTTGGGTTTTGTTGGAAAAATTTTGGAGATTAATTATAGATTTTCTTTTTATAAAGCTTTATCCTCTTCTAGATTATCTGATCTTGTACTAACCTTTTTGGTTTTGGTTTTGGTTAATGTCTAAAGACATGTGAAATATATAGTTCTCTTTTGTGGATTAGGTGACTCTCTAGAAGTTGATTATAGTACTCTTAATGCGAACAAGTCTCCATAAATTCTCGTCTTTTGGAACAAAAATATGAGTTTGATTAAGGAATCTAGTAAAAGATGGCAGTCAACATGATAAGTGATAATGTTTCCTTATGAATAAATTCTTAATAAAAAGTAACTTAAAAAAATGTTTTTTATTAACTTTTTCTACTGGGGAATCGAATACCGTTTAACCCATCACAAGTTTGTGATTTTCTTATGGTTAACTTTCTCCTACAGATGTTTACTATCACTCTCCCTCAAAAACATGACCCTTTGCTTTTTCTTCCATGTCCATGTTTTCCTACATGGAATCCTAGTATGGGTTAACTCGGGTGACCTCTGTAATTATCATTATTTATTTTAAAGTGATTGTTTTACCGACTCTTGATCTGATGTGGGACTTTCAAGGATGTTTCCAAGCTCAATATTAAAAATGGCGAGGACGCAATTCACAATAGGGGGGAAGGATGTAACACCCCAGGTAAATAAAGAATATTAAATTTTCATATTTATCCATATTTGTGAATAAAATATTAATATTACTTTAAAGGGGACACTATGCTCGATGGCGTACTCGACACGCAACAACGAGTTTCTTGGGAATCTTACATTGCACTCTAATAATAAAATAATATTATTTAAAATGGTAGTTAACATGTAGCCGTTGTATTGGAGGGAATGGATAGAAATAACTAAAGTATGATTATATATGTTTTTAAATGTTTTTACATTTATCCAATAAAAGAAAAAGGCTTAAAATACGGAAAGAATTCAATTTTATGCGTATATGCCCTAGTTTTCACTAAAGGTTCACTTATCGCCTTTTGATGGCGAATCTTCATTAAATATAGTTTTGTTCACTATTATACATTTTTTTGGACCAAATATAACTCTTCTTAAGAATTGGGACATCAAAATTTACTTTGTGTAAATTTTTGGTATATTTCCGATAATGTTCATTTTTTTAATGAATAGTGTAAAATGTTGTATTTTAATTCATAACCTCTTTTTAATATAATTTATTTATATGATTAGATTATCTTTTGAATCAGATTTAAAGTTAAATTAGAATATATTTTTACCATTAAATCCAATAGTGGTCATTGGAATTAATTTCACTTTGAAATCAGACTTAAACTAGTGTCAATCTTTTGATACTTATTGTTTCATAAAAACACGCTATTTGCTCTCATAGCTGGAATTAATTATTAAATTAATTAATGTGACTTATATGTTTTGAATTTTGTAAAATATAATTCATTTTTTAATTCATAATATCAAATATATCTTAGGGTGAATTTTTGGGATTTTTCTGAAAAAACTTCAATTTTTGATGAATAGTGAAACCACTAAGTGGTACTTATAAAAACTGATTTTTCCGTTTAAATGAAATTTTTTCATCTTTGTGTTTTGAATCTCAAAAATCCGACATACATGGTTGTCATTAAGAAGTAAAATGTGGTTCAATGGGATAAAAATAATTTTTGGTGAATAGTAACTTATTAAGTTTTTAATCGCGATTAGAGGTAATTAGTGTAGTTTATGGTAAGAATAATGTTTTAATAAAATGAAATGACCTAGACACATGTCTTACCCTCATTGGATGTGTCATGTCCGACCAAGAAAATCCATTGGTCAACTTGGGGACCCCATAGAGCCACTTTGGTTGGGAAATGACATAAATATCTTTTTATTTAATGTTAAAGTAAAAATGACACAAACATGAGATGTTTTACTAAAACAATTTTTACATGGGGTTATACAAGTCATATTTTTTACTATAAATAGTCATTGTAAAGCTAAAAATATTTCCTACATCATATTATTTGTTTTATAATTTTTATACATTATATAAATAAAATTATGTATGACATCATGATGATGCAGTGATGACCTCATTATTTAACGATTTAAATAAAATGGAATGATAATGTAATATCTAAGACCTACACATGTACAAAACCTATTGGATTAGTGTATTTCAAACCATTATCACCTTATCCTAGAAATAAATCAATGTGGGACTTTTAAAATCCGAAACTCTTTTGAAAATAAAGTAACATTTTGTAACTTAACAAGAGTGCCCCTCTTCTCCTCTTATAAATGGCCCCCACCACTACCTCCTTACCCACACTACCAAAGCCTTTGGCTCGGAAAAACCCTGCCCATTTTGTCTCTCCACTTCCCTCTCTTACTCCTTGAAGCCTCACATTGGGAATAAGTCTTCCCAAGGAAACTTTTGAGCTCAATCCAAAGGGAGTTACCTGATTTTAAGATAATGTCTTCACTTGTGTCCTTTTGTTTTTTTTTTGCTTCTCCAACCCCCAAAACACTTTTTATTCATTTATTTTGTAACAAATCAAGTATATTCAATATACTAGTATTTTTTATAAGAAGTATTCGAGGTACGCTTACACACACCTACATCTAATAGTTAAAGAACATACAGTTTTCGTGGATGGCGAATTTCTTCCTCCTGAAACGATGATTGTTCAACATTCTTCTAACACCTTCAAAGGTGGCCATTAAGATGACACTATATTTATATATGATATATAACATGTTTATGTTTTACTTAATCTTATGTATTTTTCATTTATGGCTTACCATTATGGTTTCCATTATGTGTAACCATGATATCTTCATTTAAGGAAGTGCGGACTACCGCCCCCTCAAAGTGATTTGATTCGTTAATACAATATGTGGTACGTATAAAGGATATATTTAATGATATTATATATGATACCATACTGGAATTAAAATACTATTATGTATCATTATGTTTTAATTCCAGTAAATATGAAATAGAAATGGAAGTAGCGTTCATGCGTACGTACGGCTTACCGTCTCCATGAACGGTACATTTCATTTCTTATCTCAAAATGTTATGTAATATTATAAGTACATATATATAATGGATATATATGTAATATATTACTTATAAATTATGGATATCATTCTGGAATTATAACATATATATATCTCTCTCATTTTGTTTTAATTCTATTAATATGACAAAAAAATGAAAGTAGCGTTCATGCGTACGTACGGCCTATCGTCTCCATGAACGGTGATTTTAGTTTTTTTTCTCCGAATGATATGGAATAGTATAAAATGAATATTTACTGGATATATATGATATTTTAATCATTAATACTATTCTGGAAATTATTTACTTATAACTACATGGGTAATCTTTTTTCAAACAAGTTCATTTTTGACTCATGTACCAAACATCGGCAAAAAAGTCTGATATGAACTAACATTATTAAAAAATTATTATAACATTATAATATGTGATATGAACTGAATAATAATATCTAATGGAGGTACTTAGGAAATTATTAATTTACCAAAGTTTGTTATTTAATAATATAAAGAAACGAACAAGACAAGTTGGACTTGAGGTAAGGGATCCTACTCCTCTCTTTCTTTTTAAGTACACTCTTTTATGCCATTACTTTTAAGCTCATCTTTCTTGTGATTGGGATGATCTTTTATATTACTCTTACTGTATTTTTTATTTTCATATGATGAGAGAACCTATTCTATCTCATCAGTCCATTTTGGATGTTTTGAGTGGCGCTGTTAGGCTGCTGAATTTTCATAAGAGATCTAACCTCTCTCTATCTTTTTAAGTACTCTTCTTTAGGTCACTTCTTTTAAACTCTTCTTTGTTATATTGGGGGATGTTATTTAATATTACTCTTTCTATAAACATTATTTTAATACGATGAGAGACCCTATTTGATCTCATCAATCCATTTTTGGATGTTTTATGTGGCGTCGTTAGGCTGCTGAGTTTTCGTAAGGGATTTTTCATCTCACTTTTATTCCAATGAGATTTGTTCTACATTTTCCACAATTTCCTTTGAGTGGTTTATTTACTGCCCATTATTTTACATATTGTGTAATATACATTCTTTTATGAGTATTTACATCAATGTTTTATTGTCCTTCTTTCATGAGGTGTATGTTTCGAAAGATACCCATGTTGGTAAATGAACCTTTCACCCTCCTCTTTTTAAAAGACTTATTTTTTGGGTCTTTTAATTTACATATTGTTATGTTGGGATGTGTCCTCATAAATCCTTATTGATGTAAATTTTATGTCCAAGCGATGAGATACCATTTTTATCTCTCATCAACTCATTTTGATGTGACGCCGTTAGGCTGTCAAGGGAACTTCTTAACCCAATTTCGATTTCTTTGGGTTCAACATGTAGTTATTGAATATGCCATCCTTTGAATATGTGTGAATGAACTTTGATTATTTTACACTTAATATCCACTTATATTTTGTGTATTCGTTTGTCACACATAATTATGTAATTGATTTATCCTTAAACCAAGGATACTGTCTTTGTATGGGACTTCGTCTCAATCTCCTTTCATTGAGGCATATTTTGTTTTATACACAACCTTCTTTTATACGGTGTATAAACCCCTTTGACTTTAATTTATATTAAAAATGAATCTTTTTATACGAAGCATTTATTAAACGACAAAATGGAATGTTTTTGTCGTACGTATGCGTCGACAACGACTTCTCCGCCGCTATGACCATTATTTGAGTTTCAGATTCCTCTACAAGCCATACATTTTTTTAAAAATGAAAAATAAATACAATGTTTTAATTTTCTTTTATTTTGGTATTGAAAATTGTTTTCATAATTTTTTTATATCAATGCGTTGTATTGATATCTTGTGATTGAAAGGTGGAAATGTTATGTTTCCTTTATGCATGTTTTATGTGATACGATTTTGTTGAGGTTCTTGGGCATTATTATGAAGACGGGTTCTTCCATGATAGACTAAGGGAGGGTGAGCCCAATATAGCTCTCCAATTCATTGGGTAACGCGAAGGAGTGAAACGTTAATGTTTCTCCGAAGAGATTTATGGAATATACTATGGTGGGTAATCCAAACATAACCAAGAGGGTTACTCCCTATGTAAGAATGTTATTAATGCCTCAAGTTGCCTTTTATGTCTTATGATTTCTATGATTTATTCATGATTTTATGAGGTATGTTAAAGTGCTTATGTTTTATGGGTAAATTATGATTTCATTATTATGTATATATGAACTCATGTTTCCTTTCCATATTGTTATAACCCTTACTGAGCTTTTTATGCTCATCCCAAGTTTTTTAAACGTTTTTCACAGGTCAAGGGAAGGGTAAATGATATGATGATAGTGTCAAGGAAGTGTCAAGAAAGGATCCATGATTTATTTTAAATATGTTTCTGTTGATGGGAAAAAAATGAATACTATCTTTTATGTAACCACTTTGTTTAAAAGTGAAATGTAATGAAAGTTATATGATCTAATTCTCTAAAACATTTAACCTGAAAAGATCCTCAATGTGTAATATTGTAATAACTCAAGATTAATTAAGCTTTATGGCTGAGGAATTATAGACAACCCCTTCCCAAATACTATTTCAAATTCCATAACATTAACCTAGAGGAATTAGTTTGATTATAAATCCATCCTATGGACCTCTTTTGATCAAATCAAAAGGAAGATCCTGAAGAAGAGGTAATGTTTTCACCACCACATTCAAGTTCCTTTCTTGTTCAAAATCTTCCTTATTTGTTGTTTACATTATAAAATAATAACTCCAGTATAATATATTTATTGTGATGTTTTTATAAATATCGTACAACCATATTCAGTATTCTATCCATCCTTTGAATGACATGTCACCATACGTGCGTATGTACGACCTACCATCTCCATGTCATGATGTAATTGTTATTCAATACGCTAATATTTGAATGGGCATAATAATGATGTGTAATTAATTTAAATAATAAATATATCATGATAATGATTATGTATATCTGATATAACATCAAATTATATATTATTTTAATATCAAAAGAATGATATTGTCGCTCGTGCGTACGTACAGACTACCGTCTCCAAAAACATGATGACATTCATTCCCCATCGTATCTATTCAAGTGTAATTCTCATTTGATGATTACAAATAATGTTTAAGGACTTTATATCATTCAGGATATGAATATGATAAAAAATATCCATAACAAACATGACTTATGTAACAAAAAATATAAAATAAAATGATTATGTTTAACACCTGAAATGACGATAATACTAAGATATTATTAACAAAGCAATGTTAAAAGAATTAATATGATATCATATTAATTTATATGATTATTGTATAATTTAATAACAATTATCTCACCATTATACAGAATGTTAACCTACACTTAACAAACGAAAAGTATTAGGTAAGTGTTTATTTCACAATGTCTTCATTATCTGAGGTTGTTTATACATAATTATCTACTGGGACCTGTTTATCATCCACATCAATGTTTCATAAAAATGTATTTCAAAAAATTCTTTCTATTTTACAGAATATGGGTTAAAGTCATTTAAACACATGTTTGACTTTTTTTAAGAAGTTTATAATGGAATCTTTACTTCATTTTCCAAACAAGGTCCTTTTAATCCTTTTCGACCGAATTAAGGTAAGAATGTCTTTTTGAACTTATACGGTGGGTGTGGCTATTTTCCACCATTATAAAACTGTCGTAGCTTCCCTTACAAGCACATAATAATATTTTTAATGTAAATTTTTTCTTTTATAATTTTGTTACTTTTAAATGATTTCATGAAATGAAATATTTCTCTAAAATAGTTTTGATTTCATCTATGTCTACAACCATTGATGGATTTTAAGGTTATTTGAAGTTGATTTATTATGATACAAAACATCGATGATTTATTGAAGGTTTTGTGATATGTTTGACCGTGTATATTTTATTTTTATACCATTCATTGTTTATGGAGAAATTATTGGCATTTCATATGCTAGTTTTAATATGACTGTTTATGTTATGTTTAAACCTTTTCATATGATTATTGCATTTGAATTAATAAGTGAAGGGTGGAGCCTGAAATAGGTCTTCGATGCATCAGTAGGTCTCATGGGACAAACTAGTGTCTTCACACGAGGCCTCGACAAAATCTTTTTTGTAGTGTTGGCACGAGGCCGTGGCTACATGGTTATGATAGTATGACTTTATGCATTGCATCATTATTAATTTGGTTATTGATATTTCATTTGTTTCTTTGATTATTAGAATATCCATGTGAATATGTAAATGAAATTATTTTATTTTATTTCAGCCTTATTATTCTGAAGTTAATAGTTTAAAGGCTTTTGATTTAGTTATACATTGCATTAAATGTTTTTGATTATTTAAGGAAGTTTCCGCTATATTGTTATCTTTAATGAGCATCTGAGCTCACCCCATTCAATGTTTTATATTTTCTAATATGTGAAAATTATTTTATGAATGACCTGCAGGGATAGTATGAGGGGATATGAGTGTAACGTCCCGACGCCAGCTACCCAGAGTCGGTACATTACCTCATCACATTCACATGATCACAAAAGTTCAAGTCTCGAAAGACCGATTAGTTTAGTAGCCTTGGAAACAGTTGTTACATTCGTAAACGTTACATTACATCATAAAGTGAAAAACTACAATAACAAAGTCTCCATAGTCCACACTCATATCCTCTTCTGACAATCCTTTCAGGTCATTCATAAAATACTTCTTCACGTCCTGGAAAATATTAAAACATTGAAAGGGGTGAGCTCAGATGCTCAGTAAGGATAACAATATTGCGGAAGCTTTCATAAATAAACATTAACATTTAAGGCAATGTATAACTAAAACAAAAGCCTTTTTAAACTTGAACTTCAGCATAATATGGAAAAAATAAAATTAAATAATGCCATTTACTTACTCACGTGGATATTATACTAGTCGAATAATCACATGCAATGTCAATAACCACTTTCATAATGAGGGAATGTATAATGCCAGACCTTCTGAAACATTTTTTCAAGGCCTCGACCAAGACGACTAAAATGATTAAGGCCTCAGCCAAAACCATAAATCAAATTGGAAAAGGGCCTTGGCCAATTCCACGACTAGTTTTCTCATGAGACCTACCGATGCATCGAGGAACAATAGCGGGCTCCACCCGTCACTTATTTAGTCTAATACATTCCTCATATGAATAGGTTTAAACATATCATAAACCATAACATAATCGTATCACATAAAACATGCATAAAAGAAACATAACATTTCTACATTTCAATCACAAGATATCAATACAAAACATTGATATAATAACAATGCTTTCAAAACCATTTTCAATACCAAAATAAAATAAAGTTAAAACTTTGTATTTATTTTTCATTAAAAAAACGATGGCTTGTAGAGGAAGCCGAAACTCAAATAATGGTCATGGCGGTGGAGAATTCGTTGTCGCCGCATAAGTACGGAAAGAAAAACATTCCCTTTTGTTGTTTAGCAAAACGCTTCGTATAAAAAATATTCCTTTTGAATAAACGTAAAATTCAAAGGGGTTTATACACCGTATAAAAGAATGTTGTGTATAAAACCAAATATGCCTCAAGGAATGGGGATTGAGAAGAAGTCCATAAAAAGATCATTTTTTAAATAAAGTACATCTATAATGTGTATTCACTATAAGTACACATAAATAATGTAAAAATACAAGATAGGACATAATAATATCATGACATAATTTGAATGTAGGAGATTAACCCAAAGAATAGAAATTGGGTTAAGAAGTTCCCTTACCTCGTGTCTGACTTCACTCAACCGTTCCTTAACCTCATGAATAATAAACTAGAGTTGATAAATACCTTATTAAGAACCATTTTTAATTTCATTATCCTTTTTATATCACTTATAACAATGTTATGAACATTATGTAATTATTTAAGTTAATAACGGTCGTTTTGTCGATCATTGGTACTTGAGTCAACAATAAACTTCTTATAATTACAAGTTGTTTATGTGGTAGAATATCCATTGTCTCCATAATTATATTCATGATTTAGATGTCATATATATCATATATATCCAGTATATACATTCATTTATAATATTACGTAACATTTAGAGGTAAGAAATGAAATGCACCGTTCATGGAGACGGTAAGACGTACGTACGCATGAACGCTACTTTGATTTCTATTTCGTATTTAATGGAATGAAATCATAATGATATAAATGTATAATATAATTCCAGTATAATATATTGTATAATACCATTTACTCCATCCTTTATACTTCCCACATATGGCATTAACGATTCAAATCACTTTGAGGGGGCGGTAGTTCACACTTCTTAAAATGAAATTATCGCGTTTTACCCATAATGGAAATCATAAAGTATGCCATAAATGAGAAATACAGAATCATAAGTAAAACATAAACATATAATATATCATATATAAATATAGTGACATATTAATGGCCACCTTTTAAGGTGTTATATGAGTGTTGAACAATCATCGTTTCGTGAGGCAAGAATTCGACATCCATAGAAACCGTATGTTCTTTAACCATTAGATGTAGGTGTGTGTAAGTGTATCTCTAATAATTCTTATAACAACATCCTAGTATATTGAGGATACTGTTGTTGTTACAAAATAAACGAATAAAAAGATTTTAGGGGGTTGGAGAAGAAAAATAAAACAAAACAACATTAGAGAAGACATTACCTCAAAATCGGGTAACTCTTTTTGACTTGAGCCAAAGGCTTCCTTGGGATGAGTTCTGCCCAATGTGAGGCTTCTAGGAGTAAGAGGGGGATGTTGGGAGATTATTTGGTCAGAGGTCGGCCGAGCCAAATGGCATGAAAGTGTGAATGAGGTGGTAGAGGTGGGGGCCTTTTATAAGAGGAGAGGAGGTGCACTCTTGGAATGTAAGGAAATTTTACATTATTATACAATGCTTTTCGGATTATAAAGGTCCCACACTAATATAATTCGTGGATAAGGTGATAAGGGTTCGAAATATACACATCCAATAGTCTTTTGACAACTGTAAGCCTTGGATTGTACATTATCTTTTCATTTTATTAAAATTGTTAAATAATGAGGTCATCGCTGCATCATAATGATTCCATAAATAATTTAATTTATTTTATGTCTAAAAATTATAAAAAAATACTATGATGTAGGAAATCTTTTTATCTTTCCAATGAATATTTATAGTAAAAAATATGACTTGTATAACCCCATGTAAAAATTTTGTTAGTAAAACATTTCATGTTTGTGTTATTTTTTACTTTAACATTAAATAAAAGGTATTTATGTCATTTTCCACCTAAAGTGGCTCCATGGGGTCCCCAAGTTGACCCATGGATTTTCTTGGTCGGACATGGCACATACAATGAGGGTAGGACATGTTTCAAGCTCATCTCATATTATTAAAACATTATTTTTACCTTAATCTGCACTAATTACCTCTAATCGCGATTAAGAACTTAAAAGTTACTATTCACCAAAAATTATTTTAATCACATTGAACCACATTTTACTTCTTAATGACAACCATGTATGTCGGATTTTTGAAAATCAAATCACAGAGGTGGTAATATTTCATTTAATCGAAAAATCAGTTATATAACTACCACTTAGTGGTTTCACTATTCATCAAAAATTTAAGTTTTTCAGAACACTTCCAAAATTTCACCCTAAGCTATAATTGATATTCCAATTTCCAAAAAGATGTCTATTTTAAAAAAATCCAAAAATATAAGTTGCATTAATTTATTTTATTATTAATTCTCGTTGTAACAACAAATAGCGTGTTTTTAAGAAACAATTTATATCAAAAGATTGGCAATTGTTTAAGTCCAATTTCAAGGATAAATTAATTCTAATGACCACCATTGGATAAAATGGTAAAAATATATTCTAATTATACTTTAAAACCACTAAATAGTATAATTTATCACTATAAATTATTTTGATTAAAAAAGTTGATTTTAAGTATTTTTCACTATTCATAAAAAATTAGAAGTTCTCAGAAAAATACCAAAAATTAAACATAGGCTAATTTAGATATTCCGATCCAAAAATGATGTCCATTTTAAAATATAAAATTTCTATAATTTTAAAAAGTGGTTATTACTATTCCTAACGGCTACTATCATTAGTCGCGGTGTTTTAGAACTTGAAGGTGCGCACAATGCAAGCTATTGCATTATTGAATGAGAAGTGTATTGTGGAAGCTCGGGGTGTTACATTCTCCCCTCCTTCAATAAATTGCGTCCTCGCAATTTGAAATTTTTCTTTGAAAATAAAAGGTTGAAAAGAGAACATACCTTTGAGGAAAACCCTCATCGGAAATAAGATTAATAAAATTTAGCCTTAATAAGAGGGAAAGGGAAATGAAAAAGTCACCACCCAATTATGATCTCGATTATGAGAACATTGGTGGCAATAAGAGACATATAATTGGAGGGAAAACGTAAATATTTGTAGGTAGTGATTGAGGTCATCAATCATAATCAACTGTCAAATTGAGGGCCTCAAAGCCTTTAACCTATGTTGATTTAAAATATCATAAATTCAACAAGACATAAGGTTTTAGGACAACACATTTTTTCGTTTTAGATCCCTTTACTAAATTTTAAGAATTAATTCATTCATTGAAATAGAGATAGGTATATATATATTTATGCTTGATAATTAGAGTTTCAACCTTCAACTCATATTTCACTCAAAATGATAATAGAACTCAAAAATATTATACTTATCCTAAATGTATAAGGTTCAAAATGTTAACACATACCATTTAGATTAGTAAAATTATTTTTTAATAACCAGGGACTTCCTGTAGGCTAGTGGTAGGTAATAAAGGCCTGTCGCACCATAGTTGTGTGTTCGATTCCTGCAGCTTTGTCCGACGCGACGGGTTATGCCCCACCCTGCAGGTTGTCTTTTTCCTAAAACTATAGTATTATAATATTCCAAAAATAATCTTCATAAATTTTAACCTTAAACAATACTATCCAAAGATCGACTTAATCCACTCCAACCTTTATAGTTATCCAAAATACCTCTGTCCAGACTTTCTATAAAAGGTCTCTCAATTCCAAAATTAATTTATCAGATTCCCCAAACAAATTAAAGTTTCTCTTTTTGTCACATACAAAAAATATGATTACCTTCATCATATTAAAACCTTACTGAAATCAACAAGTACTGCAGTACAATGCTTATATATATATCACATTATTCTAATAACCAGAATATAATCCATGAGTCCAAAAGCACCAATACATTAGTTATTCTACATCAACTGTAGTAACAACATAAGATTGTCCTTGATCCCTTGGCCTTTTTTGAGGTAAGTTTCCTGGACGCTTAGGACATTCCTTTGCATAATGCCCCATTTCTCTACAATTGTAGCATTCAACATTGATAGCCTCTTTCATTCCCTTGCAATCACGCGCCTGGTGACCTTTTTATCCATATTTATAACAAACTCCCATTCCTTTTAGGCAAGTACCAGGGTGATTCTTCCCACAACAGGGTGGAAATTCATTTCTACCCTTCTTCCATGTTTCCTTATTTCCTTTCCCAGAGTTTTCAGCGGATCTCTTCTTATCTTGCTTTTATTTAAAGTCCTAAGACTTAGAGAATTCCTTTTCCGTCTTGATAGCGCACGAGACAATACATTCGTTTGACGAGAAGGTTTGTGAGACTAATGCTCGATGGAGAAATGGTTTTAACCCATCAAAGAAACGATCAATATTACTCCTTGGGTTACGTATATAATCGGCAGCATGCCTCGCTAACCTTGTAAAGTTGTCCTCATACTTTGCGACATTCTCATCCTCCTTCTGCCTTAGACTCAGAAATTTCCTTTCCATATCATCTCGATGTTCACAAGGAAAGTATTTTTCTAAGAAAAGCTCTTTGAACTCCCTCCATTCCATATTCGATACGTCATCATCTTCCTTTGTGTTTTGAATCAGCGACCACCACTGATCGGCATCTCCAGTGAGGCGGTAAACTGCCATGACAACCTTCTCCCTTTCGATACTCCCCAAGGCAAGGAATATTTTCTCTAAGGAGTTTATCCATTGCTCAGCTACTTACGAATTTTTACCCCTATTAAATGATGGTGGTTGTTTCCTAATGAAGCGGTCTAACATTGATCCTCCACGTTGCAGATCAGGGTGCTCCATACGAGTATGGTTATTATTCATAACCTGAGTGAGTTGTCCCTGTATGGTAATAAGTTGATCAGCACTAGTTGTATCTCCAGATCCACAATAATTATCTTGAGTAGGAGGGAAATCCCTACACGGTGTGCGTGCATTGATACGGTTTCCATTCCTTCCACTATGCGCCATTTCTAAACAATGACATAAACTAGATTAATTTATCAATTAAAATACATAATTCCATATTTTTAAAACACCTTACATAAATTGAACTATTTATGGATATAATCCATAATAATAAAAATAAATGTTTCCTTTGAGGAAGTATATACTCATAACTCTTCATAGTGGTTTGTAAAGAAAATGAGAATTATCCTAAGCATATCCCCCGGGAGTGTCGTAACCAAGAGTGCAGCAAGGCCCGTTGTCGTGCACCAGTTCCCGTTCGAGTCTAGCTCAAAGTGGTGTTTTCGGGTTTTACCCCTAGGTACATCTGTGCCAGAGCCACCTCTACCTGCTCGTATCCAGACAGGGATGTATTGCTCGGAAAACTCACAAAATCTCTATAATACCGAAATTCGAGGAAGTTTTTCTATACTAATCCTCAAAGTCTATCTTTGGGCAATGTGCTCTAATCAGAGTTTATCTAAATCAATCTTCCAAGGTTAGTACTAAACTGCCTCTGATACTAACTGTAACACCCCAACCCCAGCTACCCAGAGTCGGTACATTACCTCGTAACATTGGCATGATCACAAAAGATCAAGTCTCGAAAGACCGATTAGTTTTGTAGCCTTGGAAACACTAGATACATTCGTAAATGTTACATTACATCATAAAGTTAAAAACTACAATAACAAAGTCTCCATATTCCACACTCATATCCTCTTCTGACAATCCCTGCAGGTCATTCATAAAATACTTCTTCACATCCTGGAAAATATTAAAACATTGAAAGGGGTGAGCTCAGATGCTCAGTAAGGTTAACAATATTGCGGAAGCTATTATAAATAAACATTAACATTTAAGGCAATGTATAACTAAAACAAAAGCCTTTTTAAACTTGAACTTCAGCATAATATGGCAAAAATAAAATTAAATAATTCCATTTACTTACTCACATGGATATTCTACTAGTCGAATAATCACATGCAATGTCAATAACCACTTTCATAATGAGGGAATGTATAATGCCAGACATTCTAAATCATTTTTTCAAGGCCTCAGCCAAGACGTCTAAAATGATTAAGGCCTCGGCCAAAACCATAAATCAAATTTGGAAAGGGCCTCATCCAATTCCATGTCTAGTTGTCTCATGAGACCTACTGATGCATCGAGGACCTATAGCGGGCTCCACCCGTCACTTGTTAGGTCCAATACATTCCTCATATGAATAGGTTTAAACATATCATAAACCATAACATAATCGTATCACATAAAACATGCATAAACGAAACATAAAATTTCCACATTTCAATCACAAGATATCAGGACAACACATTGATATAATAACAACGCTTTCAAAACCATTTTCAATACCAAAATAAAAGAAAGTTAAAACATTGTATTTATTTTTTATTATAAAAAATTATGTCTTGTAGAGGAAGCCGAAACTCAAATAATGGTCACAGTGGCGGAGAAGTCACTGTAGCCGCATAAGTACGGAAAGAAAAACATTCCCTTTTGTCGTTTAGCAAAACACTTCGTATAAAAAATATTCCTTTTGAATAAATGTAAAAGTCAAAGGGGATTATACACCGTATAAAATAAAGTTGTGTATAAAACCATATATGCCTCAAGGAAAGGGGATTGAGACGAAGTAATTGAAAAGATAATTTTTTAAATAAAGTACATATATAATGTGTATTCAGTATAAGTACACGTAAATAATGTAAAAATAAAAGATAGGACATAATAATATCATGACATAATTTGAAAGTAGGAGATTAACCCAAAGAATAGAAATTGGGTTAAGAAGAACCCTTACCTCGTGTCTGACTTGACTCAACCGTTCTTTAACATCCTGAATAATAAACTAGAGTTAATATATACCTTATTAAGTACCATTTTTAATTTCATTATCCTTTTTATATCACTTATTACAATGTTATGAACATTATGTAATTATTTAAGTTAATAACGGTCGTTTTGTCGATCATTGGTACTTGGGTCAACAATAAACTTCTTATAATTACAAGTTGTTTATGTGGTAGAATATCCATTATCTCCAGAATTATATTAATGATTTAGATGTCATATATATCATATATATCCAGTATATACATTCATTTATAATATTACGTTACATTTAGAGGTAAGAAATGAAATGCACCGTTCATAGAGACAGTAAGCCGTACGTACACATGAACGCTACTTTCATTTCTATTTCGTATTGAATTGAATGAAATCATAATGATATAAATGTATAATATAATTCCAGTATAATATAGTGTATATTACCATTAACTCCATCCTTTATACATCCCACATATGGAATTAACGATTCAAATCACTTTGAGGGGGCGGTAGTCCGCACTTCCTAAAATGAAATTATCGCGTTTTACCCATAATGGAAAACATAAAGTAAGCCATAAATGAGAAATACAGAAACATAATTAAAACATAAACATATTATATATCATATATAAATATAGTGACATCTTAATGGCCACATTTTAAGGTGTTATATGAGTGTTCAACAATCATCGTTTCGTGAGGCAGAAATTCGCCATCCACAGAAACCGTATGTTCTTTAACCATTAGATGTAGGTGTGTGCAAGTGTAGCTCGAATCCTTCTTATAAAAACATCCTAGTATATTTAGTATACTGGTGTTGTTACAAAATAAACTAATAAAAAGAGTATAAGAGGTTGGAGAAGAAAAATATAACAAAACAACATTAGAGAAGACATTACCTCAAAATCGGGTAACTCTTTTTGACTTGAGCCAAAGGCTTCCTTGGGAAGTGTTATGCCCAAAGTGAGGCTTCTAGGAGTAATAGGGGGAAGTTGGGAGAGTATTTGGGCAGAGGTTGGGCGAGCCAAATGGATTTAATGTGTGAATGAGGTGGTAGAGGTGGGGGCCTTTTATAAGAGGAGAGTAGGGGCACTCTTGGAAAGTAAGGAAATTTTACATTATTATACAATGCTTTTCGGATTCTAAAGGTCCCACACTTATATAATTCGTGGATAAGGTGATAAGGGTTCGAAATCTACCCATCCAATAGTATTTGGACAAGTATAAGGCTTGGATTGTACAATATCTTTTCATTTTATTAAAATCGTTAAATAATGAGGTCATCACTGCATCATAATGATGTCATAAATAATTTAATTTATTTAATGTCTAAAAATTTTAAAAAAAATACTATGATGTAGTAAATCTTTTTATATTTCCAATGACTATTTATATTAAAAAATATGACTTGTATAACCCCATGTAAAAATTGTGTTTGTAAAACATTTCATGTTTGTGTCATTTTTTACTTTAACATTAAATAAAAGGTATTTATGTCATTTTCCACCTAAAGTGGCTCTATGGGGTCCCCAAGTTGACCCATGGATTGTCTTGGTCGGCCATGGCACATCCAATGAGGGTAGGACATGTGTGAAGCTCATCTCATATTATTAAAACATTATTTTTACCTTAAACTGCAGTAATTACCTCTAATCGCGATTAAGAACTTAAAAGTTACTATTCACCAAAAATTATTTTAATCTCATTAAACCACATTTTACTTATTAATGACAACCATGTATGTCAGATTTTTGAAAATAAAATCACAGAGGTGGTAATATTTCATTTAAACAAAAAATCAGTTATTTAACTACTACTTAGTGGTTTCATTATTCATCAAAAATTGAAGTTTTTCAAAACAATGGAAAAATTTCACCCTAAGCTATAATTGATATTCCGATTTCAAAAAAGATGTCTATTTTACCAAATTTCAAAAATATAAGTTGCATTAATTTATTTTATAATTAATTCCCGCTGTCACAACAAATAGCCTATTTTTAAGAAACAATTTATATCAAAAGATTAACAATTGTTTATGTCCAATTTCAATGTTAAATTAATTCTAATGACCACCATTGGAATAAATGGTAAAAATATATTATAATTATAATTTTAAACCACTAAATAGTATAATTTATCACTATAAATTATTTTGATTTAAAAAGTTGTTTTTAAGTATTTTTCACTATTCATAAAAAATTAGAAGTTCTCAGAAAAATACCAAAAATTCAACATAGGATAATTTTGATATTCCGAATCCAAAAATGATGTCCATTTTGAAATATAAAATTTCTATAATTTTAAAAAGTGGTTATTACTATTCATAACGGCTACTATGATTAGTCGCGGTGTTTTAGAACTCGAAGTTGCGTACAATGCAAGCTATTGCATTATTGAATGAGAAGCGTATTGTGGAAGCTCGGGGTGTTACAATGAGTGTGGTATATGGACAGATGATGTTGTTTTAGTTTTTCACTTTATGATGAAATGTAAACTTTATGAATGTATCTAGTGATTCCAAGGCTACTAAACTAATCGGCCATTCGAGACTTGATCATTTGTGATCGTGAAAATGTTATGTAATAATGCAACGACTCTGGAAAACTGGGGTTGGGAAATTACAGTTGGAATCTGAGGATGTTTAGAACAAACCGTGGAAGCTAGAATTAAATAAACTCTGATTTGAGCACATAGACTAAAGATGGACATTGATAACTAGTATAGAAGAGCTTTCTATAATTTTGGTATTGTAGAGATTTTGTGATTTTTCCTATCAATTCATCCATGTTTGGATACGATAGGGTAGAGGTGGCTCTGGCACAGATGTACCTAGGTGTAAAACTCGAAAACACTGATTTGATCTAGACTCGAACGGGAACTGGTGCACGAATATGGGCCTTGTTGAACTCTTGGTTACGACACTCCGGGGGGATATGCATAGGATAATTCTCCTTTTTGGAAAAATCATTATGAAGGGATTATGAGTATATAATTCCTCAGTAAAAGCATAGTTCTGATTGTGGATTATATCCATAAACCATTCAAATTACATTAGTTATTTTACCAGTTTTGAATTATTCATTGCAATTCATAAACTGACCTAGTTTATGCTATTGTATAGAAATGGCGCCCAATAGAAAGAATGGTAACTCCATCAATAAGTATGATCCATGGAGTAAGAAGGATCATATCATTAATGGTATTGAGACAACATTTAGAAGGGAAATAGTCTCCCATGTATTCTCAACATATGAAGAAATACTATCATGTTTTAGTAAGATAAGTAACGAATTATCTAAGTCCAATGGATTTGAATGGAAGCATGAGATGAAAAGGATAAAAGAGAGAAAGTTGGACAAAGGGAAGAGGGAAAATAATATTTTTCTCATATGTGATAACTGTGGGAAGAAACACCCAGGAACATTCCTGAAGGTAATGAGATTTTTTTATAAGTGTGGAGAAAATGGAAACCAAGTACGTGACTACAAGGGTATGAAAAAGGTTTATAATGTACATTGCTTCATCTGGTACGAGTTGGGACACTACACAAACTAAGGTTTACATCATCAGAGTATTCCCCAAAAGATGCTATTGGATAATAATCAAGTTATGATACTATGAAAGATGAGGATGAATGATTATAGTTCTTATGTTGTTATGAAAGAATTAAGTCATTTAAATTGTCTTATCAACGTTGTACTGGTTATAATAATTATGTAGTATATAAGGATTGCACTGTAGTACTATTTCATTAAGGACTTGAGATTCGGTGGAACCAAGAAAAGTGACTGAATAACAGGTTAAATTTTGGGAAAATATATGATGAGAGAAAGAGAAACCATAATATGGTTTTGATACTGAGGTAGGGATTTTGGAATAAAACATGATTGATTTGGATAAATTATATTGGATATTCTTGATTATCTTGAAACTGATTAATGATTTGTATATTCCATAATTGATGGAGTTAATAAAAAAATTGATAGAATGAGTATATCCAGTATTCTATAAGGAATAAGGGATCATGAATGTAATCAATAAGGTTTTATGGTAATTAAGGATATTTTAGTGTTTTAAATGAATAAATGCTGAATGTGTTCACATGTTATTATGTAGAAAAAAGGATCTTCTTTGTGTTCACCTTCCTTATAAATTTTGGACTGTGAGTTTGGAAAGAATTATTTTGGATAATTCTAGTTTGAGAATATTTTTTTATTGCCATAAAAGGACAACCCATAGGTCGGGCGGCAACTCGGCGCGTCCGACAAGGCCGTGAGACTTGAACCCGCAAGAGAAGGGTGACAAGGTTCTATCACCTACCGCTGTCTCACGTGATGTCCTGGATTGAATAATGTAGTATTTTTTTAAAAAAATATAGGTGATGAATTATAAATTCATTTTTTTAACCATATACGAATATGGTAAATAGAATATCATTTTCATGTTCTGTTATCTTTTAGAGTGAATGATTAGATTGTGGTAGAAATTAGATAAAGGACGGGACTCTACTTTTCAAGTATATATATGTATATATGTATATTTTATATTATTCTGTGAAGAAATTAATTCAAAAATATAAGGTAAGGGATATTAAAACTAAAAATGTGTCATCCTAATACGTTATGTTTTGTTCAACAGGTGATATTTTAAATCTTCATAGATTAGTGGCTTTCAGGCCCTCAATTATAAAACTTTTTGTGACTGATGACCTCAATCAATTCCTATAAATATTTACATTTTCCCTCTAATTATGTGTCTCTAATTTCCACCAAAGTTTCCCTAATCCAGATCAAAATTGGGTGGTGACCCTTTCATTTCTCTTTACCTCTTATTAAGACTAAATTTTATTAACCCAAATTCCAATGTGAGTTTTCCCACAAAGATATTTTCTATTTTCAACCTTTCATTTTCTAAGAACAATTTCAAATTGTGAGTATGCAATTTATTGATGGATGGAATAATATAACACCCCATGATTTCATAGTGTGTAATTTCTTCAATGTAATTCAATATCTTTCCCTACACGCAATACCGAGTTCAAGCGCACCACAACATACCAAAAAATGAACTTTTACTGACTTTTAATGGTGATCACATTTTAAATCCAATATTTTAAACTATTATATATTCAATTTGACCAAATAAACTTCTTCTTTAGAATCGGTACATAAGAATTTAGTTTCAATAAATTTTTTCTATTTTTCTGAAAACATTCAATTTTTTATAAATAATGAAAAACACTAAGTTATAGTTTAAAACCATTTTATTATGTAAACATTTATTTATTTTATTAAAATATAATTAAGGTCAAAATAGATATATAATACCTATATATGTTCAATGTAATTCATTGGAGTTAGTTTAGAATATTTTTAGATATAAAAAAATTTATTTGAACTTTTTACCGTCTTTTACCCACCTCCAAGGAGAATTTTCAAATTCACATAAAACATAATTTTACAGCTTATGTGAGTATAGTTTTGGAAATCCAAGAGAAAAGTTAAATATCAAGGAGTAAAATTTGGTTTAATAATATAAAAATAATTTTTTGTAAATAGTAACTTTTTACTTTTATTTACCACGGTTAGAAGTAAATATGGTAATTAAGGGTAAAAATGTTATTAATATTACCCTAACAAATGTCCCAATTCTATTGGAAATGTGTTTGTAGACTAGAAAAAACCTTAGGAATAAAAAATTATCATTTAGGTCCACTTGTATTAGATTAGGACATTTATTATTATTAAATTCGAAAAATAGTTAAAAGAGTCAAAATCAATGTTTAATAACTAAAACATTTTTAATATAGGGTTATTTATAAGATATATTAGATTATAAATATATATTAGAAATATAATAATATTTACTACGTAATTGTGTTTTATTTATAAATTATAGACACTAAATAATTTTATTTATTAATGACCCAATGATGATGTAGTAATTACCTTATTTGTGAAATATTAAAATAATTGAAATTATAAATAAGAAAATAAAAATAATTTGAAACCATTAATTAATTACACTAAATTTATATGTTAATATGACATGTTATGGTTGATTATATTAAATAGGATCGAATTAATAATGCTATTAAGAATTTAGCAAAAACAAAATACCACATACTGTCAAAATTGACACAAAGGAGTTTTTAAAACAAATATAATATTATTAATTGATATTATATTCCTAAAAATAAATTTTTCTGCCGATGGACATATATAATGATAGATGTATTATAAATGGACTCCATGGGGGTAGCTTGGATGTACATAATATGTTTATTCACTATATAATATAAAAACCCAAAGTGACATGGTAAATTTCAAACTATTAATCTAAGAGTTAAAACAAAAAGATAAGGTTAATATAATGACGAAAACCTGTCTAAAATCTATTTGTTGAAAATATTTAGACCCATCCCGACTTTAGTCTTTGAATAATCCACTTTGGATCCATTAAAAATCAAATATGAATTTATTGTAAAATAATATTTCTAGCTTTTCCAAAGGTGCCCATCAACCCTCTTATAAAAGGGAACTCCCCCTTCTCTCAAATTAACACCTTCAAAACATTTTAGTTCGGCCAAACCCTGCCAAAATACTCTTTAAACACCCCTCACATCATCCTAGAGTCCTTAGTTTGATCAGAAAGGCATCCAATGGAACCCTTTTGATCAAATCAGAAGGAAGAATCTGAAGAAGAGGTAATGTTTTCACCACCCTCTTTCAAGTTCATTTATTCATCAACTTCTTATTTCATTGTTCTTTCCATTATAAAATAATAAATCCAGTATAATCTATATAATGTGATGTTTTTATAAATATGGTACAACCATATTCCTTATTCTATCTTACCTTTGAATGACATGTCATCATACATGCGTATGTATGGCCTACCGTCTCCACGTCGTGATATAATTGTTATTTAATACACTATTATTTGTATGGTTATAATATTGATGCGTAATTCATGAAAATAATAAATATAACATGATAATAATCTTGTATATATGATATACCATCCAATTATATATTATTTTAATATCAAAAGACTGATATTCTCGCTCGTGCGTACGTATGGACTACCGTCTCCACGAATGTGATTAGATTCATTCCCCATCATATCCATTCATGTATAATTCTCATTTTATGTTTAAAAATAATGATTAAGGACTAGATATAATCCTGGATATTAATAATATACAACTTATTCATGACAAACTTGACTTAGGTAACAAAACATATAAAAGAAAACGAGTAAGTTAACACCCAAAACGACGATAATACTAAGATATTATTAACTAAGGAATGTTTAAAGGTCATATATGTTATCATATTAATGTATATTATTCTTGTATAATTTAGTAACAATTATCTCTCCATTATACATGAGGTTAACCTACCCTCGACCAAAGAAAAGTACAAGGTAAGTGTTTATTTCACAATCTCTTGATTATCCGAGATGGTTTATACGTAATTATCTACTAGGACCTCTTTATCATCCATATCCATGTTTATTAAGAATTTATTTCCAAACATTATTACTATTTTACATAATATGGATTAAATTCATTTATACCCTTGTTTGGCTTTTTATAAGATGTTTATAAATAAATCGTTCCGTCATTTTCCTAACAAGGTCCTTTTTATCATTTTCGATCGAACTAAGGTAAGAATGTATTTTTTTACTTATACGGAAGGTGCGGAAATTTTCCGCCATTATATAAATGTTGATTCTTCCCTTACAATCTTATAAGAATATTTTTAATTTAAATATTTTCTTTTATAATTCTGTGACTTTTAAATGATTTCAAAAAAAGAGATATTTCTCTCAAATAGTTTTGATTTCGTCTATGTCAACATCCTTTGATGGATTTTACGTTTATTTAAAGTGGATTTATTATTATACAAAACTTACATATTTTATTGAAGGTTTTGTTATATTTGTGACTATGGATGTGCTATTTTTATACCATTCATTCATTATGGAGAAACTATTGACATTTCATATGATAGTTTTAATACGAATGATTATGTTTTGTTTAATCCTATTCAAATGAGGAATGCATTGGACTTAATAAGTGAGGGGTGGAGCCTTCTATAGATAATCGGTGCATCGGTATGACTCATGAGGCAATTTAGTGTCAAGGCATGAGGTCTTGAAAAATTGTTATTTGTAGTCTTGGCATCAGGCCTTGGCTTCGTGGTTATGATTGTCTAGAAATATGCATTCAATCATTATTAAAGTGGTTATTGATATTGAATGTGATTATTTGATTAATAAGAAATCTATGTGAATAATTAAATGGAATTATTTAATTTTATTTCGGCCATATTATTCTGAAGTTAATTTTTAAAAGGCTTTTGTTCTAGTTATACATTGCCTTAATTGTTTATGCTTATTTAGGAATGTTTCTGCTATATTGTTATTTTTACGGGGCATCTGAGCTCACCTCTTTCTTTGTTTTATTTTTACCAGGATGTGAAGAAGTATTTTATGAATGATCTTCATTGATAATATTATTGTATATGATTGTGGTCTATGGACACAAGATGTTGTTCTTATTTTTCACTTTATGATGTAATGTAATCTTTATGTATGTATCTAGTGATTCCAAGGCTACTAAACTAATCGTTCATTCAGACTTGATCTTTTTTGATCATTCCAATGATATGAAATAATACACCGACTCTGGGTAACTGGGGTTGGGGTGATACAAATTAAATCTTAAACAAAAAATACCATATACCTTAACATCAAACAAAAAGCATTATATCTAATAAAATACCCAAAATATGAATTTGGACTTCAAAAACCTACTCCCTAAACCCAATCCAAATACTACATATTATGTCTTAAAACATAAATATTAATGTACATTAACACATGAGATATATCACAAACTATTTTACAAATTATAAACCTCTTACCGAAGCTAATTTGTAAACTCTAAACACATAACACAAACTATATCTTAAATTCAAAAACTATATTACCCAAACTAAATCTTAAATTATAATCCTAATACTAAAACTAAAATCTATTCATAATACCTTTCCAACCACTAAAATCATAAACAAATAATCTGCAAGACCTTAATAACCAACCCATAACCTTATATCTAAATTGGTATCATAATAATAAAATAATCATCATTTTAATCTAGATTACTAATCCCTAAATTTACTCACCCACCTACTTATTTATCATACTAAAAGTAATATATCTAAAACCTAAATAAAAAATACCCCATAGAACATAAAACCATACCCCTAACAATATAACTAAACATATTATAATGATACAAGTCCATAACAACTATCAAATATCATTAAATCTAATCTCATAACACAATGTACATCATAAATTATAAACTATAACATGAACACCATGTTAAATTGAGAACCTAAATAATCAAAAATACATAATAAATTATAAACATAGACATATAAACCAAACCTCATAATCCTAAACCTTCAACCGATGTCATAGAGACCTAAGCCCCTAGACCTTAACACCTAACCCATAATCAAATAAATTAACTGTAAAATACCAAACATAATAAACCCATAATATACACCCAAAAAATAATATAACTGTCTCAAACCCACATTCGTAGATATAGTTATAAAATTTTAAAATGTAAATTTACATATTTGATACAAATAATTGTGATACGATTTGAAGCATCCAAAACCAATAACATCAAAATGTATCATGGTATCCCACAAATATACATCTACCTTTTAGGTTTCTAGTTTTCGATAAGTATAAAAAACTAAACATAACAATACCCATGTTTATTATTGATATGTATCCCCATTATACCAAAATTTTCTTTTTCCATACTAAGTAGTCATCATTATTTCATTTAAACATTAATAATTTCTAGTACCATTTTAAAACATATATGGTGAAAAAGTTTTTGTTGAGGTATATATAAATGAATAACGAATCATGCCATTACTATTTATAACCATTTAATTATAAAATAGAATTTTTTTTAATTTTTATGAGAAATAATAAACATTAATGACAACATTCATACACTTGAAACCCACATAAATGCCAAAATATTTACAAAAATTGTTTGTAAGAAAAAATATTTAAAAAAAATCATGATGGTTACATTATTACACAAGAGAATACCTGAAAATATTATCATAGAATCAATCTTTTTACCAAAAATTTCATATATATTCATTTTAAAAAATTATCATTTATTTACATTTTGAAATAATAATATTTCCTTGTAAAATATTTGTAATGAATAGAAAAAAATGTATGTAAATTGTCACATCAGTACAATACTATCATACAATAAATCTTACAAATACCAAATGCATTGTAGAGCTACATGGGCCCACATGTTGTTTGATTATAATGGATCTGATTATAATGGATCTACACATTCTTGGTTTATAGAAAAACCACTCATCACTATTTTATAAAAAGTACAAGCATACAAGTCTTATAATGGATAAACTCTTCATCATAACATAACCCAATAACCAAATTGTAATCATATCATGTGTACACTAGCACAAAATATTCTTTACACCCATAAGAAAAACATTTCTAGATATGGAAATATCAATAGTATTTAAAATACTTTTTGAAAACACATAGAATAATGAGAAATATGGTTTTCCATTATAGAAATAAATTAATCATTTACAATCATACAATCATAGAATAATGGTTTTGTGGGAAGGAAAATTCATTGAATTAATTTTTATTAAAATATTGTTTTTTCCAATTTCTAAAATCATATCTTATAAATTACACAACATTTTACCTTTAAAAATACATATAAATATAAATATAGTTACGTAAAATTTAATTTATAATTAATTTATGTTAATATAATTTAATCCATATAATTATTCATAGAACATAGGCATGGAAGAAAATGAATTATAAAATAAATCTTGAAAAATTTTCAAATGTGGTTTAAAATGTAAATATTCCCTTACCTATAGTCTGACTCGTCTTGTACATTCATTATCACCCTGAATAATAAAAACATGTTAACTATTTAATTACATAATAAAAATTTTAAATATCATAATTCATTGTTGTTATCTTTATTTACAAATTCATATAATTTTACACAATCAATTAACTTTATGTTAAATACGTTGATTATATTTGGATCATATGTTTATATTTCCATTAGTATGTTGATTACGATAAAAGATGACATTTTTACAGATTGTAAAAAATAATCATCATTACATAATTTGTGACATCTAATTATTTTCATGTATTGTTATTAAAGTTATATTGATTTATTTATAGACCAACCAATGAGACGACATATGATATTAAGGCTAGGATTCCCCATAAAAATTGTTTGAAAAATTTTAAACATTAAATATCATTCACATGTCATTTCCCTAAAAAACTGAAATATCCTTCCAATAGGTTCCTGAATCAAAAATTTGAGTTCACCATTTTGTTTAGATCAATGAAAATACTTTAGGTAGGGCTTAAAATCATGTCATGTAGGTCCACCATGAATTTCAATTTATTTCATATTGGTATGAAAATATTTAATAAAAATATTTTTTTAGACCCAATGATATTTTTTTCATTTTATTTGAGGATTTCTAGAATCTGTAGTCTTCACTGTAACCCTAAAATTTCCTTGATTCCAATATAAATATGTTCTCTAAAGGATAATAACCTATTGAATATCAGAACACAAAACAATGATATGTGATGCACCTCAAATTTGGAGGGTCTCGCCAACAAAAATGATATGATGAATGCTCATTGTCAACAATCAATCAAAACATGTCTTTTGAAATTAGATCTCATTGTGATATCTTTCGTCTTCATAGAACAAACAAAAAATGCGGATCAACCAACGAATAGGTTAACCCATGGTTTATTCGATCTTATGGTATTGGCTTAATTTGTGGGGATTTAATGGGATGAGAATATGTGTGATTATTTTTTCATAATTTACCCATCAAACATGGATTAATTTAAGATGACATGAAGAAATAATGAGATTCATTTTTTGGGAGTTCAATGTGCATTTTTTTTCTTTCCAATTCATTGTGATTTAACATATAGAACCATGGGGTCATGAATCAACGTTTTCAGGTGCATCTAAGTATGATTGGACCCCCCAAATCCCTAGATAATTGATATCAAAAGCTATATTATTTAAGATAAGCAACCAAAAATCCAAAATATTAAAATGTTTTGAAATCCAGGCACTAGAGGTGGCATGGTGGTTATTGGAAGAGACTATAGGTAAGGTTCTGCCCCAATGGATCTAAGAGGAGATGAAAAGGTGGTGTGCCATCATGTGGTGGTGTGGAGCGGTGGAAGATGCCAGAGGGGGGTAGAGGTAGTGTCGGTGACCAGAGTGGAGGGGAATTAAATACCAGACTAGATCTATGTGAGAGATCATGATAGAGGTTGAAGAGACTGGATGGGTACTTGATGAGGTGATGTATACCCTGTAGGGAGGCCACATGGAGCTCATGTTGGTGGAAAGGATGAGAGGTAGGACGAAGTATAATTCTATCCTCATGGAAGGTGTCATGGAGCAACGATTACAAGGTCCAAGGGTAGTCAGGATGGACCAAGCACTGTGTAGCAGGTGGGATCTTATGTAGGTCAGCCGAACTATGAGAGATTCGCTGCTCCCGCGGCCTAGTGGGATATACCATGTGGTCCAGCATGTTGTGGTCAGCAAAGGAAATCTAGATGGGATGGTTCAGTAGGGTCCATCCTATCTAGTTTGGGTCAGCCAAACTAGGTTTGGATGGTCATGAACTAGACCCATGTTGGACCTTTTCAGTAATATGACCACAAAATTCAGTCAAAGTGTTCGTTTGATGAGCCGTTTATAGCGTTGAGACCCTTGTTATGCGAAAACACTTTATATATACACAATTTGAGTTTTTGTGGAAGTATAAAAAAGACCTAATTGATTGAGGAGTTGGTTCTCTTGGAATGAGGGCACTACGTATGGAATTATATGGTTGGATGTGACATCAAGAGTATGTTACATTTAGACTATTTAACATTGAGAGTACATAACCTTTTGAAACTATCTGTCTTACTGAGACTATGTGTCTGGCCAAGTCTACATGTCTTACGAAGACTATGTGTCTTATTTGGAATGAGTGTCTTATATGGACTACATGTCTTATCGATGCTGAGTGTTCCATGGATAACATAAGTTAATATTATTTAGAATACTATAGAACTATATATGTTAGAGGTTACTAATTATTTTATTGTTGTATACTATCTATATTTATTTTTACTATACATCAACTATTTCCATGGGGAATTCTTCATGTATCTTATAGCGATACTCCATTGTGGTTTTAGGGTGTTCAACTAAGTATTGTTTTACTCATCCAAGAATGATCATTTCCCGCATGAGTTGTTTCTTGTATAGATAATAAAAGCTTTGAATGAGTCTGAGGTGGACTAAGACCAAGTGGAGAATAGAGAGACCAGATAGTTGAGGTGTTCTTTTACGACTTTAAACAGATTCCTACTAACTTTCACATCAGGTATGGTTTTATAAACAAGAATGTATGGAACTTATTAAATCACATTACGTCATATTTTTGGGTGGTCTTTTATTCTATACCCATTTAATTTCTATTTTTAATCTACTACTTCATAGTAGGTGTCATAGTGGTATGCAATCTTGTTTTGATAATGTATTTCATTTCATCATTTTGGTATTATAGATTTGTGTGTGTGTGTGTAAGTACATAGGAAAAGGCCTTCCATTTATGGTATATTCATACTCGGTACTAGTCGCCAGCCCCAAGCTTATTGGATGAGAACATGGGGTATGAAAAAGAACATGCCCCTTTGGGATGGGTTGTGACAGGGTAGTATTATTGGTGGTCATTTGTATATATGGACCAAGATTTTGTTATATTGGTTTTTGGAAATAGAGTTATGTGTTTTGAGATCGGCTTTCAGGCCATGGATTCCATTGTTGGTGTAGCAAATGATGTATCCATACCATATGACTCTAGAATATACTTTTATTTCATTATTCCTCAACATAGATATCCATCTAGGATTAAATTTCATGATCATGTTTATGATCATACTAGTGAAAGGAAATTAGTACACGGACCTATAGGCGAGATATCTTCTCCAGATGGTTTACCAGTGATTCCACCACCTGTCGAGCAGTAGTTACTACCAGCACTACCGGCTGGGGATGAACATAAGAGGATTTCATTTCATGAGATCCAAAGGCATTTAACCCCTAGGATTCATGGTGAGACAGTCCCCAAGGTATATGAGTATTAGATGGAGGTAGTTACATGTGTATCCCATCTTATAATGATTCCTTTCAAAATGATGTCAGTCCTGGCCAAGAGTCTTCTTCATTTCTCAGCAGGGCAATGATGGAGCTTAGTTAACCATAAACATGATGAGATACTCTCACATATAAATACATTGAGAATGCCATCAGAGAGTAAATCTATCAAGTAACATTACACTCAGTGCACATACACGTGTTTCAACATCGGTAGTAGGGTAGTCAGACATTGGCAGAGTACTTTGTGAGATTTACTGATATTTCTCTCTACTCCAAGTATATGTTACGAGACCCATTATTCTGGGATGATACCTTAAAGTAGGTATTATTATATGAGATCATGTTATCCATGATACCCCATATCATTCCTACATATTATTGTGATACTTATATTTAATGCATTTATTTTTGAGTATTTTAATGTGTTGAATTTTGTATCTAATTTATTAATAATGCCATTGTGTGAGTTATTTTATTTGATTTATATTTTGTACAAGGAAATAAAAAATATTTGAAAAATCAAGGAATCCTGGAAGATAAATGATCTGAACAACCCTTCGCACCACCTCCCCTAGCTCATGGAGCGACATAATTGTTTTGAACAAGAAGAAGAGATGTAAACGATAGAAAAAAAACCATTTTGTGTGCCACAAGTACATTTCATAACCATTTCATGTGAAACAGTTATGCGCTGGTCAATTCATGATGATGATAGATGTTGTGGAATTCATGTACATGTAATGTACCATCAATACACGATGTGACGAATGTCAAACCAGTGTAAAATGTTTATGTGGATTCAACACATTGAATGAAAAATCAAATCTAAGGTACACTTTGGGTACCCCAGGTACACATCATGTAGAAGTCGACGTGCATAAAAAAAATTTGGTGACACGGGGCATGGGTTTTGGATGAGCTTGCCTATAAAAAGAGGCCCCCATTACCGCTTTTAGTAGACTCTAGGAGAAACTAAGTCCAAGAGAAACAAAGTAACAACCATTAGATTATTCAGATCCTCTCTTTACTTCCATTCCTCATTGGGAACCCATGTCTCTCACTCTCATCATGAGCGAGTAGTCCATTTGTGTTAGGTGATGTGATCGTAAGGGGATGGGGGCTCATGAATTTTCTCTATTTATTATTCATGCTTTGAGTTGTTGTAAACAACTTTTTTCAGTTCCTATCTCTTTCTTTTGGCAATTTCATGTCCATTTATTGTGATTTTAAGATAATCATTTCATTTCTTCAATTAATTATCCTATATTATCTTTGGCCATTGTGAAATCGTGGATAGTTATGTTTTAAAATGGTTTTGGGTCAAATATTTCTATGTTTTCTCCATTTACATTACCATTACAATGTTATAAACACATTATGAGGATAGAATACGAACAACATCGATCCCCACGACCCAATTCCAACACCAAAACTGAATTAACCCACTATCATATAAATCATTAGCACATTCCCTAGAAAATCATTGAACCTTGCATGACTCTAATATTGATTCAAATCCCCAATATTTTATGCAATTGTATCACTTATTTAATGAACAACCAATCAATTATATTTTCATTTTAGTAATTAATTTAGAACACACAAATTGTCCTTGTGGTTTTGACACTCAAACATAACAAGTACTATTTTATCGAGTTAGGATTATCTGAGTTTTATAAATTTTATTTTTCCATAGCAGCATTGGGAACAAACAACTCTCTATAGGGTGTCAAATTGGTGTAGTTTATGGGGAAAGTTTCCAATATATTTAAATTATTTATTTGTTTATATAGTTTTTGTGTTTTAATTAGTTGTGTTACACAAGGTCATTTTGTGCAATAATTTCATGAGGAAATCAATTTCACACATATTGTACTCAAGGAATGAAACAATTATATGATCTTACCTTCGACCATGAGTTAGAGAAGACCATACATTAGAATAATAATGAAGAAGCTGAACAAGAACAAATCAACATGGCTATAAGGGAAATATTTAAAGGAGATGAGCATGGATTGGGCCAGATAGCAGGGCTATAAATTCATGGAATTTATCATGGGTGCCAAGTGTTGATAAATTTATTGAGACCCTCAAACATGGGAGTCAAACATAGCATTATAATTCCCCCAGTGGCATCACCACACTTATAAATCAAGCCGACGATCACTCACATGATCACACAGCTACTGTAATTCATCAGGCTACCACAAGAAGACAACAATTCACACATTAGATGTTTCGTGGAGATACATTAAACATTTCAAATTGAAAACGTTACAAATTATATTTTATGGCTAATATTGTTCATATTCTCACTAAATGACAATGCATTAGTGTGGATCCAATGTATGCCTCCTCATTCAATTACCACATGGGTTGATCGAGGAAGAATTCTCTTTACATGTTTGTTCCCACCATCAATGTCAATTTATTTGTAGATAAGTATTTTAAATTGTGAGAAATTAAATGAAGAGTCATTTTATAGTTCATTAAAGAGATTCAATGGATTGGTAAGATGATTCCCTCATCATGGCATCAAAATGAGGATGTTAGTTCAAATGTTTTATAAGGATTATCACAGGGGAATAAGTCTATAATAGAAGTTTCACTGGGAGGTTCCATGTTGATAATGTACCAGAAATAAATCTACGAGTTACTGGATGATATTTCTAGGAAAATATTACAATGATAGCCTAAATAATGATGTGTATATTGTGTAAACATGGTGCATAACAAATGAATGACTAATCATATAAAAAATGACATGAAAGATTGATGCAACGATGGCTCAGCAAAACCCCCAAGGCATGTATTGTAAAAATTAAAATTATCATGACTATAATCGTCAAAACTATAGGCAGGGATGTAGGTAGAAACAACCAAAATAGGAATATCCAAATCAAGGATAATGATTTCAGCAATGAAAATATGGTTTTCAAAATCAACACCATGGTCTGACAATGACCACCAAAGTCTATTCACTAGAGGTGACCATGGACAATTTCATGAACTCGATAATATCATCTGTTAATGTGATAAAAATTCATTCAAAATAAAAAGGAAATAAAATCAGATAATTGAGGAATGATTCAGTAAACCGGAAATCTAAAATAAGGTATTTATAAATACAAGTCGTTCAGATTGATGAATCATTAAGATAATGGCAAAGATGAGAGATTCTAGTAATTCCATAACATCACCCTCATGGAGATGGGGAATCCATATTAATAATAATTGGAATGAAATCATAATGGGGTGGCATAGAACATGGAGGACAAAAATATACACAATAACAAATAGAAGGAATTCAAGAAAAGAATATTGATGATGAGTAAGATAATGAAAAATAACCACCATATTCATACATACAGCAAGTACGATATCTATATCGGGAAAAGTTAGGTATTATTGATGAGATGAATGAGAAGTGTTTAGTGAAGTTTAAGAAGATACACATAAAAATATCATTCGCTGATGCAATTTCAATGATATATGTCAATGAAATGTATATGTTGTATTTGATGATGAATAATAATAATTTTGAATATTTGTCTACAATTACACATAAAGGAGAGTGTTATAAAGTTGGTTCAAGGAATCTACCAAAGAAAAATCATGATCCATTTAGTTTTTCTATTCCAATTACCATTTTAAATAATGAGTTTGGTAGTGATTTATGTGATTGAGGTGTTAGTGTAATCATCATGTAACAAAAAACATTGAAAATCTTGGGATTGAAAGAGATGAAGCCAACTGAATTATTGCTTAAACTAGAATATTCATCTACTATACATCCTTGAGGATTACATTAAAATGTCATCATCAAAGTGGATGAGTTTTATTTTCAGATGATTTTCTTGTGATAATCATTGACGGAGAGAAGGTGGCAATAATTTTGGGAAGACCATTCCATGATACAGGAAGGGAATTTATTGATGATAAAAATGGAGTGATAAGTTTTTGTGTATATGGTTTATAGGTAAAAGTAATTTTCAACAAGGCAGTGTAGAATCTACTCGAATGAATTGATGATTTTGAAAACATGGAATGATGAATGAATTGGATGATATTTCTTATGGATGGAGAGAATATGTAGCTATGGTGGATACTAGAGAAGAAATTAATAAAATGATAAAGAATGAAATTGCAGTGTTGGAATAAGATGAAGTGCGAGGAGTAAAATTTATAAAAGAAGAATTCAAAGAATGATTGAAAGAATGTGAAATTCGTGAAATTCCATATAACTATTAAAAAATTCCCAAAAATTTCTAGATTAGTCTTATGGAGAAAGAGAATGTCTTCAACTATGGGTGAGTAAAATTAGTTTCAGAGAAAGGGATATGACCAATCTATATAGAAGAATTCATGCTATGACATTTTGTTGATGCTGATTAGGTACCTTATTTCCTACCATCAATCACTAGAACTGAAGAGGTATGTTCGAGCCAACAATGATAAAAAAAATTATTTCGGGAGGAAACCATATTTTTTAATATTTCTGTTTATTTTTTTTAGGAAAATCAGTCAACCGTAATAATTGTTAAATTTAATTCCAATGGGATGTTATTTCACATGTGTTTTTTAATATTGGTTGACCATTAAGGTAGAATGTAGAAGAAACTACAGAAGAGTTACACATCGTGATGGTCACATACACATCATGAATGTGATTTTTGTAGAACCTATATAGTTCATGTTTGAAGCATATATTTTCATGGGGAGAATGAGTTTCAATTTAGAAATATTTTATTTTTTTCACAACTATTTAATTGTTTATATCATGAGTTTTCAATTATATGCCCCACACTATATTAATTTTTTATTCACATGAACAAGGAGACATAAACATCCTAATAAGATTATCATTTCATGTATTTAGATTTATTTTTCAATAAATTATATTCTGAAATAGGGGGATATAATTATTAGTTATAAGAATGTAGATTAGGTTTTGAAAAATCATGATTTAGGGAAGCAAGGTGAATAGTGTAGTTGAAATTTGTCGGTAACATAGTCATAATTTTAGTTTTTGAAATTCAAACTAGTGGATTTAATAATACCCATGAATTCCCCTAAGGTATTGACCCAAATTTTTGTCTCATTCCCAAGACATTCACAATGCCTAATGTTTTCCATTCATTTTATATTATATTTCTTGTGAAAATCAGACATGTTTTCGTCCAGAACATTCCATTCATCTAATCGAATATATGACTATATAAGATCACTTTCAATATGATTGAGGATATATTTTATTATCCCTTATCCAGATACCCACATGCATTAATTATTTTTAATCCTACAGAATCAATGAATTTCCTTTTTATAAAATCAGCCATGTTACATGCCCATTTTATCCATTACTACCATCCTCTAAATGTTTTGCAGGATATATAAAATAATTAGTGTCAGTGAGGAATAATTGGGTGAACTGGGATAAAAATAATTGATGATGGTTTGTTGGGTTTTTTCTATGATATAGATAATGGACATGTATCTTTTATTGTATTTTACCGTTCACCCCTCTTGCTAAAAATCAATTAAAAAAATAAAATTTTATTTTATTTTTAGAGCATAAATAATCACCATTTTCAAGGTTGTTGATTTTTTTCATTTGTGGTTAGGTGATGGATGTGAGATTTATCCTAATAATAACATTCATTGAGATAGTATTGAATATAATTTAATATAATTTAGTGTCAAACCCTTTTTAGCCTTTATTTGAATATCATTTACCTACCTTCTTCGAATCCTCGGAGTTATTTGACCCATTACATTGATGGCCTCCTGATTAATTGTTATTTTTATCAATATGTGGTAGATATGATAGATTCATTACAAAAATATGTATGGATACATGTTTTTGAGGAATGTGGTTAATGATGTTTACATTTTTATTATATGGATGTGTGGGAAAATTCGTATGAGGTAGATTTAATGTGTCAGGAATATTTATATTGGATTAAAAATTTTTAATGGATGACTTAAAATTATTTTTTATTTTAAAAGGTGATAAGAAAAATACATGAATGATGTGTTTCTTTCAAAAATAATGTGTTGATGAATTTTCAATATGTGATGCTAAATAATTTAATTTTATATTTGATTAATCACTTTTGTTGAAATTGAATTTGGTGGACAGTAATGTGAATGACCTCTATAGAATTTTGTCATTATATCCCTAATAAAACACGTGTAGGGGGATTTAATACTACTCTTTCATGAATAGATTTTGGATTAGTTTAATGTGTTGAATTTTTTTATCCAATTTATTATTATGTAAAATGTGTGGGTGATTTAATTTTTTTTATGTTTTTTGTAGGAAATGAGAAATATCTGAAAAAGAAAAAAAGTGGATGAAATATGAGCTGAATTCCACTTCTCACTAATTCAATTTGCTCATGGTGCAACATCATAATTTTGAAAATGAAGAAAAGATAGATACTAGAGAAAAACAACTACAGGTCGTGTAACATATTTAATCATCTTAACCATTTCAAGTGACAATGATCTGCACTAGAGAAGTCATGACATTGGAACATGTTGTAAACTTCATGTACATGTCCTGTAACATCAATACATGACACAATGAATGTCAAATCAGATCATGAGATTTGTGTGGATTCAACGCAACATATGCAGTAGCGGATCTCAGGTACATTTCATGTTCCCTAGATACACATTCTATAGGGGTTGATGATCAGAATCAAATCAGGCGACATGGGCTCTGGGTTTTTCTTGAGTCCTCATATAAAATGAGTCACCCATTTTACCTATGAATATACTCTATGACCAATGAAGGCCAAATGACACCAAGGGACACCCACCAGACAATCCAGAGCCTCCCTTTTCCACCATTCCTCCTTGGAAACCCATGTCTCTCAGTATCATCATGAGTGCTTAGTCCACTTGGGTTGGTTGATGTGATCATAAGGGGATGTTTTCAAGTGTATTTTTCTTTTATTATTCATTTATTCGTTTTTTGAAAACAACATTTATCAATTCCAATCTATTTCTTTTTTTTTCAAATTTCATGACAATTTGTTTTTTTGAAGATAATAGTTTCATTGCTTCAAATAATAAGCCATCTTTTCCATTGAACATAGTAAAATCTAGGATAGTTATGTTTAGAAATTATTTTGGGTCACTAATTTCTATGTCTACTCCATGTAGATGACCCTTCCAAATGTGGTTATCAAGTCCTAGAAATGATGTTTCGTGATTGATTGGTCATCTACATGGTGAAAAACTTGATATAGGCAACCCAACACCATTTTTCAATATATCAATAATATATTTTACAATGGTCATGAGAAAAGTATGTTAATTAATGGATGAAATGTAATAATTATCTTAAAATCACAAGAAAGAATCATGTAATATCTATGAGAAATAAATATTAATTTAACAATATTTTTTCCAATAAACCCAAGCATGAATAACAAATAGAAATAATCATTGACCACACATCCACTGATCATATCATCTCCCGACACAAATGGACTAATCACTCATGATGAAAGAGAGTGACAAGATTACCCAAGGAGGAATGGTTGAGATGAGAGGCTATGGATTGTTTGGTTGTTGTCACATGGTGTCACATG
This sequence comes from Viscum album, assembly GCA_963277665.1. Taxonomy (NCBI): domain Eukaryota; kingdom Viridiplantae; phylum Streptophyta; class Magnoliopsida; order Santalales; family Viscaceae; genus Viscum; species Viscum album. Next base: position 1,902,257,952 of record OY728141.1, read on the forward strand.
GACCTCGTTTGTCATAGAGTATAATCATAAGGTGAGTGGGTCCCTCTATTTATAGGAAAACTACTCCAAAACCCATGACCGATGTCACCTATTTCTTTTCAGTGCATTGACCCCTACATGACATGTACCTTGGTACACGACATGTACCTCATATCCTCATTTTCCAATGACATGTTGAATACACCCAAATTTAGTATTCTGGTTTGACTATCATCGCTTCATGTATTGATGGTACATGATGTATACATGAAGTTCACATTGTGTTGTATCATCACAACATGTCCAGTGCAGTTCAGTTTCACTTAAAATGGTCAAGACGGGTTCTTTTGGAACATGAGGTGTAGGGGTTTTCTCCAGTTTCCATCTCTCGTTCTAATTAAAAATTAGTATGACTCATCGTGAGCGAAGTGAAGCAGCGTGAAGGGTTATTAGGATCATTTAACTTCTACTTTTCATTGGTTTTTTAAATATTTTTTATCCTCTTCAACAAAATATAAAACAAATCAAATCAATCAGGAATTAGCATGATTAATTAATTAATTATAATATTCAAAACATTAATATACATAATAATATATGCATGAAATAGACGCATCAGCTGAGGTACTAGAGCAAGATCTGCGAGTGGATAGAATTCCATCAGAGCAGACCTCGATAGTGGGAGATACCATCAAGAACCATGTAGATGATCCATCGATAGTAGTTATCCGACAACATTTGTTGGGACCAATGTTGGTCAAGCACCCTATGGGATGAACCTGGGACATAGGATCAGCGGTGGATGGATTACAGGGTCGTGCTAATTAGCTGAAGGATAGGCTATGTTACTCATGTGGTGGTCAGGGACATCATGTTCTAGATTTCATAACTCGGTGTATGGATGATTAAGATATGGTTGAGGGGTCTCCATGTAATATGTGGAGGTTTGAATAAGGTGGTATGTTTGGTGGAAAATGTGGTAGAGGAGCAGGTAGGGTAGCATGAGGTGTGTAGAGGTCCGACGTATTACCACCACAACCCCCATGTCGTCCATGACATGCTCAAGGAGGTGGTGGAAAGTGATGAGTCCGACTTCAAGAAATAGAGACATCTGACCATGTGGATCCAAGGATAATTAGAGGTACGATCTGTGTCTTTTCAACCTTATACATAGTTTTGATAGAAATTGGTTCCATTCATTTTTTCATCCAAAATCTTTATTCTAGATGTGGATATTCTAGTGGAACCATTTAATCTATAGTTACACATAAGACTCTAATGGAATGGAAATCGATGATCATACACTGGTGTCGACAGTGTGACCTTACATTAGAATGTTAGATATTATATTGGGATCACATGGTTGTGGTACTGAGGCCCTACGATGTCATTTTCATTAAAGTCTGTCTATCCTTAGTTCATGCCCAATTAACAATTTTAGGAGCATATTGTTGTGTATCTATAGTGATTGGACTAGGTTATCCATTTTGGCTTAAAATAAAATGCATGAATCCCTTGGTAGACTCACTCATAAGAGGGTGAATCTAACCACACATCAATGGGTGAGCCTGACCCTCATTGCAATGGATGAGATGATTGATATGTACCCTACAGCGGTGGAGGATTACGAGGACATATTTCATGAGGATGTTCTAGTATTTCGTCCCTATAAAAAGGTATAATTATAGACTGGTCTATACCACGATATGGTATGGATATCGAAACCAAAATATCAGATTGATCCCATAGAGGTTTGGGTGTTGGGGGTACAAATGGAGGACTTCTAGTGGAAGAGCATCTTGAGACCCAGTGTTTCCACATGGTCAACCAAACTTTTTTTCAACAAGGTGGTTAGGAGATGGATGTTATTTATGGACTTCTAGCACTCGAACCATGTGACCATGAAGAACATGTATCCACTACTATGGATTGATGACTTCTTCAGGCATCCATAATGAGATAAGTGGTTTGTAAAGATAATCCGTAGATCTGGAAATCACCACCATCGAGTACTAGATGTGCATTTTTTGAATATGGTGTTCGGTTTCCATTATAGCCACAACAAATACATGGTGGTGTATTTTGGAATGATAAATTCTCATCAATTATTCATGGGACTCATGAATAATATATTCAGACATTACATATAATGGATCATTGTGGTCTTCGTTGATGACATCCCTGTGTACCCAGTGTATGGGTGGGATCATGCAATACACACGAGGATGGTACTGGACACACTCTGAGAGCACCATTTTTATGTGACTCTCCAAAAATGAAATTATTTGGATATGAGATGTCCATTGTATGGGACACATCCTTTCATTGGTTGGGGTTATGGGGGATCTTATTTTAGGTTAAGGTTGTTTTATTTTGTAGCCACCTAAAATTGTAACCGAGGTGAAGGGTTTTCTTTGTATTGGATGAGTACTATCAGATGTTTTTTCCAAACTTATCTATAGTAAGAGAACCATTGAAATATTAGACATGAACATGTAATAATTTCAAGTGGATGGAGAAGTTCTATGATAGTTCTCAGTAGCTAATACAGTGATTGACAAGTTCCCCTCCCATGAGATTGCTAGAGAATGTTGTCAAGTACATAATACTATGTGATACATCTAGAACATAGGACAACTATATCATGATATAGGGGAAAGAGGTGATTGTGTATGTCTCATGGAATTTTCTACCATATGAGTAGAACTTTGTGACCTGTGATCTAGATGTGGCAGTGGTGTACTTTTCATTAAATATGTGGTGACACTACCTTATGGGTTAGTGGTTTACCATCTATTCTAACAACAAGATCATCATGTATATCTTATCTATGATGAATGTAAACTCGAGATATAGTTGGTGGATATAGTTCCTCTATGACTATAAATTTGTATTTTCCATACACATGGGAAAGGAAATGTCATGGTAGATTCTCACTATAGGAGATCGAGTTCATTGTTGCTGAATGACATGTATAAGAAATTATCATCTTTACACATATCAAGTATGGATGGATATGGATTATCATAACATCAATAAATGGTTGTCTCACCTACAAACATATAGTGTGTATGGGAGGAACAATATGTATATACTGACTATGATGAATTATGTGATCCGATTTCCACATGCCATCTCACTAATGGGTATTAAAATGGGGGGGGGGGACGTTTTTATAGTGGATGCAGAGTGGTACCAGAAAAATTAATGGAGGAGATCTTGATGGAGTTCTATAAATACCCTTTGGCAGTACATACATGTGTGGGAATGATGTTCCGTGTCCTCTGATGTATGTATTGGTGGGTGTGGATGAAAAAGGTAATTGCAAAATTCATCTCTTGATGCATCATTTGTCAGCAAGTGCTTGCTGATCACATTGATCTAACAAGTTTGAGCCAACCACATGAGGTTACAGAGAGGATGTGGATGGGATATCCATGGAATTCATAATAGCGTAACCCCATACATCAAGGGGGAATGATACCATCTGAGTTATCATTGACTGACTCCCCATGTTGTCCCACATCTTAGCGGTTCATGAGAATATTTTGGTAGTGGGATATGGATGTCTATACATATAGGATATAGTTCGACTCCATGGATTTTCCACAATGATATTATTAGGTTTTGATGACCTCATTATTTCATAGTTGTTAAAGGGATTTCATGGGGAATTTTGGACATAGCTGCACATGAGCACACCATTTCACCCACAGAAGGATGACCAGAATGAGTGAACCATACATGTTCTGGAGGAAATGATATGTGTATGAATTCTATTTCATTTACACAATTAGGAGGATTGTGTAACTTTTTGTGAGTTTTCATTCAATAATTGAAACCATTACACTATTTTTATGGCACTATTTGAGGCCTTGTACGGGCGACCATACTGGTAAACACAATAGTTGATGATAGTAGATGTGTTAGCACTCATGAGTGTGGAGTTGGTGAAGGTGACTGCCTAGAATTTGCAGGTTATCCTGATGCAAATGATTACTACATAGAGCCGTCATAAGTCTTATGTTGACTTGTGATAGAGGCCTTTGGAGTTCATAGAGTGAGACAATCTATTCCTTAAGGTGTATTCTCAATGTGGGATATAAGGATTTGGTCGAGGCAGAAAGATATCTCTAATGATTTAGGGCCTTTCCAAATAATACATAAAATTGGATATGTGGAGTACCACTTATATCTGACTCAATATTTAGAGTGGGTGCACAATGTCATCAACTTTTCACAACAAAGGAGATACATGCATGATTCATCACACATCATTGAATGAGGAGATCTGGATATTGATTATGGGGAGAAATCATTGAAGTAACTAGTAGAGATTGATGATTTATATGAGAGGGTCCATCATGGGAATTTAATTCCACTGGTTATTTTTTAGTGGATATACTGGAATCTCTTAGGGATCACATGGGAGAAGGAGACGAAAATTAATTCCCAGTACCCTATTTTATTTTTATTGGTTATTGTTTGGAATTTCATGTATGTAGAGGCGTAATGTGGGTAGAAAGTAACATCTAGTTATTTAATTATTATTTGTAATTACCATATTGATTTAATTCAATATGTTGTGCTTTGACAGTGTGCGATTATGAGGACCGGAGTCCCTGCCAAAAGTTGTGAAAAATTTAAACATTAAATGGTACACACAAGTAGCTTCACTGGATAAAATTTAATATCATCTAAATGGGTTCCATTATAAAAAATTTAATGGAGCCATTGTGATAAGTGTAGTGACCATACCATAGGTAGGTTCAAGCATCGTCCAGTGCGGGTTGGATGTGAAAGTTAATTTTTGGACATAAAATTTATATATTTTTTAATAATAGTATTATATTTCAACACAACGACTCATTTTATTTTTATTATTGTTTGTTAGGAATATAAGGTCATCACAATATCCCTGCAATTTCTCTGGGATGAGGGGATGTATGTTCTTCTGATGACATTGATGGATATGATATCAGAATATGGACTGACAATTAGCGAGGATCCACGATTTCATGGATATCACCAAGGGTTATGACATGATGATCGATCATCATAAGAAATCAATCCATACATGAAGATCGAAATTTGATCACATTTCATTTTCATTTATGATCATAGAACCATTGATGAACACAGATCAACCAATGAATTTGTTGGCCCGCAGTTCAATTGTTCTTGCACGATGGATCTGATATGAATTGATTTAATGCGATATGAAACTATTTTATTGTTAAATTTTTTATTATATTTTGAAAAAAGATGAATTGAGGATAAAATTAACAAAGACTGACATTTATTCTTCAGAAATTCTTGGTTATTTTTCATCTTACATGTTCTTCACCCTTTCATCGTTGGTCCTTTGTGGTCCCGAATCGATGTACTCAGATGTCTAGGATTATATTTAAACCCAAAAATATGATGACAATCAATATGAGAAGACGAATCTATGACTATTGGGACTTAATGAATGGTGATATTCAATGGTTTTAAAATTCAGACATCAGTGGTGGCCCGATTGTCCTTGGAATGTACTACTGGTGTGGGACCAGCACGGTGGTCTTGTGAGGTGAAGCGGCAACATTGTGGTTTTCATAGGAATTGGGTGGTGGTGTGGAGATGCGGTTAGAGGCGACTGAAGCTAGAGGTGGATGAAGGTGGCGACCATGACTATAGAGGTAGGGAAGTGGAGGCCATGGAAAAGTTGTGTGGAAGCTAGCGACAGTGACATATTATACTATGGGGGGACATGGTGAACCATATATGTACACAGTAGGGAGGGAAAATAGGGGATGCTAAGTCAATGAGGCAGCATGAAAAGTAGTAGGTTGGCTGTGTACATGGTAGGGAGGACACATTTTGAATGGTGTTGCAGCGAGGCTATGGGGAAAGAAGATGCAGGGGGTTGAACACATGGAATACAGAACTACAACTTTTTGACATGGGTGGAACGTAGTTGGGGGTGGACCCCGTGTGGAAAAGAATACTAGTTTGCATGCATGCATACTGGAATATGAGAACCCACCCACTATAATGGCCCAATGGGCCATATTCTAGTAGTCATAGTGGGATGAGCCCAATTTCCCATGCTCATTCGGGTAGGAAAACACTGGTCAGGGTTGGGTAGCCAAATCCGGGTCAGATCATCCAGCGGGTCATACAAATTTATGACCTTTTCAATATGAAACCCATTACATCCAGACAAGATGTCAGTTTGATGATCAGTTTGTGGAGTTTGGTCTCTTAAAATGATATAGTTATTTTAAGATTATCTTTGTGAGGTTCCGTGGAATTATGAAATATACCTAATGGATTAAGTGGTGAGTCATCCCGAAATTTTGGACCTAAGAGCAGGATCATGTGGCTGGCTATGACATATATACTATGTAACGTTGAGAATATATGACTTTGAGACTATCTGACATTATTAGACAATGTGTCATACTGAGAATATGGGTCTTACTAAAACAACATGTTATACTGATACACCTTTTTTATTGGGGCTGAGTGTCTCATTGGGACTACATGTCTTATCGATACAAAGAGTTTTGTGGATTATGTATGATAAACATATTTTTCATATTATAGATATATACATGTGTGAGATGGATAAGTATATTCATTTTGTTAAAATATTTGTATTTCATTGCGAAATACTTAATTTATTTAATTGTGTTATACATCATGTAATTTTTAGTGGAAATCCATTTGTGGTTTTTGTGTGTCCTACTGAGTATTATTTTACACTCTCTTGCATATGATTTTGCAGCACCTGTCGTTTCTTGTTGATACGATTGACACATTGAGGGAGTGAAAGTTGGACCAAGTCAAGGTGGTTCTTAGAGATACCAGATAGTCAAAGTGTTCTCTTATAACTCCAAATATATATCAATTACCTCACCCAATATGTAGGGTTTTCTTTTGGAAGGGTTTCAAGGATTTGTGCATTTACTTTGAAGACTAATTCTTTTGAGGGCATGCATTTTTGCCCTGTTTAGAGCCCAATTTTCTACTATTGTACTCTATTATTGGTATCATAGTTGTATGAATTATTGATTAAATATTGTTTTTCATTTCAAAATTCTGGGATGGGGTATGAGTGTGTGTGTACTGGTACATAAGATAATGCCTCCCATTTGTGTTATATAACTACTCAGTGCTAGTATCCATCCTCTGATTGGTTGTAGGCTGGCATGGAGTAGTCATGTTATGGGACCCTTTGGGATGGGTAATGAAATAATTATCATATTTTAAATTAATTATTATTTTTAATTCAAATATTTTTTTTTTGAAAAATGCATTAAAAAAATTATTGGAGACAATAGGTCGTACGTATGCATGACTAACATTCTCATTTATCAATGATCACGGTGAGAGGAGGTTGAATATTAAATTATATTTAAATATTTATGAATATATATTAAATATATTATTACCATAATAAATAAATTTATATATGTATCACTAATGATATGGAGATAAAGGAAAATCACATAATATTATTGAGGTGGTAGTCAAGAGATGCGTAGTAACGACATTATTATATTCTAAAGGATAAAATTTTATGAAAGTAAATGATATATGAATATTAAATTATATTTAAATATTTATTAATATATAATAAATATATTATTACCATAATAAATAAATTTATATTTATTTTACTAATGATATAGAGAGAAAGGCGAATCACATAATTTTATTGAGGTGGTAATCAAGAGATGTGTAATAACGTCATTATTATATTCTAATGGAGGCAATTGTATGAAAGTAGAAGATATATTATCTTTATTAAATTTTATATATTACATAAATACCCTATATATATATATATATTTAGAAAAACTAAATCCATCATTATAGACATTTGTGAAAGACAATGATGGAATCCAAATTTTATATGTTCGTGTGGAAATAGTCTTCCATACACACATTTGATGGTTTCATATCAGATTTAATCGAAGTAGAGATTAGTATAGATTATTTTATATACATAATAAATTCTCTTTATTTATAATAGTCATCTTTGTAATGATGAGTGTAGAGGAGGGCCCCGTTCAGTAGCAATCATATAATTTATTAATATATTAAATTAATATAAAAAAATATAAAATCAAAAAAATGTAATTTTATATATTTCAAAATTATGATGAGTTTTTTTAAAAAATTATCTCATAAAATAAGTGTCTGTAAAATTTTATTTTTTATTACCCATATCTATTTATTTTCACAACCCATTAATCCTTTTGAGAATTATAATGATATCAATTTTCTTATACTTTAATGGCTAATATTGATTCAATAAAGGAAAAAATGACCCTTAAATTGAACATGGTTTATGTCTAAGAGATATAAAATTCAAATTTAGGATGAATGTATTTTTTTATTTATAAATTTTTTAATAAAATATTTATTATTATTAAATATATTTAATCTATATTTTTGAACTATTCAACATATTTGACTTTGATAACAACATGAAAATAAGGTAATTTGAATTCAGTTATACAGTTGTAGCCATAAACATTAAATAATCATGAATTAAGTAAATAATTAACATTTATGTTCATTTCAGGTTTACAGTTTTAGAGAATTAGCCCATATATATTACATTACAACTCAAAAATTACCGTGTAGACACTTCTACTCAGTATCAAATTTTTTAATAAAATAAATACCCTTAAAAGAAAACAATATTTATTTTCTTGATTTAAATATTCTTGAATTCTTCTATTCTCTTATCCTTCCTTATACACTATGAAAAACATTTCAAAAACATGGGATTAGTGTAGAAAGCTCAGTAAGGGTTATAAAATATTGACGGAAAAAATTAGTCCATTGATACATACAAAACATATGTTCAGTAACATACCTGATGAAATCACAATATTAATGAATAATACATATAAATCATCAATTATAAAGTTATTTTTTATTCAATATCATTCTTACATTGTAGCTATCACTATTTCACGAGGAGTTACATTATAATACCTATCACAATATATTTCCTAAATCTATTTTGAATGACATTATTGATTACATCCATTGTGTTACCCAAAACATTGGAGATCTATCTCGGGCTCACCCAACTTAGTTTTATCGCGGAAACACTCATATAGGTAAAACAATGCCTAATAAGCATAACACATAAAAAAAGACTAAAAGAATTATTACATTTCCACATTGCAATAAAAATATATCATTTCAAGATATTGAAATAATCAATGCTTGGTCAAAACCCTTTTCATTACCCAAATATGTAAAAATGAAATATGGTATTTATTGTCCCTTAAAAAACACTTCTTAATCTTAAGGAATCCAATGATCAAATATTACATGCGGTGGGGGAATGGTCATCGTTACCGCATAAATTTAAATAAATCATTTCATTTTGTCATTTAGTAAAACTATTCATAGAGAAATATTCCATTTGAATGAGATTAAAAGACATTTTTGTTTATAAATCGAATAAAATATTTTCGTGTATAAATCAAAATATTCCTAAATGTATACATTTTGAGACAAAGTCCCTTGACATGTGTTTGACATGAAACATTCATTCTTTAATATCCTGAATAATAAACTAATGATAACATTTGATTTCATCAGAATGTTTTTCTTTTTTATTATTCATTTTATTTCATATATTACAATGTTATGAACATTACATGATAATTTATGTTAATAATAGTCATTTTTTCAATATTTGGTACCTGAGGCAAAAATAAAAATCATATAATTACAAGTTGTCTCTGTGGTCAAAATTTCTTTATATCTATAATGATATTCATGATTTAGATATCATAGATATATTATATATCGTATATATATATATATATGTATTTTTAATAGTACATAACATTTGGAGATATGAAATGAAATTCACCGTTCATGGAGACGGTAAGCCATACGTACGCATTAACACAAAATTTATTACTATTTCATATTTAATGGATTGAAAAAATAATGATACATATGAATATTTTAATTCCAGTATAATCTTAAATATAATTTCATTATCTCCATACTTTATATGTTCCACATATGGCATTAATGAGTCATATCACTTTGAGGTGGCGGTAGTCCGCACTTCCTCAAATGAAATTATCGAATTTAACAATTTTGGAAACCATATAGGTAAACTATAAAAGAAAAATATAGAAGAATATAGGCAATATAAATATAATATATATCACATATAAAAATAGTTCCTTTATATTGGCCACCATGAGAGGTGGTAGGAAATAATTGATCAATCATCCTTTCATGAGGCAGTAGTTCACCATTCAAAGAAACAATATGTTTGTATCAATTAGATGGTGGTTTGTGGAAGTGTTGTTCAAATACATCTCATAAAGACAACATAGTATATTGAGGATACTTTTTTTGTTATGTATACAATGAATATGAAGATCATAGGGAGTGAATAAGTAAAATAAAATAAGAAAACTTGAAAGAAGACGTTATCTTTAAATCGGGTAACTCCCTTTAGTTTGAACCAAAAAGATTTATTGATGTTCCTTCTACCAATGGTAAGGCTTCTAGGAGGAAGAGAGGGATGTTTTAGCATACATGAGTAGAGTTTTGATGAACCACATGGCTTGAGTTGTGTGTTTAATGGGTTATAGGTGGTTGCCTTTTATAAGACAGATGAGGGGATCTTTAGAAAAATTTGAAAGTATTATTTTATTATAAAATGATTTTCGGATTCAAAAGGTACAAAACTAATTATATTATAAAAAAGATGAATATATTTCAAAATAAAGCCATCCAATATGAATTGGAAGGGGTTTGGATATTTTTTATGCTTATCTTTTTTATTTAACTCATTGTTAAAGTATTTATCTTTTACCATGGCTTCATGTATATTCTTACTACATGGTTAATATATATACAATAAAATTCCGAGATACCCAAAATTAATCATTAATTGCATTATTAACATCATATATGTAATTTGAATGAATCTTAGATTTGTAGAAATAATTTATCATTTAATAAAATATTTAATGATTTAGAAACACATTTTTTACAATTTTTATACTATTCATATAATGAATTATTAAAAAAATCCAATCCAACAAGATTCCTTAAAAAACCTTCATTAATTAAAATATAACAAGTAATACTAAAATATAAATTTCATGGATGAAATAAAAGGTTTGAAAATAAATTTATTTTGACGTTTATAATATCATTTCATCAAATAGTTCAATCATAAGTTAATTATTGCATCATAATTTTGGCATAAATATGTTTATTTACATATTGTATAAAAATTATAAATATAATACCATGATGTAGGAAATAATTTTATATTTATAATTACTATTTATTTTAAAATATATCAATTATAATTACCCAAATTAATATTGTTATGGAAAAATAATTAATGTTTTTGATATTTTTATTTTTATTGTAAATAAAAAGTTATTAATTAGATTCTCTTACAAAAATTTCATTCAAAGGCCAAAAGTTCAACAGAATGTTTCTATTGGTCGGACATGACACATAAAATGAGGTTATTAAAATTTATAATGTAATTTTATATTATTATAATATTATTTATTAGCCAATTTATCATTAACCACGTTAAATAAAAATCATAATTCACTATTCATAAGAAATTATTTTCATCGTATTGAAAAACATTTTACTTAAATATAACAAAAATGTATGTAAGATTTTTGAAATTAAATTCATAAAAGCGTTTAAATTTCATTTAAATTTATAATTCTATATTTAACTACTATGCAATGTTTTCACTATTAATAAAAAAAATTAATAGTTTTAAAAAAATACCAAAAAATAACCCTAATGAAATTTTGATATTCTGAATTAAATAATGATATCTATTTTACAAACATAAACACATATAAATTGCATTAATTAATTCATGATTAATTCTCATTTTCACAACCAGAAATCGAGTTTTAATGACGTTAAAATTATAAAAACATTGACATGTATTTATATCAAATTTGAAAGTGAAATTGCATCCAATGAACAAAATTGGATTAAATGGTAAAAAGATAATATAATTACACATTAAATACATTTAATAAGATAATATATTCATATAAATAAATCAGATGAAAAGGAACTTTTGACATCAAATGCATCATTTTTCCCAATTCCTTAAAAATGATCATAATAAAAAATTTCCAAAATTTAATTTAAAATAAATTTTGGTGTCTCAATTATTAGTATTTTTTATTTAGTCAAATAGAACATATAAAATTGAAAAAAATATATTATAAAAGTATCCCCATCAAAAGGTGGAAAATCCACATTTTAATGAATATTAGAGTATTCATTCAAAAAATTGGATTCATTCATATTTTAAGACACTAATACAAATTAGACAATATTAATATCATTTAACAAACATTTGTAATCATATTTTAGTATGTTCTATTAATTCCCTCCAAACCACATATATGAGTTAATTACAATTTAAAATAATAATATTATATTATTATGTTTTAGTATAACTCAACGTTTTGTGTAAAGTATGATTTCAAATAGGATGATATGTTCGATGGCATAAAACACGAGGTTAAAAAAAATTGAAAAAGAATTTTTAAGCCAAAAAATTTAATTAATGAAGTAATCTAGTAAAAATGTTTCATATGTAATTAAAAATTATTTATGACTCTATAATTATTATATAATATTCATGTTGAGTTCTAATCATAATGATAATTTTAAGTGAATGAAAAGTGTGTTTTACTAAAAAATGTATTTTCACTATTAATTGAACACTAAATCTATGTAGAGAAATACCATAATTTAATCTAGTGCTATTTTTGATATGATTATTCAAGATATGATATAATTATTAAAAAATTAAAATTATATTATTTAAAAAATATAATTATGATATTCGCAATGATTATTAATATCAATCAATTTTAAAGAAAAAGTATTTTTTGAAGTAGTAATGAACTATTTTAAACATTAGTGATATTTTAATTCATCTTTATCAATAAATATGTATACTGTATGAAATTTATAAATATATATATAATATTTATATTATTCAAATTCATACCCACTAATTCAAATTCTAGGTTATAATGGGAATAATAATTATTTTTTCATTTACGCTCTGTGTAGCATGTAGCGTAATCAATCAAACATAGTCTTATATATAAAATCTATGGGGTTTGAAACATAATACGTATATTTAATTTTCATCCCACTCCTGAAACATGACCAATATGTTATATCAGAAATCCACAACACTAAATACCACGAGAGTATAACACATAACCCCTAACCATAAAAAACCTATAATTAAATATACATTTTTAATTTTAATTCTATAACCCATATCGGATCTTGAATTGTAATCCTAAAACACAAACATCATTAAAAATTCAAAATATATTATAGTATCCCAAACCTAAACCTAATTACTAACACCCTAGTCCTAAAAAAATCTTATAACCCTGAATCAATCATAAATTCTAAACCTATAACCCTATCCAAGACGGAATCAATTTCCCCCAATACCTTAAAATTAATCATATATCCCAAATTAAATTTTCAATTCTATACATAGAACCAAAAAAATAATATAAATTATTTAAATTAAACAAATATATTAAAACCATACTCCTACTAAACCAACAAAAAAACCTAATTCTAATATAGTAACAAACTCCCAAAATTTTAACACCTGTAATTTAATCTATGAAATACAACCTAAATAATAAACGAATCAACCCCACTAGACGATAACAATTACCCATGCTTTATACAAAAATAAACCAATCCAAAATTTTATCATTAACCTACACTCTAAACCTTATGACCCATATTTTAATCATAAAAACCAAATATGGAAGAGTTTTACAATAAACACTGACCAAAAAACTAAATAACAATCCAAACCCATATTTTAATCACAATTGTAATCCTTAACCTATAATTTAAATATTATTCCCCAAATATCCTTTAAATTTTTCCTAACCACTGACAATAAATGTAATCTTATTACCCACACCGATATTTAATTTTTAGACTAATCCTTAAACATAATATCAATCCTAAAACATATGTTCTCAATAAATAGAAAGATATGGTCTATCATAATAATCCTCAATTTATAATGGTCAAATAATTGATTGAATTTTTATCCTTCATGCATTCTAGGTTATTATCACAACTCTAAATTGAGTTTAAAAGATAGTTTCATTTATCACATAATTCAAAAAACCAATCATAATCAACTAAAAACGAGAACTTAATTTCATTTGTTACTATAATCACAGCCTCAGTGGTGTGATAATTACAATAAACCACCTACAAAACTCTTTAAAAATGAAACTATATAGGACAAATATTTCTTTATTAAATATAATCAGTATTCCCATAGATAAATCAACATCATAGATTATTTACTTGTTTCAATGTAATTTTTTTCCTCTGATATAGATCCATAATTGGGTGAAAAATTTGTTCATTACATTCAGTTTAAATTGTGGCTCCCAGTATTTAATTCATTGGGTTATTGTTTTTAGTGAAACAAATCTAGAACTCTTATATTTCATTTTTACATCATTCATGGGGAAAAAATGTTCTAAAAACCCTTATGTCGTGATGTAATCATCCATCCACTAAATCCCAAATAGTGGATGAGCTAATTTGGTAGGTCCTATAACATCCATATATTATTCATCAATGGAATTTCTAATGTTGTTAGGATTTATTATTTAAACCAATTGATTTAAAACATAAGAATTTGGGGATTTCATCAATGAATTCTAGGGTACCATTTTTTATAATTCATTTATGTTGAGGATATTCATCAGGATAATCATAGAAAAATATAAATATTAACCCATCATCAACCATTGTATCATTAAATATATATGAAACATTAAGGTTCATTAGTGCGCCATTTGTTATATATAAATTATTCATTATTGAAAATACATTCACACAATCCAACCAAATCACACTTTCATTAATGAAAAATGTAGAAAAATTAACTGTAAACACACCATCAGAAGCTTCTAAAATCATAAGGGTTCGAAAATATATCACTCATTGATAAAAACAATGTGTTGGATCAAACACCATAAAAGGAAAACACCAATTACCTTAAGTATCTTCACATATAAGTTATTGAATCCTTACCCATTCTCCAAATATTTTATAATAATATCCAACATAATAGAGTAATTATTTTTCATTTATTATTATATTAATTATATATTATCATTTAATGAATTAGAATTAATTGTAATATATTCAATATATGTTAATAACATAATTAATTATTATTTAAAAATATATGCAATAAATGTGAATTTAATAATAATTAATGTTTTATCGCATCAGCGACATGGGAAGTACAATTAAAACCACACACATGCACTCAGGGAGTCTCAAACCTAATACATCAACATCAAAACCACCAGGTAATTTAATAAATAATATTTAATAATATAAAAATATTTTTAATAAAATTAACAATAATTTAATTAATAATAACATTTTTTTGAATATTTATTTATAATACAATTATAATTAATGTAATATTTTAATGAGATATAATATAACAATTAGGTATTACAAACAAAACATAATAGTTTTATAAATAATATTATAAATTAAAAATTATTAATAATTAAAAATTAATGAAAATAATTGAATTATGAAAATATTTAACACTGTTTTATTATAGTTGTTATAAATGAAATTTGTTATAAACAATCATTTAATCAAAAACCATGTTACAGAAATAATTTTTTTAATGTATAAATATTTTTATTTTAAATATCATTGTTATTTGTGGTTTAAATAATTTATTGAATAATGTTTTCAAAACAATTCTTAAATTTTTTTGTTATATGTCCAAGATTTTTTATTTTCAATTATATTGTATATAAAAAATAAATTTTATAATCTTTCAAAGTCACATACTTGATATTTTTTTAGTATAAATGATTGTTTTTGTGAAATGTTATTTTAAATTTAATAAATATTAAATACATTAGTAATAATAAATAAATATATAATTACGTTATTTTTGAACAGTGATAGGTTGTGTGAGATTTAATTTTTGACCCTTGGGTGTGTGTTGATATGTTTCCTCTAACCTACAAAAACATTAAATATATAAATAAATTATATTTTCAATTAATTTTTATTTTTTATATTATTGACTACTAAAATTATTATGAATTACTATATCAATTTTATAGAATGAAATATTTTACTATGTATTGGACATTCAAGTCACTAGTACATCAAGACATGTAATTAGTTAACCCTAAACCCAGTTAAAAAGAGCTGTTTCATTTGTATAATGAAATGAATCATGCCCCCATATCATCTCAAATGTATTTTTTATAATGGATTAAACCATGTATATAGAACACCAAATACATATCCCCATATTTTGGTTAAAAAAAATGAAAAAAATCATTTCTGGAGATTTCAGTGCATAAAAAACCCTAAAAGAATTAGAACATAAAATTCACAATTAAGTATTTAAATTATCTAAGTGGTAACAATAACCATGCTAAAATAGTGGGTTTTATCGAACAACTACATCATATATATATCGTCACACAAAATAATATTTTGATTAATATAGATTATATCTCAACAAGTCAATTATTGAATCTTTCATACAAACCAAATATTGTACGTGCAACTATGAACAACATTTAAGATAAAAAATAATTTATTTCTAAATGTACAACTTGTTTATGAAGGATTTAAATATCACAAAGCACAAATATTAAAGTGCATAGTTAGAAATTTTACAACATTCTAGGGAGTATCCTAGTAACTTTACATGAAGATGATATCTGTTTCCAATTCGGATAGTCTCCCAGGAGAAACATCTAATATATTTGTACATTCCACACTACATCATGTAGTGATTTGATATTTAAATAAAAAAATATCTTTATCATGTTTATCTTTCACAATTGCATGAACATGTATAAATTCAGGTGAAACAATCCATTCGATGAAACCATAGGTTGAATAACATGAATAGAAAAATCATTCCATCAGGAATGAATTATATTTTCAAATAAATATTTTATTCCCATTTCACTATGCACTCCAAACATTAATAAAATCAAAATGAAAAACTAGACACAATGAATATTTCACAATTTTCATTTCAAATCTGAATAGATTATTGTAACTACATAAAACAATTGTTTACAGTCCATAAAATTTAATGAAATCCTCACATACATAAACTTTTGTAAAAGAACAACTACAAGTTCATAACACAAAACCCACACAACATTGAATGATTCCATATTATTCATCATGAATCAAATATTTTCATTGTATGAGATCAAGGATTGGAGGCTCATGACCTCTATCCATAACTCAGTAAATGATTCCATCAAATCTAATAAAATATGAAAAATTTTACTCCCAAATACTTCATGCCATTATATTTTCATGTCTATGATATAGTGATACATGACATAAACTCATCCATAGAATCACTAGGGTTGGATCTAGGGTTAAAACTCATTTTTTTATAGGCCCCCTAAGCCCCATACCCCCACCATGAGGGAATAATCTTTTCCTCTATGAGTTGACTTGTTTCCACAGATTTACATGGCCATATGAGTCTTCTTTAAAGGAATCTTACTCCATATTAAATAGTATGTTAATATTAATTAGAATATTATAATTAAAATTTTATTTTTATTTTAAAATATTAATTATTCCTCAATATATTTCTATTTCATTTTTAAATATTTATATTTATTAAATATATTAATAATATGATAAATAATAATTAAATATGTGATTTATAAATGTTCTATTATTATTATTTATCGATATATATATTTATATATTCTATTACAAAATTTTTTTAATTTTATTGAAAAAAATTATTTATATTTTTAAGTATTTATATTAATTAAATTTGTAATATAATATAATTAATCTTAAATTATTAATTATTTTTACTCTAATTATTTTAACTAAAATAAATTATTATTAATTTTTAAATTATTAAATTATTGATAATAATTATAAATTATTCATTACTAGACCCTCATATTTCTCTTACGTGGATATACTATCACTATCTCTCTATTCGACTCTTCAAATGGAATTCTTGCTTTCCTATAAAAAATCCTTTTTAGATAACTTATTATGCTTGATTCTTCCACCTAAAATCACATTAGATCCTCTATTTCAATGATCTACAAATACAAGGCTATCTCTTATCCTTTACCATATATTGTATTGATACATACTGTAGGTAAAAGTTTTTGAAAATATGTTACCTATAGAAATATTCCATATTATTTTTATTATATTTTAAATTTTGGACACACATTTGAGTACAATGGAATGGTATCCTCCAGATAATCCTAATAAATTGCAATCAATTTGGAATTAGGATATATGGGTTGAAAAAGGGAATCATGTTACTCATGTTGGTACTCTAGATAATGATTCACATAGGATATCCCCTTACCAGAATGGGGATGACGGCCAAGATGGACCCTCAAAATAGAATCTGGCTATATCACCCAATAGAGGGGATCTATTGGAAAATGAGATTGTAATTTAATTTTTCCAACAAATTTATAAGGATTTGGAAAAAAAGGAATGGAATCTATGACATATTTTGAGATGACCACATTACTACGAAGGAGATGCATGGTTATATTAGTAGTTCAACTGATTCAAATGATGATCTGGTTGAACAATCATATCTAATTGATGATGATTTCTTCCATTAGAGTGTTATAAAGGACTATAAATCAAATTTTTTATTCTGATAGATTTATCCCTCCACACTATAGGAAGACATGTAAGCATAAGGATTATAGAAATTAGTAGCAAACTATTCTCACTAAACCAAATAGTATTTTCATTAATGATATTCCTATTTATTCAGATATTGAGTGTCCCTCGCGACTATCATATGATGAGGGATTAACAAAATACTATAAATAAGAATAGGTTAAAGATAAAATAATTCATAATAATCCCACTATATTTGTTACGGAGGTCCTAATGTATGAAATTTACTACATGATTGTTGAAAAGAATGTATAGTATTTCACCAGATATAGAAAGGAAAAATATATGTGGATGTCAACCATGATCATAGGGTGTCTAGTTTTGAAAGAGATGAATCAATATTTGAAAATATCCAAAATTTTAATTATTGTGATATTCTATTTTAGTATTATATTTGGAATATTTGGAGGATTTTGTGGATGTTTACTAATAATGGTTCACTAAGAGGATTTGATACCTCATTGGAATGGAACCACAAACAACAGATATATATTTTATATTCATTGTCTAAAACCTCAATATTTTAATTCTTTTTTATGAACATCAATCCATGACCAGTCAAGCTCTGATATCATATATCTATACTTTTAATTACAATTATAATAGAATTTTTTGTTATCTGTCCATTCCATTTAAATTGTTTTTCTAGGGATTTGGTGGTATTTGTTACTTCATCATGCTAGTGATACACATTGGAATATACCCTAGATTTTGGATTTCATGATATAAACCATTTTATGTTTTTTTTGAATTTCTATTGATGTGAAAGATGATAATTTTTTTGCTGGATGCACTAGGTGTGAAATTGTATAGGGTAAGAACAAAATTTCAAATGTAGGCTTCTACTATTATATTCTATATTTAGAGATTAATTCTTGTGTCCAACATGTGTGTATTTTTTCTTCATATAATGTTGATGAACTATATAACCTCTAAATAATGACAATTGTTTACACCTCATTCTATTCATGGTCACATTATTCCACAAATTTGTAGGGGATTTTTAAGGATGTTTTTTATTTATTGGAAAAAGATAAAGGATATGCTGTTATTTATACTGGATACTATTTTTGGGATTATCTATAGTAGTTTGTTCACCGAAAAAACCATTAAATTTAGTGGGTTTGTGATAATTTTTATTATCATCATAAAATATACAAATAATTGATGATGATCAATGAAATTGAGATTAAAATTCTATTTGAAGTAGAAGGGATCTATGATGATGCTCAGACATATTACTAATATCAATAGAGACTTGATTTACCGACACTAGCATGTTGATGGATGAATAAAGTGGATATTTTTTATTATTACCCATGATGATGGAGATATTATAGATAAAAGATGCCAATGTGATGTAGTTTGCTGTTAATGGTTTATAGTGTGGGTTTTCATGTTAATTGTTATTGGAACATCCAATAGTGTTTTCCTTATGTGAAATTTACTTATAATACAATCTTTTTATATTAGTTTAATCACTTTTCACCTCATTTAATATCATTGATATCTATTTTCTTTTAATAATATTGTGTGTTCATGAGATAGTCATCCAGCTCAACCTTTGTGCCATTTCTATCAAATTTCTAATTAATTTTTATTTATATTGAACAATTTTTTATTATAATGATTTTCATGTTGTTGACTACTAGATTAAATTATCTATAAATTATTTTATTAACTAACTAATAAATAAAAACCTCATAATTAATTTTTATATTAATATTATACTTTTAATTTCATAATTATCATTATATGTAAATAAATAACTACAATTATATATTTATTTTTTTTAATTATTAATATTTTCTAAGTATATTATTATGTATTATTATTAATGAATTGTTAATGATATTGTATTTATATATGAATGATATAGAAAGTAGGAATATGAGACCCATAATGAAAACATAGAAGGAGCGAATTTGAGGACTCCCCTGTAATAGGGTGGGCTATTTTGAATTGTAGATAATAGTCTATTAGATGAAGATGGACATAATGCGAGTATCCTTTTTGAGAAATTATAACAATTTATATTAATTATGGAACATATAAACCATGAAACCAATAATGATATTATAGTAATCTAGACATCATCGCAGTACAGTAGGATCATGTGACATGGCTACAATAGACCTGTGCATGTTACAGTCATGACTACTGGCTCATATTCGCCCGATTGTGGGAATTTTTGAACTATTCTATTGCATGTTAAAAAACTATCATGTTTCTATATGAGATTATTTTTTAGAGGGGGAATATTTCAGTATGAGATAGTTAAATGATTTTTTATCCCAGATATAGTTTAATTATAGCCACTCCATAGAATTTGGGAATATTATAAACCATAAAAAAAATTTCTTCTCATGTTCTATTTCATATTCCATGCCATCCTTTTTCTTCCATTTACTCATATTTCTAGAACTATATTTTCATTATTATATATTATGTTTCTATAATAGGGAGGTGCAGTGATTAAAGGGGCGAAATGTGTTTTTATCAAATTAATGAAATTATTAATAAAAATATTAATATCAATTTTTTTTAAAAAAATATATATACATAAAAAACATAACAAAATAGTTATTTGATTGTTTGAATGCATTATATGAAAATGATTTAGGGAAGGTGTTTTCCTCGAAAATTCATTCATCCTAATAATTTCTTTTAATACTACATTGCACTAAATTCCAATCATTGTGTGAAAAAAAATAGTTCCCAGGTTCTCTATATTGATAATTTATTTTATTTTATTGTATGAAAATATTCCCATCATCTACCCTATAAGGAAAAACAATCCCCGCACCTCCATGAGAAGGATTCCAAAATTAATGCATACAATGAATCATAATGAACCATTCATATGAAATCCAATGATTCATGTAAACATGTCTAACATTGCCTCTCCCTTATTCACATGTATATGTCCCCACCATTCTCATCCTCTTCATGTAAACATGTCTAGAATTGCCTCTCCCTTATTCACATGTATATGTCCCCACGTAGGACCTTCTCATGTCAATCTTTGAACACCAATGGGACCTCCGTGAATGTCTCCACATCATCGATGTCCAGCTCCCCGTGATCGATGATGTGTGATATGTTCTACACCTATTTCCACAGCTGAGATACATGGAAGACGTCGTGCACCCAGTGCAACTAAGGTAGAAGGGCCTGGCGGAAAGCCACCTCGCCAACTCTCTTGAGGACCCGGAACGACCCGATGAAACTCGGAGATAAATTTCTAGCCCAACCAAATCTATGTAGGCCACATTGAGGTGAGTCCCGCAGGAAAACATGGTCACCATTCTCAAACTCTAGTGGTCTCCGTCTCCTATCAGCATAGGAATTCTGTCTACTCTGTGCAGTCTTCATCCTCTCCCGGATGATCTACACCTTCTCCGTTGTAGCTTGAACCATCTCCTGTCCTACAAGTGATGACTCCCCAAGGTCAGTGCAGCACTAAGGTGATCGGAAAGGTCAGCCATAAAATGCCTCGTAAGGTTCCATCCCTATGGTGGAGTGATAGTTGTTGTTGTACGCAAACACCACCAAGGGGATATGATCCTACAAGCTATGACCAAAGTCAAGGACACAAGCACAAATCATGTCCTCAAGTGTCTCTATGGTCCTCTGAGTCCGTCCATCCGTCGGAGGGTAGATGGTGGTACTCAGGAACAGCTGCGTCCCAAAGGCCTCCTGCAACCCCTTCCAATGTTGGGATGTAAAGAGAGGATCTCGATCGGATACAGTAGTCTATGGAACACCATGAAGTCGTACAATTTCTAGAATGTTAGCCTTACCTTGTTATCTACTGAGCCCTGCTCTCTAATCGGTAGGAAGTGTTCCAACATGGTGAGTCGGTCGATGATCACTGAGATAGAGTCATGTCCTTTAGATGTACGTGGAAGCCCTAACATGAAATCCATGGATATCCTGGCCAACATCCACTTCGGGACCTCTAAGGGCTATACCAAGCCTGCTGTTACCTGGTCCTCCCCCTTCACATGCTTAGAAGTGAGGAATCCTGAAATGAACTCTACTATAACCTTCATAATACTCGGCCACCAGTGTTTTCTTCTGAGGTCCTGGTACATCTTCTCCACTCCTGGATGTACCGCTATAGGGGAAGTCTTAAAATCCCTCAACACTTCCTCCTACAATGAAACTAGTACCATAGTACGTCCCCTGAAGAAGATGACATGATCCCTCCTTCAGAAAACCCATCATGCTTCTTCTCTGGGGATATCTGAGCACGTCGCATCTCATAGTCAACGTCCCCACGTTGTTCCACTCTGACTCGCTGAAGGAGTGGAGGAGTGACTTTGAGTGACTGTAGAAAGGATGCTCCATCTCAATCCACAAATGATATATGCAATTCAGCTTGCTGCACCGTCATCTCCCATAGTTTCTAAATGCTTGATCTCTTGTTGAGAGTATCTAATACAACATTCCTCTTTCCAGGAGTACAGAAAATTTTGAATTGATAGTCCTGAAGGAACTCGAGCCATCACCGCTGTTTCAGGTTCATGCCCTTCTGCGAGAAGATGCACCTGAGACTCTGGTTGTCATAGTAGACTGTAAAGCACTCACCCATCAGATAGTGTCACCATATCATCAAGGCGAAGACCACTTCTACTAACTCCAGGTTGTGGGTAGCATAGATCTTCTTGTGTTATCTCAACTGCCATGAACCGTATGCGATCACTACTCGCTCCTGCATCAAGAAACACCCGAGTCTAGTCCCTGATGCGTCTTAGTAAACTATTTTTCCTACACCCTCATCTATTATCCTCAAGATTGGTGCACATTTCAATCTCTGTCTCAACACCTGAAATCTCTTATGGCATCTATCTTACCACACGAAGGGTTTCCCATTCTTCATTAAAGATGAAACCAGTGTTGCTACTCTAGAGAATTCTGGAACAAATCTCTAATAGTACCCAGCTAGACCTAGAAAACTCCACACCTCTCTCATGCTCATGGGTGGCTCCCAAGAATGTACTACCTCGATCATTGCTGGGTCCACTGCAACTCCCGCAACCGAGATGACGTTTCCCAAGAAGTGTGCCTCTCGAATCCAGAACTGACACTTCAAGAGCATACCATAAAGCCAGTGCTCTTAGAGTGTATCCAGTACAACCCGCAAGTGGTAGGCCTGCTCCTCCTCAATAGTTGAGTAAATCAATATGTTTTCGATGAAGACTAAGACAAAATGATCGAGGTATGGCTGGAGGATCCTGTTCATGAGACCCATGAACACGACTGAAGCGTTGGTTACACTAAAGGGCATAACCAAGAACTTATAGTGGTCACACTGACACAATAAGGCCATCTTCTTCACATCCTCATCTTGAACTCTGAGCTTGTGATAGCCTATCATGAGGTCTATCTTCAAGAACCATCGTGATCACTTGAGCTGATCAAAGAGGTCGTCAATCCTCAAGAGTGGGTACATGTTCTTTATGGTCTCCAAATTCATGAGATGGTAGTCGAAACATAGTTGTAATCACAAATTCGCGTTCTTGTTGAACAAATTTAGAGACGCCTAGGGTGAAACAACGGGTCAGATGGATCCATTTCCCTATAAGTCCTCCCGCTATACCTACAGATCACGATGCTCATCAGGATCCATCCAATATGATGTAGTATATATCGGTGCTGTCCCGGGGTAGAAGTCAATGTAGAAGTCTACCTATCTATGAGGAGGTAGTCCAGGATCATCGTCCGGAAAAACTTCTGCATACTGATCCACCACAATAAGAAAACTCGGACTCTGCACATCAACCTATCCTAGGATGAGACTAGGCAACTTTTGTGTGATCAACTACCCTCTCCTCTGCGTAAGTCTATCCTGCACTGCAAAGGATCCCTTATCTCCAGTGAAGGTAAACCTAGTCCCATTCATGCGGACACACCGCACTATGCACCTAATGTTGTCAATCTGAGTGTGGACTGTAAACAATCAGTACATACCCATGATGACATCATAAAGACTCGACACCACTACAGGAAGATCCCAGCTGAAACTTTCACCTCCTAGAGTAAGATCACACTTCCGGAACTAGTGTGTAATTGTCGAGTCTTCTCACTTCGGAGTCTCTATCCATAAGGATCGAGCCAAAGGCTCTGTCAGAATCACCATGCTCCGAACAAGGACAGCGGAAATAAAATAATGTCTCTCTCATGTGTCAACATGTACTGAATAAAGGGTGGAGTGGACACAGATAGTACCTCGAATAATCTCAAGTGCGCCGTGGTCATTGTCCTCGACTGCCTAGAGCTGAGCATGCCCATGTCTGCCAGCACCCAGTGGTCGGGGTGGCTCTCCTAGTGGTGGTGGTGGTGGTATAGACTCAAAGCGTCGTCCACCACCTGCTACTCAGCTAGCTCATCTTCCTCATCCACCTTCTCCCTACATACCGCCAATATCGAATCTCTACCTCTACATGGGAGGTCCCTATATTGTTTGATTGTCACTCGCATGGCGGTTTGGGCAGTCCTAATCCATGTGACCATGCCCACCACATGAATAGCATTGTCTGCCCCTCGAATGGCCGGTTCTTTTTCGTGTGCCCTGCACCTCCGAACCTGTATCCTGGGGTTGCCAACCTGATGTCCTGGTCCGCATTGTCCTTTGTTTCCTATGTCTAATTCCAGCAGCAGAAAACTCTATTACGTGTCGCCCTGCGGTGGGTCTCAATGTTGGCATTGGCTTAGTAAGAATGATCTTCACAAGAAAGGCTTGCACCAGCACTCCCTCCTGCGTCAAAATTCTGAGGGACATCATTGAAGCCCTGATATCATGCATCAGTCCCTAATCAAAGGTCCTGGCCTAGAAGAATGGGTATTGTACCATGTCCATGGAGTAGCATGAGTGGACAGTTTACCTAGCTGAGTATTGAGCTACTTTCATAATGCCCTACCACAGATGATGTAACTCCTGAATCCGCACCACACGAAGGGTGGCTGGATTAAACTTCGAACGGAAGAGACTCTCTAATTCCTTAAAAATTAGAGTTACCTTGTCATGCACCTGGAGAATCAGGATCAACCATCTACCCTCTCTTTCATCCAAGAGTCTCGCAACAAGGATCACCATAAGATCAGCTGGTGTCCCTACTAATATGAAGACTCTGACGATAGACTCCAACCAATCCTTAGCTTCCTTATGGTCCGTCTCTCTGCAGAACCAGGGAGGCCTTTATTGCTAAAACTCATGCAAAGCACTCAGGAGGTGTCCAATCTCTGCTTCTGGGGCCAGTGGTATCGGTGGCCCAGCGGGTAGTGGTACCGCTGGTGCCTCTGCTATGATGGGGCCCTGCACCAAGGCCTTGTGCTCGGTGGGCTGCCATCTCGCACGTGACTCAGATCCCTAGATGGCTGCCTTCATGGGGCCATCCTGAAAGGAAACAGTTGTTCCACGGTCAAAAAGTATACCTGTTGAGATGACAAATGGTAACCACAATGAATAATTTTGAAATAGATATGCAATCAATGTTTTCGTGCACTGAGTCGGAAACCAGGAGTCAGGGTCACGATGTAGGGATACGTCGGTCGCCACCCAAACATTGAGATCCCTATAATGATAACCACACACAATACTCTTAACACTATTTCATGACAAAATAGAATAATTAGAGTCCTGAGTTCTATGGTAGAACTGACTCCTCTAATACAAATCTATCAAGACCCGTCCTCGGGGCCTGTGCCATGACTACCCGAAGACCGCCTTCCATAGGCCAGGGTCTGGCGATTAGCACCGAAGGCATAAATACTAAACAAAAGGAAATAATTTCCTTTATAAAAGTAAACAAACACAATAGAGTATGCATGTGAAGAAATTAATAAGTAAACTGAGTACAAAAGTAAGTTCTGAATAGTTAATGGGACAGTATACAAACCCAACTGAAAGTATAATACAACTAAAAAGAATTCATAATAGTAGTAAAGTAATGCAGAAACTACTGAATCTTCCTCTGGAAATCCCACCTGAATGGTGGATACTGATGTCACTCTCAGCACCTCAGGTCCGGCCGTCCACTATGTGTACATCCCGCCAATTAGTCCACCTCCGTGTACCATCCAGCTCCACAAGCCTCCACCTCGATCATTGTTGTCTGTCGTCTGCAGCCAACACAATGAAGTGCGGGAATAGCCCATGTAGGGGTGAGTATTGGATACTATGTAGGGACCCTGATCCCGCCAATGATCTCCAAGAATCCGAGAAAGACAAACCACAAAGGAAAGATACAATCACGATGTATCAACCGACTCTACCTAGGTATATGCCCATACATATACCTAATTCATCAATTCAAGTTCGACTCCATCTCTCGAGCCCATGCACATCCCAGACCCCATAGGAAAGAAGTCAATCACATCAATGATAATGATTTAATGTATAGACTCAGCTCACATAGGTATACTACTCTTGAAGAGGGGTGGACATGATTAGATGTAGCCTTTGAATCATCTATTCTGCAGAACCCACGTAGGATCCTAGTATAGAAGTCGTCGTTGCCGAACCCACGAAGGATCCAAGTACAATAACCATCGTTGTCAAACACATTTAGGATCCATGTATAGTAGTCATCGCTACCAAACCCATGTAGGATCCATGTATAGTAGTTATTGTCGTCAAACCCATGGAGGATCCCAGTATGGTTGTCATCGTCGTCAAACCCACGGAGGATCCCAGTACGGTATTCGATGTAGTCGCATCCAGCTCTAGGGTTCCCGCACATAGCACGCTCTATTTTGAGAGGGTCGCTCTACAGGCCAAGGGGTTGATACATCAACTATCCCAAATTCCAGAGTTTATGTATTCCGATGTTTTTTCTCATTAAAAAGAATTCAACGTGACAGACGGAGTGTCAATCAGACGCCCGGTCTGAAAGATATTGGCTTTTTGGATCCAAGGGCTCGGTTAAAAATACCCTCGTTTCTAACCCATCGGTTATCAAAAGTCATCCAAAACTCACTTAGTGTATCAAAAAAGGACAACCTCATCGTAAGGGTCCCAGTGCCGCAGACGGCGCGTCGATCAGACGCGAGGTCTTTAAGTTATTCACAATTAAGTAAAAACACGCCCGACCCATTTGGCCTAGTGGGCTGGCATGTCGGGTCGACTCGGTTTTGGCGAGTTCGAAACAACAGAGGGTCGGACCGGCCCGATGAATCGCATTCCCTGGAGGGGCATGTCCCGACCCAGCATGGCCGGCCCGGGCAGATGCAGCCCAGCCTGTTCCGGCGCGGCACGACCCGGCTAGCTGCGGCTCGGCCCAGATGCCGAGCGGTTCGAGGGGGGTGCCCCCCCCAGGAATCCTGAACCGGCGAGGCCAAGTGGCGAAACCCTCCCAAACCGGCTGGCTAAAGCGGGCTGCCCTTCATGGCGCATGTGGCTGGCTCGGGCGGGCCGCGGTTCGTTCAGCGCGACACCTTCCTGGCATCGTGGCTCTCCTCCGCCTGGTCGGCCATCGGGCTAGCCGATTCATTCACCGAAGCAGGCCACAAAATGCGGGCTGTGGTCCACCTTCATCCCATAAAGCTTTATCCGGCTGGTTCTTTGTCGTTCAAACGGCCCGTGGTTGTGGGCCTCGTTTCCTCCTCACACGATTGTCGCCTTCGTTTTTCGCTGCATCTATTCATCACCTCCTTTTTCGACATGGTATCAATAGAAAGTAATAGGAACTAAAAAGGGTCGTTGGGCCGTTTGCATTTAGACTGCACCCTTAGTGTTAGGTGGTAACAGTTGTCCGAATTCGTTTCTGAATATTCAACGAAGAACAAGAACAATTTTAATCAACAAAAATTATTTATAATCCCCCTACCTCGATAATTGACGTTGCAAGTCGAGCATCACAGAAGATGGTATCACGAAGAGAGGATTAATATAAGACGTTTGAGTGCGTCCGAGGAGGAAGTGGCATCTCCAAACTATTTTTAGAAAAGAGGAAGGAAGGCACGTCATCACTCTTCGTGGAGTCAGCGTTCTTCATCGAAGAGGAGTCGTACAACATGGAAGGATTGTGTTCTTCAATGAAAGAGGACCTCTCTTCTTCTATTACACAAGATCTCTCTCAAATATCCTCCCAACTGAACGTGTGCCAAAATAAAATAAAAACTATGGCTATTATTTTATTAACTCTTGAAATTCAAAATTCAATTCACTTAATTAATTAATTGATGAGGGTGTATTCATTAATTACGGTGCGTTGGGAAATAATAAATAGAGAGAGAGGGAGAGGAAGAGTTTTCATTCAATAAGGGGAGTTGTCAACGAAATAAATAAAGGGTGGTTTATGGGAGATTAGGGAAGATGAATAGTTGGGGCTCGTGTGGGCCCCACCTCAAAAATATCTGGACATGGGATGTTAGGTGGTTGTGGGTCCATCCCTTAACTCCCCATTGTAGGATATAACTACCATAGATATAAATAAAATTATGTACAACAAATTTTATTTATTTTTTTCTAAATCACAAATATTTAACTTTCAACCCACATAAAATGAAACTACTATAAAGGTCACATTTATGTAATTATCGGCGAGGCGAGTTCATCGGTGTCCTCAGAATTCAATTCCGAGCAATGGTTCAAAAGATAGAAAAACCCGCACATACGTTTACTAAACGTACCTGAACCTAACCTTGAAAATTGATTCTAGGCACACTGGGCCTCAGAATCAAGTGCCGTCAAAAACTGCAGACTCACAAAATTCCATTGTGTTTAAGAAAAAAATTTCCATGAAATTAATGGGACTTTACATACATAGTATAAAAAAGTAATAATATTTATATATAGTTAGTAATAATAGTTATTTGTACTTTCTATTGATCAAAAGGCTACCCATTTCACATGTTTAGTATACCAATCGTGCATCATGTAGGCATAAAATGTTAACCAATCTCAATGATTATTCCTCATACTGTCAGTTCTATAAATTTTATTATTTTTAATTAACTTATTTATTTATAATTTGTTTTATCTAGTTATATTTATATAAATCATATAATTGAAATTTTGTTTTTTCGTTTTTAATTATTTTATTGATTTAATAAATAAATATAAATGATAATTACCATGTTATAAATAAGGAATAAAAAATAAAAAGGAATCACTTATGGAAAAGAAATTATTATTTAATATATATAATAAATATTCGTATAGTTTTTTAATTATTAAATAACAACATGTTCATGAGAGTTATTTTTAGCATTTTATATATTTGATGTGCAATTATTTATTCTAATAATAATATTATAATCTATATTAATGAGTTCATTGTCGGAAATAAAGAGGGTCAATATTATTATTATAGAAAATTAAAAATATTAATAGTCAATATTGTGTTTCAAAATTTTAAATATTTATAACTAATAAATGAATGTGGTGAGTTTACAGAAATATTTTGCAAAGTGAAACGATGATACCATTGGGGATTAGTTGATAAATAAAGACTAAAGGATCTAGTATGATATAATATTGAATACATTTTGAATACATGATGAGCGCAACAATATTTTTGATACATTATTGAGTTATCAACAATCTAATGTTCAATTACTATGAGCAAGAAGAAAATTCAATCATTCAATTCATTAATACTATTATGAATAAATATTATTGTGTTACATTATCATAATCATCTTTTTAGCTATGCTAGTTTTGATTATTTTTTAGTATTCGTTGTGTTATATTATTTCATCTAATTTTAATTATATGTATAAATTTATACATTTATGAACAAAATCATAGACAACATTGACTATTCTACCATGAAAAAGTATGGTTCTTGGGTTGTGGGTTTGTTACAGACAAAAAAATTTATGTTCGAGTAAGTTTTCACTTTGATAAAAATATAGGGTTTCAAATATGGGTACTTTAATATGGAAAGTATATAAATATGTTATCAATTCATTAAAAGTTTGTTTCCATAGTGGGTACCGATTATATCACCGATTGTATAATTTTGAATAGTGTAATATAATGTTGGTTATCCTAAAAACTATAAAAACTAAATGTTCATATTTTAATTTTTTCTACACTATATTTTGAACATTAAACATTACTATGGACTATTTAAATATTATAATATGATTTATTATTTGATCTATGTGTTTTAAAAAGGTAAATTCCTCCAATATATTGTCTATTTTTCCACTATCATTATCCAAAATTAGGTATCAGAGTTTAGAACACTTAAATAATAGATAATTGTATTAGTTTGATATTAAAAATTGGTATCAAATGATTTTTTCTTATTAAAATTTTTGTAACACTTTTATTCTCTTTTTTTATAAATACATTTTGAAACAGAGAAAAGTCCAATTGGATATTGGTTATGTGGTTTAATTTTTTACTGTTGTGATAACCTGAATGTCTGAGAACTAATAGACTGAAAAATAATGAAATGTTATTTATGATCGAATATATTACTATCATTGATGGTAGGAATCCACAAAAGCCCAAAAATTCATATGGAATATATTACATGCATTGAAAATACCATATTTAAACATACATAAAGTAGTTTGGTTTGTTTCATTGGGTAATCATGAAGAAATCATATGACTTACACAAAAATGATCCAAAGAAAATTATAGGCGATAAAATGATAATATATGTTTTAAATTAAAATGAATAAATATTTTATAATTTTCGATAAGTACAATTTTGTATATCCATGATCTAACTTTTAAGATAACACTCAATATTTAGAGAATTATAAAATTAACTCATTACAGAACATAAAATCACTAAAGATCCATGTTTGGAATACTATGAGGAGAATACCATGATTTCATGATGGTAGATGATTAATTATTGAATCATATGTTCTATTGAATTACATGTATTATAAATAGTATGTGTGCACTTGGGGAATTACTGGATTGTTATACTCTTATATATAGGGTACCTTGATAACAACAAAAAATATTTCATTCAATGAATGTGGATATCAATGAATGAATAAAGATGAAATAAATTAATATAGATGAAATAGTCAGTTCATTTCTATAGTATGAAAATTATCTTAAAAATGTTGTCGGTGAGGATTACACAATGAAGGAATTTTTTTTGATGTATAATGACAATGTATTAACTAACACATTTGATTTTGAGACCTAATAAAGGGATATATATGAACTCTTTGTAAGAAAAATGGATTTTAAATAAATAAAAATAGATTTAAGAATCATTTTAGATGAATGAAAAATAATAAAAAAAGTCAATCACAATTTGAATATTATTTTTTTATTTTATTTTTTATGATAACATAAATAAAAGTTACATCGGGACTGACTATCCCAAAATCAAGCATTCAAAAAATTAAAATTAAAATTTGATAAAATAAAAGAATACTTGTTTATAGAACTTTATTTCCCACGTAATTCATATTTAATTAGTGAATTGAGAATTGGAATTGAAATATACAACCTTGCATGAAGGGTGTATAGTGTGATGTACTTGAATAGTTATTTACAAAATTAATAATATTGAAATCTTATATTTTAATTCAATTTAATTAATTATTTACAACATAAAGAAACACATAAACAATATTGAACGACTATGTGTCCATGAGTATTCAAGAGACAAGGTATATTTCATTTGAACTTCATAGATGAAAACCATAATATTATTAAAAACATTCCAAAAAATATTCCAAAATCACATTACTCTTAAAGAAACATGGTATTACCAAGGGAGATACATAATATATGGGTGATCAATAATTCCTATTAATGAAATAAAAAACATTAGTTGATTTTAAATGTTATACCTTATTCATGTTAATTTAAAATAAATGGGGTGATGATCATAATCATCATCAATGAGGCATGATATAATGAGATAACATAAATGAATCATTGGAATGTGAGAAAAAGATAAATCATAAAATCTGAAATAAAAGTCAAGAAGAACAACCATGATAACAAAACATAGTGTTATAATACCGTGAACCATACATGGAATTACTATTTTTTAAAACATTACTAATTCATTGGAGGCCTATATAATGCTTATCCCACCCGTCAATTTCATATCATGTACATTCATTTTTGTGGAACATATATTATACAAAATAAGATCATATTTCAACCCATAGAATCTCACTATTAATGTATCTAGGATAAATTCATTTAATTATATCAATAAATGAAGGATTGGTAAATATAGGTGAATAACATTGAGTTGATGTGTTAATTAGTATTTACAACAATAATTAAGGTAGTGTGGCATGACAATTTTAGCAGAATTACATGGGTAATCAATGTTTCATGTGAGTGACTAATATGAGTCATATGGGTATCTCATAAGCTTAAAATTATATGGGATGTAATCGTGATATGTTATAAAACAATACAAAAATAATTATATGGAATTAAAAAGAAAAGAAAAAAAGGAGGATCTTGAATTAAGATGAGAAAGAGTTGAGCCCTTACCTTGAGATGATGTTTCAAAAACCTGGGTGGGGTTTAGTGAGAAATTGGGGGTATATTATGAGAACACTAGATTGAAATGGGAAGATAATATTCTATATTAAATTGTTTTTGGTGGAAAATAATGCGATCATGGGTGGTTTATATAGGAAATAAGAGTAGAGTTCATTATTATTTCTCAAATGTTGGTTTAAGACTATATATAATAATGTTTCTAAAACCACAGACCGTACTATAAGATTTCATTGGATTCTGAAAAATTTTGGAGTTTTTAATTATGTATCATTATTATAAATTTATATTAATAAT
This sequence comes from Viscum album, assembly GCA_963277665.1. Taxonomy (NCBI): domain Eukaryota; kingdom Viridiplantae; phylum Streptophyta; class Magnoliopsida; order Santalales; family Viscaceae; genus Viscum; species Viscum album. The sequence goes on from OY728141.1 coordinate 1,902,291,510, forward strand.
ATATCGCCCTTTAGGGTTGTAGACGTGAGTCATTTTCATAAATAATAAATTTTAATAAGATAATATGAAATATTTTTCTTGATATTTCTTATACGGTTTATTAAATATATAAATTAAAATAAAAACTAATTATTCTAAATGTAATAATATATTTGTACTTGGATACTATTTACATAATATATAAAATCACTTTTCAGTCACTAGAATCTCAATGTACTCATTGTATACTTACGTATTGTTTAAATTTTACCCAAGAATTCGACTCTCCTTGAAATCAATGAAATAAAACCATTGGATAATTAAAATGTATTCATTAGAAAATGATATTTACTATATCCAATATAATTACTATGTAATATTATTTTCACTTCTAAGTCACAAATAAAAATTTATTTAAATGTACTGATTTTTTGGACAATAACCATTTTCTAATCATTCAAATAGTATTTATGATGTCATAAAATAATATTATCATTTATATTTATTAAAATGTAATTTTGATAATATTTTAATAAGATATATATTATTTAAATTTTTATTCAACTATTTAAAAAAGGAATTATTTATTGAAATTATACATTTATCAAAAATATATTAATTCAGTTTCATATAATTTTTTTAACTAATTATCTAATAACAGAAACATTTAATATTAGTAAGAAAATTAATATATAATAATTCTTTTATATAAAATATAAAAATTGACAATATTATCATTTTGATAAAAATCCTTTTAATACACTATATAATATACTATGTGTAAGGCAGACAATCATGATATTTTAACATTGTAGTTTGGGGAACATGTATTTTGGCATGATGTTGATGAGCATGAACTTCCCACATAAATTGTATCCCTCATGCTTTATTTATTTAATCTCAGCTTTCTTGTCAAATTTTATTAAAAAAAGGATGTTAAACCCCTAATAAGCTATGATATGTTGGATTAATTATGTATGATCCAATAGGCAGAGTCTTACCCTTATTTTTTCTATACAAACTAGAATTTATCATAACCTGTATCAAAATATAGATAATGGTTATAGTCTAAAATTTATATTATCAATTATTATGATACAAAATATCCTTTTAATCCATACAATATATAACTTATAATAGTCTACAAAAACAAAATTAGTGTAGGAGTCTTCTATACCCTCATTATATAAGTGGGAATTTAATTCTATTACAGTGCTAGATTATGTTATAATGGTTCGAGCCATTATATTTTTCTAGGTATTTAAATTTCACCAAAATAATTTTCATTTGTAAGGGTATATCTATTTAATGACCACTTCTATTTAACATATCACTTTTTTAGACATGTGTCTTTATCGTAGTTCTTTTTCCAAGTGAGTTGCCTTTTTTGTAAAATATTTTCACTATGATATATAATCATCATCACAAAATCCTCGTATGAATGATCATGACCCATTTGAACAACCTCTAGATTCATTTCATGTGTAGGGTCTGGTTTGTAGTATATATTGAGGGAAACATAGAACACATAATTTAGGTGAAATAGTTTATTTGGGATTGATAGTCAGTTTTGCAACAATTCAATGCAATCAAGGTTCTTAAAGGGTATGAAGTATTTGTGGATTATATATTCTGTCTTCTAAAACATCATATATTTTTCCATGGAGAGATATAGAGAAACAATTTATCACCAAATTCAAATTCTCCGTTACATCCATGATTTTGTGAATTATTTTCAATATTCTTCATACAGATTTTATACGATGCAGAATAGTTTTAAAAATACTTTTTGTCTCTTAGATAAGATCATGTACCATCATCTTGTGCACCCAATAATAATACAATCATTTTGGAGTTCTAAATGTCATACCATACAACTCCTCATAATGTTCCATTTCAATTAATTAATGGAAAATATGTTATATGAGAACATAAGTGGGGAAGGTATTAGTACCATCATCCTTGAAAATACATTGAATTTTATCACAAAATATCATTTATGGTTTCAATGTTTCTATCTATTTGATCATCCACTTGAGTATGATAAGGAGTGAAAAAGATGAGTTCGGTATTCAAAACATTCTGAAGGGTTCTATAAAACCTCAAGGGGACCCTCAAAATTCAGTATTGTACAATTAAGTGAAACACCATCCAATCTTGTAACATCCATTATTTATATGTATTTGATTTTGTGATAGATACATATTTCATTTTATCAATGAAAAGAGATGACATTTAATGTTTTTGTACTACCACCATGAAGAAATTATTTCCTTTATATGTTCTAGGGAGTCTTACAAAAAAATCAATTGGTTTTCCCCATTTTGATATCTGTATAGATAATAGTTGTAAAATAACATTATAACTTTATCATCCATCAAGAAAATTTGGGATTATTAAGAATCATGTTAAAAATTTACTAATTAATATCTCTCTATCCATGATGTCCCATTATTAGTATTAATTCGAACCTAATAATATCTATGTTATTCATTGATGGATATATAAGGAAGAGCTATACACATCATCCAAAATTTACCTCTATAGTTTTGGTTTTTTGTACAACATGTATATGAGTTTAAAAGTATATAACTCAAAATTAAAAAATATAAAATCAAGAATATTTTATACCGTATTGTATAATAGAAATTCACTATTTTGTGGCTCCTTGAAGCACTAATAATTGGATTATTGGGAAACTATTTTTCGAAGGTTAGAATTATTATACTTTTATTATTCACATGTTCATGTATTTAATGTCTAGGAATATTGGATCCCTTGAAATAATCATCATAGAATGAGTTATAAGATCATTTCATCATATAAAAAATTCACCTTTGTATGTTTCCCTGGATGGTAATGGATTGAGAAATCATAAAATCTGATTAGTTATATCAACCTCTATTGTAATACATTATGCTTCTTTTCTTGGAATATATAGATTGGAATTTCATGATTTTTATATAATTATCATTTATATATGTGCATATTATATCACCAAATATTTAATTTAATGATCGTAGTGGCCAATTATTGATCCTATTTTGGGTAGTTCTTATATTGGATAATAAAATAGAAAGGGGAATATACAATCACTTTGTCATCTTTCATGAGTAAAAATTTAAATTTCTTTTCAAATGCATCAATGTAGATCTAAAATCCTTTTACACAAGAGGGTTAATTGGGAAAAAATTAAGAGATTATCCTCTTATTTAGCAACTTAAAAAAATCCTCACTTCCATCATTACAGAAAATCAAAACTCATTTTGGTGTAAGACTTATTCGGGTGCTGGATAGCCGAGTGAGGTTTCTCAAAAATTGAAGATAATACATATCTACTCCATTGAAATGATATATTTCTAATAGGAATATTGGTCACGGGAATCCCTAAATATTTTTTGTTTTTAATGGTCAACATATATCATTTTCTTATTGATTACATTCCCGATGAATGTGACTTGGTAAAACCTGAATTTTCATCTACCTTACAATTCATACATCTTATCATCTTACAAGGTATTAATTAAAAGATTCAAAATATCCTCTTATCACATACTACATTTTGAGAAAATGGTTATATAAACTGTTAAAACAATAACTTATTTGTATATATAATACTTAGAAAAACTATTTATCATGACCTTGAAGAGTATTGGGGAACTACTGTATCCAAATAGAGTCACTATCAACTCATAGGTCTCGTACCATGCATGAAAACCAGTCTTTGACATATCCTCCATCACCTTTACTATATTGTATCCCATCCAATGATCCAATTTATAGAAATCCTAGGATCCAAATTGTTGATTAAATTAGTATTCAATACTTAATGTAATGTACTTGTTCATTATTATGATATTTTGGAGCTCATGATAACGAATTCAAAGGTTCATTGACCCATCCTTATTCCTAATGAAAAATGTGGGTGTAACCCATGGTGAAGGGAATGAGTTTATACACCCACATGACAAATTTTCTTATAGTTTCTTCTTCATCCCATCGAATTCAACAACGATTGTTCTATAGGAAGTCTTGGATATTGGAAAACCTCATGTTAAAAATTCGATTGAAAATTCATCATATCATCATGGAGTAAGCCTAGCTGATTCATCGAAGCACACATTATCATATTAAAATAAAATTATAATGTCTTTAGGGATAATCTTTCCCTTAATATCAATAATTTGCGCATGATACACTTTTTCATATGGTAATAATACCCATGATTGAAATAATGATAAATAATCAATAATCATAATATAATTGACTTCTTGTAAAAGTTATATGAAAAAGAATACATAATTTTATATAAAATTCATTTAAAGGATAACTGTATTATATATTGAATTCAATAATTTCACCATTTCTCATATTCAGTGAAATCCTTATAACCATGCGTTGTGCTTGTTTATGAATAATGATGCTTAAATTCGGATATTTGAATGAATTCATAGGATTATATTAAAAAAGTATCTTCACTATTCTTGAATGTCTTAATATCATACCTATCAAAATTCAATTTTTCGGATCCACCTCCATAGTTTTGATGCATATGATCTCCGTTTCACTACATACCTTGAAGGTTGCAGTTTTCAACTATCATTCACAATCCTTTCCTTTGATAATTAATTTACATAGTGTAATTGTTCTGCACATTAAAAACCATGGACATTGGTCTGAGGGTTAACCAGTGAATATCATTCTTCCATTATTTTTTTGTTTTTCCCCACCTCCAATCACTATTAAGGATCTCTTCATTCCCAAAAATAAATAATTTTTTCATCCCCTCAATGAAATATTTGGGTTGCTATATCCAATATCATTGAAAACTGGGAGGTTGAACATTCATTAAAAAAATCATATTTATATATCACACCACTATATTAGAACTCCACTTTCAACATATAATCCTCATGATACCATTGAAATTTACTATTATTTATTTCATATTTGATGTCACATCAGAAAATTTATACATATCTATCAATGTCCAAAATTATCAATTATTATCAAAGACTCTACCTCATCCCACCAATGAAATGGTCATCAATACATTAAGTGATGGGGAAAAATCTGGAGGATTATTGTGAATTTACTATGATTATTTTCATGTAGTGGTTGATTGATTTTTCATTCTATTTCATTATTGAATGAATGTCTTTTCCCATTTTAATTTAGATAGTGAGATGAAAATACATATGGAAAATACATTTTATAGTATTCCATCCACTCTATCACTACAATATCCTCATAAAGCTTCATTTTTGTCCAATATCCACAATTTAACAACTTATCATTCCATATGATATACTTATTTCATAAAATTATATATTAAGAGCATTATTGGGTGATAAATTTTTTTAATGGGGTATATACATCGTTTCACAATTAAGTTCTAATAAAATCCAAGGAATCCCATAGTCCTTTGAAACATAAATTTATCAATTCAAAACTTCCCCTTCATAGAGAGATTTAAGAATTCATGCTGATTTAGTTTTTGGATCAAAAAATGAGTCTATTTACAGTGTAAAACAACAATGTTATAGATTCAAACTCAGATTGGACTGGTCTTCTATTCTACGATGTCATCGCAGTTCCCCTCACATTGGTTGTTGAATCGTTTCCTCCCTTTTCAACCATTTAATTAATAAACGAATAATTATGGATGATTAATTTCAAAATACTAAAAACCCAAATGGGAAAAATTATCATTAATAAGAATACTAAAAATGACCTATATTATTTATCCAATGAATTTTTAGACGTCAATCTATGTTATCCATTATATATTTCTTAGTAAAAAATAATATTGAAATTTTCTAACTAAGAAATCTATAATAATGGTATTTTCAATTTATGATTGATAAAACCATGGAGTTTCAATCCAGGTGTGCAGAAAAGCCCTTTTTTGGTCACTGATTCGCTATCAAGCTAATAAAACAATACTATTTTTAGTGTCTTTAACCCTTAGGTACATTTTTGATGTATCCACTTCCAATTGTAGTATCTAGACATGAATTTCATTACATTGAATGTAATTAATCTATAAATTAATAATATTGAGGGATGTTTTGTTTTGTTTAGTATTATATATATATTTCAATATAGTGTATTATAATCCAAATAATAAACATAACAACACTTCTCTCTTATACCAAATATGAAAATGAAAACATTAATTCAGGTTATTTTAGGATTTATTAACTTAATGTTCACATAAATTCCACTAATGATCATTAGGACTACACTATATAAGATATTATGTACATATAATATCAACATGATACATGGATATGACATCATGTTTGAATTCAACCTTATAATTCTTCTAAAATGTCATGTCCATAAAAACCTATCACGATAAGCTGGGGAAATAAATAAGAAATAGTTGAAATATAAATCCATGAAATGGAATATTCAAATAATTACATTATGAATCTGTTACATGTAATTCAATATGAATTGTAGTGGAACATAAATGTGGTGGGAATCATAATCTTTAATAAAGAGATAGGATAGGAAAATAATATATAAATACAATATGGTAATGTCGAATTAACATGAAACTTGGAATCATAAAAATAAATCACGGATGACCATTAGAAAATGATAATATATTGTACTTCGGGTAAACTCCAATACATACATGCAGTCACATTAAATTTAAACATTAAAAAAATTATTCAAGACAATATAATTTCGGGTCCACCAATCACATTCATATATTGTACATACTTTTTTTTCTACAAAGATCATTAATCCTAATATCATATTTCATTGAAATTTATTCCCATTATTAAGGATAATGGGTTTCATAAATAGATATCCTGATTCAATGAAGGATAGTTATGTATATGTGAATACCCTTGAGTGTAGTTAGAGTTCGCTATTTATAAAATAATACTTTTTCATGGAATATTAGATGATAATATAAGCAACATGATGACATTACTCATTGTTTCATATAAAGGATTTATGAGATTGAAATGGTCCTATAATCATATTACCATAATATGTTAATTAATAAAGATATATAAGAATAAAATCGATAATGAATAATTGGGAATAAAAATGAAAAATACATAGATTGTTGGTGAATAAAAATGAAAAACAGATGAACCATTACATTGAGTTGGGTTTTCCAAAAGCATGGGTGGAGTGTGTGAGATCTTGTGGATACCTTTGGTGGAAAATGGAGAGGTATGTGTAGTTTATTGTAATTATCCAATGGTGTTTAGTGGTGAATAAATGGGCATGGGTGAGTTTATATAGGAAAATATTGGGTTGTTATTTATTATTTCACAAATATTGTTATTTACATTATAAAAGTAGTTATTAAACATCACATTACAGCCCATGCATTCAAAAAAATGAATATATATTAATTATTTACCAATTTTAAGTACTCGTATCACTAACATATTTAACTTGCTGATGTGGATGATACTCCTGATCATAAATAATTAATTTCAAAACAACATTATATTATATTGGTTAGGAAGGATTCATATTGGGTTAATATAATTTTTAAAATAACCTCCAAAAAAATATTAATTTTAAAAATAAATATATATTTAATCATTTATTCAATTTCTAACTAAAATTATATCAGTTATGGGTCATAGTAATTTAACAAAATCGATCATATATTTATATTGTATTTTGTTTTTACGCAAAAACTATAATGCCTCCATATATTATGAAAATAATCAATTATGGATAATTTAAATACATTTATTATTAAAATATTATTAAATTTATTATGAAAATATCTAGGTATAATAATTCACACATTAAAATCAACAATCCAAAATTATAGAAAAAATAGTATGACAATAAATGCTTTTTAACCATTATAAAATTTATTTTTGACTTCAATAAATTTCGTTATAATTTAAATTTAATAAAAAGTGTTTAAGTATAATATTTTATTTAAATATAATATTAATCAAATACCATTAATTCATCAAAATAATGATTCTTCATTGAAACTATATAGTTTTGAAAAATTAAACATTTAGTTTCATCTCATTTTTTTCATCAAATTATAAAATCATTAAATAAATTAATAATAATCATATAAGAATAATTTAATAATTATTGTATGAAAAATATTAATATTTAAACTCATATAGTTATTCATGATATCTCTTTGTTACACCAAAAAAATCCCTATATGTAAGGTGTGCAATAGTGAGACTTCTCTGGTGTGTTCGATTAACATTGTCTGGGTCATGATCTCAATGATCTAAAACATATATAGTAATTAATTTTTTACTTGATTTCGTTGTTGAATCTTACTTTGGGTCTTCTCATTATAATATCCAAGTAATTATATATCCATTTTTATCTCGGATAAATGATATTCATTGGGTATGAAGAAACTGGCCAAGGAAATTTCTTATTTCATATATATCAATTAGAACATATAATGGACCTTAATGTACTAATCATAATTTTAAATATACAATAATTATATTACCAATGAATCAGATTCTTAAGAGCCTTTCAAATCTGATAGGATATAACATATGGTGGTCCAAAATAACAACAAAAATTTCATTTGTTTTCTATATCTACATTACAAAATAGGGAAATTAATTTAATCAGAAATTGAATATTATTCATAATCTTCATATCATTACAGTATTCCCCCAATACAAATAAATTATCCTAGTTTTTATTTTATACAATACAATGCATGATCATAATTATGTTGCATCTGTCCTTTGAGTTCCCATGTCGCATCATCATTCAATTGGTTTCACCACATTAATCTGACCATATGAGTTCTATTGTTTAATAAATTATTATGTCTAGGATCAATGATCTTCATCAGATTCTCCACACATGAATGGTCATTATCCAATTTAATTACAATCGTAATCACTAAATGTGAGAGGTCTGATATGTAATCCCCCATGAGTGATACCTGGATCGCATCATGTAGATGAGAGATGTTCGATTGGTGTGATTGCCTATAAGACACCACATTAATGGTATTAAGGATCTCGAAGGGGTTGATTTGTCTTGGACCAATATGTACATTATTACCAAACACCAATACATATTTCCATAGATATATATGAAGGAATAGATTATCAGTAACCATAAATCCAATGTCTCATTGATGTTTTTATGCCATAATTTAATAACTAATGTATACAGATTTCATATGAAACTAAATTTTTTCAACATGCTATGTTATCTAATTTATATGTATCATCAACATATACTCTACATAATAATAAAATAATATTGGTTTTTAAGCACTCTTCCCATATATAGCATCATAATGTGACATTTAAATGCTTGAATGAAAACTGTTGTTATTTAAGAACCCTATTAGTGGATTGTTTTTAGTAAAAAAACCATGTATGTTTATTTAATATGATATCAATATATCATAAAAAAATTTAAGGACACTTTTAGAATAACCATCCATATAATGATGATATGTTGTAATAAATCATAGTTTTTTTCCATCCCATCCTGAAGGATTCTCGAAAACGTGAAGGGAAAAATCATTTCTCTGTCTTATACAATAGAGAATGGGATTCCATATAGTCTTACCACTTCAATTATATAAATCATGAAACATTGGTTAAGATAGGAATATTCATTAAAAAAATTAAAATTAATGACTTTGTAAAGGGGTCAACTACCACCAAGATGCATCATTGCCTCTAAATGTAATAGGGTATCCTATGATGAAATCCATGGTTACATATTCTATTTCCATAAATGTGTGAAAAATGATTCTCTCATAACCCTAAACGAAATTGATTCATCCATGACTTGTTTGTATAATAAGAATTAATATATTAATTTCAAAAACACTATCTTCATGTTTTCCCACTATATATTTTCTCTAAATATTATTACATATTTGGGCTTCCTAGATTAATAGTGATGGATTATCTATACACATCATCCCTATCTTCCCTCTTCATTTATAGTTTTAGGGGGACACATATTCAAGTCTCAATTCATATAACTCCATTTTTAGATAATTTTGACTGGAGAATAGTGACAACCATCTTCTATAAAACCTCATCATGTTTGATCCTCATAAGAAGGTATCGAAATATAGTTTTGTGAGAAAAATATTATGAATATACTTTTATTATTCCCATATCAATCCATTTCATGTTGATGATAATTGGCCTGTTTGAATCCTAATAATGGATAATGTTTTGGGATCCATGATACGTAGATAATTTTAAACATTTTTCCTTCATAGGAAGGTAATATATTGAGGAATCATGATCCTTTATCAACTATAACCACCTCCATCAGAAACTATTAATATAATTATTTTTTAATATATACATGAGGATTTTATAATCCTCTTATATGATAGACATATATCCGTAAATATAAATCTTCCAAATAATTTATGTGAATATCATCTTGAAAAATTATAGATCATGAGTTGTATAGTTCAGTTTATGAAACATTTTTTGGCAGGAGGATAACAATATCACTCTATAATATTTCAATAATAAACAACCCAATATAATTTTTAACTTATAGTTGTAGGTAATAAATACTTCTTCATTGTTGGGTAATGTGAGTATTGGTGTAGTGATTATCATTTTCTTCATTCTCTTCAAACCATGTGGAGACCCAAACCCACCAATCAAACACACATAATTGGTACTTCAATTGTCTTTATGGTTTCCATTATCAATGGGAGAAAGGTAAATCAGGGAAAAAACATAAAACTATTCATTAAAACATAACATGTATAATCTTGTTGATATCTGATTTGAATGAAATTAGTTAATAGAATGATAATAAATGAGTTGTTAAAAGACCCATCACTCAAATGATTTAATTTTGGAAATAAACCCATAAATATAATATTTTTGATTTATGGGTATAATGGTAGTACATTATATTTTTTAGTTAAAACTCATAAATAATATGTGTTTTTTAATATATATACATATTCATTGGATTATTTGAATGGAAAAAACTACTTACGAATTACCAAAATTTCCCACATGGCATCTTCCACATGTAAACAATGACTAATCATCATTTTTAAATTATGGGGAAAATGGAATGAAGTTTATGATTGATGATTAATATTTTAATTTTATTGGGTCAAGGACAAGGAATGTGAGGAGGTGGTTCACTCTCTCTGGCATGTGAGAACATATTATATAAAAATTAAACCCCATCAGGTGGCTAAAAACATGAAAAAATAAACCACCTTATATAGATCGAATCGGACAATGCTTGGGACATCACTGAAAGTATTATTAATTCATTATACTTTAGATTCTCTTGATATACCTTTATCTCAATAATTATTTAATTGTTTTCACTGTGTAATTTTTTTGGACTTTGTGTTAATGTGAAATTCACATCACGGCTGGTGTAACCAATGATTATTATTTTTTATCAGATAATCTCGATGAGGAGAAATAAGATTTATATAATAAGTTTTAGTAACTCTATATGAAGGTCAATATCCAAATAAAACTATTTTAATTACATTATAACACATTTTTTACTGTTGTTATACAAGGTGGGTGATCCTTTTATCACTGCTGATATATATTCAAATATGAAATTGGTGATCTTCACAATTTTGAATCTTCATATAAAATGAGATATATATGACGATGAAATTATGATGGTTCTCAATTAAATTCACTATACTGGTTAAAATGGAACAAAATACATTCATTATATCATATTATAAAAAATTTGTTTCTTATTGGATATGATAAATCAACCGTTATGAATGATCTTGGGGGTGAGAAAACAAATATTTGTTTCATGAATGAAAATATCATTAATATTATCCATAATATAAAAAACCTCACTAAATTTTTTATTTTTGTCCCACTATCATAGGAATTGTGGTTTAGAATATATTTTCTAAGACTTAGGGGAACCAGATGTCCTCTTGTCTCCCTTATATATGTGCCAAATTCATATTCAATTTTCCCCTAATATTTTTATCACAAATAATTTCATTATATAAAATTATATTTATCATTTGAGAAAGACTAAATCTATTCTAATGAGAGGAATAATTTCAGGAAAATTAATATGATAAACCTAATAAATAGAGTGGAATGGAATTTAATTGGGTTTTCAATGAAAAAATTACGTTTTCACAGAATAGATTAATATTATCATGGAGTGTTTCACAATGGTGTCCTTACAAATCAATATCAATGGGGGATTATCCTAGTGATTAATTCTATCTACAGGTATTAACCAAGGAGATGAATATTTACTATTCTTATTCATTTCTTTTGACATTTTTATGGATAATATTCTTTCAAAGGTAGTATAGAAGTATACAATTCAATGGGAAAAGGATTGTTGAAAATTCCCTGATGTATATCATCTTCTCTCTATTGATGATATCCATCAATTTTCAATTTATTCTTCAGAAAAATCTATTTAAATGTTTCATTTTATTTTCAATTTAGAGAGGGCATCAAATAAATCTATCAATATACATAAATATTAAGTTTCCTTTATCTTTGGGGTCTAGTAGGGTTGGAAACATGAACATAATAAAATAGCATGTTGTAATTGGTTGAAACAATACCACAATAATCAAATGGACATTGATAGATCCAAAATGAATTTTATTATGTATTCTAGACAGGGTGGCTAAAAATAACCAGGGATGGTCATCTAAGAGGATCTCTGATGTAGGTAAGGGAACACTTACAAAATATATGAAATAATGAATACTATGATATTTAATATCCCTGTTCAAACTCTCGATATCCAAAACCTTCACTATACATTCATGTTTTTCTAACATTATGTGGTGTAATATTAATGGGAAGACATCAAGTCATTTGTTTCCCATGAATAAACCATGCATTATTAAATCAATTGGAGGGATGGGCTTTAAGAGAATTGATCATTTTATATACTTGTGTTCTTTTTTATTTTATTATGTCCATTAAAAAATATATAATTTGTTAAATTATATTTTTTAATATTTTTATAATATTAATATATTTTTTTAATGGATACATATTAATATATACTACTACACTATTTATTTACATCAGCGAGCTCCTCCATCAATGTCAAACACTATATTCTACACAGATCTTCTCCACTTTAATTTCTAAATTGTATTACCATGAATCAACTATAATGTGAAAGTGAAATTTGTTTTGGAATAACAATAGATCTCCAATTTGTGTCCTGAAATCCATGACACTAAAGAGTTACATCATTATAAATCAAGGGTAACATTGTATCGTCATATTGTAAGAAGAGAATCATACACAATAGTTGGACCACTCAATCCTTTATGTAAGACAACTCCTACTTAAGCATAATACCTACATTATCAACTCCCTGATAAAAATATTGACTTTTATCATATATGATGTAACTATATTTTCAATGTATTTTCTATTAGAACTATAATATGCTACTATGAATGATAATTATGAACATACCATTATTATATCCAACATTCTTTCAAATAAAGTTACGTTAACACAATATAGAGAAAATTGTATGAGATTTATTTTGGAACATATCTTAAATGTATATTTGAAAAATCCATGAACATACATGATCCTACCAAAAATATATGTTATTTTAACAATAGGTAAATATTAAATGGACCATGTGTTAATATCCGGACACTGCGATCTATATTTTCGTGGGACTATTAAATATTTTTTCAATGTGACTATAAATTATCATTACAATTTGTTTAATGAAAAAAAAATCAACCAATTGTGACTATATTCAATTGACTACATGATCAACTTTTAAAAATACTAGTATATTTATCAGGTATCATTATTACATGATATATTAATTGACCACGAGGCTTATGTCAGACACTATCAATTATTTAATTTATTTAAATTCAAAAAACATATTTGTTTCATCATACACTGAATTAAAGATATGTTATTATGGTAATGGAATAAAAAATATTCAATAAATATTAATTTTTCATGATTTAAAAAATAATCATAAATTAAAATAATTATTTTCTAAAATATAGGATAAAAAATATCAAGGAAGTACATATAGAAATTAATTATTTCATATTTTTTATTTCTTTTTATTTTGTATAGTTTTTTATGTGTTTAATTACATTATGTAATGACATAGATTTTTATGATTTTACCTATTTGAAATTATCTTATTTTTTTCTAATGATCATATTATATTTTGATTTAATGAGTTTATTTGTGAAGTAATTTGAGTCTATGTTATTATCCAATACACACATAGTATTAATATGTTATTAGATTCTTCTATAATTTAATTATTTATCACCATTGAATGGATATGATTGATATAGGTAACTCCAAAGAATATAAATAATGAATTCCATTACTGATTAGATGATAAATAGTGACCAAATGATGTAATACGAATGAATACTGAATGAATTTACGAATACTTGATATAAATTACAATTTTCATGATACATGATCATGATCATTTACAACTACTATTTCATTACTGATATAATGAAAAATTATCAATCATTCTATTCATTATTGCAGATGTGATCAATGATCTTAGAGCTAAATCATCATCAACCTATTATTATATCAATTTGTTTTTATTATTTTATGTTTTATTCATGTTATTTCTCTTTCATATATACATAATTGTAAGTTTAAATTTATTATTTTCTCAATCAAAATGAAATATGTATTGGATATTATACCAACTAAAAATATGGTTATTGGGAATTTTCCCTTTACAGAAAGTATGGTCCAATTCATTAGAGACACCCAAACAATTTTAGGTCTGACAAGGTTATGACACCTGTAATATTTTAGGGTCTCATCTTCAGGTATTGTAAATAAAAAATTCATTAAAATGATTATTTCTCATTTAATAGTGAGTTACCATATAGGGAAATGTGCATTTCATAGAGTATGGAATATTGATATGTGGGATAGGAGCATGGTGATATTAAGTACTATAAAAATAAAATGTTCATATTATAATTTTTGTTTCACTATAATCTTAAAACTGCACATCATTGTTGATGTAATAAATAATATAATAAATGTAATTTTATTTTCTAAATGTATTTTGATGAAATGTTCACCCCCATATTTTATATTATTTATATATATCTCTATCGATCTTGTTTTATTAAAACTAATACCTTCTTAGAGATTATTTATCTTTGTTTATTTTGATACAAAAAAGGAATCAATAAGAAGGAAATTCTTCATGATATTGAAAAAGAATTATTATATTTAATGTTACAAGATATTGGTATTATATAACTGGATCTTTGTTATGTTTGTTATTAAAAGAATTGGTTTCATTACAATTAACATTTTATAAAATAATTAAATTTAAATTGGGTGAAAATATGTTGCTGAACGTTTATAATTTTTTTTGAGGAGAAGCTTCTAAACAATCAGATAACGAAAGTGTGTCAAAATGTTCTAATTAGCCAATTTTCCAGATCATCCATTTTACACATTCTATTATATTTATTTTTTGATATAATTTCATGATTTAATAAGAAAATATGAATTAGAAAGACAAAGATATTCTTATCCTTCATGATTTGGGAAGCCCTACAGCATCCTAAAATAAGTTAGATGATTATTTTTTATTCTATTGGGTTTTTAAATAAACAATAAATAAAATAATTATATAAGATGGAATTTAAATTAGGAATGATAAATTCATGTTTTTCAAGTTTCCAATGATGGTGTTTTATGGACTCAATTTGTTAAACCAAGAACAATTGAATGCAGAACATGTAAAATTGTAAGCATAATGAAATTAAAATTTGATTATTAGATTCCTATTATCCCCACACTTTTCATATATATATATATATATATCATATAAATATATTATTATTTAGTAAAAATAATTCTATAACCATGACGGAATTGTATGGTTTTATTGTATTTGAATACCGTGAAACAAAAACAACTTGAACAAAAATCATGTACATAATCTCTCACTTGTTTATTCATAACCATATCCCTTTGAACATGAATTATTTAAAATATTCCTTCCAATAAATATTTAATTAATCTTATGGAAAGGATGATATTAGATACTAAATATGGTTAAAAAATATATATTTAAAACACAAGCATATTCTCATGAATATATCATTTCAGAATTCTACCTTCCATAACAAAGATCACAATCTTTATTCAAATAATACATCTATTAATTTGATAAGGAATGAATCATAAAATTACATGAATAAGTAATATTTTTATAATACATAGAAATGTGTCATACACATATGAAGAAAAATCATATTTTTAGCAGTAATTTCACTTTTCCATTACAGTCGTAGTGGTATGGGTTCACAAACAAAATAATCTTAGTAGCAAATAATCTACCTAATGAATATTTGTGTACCTTAAATTATCTTTTCAATCCATCAATGTTTCCAAGTATCACTCCCAACACTATCATAGTGGATTAGGTTCACTTCCCTAACCATTGTAGTCAACAAGTTTCACTACGAAGTCTATTATAGTGGATTGGGTTCACTCATCAAACCATCATAGCATAAAAACTCTGTTACTAAACCATTATCTTCTCCATTTCTAGTCCAATATATCTCATGAGATTTAAATCATTACCCAATATTTAGTAGGGAGATATATTTCAAATGTTTCATTGGTTATAATGAAACCATCATTCATGATTATAACATTACCATTATCACATAATGAAAATAATGCATATACATTTCACAATAACGTAAGTAACTCATCATTTATGATCCCATGCAATGAAATTATTTTCATAAATAATTATTCATAACACAACTAATGGAAGAAAATGGGATTTCTAAACACCATTCCATCATAAAAATAAACCAAACATTAAAAAAATTATTGAATCCTTGAATAATATCCCTTGTAAATCATATGTAAAACTAACTAATTTTATCACTGATGAAAAGAAATTTTTAATGATCCCATGAAATAATTTTTGAAAAATAACATTTTCATTTTTAAATCATATATTTTGAAAAATCTGAAAAATTATAAAAGAAATCCTATTCTTTGAATATAAAAAATTATTCTTATAAAGGATGCCTTATAAAATTATTTAATCATTGTTGAAGGAAAATACACTAATGCTATAAAATTTTATTACAACATTCATTTAGTATTAACATACATTTGAATATCATATACATGATAGATCCCCCAATGTTCTTGGAATTTTTCTTTTGTTGAGGCAACTAACACATGGATATGGTGAGAGTGGGGTAGAGATGCTTTAGATAATACATTAGGAGCTTCAATAATGGTGGGGTGAAACAAGGTGTTATATATAGTTGAGGAGGAGTAGTTTTATGTTATTCAATAATTATTATTTTTAGTTAAAATCTGATAACATTTTTGTGGTATTACATACCATGAATCTGGATGATTACTAAGTTTATAATGATTAGTTATGGTCATGAAACTATTCAACCAACCATTTAATGAGATATATTTATGTACTTTATGTATATACCTTTTAATGTGAAGTCATTACATTTTTTCCCTAGAATGTGGTAATTATTTTATCTACCTTGATAAAAATTTAATGAGTAAAAATTAAATAAAATTTAAATCCTAATTTTCACTTTTTGATTCCAAATATTATATCGACATTACGAAATACCATTCATAGAACTGGTAAAAAAATATTTTGAATTATTCCCAAATATGATTTGGTAAGAGAGTTTTATTAATTAGAATGTGTCCAAATGATTGAAATGTTTTTTATAAATTATAAATAGGGAAATGATTTCAATAAACCACATTATTATAACTGATCTATATTTTTTTTGAATTTATTAAAAATTTGACATATAATTTAATATTTAAAATTATTTAGACATAAATTCAATTTTCAATTTAATATCTAAAATTTTAACTATTTATAAAAAAATATAATATATGTGAAAAATATAAATAAGAAATATTATCCTATTTTGGGTATTCAACATTCATAAATTGTGTTTATTTTTGTTAATTGTTTTTTATAAGTTTCAAAACGTGGTTTTAAAATAGGTGCACAATTAAATGGCTACCAATTTGCCTGTTTGAAAAACATAGCTTTTATGCTTATAATTGTTTTTAATCATAATATATTCCAATATTATTTTAGTATGAATTTGGAAAAACATTATTTAATTTATAACATATGAATTTCATAATAATATTTCACTAATATTGAATAAATTAATTTTTCATGATAAAATTCCACTATGGGAAAAATAGTGTTTTATAAATACATATCAATTTGTCTTGTTTTTTTTAATTTAAAATTAAAATTAATTTTTAATAATTTAATTCATTTTATAAACATGTACAATATATATATTCTTTATTTATTTAATAACATTAAATAAGACTAATGCAATAGATAAGAGATAATGAGTTTGTAAAAATAAAAATATTTTTGGAATTTAATTAAGCTCAATATTTTGTGGTAAGTAATCTTCCAAGGAGATTAATATATTTTCATTAATACATAACGTAAAATCTTTTTGTGATACATTCTACACACCAAAAATTATGTTTTCCCCATGAAATTCATTAGTTGGATATAAATATATGAGGACACCTTTGCCTAATCACATCTTCAGGATCCTACACTGCTTCTTCAAATTGGTGTTTTTTCTTAAAACCTATAACCAAATAAGTGTTCATTATTTATATAACATTGACTATATAATCCTTAATTTCAACTAGTTATTCTAAATAAAATTGATCTTGATCCAACAGTATGACTAATGAGTTTTGTATATGTGACAGATTCTTTCTGTACGTCCTTTTGAGAGATCCATGAAAAGAATTTTAACATGAGTGATATTTTTTGTAAGATAAATTTGATAATCTACCATACCAATAAGTTCATGAACATCAATAAAAAATTAAATCCTTACAATTTAAAATTACATTTAAAAAATAAAAATATATTATATGATAAATATTTTGTAGGAAACCCACATCATAAGAATTATAAATAAAAACATATCATAAAAAAAAGTTATTTAAAAGTTGATTACCATTAATAAACTATTGCTATTATAGAAATATAAAAATATTTAAAACTAAGAGAATTATAACTATAATGTTATGATGGAAAAATATAGACGACATGGTCATTAAAATGTTTATGAAAAAAATAATTGAATAACTAGGTGTTAAAAAGATTACAAATATCATTAGAAATGATGATAAAATAATAAAATTTTATTTCAAAATCTATATATAAAATAAACATAAAATATTTAAAATTGTATAAACTCTCTCACTCTTTGGGTGTTATATGATAAATTTAAACATCATTTCATTCTCCACAAAATAATGCTGATATTTAAATTCTGGAATGACTATTGGATCATAAGTTCTTTAATGCGATGACAATTTATTCCTTATATTTCTTGTTATCATAATGAAATTATTAAAAAAGGATAACAAATTTGAAAAAAAATATATTGTTAGGTAATACATTAATCCCTAACACCATATCAAAATCACAACATAATAAATTTCAAATATTATTCCACATATGATCCACAAAATTAAATTTGTAATCGAAGACATTCCAATGAGGGTCACCAAATTTTCAAAATATACTTTTCTATAATCCCCCATATTACATTTATGTATCCCAATATTTTCAAAAAAAATATGTTGAAATATCTAGTATGTATGCTCTTAAAACACATCAAAAACATGAACCAACCTAAAACATTTGTAAAAATAGGAATCTATCCAAAAACTAATTCATTCCTCAAACCATACATTATAATATTCTATAATCTCAATCAATTATATCCAAAACCATCTTATCTTCATGATACTAATCATATCCATGTTGTTTAGTAATATCACATTTATTTTAACACAACAAAAAATAAGTTTATCTTGTTAATATCCAAACACCATGCTTGTATCAACTGTAATATTTATTCTAATGATGTCTTCACCAAACATATCACATCAATAAATTTCCAAGATTACTAGTACCATTTAACAAATACTCTCAAATTGATATTGAAAAACTAATTATGATAAGTTTAATTTTTTGAATATTGACACAAAATAATCACCACGAGGGTTAACCAAAAAACATGAAATTACCACCACAAATGTATTGACTACCCAGTGAATATAAAAATTAAGTGAAAATTTAATTATAACCATTTAATTATCCTCCCCATTCTATATATGAATTTTTATTATTGATAGATTCATTATAATTAATAATATGTGATTTTATTTTAATTGAAAATCATTGCATTCCCTATGGAGTATTTCATATGACAATTCTAGATAAAAATATGCATCCATATTCTTTTGATACTCTAGGCCTGTGTTTATGTTTTTGATAAATAAATTATCCATTTAATTAAAACATGTATCAAATATTATTTTTATTTCATATATTTTAATTGAAACAGTTGTCTCATGTCTGTTTTGATCGCCTAACACTCTTAGTGATATACAAATTCTATTAGTGCTTATTCTGACTATCATGAAACTATGTATCATCAAATAACTAATATCAACACCCTTCAGGTTTTCTATGTGTGGCTATAAAATCTCTCAATGGTATTATACACTCCATATATATACAACTAACAGATTCCACATCAATTTATAAACTTTTTATATTTTAGTCTTTTATGTTTATTTGTCGAGGATGGAAGATAACAAAAAATGCAGGAGATCAAATGAATTTAAAAAAATTAATAATGGTGAAGGGAATATAAGAAAATTTAAATAATAATGGGAAAAAATATTTTATTGTTTTTGTTTTATTTTTTTATTCAATAATATTATTCAAACATTCGATTTTAAAATTTTAGAGTATTGAATGTTCACAAATGACGTCTTTTTTTAATTCTAAAATTCAATTATAATTGAGTATCTGCATGATAAGAGTTGTATGATTCATATCACACCACATGATGAAATAAACACAAATAAAAAATTTATAACGATTATTAGATATAAATAAATTATAATAATTTATATAGGTTTACGAAGTTGAAAATCCTGACCAAAATCAAGAGGTGAGTTTGTTTTTAAGAGACTAGAAAAATAGGAGTTTTCCTATTTTTTTATAAAGGGAACTGGAATAAGGATTATCCTGATGATTTGAAACCAAATATGAAAATTTTGAAGAAAATGGATGATGATTATTGGCAAGGAATTCCTATTAATGAAAAAAATGTCTAGCATTGGAAAAAATGATGACATCATACGACACAATCAAGCATCTCGAGAAATCCATGGATGGTGTGTGCCATTTTGATGGTGTTCACAGAAGTTGTAAATATGAATGCAAGACTCTTATAAACAATATAAAATTTCAATATATCTCTTTCGATAAAGGCCACATAAATGGATATGATTTCCACGCACAAGTTGTCCACTTCATGTGCAAAAAATTTATTCCATTAATAATGCATTTTTTTGATGTTTGTGATTTCAGTCATCCCCTTACGTGCATGCATGACACATCGATGGATGTATATATATTCAATAGCTCATCTGTGATAAAAATAGTGTTCAGTATCATCAATGATTCCATTATTAACATGAAGTCGTCTGCCTTTTACAGATGATCAACTAGAAGATTAGCCACCACACTATTGTGCATAACAAAGATCCTCCACAACATCTTTATGGCATGGAGCCCTCATTATAGAGATGTTTTTGTTACTTTTTCAATGGGGGTCCTCCCATATTTGCATCCACAATTCAATAATCCATTCCCAATATTTTTTATTCTCATATTGGATGTGGGAAAAGACTATTCAAACACTCTCACATAAACATTTGTCTAGGATTTATTCAATCTAAAACCCTAACTCTTGGGCCGAAGCCTCAAATATTTCACAAACCCTTTTTGAGGTTTTATGTCTTTCCATTTTTTCAAAAAACCATTTTATGATCAACTGTTGTGAAATAACCCCAACTCATACATCCATGCATTTTGCAGAACCCACCGATCATGCATGAAACAATTTCATGGTCACTAATGAGACGTACTCTATGCCCATAATTCATGAGTTTCGATATATTTTTATTCTTATCATAGGTATGAAAAAATAATTTTTATTCTTAGAATATGCATGCAAATATGGACCCCATGATCGAAAACTCCACCACATTGTTGTATCTTGTCAATTTTAAAGACATGTACTACCAAAGGGTTCTTGTAAAATGGTGATAAATGCACAAGGGATGAGGATTTATCGCCTATCTATCAGATGAATTACATAAATGTTCCTCATACTATGTCTTTATTAAAAAATAGTAAAGTGCATGAATAATTCCTCAACACATGACATAAAAATATAGTCATACCTCGAGAATTATGAATGGGATTACCCATATTTTATTAGAATGGGATGACACATCTTCCACAATGTGGAGTGTAACCTTATTTTTTTTCAATTACGTTGCCTTTCAATGATATGTCACCCTAACAATGACAATATGTTACCCTTTCAAAAGGATCTCACCCGTATACATGCATCTCCGTGAAGCATCCATGTGTATTCCCTTCACACATATTATAGGATGATCCATGTAAAATATAAAATAATGATATCCTCTTAATGTGGAATGATATCCTATCTGCATTGATTGAAATCCTCAAGTGAGTATTCCATGGAAGAGACCTACTTCATCTCTCATCGGTTTCTCTTTCACAGTACAATCAACTGTTCTAATGCTTCTTAATATTTATAAAACTGATCTAGACTCACATATACATAGAGGTTACTAGTGACCTTGAAAATCACCCCTCAAAATCAATGAGAATCCTCCGAAGTATACTTCCAAAAACAATGTCATCTCATGGAAATCTTACACGTGTAATCCCCAAACAATATATGATACACATGCATCTTCATAGCTGTAAGCCCCATATTGACTACTGATCTGGGTAACAACAACATGTAAGCCCCAACCATATGGGCCTCATCCCGATCATAATGCCCCAATGCGTATTTCGAAACAATGTGGTCATTGATTCCCAACAAAATGGGATATTTAGTAAGAATCCATGATTTTTAAAACCAATATACATAAAAACTAGGTACTCCTCCACATCACACTATTAGTATGATCATTCCCCTCACTTTGGAGAGAGAAAATATTCCAAATTCATTTGGAAAGATTTCATGCCTAATCCTCATACCATCCAACAATGATAAATCCTTTTATGAAGGGAAAAATTCATGTGGAACCCCTATAACATCCCACATTGACAGATCATTCACAATGAGTGTTTCCATACCATATGATGATAAACATCATGGACTGGTCATGTCCCACAAACCTCAACTATGGCCCCAAACTATGTGGGTTTTGATCCCTAACTTATATGTATGGTACATAGGATCCATCCATGTTGTTCAATACCAATTAATGGTGAACATTGTCTCTCACTCATGGTTTGAACCTTCATGATCGATATCCAAGGGTTTTATAATCATCCTTCATGATGTGATACACCATCTATATGGGACACACCTCCCAGATCCACTACCATGGGTTGTTCTGATCCATCCACTAGTAAAACCATCATGTTAACCCTCATTGGGATGTACTCTTCATTCCATCCTCAATAAGGCATCCTAAACAATCACCTTTGTCACCACGAGATGTTATACATTTGACCCTCATGCTAATATCTCATTCTAAACAAGGTATTCCTATAGTGACAGAGATAGAGTATTAGAAAATATAATGTGAGATACCATATTCTAAAGATGAGATTACTTAGATAAAATATTTCCATTATATAAACCTTCATCGTTTGATACATTAGGAGAAATATAAAAAACATTGTCTTCCTTACTTGAGATTTCTCTACGAGATTCCCTCCCCGGAGGAAGAATATCGGGGAGTAATTTTCCTAGTGTCTAAGAATTTTACTAATTCCCAACATCACTACTTTTTTCCAATGATTTATTCCCTCTTAGGACCCATTCTAATTTCATGAAAAAAACAACATAATTAATTAGAATCCACAATGATCTTAACTGGGGATGAGTTTTAAAGGCACACCATATTTTTTTAGGGAGTCTCATACTGGGTAATGAGTTCTATTGGGAAATCCCTAAATGGAGTAGGTAACATCCCATCATCTTGGTTCCATCATGTAAAATACATAACCATTGAATGTGTTGAATATCACCCACCTTTACAAATAAGGAATGTATGGAATAATTGTGATGCTAGAACACATCAAAAATATGAGGAGACCAAACACTATAAAGTGCATCAGAAACAATGTTGATGATCCATGTATCCTTATTTACCCTATTATCAACCATTAAAATTTATTGATTCATTATTCACAAAATTCATTTCTCATATTTATGATATGAGATTGGAGATCAATCCTTAATGAGTTAGGTGATTATCTAATTCTTATGGGAAAGAATAGTCCCACCCACAAGAGATGTATTATAACAATACAGTTGAGTATTCATGATGGAATAGTTAATAACATAATAATTTGAGATATGGACCAATAATTTTTAAGGACCTCATCTCTTTTGTAGTTTTGGATATGATCGGTTATACAATAACCATTAAAGATGGAATCATGACAATTATCTGGGGTGTATTGCTTAAGATGAATGGAAATCCTAAAAGTTCATTATTTTATTTTAATTCAGAGACTGTTACCAGTGGTGTATCTATATCAATGAATATTGATCTAGTATCTTCTAAATTGTGTAATATGACCCTTGTACATACTGGAGAGAAATATTTCTAAGTATCTTTTTATAAAAATGTTTTAAAAGGTATAAAAACATGAAAACATGATATCATCAATAATTGTTTACAAGGTACAAATACTACAGATAGTTTCATCACTGTAAAACATCACTTGAAGGTAACAGTTGAATACAGCCATATTGATTTCGGAGTACCATAAATGATTTATGAATTTGGAGATAATAATTATTCTATCATATTTATTTATGATTACTCCTGATATTTTAGGCTGTATGAAATAAAGTGTACAAATGGATTTTTTGATTTCATTCATAAATAGATATATATAATTAACAATATACTTCAATAATTAATAAGTTACATAGATCATATAAGAGTATATATTATACATCTCTTCCATTAATGAATATTTTTCAATATTAATGTATTATGTGTAACTTTATAGTTCATGGAATTCCACAACTGAACGTATTGAAAAAATAGATAAACAATACACTCATTAAAAGTGTATTGTGTAATTTACCTCAATAAGGATTGATGAAATCATTCTAGGAAAAGTATCAGTTCAGTGGGTATACTTGTTAATAATTTATATTTTTAAAAGAAAGTGATAAATTATGTTGATATATTTTTAACTTATTATTAATCTTGATTCTATCTATTTTTTGGGAATTGGATGAAATGTCTGATTTTTTGTTATCTTGTCATAAAGTCGTGAAATAATTTATTCATTGATCATTAGATGACCAAATATATATGATATGACCTATTGTGTTTAATAATTTGGAACAAAGTATTTTAGTATTCAAATTTTAAAAAAACATTGTATAACCTAATGTAGTCCTCGAGACATTAGTATAACAGTTCACACTATTATCATGAAATATAAACATGTTGGTGGTAATTTTAATCAATGTGTTGAAATTAGGATACATCATGATGGGATATTTATATAACGAGCTAACCTATGTCAACAAGAATTTCCACAATATATAGCCCATCATATTATATATGTAAAACCTAAAAACATCAATCAGTCTGGAATATAAAAAAATAAAACAACCATTAAATGAAGCAGAAACATACAAGATACAATAAAAGACATAAAATTAAATCACAACATGTTAAACCATATGGTATGTTATATCCACATGTGACCAACATACATGTCTTGGAAAACACAAACTGAATGAAACATCAATTATAGAAACTAGAATACAATAGGATTATCATCCCTTTACCATAATCCTGCAATAAAACATCTAAAAATTCACCCAGGCATATGTATAAAGTGAGAATAATCCCAATGGGAAGCCCCCATAGTTCATATATGAGGTCTAATATCAATACTTCATCATTTCTAGTATAAAAATAGTTTATAAAATAATTTTAATAAAAAAATTCAAATATAAATTATTTTCAATATGGTTTGTATAAATTTCAATCAAATTATGTATACATAAATATGATAATTAGAAATGAAAAATATTTGTAAATCATATCCATGCATCATGATGTATAAAATTAAACACATATCTAATAAACAACATATCCTATAGGGTTATGTGACACTATCAAATATATAAATATATGTGAGAAACAATCTAATATATAACAACCATTAGATAAATAACAATAATGAAAAAGGAATATCAAATAGTATTGGGATTTAGACTATTAAAAAATATATTCTACGCATTCACAATACTATACATGTATACACTAGATTCATAAGATAGAAAGTTATACTTGTCTATATCACAAAGTGTTACATCTTAGTGGTTCAACACACACTAAGGCTATCAGTGTGTCTGTCTCGATTCACATAAGGTTCCCAAAGCTTATTTATACAAATTAAATTAAAAAACATGCGTTCATATTTATAAAATATTTGTATAGATAAGTATGTATTTGTACGGTTTTGAAAAACCATTTCCATGTAATTAAAATCATATTCAGAAAATTCCCCATTTTTGAAAAGTATTTATTTATTGAGAAATTATTTGAAACCATTTATCAAACAAAATCAATGAAAAAAATGAAATTATCATAAAAAAATTAAATTTAACAAATTAATCCACTTTATAGAAACACCAAATTAAAAAAAACTAGGATTACTTTTAAAAAATTTACCTGAAACCAAGAGAATGATCGTAAAAAGAAAATTTATTCCATTTATATAAAAATAATCAACTTAAAAATCTTTATGATCATAAATGTATACCCAAGCCATAGAAAAAAAATATAAAAATAATAACAAAGTGGATTATAAACCCCATGTTGAGAAATATATCCCCAATGGTCATCATCCATTTAATGATGTGATCTGGAAGGAGTTGATTCTCCAAAAATTGACTACAAAGTAGTTGTTTTTGAGATAATAGAGGATTCATACATATGATATAATTTAAGGCCTATACATCATTCAAAAAATTTGAATAATGAATATTACATGGATAGTAACCCACCTAAAGATTTTGTATTCAAAAAATCATAGATATGTAGAAAAACACATCGAAATTTCATTTGAAATAGTATTTTTTCCATTATATATAGAGTATCTATAAAAAGAAAAAAATGTAAAAACGTACCTGACTAAGTGGTAATGACATGTTACAAACCCCCCAACATAAACACTTTCTCTCACAATAAATTAATCATCTCCTATATCAGAAAAATTCAATTTTCATAGTTTCCACATCAACGAACCCCAATCCCATTCCTCATGGTTATCATGTCTAGACTTCTGTAGTTCCCAAACATGGTGGACCATTTTATTATTAACTTACTTATACAGTAAATCCATAATTTGAAATGGAATCTGGATGAAAATTGTTAACAGGATCATGTTCAATGTTCTCTCATCATATCATCTAGGATGGATATGGTATTTCCCTCCAAAATAAGGAAACTGGTAACACATTATGGATTGATATTAAACAATATATAAAGTCCTACTAATAGTCTATCCTCCATAGTCAACCAAATATCTAAATGGGATCCACAACAACATAGTGCGAACATACCCGTCTCACCCATCTAATTATGCAACTTACTAGGGAAAAACTATGAATTATTAGATAACCAATCTCATACATTATCGGCTGATTCTGAAACATCGTGTTTGATTTATGATGACTATATGACTTTATAAAACACCATGAAATCAGATATGTGTGCTCAAAAGAGTTGATTAATTGTTCAGCGATCGTGGGATTGGATGATCCACTAAAAGTTGGAGGACATTGTCTCATGAAGCTCTTGATAGCGACTTGTTCTTTCTTGGGGGGTTTGGATGTTCTTATTGACCCGTGTTTCTATTCAAAACTCGAGTTATCTGAGAGTGAAGCGTGACAAAGTTCGTGATTCCCACTCCCATTGGATTGGGCTTTTCATTAGTATAGTCATCACACTGATCATCACAACAGTTGTTAGCCCGAGTCCTCATATTAGCAGCCATTGGATGGAATAAAAGGAAAGTTAGGGGTAACACATAAAGGGTAATCCAAAGGCAAAAGTTGAGGAATTATAAATAAACATTCATTTCCTTAACTCATGAGTCTGTAGGATTCAATCTAGGCTTTTCATGATCATCTTTATAACATATATTCTTAGGGGCATTTTTTAATTCCCTTAATAGGGGTTGATACTAAGCTTGGGAATTTAACAAAGCATATCCCCCAGGAGTGTCGTAACCAAGAGTGCAGCAAGGACTGTTGTCCTGCACCAGTTCTCATTCGAGTCTAGCTCAAAGCAGTGTTTTTGGGTATTACCCCTAGGATACATTAGTGCCAGAGCCGCCTCTACCTGCTCGTATCCAGACATGGATGTATTTTCTTGATATACCACATACTCAATACTCACCAAAACTTAGAGATGTTTATATTGTACTTAGTATTGTCTTTAAGTATTAGGATCATTACATAAAAACGTAAAACATGAAATAAAACATCTTTATTGATAAATTCCATTACCTGACCACTACATTTCTTTCTTACGTAGCATTGGATGGGATAACCTGAGGACATGCATAAGAAAAGGGTGAGCTATAAAGACCAGTAAGGGAGTACACATGGAATAACATGAGGAGTACAATACATGTCTGAAAATAGGAATATAAATAGAGAATAAGAAAAACATGAACATAAATGCATGATAAAGCCTGATACTCATAACATGGAAATGTGGCAACAACACTTAACGGGGAATTAGCATGAGCCAAGGCTCATTGCACATAGAGCATGAGTAAATCCTCATTACACATAAATCACGAGTAAGACCTCGTTGCACTTGAATTAGAATGAGTCAACACTCATTTCACATGACATATCATGATACTATACTTTACCCAATGACTTGGAGTGCTGTAAGGGCACATCCTTCTTAAACATTTCATTTCATGCATAATTGTGCCACATCGATCATAAAAAAGGGATTCATAAAACGTAATCATTTATTCCACGATAAAGTAATGTGGAATTCATACATGAAACATTACAATCAATAATTAAATGTGCATAATGGTGAATACCCTTGATGGAGAAATGGTCATGGTATTCACTACACAATGACATTGTCTTAGAAAATCGGTTCGATTTCGGCAGCGTAACGACATGACATAAGAATTCATAAAAATGGTTGATGAGATAGAAAGTGGTTCCTCATCATATTTACTTATAATGGACATTATGGAGGTCATATAGATACATGTCCCAACAATTTTAATGGAATTTAGATTCATGATACAATAGTATTTCATGCATGTAAAAGAGGAGAGAGACGTTCCTTTCAGAATTTCGGCATAGTAACGGGTGTACATGGGAGGCATTTAATGAGAGAGAAAGGGTCTCCAATCATTCAAACATAAAAAGGGAAGTATGAGGGAGGTTCTAAACCATAACCCAACATTTATAATTGGAATTTAAAGGGAAAAAACTTAAAGAAAATTGTACAAAAATGAGAAAGGAAGAAAAATCCCTTACTTGGAAGTGTGCATCCAAAGGATAGAGAGAGGATTGTGAGAGGATTCTTGGGAGCTTGGGGCACCTCGGGAGGATTCTAGATAGAGTAGGGTAGAGGTTGGATGAACTCAAAACTCATTGAGTGAGGAGGGAGTGGGATCATGTTTGGGTTTATATAGGAAAGGTAAGGGGATTCATTATTATTTAGGGTTGCGACCCCATATATTAAATTAATCCAAAATACAAACCATCCCATGGTTTTTTCCCATGGTTTTTGGGAAAGGGAATAGGAAAACATTATTTTATAAGGCCAATGTCCGAACTTCTTTAAATAATGGGGTTGCTTATGTGGAGGTGAGTCACACTCCCATGGAAATTCACTGTATATACTAAAACTGGGTATCTCGTGCCTTACGTGTCACCACCACAAGCTTCCACGTCATAAAAAAATACCCATAGCCTATCAGGCTGATCGTCCCATAAAAATTCTCTGAGTTCTCGGCCGACCTAATGAGTCTCTCTGTTTACCTCCACTTCCTCCTGGCTTAGGGTTTCGACTTTACTACGTCCATTCTCCAACTTCACCCTAAATCATCCCAACGAGCTCGATGCCTTCCATTACAATCGCTCAGTAGACTAGGTTTTCCAGTGGTGATTACAGTTATCAGGAACTGCAGTTTAATACACAGCTACTTTATTATCTCCCTCCAGCTTAGGGTTCCCTCCATTCTTTGCTGATCTTCAACGCCGAACCAAAATTCCACCACAGTCGGGCTTCCATCGATAAGCTTCCATATGGTTTCCGCTCCCCTCCCAGATTCCCCTCTCACGTACCCTTCTTAATTATCCCCTCTAGCATGCACTGATCATACTGATGATTTTCTTCTCCTACTACACTTCCAGGTCAATTTCATCTCCTCAAAGATCTCCCAAGTGAAACGCCTTGGATTCGGTCTACAATATCGACGATTCACAACTTCGGTTTTTGAAGCCCAGTTCGAATCCTCCTTCAGATTCATACATTTTTCATTATTCGGAACCCTTTCCCATACCACGACGTCTGATGTGACAACCTACTACTCGCTCTATTTCCAGCTGTTACTCGTCTGGATCTAAATTATCAGTCTCCTTCGCGTCCAGGTCCTCCACATCTGAATCCTACACCTTAGGAACCTTTGCCCTGGGATCCTTCTCCTCGTGTGGAATTCACATTTGAAGGCCGATGTCGAGCTACAACTATCTACTCCTTATGATTCCCTTCAGCTTCCATCCATTTCAAGTGATTTCAACCCATTCATTCGACACAACATCAGATCATGATTTGCGTCGCATGTATTTAAGGTAATTTTGGTTTTACACTTTTGTAACCTGCATATATAGTTTTTAAAAATCATTTTCCCTGTATGCTTCGTTATTGACACATTACATGGTTTAGTTTTATTGTCCTATATTTCCCGAATGGATTCTTCATAGATGCAGTGGGGTAAAAATTTGACAATTCTTGCTTGGAAATGGGACAGATAAGTGAATTGATGTAGACTATTTTTTAGCCCAGTGGTTTCTCTATTACAATGCTGAAAACAAGTTCAGGTGTTGGGATTTGAAGATTTAAAAATGAATAATATCAAGATGGACACTATATCTACATATTTTCTATTTTTAGACATTTTATTACTACAAAAATGATCCTTTACTTCTCTTTTTTACAAGTATACAACATATTAATTTATACTAGAAATGCATGTATTTTCATTAGAACATAATGTTCCATAAATGATTTTAAATTCATGTAAACATTGATTTTATTTTTATCCTATGTTATATGTATATTCCTATCTATATTGTATTTTCAAAATAATGAAAGAATTTCTAACCATGCTTTTGTTCTCTGTAGTCTTCAAAACACTTGTGGAATATACTCTGGTGGACATGTTTATGTTCTAATGGAATGGTGAGTTTGGTGTTTATATAGATTCAAATTTTTTAATACGTTTATATTTATTCACATTTGTTCTTATGTTTTCAATACAGTCTTTTTTACAATATAGAATCGTTTTTTTTTTCTTACAGTATATTGTTTTTTAAAATTTTCAGAGTACATTTTTTATAATTGAGACCAATTTAATATTAATGTACATATTTTTATGTCCTTACAATATACTGTATGAATATTCTTTTGTAGTGGTTTTGATTAAGTGGTTGTAGAAACATTCATGTATTACATTTTTGGAGAATTTGTAGGATCTCAATAAGGTTTTATTATGCTTTTCATGCACTGTAAAGGATTTAATATGATTGCCTTATGTTATTTCGCAGGTTCTTTATGATCAATTTTGTTGGTTGCTGCCACTATTTTTGAATCTTATTCTTGGGAATATTTACGGTAACTTCAAGTTCATAGAATGTTTTTTCATGTTTAATGGTTTGGAGCTATGAGTATAATGAAAATTTTTATTGATCTGCAGAGATCGATTTAAAACGAGGAAGCTGCATTGACCTAGAAAACGCTTCCAACTGTAGAATTACTGTAGGTGTGCCATTGGCCAGGACTAG
Source organism: Viscum album (assembly GCA_963277665.1). Lineage (NCBI taxonomy): Eukaryota > Viridiplantae > Streptophyta > Magnoliopsida > Santalales > Viscaceae > Viscum > Viscum album. The sequence continues at coordinate 1,902,323,752 of OY728141.1, forward strand.
AAACATATCTTCAATTTTTAATTCAAATAGTGTCTCAATGGAGGCTCACTAATAGAAATGTAATGGTATTGTATTCTTTTTACAGATTCTGAAGTGTGGATTCTTTTGATTTCAGGAGTTTGGTTCGCATCGGAAAACATGTATTTTTATAGGAAGGTATCGGTTCAATAATCATGTTCTTCTTGAATTTTACATGACAATACTTTAATTTGGCTATAATGGGTTGGTTGGGTTGTTTTGGTTGTATTTTCTGTGCACTAATGATCAATTGCTATTGTTTTTTCAGTAAACAAAGTTTTGATTTTCCATCTTCAATGTCAATGCCTTAGTTTCAAACTATATAAATCAAAATCTGTGAAGAAGGTGTTCTATCCTCATTTAATGATTTTTTTCGTTATATACATGATAAAATAATTAAAGTTATTTTATTTTTTTATAGTTTTCTTCTCTGTGCATGTGAATACAGAAACAATAATTGGAAATGAAGGTAGGTAATTTGTCCTAAAATCATGAATTTATCCTCCCTTCCATCCAACATATGAATTCATGTGTTAGTTTTCACTATTTACTCCACTCTATATTGTTTTTTATGGACTAAATATATTGGTTGTATAATTTTTTGGGAACCATTTTTCTTCAACATTTCTTCGTCCCCACTGACATTTCTATATGGTTTTACAAACCATGTCTACAAATTTAATAGAGATGTCACTTCAATGATCCTACATTTAGATAACATTGAAACTAATATAATTTCATATAGGTTATATTAAAGAATATATTGAAACAATGAAATTCCATTCACGTATATCTGTAGACAATTATATCCGCATTTTCTTTTGTTTAGCTATGAAATATATTTGAGCATCAACAAATATCCAAGCGGGGAGTACTGAATATGTTTGTGATACTGATGTAGATATATTTATAATGGTTATCTGAGAATCAACATATATATTCATTTTCATTATTGGTATATTAATGAATATATTAGTTCATTTTATCAGGGAAACCACTAATGCTGCTATTTTGAACATAGTAAATTCCAATCACCTATATTGAAATAAGGAATTTATGTGGGAAACTTCTGCTTCCAGGTGATGAAACTCGTCAAATCCTTAAAGAAAAGGAATTTATCCATAGAGTTTATTCCATTGTTTCTATCATGAATTGTACATGATAAATTATAGTTTTTCCATAAGAAAATATGTATTTCACTTATGGTAGCTCTAATGACCCAGTACTCCAGGGCCAACAAAAGGAGAAGCTAATATTTTGATGTTACTATTCTTGCAGGTGATATCTATGAATCGGGCCTGAGAAATTATTTTTCTGGTATGAAGATTTTTGGTTAACAGGATGTTTGGTAGAAAGAACACATTCCAATCCTGATTTTCCTATGTTTTTTAGTCCATTTATATGTGCATGTGATTGTTGTTCGAAGCATAAATTATTTTTCATTTCCACGTACAAGTTGGCCAGAAATTAGTCAGGATTTCTATGGACCATCCTGTTTGCATCATGACAAGCAATTAATCCATCTTCTCCCTTAATGGATGAGACTGATATTCTAACATGCGTGTAATGTGAAAAATATGATTCTTGTCTATCAATATTGAGAACGAGTATGTGAATCTTGAGCAAATATACGGAACAACTGTCATGATAACATGATTTGGGCTGACAGCATAGCTGTTCAACAAGGAACTAGGGTTCCTTGGGTGAGGTGCAAGCAAGAAGATGTCTCGGATACTGTTGTATGCGAATTTATACCCAGACATCGAACTATGTGTGGATTGATTATATATCATTTTGTGTTATGGAACAATTGTAATTTACTGATTCCTTCTTAGCTTTATGGGGTCGAGGGAAGGGTATATTTATCAATGTTGGTTATGACCTTATGTTAATCCCTCCCAAACTACCATTTAAGAATGTAGTGTAAACAGAATGTTTAAGGCTTAAATATCAATTTTTTTTATAAATTCTTCTTCAACGATAGGTATACCTTTCACAAAAATCATTCTAAATGTCCTGGACTGCTACTTGATGATGGTGACCGATAAATATAAATGATTTGTTTTAAAATATAAGCATGATGGATTTTTAATTCTGTTTCAAAATATATGTTTCATGTCTCTACATATATGCCATATGAATTTCATTTGAATTCATGCAGAATATAATTTCTTATTTACACATCGAGTCTGATCGAAAATAGTAATTATAGCTATTTCACCTATATTTATTTCTCACTACTGCATTCTATTGTATGCACATTATAACATTTCAAAACAGTCATCATTTATAAACAACGCATTGCATGTATAAATTTTATGAATCAATATGAAATTGTTCTATATGATTTGTACAAACACACTTTTCCATTAACATTTTTCCACTGAGTAATTATAATAGGTAGCCCATATAACCTTCCATAAGCAATAACATGCATTTATACTCTAGATTTTGAAGCATAATGTGGGTCTGTCCGTAGGAATTTTTAAGTGAATTATCTTGTTAATGGACTCATCAATGAGTAGTTAGTAGAAAATTAATCGGGTCATCACTTTAAATGTCCCCTTCAACTTGAAATTGTAAGGGAGCATATCTAGCACAACAATTACTCAGGATTTCTCTGGACCATCATGTTTGCATCATGACAAGCAATGAATCCATCTTCTACCTTAATGGTCGAGACTAATATTCTGACATGCTTGTAATGTTGATAAATATGATTCTATTCTCTCCATATTGAGAACGAGTATGGGCATCTTGGGAAAATATCTGGAAGAGATGGTCATGATTACATGACATAGGCTCCCAGCATGGCTCTTCAACAAGAAACTAGGGTTCCTTGGGTGAAGTGCAAGAATGATGATTCCCCAGATCATGTTGTAAGTGAATTTATACACTGACATAGAATCCCATGTGGTTCGATTATATATCATTTTGTGTCATGGAACAATTGGAGTCACTGGATCCTTCTCAGCATTATATGGTTGAGGGAAGGGTATATTTATCAATGTTTGTTATGACCATATGTTAATCCCACATAGTCATCCATTTAAGAATGGAGTGTAAACAGAATGTTTTACGGGTTAAATATCTAATTTTTTTTACAAAGTCTGCTTCAAAGTTAAATATACCATTCACAAAGGTCATTCTAAATGTCCTGGACTTCTTCTTGATGATGGTGACAGATAAACACGTGAAATGGTTTTTATTGTGACACATTCTCTCCAAACAATACTTACAAGCCAATAGTTTGGACTGAGGCATGGATTAGATGGTATGTTTAGGGTTTCCTTCCTTGAGACCTTTATTTGAATAAATATTTTTAGAGAATGGAATTCTGTTTATAAATATAAATGATCTGATTTTAAATATATGCATCATGTATTTTTAATTCTGTTTCCAAATATAAGTTTGATGTCTCTAAATATATTCTATAAGCATTTCATTTGAATTCATTCAAAATATAATTTCTTATTTACACATCAAGTCTGACTGAAAATGATAATTCCTGCAATTACACCAATATTTATTTCTCACTACAACATTCTACAGTATGCAGTTTATAACTTTTCAAAAATAATCATCATTCATAAACTATGCATTTCATGTATAAATTTTATGAATCAATATTCAGTTGCTCAATATGATCTATACACACACACTTCTCCATAAACATTTTTCCACTGCGTTATTATAACAGGTTTCCCATATGACCTTCCATAAGACATAACATTCATTTCTACTCCATCTTTTGAAGCATAATATGGGTCTATCAGTGAGAAGTTTTATGTGCATTATCATTTCAATAGTCCCATCAATGATTAGTGAGTAGAAAATTAACTGGGCCATCACTTCAAATGCCCCCTTCAACTTCAAATAGTAACAGAGGATATCTAGCACAACAATTAGTCATGATTTCTCTGGACCATCCTATTTGCATCAAGACAAGAAATGAATCCATCTTCTCGAGATATGATGGTGTTTTTGGGTGAGTATGGATCCATTTCATAAAATTCCAGGTAAAATTGATTCCATCTTATCTTCTCCTCACCAGCATTGCATGTCTTTCATTCCAAGTCTGTTCTTATTTCTAATTTTGGAATTAATTTTAAACATAGTATAGATTTGGATATGCATGTTTGTATTATTTTTATAAAATCAAGTTATTTTGATCGTTATTTGATATCATGATCATATGTTTTTCGTTCATTTTCCATAATTGTTTTAAATTTTTTGATGTTTTTTTCTTGAAATTATATAAAATAATTCATTTGAATTAGTAAATATTGATTTAAATCTCTAAATAATCATTTTTATTGTGTTTCTACTGTGAAATGGAGTTTTTTGAGTTAAATTGATCGGATTTGATTTTTGTGTTGTTTTTTGTTATTTATTAAATGGTATGTTTAGTTATTATATAAATATTTTAGTCTTTAATAGAGTGAATGTGTTGATTTAAAAAATAAATGGAAGATAATTAACATTTTCTACTATAGGTCGTTTTGGCTAATGATCGGTTCATCTATGGGAACATTGGTGGGCAACCCATCAGAAAGGGGAACCATTCATTCGTTGTAATGGAGAAGATGTATATATGGGAGGATATCCATTTTTCTGTGTTGTTTCTAATGTGATATGGATTATTTTTAATGAGTTATAGTAACAGTCAGTTTTTTGTATACGCACAGTATTTTTGTTCATTGTTAGCATGTTTCACGTCTTGGTCCATTTTTATGTTAAACTGTTAAGATGTAAGAAATGTGGGTATTAGTTATTCCAATTTTTTTTGTTTAATAGAAAACATAAAATAAATGAAAGCTTTTTATGCTATATATCTATACTTTTTACAGTCCTTATATTTGAGGTACTATAAAAACCGTCCTATTAGAAACTAATTTTCATTTATGTTTCCTGTAAATTTACATCCAAAAAATACCCTCTTTGTTAAACTGTAAGAATTTGATAGAATAGTCAGAATAATTACATCCAACTGTATGATTTCATTATATTCATTTTTTACTTTACAATCACAAAAAATGACTTCACATATGAATTTGGTCACAATTGTTTTATATCCTATGATCTCTATACTCTGTATTTCTAGAACATTCATTCATATTACTGAAATCATATTCTATTTACTTGTTACATTGGATTGTCATATTTAAATATTCATTACTATTTATTAATGTATATATTTGGAATTTCTTCAGTAGGATGCACTTCATGGACAATAAAGAAGCTGAATACATATTGCAACCTCAATATGTTCTTGCATACTTTTTTACTTCAGTTAGCTTCAACACTTCTTTAAACATTAACATTATAAAATATTTTGATATTAGAATATTGGATTTTATCATTCTATATTCAAATGAATTATATTTGTTCACTTTTTTATTGTTGTAATCACTCGATCTTTGGGATTCACCAAAAAGACTAGAGGTTCATGTTAAAGAGTAATGACATGTTGTTGATCATGTACAGATCTACTGTAGATGATCCCATGCAGCTCCCAGTATCTTGATCATGTGAAGTTCTGTTGATCATGTGAAACTCTGTTGTAGATTATTTGATCATGTGCAGTACTGGTGTAGATCGTGGTAGATCATTTGATTTAGATGATGAAACAATGGAGGTAATTTAGGAGTTGATTGGAACACTGTCATGGGGTATTTTACACTAACTACAAATATTTCTTCTTCTCATGTAAGTGTTTTCTATTTCATTCACCACTATTTTTATAAAATCATTTGAACCATGAATACATAATTCGTTAATGTCATATGCATTTCCTCTAAGTATCATATATACTGCATTTCTTCTTCCCTATTGGAAACTGATAGAATTCTGCTTCAATAAATTCATTTGTCAATATAATCTACTAATTATTTATTAAATTAATTTGTACATGTAGGAAAATTAGATTACTATTTTTGATGATGATGATGCGGTCCAAATATATGTATGAATGTTTCCAGACTCCCATTCTATAACAATCTATGCCATTGAACTAATACTTAGATTGGAGGAAAGCATAAACTAAAAGACTGATCAAATAGACGGATATTTCATAATGTAATTGCATGGCAATTGAGAATCAAGAATTATTCAGTTACTTTCAACATTTTATTGTTAATTTCCATTTCCTATAATAATATATACTGTTAATAGATTATGAATATATTCCTAACATGTTTTTTTCACATTTATATGAAACTGTTGTTCCTTTCAACGAATTATTTCCACTTAATTTAGGTTTCTAATTACTATCAATTGTACAATTAACATCTTTCCCAGTTTATTTTTTTTCCAAAATATTGTATTGCCTCCATAAAAGCAGTGAACCATATCGTCATGATAACGCATGAACTATGATTTTTTTTATCACCGTGAAAATGCACGGGTGAGTACAAGTTAATTTAAAAAGACAAGGTGTTTAATAAGTCTTGAGGGGTCCATTAATTCTTTGAAAAGTAATCCAAAAAAACCCAAAATCACATTATTTGAATGGTAAAACATTTATCGGCCGAACATAAAGATTATATTTTTTTATTAAATCACTATTGGGTCATTATGATGTCATAAAACACATTATATATTTAAACGGTACTTTATTTTTACTCAAAAATTTGACTGTCTCAAAAAATTATGAAAAATTCAATGCTGGATAATTTCGATATCCTGATTCCAAAAATAACATTTATTTTATATAAATAATTTTCTAATTATGTTAATTTTCACTTTTAAAATAAAAACCGATATTTATCGAAATTTCACGGGTTTTGACAAAATGGCTTTCAAACCATAATAAAAATTATAATTGCATTCATCCAATAATATGATCACTAATATATAATAAAATTAACTTAATAATAATAATAACAACAATTTATTAAAATATTATTTAATTAAAAAATCCCTTAATTTAATAAAATATATTTCTTAATTAAATAATAACTAAAAACACCCTTTGTACATTAAAAACTATTTACAATGTATCAATAATGAAAAATAAATCATATTCATTATTATATAAAAAAGTAATCTACATGAACATAGGACTATCGATTAGTTACATAACCCCTTAAACAGCCACATAAGACCTAATGGTAAGGTGTGCGATGGTGACAGACTGTTGGGGTGGCTCGTATAACATCGCTCGAGTGGTAATTTCTATCAACTTCCACTTACCCCGTAGACGGTCCTGTTTGAGCTTGGGCTTGGTGAAGAGCGAAGCCCAAGGATGCCACCTCTTTTTTGAGCTCCAATAAAAGGGCTTCGTATGGGGCAATTCTACTGGATGAGGTCATCGCTTCCTTTGTCTAAGTAAAATTGGATGTGTTAAAGCCTGATATTTATACTTATCATGTGATCACTGTTCAACGACTATAAAAGTAACGGTCACAATTCATATCATAAAACCAATGAGGTTGACATTTTATAAAAACATTTCATATAAAGACACAATTAATAAGATCAAGAGGGATTTTCCATTAATGAAACATTGGGTCATTACATGTATCATATATAATTTTGTGTGCAAATATACTTATGTCTGATCTTAGGTTTTGATGTGAAAAAGTAAAGTTGATGAATGGATGTATCCCTAAGACGAAATTTCATACCACATACAAGAACTACCAATTCATAGTAATTCTATGCGGACTTAGTAATTATCTAGTAATCTACATGGACATGATGAGATGATTAGATATGGAATGTGTAGAAAACATAATGGTGGTCTTTATAGATGTTATTACAATTTAATACAAATTCATGGATGAAATTGAGAAGAATTTGAATACAATAATGTATACCATCTAAAAATAAAATAAATAAGGGAATTATAGTAAATTATAATTATGGTTAGAGAAAGTAAAATTAAATTTTCATTTTATAACCATAAATCATATATCTATTCCACATATAATGTATAGAAAATTTAAGGATCATCATTAAAATACACTCTGAAAATAATAATTATATTCATTTGAAAAAATGGGAAATATAATAGAGTTTTGGGAAAAAACTGGTTCTCTAGAAAACTATCCAAGATTAATAATAATTTTTTTAATATATTATATAATGATGAATGAAGAGAATTTTTTAAAATGATGAAGAAGAGGATAATAAATACACAAATTCTTATAATACCAATTAGCGGGGAAGGATATGAAATCTACAATGATGAATCTAAAAAGTTGTTGGGTTTTGTACTCATGAAATATTGAAAACTGATAATGTATTCTTCCTACCGTATAAAGATCCATGTGTAGAACTTCCCATCACATGATTTATAATTTCTCCTGGTTACCATCCCATTCAATATTTTGTGGAATTATCTCTACATATAAAATTGTATATTTTATAAATATAAAAAAAGAGTCAAGTATAGATTAAAACAAAAGGTTCATAATATGCACCAATTAAATTGGTTGGATCTAATCCATTATTATGATTTATTATTCCATTACCATGTTGGGAAAGAAAACAATGTGGTATATCCTCTGAGTAGAATGGATCCCAAAACTCTATCCATGGTGGGAACAGAAAGGAATCTAATCTTATTATACATTAAATTTATGGATATGGGAATAATATAAGTAGATTCATCGTATATTGAGAAAATAAATAAATAAAAATCCATTCTTGAGAGGTTCAAGGATGAATTGTAATATGATGTGATGTTAATGAAAATTATGTGTATATTTAAGAGTACATATTTAAAAATGTTGGAGTTGTATGTTTTAAAACCTAGATATGTGTCCCAACAAATACATAACAAAATATAGAATTTTTGGATGATTCACATAGTGGCCTAAGAGTAAAATATAAGGATATTACATCATTTTAAATTAATATTCATCATATTCCTTAAATTCATGCTTAAGGACTCTAGTAGTATAGATTCATTGGAAACCTGGAACAATGTTATCTAATCTGGTGAAAGATAATCAATGTCTCCAGTATTTATCACCCCCATTAATAATCATACATAAAATCACATATTTATAACATGGGGAAAGAAAAAATAATAAAGGGGTTAGATCAAATTCATATTAAGGGTAGACATAGGAGATATATATGAATCACAAGAGCATACATGAACAATAACAAGATCATATAATGATACAATCATAAAAACAACATGAATGATCTTTTAAATGAATCATGGAATAAATATTATTAGTTAGTATGACATTAATCATAAGATAATCAATAACAAAATCAAGGATTGAAAAACATTGTAATAACACAACTAATTTAGGCATACACATCAGTTTATAAAATAGTGAACATATACCAATAGAATCTATTTCACTCATAGTGCTAAGGACATGACACTAGGACCTTGCCTAAACATTTGGACATGAAAACATGTCTTTAAATAACATTATGACAATGAAATATGGTTTAATCATAAAATTTTGAACATGTCATCATGTTCATTGATAACATTTGGGACATGAAATTATGTTCATACATATACTTATATACATGTATCCACATCCATGCATAACATAGTGAAAAGGTAATAAAGATTATGTATAACATTTTTAACATATAATAAGGTTCAATCATATCATTGTGAACATGTAATCATGTTCTCACCTAAAATTATGGAAAAGAAACTAGTTTTGTTCCTAACATTGTTAACATTTAATCATGTTCATGCATAACATATATAGTAACGATTCAACCATCATTACCCAATGCATTGAAGGAATATACATGTCTTTCAAATAACATAATAAAATTATTCCTAAATATTCCACAATATTTTATACAATCATCTTTTCATTATTTATGCATTGAAATATTGTACATAAACATTTTATTATATCATTACCTTTGAATAAAAAATATTTCACACAATCATTTGATCAATGAATTACCCAAGAAAATAATATGGTTTCAAGAGAAGATAATGCGAGGAAGAGAAATCGTTGATAAAATAGTCAAATGACATAATTTATTAATTAAAACATATGAACAGAAGACATTCATCTTTATCTGTGGTATTATCATAACAGGATTATAATCCAATAGCATCATTTATTGAATTATCTAATGATTTGGACATGATTATCATGGTTCCCCAACTACATATAGATGAATCGATGTACATTTGAAACATTTCTCATACCCTTGTAATAAAGAATATGGTGCCCTTTTTCTCCACACTTATAACATACTCTCATTCAATTCATGCATATACCAAGGAGAATATTTCAAAAGTTATCATACCCTTTTTCCATCTTTTATTTCATCCTTTTCTTTTATTGCTTCCCTTCAAATCCATAGGGCTTAGATAATTCATTACATATCTTATTAACACATAATACGATTCTTCATAATGATGATGATACGTTTGGAGAATTTTTCAATTCTAAATGTTGGCTTATGATAATGAAAAATATGACCCTTCATACTTTTTGGGTCATGCGTACTGCTGGACTTTGCATTCCATCTACACAGCACCATTTCTAAATGATGAAATAAACTATGTTAGATCATATCATAATGTATAATCCAAAAACTATAATAATTATCAGCATTAAATGAATATTTACACACATATAGTCTCATAATCATAACATTGGTTTCATTTCATACATATTCAATCATAAATCATTTATAATGGTTTGTAATGAAAATTTGAATTATCCAAAGAATATCTATTAGGATTGATAAACTAGTTGCACAATAAGGACCATTTTTGTGTACCATAAGAAACATATTGTCAGAGTTCTTACTCCTAGGTACATCTGTTCTAGAACCACGACCACCAGTACTATCCTGACAGGGATGCATTGCTTTTAAAACTCATATAATATATACATTACAAAAACATTTGGATTATCTTATATACTAATACTCCAAGTCTATCTTAGGGTAATTTTTCATAATACATGTTTATCTGAATATATTTCCACTATTGTTCCTAAACTTTATCTGATACCATCTGTACTGCCCCTGACACCCGAATCCCAAATCTAATGCATTATTTTAATACATTGTCAACATTACAAGTAATCATGTCACGAAGTACTGATCTTTTTAAAAGTATTTTAAAATATATTACCTGTATAATCTTTACATTACAATTTATAACATAAAACAGAACATAAATGATCTTTTGAAAAAATCACTATTTCCTAAGAAATATCCTGCATATAAATCATAATATACATATTCATATCCTGGGTTAATAAAACATGAGAAATTGCTGACCAAATATGATGAGTTAGAATAATAAATATAGTAGAATATATCATAAATAATCATAAACATTTATGTAAAGGTATTAAAGAGAAACACAATCCCTTTAAACATAAACGTCAACATAACATGGAAAATATAAAAAAAATACATTTACATATTCACATGGAGATTCTAATATTCAAACAATCACAAGATAAATTACTAACTAATCTCATAATGATTTAATACATAATGCCAGGCATGAAACCCACAATGTCAAATCTTTGTGCCAAGACCCAAAATATATATTTTGTAAAAACCTTATGCCAAGACACTAGTCTTTCCAATGAGAACTAATGATTTTTTGAGGGGAAATAGAGTGCCCCACTAGTCACTTACTAATTCCAATGTATTAATCAAATGAAATGATAACACATAACATAAAAAATGTATTAAAACTACCATAATATATGTCAATACTTTAACCCTAAATCATGAATGGTATAAAAAATGCACATCCACAATCAAACATATCATACCTCATGCAATAAAATATTGAATATTGTATTATAATAATTCAATATCAATAAAGAATAATATCTAGTAAGAATGTTGACATAGTTTAAATTTATGTGTAAAACTCTTTGAGGGAAATATACCATTTGTGGAATCATTTAAAAGTCAAACATTTTATAGGATTTAATTTAAAATACATTTTTGATTCAATGTGTCTCAAACAACATTGATTATTTTGAATGTAATTAACATTTTGAAAAAATAATGGCCATATAAATAAATACTTGAAATCATTTTGAAAACATGGACATTAATTAAAAATATTTATAAGAATAAATCATTAAAAAATGTAAATGACGATCTTTATAAAGAGTCCCTTCCACAAAACCATATAATATTCTATTTGAAAACATTTTTATGAAACATGGTCGTGGATGAGAAATATGTCTTTGTAAATACTTAAACATAAAAATTCTTGTATAATAATGATTTTGAAAAATTAACCCTTACCTTGTACATTCCATTGGTCGAGGGTACATTTTACCTCTTTCATAATGACCATAGTATGTTATTAAACATTGCTGGAACCATATTCATATTTATGATATCATACATGATTCATTTCTAGAAAAATATTACCAATTTAAGTGTATTTTCTATGTTAAAATAACATTTCCGATAATAATCGCTTTCTTTATTGTACGGGTTTTAAATTATAATTATTGATTATATAACATATATAATGATTTAATTGCATCTAGAATATAAAAAATTATTTATGTATCATATATATTAATAATTTCTATATGTATTATAGTTAGTTATATGAAATGTGAAACACCTTTTATATAGATCGTAGACCGTACGTACTCATTTACGCAGTTTTTGTTTTCATGTCGTATTGAACGAAAGAAAGTGATTGATATATAAATAAATAAATAGACATATATTTATTTATAGTAGAATTATTATTTAATATTTTACATACATATTAATAATATAAATTATTATAATCCTCATTTAATGGTGATCATGGAAATGATTCTTGTCGCGTTGTAGAGAGGGTAAGCCGTACGTATACACGAGCGATGATATCATTTTATTAATGGTTAAATCATGTGTGATGGGATGATATATTATATATAAATAATCATTAATATGTTATATTTATTATTTAAATAAATTATAATAATTATAATACCCATCCAAATTATGAAGTGTTGAATAACAAACTACATCACGACGTGCAGATAGTAAACTGTACGGACACACGTATGGTGACTTTGTCATTAGTAGGATTGATTTAACAATGAACCTTGTTGTACCATATTTATAATAACATATCAGTATGTATAAGGTACTAGAGTTATTACTATTTTTGGAAAAAACATATAAAGTTAAAGTGGAAGATGAAAAAAACATTGAATGATGTGATGAAATAATTACCACTTCTTCGGGTTATTCCGTTTGATTTGAACAAAAGAGCTACATAGGTTGGATTTCTGATAAATGTAAGGAATTTAAGATTCATTTAGGGTAGTTGGGAGGGTATTTTAGTTGGTTTTTGCAGAGACAAATGGCTTGGTTAGTGTGAATTTAAGAATAGGAGACGTACACATTTATAATATAGGTGAAGGAAAATTTAGAAAAATAAAGAAAAATTGATTTAATATAAAATCAATGTTTTTTTAAAATACCTCCAAATGGATTTATTTAAAAGAAAAAGTGGGTATGGGTCGAAATAATATCAAAAAATATGTTTTATATAAGTTTAGGTAACCATATTAGTATATATTTTAGATATAACTCTTTGTTAAATTGTCATGTTTACCATGTCTTCATTCATTTTTATATTACATGGTTTATATAGTTACTATAAATTATCAAAAGAACCCCATGTTGTTAATTATTAAAATTTATAGCATTATATAAGTATTTTGGCTAAATAATATATTTTTAGGAATATTATATCATTTAATAATATTGTATTTGTTTAAAAAACTCATTTATGTTAATTTTAAAACTCTTTAGTATTTTTTTAAAAACAAAATCAGAAAAACATGATTATTTAGAGAAAAATACTTTTCATGAACCATAACACGTCATATTAACATATCAAATTCGTTAATGGAATAAAAACATTAAATTTACATTAATTTTTTTTATAACATCAATTATTTTATGTATTCAGTAATAAGGTATTTACAGCATCATCATTGTGTCATAAATAAATTTAATATTTATATGTTTAAAAAATATAAATAAAATAACATGATGTATGAAATATTATTATATTTGTATTGAACTATTATAGTCTAATTAAAATTATGTCTAACCCTATATAAAATATGTTTAGTTATTAAACATTGAATGAAATAATTTGAAAACTTCTTCATATAAAATTTATTAAATGACCTAATCTAAACCAAATGTATCCAAATGATCTTATTATTGTACTGTGGTTGATTGTGGTATAAATATACATATCCAATAGAATTAGGACATGTGTTGGTGTAAATTTAATATTATTATTATCTATAATAGACATAATTACTTTTAATCGAGGTAAGTAAAATTGAAAAGTTTCCACTCACAAAAAACTTCTTTCATCCCATTGAACCACATTTTTCTAACTAATGAAAACCATATCTCTCAGATTTTTGAAATTAAATTCACATAAACTGTAAAATTACATTTTATAAAAATTTTCAAATATGCCCAGAAGGTGGGTAAAACAACGTTAAAAAGGTTCAATAAAAATATATATATTTATATATATAATCATATTATTAAATCACTCCAATCAATTAATTTGTACAAATAAATGTATTATGTATCTATTTTGACTGTAATATAATTTTTTTATTAAAAATAATTCTTTAAATGAAATGTTATGTTTTTATATACTATTCATAATTTTTCACTATTCATAAAAAAATTGAATGCTTTCAGAAATATACAAAAAAAACACCCTAAGCTAATATTGATATTCTGAATTATAAAATAAAGTCCATATTAAAAAATTCAATTTTTAGTAGTGTATAAAATTAATATTCTTTTGTTCGAAAAATAATATAAAAAGAAGTTATTGTAAGAAAATAGTTTTTATAAATATATAAATATTTTAACAAAACTTATACATTTAATTATTGATATATATTTTTTATGTGAAAAAATTATTAATAATGTTTAAAATTTTTATTTTATGTTTCAAAATACAATTTTTATTTTTTAAATAAATTTATCATTTAAATAATTATATTACTAATGTATTGTTTCGAAGATACTCAATCCTTCATATAACACAATCATAGTCATTGTTTCAGGCAATATATTCTTTTAAATTACATTAAAGTGATAACATAGTATGAAATATTGGGGAGGTGGGTTACATTTTCCCCTCTTATAAATTGTGTCCTCACAATGATAAATTGTTTTTCGAAAGTAAAAGTTTGAAAATAGAAAATGCCTTTGTGGAAACCCACATCAAAAATAGGGTTATTAAAATTTAGACTTAAAAATTGAAAGGGAAATTAAAAAGTCACCACAAAATAAGGATTTCGCATTGGAGATCAATAGTGTCAAATAGAGACAAATAATTAGAAGAAAACATAATTATTTAAAGGGAGTGATTGAGGTCATAATTCACAAACAAGTGATCAATAAATGTAAAATTTGATGGCCTCAAAGCCATCAATCTATGATGATTAAAGTATCATTAGATCAACAAAACATTCGTTATTAAGATAAATCATTTTTTAGATATTTTTTTATGATGAGAGATTAATTTACTGTGGTGATAAAAACCAAAGAAGACATACTTTATTTCATTACCTATCATAATCATAACATCATCATTTGGTTGTGCTTCAATCTATTTTGGCTCCATACCATACTATACAAAATGTATGTACAAAAAATATATTTTTTATACCTGATGCGCATTTAGTATTTTAGAAGGTCCAAAATTATTCCCATAATTCTCTAAATATTCACTAAAAACCAATGGTTTGGTCGATGTATCGCACATTTCATACTTTAACGTCATAAAAAGACAAGTGTTCAACTTACTCAATTCCAGCACTTAGACTTATCCAAAATACTTTTCTCAAAACTCATAGTCCAAAAATATATAATGAAATTCAATATAAAATAATGAATATCAACATGTGAGTAAATTCATCATGTATTTTATTAATACATTGTAAAAACATGAATTACCATAAAACGTTATTGGAATATGTATGTACTTCATTATTAGAGCGGTAAAACACAAAATACTGGATATGATCCTTAAATATATAAATGTTGTAAAGTATAATAATTATGGAATATAAAAATCATTAATCAGTTTCAAGGTAGTCATAAATAACCAATATAATTTATCGAAATCCTTCACATACTATTCCAAAATCACTACCTCAGTATCAGAACCAAATTAATGTTTATTTTTCCTTCAACCATGTATTTTTTAAAAAGTATAACATTCTATTGAATAACATTCCATAGAACATTATAATTTGAAATCCACAATTAAATAGTGTTGTAGTACAATCATTATTTAATAAAAAAATTCATATAACTAGTACATCGTTTACAAAAAACACAAATGAAATAATTGTATAATTTCAACATTAAACACTACTAATTCCTCTTCATATGTGGTAGTATCATAACATGATTATTATGCCATAGAATAATTTGGGGTATTCACTTATGATATAGACATTGAAATGTGGAGTGTCCCAACACCTTAAAGATGAAGGGTTGTTAATATGAAACCATTTTTGTTAACCTTGAAATCAAAAATGAGGTGTCCTTTTATACACTTATAACATACTCCCATTCCCTTCCAGCATTTACCAGGGCGATTCATTCCATAGTTATGAAATGTCGGAAAATCATTTTTCCCTTCATCCCCTTATCCATATGTTTTTTGTCATCCAATTATTTTCATGCATCACTTTAATGTCATAGGACTCATAGAATTCTTCACTTATCATATTAACACATGATATTATTTATTCATATGATGCAGATATGTGTGAAACTATTTCACTTCAAAATATGGGTAGAGGACCATGAAAAATATGATCCTTCTTACTCATTGGATCATTAATATTTCAGGATTTCTAATTCCATCTACTTAGTGCCATTTCTAAGTAGTGACATACACTAAGTTAGATCATATACAAATGTATAATGAAAAACCAATAAAAATTCCCTCGATTAATTGAATATTTACACACATCTACTATCATAATCATAACATTGGATCCTTTTCTAGAATTTTTACTCATAAATATTTTTTAATTGATTTTAAATAAAATATAAATTATCTTAATTATATTCCACAACTGTTTCAAACTTGGTGTGCTATAAGGCCTGTTTTCGTGTACCGGGATAGGGTCAAGCCCGAAACTCCTTGTGGGTGTTTTAACACCTAGGTATATCTATTCCAGAATCACGTCCACCTATAGTATTCAGAGAGAGATGTATTGTATGGAAAACCCACATAATATCTACATTACAATTTTTGGTTGTTCTTCTATTCAAATCCTCTATATCTATCTTGGGGTAATGATTCGAAATCAGAGTTTATCTAAATCAATTTCCACGGTTGTGGCAGAAATTTCCCAGATACCAACTGTAAGACACCGACCCCTAAAGACAGGTGTTTGGACATTATTTTAATACATTGTCATGATTACAAGCAATCAAGTCCCGAATGACTGATCATTTTAGAATACATGTAAAATAGATAAAATACATGATCATTATGTTATAATTTATAACATAAAACACATCTTAAATAATCCATTGAGGATTACATTATTCCCTTAGATTAAAAATTAATAAAAATCATAATATACTTCATGGTTTCCTGGGAAAATAAACATAAGAAATGGGTGATCCCATGTGCGGAGTAAGTATAAACAATATATAGGAAGCTATAATAAATAATAATAATATTTTATGGAATGGTATAAAATTGAATCACAATCCCTTTAAACATAAACGTTAGCATAATATGGAAATGATAAACAAAATAATTCCATTTGCATATTCACATAGACATTCTACTAGTCAAAAAATCACATCTATCATTATTAACTAATCTCAAGATGATGGAATGAATAATGTTGAACATCTTTACCTCAAATTCAAGGCCTCATATCAAGACCATAAATATAAATTTCTTTCCTGGCCTTGTACCAAGAAACTAATTTGACTCATTGGAACTACCGATGCATCGAGAAGGTATTATGGTCCCCACATGTCACTTATTAAGTCCAATGCATTTCATATATGAAAATGTTGAAACATAACATAAACATTCATATTAAAACTAGCATACGAAATGTCTATACATTAACCATAAACCATGAATGGTATTAAAATAACAAAACTACATTGAAATATATCTTAACACATCAAATACGATATTGAATCTTGTATTATAATAAATCATCCTCAATCAAGAATAATATCGAGTAAAGATGTTGACATAGTTAAAAATGATGAGTAAAACTCTTTGATGTAAATATTTATCTTTTTGAAATCACATAATAGCCGCAAATTTATAAAGGATTACATTTAGAATATTTATTGAATAAAATTATCCAATACCACTTTGAATATTATGAATGCAATTTGTAGCTAAATAAATCATGTCCAAGTAAATAAATACATAAAATCATTTTGAAAATGTGGACATTAAATAAAAATATTTAGAAGAATAAATCATTAAAATATTAAAAATGACGATTCTGCTATAGAGTCCCTTTGGAAAGAACATAAAATATTTCTTTTTAAAATAATTTTATGAATGATGGACATGAATGATAAACATTTCCCATTAATAACTCATAGATAATGAATCTCAGATATTAATGAGACTGAGTAATTAACTCATACCATGTACGTTCTTTTGGAGAGGGTACATTTAACCTATTTTATTATTACCACTGTATGTTATCTATTTATTTCAGAACCATATTAATATTTATAATATAATACATTATTTATTTATGTCTTTATACTACCCATTTGATAATAATTTCTATGTTTAAAAAACGTTTCAAATAATAATTCTTTCTTTAATGTATGTGTTTTAACATATTATTCATGATCATTTCACTTATATCATGACATAATTGGTTCCATTATATAATAATTATTTATATTTTATATATATTCATTATATAAATATATATTATAGATGGATATATGAAATGGGAAACAGTGTTAATTGAGATGGTAGGTCGTACGTACGCATAAACGTTGTTTCTGTTTTCATATTGTATTGAATAGAAGTAAGTTAATGAGAAATATGAACATATATAGATTACCAGTATAATTATTATGTAATATATTACATTATTATTAAAAATATATATTTTTAAAATCATCAATTAATTGTTGACATGGAAATGAATCTCATCGCGTCGTTGAGTCGGTAAGTCGTACGTCCGCACGAGCAAAGAAATCATTCTATTTATGAAGAAATTGAATTTAATTGGATGGTATATTATATATAATGAATCATTGACATGATATATTTATTATTTACATCATTTATAATCATTATTATACCAATCCAAATAATGAAGTGTTCAATAACAAACAACACCACAATGTGGATACGGTAAACCCTATGTACTCACGTATGGTGACTTGGTCATTCATAAGATGGATAGAATAATGAATATGGTCATAAAATATTTATAAAATAAAATTTAGTATTTATAAGGAACTTTATTTATTATTTTGGTATAGAAATAATAAATAAAGAAGAACTAGAAGAAGAAAAGATATTTGAAAAAGGTGATGAAATAATTACCACTTATTCTGGTTATTCCTTTTAATTAGAATAGTAGGGCTCCATATATTGGATTTATGATAAAATTAAGGCCTCTGGGATAATTTTAGGGAAGTTGGGAAGAGAATTTGAGAAGGGTTTGTCTGAGACAAAGGTATTTGGAGGTGTGAATTTATGATAAGGGGAAATACACGTTTATAAGACAGGTGGGGGCACTTTAGTAAATGCATGAAATATTAATATAATATAAAATCATTCTCTGTTTATAGTACCTTTGAATGGATTTATTTTAACGAAATGGTGGGTATGAGTCTGAGTCTCATAATCTAATATTTATTAGACAAGTTATGTAACCATATTTATAAGATCATTGAAATTTAACTCATAGATAAATAGTTTAACTTTTCCATGTCTTCTTGTATTTTTCTATTCCTGGTTAAAATAGATACTATTAAAAGAAAAGAGAACCAAAAGCGGTTCATTATTGTCATTTCTATGATTTTGTATGTTTTTTTGCAGAATTTTATATTTTTTATAGTATTATATCATTTAATAATATTGTATTCGTTTTAAAAACACATCTATGTCAATTTTAATACATTTTAGTATTGTATTTTTGTGAAAGTCATAAAAACTTGATTACTTCAATGAAAATAATATGAATCAACCCTAAGATGTCATATTCACCTTTAAAATTCGTTAATGGCATAAAAAGATTAAATTTACATGTATTTCAATATTTATAACATCAATTATTTTAATCATTAATTTATAATGTAATTACTATGTCATCACTGAGTCATAAATAAATATAGTTATTAAATGTCTAAAAATTATATCTAAATTACCATGATGATAGAAATCTTTTTATACTTCTAATGAATACATATAGTCGAATTTATATAATGTGTAACCCTATAGTAAAAATTTTATAGTTATTAAACATTGATTTTAACCCTTTTAACTCTTCTTTAAATAAAATATAATAAATCTCCTCATCTAACCCAAATGTATCAAAATGGTCTTATTTTTTAATAAGGATTATGTTGGTAAATGTAAATTTCTCCAATAGAATTAGGACTTGTTTTGGGGTAATTTTAATATAATATAAATATTTAATTACATTATTTACATTTAACCATGGTAAATAAAATTCAAAATTTACTTGTGAGGAAAAATTATTTTCATCTTATTGAACCACATATTACATACATAAGACAATCGTGTCTCTCGTATTTCTATAATTAAATTCACAATAGAAATAAAATTAAATTTTATGCAAATTTGGAAATATGCAAGAATGGTGGGTAAATGTGCCTAGAAGGTGGGATGTTAAAGTGGTTCTATATAATTTTGTGTATATAATATTATTATAAAATTATTCAAATGACATAAATTTCACTAATATATATATTTTGTATCTATTTTTAATTTAACATAAATTTTTAATTAAAAATAATTATTTAAAGGAAAACACCCGTTTTTATATATTGTGCATTATTTTTCACTGATTATAAAAAGTTGAATGTTTTTAGAAAAAAACAAAATACTCACCCTAAGATAATTTTGAAATTAATAATTCCAAAACAAAGTATATTTTATGATATTCAATTTATATGAGTGCATAAAATTAATTTTAATATTGTTCACAAAAGGACATAAAAAGTAGTATATTTAAGAAAATATCATTTCTAAATATATAAATATTTTATCCAAACATATTCATTTCATTATAAATATATTTTATTTATGTGAAAACATTATTAATAAAATTTAACATATATATGTTAATATTCATATTACAACATTCAATTGAAAATATAAATATAGTTTAAATAATTATAATACTAATGTGTTGTTTCGTAGAAAATCAATCCTACATTTAACAAAATCCAAGTCATGGTTTCTTGAAATATAAGGAATTAAATTACATTAAAAAGATAACTTACTATGAAATATTGGGGTTCTACAACTATGATTTTTTGGGATGATCACCCCATCCATAGTGATAGTCTTGTGATTGAACCTGACTTGGCTACTATGATGGTTTGGGATGTGAACCCATTCCCCTATGATAGTCTCTAACAATAACCATTGCTACTAATTAGATTATTTTTTATACTTTTTCTAATCAACATTTCTATTTCTTTTTCAAATATTATTCTCTAATGTAATTTTATCATTATTGTCATATGAACTAATTCGATTTATTACATGAATCGGTATTATGAGGATTAGTATGTATGGTATAATTAAATATTATGTTTAGAATATTATGATTATGATATACAACTCCATTGATTAAACATAATGAGAATATGATCTCCCACAGTTATTGTGTTTATTACACAACATATAAAGGAATGAATTTAATATGGCCTTTCAAAATGGTTTGACTTATGAATAAAAAAATCTGGAGACGATGTAGTAGTTTTAACAAATGACTATTTTTGTTTCCAAGTATCCAAAAAACACTAAATCCATACAATTAAATATATTTCTTGTAATGTTAATTTATGTATATTCATATATCACGATCTAGTATCACTGTATGAACATAATTGGGGATCATTGTTGGTACCAAAAAAAGGATTGGCAGCATTTGGAAACCAGAATTACAAATGATAAGTATGAACTATGTGGATAAGTCTAGGTTAAAACCCAATATTTTTGGTAATTACCATTAATAATATATAGGTGTCAGAAATTTACATTTTATAACAATTTTACCTTGATTAGGTTGTTTACCAATTATTATTATGGATTCTCACATTATTATTTATGGTTTTTGTCAATGGATGGAAACTAAAAAAACATATTAATACTGTGTGTGATGGGAAATGAAAATATTGTCTTATTTAGTTTCTAAATGGAATGTGATAAAGAATGTAAAATATTTTATGTATACTCAAAGAAACATAGAATCATACACGAGTTCAAAATATAAAAATCTAGTAACAACTGTCTATTTATCCATTCAAGAGGCAATGCACAACTTCTTTTAGGGGATATTCTGGTTCCCTAGTGGTTGAGAAATGGGTCAACAATATTGAGAAAAATCATTATATTCTTCAATGTGAGAGACATGAAATTTTTTTCTGTGTTTTATATTGTCTAAAAAAATAGGATCAATGGTGGAATTTTATAAAAAATATGAGGAATAAATAAGGAATTGAATCAATGAAATGAGATTAGTTTAAGGGGATATTCATCAATAAGAAATTAATTTATATTATACATATGACTGTGGATAAGGAATTTCTTGAGGTGAAGAAAAAGGATGTAAAATCCATAAGAATATATTCGTAAAATTTGAAAAGTATTGAATGGTATATTAATAATTAGTCTTGAATGTAAAATAAATTGATATATTTGCAGCTTAAAAAATTCAATTAAAGGGATTAACGATATTATGAATTGTTACATATGAATAACTTGTATTATATGATCTCCAGGTGGAGGTGAAATTTTGAATTAACCATCAATCTCATAGTTTTGATAATAGAAGTGAAATAGAATTAAAATTATATTATAACGACAATGGATGGAAGGAGGTGATATTATATCTATTCTTAATTGGCTAGAAAAACATAGAAGAAATTATCATAAGGTAACAAGTAAATGTTTCCTGTGCAGAAAAGATGGTCATGAGGATGTTGATTTTTGCATTTATGGGGATAATTTAGCTAAACATGTGAATAGTGTGATTGCTACACATAATGCACAACCCACACTCTAGAATTTCAAATGAAATGAATTTTTGAATTATAAAAATGATTTCTGCAATCTTTGAGTGAATATTGATGAAAATAAAAAACAACCTCTACAATCAAAGGATAATGGGAATTCATATGAAATTACATTTTATGGTTTAAACCTTCAAAACTTGTGAATATTTTACCTCCCCTACTTTTTGGTAAATTTCATGTATAAATTTGTATGAATCAAATCTATGAAAATATTTTTGTTTATCCTTGATAGAAATTCTAGGTGATTATCTCCCAAAAAATTATTCTGGAAACAAAAAATTATCTATGAAAATATTTTTGTTTATTCTTGATACATGTTTTATTTAAATGGATAATTTATTTATCAAAAACATAAACACAGACCTAGACTAACAAAAGAATAAGGATGCATATTTTTATCTAGAATTGTCATATGAAATACTCCATAGGGAATGCAATGATTTTCAATTAATATAAAATCACATATTGATATTATAATGAATTTATCAATAATAAAAATTCATATATAGAATGGGGGAGGATAATTAAATGGTTATAATTAAATTTTCACTTAATTTTTATATTAACTGGGTAGTAAATACATTTGTGGTGGTAATTTCAAGTTTTTTGGATAACCCTCGTGGTGATTATTTTGTGGCAATATTCAAAAAATAAAACTTATCATTTCATTTTATTACATGCTTAAATCTATAGAAAAACCCAGAATACAATATGAACATAATTGTAACAAAAAATTTAAAATCATCATTTTAGTGTGAAATAATATGAATGGTGAAGGAAAATTAAGAACCACATTTAATGTTTTATCCATAATTATGTTGAATTTATTAATAATGCACAATATGAATGAACATTTCTATGAACATTAAAGGTTAACATGATATTTTTACCATAAAATAATTATGGAGAACATAACATCTAACAAAAATTCCCCACCACATTTTGTATTTTCCAGTGACTCAATTTATTGACTATTCTCTTCACACTCTAGCTTCCATGTCAAAAACAGTTTCCAATTTTTGGTCGTTAATCATCAGTCTATAATTTTTGAAATATATAATTTAACATTTAAATAGTGAAATTCAATTCGGAGCACAAGTATGGGTGATTTATAGATGTTCAAATGTGCTCTTATCCCAACACAGATCTTCATTTAATGTGGGGATAAAATAAACAAGCCATAATTTGTTTTATTAAAATCCTAAATTAAGAAAATATCTATTTAAAAAAATTTATAATATATATATTACCATCAAAAAATATAATATTTCATGAAGAAGAACATACTAATGTACATTCATCATATATATGTAATTGAAATTGGAATTCATTTACAATTATATAAAAATATCCTTTCCAAATTAATGATTCAATAACCATGGATATGAAAGTTTTTACAACGGAGAAAACAATATGATAATACTATTATTCAATCGTATTATTAAAAATGTACATATTTTAATATTTTATTTATATATCTTATTTCAAAATTTATGAAAACCTAGATTAAAATAAATATTTTATTATGAACTAAAAACTACCTATATAGATACTTTAAATAGAAATTGTTATTTATACACATCACCTCTTTTTATTAGGAAAAATTTCATAGAGAGGTGTGTCATTTACATAAGTGCTATTTATTTTGTCTCATTGAATTTTATCCTATCATCATATATGATCATTTATATGATGATAAATAATGTGTTAATTCATGTCCCAAATATTAGAAAAATTTGCATAAAAATAAATAATGTCTTCTAAAAATGTTTTAAATAAAATACAACAAAATTATTATGAATGATGATCATGTTATTTCTAAAAGTTTTATAATAAATATTTTACTAAAATATAAATAAAGTAGAAATAATTAATAAAGTGGTTCTTTTATTAATTATAAAAAATAAACATAAATGCTATAAAATCTATTGTAATATGGATGTAGATATCTTGGCCTTCCATCCCCAATTTTACAACGAACCATAACCAAATAAAATAAATAATTAAGCTATAGATGAAAATATTTAATGTGAAAACATCAACATGAATGAATGGTCAATAAAATCATAAAAGTGAAAAATTAAATGGGATCAGAAAGGTAAAATAAATTAAATAAATCTAAAAAAAATATTAAATATAATATTATATAAGGATATATTTTTATTTATAAAGTAAAATTTATTCCACAATTTGAAGAAAAATTATTCATGTTAAATTTAATGTAATATAAGATTATATAATAATTTTTTTTTACTAAAACTCCAAATTTATATTCCAAAAATTTCTGTATAGAAATTTTAAGTTCCCTGGTTTAAAATTCCTACGAACTATTAAATGTGTATGGAACATATTGAGATAAATAATAAAATTATAAAGTAATGGATAATTTTTTTTCTATAGTAATTGTACATCATTATGAATTATAAAAATACTAATAATGTACAATAAATAAGCCAAAATATAATTATTGACAAAATATATTTTGAAAAATGATATCAAGATATATTTTAAACATGTTTCATAAGATAATAGTTTTTTTTCTCTCTCTCTCTATAAATATATGTATGTGTATATTAGAATATTCTAGGGTCCCTAAAAACCAAAAATAAATCAAAAAATTATCATTGGGCCTCATTTTAATCCCCCATCATCGGATAAACTAGTGCCCCATGCAATATAAACCTTTAATATTGTTTTAATAGGTAACAAATAAAAAAACATATTTATATATTTAATAATGTACCTAAAATTTCAATTAAATTTAAAATAAAAAATTAAATATAAATTAATACGACATGTATAAAAATAAATTAATTAAATAAGCTAAGTAACATATTATATTATACAAAAAAAATTAAATGCCATTTTAACTTGAAAAATTTTATAAATAATTCATTACTAGAAGAAATTTATAATCCAAAATGAATCATTGACCCATAATAATTTCATATATTAAAATGAATCAAATGAAAAATGAACAAATTGCTAAAAACAAAGCACATTACAATCATGACCTTCCTAATACTCAAAAAATTTATCATAATAAATCCAAATAAAATCCATAATATTCATAAAATATTATATTTGTGTGAGTATGTATATGAAACACAAAAACTGTAGGTATAATACCAAATGTTTGATGGGGAATGTAGATTGTGTTTTTATAATGGGGAAAGGAATGTGTGATACATGGGGGTCATGAGTGAATTAGTGATTTTATAAAAAAATCATATTTGTTTTTAATGGGTGTACAACACTCGAAGTGGTAAATTTCATCATTTATATGGTTAATGAATGCATAAAATTTCATCCCTTATCAATTCCCTAATTTTTAGTACTATTGACTAATCATAGATTGATGATATGAAAAATAATGAAAAAATCAAAATTCATTGACAAGGATCATTGTTCCCTTTTAATCAACCATATGTGTCACTAATACAGTAGTTAACAATTTTTAAAATATATATAATTTGTTCTCTATGAATTTTCATTCCATGGCTTCATAATTAATATTATTAATATTATTATTTTATATTAGTAATAGTTTATCCCTTCAGGGAAAAACATGCTAGTCACATCCTTATATGGATTAAATTCTGTCTTGGGTTCGAGTTTTGTCGAATTACATCCATATTGTACTGTAGGTTTTTTATCATAATCATTATATTTATTCCCCTTACATGAAACATGTATAATATTTATTATTTTATTATTTTTATTATCATTCAATTATCATTAAAATTTAATGTTATTATTACAATAATATTAATATTATTGTTATTTGTATAATTATATGTGCATAATTCACCTAATTGTCTTATGGTATTAATTTTAATTATTATAAATAATATTACCAATTAATTATTATTATATTTAATTAGTTATATTATTAATTTGTCATTTTGTTATAATTTTTCTAGGTTTTAAATTTTAAAAGTAAAATAAACAACTCACACTATTATTGGTTGGTAATGACAAGACACACCCAATCCAAGGGCTGACCCACTATCGGCTAGCTCATTGTAATTTATATGCATTATTTAAAAAAACCAAAAGGCACCTTACTAGTGTCCCATATCTTTTAGCATGTTGTTATAGTATTGTATATTATTTTTATTTTATTAACTCTATTAAAATTAAAAAAAATTATTTTAATTAATGTAACAATTTTGTTTATATGTGCCAGTTTTTTAAATGATTTATTATTTTATAGAATTTATGGTTCTTATTAATTCTTTACTTCTTGTGTCACAATATGTTATTAATAATTAGAAAATTTTCAATATGAGGTAATAAATTTTTATTTGATTTTTTCGTTTATATTTTACACCAATGATTAAAACATTGTATCATGTGTACATGTTTATCTATAGTTAATAAATAATATAATATATTTTTGTGGTTTTTATATGGAGATATATACACACCACTACATTGTTTTTCATCATTATAGAGTGCCTTAATCCTTGGAAAATACCATTCCCTATTCAGATCATCTCAACTTTGGTCTCTACATGGTATATCCATGCATCGACTACACAAAATATGTGACATGAGTTTTATCATTATTTACATTTCCATGGTTAATGTGATGGTAGCATGAACAATTAATCTGAGAACCAATCACCATCAATTAAATCATCTTATTTTCTCCCTCTCAGATGAGAAACACCCACAATTTTTCGACCAAACCTATCTGCATTGAAGATATCATTACCTTCTTCATACATAATTCTCTTTTAATACACTGAAAATCCTAGTTTCTGATAACATATAAGATGTTTTGATCAGTTCTGTAAGTTACCATGAATCCTTTCTGATGCTACCATGAAATAGAATTTTTAATTTACATTGAGTTCATACAATGTGACTGCAAATCTAGTGAAGTTATCATAGTATATAAAAAGTTAATGTATGGTAATTTTGAATATACCATGAATGTAATTTTTGACCTATGATGAACCATGTTTTATTCAACTATTAAGGTATTTTTTTTGTTACCATATATTCATTTTAAATTCCTCTGTGATTAATTTTCAAGATGTCCGGATTGTGTTTTTCTGTTAACATGAATAATATTTTCAGTGTCATCCTAATTTATTTATTTTCGAGTGTCCAAGAGTTAATTTTTTAACATTAATAGAATATATACCTTCATCTGACCGTGTGGATTTCCATTAAAAAAATGATAAACATCTCCATATGGTCTGCATTCCAACCATGAATCTTGATCAAATGGTCAGTTAACTAACATCATAGATTATGCCTCAAACAATAAGCTATTTACTCTTTTTATTTTGTTGAAACTTAATTTATTCATAATTAGTTCATTTTGATATATTTAAAAAAAATTATTTCATGTAATATAATTAAATATTTTCTATACAAATTAAATATTTAATAAATTTATATATTATAAAAATTTTATTATAAACATGAAAATCAAAAATACCACTTGAATACATATGGAAATAATAAATTTTATATTATTTAATTGAAACTGGGATTTATAGTAATTGAATTATTGAATTAATATAATAATATGAGAGTGATTTGTATCATTTAATCAATTTTAAATAAAAATATTTTTTGTAATGATCATATTATAATATGTATCAATGATTTTATTAATAGAAATAATGTGATTCAATATAATTATTGAATACATGTGAGTTGTTAACATGTTATGATGTGCACCCATAATTTTAATATTTCTAAAAGTTGGATAATAATGATTATTTTATGAAACTCATGTATGTTCAGAAAAAAATTGCTAACAGTGAGTAGTTGGGAAATAAATATTGAATGATGTAATAAAAAAAATTACTAAATTTACTTTTTAATACATGTTCGCACAAATGAATTTCTTGATACATGATCATTATCATCTATAAATATTTTTTCATTATTTTTATATTGAAATAACACCCATAATTACAATAATTACTACTGATGTGATCATTGATTATCTGGAATGATTATCTTCAAAATCTTATCAACTCTATAATATTTTATTGTATTCTGGTACACTTTATGTAATTTTTAATTCATATATTTTTAATTTTATTTGGAAATATATACATTTCCAAACCAAAATAAATTCATTATTGGTTATTCTAACATCCAAAGTGATGGTTCTTATGTTTTTAATCCTAAAAAAATTCAAAGCATATTGGGATTTGAAACTTATTTAATGATTGGCCATACTATGTTGTGACTCATGTAAAAAGATAGAGTTTCACATTTTTTACTGTAAAAGGAATGTTCTATAAATAATATATCACTCCATTAAAAGATAGTTTTTATTGTGGGTGTTGATATGGTAATATAGTAGAGATTATTGAAGTGTTCAATATGATATCATTTATCTAAACCTCTATATAAAATAATTTATTCATATTTTAATTTTATATGTACTATATTTTCAATAAATTACTTGAATGATGATCTGTTTAGTAATATATTCTGATTGGTTATTTGTTCTCCAAATTTTTAAAATTAATATTAATCCAAAATCTAGTATAAATTTTCTTTAAATCATAATCAAATCATTGGTATCAAAAGTAGGTCCACATTGAAGATAGTTTATTTTTTTATACCAACAATTAGTATCAATGGGTATGACCATATTTCTGATAGTATAGCATTGTTATTATCTTTAAAATACCCAAAATTGGAATTAAATCCATTTTCCATTTGATATTGGTTATTTTGTTTTCATTTTTAACTTTTTTGCTAAATTAAATTTCATATACCTGTCCATATAATGAATAATGTTATGTTCTCAAAGATGGAAGGCATAAATTTCAATGATGGTAGGATACTTAAAAAAATCCCATTATTTGATACAATCGATTATATGAATTGGAAAGGGAGTATGGAAGCCTACCAGAAGTTGTTCCTTGTGTATCATTAGATAATACTGGACAAATTGTATTTGTAATCGAAAAAGAATATGGAGACACATATTTGTAGAAATATACTAATGAAATTTTCCAATAATATTGTGAAGAATAATATATACAATGCTCAATGTAGAATATCATTCTACCAGGTTTCATCTTATAGGAAAAACCATGATATTTGGATTATTCTTCATGTTACACACAATGGAATAGACAATATAAAAATAACATTAGTAATACTAGGAGAATTATACCCGGATATTAATATGGGAAAATTCGAATCAATAAACATGTTTTTTGTGGTTTACAAATAATATTATTGCACCTGGGGAAGTACTGGAAAATAATAATCATGTTGAAAGGGTACCCAAATAACTAACAAAAAGATATCATAAAAAAAATATGTGATAAATTAATGAAATTATTTTAATGAATATAATTTATATTAACTTTTGATTATATTATATAGTGTAAACATGAATTGAAAAGTATTATCAATGAGGATTATACAAAGAAAAAATAACAATATTTTTATCACTAATGTCTTTGTATTATATATATATTCTAAATTTTAATCATATGAAAGAGATTTAAATGTTAATAAAATAAGGATAAGGGCTTTCATATATGAGTAATTTTTTTTATATGTACTTCAAAAGAAAAAAAAGAATATAAAAAAGGTAATTTACTTAATAATATTCATGTTTTATTTCTAATTTTTTATGAGTATAGGACTAAAGGTCACCTCAATACTGATTTTCCTCTAACTCGAGCATTAAAAATATTAAAAAAATTACAAGTTAAAAGGATAGAATAATTTTTTAGAATATTAGATTTTTCATATAGTTTAAATTCAATTAATGACTTGATAATTTCATAGTAAAAAACTAATATTTCTTTTATGGGAGAATTTTTTGGGGTACTAGACTCAATAATTACTGAATTAATAAAATTTATATGATATATTCTAGTTCACAAAAATCAATGATTTATTAATGAAAGGATCAAATAAATAACCCCAAAAATTATGAATGATATTTTTGTGAGATTATGAACTTAGATTATCAAAATGATATATGTATAATAAAATATAAATGTAAAACTCCTCAAAAAGAATCTTAAATTTTATTCCTATTAAAAATTATGTTTGTATACTCATTAAATTCATAAGAAACCTCTAAGGTATAATGCCTTATATAGTAATAAAGAAATAAAAGATGACATATGTCATACATGTAATTGAATAATTAGTTGAATAATAAATAAAATTATTGACAATAATATTATTAATCAATGAGACATGATATAACAAGATAACATAATGGAAACATGGGAATGTGGAAACCACATAAAACACATAATCATAAACATAAATCAATGATAACCACTAATACAACATAAAATAAAGTTCTATGAACTTTTAAAATTTCACAAGATATGTAATATAATGAGATTAAAACATTACCATCAACATTGGAGGGATATATATTTTTGGCCCCACACTTCACATGCATATTATGTAACTGAATAAGTATTCCAAAATAGAATTGTATACATAGGATCTTATTTTATCACATATTATCACTCAATTAATGTATTTGGCATACATAAATTTATGTCCCTAATTAATGAGTAATTGGTATATTTAGGAAAATACCCAGGAGTGGAAATAATAATGACTATTTAAAAAATTTGTTTGGATTTGAAAATTGCAAGATAATTTCTATCTATTAATGATGGTACTCAGTGAAGCATGAGAGGGAATAATGAGAGTGAATTACATGTTATATAACATATAAATAATCTGGTTAGTAAATGGTATATGAAATAACCCAATCCAATATGATCAATTCGAATGTAAAATTCGTAATACAAATAATGGGATTCAATATGTAGTAGAAGGAGATGACGACATATATTAAGATGGTGCTTCCAAAAGCATTGGATGGGTTTATTGGGATCTAATGGGAACCTTAGGAGAAATATATAGAGGTTGGAGGGAATATTATTTCCATTATTAATGTCACGGCCCGTCCTCGAGGCCCGTGCCGTGACTACCCCAAGCCCACCTTCCATAGGCCAGGGGCTGGCGACTAGCACCAAGGCGTAAATCCCGGTAAAAAGGGAAGGCATTGCCTTTGTAAAGTAAACAATCACACAGAGTACAAGAGGAAGAAGTAAACACTAAGTAAAAACTGAGTACAACAGTAAGTGCGGAAAGTAAAAAGGTGCCGGAAATACAATCCCAACAGTAAAGTACAACTCGAAAGGGAAAACAGCAACTGAAAAGTAAAGCTGCTACGCCGAGCTGTCCACTAGAAATCCCACCTGGAGGGTTGGTACAAACAGCTCCTCTGCTCCTCGGGTCCGCCGTCCGCTCCGAGTATGTACCGCCCAGTGGCCCACCTCTGGGTACCGCCTCGTCATCACGTCCACCTTTGGGTACCATCTCGTCGTATAGTCCACCTCCAGGTACCGTCCAGTCCTTGAACACTCGGCATCTGTCAGTACTGGCCGTCGTCTGCAACCAACACAACGAGGTGCAGGCATAGCCCGTGCAGGGGTGAGTATAACGATACTCAGTAGGGACCCCGAGACCCTCAAGGTCTCACTAAAACCATCATGGATAACCACATAGAAGATCTCAAAAGATAACCTCTACTTAGGTATATGCCCATACATATACCTAAGTTATCAAGTAACCCATCACAATCATGAGGAAACACAAGGATTGTGAAATCAACGGATAACTACTACCAAAGTATATGCCCATACATATACCTAAGTTATCAAGTGACCCATCTGAATCATGAGGTAAACACAAGGTCAAAAGTCTCAGCTCAAACCAGGATTTTCATTATCGAAACCGTAACTGCTGAAGAGCTCCGTCTCTGGAGTGTACAGGGGTCCTGTCACGACTCCGAGGTACTGCTCACTAACCTAAGACTGCGGAAGTACTCCTCCGGTCGAGTACCGCGGGTCAGCCACCCAGACACAGTAGTGCTTCCCACCGAGGTATGTCACCCAAACACAGTAGTGCACACCCTCTAGTAGCCTGCTGAGGTACTCTCCGGACGAGTACCGTGGGTCTGCACTGTGACACAGATAGTGCTCTGTCCGCCATGGGTCTGCATCTCAGAAATTAGTGCTCCGTCCACTGGGCTAGTCGACTCACTCCAAGTCGAGTCGGTCAAGCAGTCGTCAGGTCTCAGCCAGTTACACGGTCTCCGTACTCCGCACACTCTCCACTGGGAGGGTCCGCTCCACGAGCTACAGGTCGATACTCCATGTATCTCAAAGTCCCACGAAGAAGTAACTCAAAGGACTGCCTCGTCATAGGGGTCTCAACACAACAGACGGCGCGTCAATCAGACGCCCGGTCTGTGAATTATTAGTCTTTTCGTCCCAGGGGCCCGGTTGGTTTCGTGAGCTAACCAAACCCGGCCGTATCTCAACTGTACCCCGAAATCTCATAGGGTATTCTCATAGGGACCGTTTCTCAACGAGATCACCAACGCCACTGACGTTTCGTCAAACGGACGTTCTGTTAGAAAGATATCAGCTTTTCCGTTCCAGGGGCCCGGTTGGATTTCGGTGCGATCCAACCCGGCCACTATCCATCTGCATCCAAAACTCGGGAGGAGGATGCCAAAAGTTCCGTATCGTCAACAGGAACTCAACGCAACAGACGGCGCGTCAATCGGACGCCCGGTCTGAGAGTTATTGGCTTTTTCGTTCCAGGGGCCCGGTTGGATTTCGGTGCGATCCAACCCGACCGCACTCCGTCGGCATCCAAAACTTTATCAGAGTAAGCCAAAAGATCCATCTCACTTAGAGGAATTCAACGAAACAGACTGCGCATCAATCGGATGCCCGGTCTGTTATTTATTGGCCTTTCCGTCTCACACCCACCCTGGGAAACATCCCAGGAGGTCACCCATCATGATCACTACTCTAGGCCAAGCACGCTTAACTATGGAGTTTTAACCACATAGGCTCCCGAAAAGGAAGGTGCACCTTGAGTATAGTATATCGAAACGACCGTCTCGATCCAAGGATCGCGTTGTCGCTGACAGCGAGTCGTTTGGAGGTCCGTAGCCCATGATACAAGCATTTGACCAAACTGCTCGGTAACGGGGGTTTCGGGCCCGGGCCGTCCCGGCCCGAGACCCCCCGGATGGCTCGAACCGGGTCGACCCGCCCCGGACGGGTTCGACCCGGCCCGGCACAGCCCGGCCCGGTCCAGCGAACCGGCCAGGCGCGCCGGTTCGGCGCAAGGCAGGGCGCTGGGCGCGCTGCCAGCTCGGCCGAAGGCCGAGCTCGCTGGAAACGTGGGGCCGCCTGCCCCCCCTTTGTGAAACCGGCCCCCATCATAATGGGGGGCCAAATTACTGCCCGGGGGAATTAAATTCCCCCGGTTTCCACCAACCCGTCCGGCCCGACCTGGCCGGCCGTCTTCTTGTCAACAGGACCGGCAAGGGCCGGTCCTCTTCCGTCTTCCGGCACCGGCGGCCCGGCTGGCCGCCGGTCATCACGATCCGCCGCGGCCCGGAATCGGTCGCTGCCTTCGTCATCCGGCGCGTTGCGACGGCACCGCGCCCCTCCATCGCGGCCCCGCTCCGGCCGCGACGTCTTCGGTTTCCTTCGACGCGGCACGACGGCGCCGCGCAATAATTTCCGTGTGATTCCCGCGTGGTGCGACGGAACCGCGCTATCTCGTTTCATCCGCAAGAAACATTCAAGAACAAAGGAGGGGGGTTCAGCCGTGTTTGTGCGGTCCGGTCCCCCTCTCGTTAGATGATAACACTTAAACGTTCATCCTCAAGTTTGTCATGCTAGAACCAAGAACGGAAAATAATTAAATAAAGCAACAACAAACCCCTACTTGGATATTTGACGTCGCACGTCGGGCGTCGCGGAGAACAGCGTCGCAGAGAACGACGTCGCGGAGATCGGACGTCGATTCCATGGATGTTGGGGTACGTCCGAGGAGGAAACGACGTCTCCTCAGTTGTTGTGGAGATGAAGAAGGAAGGCGCGTTGTCGTTGGAGAGTTCCCTACGTCGGTGTCTTCTCCCTTGCCGTGGAGGTAAAAGAGGATGAAGAACCGTGATCACAGAGTCGTTCTAAGTTGAGGGATCGATGTTCTTCATCGGAGAAGAACCGTTCTTCACGGAGAGGAGGACGTTCTTCAATGAAGAAGGAGCTTCCTTCTTCTATCACACAAAGGCTCTTTCTCAAAAATCCTCCCACCACAATTCAACCTCAAAATAAAACAAGGTTTCCCCTTATTTTATTTTAATCAAGCCATGCATTGTATGATCAAAATTCAAACACTTAATTGATTAAGAGTTTCAATAACTTAATTTAAGTGCTAGTTGGCATGAGTTATGAGGGAGAGAGGGAGAGAAGGAGTTTAAAAATAAAGATGGAGGTGAGGAGTTTCAAAATAAAGAGGGAGTTAGCGGGTAATGGGAAAAGTGAAGGGGTGGGGTTCATGTGGGCCCCACCTCACCTTAAATCCTTCCATGGGTAGTTAACTCCAAGTGGGTCCCACCCCTAAATCCCTTACATAGGTTAAAACCACTTAAGAGAGGGTCAAGTGTTGTAACATAACACTTAATCTACTTAACAAGAAAATAAAAATTGTAGATAAGTTATAAATTAAACTTCCACAATTTTTATCATCATCTCTCGGATAAACGCAACTTCGGAAATGGCGTTCTTAAGAAATTACCGGCGCTGCGGTTCCATCGGTGCCCTCAGAATTTGATTCCGGGCATCGGTTCAAAAGGTATAAATTCCCGCTCTCTCGTTCATTGAACGTACCCGAGCCAAACTTCGGAAATTAATTCTGGGCACACCGGGCCTCAGAATCAGGCGCAGTCAGAAACTGCGTTCTTGTAAAATTTCAAAGAAAATTAAGAAAAAAAATTTTCCTTGAAATTTCCGGATCTTTACATTACTCCCACCTTAGGGATTTACGTCCCCGTAAAGCTTCAACACAAACTAGGGTCACAAAAGCGGTACCGAGCACGCATCTGAGACTTCCGCTCCTATGTGCTCACCTGGAGGTTTCGTACTGCCAAAGAAAGTACACCCGAGGAATCGATCGTCCTCGTAGGATCTGCTCCTGTAGATCCTCGATCCCCACTAGAATCTCCGTGGAAGACACCACATCGCCATCGTCCAACTCCTCATGGTCGATAGTATGCGAAGGGTCGAGCACGTATCTCCTCAGTTGAGATACGTGGAAGTCGTCGTGCACCTGGTGCAACTGCGGTGAATGGTTCAAGCAGTAAACCACCCCACCTACCCAGCTGGGGACCTAAGAAGGTCCGCTGAACCCCGGAGATAACTTTCCGCCTTGGCCACATCTCCGTAAACCTCGCCGAGCTGAGACCCGTATAAGGACGTGATCGTCATCCTCGAACTCCAGAGGTCTCCATTTTCTGTTAGAACCGGAACTCGAAAGGCTGTTGTCCCGAGGGTAAGGTCGACCGACTCAAGAGTGATCGGTTGCACCCTCCTGTGCAAGAGTTACCCTGCACTGTATGGGGTTTCCTTTTCCGCCGACCAAGGAAAACCCATCCCGACGTTTGCCTAAAACTGTCAATTTGAGTATGAACAGTTATTGTCCATTCCATACTCAAACTAACGTCGTAAGGCCTTGACGCTGCCACCAAGATATTCCAACCGAAACTCTCGCCTCGAGGGTCTGGCCACACAATCAGAGTAAGTGTGATTATCGAGTCTCCTCCCAAGGTATCTCTAGACGTGAGGGTCAAGTCCACGGCTTACCGGAAACTCTAGCTCTGGAACAAGATTTGTGAAAGTAAGGAATGATTCACATCGACGTCCGTTACTTCAGCAGTCAGTAGTGGACACAGACTGTCCCTTGAATCATTTCTAGATCCATCGGGTCACACTCCATGACCGCATGCAGCCGCACTCTTCCTCCGCCCTCCACCTCCCTGAGCCTGGCAGGAATAACTAAGGCGGGTGGTTGTACAAAGTTAGGATGTACACCACCTCATGCTGCTCTCCTAGCTTTGCCTCCACGTCTGCTGCTTCGTAGATTTATCTCTCCTTTAAGCTTCCACTTCTTTAACACGCCCGAGTCTATAAGACTGGCACCGATTTCCTATTTCTTACTGTACTGTGTAGTCTTCATCCTATCTTGGATGTCCTGGACCTCCTTTAGTCACACAAGAGCTGCTATGATTTCTTCTTTGCCGATAAGAGAAATCTGGTCTCATCCCCTGGATGAACCACATTCGTTGCCTAATACAGTCAATTCCAACATGAATGATGCATTCATGCCATGGATGACGTCGTAAGGCCTCAACGTAACTACCAAGAGATCCAACTGTCACTCTCACCTCTAAGGGTCGAGTCACACTGTCGGCATCAGTGTGAGGTCACTGGGTCCCCTCCAGTTGAAATCTCGAAAGTGAGGGTCAAGTCAACAGTTTAACCGGGACCACTCAGTATGAACCAAACAAAAGGACAATAAAGGAAACAAAGATAAGTGTCTTTTTATTATTGCAGCTCATAGTACAAGACACGAATACAATAGCAAAATGGAACTAGAAGTACAAGGGACGTATCCACTAGTTCCTCTCCTGTCCACCTGCTCTCGGAGCTCTACATCCTTGTCCACTGCTCGTCTGTTTCTCAAGCACTCGCCGCTGCTTCTGTCTCGGTGGCTTCTCCAACACCCGCTGATCAATCGTACGAGGAGTCGGACAGTCACGTGCCAGGTGACCCTTCCCACTGCAGGAGTAACATTGTCCGTTTCTGGGACGCCTAGCTCTGACCCCACCTCGGGTGCCCCGCACCACCGGTCCTAAAACCCGAGATCGTCCAACTGCTAGTCTGGTCCTTCTGGACCTCTACATCATCTGTCTACTGCCCACAGATGACTCGTCTACTGGTCGAAAAACACGCGGCAAAGGCAGAAGCTCCTGTACACGCTCGGGGTGTAGAGCTATTAGCACAAACTCCACCCTGAAGAAGGTCTCGAAGTCTTCCCATGCGAAGGTCATCCCGTCGCAAAACTGAAACAAGTGGCTCCACCACCTGCATGCGGCTTCCTGAAGGAGGCTGGTAGCAAAGATCACCATGAAGTCTGCCGGCGTCCCCACTAGCCTGAAGACTCCCACCACAGCCTCCAGCCAATCCTCAGCCGCCTGTGGGTCCGTCTCTCCTCGGAACCTGGGTGGCCTATGCTGCTGGAACTCGTGCAGCGCACTCAAGTGGCGTGCATCGCCTACTACTGGGGATGGTGGCATAGGTGGCCCAACGTATGGTAGTATCGCTGGTGCCTTCGCTGGTGCCTCAACTGCAAGAGGGCCCTGTACTGAAGCCTCGTCGCTCGACAGGCTGTCAGTACACACATCCCTCTAAGCTCTAGCTTGTCGTTCGTGAAAAGGCATCATGAAAGAAACAACGTAACACGGTCAAACGATTATACCTGGTGAGATGACCTGGTTTGAGCTGACATTTAAAAACTTCTGGAAACACACACGCAATCAGTGTTTTTGTGCACAAAGTCGGAAATCAGTTGTCAGGGTCCTGGAGTATGGATACGTCGGCCGCCCGCACCAACACTGGTCTCCCTGAACTGAAAACCACACTCGGTACCCTTAACACTATTGCTTCACAGAAAGAAACATCAGAGTTATAAGTTCTGCGGTAGAACCGAACTCCTCTGATACCAATTTGTCACGACCCGTCCTCGGGGCCCGTGCCGTGACTACCCCAAGCCCGCCTTCCATAGGCCAGGGGCTGGCGACTAGCACCAAGGCGTAAATCCCGGTAAAAAGGGAAGGCATTGCCTTTGTAAAGTAAACAATCACACAGAGTACAAGAGGAAGAAGTAAAAACTAAGTAAAAACTGAGTACAACAGTATGTGCGGAAAGTAAAAAGGGGCCGGAAATACAAGCCCAACTGTAAAGTACAACTCGAAAGGGAAAACATCAACTGAAAAGTAAAGCTGCTACGCCTAGCTGTCCACTGGAAATCCCACCTGAAGGGTGGGTACAGACAGCTCTTCTGCTCCTCGGGTCCCGCCGTCCGCTCCAAATATGTCCCGCCCAGTGGCCCACCTCCGGGTACCGCCTCGTCGTCACGTCCACCTCTGGGTACCGTCTCTTCGTATAGTCCACCTCCAGGTACCGTCCAGTCCTTGAACACTCGGCCTCTGTCAGTACTGGTCGTCGTCTGCAACCAACACAACGAGGTGCGGGCATAGCCCGTGCAGGGGTGAGTATAACGATACTCAGTAGGGACCCCGAGACCCTCAAGGTCTCACTAAAACCATCATGGATAACCACATAGAAGATCTCAAAAGATAACCTCTACTTAGGTATATGCCCATACATATACCTAAGTTATCAAGTAACCAATCTCAATCATGAGGAAACACAAGGATTGTGAAATCAACGGATAACTACTACCAAGGTATATGCCCATACATTTACCTAAGTTATCAAGTGACCCATCTCAATCATGAGGTAAACACAAGGTCAAAAGTCTCAGCTCAAACTAGGATTTTCATTATCGAAACTGTAACTGATGAAGAGCTCCGTCTCTGGAGTGTACAGTGGTCCTGTCACGACTCCGAGGTACTGCTCACTAACCTAAGACTGCTGAAGTACTCCTCCTGTCGAGTACCGCGGGTCAGCCACCCAGACACAGTAGTGCTTCCCGCCGAGGTATGTCACCCAAACAGGGTAGTGCACACCCCCTAGTATCCTGCTGAGGTACTCTCCGGACGAGTACCGCTGGTCTTCACTGTCACAAAGATAGTACTCCGTCCGCCATGGGTCTGCACCTCAGAAAGTAGTGCTCCGTCCACTGGGCTAGTCGACTCACTCCAAGTCGAGTCGGTCAAGCAGTCGTCAGGTCTCAGCCAGTTACACGGTCTCCGTACTCCGCACACTCGCCACTGGAGGGTCCGCTCCACGAGCTACAGGTCGATACTCCAAGTATCTCAAAGTATCACGAAGAAGTATCTCAAAGGACCGCCTCGTCATAGGGGTCTCAACACATCAGACGGCGCGTCAATCGGACGCCCAGTCTGTGAGTTATTAGTCTTTTCGTCCCAGGGGCCCGGTTGGTTTCGTGAGCTAACCAAACCCGGTCGTATCTCAACTGTACCCCGAAATCTCATAGGGTATACTCATAGGGACCGTTTCTCAACGAGATCACCAACGCCGCTGACGGTTCGTCAAACGGACGTTCTGTTAGAAAGATATCAGCTTTTCCGTTCCAGGGGCCCGGTTAGATTTCGGTGTGATCCAACCCGGCCACTATCCATCTACATCCAAAACTCGGGCGGAGGATGCCAAAAGTTCCGTATCGTCAACAGGAACTCAACGCAACAGACGGCACGTCAATCGGACGCCCGGTCTGAGATTTATTGGCTTTTTCGTTCCAGGGGCCCAGTTGGATTTCGGTGCGATCCAACCCGACCGCACTCCGTCGGCATCCAAACCTCGAGCGGAGTAAGCCAAAAGATCCATCTCACTTAGAGGAATTCAATGAAACAGACGGCGCATCAATCGGATGCCCAGTCTGTTATTAATTGGCCTTTCCGTCTAACACCCACCCTGGAAAAACTTCCCAGGAGGTCACCCATCCTGATCACTACTCTAGGCCAAGCACACTTAACTATGGAGTTTTAACCACATAGGCTCCCGAAAAGGAAGGTGCACCTTGAGTATAGTATACCGAAACGACCGTCTCGATCCAAGGATCGCGTTGTCGCTGACGGCGAGTCGTTTGCAGGCACGTAGCCCAAGATACGGGCATTTGACCAAACTGCTCGGTAACGGGGGTTTCGGGCCCGGGCCGTCCCAGCCCAAGACCCCCCGGATGGCTCGAACCGGGTCGACCCGCCCCGGACGGGGTCGACCCGGCCCGGCACAGCCCGGCCCGGCCCGGCCCGGCGCAGCCCGGCCCGGCCTGGCGAACCGGCCGGGCGCGCCTGTTCGGCACAAGGCAGGGCTCTGGGCGCGTTGCCAGCACGGCCGAAGGCCGAGCTTGCTGGAAACGGGGGGCCGCCTGCCCCCCCTTTGTGAAACCGCCCCCCCTCATAATGGGGGGCCAAATAACTGCCTGGGGGAATTAAATTCCCCCGGTTTCCACCAACCCGGCCGGCCCGACCTGGCCGGCCGGCTTCTTGTCTACAGGACTGGCAAGGGCCGGTCCTCTTCCGTCTTCCGGCACCGGCGGCCCGGCTGGCCACCGGTCATCACGATCCGCCGCGGCCCGGAACCGGCCGCGGCCTTCGTCATCCGGCGCGGTGCGACGACACCGCGCCCCTCCGTCGCGGCCCCGCTCCGGCCGCGGCGTCTTCGGTTTCCTTCGACGCGGCGCGACAGCGTCGCGTTCATGATAATTCTTTCCACGGCGCGGCGCGACGGCGCCGCACAATAATTTCCGTGTGATTCCCGCATGGTGCGACGACACCACGCTATCTCGTTTCATCCGCAAAAACATTCAAGAACAAAGGAGGGGGGTTCGGCCGTGTTTGTGTGGTCCGGTCCCCCTCTCGTTAGACGATAACACTTAAAGGTTCATCCTCAAGTTTGTCATGCTAGAACCAAGAACGGAAAATAATTAAATAAAGCAACAAATAACCCCTACTTGGATATTTGACGTCACACGTCGGGCGTCGCGGAGAATAGCGTCGCGGAGAACGACGTTGCGGAGATCGGACGTCGTTTCCATGGATGTTGGGGTACGTCCGAGGAGGAAACGACGTCTCCTCACTTGTTGCGGAGATGAAGAAGGAAGGCGCGTTGTCGTTGGAGAGTTCCCTACGTCGGTGTCTTCTCCCTTGCCGTGGAGGAAAAAGAGGATGAAGAACCGTGATCACCGAGTCGTTCTAAGTTGAGGGATCGATGTTCTTCATCGGAGAAGAACCGTTCTTCACAGAGAGGAGGACGTTCTTCAACGAAGAAGGAGCTTCCTTATTCTATCACACAAAGGCTCTTTCTCAAAAATCCTCCCACCACAATTCAACCTCCAAATAAAACAATGTTTCCCCTTATTTTATTTTAATCATGCCATGCATTGTAAGTTCAAAATTCAAACACTTAATTGATTAAGAGTTTCAATAACTTAAATTAAGTGCTAGTTGGCATGAGTTATGAGGGAGAGAGGGAGAGAAGGAGTTTCAAAATAAAGAGCGAGGTGAGGAGTTTCAAAATAAAGAGGGAGTTAGGGGGTTATGGGAAAAGTGAAGGGGGGGGGGGGTCGTGTGGGCCCCACCTCACCTTAAATCCTTCCATGGGTGGTTAACTCCAAGTGGGTCCCACCCCTAACTCCCTTACATAGGTTAAAACCACTTAAGAGAGGGTCAAGTGTTGTAATATAACACTTAATCAACTTAACAAGAAAATAAAAACAGTAGATAAGTTATAAATTAAACTTCCAAAATTTTTATCATCTTCTCTCGGATAAATGAAACTCCGGAAATGACGTTCTTAAGAAATTACCGGCGCTGCGGTTCCATCGGTGCCCTCGGAATTTGATTCCGGGCACCAGTTCAAAAGATAGAAATTCCCGCTCGCTCGTTCACTGAACGTACCCGAGCCAAACTTCGGAAATTATTTCCGGGCACACCGGGCCTCAGAATCAGGCGCCGTCAGAAACTGTGTTCTTATAAAATTCCAAAGAAAATAAAGAAAAAAAAAATTTCCTTGAAATTTCCGGATCTTTACAATTAATGTGTTTTTAGAATATTGGAATGTGTTCAAGGTTAGGTTTATAAATGAAAATAAAGGGGAGTTCATTATTATCTCACAAACAATTTGTGACTCTACCAAAATGTATTTAAACCAAAAAACATTACTTAATTAGTTCCCATGGTTTGTAAATATATTATTTGGTATTCAATATATATCATTTATAAGAATTTATGCCATTAAATATTACCATTGTTGACGTAACATCTCACCCCATCACATTGGCTTGAGTGGGCGGGGGAATGTAACTTGGCCTTAATCAATGTTCCCAAGGCACTATAGGCTGGTAATAAATGATGAGGGCTTCATGAAATAATTGGGTATTGATTTTTATTTAAGAAAAAACCAAACAAAACATCCATTAACATCCACTATATAATGCATGTCAATATAAAATTGAAGAATGTATTCCCAAAAGACAACCATGTTGTTCCACAATAAAACCCAAACCCAATACAATCCAACATGATATCAGAGTAAAATTCGAAAGACAAAACCAGATACCCAATGTAAACCAAGACACACTCCATGATACCACCCCAATATCCACGCTCCAAGAACCACCACATCTCCCAAGTATCACCATGAACCACTACCAATGCGATTCCTTACCTTTACCTATGTCTCGGAATACAACATATGAAAAAGCACCAATGTTCAAAAGCATTGGTTGAGTACTAATACACTATAGGTTTTCCCCAAATTTCATTTATACATATGCCACTAGGAAAAAAATGTTAGCACTTTTATATAAAACAGTTTATATAAATTAATCACAAGTTTAACCATTACTATAATCCATACATTCTCTTACCAAGCCAAGAAAACCATGTGAAATTCAAAAAAAGATTCCACAAGGAATTTCATCATTTCATATTAGCAGGACATTTTCCAACTAACAAACCAGTGCACCACCCAAATTTCCACAACCCAATACTAGTATAACAATCACGGTGGCACTTTTGTCCAACCCATTTCTTCTTTCACAAATTTAGTGTAACTTCTTGTCCACTTACCATTTATGGTAGCCCTTCTGTCCACTAACCATCCTTTTATTACAGTGGTACTTCCTAACCACATCCAAACTACATTCCAAAAATCTATAACCAATCATATAACCCACGAAGGTCACCAAAATATTCAATTAACCATTTCAATTACATGCCGAACCACTTTAATAAATCAAACATTTATAAAAAACACTATTCCACCTTTTTTAAAATTTCAATTCCCATTTTAATAATAAAACCCCTTTATTGAAAAACTATTTCACAAGCCATATTAATTAATTCAACAAAACAACCCATTTTAAAATCTTCATTTTAAAATCATGACAAGATAATTTTACCCAAAAACCCCCTTCTTCCCAAAAATCCCCAAAACACCACCAAAGGGATTTCCAATCAATTTCTCACTTCAAAGACCCAATTAATTTTAAGTAAAAAAAATTAATTGTAACCATGATTCATGTTCTAGCAATTTGATGTCAATATTGAAGTCACCTACTTTTAGGGTTCTGACGAAATCCACCCACAAACTACCACACTTCCTCATATCCAGCGAAATCACCACTAAAATATCTCTATATATCGTTCCCTAACATCCAAACATCTTAAAATCAACACCCAAGGAAACCACTTACAAATATATAAACACAATTGGTGTATATATTGAAAACCGATAGATATAGAGAGATAGAGAGATGTAGATATAGATGAAAACACAACAAAACCAAGAAAAAAGAGTTACCTGGGAGAAAAAACCTTCAATCCACCTTCAAACCCATTTTATTTGCATCCAAAATATGTGGGAGAGTCCCTCCAACACTAAAGAACTGAAAATCCTAAGTGAACATTGAGTGGGAGGAAGAATGAAGGAAAAAAGGGACTTCTTGAGTGGCATAGGGCATAAAAACCTAATCATTAAGTGGTCGCACAATTACCCTGCACTGATTGGAAAACTGTGTGCCAACTGTGTGGTTTTCACTATCTCATCCAAGG
The DNA here is from genome assembly GCA_963277665.1 of Viscum album. NCBI lineage: Eukaryota > Viridiplantae > Streptophyta > Magnoliopsida > Santalales > Viscaceae > Viscum > Viscum album. The sequence goes on from OY728141.1 coordinate 1,902,368,732, forward strand.
ACTTCAAATGACTTGCCCGCATGGTATGAAAAACCGTGCACCACCCGTGCGGAGCCCACTGTCATGGGTGTACGGTTTCCAGGGCTAGACGCATAGTTTCTTTATACTGTGCACCAACTGTGGTCCCTAAACAACCTCCACAACATTAATTTTTTTTGTATAATTGTCCAAACATTAAGCATCTTCTTAATAATGTACAAACAAACTAAATCAAGGGTCACATTCCTTAAACCATGGGTACTACATTCAACCCACCATTAGACATTCTATCCTAATAAGGTAGTTAACCCACCCTTTTCTGAAAGATATTGAGGGTTTTGTCGACCACCTCTTTCTCCCTCTCATATTTATCCTCTTGGATCTGGTCATTCTGGAACAAAATTCGAACCACAATGATGCTTTTACCCCGCCAAACATTGTCTTGTGTATCCACAACCCACACTGACACATTCACCAACAATGCATTCGGCTCTAGATCAACATGATACCGTCGAATAACATGGCCTGGATCCAGCTGATACTTTTTCAACAGTGAAACATGATTCACATTGTGAACCACACGGAAACAAGGTAGAAAAGCTAAATGATAAGCCTCCTTACAAAGCCTCTCATGAATATCAAAATTTCCAATATACCTCGGAGATATCTTACCCTGGTTCACTAACCAATGATGTCCAAACCTATAAGAGACCCTCAAGAAAACATTATCACTAACCTTGAATGACAATAAACATCAATGAGGATCCGCATATGATTTCTGAAAACACTATGCCATCTCCATTCTCTTCATGATTGACATGATCTTATCCGTAATATCATGGAAAAGGCTCATTCCAACCATCGATGACTCATCCGTTTCCACCCAGGATAATGGAGAATGAAACGACCGCCCATACAGCACTTCAAACAGATCCATATGTATGGATTCTTGATAATTGTTATTGTACGAGAACTCAACCAATAACAATTTATCCTCCCAAGAGCCACCAAAATCCATGACACAAGCCCGCAACATAACCACCAATGTTTTTATCATCCTCTCGGATTGACCATCCGTCTGAGGGTAATACGTTGTACTCATCGTAAACATAGTTCAAAGGGTCTGCTGAACAGATTTCCAGAAAAAAGATGTATGCCTCAGATCTCTGTCTAATACGATCAAAACTGCAATACCATGCCTCTTTTAAACCTATTGGATATTGATTTTGGGCATATCATTGACCATATAAGATTCATGAATTGGAATGAAATGGGATGACTTCGTTAGCCGATCCACTATCTCCCAAATGGAATCATGCTTTCTAACTGTTCTTGGGAGTCTTGTGACAAAATCCATCGCTATTTTCTCCCACTTCCAAATAGGTATTGGTAATGACAGTAACATTTCAGCTGGCCTATGATGGTCTTCCTTGACCTTCGGTCAAGTCCGGAATCTCAAAATAAACCCAACCTCTCTTTTTTTCATACCAGCCAGCTAGAACTGCTCTCTCAATGATTTATAAATTTTATGAATTCCATGATGAAAAACCCACCTGGAATAAAATTACACCCTGAGAAGAACTTTATGACAAGAAACTGGTGCAACCATCCGATTCTAAAAATTGAAAACTAAATTTCCATTCAGTTTCCAACCCTCAATGGTCTCCCTAACATTGAGTTTCGACCTCATGTTCACACACACAAAATCAGATATATGTTCCTCTTTAACCAGGCCTACCATGTCACGAATCAACAATTAAAAAAGAAGACCACTCTATCGCCATGGTCCTCGCATTCTAACAGTATGTCATTTATAACTGACATCAACTTCCACTGGTCTGATGATCCCTCAAGATCCGCAGCACTGTCGCCATGTGCAGCTCATGTTCCACCCTTGTCTTGGAATACACCAGAATATCATCTACAAACACCACCAATAATGAATCCAGATATCTCTAAAATATCTGATTCATCAATGTAATGAACACCAGTAGTGCATTCTTTGGACCAAATGGTGTAAAAAAATATTCATAATGGTCATATCTACTTCTAAAATATGTTTTAGAACTATCATCTTTCCACACTAGAAATTGATGATATCCCGATCTCTAGTCAATCATGGAGAACCTCTGGGCTCCGCTCAACTGTTCGACCAAATCAGGAATAAATGGAAGTGGATATTTGTTCATTATTGTAAGTTGGTTACATCTACGATAATCAACACAGATCCTCAATGTTCTATTCAACAAATTCACAAACAACACCAGTGATGGCCACAGAGACATACCTGGTCGGAAAAACACATTTTTTAACTGATCCAACTTGACTTTAAATTCCCACAAATTAGTAGGTTCCATTCTGAAAGACAGACGTGAGATAGGAATGGTCCCCAGTAGAATATCAATCGTAAATTTTACTTCTCTTACTTAAGGAAACACAATGATTTCATCAGGAAAAACATTCATGAACTGATCCACCACTACTGGAGGAAAACTCTACTCCTCACCTTCTACCGATTCCAACGACAACACCACCAACTAATATGATAAAGTTCCCAGTACTGGTGCCAACAAACTCAATTCACCCCACTGTTCATGCCTCTCTCATGTAAAGAGATTTCTAATGCCATTATGTTTCGTAAAAACCATTGTTTTCACATTACAGTTGATTTTGGCCTTAAAATCCACCAGCCAATCCATTCCCTTGATTAAATTATACCCATCCATCTCTTGAACTGATAAATTCCACATTACCTCATCCTAGCCCACAACAATACAACATGTTTTACACAAGAAGGCTAGACGCACTCTTCGACCCAGAGGAGTTTTATGTTTCAGAACTGAAAGCATCATTTCATCCCTTAAACCCATCAACTGAACCAAACATGTAGCAATAAATTATTGTGAATCACCTGTATCAAACAACAATTTCTTCAAGGAATAATTTAAAATAATAGTACCTCACACCATGTATGGTATCGACTGATCATCCACACAAATTGCTTGCCTCTGAACAATGCTTAGGTTTCCACACTCTGTCATTACTACCCTACTGTGGAGTTGTGGTGCTTTGAGAATCACCATGACTGACATTGCTCTACTGATGAGGGGTATGCTGTTGTCCATGTCCCGTCGAAGCGTACGACATCTACGGTCCTTAAGGAGTTACACCTGAAGATGGCCTCAGAGAATTCCAACAACAGAACTGATTATTCCCCATCTTCTTGAAATTGTGACATGCTCGAGGTGGTTCCATACAATCCAACATAATGTGTTTCGTAGAGCCACACTAAAAACATCTTGGTTTGCTCTGAGTTTTCAGATGAAGATTTATCGATCCTGCTATCGAAATATTTTTCAAACTCCGAATGTGGTAATTAATGTCCCTCCTTTGCATGAACCCAGCGTAGAGTTCCCATTATTCCCCATGGGTACCACCATGATTCCTCCACCCAGAGCTCCCAACAGATCCCGTTCATCCACCGATTCTCGTTTCACAATCTATGTGTTGTCACCAATACACAACACATCTATTTTTGAATGGATCTCTTGCTTTAACCCTGCATCGAAGATACATTCCTTCAATGACGTTCTACCCTCCACCTAGGGTGAAACCCAAACTAATCTCAAATACATAACAACATTCTATGTCACAAACATATGTTATTTCTTTATAATGAAGAAAGCAGTTGTGCACTGAATTCTGATCGTATGTGGGTAGAATGGTTTATTAAAAAATTCTTCAAAGCCTTCCCATGTCATACCCTGGTCCTTCCCCACATGGACTACCATTTCCAACCACTGAATAGAAATATCCTATAGCTTATATGTTTCTAGAATTACATTCATCTCTACCAGCATCCCCAAGAATTCAAAAATTCTGTACATTCTGTACTGTCACGCTTCTGCCCATTCCTGGATTGATTAACCACTAATGTATGATGGATACTAATTTTGAAATTGAGTCTCATAATTAACATGCTTTGGATCTTCTACTCTATTCACACATCCCACATCTTGGAACGTTGGCACTATGCTCTTGACTAACTACCTATTCACCTGGGGCTCAGGTGCACCCATGTTCTCATTGGCCACTTTTGGTTGGCCTCTATGACACCTAACCGGTTCCATTTCTATAAAAATAAATCAAACATACATGAGTCCCACTTCTTTATACATCATTAATTCCCACTTTAAATAACATTAACCAACACTATCATAATGACACATTCCACCTTTCCACATTTTCCATGTTTCACCATTTTTGAAAACCAAACCATTTTCCAAATACAAAATTTTTTCACATTAAAATTTCAAACATTTGAAAACCCATTTCTCAAGTCATCCCATAAATTATTATGTCCAATGAAATTTAAATTCTAGAGTGAAGTCATTTCTACCATATATGCAATACACATATTATTTGCTACACCCTCAACAATGAGTGTTCCAATGCAAATAAGTGTCTCCAAAACACTTATGTTCCGAACTCCCAGGTAACTTGATGTTAAACATAAAAGGGTTAGCAACATCCTTTTATGATATAAATTCCATGGTCAAAAATTCCTTCAACTTATTAACATCTAGACTCAGGAATATACCACAACTAATGTCAACATTAAATCTAAGAATCAACTCCAAATGACTGAACAATATGATACCAATTTTAACATTCCTCCTAATACCATTTTGATGAGAGGGAGGGGGGATGTCACTGGGCCTTAAGAGATGTTCCTAAGGTGCCAAAGGTTGAAAATAAATGTTTAGCGATTCAAGAACAAGTTGGGGATGGATTTTTACTTTAGAAGAAACCATCCAAACCGTCCACTAACAACCACTATAAGATGCATGTCAATAAAACATTCAAGAATGTATTCCCAAAAGACAACCAAGTTGTTCTACAATACAACCCAAAACCAATATAATCCATCATGATGTCAGAGTACTATGCGAAAGACTAAACAAGAGACACAAATTATCCATGAAACACTCCACAACTCCACCCAAAGCTCCATGCTCGATGCAGCACCACATATCCCAAGCGTCAACACGAACCAATAGTAATAAGATGCCTTACCTTAACCTATTTTTCAGAATACGACACCTGCAAAATAACCAAATTCCCAAAGAAGAGGTTGAGTCTTAATGCACATTATGTTTTCCGCAAATGACTTCACTACACATGCCACTAGGATAAAACCATTAGCACATTTATATAAAGCACTTTATATAAAATAACCATAAGTGCAACCATTACTATAAAAAAAATCATTATCATTTCACGAAAACCAATGTAACACCACACAAACATGCCACAAGACATTTCATCATTTCAAATTAGTACAAAAATTTATATATTGCAATGAAATGCAACACACAGGGTTCCACAACCGAGTACTGGTATAACAATCACTACGACACTTCCGTCCAACCCGTTTCTTCATTCCAAAATTTAGGGGCACTTCACGTCCACATACTATTGATGGTGGACCTTCTATCCACTACCCATCCTTTTATTATAGTGGTAATTCTCTCCCACTTCCACACAACATTAAAAAAATCCATATTCACGTTTTTAACCCACCAAGGTCACCAAAATATTCAATTAACCATTTCAATTACATGTTGAACCACTTCAACAAATGAAACATTCATTGAAAACAACCTTCCACCCCTTTTATATGCCAATTTACATTTCATTAATACAACCTCTTCATTGATAAAATATTTTACATGCCATCTTAATTAATTCATGAAAACAACCCATTTTAAAATCAAACTTTTATTATCACAATAAGAGCATTTTACAAAAAAACCCAATTCTTCCAAAAAATCCTCAAAAAACCAACAAATGGATTTATAATAAATTTCACACATCCAAAAGAAAATTAATTTTAAGCCACAAAAATTCATTGTAACCATGATTCATGTTATATCAAACTCGATTCATGAGAGTGTCCACCTACTTTTACGGTTTTCAAGAAATCGACCCACAAGTTATCACACCTCTTCAAATCCGGCGAACGCACCACCAAAATCAGTCTATATATCCTTCAGTAACACCCAAAAGTCATAAAATAAACAACAAAGGAAACCACAACCCTATATATACACACAACTAGAGTAGATCTATAAATATGATCGAGTGATATAGAGAGATGTAGATCAAGAGAAAAACACCATGAAACCCAGAGAAGATACATACCCTGGAGAAACAACCTTCAACCCACCATGAAACCACTTTTATTTGCTTCAAAATGTGAGGGTGAGTACCTACAACCCTTGAGAACTGAAAATCACAAGAGTGCTTCGAGGGGGAGGAGGAATGAAGGAAAAATTGGAAATCATGAGTGGCATGGGGCTTAGAAACCCAAAAATTAAGTGGTCACACGGTCACCCCACACAGTGTTGTAAACCATGGTCCAACCATGTGGTTGACACTGTCTCACCCAGGGACATCACACATATTGGCTGCATGGTTTGAAAAACAATGTGCAGCCCCTGCAGAGCCCACTATCAAGGGTGCTTGGTTTCCTTGCAGGTCGAATAGTTTGTTCAGACCATGCACTAACCGTGTGCCCCCTGCACAACCTCAAAAACTATAAATGTTTTTTCCAGATTTGTCCAAACATCATCTTACCACTTCAAAAAGAACAAAAAAATAGAAAAAATGGGCACGTATCTCAAACCGGGGTACTATAGGTTACGTGGATGTTAGTCACGTTTCTAGAGAGTTGATTATAAAACATTAATATATAACATTGGTTTCTATGGAATTATGATGGGTTTATAAAATTAATCAAATAACCTCAAAACACATAATTTTAAATGGAAAATTTATAATTTTTAGGGTTTCATTTATTTAATATATTATATAAATTTTAGATCAGTATAATGTCATAAAACATGAAATATTTTTATATCAAATTTAATTTTGACCCAAAAAATTACCACTCTCCAAAATCTTTGAAAAGATCACCATTGAATAATTTCAATATAAATAAATAAAAATTAGTTTTTTATTATATATATATATTTATGAAAACATAAACATTTAAATAAATAATCAATATTTATAAAAAAATGGGTTTCGTAATAATGACTATATTCTGGATCTAATAAAAATTATTTTTTACATCATAATTTTTATTTTCACTTATATTTAATTATAATTATACAATTATATTTTTTTATTAAAATTTATTTTACATAATAATTTATTTATATAAATAATATTTTTCATTTTTCTAATAATTATATATTTTCTGAGAATCCAAAATTTTGTTTCGTCATAATTTTAACATCTAATTATATAATCTTTGAAAAGGAAAATCTAATCATAAAAGATATATATAATCAATATTTAACAATAATTTATTCTAATTGATAATATTAGGTTGTTGAAACATAGACCATTGTTAGACAGTAATACACCATTAGGGTTAGGAGCAGAATCATGAGATTACAATATGGTATTTTGACACAAATAGTTTGGGTCCTAATATAGAAGATCATGAAATTATATTATAAAACTTTTTACTTTTGATTTAGTTATTGACTACAAACCTGGTCTTAATAATGGGAAAATAAAAAAGATTCTATCACCCTGAGAAGTTGTGATAAATGGTCAGTATCAGGCATGATCCTATTGGTCGAGTCCATCACTAAATTCATCGATAACAACTAGGACTCATTATAAACATTATCTTATGATTAATTATGGTTATGATAAAAAAGATATATTATAAATTATTATGATTATAAATTTTCTTTTAAAAAATACACGATATAAAATATAATTTTCTAAAATAACGACATAATTGAATGTGATTTTTTAAAACATTACAAAAAATGGAAAAAAAATTTCATACTGGAAATTTTATTTATAATTTTTTTGGTTATTAAATTATTTCACCCTTTAGAAATTTCTCCATCAAAATTTTCTTTTCATAGGAAAAATGATATGGGTACTTCTATTTCATAAAGTATTCTTGTTCTTATATATCTTTCACAATGGTATGTATTCATCATAGTACTTTTACCAATTGAGTTGTATTGTTTGGCAAAAAAATTCAATACATTCTTTGATATTCACTGGATGATCCTCATATGAATGATCATTTATCAATGGTAAAAAATTTTGATATGGAACATTTTAGGGTCTAGTACATACTTCTTCAATATGGATTCATGGATCATATCATGTACATGAGAGAGGTTAGGTGGGAGTGCTCATCGATATGCCACTGCTCTGATGTGATCAAGGATCTCAAAGTGGACGATGTATCTATAACTGAGCATTGCCTTTTTCACAAAACCGATAACATTTTTCCATTTAAATATTTGAAGAAAAACATTATCAATTTCCTAAAAGTACATTTCACATCAATTATTCCACGCATCGATTTTTTTGTAAATATTATAGATATCATATATTTTTGAATGGTTTGAACCTTCACTATCAGCTCATATAATAGGTAACTCCCAATTAGATTTCCCCCCTAGACACTATCCATGCAAATTGAAGTCTTAATCCTCTACACATACAATTCCTCATAAGGATACATTTCAATTCGAATTGAAATATATTGTTATATGCTAACTTTAACGGGGGAAGGTTTCAATATCAATACCCTTGACAATACATTGAATAATATCTCATTATATCACTAAGATTTTGAATGGTCCTTTCTCTCTATCCATACATATGAGGGTGATAATTAGATTTCATGAACATTTATGTATCCGATTCATGATGACGGATTCTTCAAATCATAGAGGCAATCCTTAAATAGTGGTCCAACACAATAAGGTGGAACACCATTCAAACTTTCAACCTTTTCTAAGTATATCATTACAAGTTGTTCAACAGTGAAATATTATATTAAAATAATGAAATGTGATGACAATATAAGTATACAGACTACCACCTAGTTGGTATTATCACCATTCTGTTTCATGGGGAGTCATATGAATAAACCACAATTATTTTTCCCATATCAAAACAATTATAGAAAATGGATTAATAAAATATTAAGATTTGTGTTTTTCATTACTTGACTTGTTGTGGTATCTTCAACAAGATAAAAATTTAGTAATCTATCTTGTCATGTCAACCCTCTAGATGATTTTATTCAGATTTCTATACATGATAGATATCTCTTACTAGTAAAATAAGGATGATTTATACACATCATTCTTATGATCCATGTTTATTTTTGTTTTTTATGAGACACATATAAAATTTACAACCATTATAACTCAATAATCAACAAATTTAATCACCAAATGATTTTATACCTTCTCATTTATCTCTTCGTCATCTTTCCAATACTCCCTGAACCTCTCAATAATGGTTGTTTGATTACATGATTGACAGATGTTGGATTATGTTATTTTCGTTATTCCCATATACATCTTTCATATTTTAAAATGATTAAAACACTTGATGTACTTAGCATGGATATAGTTTTATGTTCCAATTCAAACCATGTATATACCACTTTTTTCATAGGATGTTGAGTTATTGAAAAAAAATCTTTTATCAGCTCTAACAACCATAATTTCCTTCTGTGTGAATATATTCATGATGATTTTATGATCCATATTTATGTCACAAGTATCTAAATATATTTTATTCTACTAAATCAACAATATTAATATCTCAAATTCCATTTCTAGATACATATATGGGTAGTTCAACTGATTTAAAATTAGGTGGATTGATTAATAAGTTTTCAATTTTTCATCTTTCATTATTACAAAACCCAAACCCTTTTTGGATGCATATATATAGATTAATTTTTTTTCAACAAGTGTGTAATTTTTTCATAGATTTGGTGATTATTCTATTGGTAATCGTATTAAAACATTCATGTAATGTGTTTTTTCTAGAAAATTATTACTCGTTTTTTAGTTATTTTGGTAAGTCGTCTTGAAAATCTTGATAATTTTATCACAAATCCATGGTAATACCCATGTAACCCAAAAAAATTCAAATTTCCAACATTGTTTATAGACGTGACCATCCAACAATTTATTCACTTTTTTTAGTGTCCAAATATATCCATTTAAAATTTATAACATGCCCATGAAATTTTATTTTCTCCATTCATAATTTTATTACATATTACATCACAAACATGAATTATTTCTACAAGGTATTTAGTAGTGTGTTAAAATGATATAAATAATCATCCATTAATTTTGTGTAAATGATAATATTATCAATAATGAATAAAATGTAATTTTTTATGTGACCAATAAAGAATATATTAATAAAGTACATAATGATTCCTAGAGCATTAGTTAGTGAAAATAGCATTAGTATGAACTTATAATGCTTACTGCAGGTATGAAAATCAGTTATGGATATATCCCACTTCATATTTACTTGATTTTATACTGATTGAAGATATAAATATGTTAAATACTAGGATCCACATAGTTGATCAAATAATTCACCAATCCATGGGATAATATACTTGTTATTTATAAATATTTTATTGACCATATGTAAATAGATATAGAGTTGCATCTACTTATCCTTATCCCTGAATAAAATGACCATCACCCCCCACAATGAAGAACTATAGAATAGAAACCCATTATCCAAATTCTCTAAAAATTTATTCATTAGATTATATTTTAACAATGATAATTATATATAGAGTCTTTGATTTTTTAAATGATTTTTTTACATAATCTATTGATAAATCAACCTATCTATAAGATGAACCACTGGACTATTCTTTTGGAAACACACCATCGTATTCTCTCGCAATTTGAATGCCTTCAAGGATAATAATTTACATAGTCTAAATATTTTTTATAGATATTATTTATCATAGAATAATAATTTATATGATTTATATACTAATATAAAATATGATTCAATCTCATGTTTATAGTTTTATAGAATCTGAGGAAGATTCTTGATAGATTGGGTAATTTCTTTCTCTCTGAAATTAAAGATGGATATATGTAAGAAAAGTAAATACATACTATAAATATCATCAAATTACACTAATGGGATTATAAAAAATGTATTTTTCGATGATCATACTATAAATTTTTATAGGGTATGTGTTATACACATGGGATTCAATAATATCACAATTTTTTATTTTCACCAATATATCTACTTCATTGATTTCCTGGGTTGTTCGAATGGTTATATGAAACTTATGAGATATGACAAAATTCATAAAGAAACCTTAAAAAAGTGCAATAAATATTCTTAATGGAGTAAATAGAATACCTGTATATATAACTTCATTGAGAACATTCTTTATTATTGAGATGGAGTAATCTAACTCATGCTTACTACCCCATGGAGGTTTCTGTCGTTAGTATTCCTTTGTAACAGTCATCATAGTGCATTATGCACATAGTGGTTTTGTTACTTAACTTTCAAATAATGTTAAATGGGATGAGGGTTGAGAAGTGTATTCTTTTTCATTCATTACATTGGTCGGTGTCACCCACATCACTAGCTAGGTTCCATTCTTTTATGTAGTTAATGAATTTCCATGTACCCTTAAAGAAATTTTCAGGGTTCTTCTTCCCGCACCATTAATAGGGGGTTCTAAAATTACATTCCTCCATTAAATTAATTTATTTCAACAATAAATGAAAATACACTTTCTTCTTCATATCCATGTGATAACCTTTATATTTTATGATCTACATTTGAAATTTTTAAAAAAATTGAACAATATCCTCATATCTATCAATGTAATAAATATCATAGTTTTTCCACATACTCCTCTTAAGCCAAAAATAATAATTGGTCATCCTTAAATTTAGATGAATGGATAAATATATATGTATATCATGATATTCTTGTGATTTTTATATCATAAACATAAATTGATCTATCATCCTTTTAATTGAGGGTAATAAAATTCAAATACAGTTTATGTCCGAAAGAGGATAAGAAATATGTATCGAAAAACATTATACAGAATTATTTCTACTTCATAGATCTAATATCTTCCCCATACATCATAATTAAAAATAATATCTTACATTGATCATATTATCCTCCCCTGAAATAAGCAACATTCATGATGATATTTTACTCAGAGAATTGAAGGAAGGAGTACAATTTTACAATGGTGTTGTAACATTGTCCCACAACTAAGGGATCATAAGATCTATTGAACGTCATAGTCCATTTTTACATAAAGATATAAATTTAGAAATTATATTTCATAGGCGGATTATTGTGTATCTCCTTATTTATGTTACATTCAAAACATGATTTGATTCATGATTTATCTCTACAATTTCAAGATTCATACTCCTAACATGTTGGGAATCTCATTTGAATATTCATCACAATTCCCCTTGCATTGGTTTTTGACCTATATTGGCATATTTTTAGAATTTTTATTAATAAAGAGTACCCAAGGTATGTGTAATTTTTAACTATTAAAAAAATAAATGGCAAACCATTATCATTGAATGGATTTCTCATAAATGACATATATTCAAAAAATGAAATTAGTGGCTCAAATCTATGTTATCTTCGATATATTTTCAAATATAATATAATATTTTATTTTTTGATCACTAAATAATAATACATAATGTGATTTTTAATTCATCAAAATATATACCCATGGAGTTTGAGTCATGGTGTGATGTTAGTCTTACTATCGAGGTTTAGCATGAAAATTAGTTTAGCTAAATAATTTTCTTTGGTGTGGTTACACCTTGGTACATATGTGTAAGAGGAACATGAAATTGAATTTTTAGGGTTGTGATTTTTTATCCTAGAAACCACTTACTCTATAATTTTTTTTTTAAAAAAAGGCTTTGTTTTGTATTATCTATTTGGATTTGTCAAATGTTCTTTAATATTCACAAAAAAATAACTAGTCATTTATTTTATACCAACTATGAAAACCCATTATTTAATTCCAATAATTATATCATTTAGTAATTAATAGTATATTTAAATATATAAAAATATAATGAGTAATATTTTATTTAAAAATTAAGAACATATAATTTCAAAATGATACACAAAAAAAGAAAATTAATAAAAACATCCAAACCATGATTGTAAAATTCCATTACTCATAAAAAATTATATCATATCATGGTGAAATAAAAATAAAATGAATAATTTATAATATCTAATAAGGTAATATTACAATAATTAAACTATTAAATTATTACTTTCAACACAGTAAAAATATTAATAGTACATAAAATGTGTGATTTCATAATATTGAATAACGATACATGATTTAACCTTGTAATATAAAGGAAGTAAGGTAATATGACAAAAACATAAAACATGGAATCATAAAAATTATTCTAGTGTATCAACCAATAAATTAAAACAGAGTTTCATTAGGATAACATCTCATGAACTTTACTAGGAATCTAATGTGATTAAAAATTTACCCAAATCAATAAAGTACTATATAATCATGGGATAAAAAATCCCATTTCATTTGATGTACATACAGAACAGTGTCATATAAATCATTCAATATAGGATAATAGATCAAAAATATTTAACCACATTACTAACGATTGTATAATAGATAAATAAAGTTACTAAATGAATGCTTTATGTATAAATATAGGTGAATACCCGTTAGTGAAAATGATGATGATTATTCACAAAACAAGTTTTTTTCATGGAAAATCACAACATTATTTGACAATAATAACGAGGTTACTCAATGATTTCTTGGAGTTCATAATGATAGTGAAAGGGGTATCAAATCACTTGGACTTCTTAATATTAGTAATATGGATATTTAATAATATAATAAAACATAAAGAATTGTGAATTAAATGGAATAATACATATAATAATATTGAATAAATAGAAAAATGAGAGGACATATTATCCTTCGTGGGTGTCTCCAAGTGATTGGTAGGTGCTTCTTTGAGATGTTTTGGAATCATTAGGATGACTATAAATATGTAGTGTATAAGTATATTCAAAATTTAAATGGATATTAATTACGAATAATGAGATATTGGGTTTCTGTATAAATGAAATGTGAGGGATATATTTATTATATCCCATACATAGGGTTTAATTTCTATATAATAATGTGTCCATATACACCAACAATAAAATGGGGTTTTAACATGATTTTTAAAAAGTTATCTTTTTATTATTATTTTTCATATATATAAACTAATATATTTAATATATTACCCTTTGGTGATGTTTAAGAGATCCATTTTCATAAGAAATTTATTTTAGGACCTTAATATAAAATATTGGAATTATATGATTCAAATAGTATTGCATAAATTAATATAATAACATGAAAAACCAATTAATTTTAAGCCGAAATATATATTAGTTATTTGATTCCATTAATAACATAAATCACATCCCTTTTGGGTCATTATGACGTTATTATATACATCTTTTAATTATTCCATATTCAATTTTGACATAAAATTTCTATGTATCAAAAAATTATGAAAAATAATCACCATGAGATAATTTAGACATATTAATTTCAAAAATAATATTTTATTTTCATAAGAAACAATAAGTATGTTAATTTACAATTTTGAATCAAAAACAAAATATAATTTAATTACAATTTTTGGAAATAACAGTTTTCCGACCATAATAAAAATTATTGTTTCCTTTATAAAAATTAATTTTAATTTTTAATTAATAATAATTATTTAATAATAAAATTTTTATTTAAATATCATTTATTTTAAAAAATCATGCATTAATTAGAATAGTTTCTTCAGGTTGGAATTTTACATTTTAAAAAATAAATTTCTTTTTATCTCGATTTATCAACTCATAATCTAATAATTAAAAAAGTAATAAGAATCAAAAAAAATAAAATAAAACCATTATTTATGAAAATACATATTTATAATTCTAGGTTATTAATTCATAACCATTTATTAGAGTGGAAAATAAAATATGGTTAAGGTGCATGATAATTTTATTTTCATCATCTTATTCAATAAACATGATCTGGGTTGGGATCATGATGTACATTAACATCTCCAAAAAATTAATTTTCATATCATTTACTTGTTGAATCTCAGTTTGGAATTTATCAACGAAATGATAAGTGATACTATCTCTATTAGATGTACTGACAAATGGTCATTATAGTATATGATCCTACTAGTCGAGGTCATTATTTATTTCATCTATATCAACAGGTCATTATCATAACTATTATTATACTATTATTAATGATTAATTTTCAATGACAACATTTTCAATGATTTTAATTCATAAAATAATTATAAATCTATTATGATATATCTTATAATTGTCCATGATATCAAAATAAGTGTGTGTGTTTTATATAACCACAATACAAAATATTGAATTTAGTTTATTAAAAATGGAAATTTTATTTTTAAATGTTCAGTACATTACATTATTCACCCATTTAGAAAATTTTCCTTCAAATTTTTCATTTCATACTATAAAATTGACGAGGGTTAATATATTTCATTGGCTCCTCAACTTCACATGTCTCATCCTCATTCTTTTTTTCCCAATAGTACTCTTTCCACTTATGTTTTGTTGATTCATTGAACATTTTTTATATTATCTAGTAATTTAAAAGTATTGTCCCAGTATGAATGATTTTTCTGTAAGAGAAGAACATCTTGAAACAATACTTATGAGAGAACTTGTACATACTTCATCAAGAAGAATACCTAAAAACCATCATGTACATGAGGATGTTTATAATGGGGATGTTATTGAAAAGACACTTTTCTTATGTGAATATGGATCTCAAAGGGGTCGATGTTTCTAGGACTATAATTTTCATTATTCCCAAACCACATTTAATTCTTATATATAAATATATAGATGAACATTTGTACCCAAAATAGTATTTGAGCCTTGTTGAAGTTTTTTCATCATATATTTTCTATTAAATATATTTTCAACATAAAATGTTTTAAATATTATCAGCTATATATTAGATAGGCCTCATCAGCTTCTTCATCCCAACATTATCCCAACATATTAGAGTTTAGAACCACGTCCAATTTAGATCCTCAAATGGTTCCTTCTGAATTCTATAATTGATACTATTACTTAATGAGAATTCTTCTTGGGGAAGGTTTTAGTACTATCATTAAATCAATATATCATACATATATTGAATCATCCTTTCTTTTTTGACTATCCATATATGGGTCAAAAAAAGTATTAATGCTCTGTTTTCTATCCAAACACTTCATGAAACATTCTCCAAAACCTCATGGTAAACCAAATGTCTAAATCAGATAAATTATCATGTCAAACTCCAAGATTACTTACCCCACCCTATATATATATCATTGATTATTTTTCAACTGGAAAACTGTCTTTGATAACATTGAAATGTGTTATATTTCTTAAGTGGTTGACTACAACCTAGATAACATTATTTCTTATAGATTCCATGGGGTGTCCTATGATAGGATAAGCGGTTTCCTTTTCTAATTTCCATACTATTATAATCAATGTATGTATCATACCATTATAATTGTTCTATTATTACTTGATATTTTTGGATACCATGAATTGAGATATGATTTTCACTATCTCAAACTTCTTCTTAACACACTATAAATTTATCTTCAAAACATGAAACATATTATTGATACCTCAGGGAATAGATAAAGTTATGATATTTCCATCATTCTGAATATCCTATATCATTGATATGGTTTTTGAGACAACTATTCGAGTTCCAAACCATATAAATATATCATTATTAACATCATACTCAAAAAAATAAAATTCATTCTTTTATAGTACCACCTCATCTTTATTGGACTCCTTGATCCAATCATGAATGGATGATTTATCATTTATATTATTTAGTAAATATAAATATCCTTTAATTATTCTAATATTCATCTTTTCCCAATAAAATAACATTTCATCCCTTGAAATCCACATCATTACTATAATTATGATATCATTTATACTATGATCATTTTCAACATTCATTGGTTTTTTCAAATGGTAATATTTTGAAAAACCACAATCATTGATCAGCTATAACCACCTCAATTGTCATAAATTATTCTGCTTTTGTGTGAATATATACTTGATTCTTCAATAACAGATATATATGGGGCACTTCTCACTTTATTGATAGTGCTACAAAATCAATAATTTATGATCATCATGTCCTAATCAAGATCTAGAAATATATAGTTCATCTAATTGATCAAAAGTTTTAATGAGGAATAGGATATCAAATATTCATCTCAAATGAGTAAAAACCGTATTCAATTTGTGTATGCATCATTTTAGAAATCTAACACTTCCCTATTTAGAGCGTAATGTAAAAAATTGTCTATAATTAGCATATTATTCATCACAATAGAATTTCCTCACATTAATTAATCCCTCAATAATTGACCCATTTATAGGTTTGATTTTTTTACGTGTTGATAACCATGATATGTTTCTCAAAAATCATTGATAATACCCAAATAATCATTCAAAACATGCTATTTATGTTATATAGGTAATTATTGTATGTTAATCAATTTCATAAATAATTTTTTTATCTTCAAACATCCCCTTATTAGTGATAACATTCCCATCAATGTTACGTTCAACAAAAAGAATTCTTATTTACTGAACTTCTTATAAAATATTTCATTCAAAATGTCCATCAAAAAATTGTTAAAATGATCCTCATGTATCAATATTAATTTAGTGTTAATTAAAACATCATTTGTAAAGGAAACCATAAATACTTCTAAATAATCATTAAAAATCATTATTCATCATGTCCATGATGTTTTTTGGAGCATTAATGAGTCCAAATAGAATTGCAATTAACTCATAGTTCATGAACCTTCTAGGAAAAAAAGTCATTGGGATATCCACCATCACCTATACTTGAATCATATATAACCAATTCCATCTAGTTATTCATACACTAACATAGTAGATATCAAAAAATAAAACAGTTTTCAATTACTATATATGTATTGTAAACAATTTAAATTGAGGGAAGTTAAGTCATTGAAATCCATTATCCAAGGACACATATAAATAACACATCCAACACATCTAGATACAATAATGAAAATTACCAAATTATATCCAATGAAATCAGTGGAAAAATCCCTTATTTTATGGATCTAAATTAAAAATGATACTAATGTTTGGTTAAAACTTTTTTTGAACTTCTCATTATAATAAAATGACTAAAATCAATGAATGTTTCCTGAATCGCCAATGAATCCATTAACACAAACACAAAATTTCTGTTGACCCCAACGTAGGTGGAACATATATTGTAGTTTTTATAATAAAAAATATTCACTATTAGTATTTTTGTAATAATTAGGTCCAAGGGAATGTAAAAAATAAGAAATAGAATTCATTAAAGATACTCATGAACAAAAGTGAATACTCATTTCTGAAAATATTAAATATACCAAAATAAATATAGATCATGTAAACAGGATCATTATTAAATAATTTAAGCTAACTATTACAATTTATTACTCAAGATTTCAATTTTTGAATTAAAAAAACAAAAAAAATGACATTAAATAATTTAAAAAAGGGAATATCCAATATACAACTATGTCTGGGTTGCATCATGTTATAAAATATTTGATAGGATCCATAATTTTAAAATATTGGATAGTAATTATAAAACATTGATATGAATATATTGATTAGTTATGTAACTAAATTTAATAAATAGTTTAAATTATAAAAAATAGAATCTATACATTGAATTATATGAAAAATATCACTTTTTAATAATACATAGTAACAAATACACGTAACACTAACACCTGTGAAGGGTTATTATAAAAATTGATTGTAATTTACTGAATGTATGGTATTCAGTACAGGAATATAACCTGAACTTCTATTTATGAGCAATATCAGGCACCCAATATATTTTGTTAACTACATTCCATATGTTAAATGTCTTGTAAATTATTAAATGTTTTTTTCAAATTAAAAAAAATCATGTTTAAAAGTTATACTCAACAAGAGAATTAATGTATTGATCCACCCATTGAAAAGATATCATAAATTAGATAGGAAACACCTTATGTTCATAATGGATATATGGATTTGATTATAAACCATCTATATATCATAAAATACTGAATAATCATCAAATGAAAATAGTTTATCATCAATAATATAATAATTTATCATCATCAATATATTGTTCGTAAATCTTATATTTCTTTAACTCATGGAATCATTTATGGGGAAAAGGGAAAACAATGTGTTTAAAATTAAATGATTTAGTTGTATTTCATTCTCCATGGTGATGGTAAGAAATATCACTTATTAAAAAGGGGATATACCAAATGACAACATATTTATGTTCCATAAGAATAAAAATTTATGTCATAGGGAATTAAAATTAAAGGGGAATAATTAAATTGTTGTTTTATATTGAATTCTATGATCTAGTAAATACATAAAGGGAGGTATTTTTATTTATAGTGGTTAAACCCCATGATGAATATATTTTCAACATTAATTAATATATTACATGATAAAAAATACCACAATTTATGTCTTTACTAACAAAATGTATTTTTATTTAACCAATCCATGAAACACTTTCCCAAAATCATTAAATTTTAGTTTCATTGATTCACAACATATGATGTTAGGACTACCAAAAATTATCATTGAATCTAGATATCGTAGTGAAAATCCATATAAAATGTTTGTTAGCCTAAATAATATAATTTTATTTTATTGAGGATCAAAATTTTATATTGTGACATGAAATTAATCCATGAAATCTAAAATATGAAGTCAATCATAATTAGAAACATTCTCACAAGACTAATCTGTTATTTAAATTTAATAATTAATTGACGATGCACGCAATCACTCCACAATGTAGTTTTCATACATCAAATATTATTATAAAAAGTATTTTGATAAAAATTTTGAGTTAACATAAACTAAACAATTTCCATGATTCTACAATTTTTTTCCACTCTATTTTGTTGTTGGATTCCCATTACTATAAAATGCCAAACAATACCTTAATATGGAAAAACCATCTTCAACATATGTGATGTGTAATGTTGAATGTTATATTATATTAATCTGTTAGTACATTCTCATTTATATTTTAATCATATTTACCACTATTTATGGTAAATAAAATATTTCTTAATGCTTTATGTTATTATGAAATGAAATATAAGGATTAATCATCAATAAATATAAAAAAAATTTACCCCCAAATGTAGAATTTTTCAAAGTTCCATAAAAATAAATATATATTTAGTAATGTGTTCCCTATTGATGATGGGTTGCTGAACTGCAATTAAATCTAATCAAATTACACATCATATAATTATTACGTAAGGAATAATTTGCTATATTGGCAATTTTTAAAACACCAATATTCACAATGATTTTCAAATATTTATACATAGTACGATTGAGTATCATATAAAACAATTCAAAAGAGTCATAAGAAAAAGAATATGAAATATAGACACCACATGTAACAGTCTGAGAGTTAAAAAAAAAATAAAAAACCAAGCATTCATCATAATGAATAATCATTGAATAACACTCATGACTCCACCATTAATAGTTATTCAATAACAATGAATAACAAAGAATATAAATTATATGAGATGCTCTATTTCTAATTTATATATAATATTTTTTAGGTGATGAATTGTACAATAATGATTCTTAACCACATTATTACAATACCTACCACATGGTAGGGATAGTTATTTCCCATAAGAATAAAACCTTCAAAAACTCTTTGATGATTAAAAAAAATCTCAAATCATGAACATGTGAATGGAATAACTTGAATCTTGAATACATCACTATTAATTGTTGATAATTGAGGAATCAATTAATAGATAATCATCAGCATACTCATTTTTCTTTAAAATATTCATCTATTGTTTCTAAATATTAGTATAATCCTTCAACCATTTATATTATTTAGGATTATTAGAAAACTCATTTTTTGTTAATCACATATAACGAGACTCAACTATTCATTTTGACCATCATTTTATTCTTTTAAAACCTCAATAACTTTTTTTAGATTATTTTTCTCTAGATTTCATTATATAATGCATGTTTTCCATCATTTCCATAGGTGTCTTGAGTTTGACCATACTACATCCATCTTGGAGATTCTCTATATAAAAATAATTTTAAAATTTCAAAAAAATAGACATTCCAATGAATACATAATAGTAGAAAATGATAAAATAACATTTCAATGTAACAAAAAAATTTTGGTATAAGAGAGAAAATATATTTTTGATAAAAAATTACTAGACATACAAATCCAATTATGAAATGTGTCATGACAATAATGATCACCAAATGATTTCCCATATCTTGCCAATCGATGAACCTCCAGATTAACCGAAATATTGATAATTGAAAATGTATAATCAACACATATTTTGATAAAAATACAAATCTCTATAAGGATAATTCCAATTGGATGCAAATACTCTTCCTTATTTGGTAAATTAGTAATTAATTCATGGAATCAGAATACACCATAATAAAATTCCAATCGTTTCAGTGAGTATGAAGGACCCAATGAATGATTTAATATTCCTCCACCACCAGAGGACTCTAAGATGCATTAAAAACAATGTAATAGTCATACAAATACTAAATATTTTATTGATGATAAATGAATCCAATAACAATACTAAAATTTGGAAATATGGTCACATCTATATTAATTTGATAAAACCCTCTTGGAGAGGATTCCAGTAATGATAATCATGTTGAGTACCACCTTGGAAGGGCCTCACATAATTCAAATTCCAACAATTTATCCATTTGACTACCCCCTTGATCCAAATACAATATTGTGTCACTTTATTTTGTAATATTCTCTCATTTTCTCTATCCCAAGTCAAACACGATATTATGAAATGTATCCCCCACCACATTCGGATCCATTGAATACACCAATTTATTGAGATATTTCAACCAATCCAGCAGATCATTCAAATTTTGTTAAAGTCCAGTACACATTCCTTCCACACCCCTTCCACCACAAGAAGAAATATACATGCATGAAAAAAGATTCATTATGTTGAGGAAAAAAAGAAAATTTTAATCACCTACAAGAAATAATCTTACCAATATATTTTGGGTTGAATGTACACCAATGAAATACTACTTACAATTTTTTTTACCTTTGGTGGAGAAGTGTGTGACTATAATACCCCCCATCAATTAACATGATTGGCCTATGCCAAACCAGGAACTATCATTTAGTATGATTAATGAACTGATTACCTCTACTATGCTTTCCCCCTCCAGAAAATCTAATCATAGCATATCTCGGGCATGACAAGAATATAACAAATTAGATGATGATAAACATTATTAAACATGTTTTAAATCATTCCTTGATCCCAATCTTCTATAAAATCATTGATCATATCTCACACTCTTTATTTTTTTATTCCTAAAATAAATTTCAAGGAATCCTTATGTAAATTTACAATTATATAGCCATAGATCATTCGAAACACTAAATTTATTCACTATAATAAATTATCCATGAAACTAATATCTAGAGTTATATAAAGAATTGACAAATAAGGGATGAGGGATTTCTATTTTTCTATTCCAATAAATTTATCCAACCATTCTGAAATATTGTTCTTCATTTATATACCTAGTTCTATGTATACATATAACCAAAAAAACTATGATCACAATCAGAGATAAGAATAAGAGAATTCCACAAGTATTCCAAAAAAACCCCACTCCTCAAGCACCCACTTTTGTTTTCTTGAGGAACAAGGTACTCATTTTATTCACCCCCAACTAGTATAGGAATATGGATGATGTTCCAAAACCAGTTCAAAAAGTTACAATATTTATGTTTATCTTGGAAAATAATCCACCTAGAGAATCCAGAAAATGTAAAAGGTAGAGAAAATGGATCAAAAACTGATGAAATGTCTAGGGAAATGAACAAGAAACACCAATTTTCATGAAAATTTGATTACACAAGAAGATGGTAACATGAACACCATGGTCCTCCTTCGAAAAGAAGCACAAACCACCATAGAGTCCCAGTCTTTACATGGGAACGATGTTATTTAATCCAAAAATCAAACCCAAGTGGCCCACATCCTTGTTTTCCAAGAATATTTGGGATACAAAGACTATGTCAGGGTGTTATTTTGAACTCTTGTCAAATAGAGAATGAAATGTTCTAGGGTTTCCAAGCCCCTAAAAGTTCCAAATGTGATTCTAATTTCTCAAGGTAGGGATGAAACGAAACCACCTCCACCTCTCTAATATCATGAAATTTTATATTACCCATATCTTTCCACCTATTTGAAAGGATATAAGTTCCATGAATATCCTCCATGATCCATTTATTCCCACGTTCATGTGCAGTGACTGGATCACCTCCCCAATAATTTATAATCTTCTTTCCCCACATCCTATGTTTTTTATAACGTGATGATGTTAACCCAATTATATCTTCATCAACCTGAATGATGAGAAATCGGGACTCATAACCTAGAGGAAGAATGTTTTTTGGAATGGTTCAATGCAATAAATGTTCCAATCTATAACATCTGTCTGGTGGTTCCTTACATTGTAGCTCCATCCCTAAAGATGGAACGGACATGTCCTTTGTGAAAGCTAGGAACATAGTCGAGTAGAAAGCTGGATACTGCCTAGAATTTACACCCTTTTACCTAGTGTTAACCAGAGATACATCACTGCATAATGATACTACATCCTCCCCATAGTCTACTTATGTTCTAGTAGAAAATTAATGTTTCCCATGATTAATGAAATTATTGGGATTAGGTTCAAAATACTTAATGAAGTCCTTCATGTGTTTTTCATGATCATTTTTTTGAAACACTATGAAAAATAGTCGTTCTAGAAGTTTTTTCTCAGATCCGTGGGCCATATAACAAAATAACATTGCATATTCAATACTTCTAATTTGAACAATAAAACATCTATAACTGTCTGATACACCCACATGTGAAGCATAAAATTAAGGTATTTTAAAATTCAAAGGATATATAGATGTTAGAATAATTTATTGACAAGAACATGCCCAACATAAAATGATGAAAAACATTGACCAATGCTCGAATCAGTACATTGGGAACCTAGTTAATTGGATCAGATGAGTCCCATTCTATGAATTTACCAATATAACCTCCAACTTCAAACATAACTCATTTAGTTATACCATGAAATGAAATTATTTTGAGTCATATCCATTAATTTCATCTCTTTTGATATTTTTTTGAATATATTCTCAACATGTTAGGTCATCCATTACAATGATCTGGTTATCAAAGGACCTTGGAATACTTTTTATAACCTTTTCATTCATTTTTTGGAGGAAATGTTCGAGGACAAGCAGGATCTATAACTGTTCTCTTTGGTAAATTCCTTCCTCCAATCTCCAAACATTTTACTACGTTATTTAGATTTATCTGATTGAATGATCATGTGTCCATAAATATCTTGATAATCAGATGAGACATTCAATATGAAAGAAATGAATATTAATTCTACCATGTGGGTATATTTGCTTTATGATTATCATTCATCGAATGCTATGGAAAATGATCCGCTGGATATAAATAAATGGCTATGATTTAAAAAATCGCAGCAATCCTGCAGACATGGTTTAAAGTTCATGAGAAAGGGTAATCATCGACTACTGATCACCACTCTTTTCATGTACAGCCCATTGCATTCTCAACCCAACCCGAGCATAAACAGGTGTGAGAAAATCTTTCACATGAACCAAAAAATATTAACATGCTATAATAATCATGAGTACCCTATCTAATATGATCACCAACTTTTGTTAGAGTATATCACTAAAATCACACACTTTATTCTATATTCAAATACATACTTGATTCCAGTACAAATTCTACAAACACCTTCATGTTCAAAACCAAACATGAGATGACCCATCACACACCCCAAGGTGATCACCAATATCTATGGAAGTAAATGAAAATCAGAACACCCTTAAAGTTATGTTGAATGTCTTATATGATCCCATAGACAATGTGAGAAAAACCTTCAAATTCAATAACATATATAAGACCACCCTTTCTGAAAAACACCAACACGATCGACACCTAATTCGAGCTAGACCTTTTTGTGTCCTACCCCATGCTGATAACACATATATGACTATACAGAACCAACATAATGGAAATACGCATGTGATAGAACATAGGAAAATTATTAAGGAACCCCTCCATTAGTGAGGAATCATGATACATGAATTGGAAACCCATGTTGTGTATGTTAACGACCCATGTGGACATTTCACAAATAGAGACCTAGATCGACATATTAGTAGGGTCAAATTGACAGACTTAGACCTTGATTTGAATCCAGGGAGGGCCTAATCAATTGACAGAATGTTTTTGAGTGTCCAAAACTGAATATCATTAGAAGACTATGAAACATTAAGACCGAAAAAATGGTTCCCCAATCTATGTAGGAACAAATTGATGATGCTCCAAATATGAAAAAATACCATGGGAATGTCACCAATATCAATTATCTGGAGTTTTTGAGGAACCAATAATACGAATGCCACTATGAGATCCCTATGTATCCACCAAAACCATGGATGACATTGGAGGGGAACCTCTCTAGTGAGAGAGAAATGGATTCCTTGAGCATTTGAGTAATACAAATGAATGATCAAGGAATAAGAAAACATTTCTCAAATACCTCCTATTTCATTGAGTTTTGACATTTATATACTTCATTATGATATTCATTATGCAGGTAATGTTACTCCAATAATTTATGATATATTAATTCCTATAATAAAATAAAAAAGTCTAAAATATAATTCTTTTTCATTGGTAATAAACCATTTAATTAAAAATAGAAGGAGTTCATAGCAATAAAGATATATTTCATATGCACATATGGAAACCCTATGGGGTGTGGACCATAGTGCATTGTTCATATAATCTAGAATTAGTGTCTGTGTAATCACTGAAAAAAGTAGGTCCACTATGGGAGTGTGTGATGACTATATCCATCGTCAGATAAATATTTCTATTCATATATTAGAAATTTAACTGTATTTGATTCTATTTTGTTGTGCACAGATCATCAGTCATTTTCAGAATCATACACACATGAAGGGATACTGGAAAAAATAGAGAGGCATATATTTTTTGGTTTGGTCGGATGACCTAATCCATGGGGAATCAAGAAATTTTAAATTATTATTAGCAATAATATTATATATTATAATTCATTTATCCTCAATAATAACTCATAATTATAATGGGGTAAGAGAATTAATAGTGTTAGTTAAATGGTCACTACTCATTTTAATTATTCAATAGGTAAATATGATAATGGTTGTGTGTTAATTTATAGAAGTCTACTGTCTTGGGGATTTTTTTGTTTCATATTCATCCAATAAAACCTATCATTACATTCAATCTAATGTTGTAATCTAAAATAACAGTCATTGAATGTAAATTTTTATTGAAAATTAAGACTGAAATTTAATATTTCATCCATTATTTATTAACACCGCCAGATTTTATAGGACGTAATATTTTTAATGTAATTCATTATCATGCGGTGCACACAACATTGAGTTGAAGCACATCATGTCCTTCAAACTAGACTTTTTAAGAGTTTTTATGAATAGTATTAACAACAGTTTTTATTTTATATATATCATATATAATTTTAAAATTCATATATTGTGTTTCTTAGCCAAAATATATGGTCAAATTAAATTTTCTTGATAAGAGAAGTAACATTCATATAATGCAATTTTAACACTTTTTTGGGTGGAAATGTTTTTAAATCCAAAATTTTACAATTTTATATTTTCAGTTTGAAAAAATAAAATTATTCTTTAGAAATCGGTCCATTAAAATATGTTTGGTTAACCTTTTGGTACATTTCTAGATAATTACATATTTTGATGAATAGTCAAAATACTAAATTTTAATTAAAAATAACTTATTAAATTGAAATAATTTGTAGTGTTAAATTATAATTTTGAGTGGTTTTTAAGTACTATTAGATTATATTTTTATCATTTAATATATTATAGACCATTGGAAGTAATTTTAAATTTATAATGGACCTAAACACATATCAATCATTCGATAGTGATTATTTCTCAAAAACCTGATTTCTGGTTTGTACAATAGGAATGAAATTTAGATTAATTAATTCTACTTCTCTGTTTTAAATTTCATAAAATAGATATAATTTCTGAATGTGGGATATCAAAATTACAATTATTTCCATAAAATTAGATGTATAAAATATTATTGAATATTTTAAAGGCTTTTACCCACTATGTAGTCACATTTACATATTTGCATGAAATGTAATTTCACCACATCTGTGAATTGAATTTAGAAAATCCGAGAGACAATGTTGACATC
This sequence comes from Viscum album, assembly GCA_963277665.1. Classification (NCBI taxonomy): domain Eukaryota; kingdom Viridiplantae; phylum Streptophyta; class Magnoliopsida; order Santalales; family Viscaceae; genus Viscum; species Viscum album. The sequence goes on from OY728141.1 coordinate 1,902,396,163, forward strand.
AGTATGTATTATTTGGTCGAATAGTATGAAAATAAGTTTTTGTGAATTGTATATTTGTAATTTTCTTTACCATAGTTACAAGTAAAAAAGGGTACATAAGATAAAAAGATATTATAATTAACCAATAACATGTATTAATTTTATTGGATACATGTTTTTGACCAAAATAAATAGTAGTAATAAAATATGATCCTATTTGGATTACATGGATTAGATTATAGCATTTACTATTAGTTTTTTAAAAGATATGATAAAAGATTTAAATTCAAATTTTTTTATAAAACCTTTTTAATATAGGGTTATTAATAAGATAAATTTGACTAAAATTATTCATTATAAACATAAAATGATGTCATAGATCATGGTATTTTATTTATTATTTTTAAACATAATATATTAATACTTATTTATGACACAATGACGATGTAGTAATTACCATATTATTGAATAAATAAAATAATTGATATTATAAATATCCATATAAATGTAAATTGAGACATTTGATGCCATATAAAAATTTACAGTGTGGATATTACGTGATATGGTTGATTCATTGTATTTTTCGATGTAATGCTTTTTTTATGAATTTCAAATTATCCAAATACTAAATAGTGTTAAACTTGACATAAATGAGTTTTTTTAAAAAAAACACTATATTAATAAATGATAAAATATTCATAAAAATGTAAGGTTCAGCCAAATTTCTTATATAATGATATATATGTAATTAATGAAACACTTGGGTTTTTTTGGAATTTTATTGTATGTTTATTAACAATGTAATATAAAAAAAATTAATGACATGGTAAAAGTTACACTATTTAACTAAGAATTAAATCTGTAGGATATGGTTAATATGGTATCCTAAACTTGACTGAAAAATATTTTTTGAAAAGATTTCGACCAATCACCACCTTATCCTCAAAATAAATTCATTAAGATCCATTATAAATTCACAATGATTTTATAATAAAATAATATTTCATTCTTTTCGGAAAGTGACCATAACCTATCTTATAAAAAGGTGCATCCCCTTCTATGAAAATCAAATCTCCAAATCTTTTTGGCTCTGCCAAAACCTGGTAAAATATTTTCCAAACTACCCTAAATTAATCCAAGATGAATTAAATTGATCAGAATAAAATCCTATAGAACGTTTTTATCAAATTAAAAAAAGCACCGAATGAAGGGGTGATATTTTAATCAACATAGTCAATGTCCTTTTCTTCTTCCACGTCCTATTTATTTGTCGTTTCCATAAAAAGAATATTAACTACAGTACCATATACATACTAAGATGTTATTATAAATATGGTACAACTATATTCATTATTATATTCATCCTATGAAGGACAATGTCACCATACATGCATACGTAAGACTTAACATCTCCACGGCATGGTGTAGTTTGTTATTCATCACATCATTATTTGGATGGGTATCAAATGGGTATAATAGATGTGAATAATAATTATAAAATTTTCGTGATTATTTATATATAATATACCATCGAATTACATAAGATTTAATCATTAATAGAATTATAGTATACCTCATGCATACGTACAGATTACCTTCTCCATGAACTCAATAAGATTCATTCTCCATCATAATTATTCAAGAATTAATATCATTTTCTGATTCAAAATAATGTTTAATAACATAAAATCATTCTGAATATGAATCAAATATATCATATACATAGAAAAAATGAATTAAAAAACAAAACATATAAAGGTAAACATATCAGTTAACCCCAAAAACAATGATACTTCTAAATTATTAATCTGACATTAAATATAGTCATCACACATTGTAATGAACTAGAATTAGGTTCTATGAAAGCACAGAATGATGCGGGTCCATAGTGGGTGCGTGTGATGACTATATCCAATGTATGATAAATATTTCTATTCATATTTTAGAAATTGACCTGTATTTGATACTATTTTTTTGTGCACAGATACTCAGTCATTGTCAAAATCATACACACATTAAAGAAGACTGGAGAAAACATAGAGGCATATATTTTTTGGTTTGGTCGGATTACATACTCCATGGGGAAGGAAGAAAATTTATATTATTATTATAAATAATATTGTATATTATAATTAATTTATCATCAATATGAACTCATAACTATAATGGGGTAGGAGAACTAATGGGGTTAGTTTAATGGTCACTACACATTTTAATTATTTTTGAAGGAAATATGTTAATGGTTGTTTGTTAATTTAAGGAATTAAACCATCATTGTTATTATTATTTTTCATATTCATCCAATAAAACCTATCATTACATTGAATGTAATTTTGTGACCTACAGAAATAAAATACACTAATGAAATGTAAATGTTTCTGGGAAATTAAGAAAAAAAATTAATATTTCATCAATCATTATTGTAACACCTCCAGATTTCATAGTATGTAATCTAATTAATGTAATTCAATATTTTTCTCTACACTCAACAATGAGTTGAAGCGCATCACGACCTATCAGACTACACATTTAATAAGTGGTTATGAATAGTATTAACAACAATTTTTATTTTATATACCTCCGATATATTTTTAAAATTCATCTCCTGTGTTTCTTAGAAATAATATACAGAAAAATTAAATTTTCTATATAAAACAAGTGTGTTTCAAAAAATGCAATTTTAACACCTCTTATTGGGGATACATTTTTTATAGAATATTTGAAACAAATACATATTAAATTTTATAAAGAAAAATTATTCTTTAGAAATAATAAAATAAAATTATGTTTGGTTAAATTTTTGATACTTTTCAGCATAACTTTCATATTTTGACGAATAGTGAAAAATAGTAAATTTTAATAAAAAACAACTTTTTTAATAAAAATATTTTATAATATTGTATTATAAATTTCTGTGTTTTTAATTTATCATTATATTATATTTTTATTGTTTAATATATTATATATCATTGTAAGTAGTTTTACATTTAAATTGGACTTAAAAACATATCAATTTATTAATAGTTTTTACTTCTCAAAAACATTCTTTCTGGTTTTGACAACAGGAATGAATTTCAGATGAATTAATGCAAAATTATTTTTAATTTTCTAAAATAGACATCATTTTTGAATGTGGAGTATCAAAATTATCATTAGGGGAATTTTTGGTATTTATATGAATTATTTCAATTCTTGATGAATAATGAAAAAAACTTTGTTATGTTTATAACCTAATATTTTTTTAAAATAATTATTTAATTTTGGGAAATTTATTTTAGGTAAAAATAGATACATAATTCTTATATATGTTCAATTTATTTCATTGGAGTCATTTAATAATAATATTTGATGTATAAAATTATATTGAACATTTTATCGTCTTTTAAACACTACATAGTCACATATGCAAATTTGCATAAAATTCAGTTTCACCACTTCTTTGAATTGAATTTATAAAACTTGATAGACACTATTGACATCAGTAGGTAAAATATGGTCAACTAGGATGAAAATAAGTTTTGTTAATGTTATCTCTTCAATTTTATTAACCACGGTTACAAATAAACAGGGTAATTTACGATAAATTGATATTATAATTAACCTGACACATTTAGAAATATTATTGGATAAGTTTTTTTGACCAAAATAATCCTTTTTAATAAGATATGATCCTATTTGATCCTCTTGGATTAGATTAGGACATTTATTATTATTTTATTTAAAAATGAGATAAAATTGTTAAATTCAAATTTTTATAAATAAAAACTTTTTAATATGGTGTTATAAATAAGATAAATTTGACAAAAAATATTAATTATAAAGATAAAAATATTTACTAGATATTGATATTTTATTTATAATTTTTAGACATTATATAAATACATTTATTTGTGACACGATGACGATGTAGTAATAACCTTATTAATTAATAAATAAAATAATGACTTTATAAATATCCAAATAATTGTAAATTGATACATTTAGATGCCATCTACAAATTATCAATGAGTATGTTACATGTTAGGTTTGATTCAATGTATTTTCATCAATTTAATCATGTTATTATGACTTTCACAATAACAAAATTTCAAATAGTGTTAAAATTAACATAAATGAGTTTTTAAAAATAATAATACATTATTAGATGATAATATATTCCTAAAAATTAAGGAATCATCCCTAATACTTATATAATGATATATATGTATTTAATGAACCACATGGTGTTCTCTTGGAATTTTATAGTATGCTTATATACCATGTAATATAAAAATAAAAAAGGACATGGTAAAAGTTATAATATTTAACTAAGAATTAAATCTAATGGATATGGTTAATATGGTATCCTAGAAATCTATAAAACCTATTGGTTGATAAACATTGACCCATCACCTTCTTATCATTGAAATAAATACATTATGAGCCATTATAGACTGAAAATGAATTTATATAAAAATAATATTTCATTATTTTTCTAAAGTGACCCACACCTATCATATAAAAAGGTAGTTCCCATTCTCTTAAAATCACACCTACAAAACCAATTCGCATGGAGAAACCCTGCTCAAATATTCTCCAAAATACAATATATTAATCCTAGAGGCCATACATAGATCATAAAAAGATCCTATTGAACCATTTTGATCAAATCCATAGAAAGCACCTGAAGAAGATGTATTAATTTCATCACCTTAGTTAATGTCCATTATTTCTTCCACATCCTCTTTATATTTTGTTTTCATAACAAAATAATAACTCCAGTACCTTATACATACTGATATGTTATTATAAATATGGTACAACCATATTCATTATTATATTCATCCTATGAATGACAAAGTCACCATACATGCATATGTAGGACTTACCATCTCCACGTCGTGGTGTAGTTTCTTATTCTGCACTTTATTATTTGGATGGGTATAATAATGAGTATAATTGATGTAAATTATACATATAAAATTTAAATAATTAATTATATATAATATACCATCCAATTACATAATATTTTACCATCAATATAATGATATTATTGCTCGGGCGTAAGTACATATTACCTTCTCCATGAACACAATGAGATTCATTCTCCATCGTAACCATTCAAGAATAATTTTCATTTTATGATTCAAAATAATGTTTAAGAACATAAAATAATACTCTATAAGAATCAAATACATTCTATCCCTAACAAAAATGACTTAAAAAACTAAAAATATAAATGAAAATGAATCAGTTAACACCCAAAACAATGATACTACTATAATATTAATAACAAAGCAATATTAAAAGATCAAATATGATATCATATGTTTGTATGTGGTTATTTTATAATTTAAAAACAATGATATAAATATTATAAAAGATGTTAAGGTACCCCCATCCACGGAAAAGTACAAGGTAAGGGTTAATTTTACAATCTCTTTATTATCTGATGTTGTTTATACCTATGTATCTACATGGACCTCTTTCTCATCCACATCCATGTTTCATAATAATATATTTCAAAACATTTATACTACTTACTATAACATGGGTTACTATAAATGAGATCATTGTTTTAAATTTAAAAAATTGTTTTTAAATTAATATTTCCCTTATTTTTCAAACAAGGTAGTTTATTAAATTTATGAAACATTATGGTAAGAATGATTTCACGTATACAGAGGGTGAGGAAATTTTCCCCCATTATAACATATTCGAAGCATACAATACAATATTTTAATAATATGATCAAAATTAATTTTTTCTTTTATAATTATGTGACTTTAAATGACTTTAAAATAGAAAGAGATATTTTTCCCAAATATTATTGTTTTCATCTATGTCAACATGCATTGATGGATTATACACTTTTTTGATGATTATTTTTTACGATAAAATATTTCATATTGTATTGAAGGTTTTGTGAAATGTTTGAATGTAGATGTGTTACTATTATACCATTATTGGTTTTTGGATAAAATATTAACATTTCATATACTATTTTTAAAACAAATTTTTATGTTATGTTTCAACCTTTCCATATGAATAATGAATTGAACATATTAAGTAACAGGTGGAGCCTGCTGTAGCTCCTCGATGCATTGGTAGAACTCATGTGAAAAAAAAAATTGTTTTGAAACAATGCCTTGAAAAAATATTATTTTTAGTCAAGTCATGAGTCCTTAACTATGTGGTAAATTTGTATTGTTTTATGCATTCTATCATTATGAAATTAGATATTGGTATTACATGTTATTATCTTACCAGTAGAATATCCATGTGAATAATAAAATTTCTTCATATGATGTGTCTTTTCCATATTATTATTATGTTTATGTTTAAAAGGCTTGTATTTTAGTGCAATTCCCCGACCCTAGTTACCCAGAGTCAGTGCAATATTACATAACATGGGAATGGTCATAAGAGATAAATTCTCGAAGGACCTATTAACTTAGTAGCCATAAATGTACTAGATGCACAAATAAGTTTTACATTACATTATGAAATAAAAAACAACATTTTTTTCCTTTGAACACACACATATCCCATAGAATATACATGTAGTTCAATCATAATATACTTCATCAAATCCAAGGAAAAATAAAACCTATGAAAGGGGTGATCTCAGATGCTCAGTAAGAATATAAATATAGAGTTAACCTTCATAAATAATAATAAAAATTGAATGCAAGGTATAAGACTAAAAAAAAGCCTTTTAAAAATAATCTTCAACATAATATGGCAAATTCAAACAAAATAATTCAATTTACATATTCACATGGATATTCTACTAGTCAAATAATAACATGTAATTTCAATAGCTAATTTCATAATAATGTAATTCATAATGTCAAACCTCATAACCACATAATCAATGCCTCGTGCTAAGATTATAAAAAATATATTGTAAATTCCTTGTTCTAAGACATTAGTTTTTCCATGAGACCTAATTGTAACATCCCGAGCTTCCACGATACGCCTCTCTTTCAATAATGCAATAGCTTGCATTGTACGCAAGTTCGAGTTCTAAAACACCGCGACTAATCAAAGTAGTCGTTATGAATAGTAATTACCGATTTTTAAAACTATAGACATTTTATATTTCTAAATGGACTTCATTTTTGTATTCGTAATATCAAAATTAGCCTATGTTGAATTTTTTGTAATTTTCTGTGAACTTCCAAATTTTTATAAATAGTGAAAAATACATAAAACAACTTGTTTAATCAAAATAATTTATAGTGATAAGTTATACTATTGAGTGGTTTTAAAGTATAATTTGAATATATTTTTACTATTTTATCCAACGGTGGTCATTAGAATTAATTTAACATTGAAATTGGATATAAACAATTGTCAATCTTTTGATATATATTGTTTCTTAAAAACATGCTATTTGTTGTGACAGCGGGAATTAATTATAAAATTAATTAATGCAACTTATATGTTTGGAATTTTGTAAAATATACATCATTTTTTAATTTGGAATATCAATTATAGCTTAGGGTGAAATTTTGGCATTGTTCTGAAAAACTTCAATTTTTGATGAATAGTGAAAGCACTAAGTGGTAGTTAAATTACTGATTTTTCTCATTTAAATGAAATATTACCACTTCTGTGATTTTAATTTCAAAATTACAACATACATGGTTGTCATTAGGAGGTAAAATCTGCTTCAATAGGATTAAAATAATTTTTTGGTGAATATAAAGTTTTAAGTTTAATTAATCGCGAATAAAGGTAATTAGTGAAATTTAAGGTAAAAATGGTATTATAAAAATATGATATGACCTTTACACTTGTCCTAATCCTATTGGATGAGTCATGGACGAAAAATAAAATACATGGGTCAACTTGGGGACCCCATGGGTCCAATTTGGTAGGAAAATGACATAAATAACTTTTATTTAAAGTTAAAATAAAAATGTCACAAACATAAGTTGTTTTACTAAAACAATTTTTAAATGGGGTTATAGAAGTCATATTTTTGACTATAAATATTAATTAGAAATATATATCGGTTTCCCACATCATGATAATTGTTTTATAATTTTTAGAAATTAAATATATTAAATTATTTATGACACCATTATGATGCCGCGATTACCTCATTAATTAACGATTTAAATAAAGTGAAAGGGTAATGTAAAATATAAGGAATACACTTGTAAAAAACCTATTGGATGAGTATATTTCAAACCCTTATCACCTTAGCCTCTAAATATATCATTGTGGGACCTTTAGACTCCGAAAATTATTTCTTAATAAAGTAACATTTCATGACATTCCAAGAGTGCCCCTCCTCTCAACTTATAAAAGGCCCCCACCTATACCACCTTATTCAAACTTTCAAGCCATTTGACTCGGCCAACCTCTACTCAAATAATCTCCCAACTTTCCTCCATTACTCCTAGAATCCTCACTTTGGGAATAATTGTTCCCAAGGAAGCCTTTGGCTCAAATCAAAAAGTGTTACCCGATTTTAAGGTAATCCCCTCTCTAATGTTGTTTCTTTTACTTCTCCAACCCCTTAAACTCTTTTTATTCATTTCTTTTCTAACAACACTAGTATATACAATATACTAGGATGTTGTTATGATAAGTATTAGGTTTAAACATACACACACCTTCGTCTAATGGTTAAAGAACATACTGTTTCTGTGGGTGGCGAAATACTGCCTCACGAAACGATGATACTTCAATATTTTGTAACACCTCTAATGGTGGCCATTTTGATGAAAATATTTTCATATATGATATATATATTATTTTTATGTTTTCTTTGTGATTCTGTATTTCTCATTTGTGTCATACTTTATTATTTCCATTATGGGTAAACGCGATAATTTTATTTTAGGAAGTGCGGACTATCGCCCCCTCAAAGTGATTTGAATCGTTAATGCCATATGTGGGATGCATAAAGGATAGAGTAAATGGTATTATACATTATATTATACTGGAATTATATTATACCTTTATATAATTATAACTTCATTCCATTAAATAAAAAATAGAAATGAAAATAGCGTTCATGCGTACGTACGGCTTACCTTCTCCATGAACGGTGCATTTCATTTCTTATCTCTAAATATTATGTAATATTATAAATAAATGTATATACTGGATATATATGATATATATGATATCTACATCATGAATATTATTCTGGATATAATGGATATTTTACCACATGAACAACTTGTAATTATAAGAAGTTTATTTTTGACTCAAGTACCAAAGATCTACAAAATGCCCGTTATTAACTTTAATAAATACATAATGTTCATAACATGGTAATAAGTGATATAAAAGGAATAAAATACTAGGAAAAGGTTCTTAAGTAATTATAAATTAACTCTACTTTATTATTCAGGAGGTTAAAGAAGGGTCGAGTCAAGACTGGACGCACGGTAAGGGAAGTTCTTAACCCAATTTCCATTCTTTTGGTTAATCTCCTACATTCAAATTAAGTCATGATATTATTATTTCCTATCTAGTATTTGTACTTTCGTTATGTGTAATTATAGTGAATACACATAATAGATCTATTTTATTTAAAAAATGATCTTTTTAAGGGACTTTATATCAATCTATTTTCATTGAGGCATATTTGGTTTTATAAACGACTTTCTTTTATACGGTGTATAAACCCCTTTGACTTTTACATTTATTCAAAACAAATCATTTTATACGAAGCATTTACTAAAATACAAAAGGGAATGTTTTTGTCGTACGTATGCGGTGACAATGACTTCTCCGCCGTCGTGACCATTATTTGAGTTTCGGCTTCCTCTACAAGCCATACCTTTTTTTAAAAAAGAAAAATAAATACCATGTTTTACTTTTCATTTATTTTGGTATTGAAAATGGTTTTGAAAGTGTTTTTATTATATCAATGTGTTGTATTGATATCTTGTGATTAAAATGTAGAAATGTTATGTTTCCTTTATTCATGTTTTATGTGATACGATTTGGTTATGGTTTATGATATGTTTAAACCTGTTCATATGAGGAATGCATAGGACTTAATAAGTGACAGGTGGAGCCCGCTATAGATCGTCGATGCATCGGCATGTATCATGAGACAAACTTGTGTCTTGGTACGAGGCCTTGACAAAATCTTATTGTAGACTTGGCACGAGGCCTTGGCTATGTGGTTATGATAGTCTGGCATTATTCATTCCATCGTTATGAAAGTGGTTATTGATATTGCATGTGATTATTCGAATAGTAGAATATCCATGTGAAAAGTAAATGGAATTATCTCATTTTACTTTTGCCAGATTATGTTTAATTTCAAGTTTAAAAGGCTTTTGTTTTAATTATACATTTCCTTAAATGTTTATGTTTATTGGTGAAAGCTTCCACTATATTTTTATCCTTACTAAGCATCTGAGCTCACCCATTTCAATGTTTTAATTTTTCCAGGATGTGATGAAGTATTATAGGAATGACCTGCAGGGATAGTCTGAAGGGGATATGAGTGTAAAAAATGGAGACTATGTTATTATAGTTTTTCACTTTGTGATTTAATGTAACATTTATGAATGTATCTGGTGTTTCCAAGGCTACTAAAATAATCGGTCTTTCAATACTTGAACTTTTGTGATCATGCCAATGTTACGAAGTAATGCACCAACATTGGGTAACTGGGGTCGGGGCCTTAAAGTTGGTATCAGAGGAAGTTTAGTACTAACCTTGGAAGCTAGATTTAAATAAACACTGATTAGAGAACATAGCCCAAAGCTAGACATTGAGGATTAGTACAGAAGAACTTCCTAGAATTTTGTTGTCGTAGAGATTTTATGAGTTTTCCGAGAAATACATCCCTGTCTGGATACGAGCAGGTAGAGGCGGCTCTGGCACAGATGTACCTAGGGGTAAAACATGAAAAAACCGCTTTGAGATAGACTCGAATGGGAACTGGTGCACAACAACGGGCCTTGCTGTACTCTTGGTTACGACACTCCCGGAGGATATTCTTAGGATAATTCTCATTTTTTTTACAAACCACTATGAAGGGTTATGAGTATATACTTCCTCAATGAAAACGTTTTTTATTATTATGGATTATATCCATAAATAGTTAAATTAGTGTTAAGTGTTTTAAAAGTATGGAATTATGTATTTTGATTCATAAACTAATCTAGTTTATGCCATTGTTTAGAAATGGCGCCTAGTGGAAGGAATGAAAACTGTATCAATGCACACACTCCGTGTAGGGATTTTCCTCCTACTCAAGATAATTATTGTGGATCTGGAGATACAACTGGTGCTGATCAACTTATTACCATACTCGGACAACTCACTGAGGTTATGAATAATAACCTTACTCATATGGAGCACCCTGATCCGCAACGTGGAGGATCAATGTTAGACCACTTCATGAGGAAACAACCACCAACATTTAATGGGGGTACAAGTCCCTTAGTAGCTGAGAAATGGATAAACTCTTTAGAGAAAATAGTCCATGCCTTGGGGAGTAGCGAAAGGGAGAAGGTTGTCATGGCAGTCTACCGCCTCACTGGAGATGCTGATCAATGGTGGTCATTGATTCAAAATACAACGGAAGATAAAGAATTATTAAGTATGGAATGGAGAAGTTCAAAGATCTTTTCTTAGAAAAATACTTTCCAAATGACCATCGAGCGGATATGGAAAGGCAATTTCTAAGTCTAAGACAAAAATAGGATGAGAATGTCGCAAAGTATGAGGCTAAATTTACTAGGATAGCGAGGTATGCGGCAGATTATATACGTATCCCAAAAAGTAATATTGATTGTTTCTTTGATTGGTTAAAACCATTTCTCCGTCGAGCATTAGTTTCACAAACCTTCTCGTCGTATGAAGATATTGTATCAAGTGCTATTAAGACGGAAAATGAATTCTCTAATTCTTATGAAAACAAAGTAAAGCAATAGAAGAAGAGAATGGTGGAACAAGAGATGGATAAAAGGAAAAAAGGAATGGAGGATTTTACATTATGTGATAATTGTGGGAAGAATCACCTCGGTGCTTACTTAAAAGGAATGGGAGTTTGTTATAAATGTGGAGAAAAAGGTCACCAGGCTCGTGATTGCAAGGGAATGAAAGAGGCTATCAATGTTGAATGCTACAATTGTAGGGAAATGGGGAATTATGCAAATGAATGTCTTAAGCGCCAGGGAAACATACCTCAGAAAATGCCAAGGGATCAAGGACAATATTTTGCTGTTACTATAGTTGAAGTGGAATAATTAATGTTTGGTGCTTTTGGAAACAAGGATTATATTCTGGTTATAAGAATAATGTGATATATATAAGGATTGTACTGCAGTACTTGTTCTTTTCATTAAGGTCTTAATATGATGAAGGTAATCATGTTTTTAGTATGTGACAATAAGAGAAACTTTACTTTGTTTGGGGAATATGATAAATTGATTTTGGAATTAAGAGACCTTTTAGAGAATGTCTGGACAGATGTATTTTTGATAACAATAAAGGTTGGGATGGATAAAGTTGAACTTTGAATAATATTACTTAAGGATAAAACATTAATAATGATTATTTTTGGAATATTATAATACTATAGTTTTAGGAAAAGGAAAACCTGTAGGGTGGGGCATAACCTGTCACGTCGGACAAAGCTGCAGGAATCGAACCCACAACCATAGTGCGACAAGCCTTTATTATCTACCACTAGCCTACAAGAAGTCCCTAGTTATTACAAAATAGTCTTACTAATCTAAATGGTATGTGTTAATATTTGGAACCTTATACAATTTGGATAAATAGAATATTTTTGAGTTCTATTACCTTTTAGAGTGAATGATGGGTTTGTGGTAAATATTTATTAAAGACTGAAAGTCTACATGACAAGTATGTATATTCCCATACGTTCTTAGTAAATCTCCTAAATAAATTCCTCAACTTTATAAAAGGTAACTTAAAACAAAAACGTTGTCGGTTAACTTTTCCAACTGGGGATTCAATGACCGTTTAACCAATCATAAGTTTGTGATTTTCTTATGGTTAACTATCTCCTAATCCAGTTTTCTACAACTCTCTATCAGACCATGATGGTTTGTTTTTCTTCCATATCCATTTTTTCATAGAATCCTATTATGGGCTATCTCAGGTGACCTTTGTACTTATCTTTCTTTATTTTAATTTTATATTTTTATTAACCCTATTTATGATGTGGGTTTTCCACAACGGTATTTTCTATTTTCAACCTTTTATTTTCAAAGAAAAACTTCAAATTGCGAGGACGCAATTTATTGAAGGAGGGGAGAATGTAACATCCCTAGCTTCCACGATACACCTCTCTTTCAATAATGCAATAGCTTGCATTGTATGCAAGTTCGAGTTCTAAAACACCGCGACTAATCAAAGTAGACGTTATGAATAGTGATAACCAATTTTTAAAATTATAGAATTTTTATATTTCAAAATGGACTTCATTTTTTTATTCGTAATATCGAAATTAGGCTATGTTGAATTTTTTGTACTTTTCTGAGAACTTACAAATTTTTATGAATAGTGAAAAATACTTAAAACAAATTTTTTAATCAAAATAATTTATAGTAGTAAGTTATACTATTGAGTGGTTTTAAAGTATAATTAGAATATATTTTTACTATTTTACCCAATGGTGGTCATTAGAAATAATTTAACTTTGAAATTGGACATAAACAATTGTCAATCTTTGGATATATATTGTTTCATAAAAACACGCTATTTGTTGTGACAGCGGGAATTAATTATAAAATTAATTAATTCAACTTATATGTTTTGAATTTTGTAAAATAGAAATCATTTTTGAATTTGGAATATCAATTATAGCTTAGGGTGAAATTTTGGCATTGTTCTGAAAAACGTCAATTTTTGATGAATAGTGAAACCACTAAGTGGTAGTTAAATAAATGATTTTTTTCATTTAAATGAAATATTACCACTTATGTGATTTGAATTTAAAAAATACGATATACATGGTTGTCATTAGGATGTAAAATGTGTTTCAATGAGATTAAAATAATTGTTTGGTGAATAGTAACTTTTAAGTTTAATTAATCGCGATTAAAGGTAATTAGTGAAATTTAAGGTAAAAATGGTATTATAAAAATATGAAATGACCATTAAACTTGTACTACACCTATTTGATGAGTCATAGCAGACCAAGAAAATACATGGGTCAACTTGGGGACCCCATGGAGCAACTTTGGTAGGAAAATTAAATAAATAACTTTTATTTAATGTTAAAATAAAAATGTCACAAACATATGTTGTTTTACTAAAACAATTTTTAAATGGGGTTATACAAGTCATATTTTTGATTATAAATATTCATTAGAAATCTAAATCGATTTCCTAGATCATTATAATTATTTTTTTAATTTTTAGAAATTAAATAAATTAAATTATTTATTACACCATGATAATGTCGGGATTACCTCATTAATTAACGATTTAAATAAAATGAAAGGATAATGTAAAATCTAAGGCATACACTTGTCAAAAACCTATTGGATGAAAATATTTCAAACCATAATCACCTTAGCCTCGAAATATATCATTGTGGGTCCTTTAGAATCCGAAATAAATTTCATAATAATCTAACATTTCATGACATTTCAAGAGTGCCCCTCCTCTCCACTTATAAAAGGCCCCCACCTCTACAACCTTATTCACACTATCAAGCCATTTGGATCAGCCAATCTCTAATCAAATACTCTCCCAACATCCCTCCATTACTCCTAGAAGCCTCACTATGGGCATAATTCTTCCCAAGGAAGCCTTTGGCTCAAATCAAAAAGTGTTACCCGATTTTAAGGTAATGTCCTCTCTAATGTTGTTTTGTTTTATGTTGCTTCTCCACCCCCTTAAACTCTTTTTATTCATTTATTTTGTAACAAAACCAGTATCTATAATATACCAGGATGTTTTTATGAAAATTATTTGGTTTACACTTACACACACCTTCGTCTAATGGTTAAAGAACATATTGTTTCTGTGGGTGGCGAAATATTGCCTCATGAAACGATGAGTGTTCGATATTTTTTTTAACACCTCTAATGGTGGCCATTTTGATGAAACTATTTTCATATATGATATATATATTAATTTTTTGTTTTCCTTATGCTTCTGTATTTCACATTTGTGTCATACTTTATTATTTCCATTATGGGTAAACACGATAATTTCATTTTAGGAAGTGTGGACTCACGCCCCCTCAAAGTGATTTGAATCGTTAATGCCATATGTGGGATGTATAAAGGATGGAGTAAATGGTATTATACATTATATTATACTGGAATTATATTATACCATTATATAATTATAACTTCATTCGATTAAATAAAAATAGAAATGAAAGTACCATTCATGCGTACGTACGGCTTACCGTCTCCATGAACGGTGCATTTCATTTATTACCTCTAAATGTTATGTAATATTATAAATGAATGTATATACTGGATATATATGATATATATGATATCTACATCATGAATATAATTCCGGATATAATGGATATTTTACCACATGAACAACTTGTAATTATAAGATGTTTATTTTTGAATCAAGTACCAAAGATCTACAAAACGATCGTTATTAACATAAATAAATACATAATGTTCATAAAATTGTATTAAGTGATATAAAAGGAATAAAAAACATGAATATGGTTCTTAAGAAATTATAAATTAACTCTAGTTTATTATTCCGGAGGTTAAAGAACGGTCGAGTCAAGACTAGACGCAAGGTAAGGGAACTTCATAACCCAATTTCCATTCTTTGGGTTAATCTCCCACATTCAATTTACGTCATGATATTATTATGTCATATGTTGTATTTGAACATTATTTATGTGTAATTATAGTGAATACACATAATATATCTAGTTTATTTAAAAAATGATCTTTGTAAGTGACTTCGTCTCAATCTCCTTTCATTGAGGCATATTTGGTTTTATACACGACTTTCTTTTATACGGTGTATAAACCCCTTTGACTTTTAAGTTTATTCAAAAGGAATATTTTTATACGAAGCGTGTACTAAAAGACAAAAGGGAATGTTTTTGTCGTACGTATGCGGCGACAACGACTTCTCCGCCACCGTGACCATTATTTGAGTTTCGGCTTTCTCTACAAGCCATACCTTTTTAAAAAAAAGAAAAATAAATACCATGTTTTACTTTTATTTTATTTTGGAATTGAAAATGGTTTTGAAAGTGTTTTTATTATATCAATGTGTTGTATTGATATATTGTTATTGAAATGTGGAAATGTTATGTTTCCTTTATGCATGTTTTATGTGATACGATTATGTTATGGTTTATGATATGTTTAAACCTGTTCATATGAGAAATGCATTGGACTTAATAAGTGACGGGTGGAGCCCGCTATAGCTCCTCGATGCATCGGTAGGTCTCATGAGACAAACTAGTGTCTTGGAACGAGGCCTTGAAAAAATCTTATTGTAGACTTGGCACGAGGCCTTGGCTATGTGGTTATGATAGTCTGGCATTATGCATTCCATCATTATGAAAGAGGTTATTGATATTGCATGTGATTATTAAACAAGTAGAATATCCATGTGAAGAAGTAAATTGAATTATCTCATTTTATTTTTGCCATATTATGTTGAATTTCATCTTCAAAAGGCTTTTGTTTTAGTTATACATTTCCTTAAATGTTTATGTTTATTGATGAAATCTTCCACTATATTGTTATCCTTACTGAGCATCTGACCTCACCCATTTCAATGTTTTAATTTTTCCAGGATGTGATGAAGTATTATAGGAATGACCTACTGGGATAGTCTGAAGGGGATATGAGTGTTGAAAATGGAGACTATGTTATTGTAGTTTTTCACTTTTTGATGTAATGTAACATTTATGAATGTATCTAGTGTTTCAAAGGCTACTAAACTAATCGGTCTTTCAAGACTTGATCTTTTGTGATCATGCCAATGTTATGAACTAATGCACCGACTTCGGGTTACTATGGTCGGGGCGTTACATAACGATGCATCACAGAGCTATAACGGAGTCCATCTGTAACTTACAACGTACAATGCATTCCTCATATGAAATGGATGAAATATAACATAAAAATTCTTATAAAAACTATAATAAAAAATGTCAAAACATTAACCAGAAACCATTAATGGTATAAAAGTAACACATACACATTCAAACACATCACAAAACCTTAAATACAATGTGGATTATTGTATCATAAAAAATCAACTTCTAGCAAATGTAAAATCCATTAGAGGGTGTTGACATAGATGATATCAAAACTATTTGAGAGAAATATATCTTTCTATTTTGAAATAATTTAAAAGTATCATAATTATTTTTTTAAAAAATACTTTTATAAGAATATAAGTAAACCTTATAATGTTATATAATGGAGGATGATAATTGTACCTTCTTTATAAGTTAAAAAACATTCTTTCCTTAATTTGTCGAAAACGTCATAAAGTACCTTGTTTAGAAAACAACATAAATAACCTTTTGAAAATAGTTCATAAAAATTCAATCAAGAGTATAAATGAAATTAACCCATATTATAGAAATTTTTTAATATCTTTTGAGATTCATTTTTATGAAACATCAATTAGAATGATAAATAATTCTTAGTAGATTCTTATGTATAAACAATCTTAGATAATAAAGATATTGGAAAATTAACTCTTACCAGGAACATTACCTCGGTCAAGTGTAACATCTTATAAAATAGTTAAATTATTGTTATTAAATTATAAAATAACAACATACATAAATATGATATCATATATGATATTCAAATATTTCATTGTAAAAGTAATTTCAGTAGTATCATTATTTCAGGTGTTAATTAAATCAATTTCCTTTATATGTTTTATTACGTAAGACATGTTTTTTTATGGATAAGATGAATTTAATATATATATAGAATTATATTATGTTCTCGAACATTATTTTTAATCATAAAAAGAATATTATTCTAGAATGGTTATGCCGAGGAAGGAATCTCATCACATTCATGGAGTCATTAATCCGTACATACATATGAGAGAAAATATCATTTTTTTGACAGTGAAATCATATGTAATTGGATAACATATCATATATAAATATTAATTAACATGTTATATTTATTATTTACATTAGTGATACTCATTATTATACACATCTAAATGATTAAGTGTTGAATAACAAACTATACCACATCGTGTAGATGGTAAGCAGTATGTACGCATGTATGGTGACTTTTTCAGTCATTGGTTGGATAGAATAATGAATATGTTTGTACAATATTTATAATAATATCACAGTACATAGAAGGTACTGGAGTTATTTTTTAGTCAAGGAATCAACAATGAAAGAGGAAGTGGATGAAGAAAAGAATATTAAAAGAGGAGATGAAATTATTACCTCTACTTTAGGAGCTTCCTTTTGATTTGATCAAAACGGCTCCATTGGTCGACATTATGATCATATAAAATACTCTAGTTTTATTTGAGGGTAGTTTTTAAGATATTTTAGCATGGTTTGGCATTGACATATGGATTTGAAGGTGGTATTTTTAAATAAGGTGATGTACTCTTTAATAAGAGAGGTGAGGGTCACATTCAGA
Source organism: Viscum album (assembly GCA_963277665.1). Lineage (NCBI taxonomy): Eukaryota > Viridiplantae > Streptophyta > Magnoliopsida > Santalales > Viscaceae > Viscum > Viscum album. The sequence continues at coordinate 1,902,414,729 of OY728141.1, forward strand.
AATGATTGAAATATTAATTTTTTATAAAATTATAATCACATTATAGTGGATCCAAAAGTAATTATTTAGAGGGTAATGTGGGTATAGGTTAATAAACTCCCAACCTATATGTTTTATACCATATTAGATCACTATATGAGTGTTATCATTTTGATTAAATTCTATGTTAAATAGTTTAACCTTAACCATCTATTCTTGTATTATTACAATTAATGGTTAATAAACATACGATAATAAGCCAATAGAACCAAATGTTATTCATAAATGACATATATATCATTATATGAGTCATTTGGTTGAACCATTGATTTTTATAAATTTAATAATATAGTGTTTTTTTTAAAACTCATTTTTTGTCAATTATGACATTATTTAGTAATTGGTTTTTTTTAAAGTCATTAAAACATTATTACATAGAAAAAAATTACATTAAATCAATACTAACATGTCATATAAACCTATAAAATTAGTTTAATGAATCAAAATTCTCAATTTACATTTACTTTAATATTTATAATATCAATTATTTTATTCATTCATTAATAATGTAATTCATGCATCATCATTGTGTCATATTTTTTTTATTTATTGTTAAGAGATTATAAATAAAATATCATTATGTAGGGAATTATTTTATATTTATAATGAATATTTATAGTCTAATTTATCTTATGCATTACCCTATATTAAAAATGATGTAGTTTATTAAATTTGAATTTAACACTTTTAGATCATCTTTAAATAAAACAATAAAAAATGTCCTAATCAAATCCATGTTGATCAACGATGATCATATTTTATTACTATGATTTATTTTGGTCGAAATACAATTATCATATAGAATTAGGAAACAAGTTAGGGTAATTATAATATCATTGTTAACTTTAATTACACTATTTACATTTAATCGTGGTAAAAAAATCCAAATGTTATTATTCTCCAAAAATAGTATACTCCAATTGGACCACATTATACATACTGATGTCAATAAACTTTCTCTATTTTTTTTAAATTCAATTCATAGAAGCTACAAAAAAACGTTTTATGAAAATTTTTAACCTGCCTAGAAGGTTGGTAAAAGACATTCACAAGATCAATAAAATTTTATACATATAATATTATTATAAAATGACTCCAATGAATTACATTGAACTAATATAGTTATTATTAATATATTTGTGTCTTAAAAATAATTTAACTAATATAAATTATTATTTAAATAAAAAAGACGTTTTTAGACAATAAATTAGTGTTGTTCACTATTCATAAAAATTTGAACATTTTTAGAAAAATATAAAAAATTCACTCAAGATAATTTTAATATTAAGAGTTAAAAAACAACTCTTATTTTACCAAATTCAAAACATAGAAGTTTTATTAAATAATATAAAATTAATTCTTCATGTTAATACTAGGAAGTAGGTTTTTAAGAAGTAAAAATAATCAAAATATTTACATGTGTTTATGTAAAATTTAAATGTGAAATTTCATCAAATGAAAAAAGTATATTAAAAGATAAAAAATAATCTATTGATACTTTAAAAACACTAATATTTATAATTTATCACTATAAATGTTTTAAATAAAAATGTAGTTTTTTTACATTTTGTATTTTTCACTATTCATAAAAATATAAAAGTTATCAAAAAAGTTCAAAAAAATTATCCAAAATTTTCTCTATGTCTGGAATCTAAAAAATAATTATCTTTTATTAAATTGAATATATGAAAGTGTGAAATATTGTATTTAAATATGGTTGGCTATTAAAAGGTAGAAAATTACATTTTAAAAAAAACTTATTTTTACTAAAAAACTGAATTCGTTCTTATATTAGGTCTAAGAAACACATTATATAGATGTTAAAATTATATGGAGTATATAAAATTCAAAATTTTTTTGATACTATTCATAAAATGTATTTGAATGGCTTGTTTAGAAATTCGAGGTGTGCTAAAATTTGTTGTATTGTTTAACACAAGCTGAGGAATTTCATTAAAAATATAATGTACTATAAAATATATTGGTTTTTCCTTATCCCCAATTCCAAAACATTATGTCATCTCAATTTGAAATTGTTCTTCAAAAACTAATGATTTAAAATAAAAAATACCTTGGGTGAGAAACCTCATCGAAAATAGGGTTAATAAAATTTAGTTTTCATAAGAGGGAAATTGAAATGAAAAATTCATCAAAAAATTATGATCTCTAATAGATGAGCATTAGTGGAAATCAGAGGCACGTAATTGGAGGAAAAAAGAAAATATTTAATGGGAGTGACAGAGGTCACCAATCACAAAAAATTGAATAATAAATGGTATATTGAGGGTCTCGAACCATAAATCTATGATGATTTAAATATCATCAGTTCAACAAAACATAAGGTGTTAGGATATCACATTTTTAGTTTTATGATCCCTTACCTAATGTTTTTGAATTGATTTCATCATATAATAAGAGAAAAAAATTACTTGAGAATTAGAGATCCATCCTTCAATTAACATCTACCAAAAACTCATCTTTTACACCCCAATGATAATTAAATTCTAAAATATTCAATTTACCCTAATAATATATGGTTCCAAAAATAATGAAATTATAATAAATCTTCCAGAACATAAAAAAAATTACATTATACAAAGTAGGATGTCACATAGGCCAGTGGTATTTGATGAATCTTTATCACCCTTCATTTTCAGGTTCAAGTATTGTGGTCTTGCCGAACATGACAGGTTGTTACATGTCCTTTGGGTTGTCCTTTTTATAAAAAATAAAAATATAATATTAAGAGATGTTTTAAACATAAACCACAGTATCCAAGGTCCAAATTAATCCATTCTAACCTTTAAACATATACAAAATAATTATGTCCAAACTCTTCATCCAAAAAATAATAAGGAAGGCCGACATAACATAATGAAGATCACTTTTTTCCAAAGAACAAAATTTGAGTACCTTCATCTTGTTTTAACTAAAAACATGGTAAAACATTGAATAACCAGAAAAAATTATTGATTACATTCATTCTCCCTTATTAATTAATGAATTCTAGATATATTCCTTATATCCAAATATTTTATTACTCCAAAAAATGGAATAAACAAACCATTAATCAGTTCCAAGGTAGTCAAGAATATCCAATATAATTTATCTAAATCTACAATCACTTATTCCAAAATCACAACCTCAGTATTATGACAACATTAAGGTTAGTATTTCCTTACACCATGTATTTTTCAAAAATATTAACTTGTTGCGGAGTCACTTTTCATTGTACCATATAATCTCAAATCCTCAATGAAATGGTACTACAGTAGAATCCTTGTTTATTTACATAATTAATATAAATCTTACATCATTGATACAACAATAAAATGAAATATTTCATTAATAAGAATATAATAAAACTAATCATTTTTATTCATCTGAATTAGTATCATAACTTGATTATAATCTAATATCATCCTTTGGGGTATACTCTGTTGATTGGGACAATGATTTGTTTAGTGTCCCAAATATGTGAATATGAAGCATTTTATATTAGAAACCTTTTTATTACACATGAAATCATGTACTTGGTGTCCTTTTTTCCACATTAATAACAATAACACATTCCTTTCAAGCATTTACCAAGGGGATTATTTCCTCAGTTATCATATATGGGAAAAAAATTTCCCTTCTCCCCTTTATCCATCATTCTCTCTACAATCATTTTCTTCTCTGAATTCTCCTCATATCCATAAGAATCCAGGAATTCCTTACTTATCTTATTAACACATGGTGATATTTATTTATACGATTATAATATGTGGGAGACTATTTCCTTTCTAAATGTTGGCTTAAGATTATAAAAGATATGATCCTTTTTTACTCTTGGGATCATGTGTATTGCAAGATTTCTCATTCATTTTACTGGGATCTATTTATAAATAATGCCATAAACTATGTTAGTTTATAAATCACAATACATAATTTCAAACATGAAAAATACCTTTTATAAATTGAACTATTTATGTATACAATCCATTATCATAAAAAATATGATATCATTAAATAAGAATTTACTCATAAATCATTCGTAATGGTTTGTAAAGAATATTTGAATTATCCTAATCATATCCCCCAGGAGTGTTGTAACCAATAGTGCAACAAGTATCATTTTCATGTACCAGGATACCCTGTGTCAAGCCTGAAAAACCTTTTCAATGTTTTCACTCCTAGTTAAGTTTGTTCCATAGTCGCCTCTACTTGCTTGTATCTATACAGGGATGCATTTCGTAGAAAATAATAAAAACCTCTACATTACCAAAATTATAGGATTTTATTATAGAATAATTCTCAATGTATATCTTCGGGAAATTTCTCAAATAAATGTTATTATTAATCTAGATTCCACTAATTGAACTAAACATCCTCTAATACCAACTGTAATTCCCCGAACCTAGTAACACAATGTCCATGCATCATTACATAGCATTGGCATGATCATAAGATGAAATGTCCCAAATGAATGATTAGTTTATTTGCCTTGGATGTAATAGATACATACATATGATTTAAAAACATTATGAAAATTTCTATTGATATTATTTGTGATTATTCGACTTGTTGGATATCCATGTGAATAAATAAATGGCATTATTTGATTTATGCTTTACATATTGTGCTGAAGATTATTTTTAAAAGGATTTTGTTTTAGTCTTATACATTGCCTACAATTTTATTCTTATTTATGAATGTTTTTTCTATATTTTTATCCATATGGAGTATTTGAGCTCCTCACTTTCTGATGTATTATTTTTCCTAGGATGGGAAGATGTATATTATGATTAATGTTCAGGGATAAGATATGTGACATGAGTGTGTTAAAATGAGACACAATGTTATTTTTTTCATAATTTAATCTATAATATATGTATGTATCTTGTACATCCAATGATACAAAACTAGCATATCTTTCCAGACTTTATCTCTTGTTATAGTTCAAATGTTTTGTAACAATGCACCGACTGTGGGTAACTAGGGTCATGGTGTTACATTTTGTCTAATACATTGTATTAAATGTTTATTATTATTTGTGATAGTTACCTCTATATTGTTTTACTTACTTATAATCTGAGTTCACCCATTTCTATGTTTTATATTTTCTAGGATTCTAAGTAGTATATTACGATTAACTTGAACAAATAGGCTAAAGGACATGAGTGTGTTCAAAGGGGACATAATGTTGTTGTTATTTCATTTCATGATGTAACTTAAAACTTATGTATGTATCTAGTACTTATAAGAAAACTAAACTAATCTGTAAATCAAGACATTATCACTTGTGATCGTGCCAATTTTATGTTTCAATTCACCAACTATGGGGAAATAGGGTCATGAAATTATATTTTCTATTGGAGAAAGATTAATACAAACCATGGGAGCTAGATTTAGATAATCTCGGATTATAGAACATTACCCCAAGATTGCATTTGAGGATTAGTTTTGAATAACATCCAAAATTTTTTTTGTGTAAATATTATGTTGATTTTTCAAGAAAACTTATCCTTGTCTCTATACGAGTAGGTAGAGGCCACTTTGGCAAAGATGTACCTAGGAGTGAAAACCCTGACAAGGATTTTACATCTTTTATTTATTTGATTTCATCTGTTTTAACTCTATGTTATTATAGATGTAGTTACATTACAATAATCATCTTTATGGGTTACTTTATTATGTTGCAGTTACATCCTTTTGAAATTCACTTTTTTTGGTTGAATGATCTTATCATAAATATATAAATTACTAAACACATATATATGGTTTATTAAATTTATTCCCTAGGTTCTGTTTGCTTTTATGATAACACCCTTAAACAAATAAGTTAAATTGAATTTGATTCCCCTTTTCTAAACATGAATGTATTGCATGTTGATATATTATGTTATGTGTAGAATTGTTATGTTTTTTCTATATATGACTATTGTAATGTGTAATAGTCTTCTTTTTATTTTTTTATGGGATGTGGTTGACATGTGGATGTATAGTGTGTAATTGATTGTTGTGGTATGGTTTTGTAGTGGCTCTATTAAACTAGATGTGGCCGTAATGTAGCGTGGTTGATATATAGATGTGGTGTTATACTTATGATGAGTACATGATTACATTAAATATAAAATTGTATTAATGGAATTAATAATTTATGTTAATAATATAAAATTAGCATTTTAAATGAAAAAATTGACGATGGTATGTCCTGATTAACTGTTAAATGTTTATATATAATCGAAGTGGTCGGAAATATGAAATATGATTTCTTTCTAAGTGAAATGGATCATCAATTGAATGTTAATGAAAAAAATCATAGTGGATGAAAAAGTGTAACTTATTAATAAAATATAGACTATGTAAAATAGATCAAATACTAAAATTTCAAATGTGACATGTTATTTGTTTGTGTGTTTATAATAATTAGGACGTGGTACTGATTTTGTGGATTTTATGAGAGGTTATTTCTTGTGGTCCACCGATAGTATGGGAAAGTGTGCTTTAAATATATAATTATATTCTGTAATGCCTGTATGTTTAATGAAATATTTTAATAATTATTATTTTTCAATAGCATTTTTTTCATGCAATCGTGATTTTAAACAAACTCAAAGATGACCTTAATATAAAATTTCCATTATAACCAATACATTATATTATTAAGAATAAATATAACTAAAATTAAAAAATATACGATAAATTTAAATCCTTTATTTTTCATATTAGTTATTTGAGGTAATGAAATTAATGATATATTTATGTTGTATAATTAAAAAGACATTATTGATATTCCTCAAATAGATATTAAAAGAATGTTCTTCTGCCTTTTTATGGTAAACCAGTTTTAATTTATGATTTTGACACATTAATAATTTGAATATGAAAAAGTTAACAATTTCTTGGGATGTGGGATATAAAATTTTTGTTTTGTTAAAATTATGACAATTTTCTTATAAACTTCATAATTGGATGAATAGTTAAAATTTGTAAAATTTTAATTAAAAGCAACTTTTTTCATCAAGATACTTTATATGGTTAAATTTTAACAATTCATGGTTTTAATGTATAAATCGAATATATTTTTATAATTTAATATAATTTATGTAATTGCCATTAATTTTACATTGAATTTGTAAAGTACAGACTTTTCAATCTTTTGCAATGTTTTAACTTTTAAAACTTGTTTTCTCGAAAAAAATGTTTAATTTTAAATTAATTACTGCAACTTATTTGTTTTGAATTCTGAAAAAATGATTCCATATTTGATATCATGATGAAAAATTTGTAAATTGGTAACATATATTTTTAATCATTATGAATATAAACAAAATTATATTTAATTTACCATAGTTAAAAAAAATCAAGAATTTTAGGGTAAAATTATTAGTATAAAATTACCCTAACACTTATAATAAAATAATTGGATGATTATATTTCGCCCAAAAACAAACCTGGATCGAAATGGTATCTATTAGAACCCACATGGATGAGATTAAGACAATTAATTTATTTTATTTAATGAAAAGTCTAATATGTCTCACTCAAATTTTAATAGTAAAATTATTTTTAATATTAGAAAATAAAGAATATAAATTCGATTATAAAAACTCATTTGGAAGCTAAAATGCTTATAATATTAATTGTAATTTATTTTTAATTTTTTAGAAATATATAATTACTTTAATAGCTTATTTATTAATGATGTAGAAATTATTTATTTAGAGAAAAATCAATAATACAGTTTTCATTAAAATAATAATACCCAAAAAAGGCCCAAACACATGACCAAACATTATATGAATAGTATATATAAATCATAATCATTAAAGGGTTGACTTTTAGATCAATTAGAGCCTTATAAAAGTGATTATGACAGTTATATTATATTATTTTAAATGATGTTAATGTTGTCACCTTCCAAATTTATTAACTATAACATTATAAATGATGGGTTGTTTAGAAGATAAATTTGAGTACAAATTTTTTAATGAAATATAATATATTTATCTTCAAAATTATATATTTTTTAATTTATATGCAACAAATTACTATATTAATTAATAATACAAAAATGTGGTTGGAGTTATTTTATTAAGTGAAATATCAAATAAATGTTTTTAAAAATAATAAAATTATTATTATATGATCTAATTAATGTTCTCCACGATTTTTCTACATGAATATGACATTGTTAGGAATTTATTATATAATTTTTTTCAAATCTATGATCTGTGTGGAATTTGAATAAATTCAAAAGAATGAATAGTGTTAAAATTGACACTATTGGTATTTTATAAAAAATAAAACAATATTAAATTATTTAAAAAACAAAAAAATATTTAGAATTTACAAAATGAAAATTATATTCTGGAATATTCATAAAATACCCAATTATGGAAATTCAAAACACATAAGTAAGTATTTATAACCATTTAAAATTTTGAATGTTATTACCACAAATGAAATTTAATAGGTAAATGAAGGATATGTCAAAATAATATGTGTTAAAATAAATTCAAAACATGTCTAAAATTTATTTTCTGCTATGATTACAACCTTATGCCGTATAATTTTCTATTTTTATTCATTTTATAGGTTTTTATGTTGGGTTTTTGATTATTATAAATTAATATTTTTGAGGTTTCCAAAAGTTCCCCTCTCCTCTCTTGTAAAAGGGCACATCTTCCCACTTCTCTTGAATCCATTTTGGGCCATCAAACTAGACCAAACCATATCTGTTTCCCTTTTATGCATCCCTAATAACATACTAGAGGTCCTTGACTTCTTTAATTACCTCCTTTATATCCCTAGGAGAAGGCTTATAAGAGGGACGCTGAAGAAGAATTAATATCCTTTTCAGATTCATTCAAACAAAATTATTCTTATACATAAACAATAAGAGTTATTTCATTATTATGATATAACCCCAGAATAAATTTTATAAAAATATGTTATTATGAATATGAAACAACCATATTTAATTTTCTACCCATCCTATAAAAATTGGAATCTCCACGTGTGCATAAGTATGGCCTACCGTCTCCAAGTCGGGGTGTAATCTGTTTTCATCACCAACAAACATTGATGGGTATAATAATTGAAGTAATAAATTTATATTTTTATTGTAAAATACTATTAATTATAAAATATTTTGCACCACCCACTTTAATATCGTTCAATAATTTTGGGAATGATGTCATCACTCGTGCGTATGTACGGCTTACCGACTCCATGACGCGATGAGATTAATTCTCCACGATAACCATTCATTAATGAATATAAAGTATATATAAAAAATAATAATGAAATATATTATAGACTAATTCTACATCATTTATGTATATATATATATATATATATTTCATTTAAATACCTTCAATTCCTTTTTTTGGAAATGAAAAGACCGTTCATTTGTACGTATGACATACCTTCTCCAGGAACGGTGTATTCCTTCTCATCAATCTATCAATCATATATAGATATATATATTTATATAATTAATATATAATATATAAATATATATATAATGTTTTACATTTTTGAGGTATGTAAATCATTATCTATGTAATCATATGAAGAATAACAAGTCCAAACACGTACGATTGTTATCCAAAATGTTGCTTTAACATGTAATTGAAAAATGAACATGTAATATAATGTCATAGGTGAATCATATATGATATCATAAAAATGAATATGAGTATTCAATAAATTAATTATATTATTCAAATCATTATACAGAAGGTTCAGATACGTACAAATCATATCGGACATAAGGTAAGGGAAAATATCGCAATCACATATTAATCCTAGATTGTTCATTCTTCAGTATTTTTTGGGGCATATTTATCATCAAAATCTGTTTTTATTAAATATGTAATAGTATTTCGATCCTCCTAAAACATTTTATATACAATTGTACACATTTTTTATTTTCATTAAATGATATGAAAGTAATCTCTTGCCATTTTCAGTACAAGATAGTTTTTTGACATTTCTTGCCAATTTACTAGAAGAATATTTTTTAAATTATACGGCATGAACATATTTTTATTCCTTCATAGAGAATTATTTACAAGAATATTCCCTCAAGGGTTTTGAAGTTTATTTTCAAATAACATCTTTTATTTTAAAATTGTATACCATATTGATAAAATAAAATGTTTTGTTATGATGGAATGATGTTTAAGAATCCCATTTTATTACATGGGTTATGCTATGATGTATGGTTTATGATTTTTTGGGACACATAAAAATGGTTTCAATATGAGATGATTGGGACCTATATCACCCACAATGCATTGGATAAATATTTATATCTCACAATATGGACATGGATAAAATGATATGTTAATCTGGTTCAATGATACAGGACAAGAACAAGGAGTGAACTCGGTTCAGTAATGGACTTCATCAGCTACGATGGTCTTGGAAACAATCCGTGACTACTAAAAAAATTTATCCTTATTTGTGTTTTCTACAAAGTATAATGTCTTATTTTATGATGATTGGGATTACATTACAGTTGTATGATTTATCCCACGACATGATATTATATCTCTTATGCAGGATTTGATTTTCAAACATTACAATCTTAAGAATATTATATGAATAACATTTCTGTTGTTTACCCTTACTAATAATTTGATCTCACCATTTTGTATGTTAATTTTCCTTAATTCAAGAAGATGATTATTAAATATGATATGCCAAAAAGGAGTCTAGTTATGATGTAATAAATGGGGGACAACATAGATGCCAAATGAATAGGTGGGATAAGATTCCCAATTTACAATGTCACTATACTAATATAGTCCTGTCATGTTTTTGTTATATTTTGTAATAAATATTCTTCATTTCAGATTTATTAACAATGTTTCTAAGTTATGTGTAATTATAGTTGGTATTATAGAAACGTTATAATTAACCTTTGGAAACTAGGATGTGAACGCCTTATTATGAACCCTAAGTATTTGTCTAAGTATAGGACACAATCATGGTGTATTATATACCACCATGAATAACATATTGTAAGAAATACTGTGAGATATTTTATTCTGGATTATGTGGTTTTCTTATTATGATTTGTGTATCTCACACTATGATTCTTGGTTTTAGTCAATGGTTGAAACCTAAAAGAACCAAGTTAATGCGGAATGCGAATGGAAATGAAATGATTGACCCCATAAGCAACAAAACATTGTGGGAGCTGGAATGAAAAATATTATATCCATGCTTTCACATCATTATAAAGTTATGAATCATGTTGGACATCCAAACAATAAAAGGAAGAGAAACATTCTGTTATACCATTCATGTAGAAACATCCACCTTCATTCGGCGGGTCTCTTATCCATTACCAGCTGAACAATGGATCAGTAAAACTAATAATATATTTTACGTTCTACAATGTTCTGAAAAAGATAAATTCAACTTAGCATCATATCATTTGTAATGAGAATCTTATCAATGAAGGAATAATATAAATAATATTAGTAAAAGAGATGAAATTGAGTCCATGGAATGGGATTAGTTCAAAAACATTTTTTTCAATAAGTACATCCCTCATATTCATCGAACATTGATAGAGAAAGTGTTTCTTGAACTGAAGAAATAGATGATGAATTTATTGGTACCTACGAAGAAAATATTACAAGACTTGCAGGGTACACATCCGGAATTATTATCCAACATGATAGTAAGATCGATCGATTATTTAGTGGCATAAAACCAAGTCTCTGAAGTGTATTAGCCATAAGCGACTTCAATATATATGAGTAAATAGTTTGATGTGTCCTCATGGATGATATGGAAATTTTAGTTACCCATCAGTCATATGGGTATCATAAGAAAGGGAAAATTGAATTCAAATGAAAATCTAATGACCACACTGAAAAGAAGATGAGTTTTCTCTTATGCTCATAGTAAGAAAAATAACTTCGAGGTAATTTTATTCATGGGAAAAGTAAATCATTTATGTGTGGAAAAGAAGGTCATTTGGAAATTGAATATTGATGTTTGGGTAAGAATATGTATTATGATGTGAACAAAGAAAATGACACATAGTATGCACCTCCTACACTACAATGTGACAAGTGCTATGAAATGGGCTATTATTCCAATCCATTCCCTAAAATAAGTGTTTTGGATAATCATTGACATCAACAAACTCATATGACCAAATTCAAAGGAATGTAACATGCATTTACTATTAGTGATGTGGAGTATGATATGGAGTGGTGAATGTAACACATACCTTATAGTATAAAGTAGAAAATATTTTATTTGATTCTGGATCCACCTACACATTTATTTCTGAATAATTTTATAAGGGTGTTGTCATATTACCTCAACAATTAGATGTTGACTAAGCTGTGAAAAATCCCTATGGCACAATGGTTGCATCAAAAGATTATAATTATTCTCTAATTGAAGTTTGAGGGAACGTGCTTCCAGAAAATCATGTGATCCTTCCAATAGTAGATTTTTTTTGATTCATGGTATAGATTGGTTTTCTTTATATGGATCTCATATCAATTTTCATATATGGGATGACACATTTCATAATCAAGATAAATCTATAATCATCTATCGATGCAAGGAGGAATATAACCTTCCAGTGTAGATCAGTTCTATCTTATGGGTCTTGATTCCTATAAATAAAGGTTATTTATCCCAAATTATTAGAAGGAAATACACGATTAAAAATAAACCCATTGTATGGGAGTTTTATGATTTATTTATGGAGTAATTTTATTGTCTTCTGCAAAATAATGATGTTGAGTATTCAATATAACTCATACCAGGTGCTATTCCAATTTCAAAGACACCATATAGAGTGGACCAAATTGAGTTGCAGGAGTTGAATAAGGAAAAGAAATAGAATATTAATAAAGGATTCATACTACATAGTTCATGACCTTGGATAGCACCAATTCTATTTGTTAACAAGAAATATGGATCAATGAGAATCTACATTGATTATCAAGAACATAAAAAGATCACTATCATGAACATATATCCTCCCCCACAAATCAATGACTTATTTGATGATCTAGCAGAATCTCAATACTATTCCACGATTGATCTTAATTCAGGGTATCATATATTAATGGTAAAAAAATGAAGATATACCAAAGACGACATTCCGTACATGGTATGGACACTATAAATTTATATTGATGATATTTGGTCTTACAAATGCCCCTACTATCTTCATGGATCTAATTAATAGAGTCTTTAGAGACTATCTTTATCACTTTTTGGTTGTTAGTATACATGGTATTTAACTCTATTCAAATAGAAATGGAGAACATGAATTCGACATGATAATTATTATGAATCCCATTATAAAAGTTTAAAAATATTACAAATTTACCATGGGTGAATTATGGGTTCAAAATGATTCAATTTAGGGTCACATAAACTCAAGAGAGGTAATATCTATGGATATTGCAAAAGTAGTGTTATTAAATGATGGTCAAGACCAACAACAATGTCTTAGATCTAAATTTTTCATTTTTTGGATGGATACTATTGATGTTTTGTGAATGATTTATCAGGATTATATAATCCACTCACCATGTTGAGTTGATAAAAAGTTATGTTTGTTTGGACAGAGGAATGTGAAGAGAATATCACATATTTAAAAAAGATAGTTAGCCAGTGCACTTGTGCTCGAACTTCCTTGCAGTGGAAATGAGATTGTGACCTCTAGTGATGCATCCAACAAGGGACTGGGGTGTGTTATCATGAAAAATTATATGGGGAGGGCATATTCCTCATGACAATTGAAAATCCATTAGCAGTATTACCCAGAACATGATTTGGAGTTAGCTGTGGTAATATTTTAATTAAATATATGGAGGAATTATCTTTATGGAGGATGGTGAGAAATGTATACAGTTCATAAAAATTTAATATAAATTTTCCCACAGAATGAGATGAATATGAGCCAATGAAGATGGATAGAGTTGATGAAAGATTATGATTGATCCATACATTTCCACCAAGGTATGGAAAACAAAGTGGCATAAGTATTAAACTGACATGATCATTCCATCATATCCATGATGAGGATCACATAAGATTCAATATTTATGGATTTTAAAATGATTGATCTTGAAATTATAACGTAAGTGGAGAAGTCGTATCATTCTCAAATGGATGTTTACCCATCTATACATGTGAAGATTAATTAGGCACATAAGAAACATGTAGATTTAAAAAATAAGGTGATAAATGTTTCGTAATTCAGCAATGATTGTGATGAAAAACTATGTTTCAGGAATCGGGTGTCTGTTCCTACCAAACCAGAAATAAAGAATGAGATATTGGATGAGGATCATAGTTCTTCATTCTCTGTTCACACCGGAAGCATGAATATTTATAGGGATCTGAAAGAGTACATCTGGTGGGATGGCATGAAATTTGATGTCAATGAATATGTCTCTCGATGTTTGGTTTGTCAACAAGTAATGGCTGAAAGATAGATTTCTAATGGGAGGTCACAACCATTTCCCATAGCTGAATGGAAATGGAAAAAACGTCACTATGGAATTTTTCACCATAATTTCAAAAACATCCAAAGGAGATAATGTTATTCGGGTTATAGTTGATCATCTTATGATGTCAGCACACTTCATAGATATTATATGGAATTTCAATCTTGATCATATTTCCATGATATATGAAAAACAACTATTATGATTGCATGGAGTACCAGTTTCCATTATATTTTATTGGGATACGAGGTTTACCTCGATGTTCTGGCTAATATTTCATCATGATCAAGATTTAGAGTTGATTTTCCGTAGTACTTAACATCCATAGGAAAACAATCAGTCTGAGAGGAAAATTCAATCATTGAAATACATTTTGAGAACATACTCTATGGAATTAGAAGGTTTTTGGTATCAACAATTACTATTACTTAAATTTTCCTCCATCAATAACTTTCACTCCAGTATTCAGATTTCTCCTTTTGAAACCCTCTATGGGAAAAAGTGAAAAACATCAATTTTCTGGGATGAAGATAGGGATTGAAAGGTATTATGACCTGATCATGATGATGAAATGGCCGAAAGGTCAGATCTATTCCACCACATATAAGAACATCTAAAAGTCGAAAAAAATATAAGATTACAATGAAATAAATGACATTCAGTTTGAAGTGGGAGATAAGGTGTACTTAAAAATATCTCCCTCTAAGAGTGTTTTGAGATATGGAAAAAGGGAAAGTGGATCTGTAGTTATATAAATCTTATTAGAATTATGGATCATGTTGGGAAGGTAGCATACTGACTGGCACTTCCACCAAATCTCTCTCAAATTCATGATATATTTCATGTACCCATCATGAGAAAGTACAATCATGATCCTTCACATGTACTAAGATCAGAAGTCATACAACTGGAGAATCATCATTCTAATGAACAACAGTTGATTGAGATTCTGGATGTTATAGAAAATTTTATATGAAACAATACCACTTGATTTGTTAATGTTGATGGAGAAACCACCAATTAAAAGTAGCTATATAGGAACATGAAGATATTATGAGGGAGAGGTATCCTCATCGGTTTATTTCCAAGTGAACAATTTCATGGAAAAAAATCATCTTAAGGGGGATAGAATGTAATGCCTGCATGATTTAGGAAATATTTATATAATTTTTATCATTAATATATTTTTTGGCACACAATTTTGAGTTTAAAAAAACTGTGTGGTTCCCTTAATATAACATTACCGTTATAACCTAGCTATTACGTTATCAGTAATAAATATAATTTTTTTTAAAAAAATCTACGTAAAATGTAATTAAATTATATATCATATAGGTTATTTGGGTGATTGAAATTAATGAGATATGTATGATATATAATTAAAAATATATTTTTGATATTCATCAAATGGATATTCAAAGAATATTATTCTACCTTTTAATGGAGAACCCTTTTTAATTTATGATTTTGACACATTAATAATTTTAATATGAAAATGTAAAAATTTTCTCTGATATAATGATATAAAAATTAACATTGGTTAAATATCACATATTTTAATGATAAACATAATAATTTGATGAATTGTAAAAATATTCTAAATTTTAATTAAAAACATATTTTTTCATCGAGATAATTTATTTGGTTAAATTATAATATTTAATGGTTATAAATTATAAATAGAATATATTTTTACCATTTAATATAATGTAAGTTATTTCCATAAATTTTACATTGAATTTATTGGTACAAAAATTACAATCTTTTGCATTGTTTTACCTTTTAAAACTCGTTTTCTCAACAACGTGAATTATTTTAAATAAACTAATGAAAATTATGTGTATTGAATTTCGAAAAGTGGATTCCATATTTCGAATAATGAGGACGAAAATGTGCATATAGGTAAATTTTATTTTTATACATTATGAAGAGTAACTACGTTAAATTTAATTTTCCACAGTTAATGGCAAATCAGGCAATTAAGGTGAAAAATAATATTATAAAATTATAGTAATACTTGTATTAATATAATTGGATGATTATATTTCACCAAAAAACATACTTGGATCGCAATGGTATCTACTGGAACACACTTTGAGGAGATTAATCCATTTAATTTATTTTATTTCATGAAAAGTCAAATATGTCCCCCTCAAACATTAATAATAATATTATTTTTAATATAAGAATAAAAATAATAAAAATATTATTATACATACTCATTTTAAAGGTAAAATATTTTTCTATCTGATTGTAATTTATTTTTAATTTCTATGAAATATTTTATTACCTTAATTGCTTATATATTAATGATGCAGAAATTATTTATTTAGTGAAAAATCAATAATATAGTTTATATAAAAATAATAATAACCAAAAAATGCAGAAACTATTGACAAAATCTTATTTTTGCAGTATATAAAAACCATATGCATCCATGGGTAGACTTGTGGACCTCTTTATTACTTGTAAAAGTGATTATGACAATTATATTATTTTATTTAAAATTATTTTAAGGTTGTCACCTTCATAATTTATTAACAACAACATTTTATATGATATATTATTTAAAATACAATTTTGAGTAAAAGTATTACAATGAAATATATTATATATATCTTCATCATAGTATTTTTTTTATATTTATGCAACATATAAGTATATTGCATTAATATTCAAAAAAATTTGTTGGAATTATTTCATTAATTGAAATATCAAATAAAAAATTTAAAAAAATTTAAAATAAATATTATATCAACAAATTAATGTGCTATAAATTTTTTGTAGATGAATACAACATCTTAGAAATATATTTCATGTTTTTTTAGAATCTATCATCTGTGTGTTTTTTAATAAAAATCAAATAAATAGATATTGTCATCATTGAAACTATTGGTATTTTATAAAAATGACATATTATTAAATTGTTTAAAAATCAAAAAAATGTTTAAAAATTACATCATTATAATTTTATGGTCTAAAATGTCATAATTTATCCAATTAACGAAAATTACCAACAAATATGTAAGGATATATAACAATTTAAAATGTAGAATATTACTACCACAAATAAAATTAAATAGATTAATAAAAATTGAAATGATAATGTTTAAAACTGATTCCAAACTTGACTAAAGTTTATTGGTTGATGATATTACAATAATATCTCATATCATCTTTTATTTTTAGTCATTTTTGTGGTTTTTATGTGGGGTTTCATTTTATCCTAAATTAATATTTTGGCGGATTCCAATAGTACCCCTATTCTATATTAAAAAGGGCACCTCCTTCCTCTTCACATCACTCCATTATGATAATTTAAACATGAAAAAACCAATATATTTACCTTATCCAATTACCTACCACTATACTATAGGTCCTTCTCTTCTTAAAATACCAACATTATTGCCCTAAAATGAGGTTTTGAAGAGGTGCGTCGAAGAAGAGGTAAGGTCCATTACTGATTCTTTCAAACATTTTTCTTCTTCAACTTCCTCTATATGATATTTTCATTATAAATTTATAACTGTAGTATCAATTTTATATTTATATTTATTATGAATATGAAACAACCATATTCCTTCTTCTATCCATCCTATGAAAAATGAAATCACCTTGCGTGCGTAGGTACCACCAACCATCTCCACACCATGGTGTAATCTGTTTTTAATCACCCACATATTTGGATGGGTATCATAATTGAAGAAATAAATATATATGATTATTTTACAATGATATTAAATATTTAATATTATACAAATACACTTCAGTAGAATTGAACAATTTTGGAAATGATGTCATCGCTCGTGCGTACTTACAGGTTACCGTCTCCACAACAAGCTGAGATTCATTCTCCACGTTAATCATTCAAGAATGTATATAATGTATATATAATAAAAAATAATGGAATATATAATATAATAATTCTACTCTATATATGTGTGTATATTTATATATGTCATTTACATACTTCCATTCAATTCAATTAATGAGGGAAATGAAAACAACGTTCATGTGTACGTATGGCCTACAATTTCAATGAACAATGTATTACATTTCATCTATCTATCAATAAGATATGATTTTTTATACTGAATATATAAGATATATATAAATATTGTTTTATATTCTAGATGTATGTAAACAATGATCTATGTAATCATATGACGAATAACAAGGCCAAATACATACGATTATTACCCAAAACGTTGCTATAACATGGAATTGAAAAATGAATGGGTAATATGAAGTCTTAAGTGAATCATACATGATATCATAATAATGAATATGATTATTGAATAATAAATGACATTATATAAATAATTATAAAAGAGTATATAATATATACAATGCATATCAGCCCCATAGTAAGGGAAAATCTCACAATCTCATTTTTACCCATGAATGATTATATATCAGAACATACTAGGGCATATCAATCATCCTCATCCATGTATCATTAATATGTAATATTATTTCTATCATCATAAAATTTTTCAATCCCAAGTTTATACATTGGTGAATTTTTATTAAATTATTTGACATGAATCTTCTATCGTTTTTAGTAGAAGACTTTTTTGACTTTTGGACCAAATTACAAAATAATTTTTTTTAACATATAAACCATGGAAATATTTTTATGAATTCATATTTAATTATTTTCATGAAGAATACATCACATGTAATCATGTTTATTTTATATTAAGTTCTTTTATTTTACAATTCAATGAAAAATTGAGAAAAGAAAATGTATTTGGAGAAGAAAGGTAATTTTCCTTAAGAACTCAGTTCAAGTGTTTTATAAAAATTGTTTTTCATATAAGATGATATAGGGTTATGTTTCTATCCCAATTATTAATTATATTTTATTATGTTATGATTGAATTATTTTTATGTTGTTCTTTTAGCTTATATATATAATTATATTATAGCATGATGTTCAAGAATCCCTTTTTATTACATTGGTTAGGCTATACTGTATGATTTATTATTTTGTAGCACACATAACAATGGTATCATTATGAGATGAGTGGGACCTATATCTATCTCTAATTCATTGGATAAATATTTATATCTCATGAGATAAATATGGATGAAACTTCATGTTAATCTGGTTCATTGATATAGGACTTGAATGAGGAGTGAACTTGGAAACGAGCCAGGACTAATATGTAATGATTTTCTATGATTATGTATGTATGGCACAACATTTTATTATTATTTTATGATGATTGGGATTATATTTTAGTTCTATTATTTATCACATGAATTGATTTTATGATCTCTTATGCATGATAATATATTCAAACTTTTAAATTTTAATAATATGATATGATTGAAATTTCCTCGGTTTACCCATACTATGAATTTGAACTCCCCCTTATTATGTTTCTTTTCCCTAGGTCAAGAATATGGATATTAAATGTGATATGACAAAATGGAGTCTAGTTATGATGAAATAATTAGGAGAAAACATTGATACATTATGAACCATTTTTTTATGATTCCTAGATTCTAATGAAAATATAACTATATCGTCCTATCATGTTTTTTTTATGTTGTAATAAATATAATTAAATTTAGATGCATTAACAATGAATTTAATGTATGGGTCCTTATAGTTGGTATCATGGGAAAGGTATTGTTAACCTTTTGAAACTAGGATGTGATCGCCTTAGTAAGAACCCTAATGATATATACAAGTGTAGGACAAAATCCTTTTGTTTTACCAACGGCTATGAATAAACTATGATAAGACCTAAAGTGTGATATTTAATTCATGATTATGTGGTTTTCTTGTTATGAATAGTGTTTCTCACACTATGATTTTTGGTTTTAGTCAATGGTTGGAATTAGAAGGAACTGTGTTAATGATGAATGTGATGGCCAATGAACGGATTCTCCCCCTGAGCACCAAAACATTATGGGGGATGGGATGAAGTTTTTTTAGCCATGATCCAACATCTTTCTAAACATATAAATAATATAGGACTTCCAAATGAGAAAAGTAAGGAGAAAAATTCTGTTGAATCCTTCATGAGGTAGTCTCCACCTTCATTTAGAAGGTCTTCTAAGACATTAGTTGATGAACAATGTATCAATACCACTGAAATTATATTTTCAATTCTATAATGTTCTCAACATGATAATGTCATCTTAGTGGTATATCTTTTGGAAGGTGAAGTAGATAAATGGTTTAATCTTATCAAGAATACGAGGGAAAGAGATGAAATTGAGTCCATGGAATTGGATGAGATCAAGAAATTATTTTTTAATAAGAACTTCTTTCATATTATATGAAAAAATATGGATAAGGGGTTTCTTGAACTGAAGAAAAAGGATGATGAATCAGTTGGCACCTATGAAGAAAAGTTTACATGACATGCAAGGTAAACTTCCAAAATTATTATCCAACATGAGAGTATGATAAATCGATTTTTTTTGTGGCAGAAAGCATAGTTTCTGATGAGCGTTATCCATAAGGTACTTCAATAGCTATGCGGAAATTATTCTATGTGCTCTTATGGTCGACATCGAGATTGGACCAACCCATCAGTCATATGGGTTTAAAAAGAAGAGGAAATTGGAATTGAAAGGAAAATCTAAAGACCACGCTAAAAAGAAGATTATGTTTCATTTATGAAAAATGTTTGGGAAGAAACATGGAGGGAATTGTCTTAAAGGGACATGTAACTGTTTTCTATGTGGAGAAGAAGGTTATCAGTATATTGAATGCCAATGTGATGGAAAAAAGATGTCTAATGATGTGAACAAAGAAAAGGCTACCAATAATGCCCCACCTACACTTCAATGTTACATGTGTAAGTATGTGGAGAATTATTCCAATAAATTCCCTTATCCAATTGATTTTGATGATTATCGATGGCACTAAACACTGAAGTCCCAAATCAAAGGAATGTACAATGCAATTTCTACCAGTGATGTGTAGTGTGATAATGAAGTAGGGAAAGGAATACATACCATCCACTCTAAATTATAAATTTTATTATTTCATTATTTATCCAACCACTCTTATATTTATGAAGAATTTTGTAAGGGTATTTCTATATTTACACAACAATTAGATATTGAATTTGCTATGGAAAATTCTAATGGCCCAATGGTCCCATCCAAAGTTTATAATTCTTCCCCAATTGAAGTTTTTTTGGAAAGTGCATCTTGAAAATATTGTTATCCTTCCTATAGTGAAATTTTATGTGATTCATTGCACGGATTGGATTTCCATATATGTAGATCATATAAATTTCAAATGAAATAAAGTCACATTTCATATTCCAGTTCAATATATGATCATCTATCAATGAAAGGATGAATGAAAACTTCCCTTGGGAATTTATTTCTTCTTATGGGACTTTAATCAAATAAATTAATGTTATTTTTCTCAAATGGTTATCAATAAAGTCATGAATAAGAATACACCCATTTTACATGAGTTTGATGATGTCTTCCCATAGAAATTTCTAGGTCTTCCACCAAATCGTGAAGTTTAGTTTTTAATAAAACTCAAACCGAGTGATTTACATATTTCAAAGACATCTTATAGAATTGACCCAATTTGGTTTTAGGAAATAAAAAATAAACTCCAAGAGAATATTGATAAGGGATTCACATATACTAGTACATCAACTTGGGGAGCACCTATTTAATTAGTTATGATGAAAGACAGATCAATGTGACTCTGGATTGATTATCGAGAACATAACAAGAACACTATCATGACCAAATATCCACTCCCACACATTGATGACTTATTTTACCAACTACTCGAAACTCAATACTTTTTCATGTTTCATCATTTTTTAGGGTATCATCAATTGATTGTCAACAAGAGGGATATACCAAAGACAACTTTGTATACAAGGTATAAACACTATGAATTTATAGTGACGTCATTTGGACTTAATGACGCCTCTACTATATTCATGGATCTAATGAATAATGTATTTAGAAACTATAATGATCAGTATGTGGAAGTCAACATATACGATATTCTTGGTTATTCAATGAGCATAGAATAACATGAAGACCACTTGAGAATTGTGTTAAAGACCCTGAGAATGGATAATCTTTATAACAAATTTACCAAATGTGAATTTTTTCTACCAAAAGTTTCATTTTTTGGTCACATAATCTCAAGATTGGGGATATCTATGATTCTAGAAAAAATGAGGTAATTGAAAGATGGTCAAGACCAACAGCAGTAACTATGATCCAAAGTTTTCATGGCCTTTCATGATATTATCGACATTTTGTGAATGATTTTTCAAGATTGTCTAATACACTCACCATGTTGACTTGAAAAGGAGTTATGTTTGTTTGGATATAAGAATATGATGTGAATTTCAATGAGTTAAAAATAAGGCTATCCATTGAACATGTGCTCACACATCCTTGTAGTGGAAAAATTATTATGATCTACAATGATCCATCCATGAAGGGACTGTGGTTTGTTCTCAGTCAAAATGATATGGTGATAGATTATGCCTCAGGACATTTGAAGATCCAAGAGAAAAGTTACCCAAACCATGATTTGAAGATAGATGTGTAATAATTTCATTAAAAATATAGAGGCAATAACATTATGGTGAAATTTGTTATATTTATACTTATCATAAATGTTTAAAATATATTTTCACACAAGAGTTGGTGAATATGTTCCAAAGAAAATGGTTGGAGTTGATTATTGAGTATGCGTTCTCTATATATTACCACCATGGGAAAAAACATGATTTAAGATGCATTAAGCTGACAAGACCATTCCATCTAATCCCTGCTGATAATGAAAAAGGTCCAATATTTATTAATTTTCAAAGGATGGATCTTCAAATTATAACGGAAGAGGACAAATCTTATCTTTCTGAAAAGAATTTTCAGCAGTCTATACATGTGATGATTAAAGTGGAAAAGAAGGAAGATGTAGTGTTACAAAAAAGGGTGAGAAATGTTCCTAAATTCAATCTTAATTGTGATGAAATAATAATTTTTAGGAATCAGGTATGTGATCCTCCTATTCCAAAATTTAAGAATGAGATATTTCATGAGGTTCATAGTTCTTCATTATAATTTCACCCTAGATGGACGAAGATGTATAGGGACATGAAAGAGTACTTATGGTGGGATGGCATGAAAAGAGATGACACTGAATATGGCTCTCTGTGATTGTGTTATTCTGAATGTTAAGGCTGAATGTTAAGGCTGAATGACAGAAGTATAATGGGATGTTACGACCAATACCCATACTAGAATGGAAATGTGAAAACATCAATCTGGACTTTGTCATTGGATTTCCAGAAACATCAAAAGATAATAATGCTATCTGGGTTATAGTTTATCATCTTACAAAGTCAGAACCCCTCATAGCTATTACATAGGATTTATTTATTAATAATCTTGCCAGAATATATGTAAAATAACTGGTAAGATTTCATGAAGTACAATTTCCATTATATGTGGTCAGGTTCCAAAGATTAAATCAATGTTATGCCAAAACCTTTAGCATTATTTAGATACAGTGTTGAGTTTCAGCACTGCTTATCACCCTCAGATTGACAGTCAGTCTTAGAGGACAATTCAAACATTGGATGAAATGGTGAGAGCTTTCTCTATACATTGAAAAGGTTGTTGGTATCATCACTTACCATTGGTGGAATTTTCATACAATAATAGCTTTCAATCCAAAATTCACATGGATTCTTATGAAGACATCTATGTTAATTACTATAGAACTCAAACTTGTTGGGATTATGTTGGGGAATGAATGACATTAGGGCGTGTTCTTGTTGAAGAAATAGAAAAAAATGTCAGATCAATTAGACAACACATAAGAGCAGCTTAGAGTTGACAAAAATGTTATGCTAAAAACTGAAGAAATGACATAGAGAATGAAGTGGGAGATAAGGTGTTCTTACGAATACATTCATGGAAGAGAGTAATGAGTTTTGAAAAAAACGGGCAAGGTGAGCCCAAAGTATATTGGTATTTTTGAAAATTTGGATTGTGTTGGGAAGGAAGATTACTGATTGCTACTTCCACAATATCTCTCTCAAGTTCATTATGTGTTCCATGTATCCCTCATGAGAAAGTAAATTCTTGATCATTCACATGTACTATGCTCTAAAGTCATACTACTGGATCAAGATCATTATTATGATGAATAACCGACCATGATTATGTATCAAAATGAAAAACTTCTATGAAACAAGACCACTCGATTGGTTAATGATTTATGAGGGAACAACCAATTAAAATAAGCTACATGGGAACTTTATGATATAATGTGGGAGATGTATCTTCATCTATTTATTTCCATATGACAAATTCGTGGGAAAAAATCATTTCAATGGGGATAGAATGTAACACCTGATGTTTTATAATATATTTAAATAAATTTTATTCTTAAATAGAATATCTTTCACTCAATTGTGAGTTTAAAAAATTGTGAGATTCCCTTAATATAAAATTATTGTTATAACCTAGCCATTATTTTAGCTGGAATAAATATAACTAACATTTAAAAATATACGATAAATGTAAATCAATTATATGACATATTAGTTATTTTATTCGATGAAGTTAATGAGATATGTATGTTATATAATTAAAAACATTTATTTGATATTTATCAAATAGATATTAAAAGAACGTTTTCCCGCTTTTAATAGAATACCTTTTTTAATTTATGATTTTTACACATAAATAATAATACTATGAAAATGTAGAATTTTTCATTGGAAGAAGGATATAAAAATATACTATGGTTAAAATTAAGATTTTTTTCTCATAAACATTACAATTTGATGAATAGTAATAATACGAAAAATTATAATTAAGAAGATATTTTTTTCATTGAGACAATTTATATGGTTAAATTATAATATTAAATGATTTTAAATAATTAATATAATATATTTTAACCATTTAATATAATGTATGTTATTACAATTATTTTTACATTGAATTCATTGGTACAAATATTTCAATCTTTTACAATGATTTTATTTTTAAAACCCCTTTTCTGAACAACGAGACTAATTTTAAATTAAGTATTGCAATGTCTGTGTTTAGAAATTTGATAAATGGATTCCATATTTGGAACAAATCACCCTAACACATGTTTTAAAATAATTGAATGATTATATATCACCCAAAAACATACTAGGGTTGAAATGGAATCTATTGGAACCCACTTGGATGAGATTAAGACATTTAATTTATTATATTTAAAGAAAAGTCAAATATCTCACTCTAACATTAATAATTAAATTAATTTTAATATAATTATATACAGAATATAAATTCAATTATAAATATTTATTTGAAAGATAAAATTATTTTTGTTATCATGGTAATTTACTTTTAATTTTTATGAAATATATAATTACCTTAATATATTATTCATTAGTGATGGAGATATTATTTATTTACTAAAAAATAAATAATATAGTTATTATTAAAATAATAATACCCATAAAAGGCCCAAACACTTTAACAACCCTTATTGGTAGATTATAAATAAACCATAAGCGTCGAAGGGTTGCTTGTGGACCACATGGAGCCTTACAAATGTGATAATGAGACATATATTATTTATTTTAAATGATTTTAATATTGTCACCATCATAATTTAATAACTATAACATTTTAAATGATGGGTTTTTAGAGGATAAATTGGAGTAAAAGTACTAGAATGAAATCTAGTAGATTTATATTCGACATTTTATTTTATTTTTTATATTTATGTAAAAATTAGTATATTAAATAATTATACAAAAAAGATGATAGAATTATTTTATTATGTGAAATATCAGATAAATGGTTTCAAAAATATTAAAATAAATATTATATGAACTAATTATTGTGTTCTATGATTTTTATATAATAATATGACACGCTGGGAATCTATTAAATATTTTTTTCCAGATCAATCATATGTGTGGATTTTAATTAAATTCAATTTCATGAATAGTGTCAAAATTTACAGTATTCGTATTTTACAAAAATAACATAATATTAAATTGTTTACAAATTACAAGATGAAAATTATATGGTCAAATATGTTATAAAGTATCCAATTATGGACAATTCAGAACCCACGAAATAAACTATGTTCAAAAAATAAACATGACCAGTGAATAACCAAATTGAGTTGTGATGTGATCTTCATTCAATGAAGAAAACAATAAAATCATCAATTGAATCCAAATTATGTGATTTACAAAGAGTTTAAATTTGTATGACATCATGCTAATTTTTTGTTCAACAGGAAGTATAAAATGTAAAAGGAACTGATGTTGAGTTCTTCAAATATGATTTATACATAAAAAATATTATATATATCTCAATGTATAGTTCACCTAGTGATATATATTTTTAAATTATGTGAAATAATGATTCTAGAAATGAAATTATGATAACATGTAGAGTTTCTCTCATGAATATATAGATTACTAGGCAGAAAAATATATGGGATATTTGAAAAATTGATATTTTGAGTTTATATATAATTCAATTCTGAATAAAATGGAAATTAAAAAAGACAAATCTTTTGGGCCTGTAAAATTAGAAAAATCAGTATGATCACACATAGATCAGGATTAATTAATATTTTAAGGAATAATCTATAGAATAAGGGATTAAAATTTGAAGGTCCACACTAAAAGGTAATGTATTCCTCGAAATTATAAAGCAATAATAACATGAAAAAATTAGTACCACAGAACAAATTATATGAAAATACCCCCCATGAATAATGTGTACACGAAATATGCTATATTGAAATTTTAGTGATATTTTTTCCCTATGTAATAATATGTTATGTTCTACAATACAAAAGTAAATATTAATGCCATTGTTGATACATGTCAAGAACTCATCGATATTTAAAAAAAGAAAATAGTTTTTTTTGTAATTATCATATCTCACTTTTGAAATATTTTATGGAATCATTTATTTTATGTATTCATAATGATTCAATTACCATGGATAGATATTAATTTTTTCAATGATGGGTGTAAAATATAATGATTTTAGGTGAATTAATGTTTGAATGTTATTAAAAATTATTTCATTATATATTCATGATGAAAACTATGACTATATATTTTCATGTGATTATAATTAAGTGATATAGATAGTAGAAAAAGGTTCCCCAATATATTCTATATACATTGATAATAGGATATAATATTCAATAATTATAAAATCATATACATAGAATAAAGATAATGAAAAGAATCATTAAAACATTAAATAATTCATTCTAAATTGATGAACAATGAATGGAGTGGAAATATGAATTCTTCTCTATTAAATATAAGGCTTATATAAGAAGAGGTAAACCATTCTTACCACCTAATATATTTCATCATCTATTGAATATTAAGGAAGGGGAAGCAATCCTCTAAAGGATAAGACATTCATACATAATGGAGATCATTGATGGATATTTACTATTGAAGAATATGTCAAAGAACTATTCTAGGAGGAGTTCTGATAGACATGTGATGAACTAATATGTGGGAGTTTAAATATCCCATCATGAAGTGGAAATAATCATTTAACTATATAGATTTAACAAATGACGTTATAGTATAAAGAACCCCACAGTATGTAGATAGTGTTACCACATGTTGTATAGATTATTTTGGAGTCTATCAACTATGTATTTTGGGAGATTCCCCACAAATAGTGTTAAAATATATGAGGTACATTATACATAGCAGATTAATAGTGTAGAACCCAAGTATTTGGTCCCAAACTGAAATGGGAAAGGACTAGTCATTCAAGGTCGAACAATATAAATCCATTTATGGTGATTTTTAAACTATGAATATTTTAGTAAGGTTAATAGATAATGAAATGAATATATAAAATTATCAAATAGCTACAATAGATGAATTATGGTGTCAGTCTAAAAAATGGAATTTCTAATTCATGACATCCCCCTCTCAGTGATATCAATATAACTATGCACTATAGATTCTCTAAAACTATATACAGAATCTTTAAATTTATGAAAATTTTACTAGAAAATTTATAATATTATTAATATATTTTTACTCAATATCATTCATTTCTAACAAATGTTATATATTTTGAACCAAAATTCCCAAGCAAACAAATAAAACTATCTTAAAATGAAAATACGACAAAAAATTTAAAGAATCAAAAATCGTGAAGGAACTATGATATTATATAATATAATGAGAGAAAAATAGATTGATTTGAATAGTGTCAATACTCCCAAAACACACGAGGATTCCAAAAAAAATGAAATCATATTTATATAAAAATAACAATTAGTCAATGTGTATATATTTTTTGATACACTGTTTTTACTAATGAGGGACAACAGTAACAGTACTATAAATAATCACCAACTACCAACCTATGTTTCCCAAAACCAGAAAAAATTCACCAGAATATAAAAAAAAATTCACCATAAGTATCCCACCTCTCCCAGTAGTACTATCCTAAAGAAAAAATAAAGAGACCATATGTGTGTGTGTGCCAATAAATATAGAATTAATAAATATCCCTCACTATGTTAAATTGGTTCCAATAACCAAATAATATGTTGGTGTGTATGAAATATATAAAATGATATAAATAAATATTAATATACACCTCACACAATACATCCAACATCCTCTAACTAAACAACTATATTCAATATTATACAATCATCATATTACAATATATAACAAAATCATGGTGATTGAAGCATAATGGAAATTAAATGAGGGTTTCATGGGAAATGTGAATTTTTTTGTTTAGTTAAAAAATTCCTCCAAATAAAATCACACCCGTGATTCCATTTTCTTTCATCTTTTTTAAAATTACATCATTTTAAACAACATTGTAAAATATTTAAAAATTTGACTACATTTTATCGATAAATCATTTTTTAAAAATTATGTTGTGTTTCCATTAAAAATATAAAATGTGTATTATATTACAAATTATCCATAAAAAACACTTATATAATAGAAATTATAATATAGATAAACTATTTTCATGGAAAAAAATTATGTTCACCGTTCAACATGAAATTATTATTAACACATATTTTATTCCATGTCAATACCTCATGGAAATATATTTTAAAATTGGTTTTGGTTGACACTAATATCTAGAAAATTATACAGAATGTACATCTAAATTCAAATAATCAATTCAATTATTAAATAAAGAAATATCATTCAATCATCAAATTGAAAGTTAGTGGAATTTATTTGTTACCCAAATTCATTAATGGAAAACACCCAAACAAGAAATGAATCACCATACACATATCCTGAGAAATAAAAAACCACATTTAGAACTAAATAAAAACTCTAGATGTATACGTATGTTGATTAGGATTGTTAGTAAATGAAAAAAAAGTAGTGAAAATGAAGAATAAATGAAGGAGATGAGAATGGAGAAAATAAATAGTTATTTATGATGAAAATAATTTGAAATCTAAAGGGAGATAAAAATAATTCAAATAAAGTGAAAATTTGAATTTTCCTATATGATCCCTATAGTATAAAACATTACTGTATATGGAGGGGGGGATATTATATATTTAATAATTAAGGGAGGGGATATATAAATTCATTTTAAGGGAATATTGGGATTATGAATGGTTTGACCTTATAGTTTCACAATCCTATGATAAATGTTCTATCATCACTATACACCTAGGGTGCCTCAGATAGTTTACTAAAATATCGTAGAAAATCATTATCAATATTTGTGAATAAACTCTGTTATAATACTAGACCCACATGTACAGTTTCAACAAAGTACATCGTAGTCATGTGCTAAATGTTTGCTTGAAAAAAAATTCTTAATTTCAAAAAATTAATATTGAACATAAAAAAACACAATAAAAATTATAAAGAATACTAAATTAATAAAATATTAATAGTTTTAATTTTTATGTTGAGAAATTTATCCCCACTATAGAAATTTCTTCCACTATAATGTATTAAATAAAAACTAGGATATCGGGATATAATAATTCATTCACACCCCACAAAAAATGGTGGATTGATCTAAGGAAAGATGAAGTAATTATTTGTGAGAAATAAACACAAGAAAGAAACTCAAACTCATGAGAATAAAAAACCTACCCCCTTATAAAAATAATCAACCAACTAAGGATAATCATAATGAAAAATAATATCCTAATGAAAAATGAATCCCCCAAATAAAAATAAATATAATATAACATAATAACAACACAACTACAGTGATCAAATAGGAACCTCAATAAATCATCCGGTAAAAAACACCATAATAATTTTAACAAAATAAAATGTACAAAAGGAATCCTCAAGAAGGGTAACAAAAAATAATATTTCACAAAAGCGTTCTTTTAATTATTTTAATTAAATAGCAAATATCAGTTAACCAAAACCCAAATAGGAATTATGTCATATTAGTATTCATAAAATAGATATTATGAGTACTAGAAGAACAACACTAGATGAGAAAAATAGTTTTATTCTTCCCATGAGAAGTTTTAATGTTCTAAAATGAATGATTGATGTCAACCTAGAACTCAATAATGTTAGAATCTAGCATTTTCTCCACCCATAATGTTGTCGCTTCATTCCCATTTAGAAAAAATTAGGTTATACACATTGTATGATTCTTAGAAAAATTAGTTTCAACATTAATGTCCTCCATGACTATTATTATAAAATACATTAGGTAATAATTGAGCACAACTTATATAAGGTATATGTGGATACCACATATAAAGAGCCATGTTTTAATGACCCATTAATTAATCTCTTGGGAGTGAATACAAAATAGTTTATGAATTGATATATGGAATCCTTAAATATTCCGTCATACTTATGAAGGATGATGACCTATAATATTCAAATATTTTATAAATAATGACTATGATCAATATACTTTAGGATTCACAACATCGAGAAAAAACGAACAATGAAATATTTTTATTTAAATGATTTCATTAAAACAAAACACTTAAATTGAAGGCAATGAAATGTTTTAACTGCATTTATGAATTAATAATAGACATATGCATTAATAATTTATTAATTAATGATTACTAAATAAACACCAAATTTTATGTAATGTCGTCTTATTTATAAGAAAAGAATTTTCATCACAACTAGGATTTATTGATTTTAGTGATAAAATATTACAATGACTTTTTGTAATTTTTTATATTTATAATTTATAAAAAGGATATTATATGTGAAATTATATGGTAAAATTCATCTTATTATGAATTATTTTTGAATGTTATCAAAATATTGATTTCTCAATGAATAATTAATAAATCATATTTTCATAAAAAAGATATATTATTTTATCTATTTACAAAGTAAATTCCTATTTTTTATTGTCATCAAAATTTATTTACATTCTAATTATTTTAAAATATTCATACTGTGGTCTATTATATTTATTTAATCAATCAATTTATTAAAAAGGCATTTTATAAATAAAAAGAATTTTTTTTAAAATCTTTTTTCTTCATATTTTACCTTTAAATTATTAATTAAATTTTTTGACGTCTATGTAATGGTTCACAAAAATGGGATTCTTTATTTTTTACCAGCATGATTAAATTTCATGAATATGCCTGTCTTATTTTAAATCATTATGAATTGTATCCATAATAAATATTTTTTATCTTGGTAAGGGTAAATATTATAATTTTGGGTCAATATTATGTTTATATTAAGTCTAAATTACATAAAAAGATTGAATAATGGAATTTGATGATTAAATTTATTCCTTCATTGTCCAAGATTCTATTAATGGAAATGTTTTAGTACAATTGTGGTTGTGACATTTCTAATATTTCATTTAATGAATATTAAATAATTTTACAAACATTATATCAACCCTAACCCTAGTAGACCATATATATTTCATTATTTAATACATTGTCATTATATACAATGAACCATATCCTAATGGAAAAAATAGTTCAGTTTTATTGGTAAATAATTTACATTAATTATTTTTCTAATGAATTTGACTACACTAATTAAAACATAGTATATTCTGATAAAATAATTATTACCACTAGCATATTCCATAATATTTTTTCATTGTTCAACTAACAGATCCATTTTAAAGTAAAAAAAATATCAGTGAGCTCATAATCTCAGTAAGGATTATGTATAGTTGAAGATATTATGAATCAATGATAATAATAAGCATTTTATGGTATACAACTAAACACACATTCCAATTATATATTTCTTCTAGCATAATCAATATTACAAGGTAAATAACTCTAAACACCTACCCTTTTATCAATAATTTGAATATCATAATTGGACAAAAAGTAATCAATATAAAAAGTAAAATAATTGAAAAGGCTTTAAATTTAATCAATAATATGTCAATTAAATAAATCCTTAGATAATTTCATTGTTTAAGTCTAATCGACAATATCAATGGATTTCATAATGCATGATATTATAAATTAGTAGATTCCATTTTTTTAGGAATCTTGATACCTCACATGGAATGTCATTTTAAAAGGTGTTCTAAAATTAAAGGTGGAAAATTATTTTATTCTATCTTATTGAGTTTTATTTTGGGATCTTCTAATGCATTGAGGTGGTATATAATACCAGGCCCCAACTTTCACTGCACATTCTAAAGAATTATTCATATATTGATTAATCTATTTAATTTTTGAACAATGCAACATATAATCAAATATCTGTACTATTGAAGGAATATATATTTATAAATAATTTCGCATATAAAAAATATCATTAATTTTAGAACATGTCATGTTTAAATGATATTATATTAATGAAATAATCAAGTCCATGATTAATTATATGGGAATTTTGTGAAAATTTGACGACTCTATGTATATGAATAATTTATGGATATGATAATGAATACTAAAATGAATCATTGAAGTTAATGTGAAAAATTTTCTTAGTCTAAATGACCATAAATTATCTAGAGTAATGATTTGGATGTTATCTATACGTTATATAACCATTGTAGTAAAAATAAAAACTTTTTTTTCTTGATTGATATAAATAAGATTGAAATATACTTAAAAACATTCTTGGGGAAAATATCCTTATGATTTTAAAAATAACATTTTATAACCAAAAATATCATGTAAATAATGGTTTTTGTAAAAATGATTTTAAATATTATAATTTAAATAATATCTGGAAGAAAATTATTTAATAATCACATTGTAAAAATGCAAATAAATTTTCAATGAAATAACATTAAAGTTATAATTTAATTCCTAAAAAAGGTAAAAAGATAATTCCATTTTCACAATAAAAAGAATTTAAAAGTAAATTAAAAAAACAATATGTTTCTAATTTTGAAATCATTTCATAAAAAGAGACAATGGGTAAATATTTCATTAATTTATCATTTATAAAAGGTGAAAAAAAATTGAAAACATTTTAACAAAACATGGATTTGGGATAAAGATGTTTCAAAACCATATATAAATAATATCATATATTCGTAAACAGATTTTTTTAATTATTTTAATTACAATAGTCTGTGTAAAATATTACTATTACATGAAAATATAATTACTAACATAATGATATGAAAATGAAAGGTTTTTATATGTACATTTTGAATAATTTATATCATCCAAAATATAATAATAAACAATCTCGATTAGAATGAGATTGTGAATTAAACTCTTAAAATAATCTTAACGTTGAATTGAGAATTAATCAATGAATTAATTATGTTTATCATATATAATTACATATAATAACGATGTATATAAAACATTATATAATAAAAATTTATTTTATATACAATCATTTCATGACATAATCAATGATGTAGTTGTTTATGCCAATGAATAGTAATTCTGTTACAGAATCCATTACCACGTGTTTCCTTTTTAGAACATAATTTGTCTACTAATATTTTTTTTTAAATGTAATATATTATACGAAACCATTTTAATTTTTATAATTTCACATATTATCCTTTTATATCATATTATCACCCTTTCGTTAAAAATCTGTTCTTATTTACATTGTTTGGTTGTAGATTGCATTATTTTCTAATGCATTTTATTCAAGAACACATCAAGTTTTTAACATATTTTATAGTACCTTAATAAATAGAATAATAATCATGAAATAACTCTCATATATATCTAAATAAATTATTCTTTTATGAAAAATAATGTAATATTGTTTTGAAAACAGATGTGCATTATAGTCTTAGAGATGGTAGGTCATACGTATGCATAAGTGACGTTTACATTATTCAATGATAAATATGGTATAAATGTATATAATATTTTATACATTCATAGTGTCAATAATATCTTAAATTCAATATTATGTAATTATATATTATATCCATGAATTGGGGTGATAAAAAAATAGTCGCATCGATTCATGAAGGTGGAACATCACAAGTACAAGATAAAAGTTCTCACTTTTATGTGAGTAAAATGGATTGAAATACATAGATATAATATCATTTAAAAATGATAAATATTAAATTAATATAATAATAAATTCATTCATATCACATAGAATCATTAACATTATCATTATCACGTTTAATTTATTGTGTTTATAAAAATGAATCACTTCCCATGAAGTGGTGGTAGTCTACTGCACCCCAAAGCAACATTGTCGTATCCCGAACATCACAAAATATAAAAACTCAGACATATATATTATATAGTAAATCCATCTGTATAATTATGTTATAAATATAATATATATTTTTTATATCTATCATCTTCGTCCACATGGAATTGTGGTAATTTAATAATGAATCACACTAGTTTGTGAGGCAGTGGTCTACTGTACACATGAATGATGATTTCGTAACTCAATTATATGATATTAAGGAAGTTATAGGTAAATAATTATTATAAAACATGTCATAATATATAATATATTGTATTGATTTTATCATAATGGTTTAATAATAGTTTAAGGAGGATTAAGATATAATAAAATAAAAACAATTGCAGAAGAGCATTAACGCTTCTTCGGGAATCCTCTTAATATTTTGAACAAATCCTTCAAACTATGGATTTCATAAAAAAATATTTGTAGAAGGATGATTTAGATATGTTTAGAGTTATATTGGAATATATTCTATAAAACATATCTTTTTCAAGCTATGTAAAATAGAGTAGAGATAGTGAACATATTTATGTGGGGTGAGTTGCACAATCATAAGGTTTTGAAAAGAATCCATCATACTATCATTTTTATCATGACATGAGACTCTAAAATTGGATATTATTGATTATATTTTATATTTTATCCAAATATGATCATATAATGTGTTTTTAATAGTATTAATCTCATTTTATCCCTTATATTTTTAGTATTATAGTAGATAAATCTATTTTTACCACAACTACTATAATTAATTTTTACTATTTCTACTTGTATTTTTTGTGAAAAAATAATGTTAAACTTATCAAAAACTATAAATTATTTATTATTGCAAATATGTAGTACATTTTTTCCAAATTAAATTAACTTATATTAAAAACTAATTTAATATTAATATATAACAAAATTATTGATTTTAATTGAAATTTGGTATTTTAAATTATTCATCGAATAAGGATACACTCAGGAAGACTCCCAAAAATAAAACCTATTATAAATGGGATATTATGATTTAAAAATAAATTTAACTTTATCAAATTAATTTTCTAGAAGTTATAAAATTAAATTATATATAGTGTGAAAATCATATCTAACTCTCTATATAAGAATATAATATTAAAAATACAATTTCTTCATACAAATTTTTCTTAATTTATTACTAATCAATAAATAACCATAGATTTTCATAATTATTTTATTACTATTATTAACTGACAAATTGAAACTGTTTTATAACAATTATGTTAAATAATAATATATTAATAATATTGTAAATCTTTTAAACTCTGTGTTGTGTGTAACGCAAGTAAAACTCAGTGTTTCATGTAATTCAATATAATAAAGATATTGAATTAATATAAAAATAAATATTTAATATAGTCTCTGTGTGATATTCCTTTTTTTAAGCAATTTTTTTGTGTCACATATGCAATAAAATACAATTTTAACACCTTAAATAAATTTCAAATTCTCAATAAAAACATAATCTTGGTAATGATGGTTTTGATATTTGACTATTATTTTATTGATATATCATATGTTAAATAGAGTTAATAAACAATAGTTATAAATATATTGGAAGTCAGCTACATTGTTCTATGGAATAATACATTACTAGGTTACCTTGTTAGATATCACTGGTTTAAAGGTAAAATGTGGACATGGATGCAATGGGTAAATATTTATAGTTATTGATTGATGTAATTTATAAAAAGAATGAGAATGATCTATGAAAAGATATGGGGATGGAAACTATATATCTACGATATTTTGTAATACCATATGTCTCATCAAATATGAATGTAAAATTAAATTTTTTTCATTATCCTTTTATTAAATTAGTTGATGTCATTTACGATATATGAATATATATAAATATACCAATATTTCCCCTCTCCTCCCTTATAAAAGAACACATTATCCCTCTTCTCATCACCCAATTTTGGGCCTTCAAACTCTGAAAAAAACTATCCATTTACCTTCTCCACATCCCTAAAAACATAACAGAGGTTATTTTATTCTTCAATGTCTACCTTTATTGCCATAAGTGGAGGTTTAGAACATGCATGCTTATGAAGAGGTAATATCATTTACCGATTCTTTCAAACTACTTTCTTCTTCTACATAATCTATATGAGTTCATAAATTATTAAGTAATAACAACTGCATCACTTGTATACTGATATGTTATTTTTAATATGAAAAATCCATATTCTATTTTAAATCCATGATACGGAAAATAAAATCACCACACGTGTGTACGTTCGTCCCACCGTCTCCACGCCATGGTTTAATCGGTTACTTATCACCAACATACACGGATTGGTATAATAATATAATAAATAACAATATAAAATTATATTAAAATGATATTAATTCTGATGTATTATACACCATCCACTTCAATACCCTTAAAAACTATTGCGAATGATGGCATCGCTTGTTTGTATGTACGAATTTTTCTCTCCACGACACGATAAGATTCATTCTCTATGTTAACCATTGAAGAATGATTATAAAGTATAAATAAACAGAATAATGAAACATAGGAAAAAAATGCTCCTGGATTAATGTGTGTATATATATATATGTCATTTACTTAATTCCATTTAATTTTATTTATAAGGGAAATGAAAACAGTGTTCATGTGTATGTACGGCCTATTGTCTCCATGAACAGTGTATTCCATTTCATCTAGATATTTATTATTTGTATATTTATATAATGAATATATAATATATATATATATATAAATCATTATATTCATTCTAGAATTCATTAAATCATTTTATGTGTAATCATATAAAGACTAATAAGGAAAAACAAGTACGATTATTAACCAAAACATTGCTTTAACATGAAAATGAAAAATGAACGAGTAATATAACGTCGTAAGTGAATAATATATGATATCTTAAAAATTAATATGATTCGTGAATAATTAAATGACATTATTTAAATCATTATACACAAGGTTCAGATATGTACAAATAATATAAGACATATGGTAAGGGAAAATATTGCAATCTCATTTTTACTTGATATTGTTTATACTTCAATATTTACTAGGTCGTATTTATCATACATGTTCCAGTTTTTTAAATATGTAATATTATTTCAATCCTCATAAAATTTTTAAATCCAATTTTAGCCATATGTAAAATTATATAAAAAGAAATTAATGGAATCTTTTTATGTTTTTAGTATGAGATACTTTTTGACAATTACACCTAATGTACGAGACGAATGTTTTTTAACATATATGGTATGAACATATTTTTATTATTTCATAGAGAATTATTTGCATGAATCAATTATAAAATGTGTTAATGTCTATTTTCAACTAACTTATTTTATTTTAATATTTAAGACATATTGAGAAAATAAATTGTTTTTGAAGAAGGTAGTATATTTTCCTCGAGAACTAATTTTAAGTGTTTTATCAAATTTATTTTCCATCTAAGACAATATAGGGTTTTGATTATGTCCCTATTATTACATTGATTTTATTATTTTAAGATGGAATTATTTTTATGATGTCATTTTATTTTATATTGATTATGTTATGATGGCATGATGGTTAAGAATCCCATTTTATTACATGTGTTATGCGATGATGTATTTTTTATGATTTTGTGGAATACATAAGAATTGTTTCATTATTAGATTGTTGGTACCTATATCTTCATCCAATGCATTTGGAACATATTTATATCTCATGAGATTGAAATGTATGGAACAACATGTTAATCCGGTTCAGTGATACAGAACATGAAGGAGTGGTGAACTCGGTTGAGTAATGGACTTTTTCCGCTGCGATTGTCTGGGCAATGAGTTGTAACTAATATGAAATTAGTTTCTATAACTATTTTTGTACTCCAAAATGCTTCATTACAAATTTTATGATGATTGGGATTACATTTCTATTATATGATTTATCACATGACATGATATTATGATATCTTTTGCAGGATAAAAATTTCAAA
Organism: Viscum album; assembly: GCA_963277665.1. NCBI lineage: Eukaryota > Viridiplantae > Streptophyta > Magnoliopsida > Santalales > Viscaceae > Viscum > Viscum album. The sequence goes on from OY728141.1 coordinate 1,902,453,909, forward strand.
CGTTGTAATCTTAATAATATGATATGATTGACATTTCCATTGTTAACTCTTACTGAAAATTTGAGATAACCCTTTTGTATGTTTCCATTTCCCAGGTCAGGAAGAAGGTTATTTAATAGTATATGCCGAATTGGAGTCTAGTAATGAGGAAATTAATGGGTGACAATATTTATTCATTATCAATCAGTTGTTTTTGTTTCCCAGTTTCTAAAGACACTATACCTATATGGTCCTATCATGTTTCCATTATAAATAGTAATAAATATATTTCAAATCAAAATTATTAACAATGTATGTAAAATATAGGCCATTATATATAAAATGTATCTCTATGATTCCTATATGAACCACAAAAAATGAAAAACTTTGTGATGAACACCCATATAGTCACGCACTGGGTGTCTTTCCCAACAACCATTTATTAGGATTGATAGTCATCCACCTATTTATTCATGGTCCCTATTCTATTGGAGGTGGTTATTGTAAATTTTGTTTTTTAGGAGGACATTTAGTGAATCAGATTGTGTTTATGATGGTTGAGTTGACTTGGAAATGAGATGGGATGTTTTTTCCGATGTGTATTTGGGATGAGATGTGATGGTCTATCCCAGGTGTCTTTAGGATATGTTCTATTTTCCATTCTCATGTGTATTTGGGATGAAATTAATTGTGATTGGATGTAATATGTATCCATTTTGTGGGTGGGTGGTATGTGTTGTGAGTCCCATGTGTGTTTGGCTGGGATGTTATATGTTGTATTTAAAAGTGATAGGACAATAAAGATGATTTTCATTGGGGTGTGAGAGCAGCTAACTAGGGGGAAATTGGTTTAGGGTACCTAATAATATATGTTATTTTTATTATATATTATTGTACTTGGAAGAGTTATTTTTTTAGTGATCATTCGAGAGGTTGGGATCATGGGTAGTATACTTGTTTAGTTGAGGTTGGTTCTCCTACATTCACAGAGGTGAAATAGTGTTATCTTTTCACATGTGCACGAGATATGTCTGTTTTCAAATTGAGTATACTTTTATACTCACCCTACAATTAGAAATACAATTTGCAGGACCTTAGGAGGTCTTTGTGGACCCTGTATAACAATTCTAGTTCGTGCCTTTCAAGAAAATGTTGTGTTGTTTCCTTATAATTATTCTTTTAGGAATTCATTTGGAGACAATATATGTGTTAGTTTTGATATATAAATGTATTGTAAGAGGGTCTGGATTTATGTAATATTATTTCCATTATTATTTTTAGTTGTTTAATAATATCTCTATATCACGTCTCCTTATAAATTTTAATGATTTACAAATGGTAGGATTTTTACACTTTTGGCTCTAGTATCTATACTAGGTCCTTTTGGAGGTAGGACTCTAGGGGGTCATTACATACATATTTTCATTCCTAGACTAGGAGGGATATCATTGTATTTAGGGGGACATGATATAATGCTATCAGTGTTGATGGTTCTGAGATAGAATTGAATTTATATTTATGCACAATTAGGATTACATGGGGTGGTATGGGAACAGTTTGAGTTGACATTGATGTGTGACATAAGCTAGAGAGACCAAATAATACATATGAATTTAAGTCCATCTATGATATAATGAATGGAAAATGATCCTATTTAATGAACATGTGTGGAGGTGATGGATGCAAGGTAGAGACCATGGAGAGAAACACACATCAATGATGAATTATATATTATTTTAATTTAATGATATTGTTATGTTAAAAATTAATTAAATGGATCTATATAATTTATATATTCTTCTCTATTTATTTCTATGAAATTATTTTTAATAAATTTTCATTATTTTACATATTATTCAAATTTATTAAGAGGAATGATAAAAATTGTACACAACAGTCCATTGATGTTTTTTGGATACTTCTAGATAATTGATTTTTTTGTTTCCTTTCATTTCCTTTCATGAATCATAATGAATTTATTTTTTCATCCTTAATTAGAAATTTAGTTCATTACATATAATTTATAGTATGTTTAAATTTTTTATAGAAGAAAGAATAGTGTATTTTGTGGTCAACATGTGTTTATATTTGAAAACCTTTATGAATAATGCTACATTAATGTATACTTTACAGCATAATAATAAAATAAATTATTTTGAAAGCTGGATTTTAATTATTATTTTTTCAATGTGATATAATATGTCTTCTATTGCTTTCTGTTATAATTTATCATGATCATGTGTTATTGACATGTTGTAAATCTCATTTTAATACATTTAATTTAATATATTAATCAACTGTACAACATAAATAACTGATAATTCCATTCAATTTGGAAACAAGGACAAGAATAATTTTCACTTAATTTGGTGTCATTTCAGTTCTGATGTGTTGATATTTATATATGTTGCAACAATGTTTTACGGTATAAATATTTGTAAAATTTGTTTCGAAATTTTGGAAAATGATATGCATTCCTTGTTATTACATGTTGATAAATAAAATTTTAAATTTATTAAAAAATTATTATATGGGTACTAGGAAATTTTATGAGGTGAAATAACCTAACCTCATATTTTATGTCATGTATATTTTGTAATGGAATGAAATCATAATGTAAAAATCATATGTGTGGTATCTAGTCATGTTCTAGTATGAAACATTTTAGAATCATTGATTTTTAATACATTTTATTTAAATATATAAGTATAACCTTGCTATCCTTATTAAAATATGTGTGAATGTTCTCCAAAGAAATGAAATGAGTATGGAATGATTATTCCAAGCATTTTTAATGATGGAATAATGTAATAAAACAAGCGTAATATTAATTTTGTTTTCAGAATGCAAAATTACATGAAAAATGAAATGTATTAATTTTCATTAGCATTGTCATGTAAAATAATGAAATATAGCATTACAACAATTGAAGTTTTAATTGTGTTTAAAGAAATCATATTTCCTTGAGAAATAAAATGATTAATTAATTTTTATCTTGAACATGATAAAGCAGGAAATATAGTAATACAACTTCTGCATTTTTTCCCTGATTATGAAGAATTTTTTCTTTTTAATATCATAAAAGTGTATTGTTTGTGTTGTTAAATAAATATATTGGATTTAAGAACATAGCATGTACTGATTTTCAAATGAAGATTGGAAGTGCATTTTCTTTATAATAAGATGATCCTAGAATGTCTTTTTTTCCATACTAATATTAATGTGTCAGAATAAATTTTTTTACATTCATATTAATCTTGTATCCATTTTAGATCTATTTAAATGAAATCCTAGTTTTTTGGTGGATCTAACCTGAAAATTAAGATTGCAATTTGTTGTTTCATTCATATAATTACACTAAGATGTTTGTATGACATAATTAAAATAGAAACTATTCGAAACTTTTTTATGTGATTATAAAAAATTATCAAATATTTTGCATTGTATATTTTTAAACTCACTATTAATTAAAATGATAATAACATATATATGGATAATTAATGGTTTCCCTATAAAAATGAAATAGTTTGTGAATGTACTCCTACAAAATAATGAGCTGAAATATTGTAATCCTCTAAACAGGTATGGGATATAGAATGTGTTGTTTCTATGTCTGGTTGTTATTCTAGAGATTAACTATGTGACATATTATTTGGGAAATAAATCAAATGGAGATGAGAAAAGGCGATACTTAATTGAGATACATCATACTTTGACATAATTGATATTGTATGGGTGAGTATGTTCTTCCTTAAGCAAATTATATATCGACATGGGAAAGGGGATTCCTTTATTGGTGTGATTGGCATATAATGTTCTATTTTAGTGGTGATTGTTGGTTTTGGGCAGCATGGAGGATGATATGGTGATAGTGGATATTTGAAAAGGAATTTTTTTTTGGACAGAAATGGGGTATAGTGATGTGGTTGTGTGAAATGTCTGGTGTAAATTTCTATTGGTTGGGATGTTTGGCTTGTGGTTCTTTTGTGAGATAGTGGTGATGTGTGGTGGATGAGATATGTGGATGTTATGGTGAGATGTATTTTTTTGTGATGTTTTGTGATTATATTGAAGGAATACCACAACTGAAAAAAAAATATTAATCACCTCATATTGGAAATAAAATAACCAGGTCTTTTTAGAAATCATGAAATTAATGAAGATAGGCTTTCCTCCTATGTGTATATCATTTTATTTAATGGAATTGATGGGATTGTATTAAAATATCTTGATTTTTGGATTTTTTGTTGTTGATTCTATGTTGATGATAAGAGTTACAACCATAACAAATCATAATACGGAAACATTTTCCCACATCAAGAAAAATTATATTACAACACCTTCTAAAACAATATGGGTGAGTAAATGGATTCAAAATAGGACAATATCATGGTGCGAGGGATGAGTTCTATTTATTTTTATGCTAGTATTATCACTTTATATAATAATTTTAGTTCCTTTTCTGGATGAAAAATTTCTTGAAAAAATGATTCATAAATGTTATCATAGTAAAATATTATTTATTAAATGAGTTGGGAGATTTTAAAACTGAATGAAATAAATTATCCCAACATTGTTTTTTGTAATGTTTACATTACATGTGTAATGTAAAATTTGAATAACATACTATTTTAATTTAAAAGGAATGTACTTTTTGATATTATCAATAATAATGAACTAATGAAAAAAAAAATCTAACTTATTTTGGACTAATATTATTGAGATAAAATAACAACATAAATTATAATATTTATTAAATGAAAATGGTGTAAAATATTTCTTTATTTGAGTTGGGATGAAATGAAATGAGTGGCATGGATTTTAAAAAATAATAATATATAATTATTTTGATATAAATGCCAGTAATTTTGAAATGAACCTTTTATATTATTTTAAAATAATAGGTGGAAGAAATATGTTACAAAATCAAATGTGATTTCATTTCAAATGGATGGTGTTTTTAAAACATATCTACATGTTTAAAACTATGAAGGTAGATTTTTTAAATATATTGTTTTAATAATAAATTTTTTGAGTTGTACTGCCTCATGTTTTTCTTTGTCAATCAATTTGCACATGTTCTATTTGACAAGCATCTCCCCAAAGAGATAGTTTTAATGTATTTTGTAGATTAATAATTTTTTTCTAAGTGATGTGTTTCCCAATTTATTGTGAATCATGAGATGAAACTCATGGGATTGTTTTTTCGACCACCATTCTCTTTCAATCATTTTTTTATTAATATTGTGACTAATTCGCCTGGTTCCGGTTTTATGGAGGAATGGTGTCTTATATGAGTGTACCAGGTATATATAGACATATATGTGATTCATGTACCAGGAAATTAATTCAGTTACCCCATTTTTTTTGTGATGTTACATTCTAACCATAGTTCATTTATGATATAAGTTGTTTTCACCTTGATTTTAATTTTTTATGTTTTGTGTGTGATGATTCCAAACATGATAAAAATGGAATTCCTGAGTCTAATTCAAGAATAATTTTACAATGTTGAGATGAAACCCATGTCAGATGGTTAGTACATCTATAAAGGATAATATGATTATGTAAAAGATGTAATTCTTTTATTTCATGGTATGTTTTTTCAGTTTTCATTGGTGTTTTGGTTAGTATCATTGATTTGTTGTGTTGTTTCATGTTTAATGATATCCTTGAGATGTATCTCATAGGATGGTTGTTCAAACCCTTCCTCAGATTTCTAATTGGTTGGATTTAAATCCTTGTGGCAAAGTATTTTTTGAGGGGTATCTCATGTAATATCCTATACCATCTAGTCCATTACATGATGGTAAATTTTGTGTTTTAGGGTTCTTGGTGATTTTGCAGTGTATTTGGGAGAGTTAAGAATTTCTAATTGTGTGTTCTTTCAAAATTTTCATAATTCTCATTTTTACATGTTTTCCAATGGTTCTTCATTAGTGTCTCATCCCAATCATGTCTCACCTTGGTGGTGAGTCTCTACTGTTGTCTTAGCCAAAAAGTGACTCCATGGAAGTGTCATACCATGGAGGTGGATGTCTAGAGGATTCTCACCATTAAAGTCACATGTTTAGGTGTTTGTTTTCTCGTGATTGCTCACATGTAGTGTCTTGTCTGGTGGTTCCACACCAGTAGTGCCTCATCTGGTTGTTCTATGTCTGGTAGTGTCTCAGTGGTGGTTCATCTTGACCACTGTTCAGAGTGCATCGAATTTTTCCCTATTTACAACATCCTATAACATGAATTGGGTATAATGCCAAATTTAGATGGCATTATGACGTGATCAAATGACATAAATATATATTTTATCCAATAAGAGTCCATAAGCCTAATAAATGGTTAAATCATGTAGTTTTTTTGAGGCCATCCATTAATGGAGATTCAAAACTATATATAATCTCTAGGGTTTATAACCTATAAATTTAGATTAAAATAAAAATCATTTTCACATTCAGTATATATTTCTTTGGTGACCAATCACCCTAAATCCTTCATCCCATAGGTGTCATGTGGGAATTATGTGACAATTGATTTAGGATTCCCTGATGGGTTCCCGGTTGTATATGGTCCCCAATTATTGGTGTAACAAGGCTTCTTCGATTGTCTTTATTCTAGGTAGTTTTTTCCTTCACCTCCCCTTATGTATATCATGCATGATGAGTTTATTAATATTAACTCTTGTGAACATGGTTGCAACTGGATAAATAATGAAAATGAATTAGTTTATATTTAATTTTAAGGGGTATGAGAATGTGAATTATGATTTTTCATCTTTTATTGATTAGTTTTCAGTTGGTTAGATACAATGTTCATAATAACATACTTAAATGGTAAAAATTCCCAATTTGGGTAAATTAATTATGATGAATCAACATCCTTTTATAATCACTTTTAATTTGAATGAATGTTATCATATTAAATAAAATAATAATTGAGATGATATATTTGGTTAATTAAATTTACTCCCCAGGTTGTTATGTCTTTTGTGATTACACCTTTAAATAAATATGAGAATTCGAATAAGAGACCCATATCCCAATCCTAAATGTGGTATGTTTTTATATAAGATGTGATGTGTGGGATTATTGTTTTTTGTATGAGTCAGACTAATTCAATGTGTAGTAGACACATTTTTATTTCAATGGGGGATGTGGATGACATATGGTTGTACAATGGGGTTTTGTTTGGTGAGTTATGGTTATGCAGTGGGGCTGTGAAACTACATGATGTTGTAATGTGATGTTGATGTTTATGTTTGGATGTGGTGATTTACATCTGATGTGTGGTTCGTTCCATTATATATACCAATGTATTAATGCAATTAATAGTGCATGTTAAATGATGAAATTACTGATGGGATGTTTTGATTATATTGTAAATGATTATATATATACTAATGGGATGGAAATATGGAATAAGATTCCTTTCTTTGTGAAATGGGTTTTCCAATGAATTTTGATGACAGAAATCATTGTCGATGATAAACTGTAATGTATTAAGTAAATAATGACTCTATAAAATTACATAATGACGATTATATAAATAGTGTCTTTTGATTTTTTGTGTGTTTTTAATCATTTAGAGATGGTATTGATTTTTTTTTAATTTTGGGAAGTTGTTTTTTATTAATATAAACTGATATGATGGTCTTCTGTGCATTAACTGTATATGTATATTCACATTATGTTCATGTGATTTCCATACTCACCCAACCACATTGAAAACAATGTGTAGAACACATAGATAGTTACATAAGGGGTGTCATTACCAATATCATGGTTGAAGGATGGATGGTTGGACCCTCGTTCTTCCATGCCTCCTCATCCAAGAAATGTATGTATTGCACATATTGTGATGGAAGAAGGTATGTTAGTGAATTTGATGGTGGTTGTGATGGCCTTGATGTATTTTTGATGATGTGTGTGGTTGTTTCCCATGTGTACATTGGTTGAGATGTGATTTTATTTCCCATATGTCTTTGGGATTAGATGGGATGTTCTTTACCATGTGCCTTTTGGATAAGATGAGATGACATGTGATGTGATGAGCTGTGGTATGTGGCACAAATGTGTGTGGGTGGGAAGTCTTCTGAGGTCTATGTTTGTGTGGAAAATATGTGTTATGTGGACAATATATGTGTGGGTGTGATGTTATGTGGTGTATTCAGAAGTGGTGGGTGCACCAAGATGCTTTATGTATGGTTTTGGAATTGAAAAATCTATGGGAAAGTGGTAATGGTTACCCTATCATCAATGATCTTAATATTATATATTGTTATACAAGGATGTCTAATTTTTTGAGTGAGACATGTAGAGTTTGGGGTGTTGGTTAGTATACATGTTTATGTTTCATCAGATCTAATACCTTCACACAATTTAATTAGTGTTTTCTTTTCTCATGTTCACGAGGGAATTTGTTTTTCCTACAAGGTATACATGTATGGTCACCCTACCTTTATAAAAATTGTTTTTCAGAATTGTGGTGGACTTTGGAGACCATTCTAGAAATTTCTCATTCTGTTCATTAGATTTGGTTCTGTGTAGATTCAACATAATTATTATTTTGGGATTTCATTTTTACACTATATATATGTTAGATTTTCATTATACTTTCATTTAGGTATGGTTTTTGTATATTCTATATTTTTTCATGGAGTTCTCAGTGGTAGATTCATCATATCTCTCGATATTATTTTTTATAAAGTGCATTTCATCCCATGTTATAATATTTTTATAACCTTGGAATTATTATCGTACCCTATGGAAACGTGATGAGGGACTCAAGGGGTCATTATATAATATTTTTCATTACAAGCCCTATAGGGGTATCTAGAGAAGGAGGGGTCTTCACAATTAAGAGTATCTCTAAATCAAGGATTTAAACACTAGAAAATTCTTTAATAAAATTAATTCCATGCTATGTCATGTCCATGTTCAACCACCTAGTATCAAGAATCGACTATATAAATTCCTAAATTTTTATTTTGTCATGGGGACACTATAATAGGAGTAAAAAAAGTCATTGGTTGGCATGGAATAAGCCTTATATTCCCAGATGATTCGTGGTAATGGGATTTATTGACCTTATACATATTAACAATGCCATATTGGATAAAAAATGATGTTGTATTTCACTTATCAAATATCAATATACCCCAAAATTCCCCAAATATTGATGTTTACCATATTATATCTTCCTTGGTCTAGCCTTGGACCCTCATCCCATCATCCAATGGATATTATTTTGTGGGCACCATACACGTTTATTATATAGGATCAGTTGTATGATTAGTAACAACTCCACAATAATAATTCGGAAATATCCTTATATTTTAAATAGTGATGGTTCAATGGAAACCACTATAGAGTCCCTTTTTAATGAGGTAACAATAGATTTAAATATCGTAAATGATGAAGTTTATTGATTTTTAACTAAAATTATTAGAAAAATGGTTAATTATTTAGAGAAAATATTATTTTGATTATTTTTAATTATAAGATATAGTGAAATATATAATTTTTCATTTTAGTACTTGTTCATATGTTCATTCTATTAGATCCATCAATTATTTTGATTAAGGACTATAGAACCAGGTGGTAGTGTTTCTCTAGAAATTCATGTGGCACCTAGATTTCCTTCCCAATGTATGTTTTTTCTTGAGGAAATTATGTTGTTGAATCTTAACCTCCATGAATTTCTTCTAGATAATCCATATAACTGAAGACCCTAAATTCTACCCTAGGAGGATCGAACCAATAAAACATATTCATAAATTTATTCATTTCAATAGGGCCAGACATATCTTTAAATAGTAGATCTCATATACAAATCAACAATTTTCACTGGATCCTAACATTCATCTGTTGCATTTGTCTGATCCTCCTCTCTCCCTGTAAAGACATCGACATCCTTATGAACCATTGAATGGATCATGTTTCTGAAAATAAAAGACTATTAATTCCGTTAAAATTCCATCCAAACTCTATATGGGGTCAGTGTGATAGGTCATGTTTGGGAACATGGAATCAACATGACACCCACCACATGACCTCATGCTCATATACACTCATTAAGATGTGGATTGCTCACACAAAGGGTGTTCAAAGATCAATGTGGATGAATGTATCTAGAGGATAAAAATTGTTTATACTGGAGTGTTTACTACTGATTCTTATGGGTATATTTTTTAGGATTTACAATGCTCAGCCAATCCCTATTGGGGAACACTAATGGCTAAAGTCCATTGAATTTATGTCAAAATGTTCTTTAATATGGAGATAGAATGCAAAAGAATCATCATTTTACCATACTACATCATTTTTAATTACTCTATCAATACAATGTAAAAGGGATCTAAATATATTGTATAACTGATTTTGATGAATATGAAACTACTTCACCAATTCCTAGATTTCCCATTACACCTTATTAAATGTGGTGAGAATAAAACATTTCATTGGTTGGAAGAACGAGGTCCTTCCTACGTTTCCCAAATTTTTTTGGATGATTTTATTTTTTCGATGTTATCTCATTTACATTAGGACCATTACTACTAAAATTTAATTCCTCTTAGTTTTTAAACAAAATAAAATAACACATACATCAATTCCCATGATAATTGTTCATACTGGATCGATTTAATATGTCACTACTAGAATTTGTACATTATTAAACATTTTTAAAATTTTTATATCTATAATGATATATTTTTATATATAATTTCATATAATTATTTTATATTAGTTTCATTTTATACCCCATGGTAACATATGATTTAGTCATTTACTCAAGGTGCCTTAATGAGAACATGAGTTTGGGTGATGCAGAATTATTTCATGTTTTTATTATAGGGGTTTATTGGTATTTTTTATTTGTAATCCCTTGAAATGATTCATATATATTTATTATTATTTATTATTATTTTTTAATAATTATTATTACCCTATACTATTATTATTATATTTTTAATTTAATTGTAATAATTATTATTACTATTTTATAATTTTTCTAATTTTATATAACAATTACATCTCTGAAATTATCCATAACATAACTAATTAATTTTTATACATTTTTTTGTTATAATATTAATAATTAGATTTAAAAAAACATTATTTATGTCATAGACATTAGAATAAATGGAAAAAATCAAAGGCATGATAGATGGAATAGAAAAGTTACAACATGTCCATGTGATGACAACTCCCAATTAGATAATAATATTTATAAAAGCCCATTAACCATTTCCGAGAGTCTCCCTGGAATTATCATGTACATGTCAACATGTTGTCGATGTTTTGAATATTATTTATTAAATCGTTTTTCATGATTCATTGTTTTATATTTTCTATGATTTTATATGATTTATGGTGTTTATTATGTTGGTTATGTATTTTATCACATTATATTTTTCTTCTATAATTTTTTTTATCACATGGAATAATATTTTTTATATATGTGTGTGTTTCTTTAGACATTGATAATTACTGCTACAAAATTATATCATGTGTTAATGTTTATATTTATTTTTTAATTAATTTAATAAATATTATACATTTTCAAATATATATATATATGTATATAATAAAAAAACACTTCAAAACATCATATCATCATTGATGATATCCTTCATCCATGTGAAATACCATTATCTACATAGATTTTATCAATTTTAGTATCTCAAATGTATCATTAACATCTTAGTATTTTAGAAAAATAAAATTATATTTTATTTAATAATTTACACTACAAGAAAACCGCCATGTAGCGACTGTTTTTTTTCTTTTATCGGTGGATTAAACCACCACTAAATGGTTTGGCGGCGGTTTACAGAAATAGCCGCTAAATTTGGACTCTGCAAACTATTAGCGGCAGGTTTTTCCATTTACTGGTTTTCTAAAAAATGTGTTATAGATATTGAATTATGTGTTAGATTACTCCACTTTAGAAGGGGTTTTTACGAAACCTAGATTTTATTTTATTAGTGGAAGTTATAACTGTCGCTAATAAAATAAAATTTGGGTTTCTTAAAAACAGCAGCTAAAGTCAAGATAATTGCCCCGGAATGCAGGTGGCCGATGCATATCTGTAGCGGTGGTTAAAACCCCCTCTAAACCTATGTATTTTTTGATTAGCGGCGGTTAAAACCACTGCTATGGTTTTGCCTGCATACTATTCGCCGTGGTTAAAATTACCACGAAAAGTTGACCCGAAAAAAAAATTCCCACTTCCACTGCACAACTTCCCTGAAAAACATATAAAACTAGTCAAACTAGACACAATCTCATAAAATAACATCAAATCAATGATGTGTTGGACCTTTCAATGATATAAAATTGGAATAAGTGGTTGTTTCTGGAAACATTTATGGTTAAATGGGAAGTGGGATAACTAAGAGGATAAATAATGAATGGAAAATGTGGGAATATCCATGTTATAAGATGGAATTAAAAATACATACAATGGTTTTTTATCATGAGTGAATAGTAAAATAATATAGATATGTAATTACCTATAGTGAAGTGAAAGTGATAATCTATGTGAATATTGGTGAAATGAAATTGGTTCACCTTTGATATTGTAATTTGAGTAAAAGGTCAAGTGTGTTTGACCTTGTGGAATGTGTATTTATGGATTAGTAAATGATCAGGGATATAGTAGATCCCACCCATGGGTATGAATATTTTTACAATTAATTCCTCATCTTTCATGTGGGATGGATAGACAAGAAATTTGACATAATGGACTTGATATAATGTAAATAGAGTTTCCTATGCTTGGATGGTGTATTGACATGGCTTTCTAGCCACTAAATCCTATGTGTAAGATATGAGTGAACTGATTAGTGCACCACTGTATATGAATTTGATATGATTAATGAATTACCATTGTTTTTAATGAAAAAGTAAAACCCATTTATATTAATGGAATATAATTTTGAAATGGCTGAAGAAGGTTTGGTGGGATTTGATGTCATCATAAAACCATAGGATATACAGGGTTAAATGCTTAATATTAAATTATGGAACTTGTTTACCTTTTCTTCCATATTCATTATTTAATTGTACTTATTTATATAGTATTACTGTTATTATAATATTTATTTTTAGACACTATTGTTGGTGTCCTATTAACCTACACTCACACCCTTTTTAGGATTCTATATATACCTGAGTAGATCTCATGGTTGTAGGGAAGTATAAGGGAAAAATCCTCTTGATAGATGGTTGGTTTTGGATATGGTATAGTTCATGTATGAGGGTATTGTATGCACATCGAGACCCATTTTAGGATTTTTATGGTGTTTTTTATTTTATTTTTTCCAAAACACATGACACTTGTATGAACTGACATGTTTACTATATTGGTTGCAGGGATTTACCCAATTTTTGGATTTGAATACATCATGCATGATTATTATCATAAAATACTTGGATATCATTTAAATTGATTTATACTATTTTTTTACACAGGTAAAAAAGGTATATTATCCCCTCATACCTCATTTGAAGCTCAATTCTAGAAGGATGCCTCATGTATATGAGGAGGCATTCCTATGGTCATGTGGCACATTTGTTTGAGGATCTAGTTTAGTGAAACCTAGGTAATGGAAGCACAATTTTATATCAAAGACATTTTATTTTCTATTTAATAATTTTTTTTGAATGTTTTATATGATATTAAGGTGTTTCAGTACTTGGTAATGTGTTTTCTTTGTGGGATTATTTAACCCATGTATGGGGGAAAACATAGGTTCTCAGTGTGGGATTGTTGTTATTTTTGTTTGATGTTATAGTTGGATGTTATTTCAACTAGGGTGCAATGCTAGCTGTGAGATATTATTGTTTTATAAGGTTTTATTAATGGAACGAAAAGTATTTATTTATATATTCATGGTTAATTTTTAGAAATCAGGATTTTTAAAACATGAATCATATTTGGTCAATGAAAAAACAATGTTATGTTTGTGTTCTAGAAAATGAATATAATTTTATATTGTTTTCATATAAAATAGTTCCTAATAAAGATTTATCAATCCGCATGTTTTTTTTTGAATCACGTTGTCATAGGATACCAATGCCAGAATGGTTTACATTCCTGGATGATGACATTGAATAATTACATTTTATAATATTAAGCATCGATAATTTATTCAACACATCAACAATGGGTTTAACTCCTAGTCATCCAAAATCACGACTACCAATTCTATCACATGCCTAGCTAGAATTATGTATACCACACTTTAGAAATCAAAAAATAAAAGGAAACATCAGAAATCAATAAAATTCATAAAAAGAAAAATGAGAAATCAAGAAAATGTTAGGACATGAAAATGTGTGGTGGAAACTATATGCCACACATGGTACATATACGAACCAACTATTCCTATATTTGTTCAACACATCAACAATACAACTGTACTCATGGTATGATGATGAATCGTCACCCTCTTCACCTCCATCTCCACTTTATGCTATAACATCTAAGAACATAATATTGAAAATTAAATATTGATGCATATTTATATTAAAAATTAATAACTATGAAAGTTTGAAAACTAAATTATTTTGATTTACCTACTAAACACTACTCGATGCACTACCACCAGGGGAATATCTTCTCATCTGCTAATGTATAGTAGTCATCACTTGGTGCAAAGAGGATATCAGAGCCCCTTAATCTTGAAATGTGTTTCGTAGATATGCAATCTCCCACTGATCATCTTCAGGTATGGACCGACTATAACCTATAATAGATACAGCTGGAATCCCTGGTGGTATGACAAATACCTTAGATGGTATGGTTCCGAAACCCATCTAGCATAATATACCAGGATGCACCTTCACATGGACTTTAGCAACTAGGTCATCCTGGGAGATTGGGAAGGACTACCAAGGATTAGAATTCCATATCTCATTAATTTTTACCTATAAATAAAATATCAATATATATTAACCCAGTAAAACTAGATAATAATTTATTATAATAAAAAATTTGATTCATATCCCAACTTCATTGGTATTCTCAATAACAAAACTTACATCTGGTTTTTTGTGAACATCCAACCACAGTTCTGTTCGGGATGCTTGGTTCCCTAAATAATGTGACTGCATTAAGTAAAGATAAATCAACAATTCAATATATTAAAAAGATAATATTTTCTTATAAATATTTAAAATAATTCAAATATTACAAATGTCATTCGGCTAGTAGAAATTTTTTTTGAGCCCGCAGTGTGAGTGGTGACATGCTTAGCCCGGTTTGATGCATTTTGTCTTGAGTGATCCTGAAATAAATAATATTCAATTTAACAGTAATGTATTCATTGTCATCTCCTCTTCGTATACATGTATAAATGTAAAATGAGGATAATATAATAATATATATTTCAATACCATCCACTTCTCATCACGATGTCTGTCAACAAAGACAATCCACTATTCTTTCAGTACCTCATTGGGTAGCTTCTCATACATTTCTTTCACAGTCAACAAATCATCGTTTACATCACACCACAATCTCCATTTGAAATAATTTCATTTCATACCATGATTTTTCAACATCCAATTTGTTTCTATCACAACAACAACTGTAAAGTGGAATAACATCTCTATACAGAAATTCATTTTTAACATATAGTAATATGAAATTAAATTAAACCATATTGTAATAAAATTAACATTATTTGGGAATCAAAAAATTCATTTTCCTTCTTGGTGGAATATGTCTCCAATCATCATAATAAATAGGAAGGAAAATGGGATCTACTACAAGCTGGCCCATATTCTCCCTAAGTAACCCCTCGACATAATCTGTTGGGACCCCATCAGAATCAAATGGCGCAACTATCTTCTCTCCATTCATATTCCAAACATATAAAATAATTATGTTTTTCTTCATGGTTTCATTTTTTTCATCATCAATGAGTAAAAAAATTAGCATAATCAAAATGAATTGAATTTATTTAATTAAAATTTGTTCCTATGACAGTAAAACTCTAGTATGTTAGTGATGAACTGGAAGGGGCATGTCGACGCCCCACTGTTGAGGCTTCTGAAGGGCATTCAATGACTCAGCCTCAAATGGGACACCCACAGATGTTGTGAGAGATGGTGTAGGGGGATATGGTGTAGGGGTGTAGGCAGCTGGTGCCTCAAATGCCGTGGGGAGGGATCCATATGGATCGTTATCTGTCACATAACTAGATGAAATAGTGTACCACTTTTTCCATGGCATTCCTATTATTTAATAAAATAAAATTTAGTTCAGAATATATATTTCATAAAAATAATGTGTAAATAAAAATTAAAAATGATAATAGATGCCTAGTACTAAAAAATATATATATATAACAATGATAATGAATGATGCAGAAATGAAACATGGTTTTTCTGAATGAATAAATAATTGTATAAACAATAATTTTCCCCTTCAATCATGTCGGTTAAATGCTCCATTGCTTCATCCACTTCATTCATCCTTTCTATACTAACATTTTCAATATCATGATGGACAAATAATTTTTCTTCATGTTGTTGATGAAATTCAATTTTAGTGGTCAAATCTTCTACTTCAATACCCATATCATACAAATCACCTTGTATTATGTGAAAAACTACACTCCAACATTCATCCACAACATCATTCACATAATATAATTTTTTTTCTTATGATGCTAAGATATAGGGATCATGCAGTTCATGATCACCAACATCCATAAAGTGAGAGAATATCACAGAAGTAAATTGCAAGGAATCTCTTTTTACACATCTGATAACATCGACCCATTTCCATTTGAAGAAAACAACAGGAAATATTTTGTGGTAGTTTATTTCAATAATAACATGCAGCTTTCCATAGTATCCAACTTTAGCAAATCTAAATGTACCACTATTCTGTGTTTTCACGCCCACTTCTCGATCGAATGTACAAAATCTAAATTCATTCACATTATAAGCATCGAGCTTTCTAAATTTGTTTATTAGACCTATAGTAAGAAACATCAAATATTATATCAAGTCAGCTCGAGTTTTAGTATTAATGATCTAAAAAAAGAAATATAATTTAGTACATTCACAAAATGTCTTTGTTAAACTAATATTCGTATTTATTGCAATATTTATGAACTTACACGTCATACAATCCTTTCTACATGCTCTTTATTCACAGCTTTCGTTATATCTTTCTCATTTCGTTTTCGGCCACTCATTCGGCTCTTTGTTTGTATCCTAAAATCTCCAATAAATGAATCTATAATTTCACTATTCAGAAGCTCTGATCTATGTGCCTGTGATAATTCCAATTCTGTCTGTATCACAATTATGTTCCTCCCAACTGATCGGCCAATAGCAGGAAATATTTTTGATTTATGATGTATTTGAGATTGAGTTGATATGTCGACAACCCATCCAACTCGATTAAATCATGTATCAATATGATCCAAATATCTAGAACAAAATATTAGACACTCCTCAACCAAATATCCTTCAGCAGTAGAGCCTTCTGGTTGAGATTTATTTCTCACTTATTCTTTCAAATTCCCAAGATATCTTTGAAATAAAATAATAATATTATGCATTAATTTAAATTCAAAAAATTGTTTACTTAAATGAAAAAAATATAAATAAAATACCTCTCAATTGGATACATCCATCGATAATTAATGAGACCTCCTAATTTAGCCTCCTCAACCAAATTCACAGTCAAATACATCATGAGAGTAAAAAAAATGGAAGAAAGATCATCTATATTCCACAAAGGGTCAATAAAATCCTCTCCTAGAGTTTGTTAATCTGAAATGGATGTAGATATTTCTCACATAATTTCCTAGAAAATGTATAGATTTTGTGTAAAAAAATAGTATCATTTTCAGGTAATAATGTACGCAATGTCAACGGTATTAACTTTTATAACGAAATAGGTGAATCGGGAATTCTCAATCCATGTTACATATGATTCTTTAAGTCAACACACCTCGAGATGTACCTCAAATACCCATTAGATAACTTCACATTCATTAAAATTAGAAAGAAATGAATCTTTATCCCTATTTTTCATTGCAAAAATATCCAGATTATACTTCTCATTCTCATCTCAATAGAGATCACATTTTATGTTCATTACATGTAATACATTGAAGCATTGAGATGATCTTTCGACTTTACATGATCATTAAGTTATGTGAAAAAAAATTATCATAAAAATTCTTCACAATATGCATCACATCAAGATTTTTCCATAAAAAATTAAATTCCCAATAAGGGAGTTTGAAGAATATGCTTTTTTTCATTCATTGTTGCATTCTGATTTCACCTGACGATGCACTTCAGACCCATTTTCTGCTATCATTAAAATGATGAACCTTAAAAAAATTCTATTTCAACATTTTCAAGTTGTGTCAATATTTCAGAACCATTTAACAACTTTGGAGGTGGACTATGATCAATGGAATCATAAAATATTGATCTGTTCAGCCGAAATCTATGAGATTCACGGAGAATTCTTCGACGGCACAAGAAGCACCATTTTCTACATTGAGGTATTTGTTTGGGCTAAAAATCGAAGTTCCAAACGGGACAATAAAAACCCATGTAAGTGTTCCAACCATATAAATTCCCAATCCTAGGGAAGTCACCAATGGTCCACATTAAAGAAACATGGATTTTAAACATTATTTTAGAAGAAGAATCAAATGTCTCAACACCTTTTCTCCATAAATCCTTTAATTTTCATTAAAATTCTCCAAGTATACATCAATATCATTTCCAGGAGTTTGTATTCCAGGAATAATCATAGAAAAGATAAAAGATGTTTGTTACAAACAATTCCACAGAGGCATATTATTAGGGATCAAAACAACTCGTCAAATGCTATAACTGGTACTCAAAGTCCCAAATGAGTTGAATCCATCGACAACCAATCAAAATCGAACATTCCTAGGATCAACTGAGAAATCTTGATTTAATGAATCAATTGTCTTCCACAATTGGGAATCTCGTGGATTTCAAATTAACCCATAATTGTTTTTATCTACAGAATTCCACTTCATGTGTTCGATAGTTTTTGATGACATGAATAATCATTGCAATCGAGGATTCATGGGAAATTAACCCAAAACAATTGTAGGTGTAATCGTTTTAATCTTCTCCTTAAAATTATGTTCATTCAGACTTCCAACAGGGCCGTTTGTCTACCATCTAGAAGAAGAAAATTTCTTGCCATTTTGTCTACATGAATCCTCTCCCCAATAAAGCATACAATAATTGGGACACAAATGAATTTTTATATAATTCAGAACAAGCTGGTTAACAACTTTATTCATATCATAAAATGATTCAGGGATTTTTGCTTTAGGAAATGAATCACGGATCAATTCAAATATCATGGACATTGCCTTATTTTTTATTCCACATAGAAATTTGATATGGTAAAACTTCAGAAGAAATGAAATATTTGAATACTTCAAACACTCACTATAAAAATCATGATTTCCATCGTCAAATAAATCATGAAACACATTTTTCTTAGTGATGTATTCTCTTATATTTGGATCCATAGAATAAAGAGGAGTATCCAATTAGATGTTACAATATTTATCTGCTTGTTATACAGTCTAAAAAACATCACTTGTCACGTTTCAATTTTTAGCACCGTCTTTTGGTTGTTCTGATATGTTTTGATACTGATTGTGGTGTCTTAGAGCTCCAAATGCATCATTTATGAGGTTTTGAATTACATTTTCAATTGTCGATGATCTTGGGACCTCAGTCTGTGGATTAAAATCCGGACTCAATCATTCTATAACATTCAATTTTCCATGCCAAACCCTACACAAATATTTACCAGAGAATTGATTCAGTATTAAATGTTCATAAACATTATCTCTCTTCAAATGTGTTGTAATTTGGCATTTAGGACATGGACATCTTATTCTCCGTTCAACGGATCAATTAGAACATGAAAAATCTAAAAAATCATTCAAAACCTTAACATACTGAGGAGTTTTCCTTGGTATTGTGATCCAACTTTTATACATGTATATCAAAATGTGCCTATATAATAAATAAAAAAATTAAAACACATAGTTACTACTAAATAGAGAAAGATATTAATAAATAAGATAATGTAAGATTACAGAAACATAATATAATATAGATGATCCCTTGAGATAGATATGAACCCTCTAGTGTTTGGGATAGGAGAAGTTTCTTTGGTAAAGATAAATATCATGATAACAATACCATATTACTCAATTACCACATGGTCAATACAAAATGTTATGCTAAACAACATTCCTATCATATTTCTCCCAAATCTCTAAATTTTCAACCATTGACTTTTGAAATCCATTATTTCATCAAAATATAATATTAAATAACAAAAAGTAACATAATAATAACATGGTTGGAAAAACAGTTCATGAGGAAAAAAATAATGATTCCAATCATAATGAAGAAGCATCGAAATAAAAGGATGTAACCCTAAATTGGTCCTGATTGTGTAACTCTAAATCACAAAGCAAATGGTATTGGCTTCATGACCATAAAATAAATGAACCATGATACAAGACCATATCTACACCATCATTTTTTGAAATTACTGGGAAATTAAAACTTTTTTCATTTAGTTATAAAAATTCTTTAATGATTATCAATGAAATAATTAAATTAAAATGATAATACTACTATTATTTTACAGAGACATATTCTAGAATCCCTAGGTTAGATACTATATATTCTACTATCAAATATCCTATTACCTCTTATGTGGTCATTATGATTAGTTTTATTGAGTTATAATTAATTATGAGATCATCTATATTCATGATACCTAATTTTACCAATTCATATCAGGTTATATTGAAACATCGCTTCATGTAGGCTACCCTATCTTATGGTCCACACATCATAAAATTAAACAATGTCCACCAATTGTAATTATAAACCTTAAACATCATCTATATCGGTACAACATGCATGAACTAAAACTATATAAGTAAATTGACACACAAATCATCATGGTGAACAATTGTAATGACAATCCTAGGTAAAAATTGAGTCTCGGTTAACTGTATATGACGCTAACCTAATCTAAGTTAAGAACTTGGAATTAAAAAATGGAAGAAATCATGTAAGGATAAAAATAAGTAAAGGGAATCATAATAAGAATACAATTCCTGGTGATCCAGGCCACCCCTATATGAGGATAAAGAAAAATTTATGGTGATAAAATAAATAACATAAAGCTTGTGGGGTTCATAATTTTAATCTACAAGAAGTCAGGCAGTACTCTCTAGGCCCTTTTGATTATGAAATATTTTAATCATTAATTTCTTCTCTCATCCCTTGTTTATCAGTCCAGAGGAATATTTAATAAGAGAAGGATATATTCTTGTACTACCTATTCCTCTCAGGATGTGAGAAAATGATGAATAAGAGCATATAAGTTCCATTAATCAGATTTCATTTCGTGTATGAGGTCCAGTTTTATTTAACATTGATGGGAAACTAAATGTGATAAACAACCAATTGGAAATGAATATTCTTGAGTACCCATTGGTAGAATGCTTAAACATATTTATTTTGGATATTTTCTTTCAATAACTCACTTTCAATGGATTTTTATACATGTAATGTAAAATAATTATTATTGAAATCAATTGGGGTAATAAATGTCGAATAATTTGTTAAATTTGAACATGTTTGTGTATAAGAGATTAAATATACCTCAAAATTCATTCAAATTTTTCACTCTTCATGAGAGGCAACACCTAGAAAAGGACTATATGAATATATCATTATTTAAGTTATCCAAACTAAGGATCTATCAATATTTGTAATGTTCTAAATTACATGCCACCTGGAAATTAATAATAATGGGTTGGTTGGAGGAAGAGACATTGTATGGAATATTAGTACAGGAGACACCATTGTTCAGCTATGTGAAACTAGAAGCATCAACAAGGGATATAAGCACAATATGTAGAGTCAGTACTATGATAGTAATGTAAGAGAAAATCAATCAATGGGATGATTTTATTATAATCCATTTCACATCAATTGACCATTTTCTTTATAGTGCATCTTGAATTGACACATGAATAATTAATTCATATCCCCACAATAAAATTCACACCACTATTCCATGAATGGGAATCTTAAAAAATATTTTCATAAAATTATATGACCAGTTGGTGCAATAAGATCAACTCTACCTCTGGTTTTGTATGCTCATATTGAATAGTCTTATTAGACTAGCTCTTAACAAAAGACTTCGGAAAAATAAGAGGCATATAGTAACAATTATTTTTATTAGGATGGGCATCATTCGAGAAGAAATAACTATCTTGTGACAACTGAGAAGAATTTTTATACATAAGTGAAGGATATCATGAACACGACACATAATTCCAATATGATTTGGGGTACTATTTGTCTAAATATGGAAATTATGGATATCATGTATGATATTTTTTTTACTGGATACATCCATAATTCTTCTATTGTTAATCAGCTTGTGGAAACTATTCCTCATACCATCATTGTCAACACACCTCATAGATGGTGGTAGTGAGGCAGATTGAAATGGATATAAATCTACATGACTATCATTACAGTATAATTTATCTAGTTTTTTCAGATCATATACATGTATTTTATTGATTTAATATTTGGTATGAACTACATGGTGGGATTTAAAGCATTTATAGTCCACCAATATTATTAGGTAGTGTTCACTTCTCTATACAATTATCTTCATGAATTCACTTGGGATTTATTTATAAATATAGTTATAATTAATGATATACTAATTGTGGTTAGAAAATCAATGTCTAGTTAGTGTTAAAAAATTTGATTGCTGCTAATGAAACATGAAATGTAACTCTTCCCATCATAGTGGATTGACACACCAACATATTTCCAAATTATTTCTCAAGGTTACCTTCCAAGAATGAAATAATATACTATATCAATCTACTTCAAAGATCATTCCCATAACTGACTATTTATGTCCCATTTATAATGAAAATCCAATTAACATATAATCCATTTACAATCGCAACTCATTTAACACATATATCAATTCCATACCTTAACCTATTTAACAAAATCCCATTATATCAAATTCCCCTAATGTTATTTCATCAACAAAATACATTTATCACTTGTTTTATTTAATAAGACAAGTTAACATGCCAACCTAATTGTTAAGGGTTCTATCTCACTAACCCATATATAATTTAAATGAATATATTCTCAACATATCCTTAAAATCATATCATGGAAGAAAACAAAATTCAAGATACTCAATTGAAATAATCCTGAATCCACCCTTAAAAAACTAGTCTTCCTCTTTTAAAAACACAAAATATCCCATGAATTTCATTTCTATTTACAATAATAAAAGGAGATTTTAAATCATTTTCAAAAAAGGGGAACCACACCCTCATTTCTAATCACCATTACAAATCTATTAAGATAACCCCTATTTCCTATAACATTGAGTTCAACACCTCCTTTTCAAAACAATACGAACTTTGAAAACATTGTTGTCCATCAGGGGAAACCATAACCAAATCAAAGCAAAAAAATATTATGATAATCCATTATAGAATCCAAATATCCATTTCAAAAAAATACCAATTCTATATTTCAAATATGCCATTAACTTTGTCTACATACCAACTTACAATTCTCTACCCATTAACTTTCAAAATTATATTATTGAATCAATAGAAAAATATTTATCAAACCTTAAGTGGTTTTCATAATCCAAGGGTAGTCCTAGGTACGATCTTAAACATCCATGGTCCCAACAAAGTCTTTTGAGGGTATAATACATCAATCTATGTCCTAAACTCACTTTTCTAACTCAGGAACTATAAAGACCCATAAAATTCGAAGGAAATTTTTTTCCTTAATTTTATTTTGAATTTTACAAGAGCGTGATTTTTGACGGCACCTGATTCTGAGGCCCAGAGTGCCTGGAATTAATTTCCAAAGTTTGGCTCGGGTACGTTCAGTGAACGAACGATCGACAATTTCTAAATATTGTACCAGTGCCCGGAATCGAATTCTGAGGGCACCGATGAACTCGCAATGCCGTTTTTTGCTTAAGGAGACCTTTTCCGAGGTTGCGTTTTATGCGGGTTGAGAGTTAGTTTTTGGGAATTTTAAATGAAGTTAAATAAAATGTGGAAACTCATTTTATTTTTTTATCCAAGTTGGTTATAACCTCCCAAAGGGAGTTAGAGGTGGGACCCACATCCACTTAACCTCTCTTGAGAGGATTATGTGTGGTGGGGCCCACACGAACACTAACACTTCAACTTCCCTTAAAACTTCCTATAACTCCTCTATAATTAGTCTTGACAACTTGGGTTATTTATTGAGTTGAGTTGTTTTAATTTCAAACTTTTGAAATTCAAGTTGTTGAATTGTGTAAATAAAATAAGCTTTAAGCTTATTTTATTTTGGTTGGTATCCTTTGCCACCTTGAGAGGATTTGGGAAGTTCTCTCCATCTTCTTCAACCTTGAAGAAGAACACGAAGAACACTTAAGGTCCAACGAAGAACACCGCTTCTCATAGCCGGTGTGTTTCTGAAGATTGACGACTCCGAATCTTCGATCTTCTTCCCGTGTCAACGAAAGGAGACATCGTTTCCTCCTAGGACTTTCTCCGTCAGCTTACGAAGCTTCTCCAGCGACGTACCTCTTCGGACACACCTCAGCGTCAACGGAAATGACGTTCGAATTCCGCAATGCCTGACCTCCGCGATGCTTGTCTTCCGCGGTTTGTTGACGTGCTCCACACTTGAAACCGAGGTAGGGGATTATTTTATTCCTTTGTTCATGATTTATACTCGTGATTATTTATTAGTGAAATTTGTCCAATTGTTAGCAAATAACGTGAGGGGGTGGGACCGCACGAACACGGCCGACCCTCCTCCTTTTTCATGCTGATTCTGTTGTAAATATGAAACGGGTGTGGCACGGTGCCGTCGCACCACGCAGGATCATACGGAAAGAAACGCGTGGCGCCGTCGCGCCACGTTGTAAAATAATGCAAGGACGTGACGTCGTCGCGCCGCGTCGATGAAAAGTCGGAGACACCGCGGCCGGATCGGGGCCATGGTGGAAGGGCGAGACGCCGTCGCGCCCTGCTGGACAACGAAGTCCGCAGCCGGTTCCGGGCCGCGGCGGAACGAGAAGCCTGGCGGCTAGTCGGGCCGCCGGTGTCGGAAGCCGGAAGGGGACCGGCCTTTGCCGGTCCCATTGAGAAAGAACCGACCAGCCAGGTCGGGCCTGCCGGAAGGGAGGCGAACCAGGGGGAATTAATCCCCCAGCCAACAAATAAACGGACCCCCATAATGAGGGGGTCCAGTTTCACAATGGGGGGCATGTGGCCCCCCGTTTTCCAATCAGCTCGGCCTTCGACCGAGCTGGCAGCGCGCCCAGCGCGCTGCCTTGCGCCGAACCGGTGCGCTGGGCCGGGCCGGGCCGCGCCGGGCCGGGTCGACCCTGTCCGGGGTGGGTCGACCCGGTTCGGGCCAACCGGGGGGGTCTCGGGCCGGGACGGCCCGGACCCGAAACCCCCGTTACAGAACAGTTTGGATTCGAATGCCCATAACTCGGGCTACGGACCTCCAAACGACGCGCCGCCAGTGGCGATGCTATCCTTGGATCGAGAAGGTCATTTAGGTATATCGAACTCAAGGTTTCGGAATACTTTGAGTTCGGCCGGGTTGGTTCGTACATGAAACAACCCAGGCCCTCGGAGCGGAAACACTCATATCTTGAGCTACGGACGTCCAATTGACGTACCGTCAGCTTTGTTGAGTTCCTCTTAGTGAGACAGATTTTTTGGCATACTCCGCCAGAGGTTTGGACGGAGGTGGAGTACGGTCAGGTTGGTTTTTCCTTAAAAACCAACCGGGCCCCTGGGACAAAAAAGCCAATAAGTCTCAGACCGGGCGTCTGATCGACACACAGTTTGTGACGTTGAGTTCCTGTTGACGATATAGAACTTTTGGATACATCCACCCTGGACTATGTGACAGTTGATGTATCAGCCTCTCGGCTCGTGGAGCGGACCCTCCCGAACGAGCTTGATGTGTGCGGGAACCCTAGAGTTGGCTGCTACTGCTACTGTGACTACGACGACGACTGTGCAGAGATCCTCAGTGGATTCGACAACGACGACGACTACCGCACTCAGCGATCCTGTGTGGACCAGTGCTACTGATCCTATGTGGATCCGATCTTGTGTGGGTCTGCGCTCAGTGGTTCTGTGTGAACCAGCGCCTACAGATCATGTGTGGGACCTTGCGGGGGTTGTACCTATCGATCCTTTGTGGGTCTGACAACTTAGATAGATCTGTGATCATCTCTATCGTCTTTCGAAGAAGTATACCTGTGTGAGCTGAATCCTATTGCATTCCTGTGTGGATTGTCTTGTGTTATCCTATGTGGATTTCTTTTTTCTTTCCTATGTGGAATACGTATACTTTCCTGTGTGGACTGAGTTGTACTTGGGCTCGGAGGTTGGAGATTATTGGAATTGATGACTTAGGTATATGTATGGGCATATACCTATGTAGTGTCGGTTGTTACTTCATGATTGTATCAGTCCTTTGTGGATTTTGGGAGACCTTCAGGGGTCTCGGGGTCCCTACTGAGTAGCTTATACTCACCCCTGCATGGGCTATGCCCGCACTACGTTGTGTTGGTTGTAGACGACGGGTAGCGTTGATCGTGGTTGAGGCTTGCTGAGCAGGACGATACCTGGAGGTGGACCACTGGGCGGGACGTGCTCGGAGCGGACGGCGGGACCCGAGGAGCAGTGGAGTTATCTGTACCCACCCTTCAGGTGGGATTTCCAGTGGACAGCTCGGTGTATCGGCTTTTACTTTACATTTGTTGTTTTTCCTTTCAAGTTTTACTTTACTTTCAGTTTGGGTTTGTATACTGGCCCATTTACTTTTCCGCACTCCAGTTGTACTCTGTTTTACTTAGTGTTTACTTTTTCCGCTTGCTTACTCTATGGTGCTTGTTTTCTTTACAAAGGCAATGCATTCCCTTTTTACCTGGTTTTACGCCTTGGTGCTAGTCGCCAGCCCCTGGCCTATGGGAGGCAGGCTTGGGGTAGTCACGGCACGGGCCCTGAGGGCGGGTCATGAAAAATTGGTATCAGAGGAGTTCGGTTCTACCGCGAACTCTGATCTCTTCTATGTGAAGCAATAGTGTTTAGTGTATTGAGTGTGGTTAACAGTCTAGGGAGTCCAGTGTTGGTGCGGCGGCCGACGAATCTGTACACCAGGACCCTGACTTCTGATTTCCGACTTAATGCACGAAAACATTGATTGGGTGTGTGTTTCAAGTTTTCATTGTGATTACTTTGTATCAGCTTACCAGGTATAATGTTCTGACTGTGGCGCACCTGTTTCCTTTTCAGGATAGCCCCACGACGACATCCAGCTAGGGTTCCAAGAGTCGAGCATGGCGATAGCCCACAGAGCGATGAGGCCTCGGTGTAGGGCCCTTTGTCAGCAGTGGCACCGGTGGTAGCACTACCCGCCGAGCCACCGATGCTTCCAGCACCAGCCACTGACGATGCACGTCGCCTCTGCGCACTGCATGAGTTTCAGCACCAGCGACCGCCCAGGTTTCGTGGAGAGACGGACCCCCAGGCAGCAGAGGACTAGCTGGAGGCAGTGGTACGAGTTTTTAGGGTAGTGAGGACACCTACAGACCTCATGGTGATCCTCGCTGCGAGCCTACTACATACAACAGCAGGACGATGGTGGAGCTTGATGCTCCTGGTGCACAATGAAGCATCTCTACTATGGACAGACTTTGAGAGCCTCTTCCACTCGGAGTTCGTCCCAGCCACCCTTCGTGCGGTGCGTATCCAGGAGCTTCTTCAGCCGCAGAAGGGCACCATGACGGTCGCTCAGTACTCGGCGAGATTTACCGATCTCTCACGCTACTCGACTAACATGGTACGGGACCCATTCTTCCGGGCCCGGACCTTTGAGAAGGGTTTGAGACATGAGATCAGGTCATCACTGATCTCCCTCAGTATTCTGACTCAGATGGGAGTACTGGAGCAGGCCCTTTTGATCTAGATCCTCCTTGATGAGTCTACACCAGCGCCGAGACCCACCGCAGGGCGGCACGTGGCAGAGTCTTCTGCGGCAGGCAGTCGTCGGATGACTCAGGGGTCCAGGCAGACCAGACCTTCAGGCAGACGACTTCAGGACACTGGCTCAGTAGTGCGGGGCACACAGCGCAGAGCCAGTCTTTTGAGAGGCAGACAGTTCTACTTGTGCGGCGGGCAGGGCCACATGGCTCATGACTGCCCGACCCGCCGTGCCGAGGAGCAGCAGACAGTTGAGGGACCACCGAGGCAGAGGCAGAGGGTCGACCGTGGCAGTCCACATGGAGGAGGTGGACGAGGCAGAGAAGATGGCCGAGCAGCAGGTGGTGGGTGACGCTTTGAGGCTCTACCACCACCACCACCAGGAGGTCCATCCCGACCACATGGAGCTGGAAGGCAGAGACATGCACAGATCCAGACAGCAGAGGCCTACGACCACGGTGCACCCGAGATGATTTGAGGTACTATATGTGTCTATTCCACCCTTGCTGCAGAACTTATAGACACAGGAGAGAGTCACTCTTTCATAGCCGCTGCCCTTGTTCGGAGCTCGGAGATTCCGACAGAGCCGTTGACTCGATCCTTACAGCTAGAGACTCCTACGGGAGCAGACTCGAAGATTACGCACTGGTGCCGGGAGTGTGAGCTTACTCTAGGAGGCGAGAGTTTCAGTTGGGATCTTCTTGTAGCGGCGTTGAGGCCTTACGACATCATCTTGGGCATGGATTGGTTATCTATGGTCCATGCACAGATTGACTGTTTTAGGCGCAGAGTGCGATGCGTACGCACCGACGGGAGCATGTTCACCTTCACCAGCGACAAGGGAGCCTTAGCAGCACAGGATGGACTTCCACAGAGGAGAGGACAACCCATCACTCATTAGTTGGCTAGCCTCATCTTTGGAGCAGTTGACGTGCGGAGTCCTGGTTTTCCTGCAGTGGTGGATCAGTTTGCAGACGTTTTCCCCGACGACGTTCTAGGGTTACCTCCTCACCGAGAGGTAGACATCTATATTGACTTGTACCCCGGGACAGCTCCGATATCGACTCCAGCATATCGGATGGCCCCCTCCGAGCTTCGAGAGCTACGAGTATAGTTGGAAGACTTGTAGGGCAAGGGGTTCATTCGACCTAGTGTTTCACCCTAGGCTTCCCCGATATTGTTTGCCAAGAAAGAGGACGGGAGCTTGTGACTGTGTGTCGATTATCGTTGCCTGAACCAGGTGACAGTGAGGAACAAGTATCCACTACCGAGGATTGATGACCTCTTTGATCAGCTCACTGGAGCACGGTGGTTCTCGACGATAGACCTCAGGTCATGCTATCATCAGCTCAGAGTTAGAGATGAGGACTTGAAGAAGACTGCCTTCAGATGTCGGTATGGCCACTATGAGTTCTTGGTTATGCCTTTCGGCATAACCAATGCTCCATCAGTGTTCATGGCCCTCATGAACAGGATCTTTCAGCCATACCTCGACCGATTTGTCGTGGTCATCATTGATGACATTTTGATTTACTCGACGACTGAGGAGGAGCACACCTACCACTTACGGGTTGTACTAGACACACTCCGAGAGCACCAGCTTTATGGTAAACTCTCGAAGTGCCAGTTCTAGATACGTGAGGTCCACTTCTTGGGACACGTCATCTCTGAGGCGGGAGTTGCAGTGGATCCTGCGAAGATCGAGGCATTGTTAGCTTGGGAGCCACCCAGGAGCGTGACTGAGGTGCGGAGTTTCTTGGGTCTATCCGGATACTACCGGAGATTCGTTCCAGACTTCTCTAGAGTTGCGGCACCACTCACAGCTTTGACGAAGAAGGGGAAACCCTTCGGGTGGTCAGACAGATGTCAGCAGAGCTTCCAAGAGCTAAGACAGAGATTGACCAGCGCACCTATCTTGAGGTTGCCTGAGGGGGGGAGTTGGGTACGTAGTTTATTGCGATGCATTGGGGACCGGACTCGGATGTTTTCTAATGTAGGAGTGGTCAGTGATCGCCTATGGGTCACGACAGTTGAGGCCGCATGAGCATAACTATGCTACCCATGGCCAGGAGTTAGCAGCAGTGGTCTTCACTCTGAAGACATGGCGACACGATCTGATGGGCGAGCGCTTTACTGTCTTTTCTGATCATTAGAGTCTCAGGTATATCTTCTCGCAGAAGGACCTGAACCTGAGACAGTGACGATGGCTTGAGTTCCTCCAGGACTATGACTTTGAGATAGTCTATACTTCTGGAAAGGGAAACGTGGTAGCTGATTCCCTCAGCAGGAGGACGGGCATTCAGCTACTTGAGGAGGCGATGGAGCAGCTAGCCTCTTTGCAGATATCCTTCGTGGATAGGGACGGAGCAACCTTCCTTCAGTCTCTCACAGTCTCTCCTCCACTACTGCAACGGGTCAGGGAGGCACAGCGTGGGGACGCCGACTGTGAGACGCGGCGTGCACAGATATCCTCAGGACAAGCACCTGATGGATTCTCCCTTGGAGAAGAGCACGACGTCCTTTTCAGAGGACATACCTTGGTACCAGGATCTTTATGAGAGGAGGTGCTGAGAGAGCTTCAAACTTCTCCTCTTGCGGTACATCCTAGAGTGGCGAAGATGTACCAGGACCTCAGACGACAGAACTGGTGGTCGGGCATGAATGAAGGTTCTGGCAGAGTTCATTTCATGGTGCCTCACCTACCAGCAGGTGAAGGCAGAGCATCATGTACCAGCAGGCTTGGTATAGCCCTTGGAGGTCCTGGAGTGGAAGTGGGACTGGATATCTATGGACTTCGTGAATGGACTTCCACACACTTCCAGAGGTCACGACTCCATCTGGGTGATTGTCGACCGACTCACCAAATCGGCTCACTTCTTACCAATCAGAGAGCAGGGCTCAGTGGAGAGTTTGGGACGTCTTTACGTTCAGGAGATTGTACGTCTTCACGGTATGCCATCTTCTATTGTCTCCGATCGAGATGCTCGCTTTACATCCCGACTTTGGAAGGGATTTCAGGAGGCGTTCGGGACGCAGCAACGTTTGAGCACAGCCTTTCACCCTCAAACGAATGGTCAGACAGAGAGGACCATTAAGACTCTCGAGGAAATGCTCCGCGAATGTGTCCTCGTCAGTGGTCGTAGCTGAGAGAACCACCTACCCTTGGCAAGGTTTGCATACAACAACAAATACCACTCCACCATCAGGATGGCACCATACGAGGCGTAGTACGACCGACCTTGTAGATCTCCTTTGTGCTGGACAGACCCTGGGGAGTCAGCACTTGTGGGACCGGAGATGGTCCGAGCCACGAAAGAGAAGGTCCAGGTCATCCAGGAGCGGATGAGGACACCTCAGAGCCGGCATAAGTCATACGCTGACAGGAGGCGGAGGCCACTAGAGTTTGAGGATGGCGACCACGTCTTCTTGCGGGTCTCACCTCGACGTGGTATACAGAGATTTGGCCGAGGCGGAAAGTTATCTACACGCTTCATCGGACCCTTCCAGGTCCTCATTAGGGTTGGCGAGGTGGCTTATCGCTTGGATCTACCACCTCAGTTGCACCGGGTGCACGGCGTCTTCCACGTATCTCAGCTGAGGATATATGTGCACGACCTGACGCGCATCATCGACCATGGGGAGCTAGAAGTGGATGATGGGGTGACTTTTTCGGAAGTCCCGATGGAGATAGAGGATCGACAGGAGTGGGTCCTACGTGGGTGATCGATTCCTCTTGTGCGCATCAGATGGCAGCACGGGAACCTCCAAGAGAGCATTTGGGAGCAGGAGGCTCAGATGCATGATCCGTACCCTCATTTGTTTCCCTAGTTTTGATGTATCTTTATGGGGACATATAGCCCTGAGGTGGGAGTAATGTAAAGACCCATAAAATTGAAGGGAAATTTTTTTTCTTAATTTTATTTGGAATTTTACAAGAGCGTGGTTTCGGACGGCACCTGATTCCGAGGCCCGTAGTGCCCGAAATTAATTTCCAAAGTTTGGCTCAAGTACGTTCAGTGAACGAACGAGCATGAATTTCTAACATTGGAACCGTTGTCTGGAATCGAATTCCGAGGGCACCGATGAACTCGCAGTGCCGTTTTTCGCTTAAGGAGACCTTTTCTGAGGTTGTGTTTTATGCGGGTTGAGAGTTAGTTTTTGGGAATTTAAAATGAAGTTATATAAAATGTGGAAACACATTTAATTTTTTATATCCAAGTTGGTTATAACCTCCCAAAGGGAATTAGGGGTGGGACCCACATCCACTTAACCTCCCTTGAGAGGATTAAGTGTGGTGGGGCCCACAAGAACCCTAACACTTCATCTTCCCTTAAAACTCCCTATAACTCCTCATTAATTAGTCTTGAAAACTTGGGTTATTTATTGAGTTGAGTTGTTTTAATTTCAAACTTTTTAAATTGAAGTTGTTGAATTGTGTAAATAAAATAAGCTTTAAGCTTATTTTATTTTGGTTGGTATCCTTGGCCACCTTGAGAGGATTTGGAAAGTTCTCTCCATCTTCTTCAACCTTGACGAAGAACTCGAAGAACACTTAAGCTCCGACGAAGAACGCCGCTTCTCTTAGCCGGTGTGTTTCTGAAGATCGACGACGCCGCATCTTCGATCTTCTTCCTATGTCAACGAAAGGAGACGTCGTTTCCTCCTCGGACTTTCTCCGTCAGCTTACGAAGCTTCTCCAGCGACGTACCTCTTCAGACGCACATCGACGTCAACGGAAATGACGTTCGGATTCCACGACGCCTGACCTCCGCGGCTCTTGTCTTCCGCGGTTTTTTAACGTGCTCCGCACTTGAAACCGAGGTAGGGGTTTATTTTATTCCATTGTTCATGATTTATACCCGTGATTATTTCTTCGTGAAATTTGTCCAATTGTTAGCAAATAACGTGAGGGGGCTGGACCGCACGAACACGGCTGACCCTCCTACTTTTTAATGTTGATTCTGTTGTGGATTTAAAACGGGTGTGGCGCGGTGCCATCGCACCGCGCAGGATCATACGGCAAGAAACGCGGGGCGCCGTCGCGCTGCGTTGTAAAATAATGCAAGGACACGACGTCGTCGCACCACGTCGAACAACAGTCGAAGACACCGCGACTGGAGTGGGGCCGCGGCGGAAGGACGCGACGCCGTCGTGCCGTGCCGGACGACGAAGGCCGCGTCCGATTCCGGGCCGCGGCGGAACGAGTAGACTGGCGGCCAGCTGGGCCGCCGGTCTCGGAAGCCGGAAGGGGACCGACTTTTGCCGGTCCCGTTGAGGAAGAACCGACCGGCCAGGTCGGTCCGGCCGGAAGGGAGGAAAACTGGGGGGAATTAATCCCCCGACCAGCAAATAAACGGCCCCCCATAATGAGGGGAGCCAGTTTCACAGAGGGGGACAGGCGGTCCCCCGTTTTCCAATCAGCTCGGCCTTCGGCCGAGCTGCCAGCGCACCCAACGCGCTGCCTTGCGCCGAACCAGCGCGCCTGGCCGGTCCGCCAGGCCAGGCCGGGTCGGCCGGGCCGGGCCGCGCCGGGCCGGGTCGACCCTGTCCTGGGCAGCCCAAGTTCGGGCCAACCGTGGGGGTCTCGGGCCAGGACGGCCCGGACCCAAAACCCCCGTTACCGAACGGTTTGGATTCGAATTCCCATAACTCAGGCTACAGACCTCCAAACGATGCCCCGTCAGTGACGATGCGGTCCTTGGATTGAGACGGTCGTTTCGGTATATCGCACTCAAGGTTTTGGAATACTTTGAGTTCGGCCGGGTTGGTTTGTACACGAAACCAACCGGGCCCTCGGAGCGGAAACGCTCATATCTTGAGCTACGGACGTCCGATTGACGTGCTGTCAGCTTTGTTGAGTTCCTCTTAGTGAAATGGATCTTTTGTCATACTCCGCCTGACGTTTGGACGCAGGTGGCGTATGGGCGGGTTGGTTTTTCCATAAAAACCAACCAGGCCCTTGAGACGAAAAAGCCAATAACTCTCAGACCGGGCGTCCGATCGACGCGCCGTTTGCGACGCTGAGTTCCTGTTGATGATACGGAACTTTTGGATACATCCACTCTGGACTATGTGACAGTTGATGTATCAGCCTCTCGGCTCGTGGAGCGGACCCTCCCGAACGAGCCTGCTGTGTGCGGGAACCCTAGAGCTGGCTGCGATTGCTACTGTGACTACGACGACGATTGTGCAGAGATCCTCAGTGGACTCGACGATGACGACTACAACACTCAGCAATCCAGTGTGGATCAGTGCTACCGTTCCTGTGTTGGTCTGATCCTGTGTGGGTCTGCGCTCAGCGGTCCTGTGTGGACCAGCGCCTACAGATCCTGTGTGGGTCCGATCCTGTGTGGGTCTTTGCGGGGGTTAGTACCTATCGATCCTTTGTGGGTCCGACGACTTAGATGGATCAGTGATCATCTCTATCGTCATTCGAAGAAGTATACATGTGTGAGATGAATCCTGTTGCTTTCTTGTGTGGATTGTGTTGTGCTATCCTGTGTGGATTTCGTTTTGCTTTCCTATGTGGAATACATATACTTTCCTGTGTGGACTGAGTTGTACTTGGGCTCGGAGGTTTGAGTGTATTGGAATTGATGACTTAGGTATATGTATGGGCATATACCTAAGCAATGTCGGTTGTTACTTCGTGATTGTATCTTTCCTTTGTGGATTTTGGGAGACCTTCAGGGGTCTCGGGGTCCCTACTGAGTAGCTTATACTCACCCCTGCATGGGCTATACCCGCACTACGTTGTGTTGGTTGCAGACGACTGACAGCATTGATTGTGGTTGAGGCTTGCTGAGCAGGACGGTACCTGGAGGTGGACCACTGGGCGGGACGTGCTCGGAGCGGACGGCGGGACCCGAGGAGCAGTGGAGCTATCTGTACCCACCCTTCAGGTGGGATTTCAGTGGACAGCTCGGTGTAGCGGCTTTTACTTTACAGTTGTTGTTTTCCCTTTCGAGTTGTACTTTACTTTCAGTTTGAGTTTTTATACTGGCCCGTTTACTTTTCCGCACTCCACTTGTACTCTGTTTTTACTTAGTGTTTACTTTTCCTCTTTCTTACTCTATGGTGCTTGTTAACTTTACAAAGGCAATGCCTTCTCTTTTTACCGGGATTTACGCCTTGGTGCTAGTCGCCAGCCCCTGGCCTATAGAAGGCGGGCTTGGGGTAGTCAAGGCATGGGCCCTGAGGGCGGGTCGTGACATGAACACTAAACATAGTAAATAATTATTTTTGAACAAACACATATACATATAATACATAAATTTTACGAGAAAAATCATCAATACCACCTGGGGTCTCACGGTTGTTGGGGTCACGGGGTCACGGGGGAAGCGGGGATAACAGGGAGAAGCGGGGTCAGGGTGTGGTCAGGTGGAAGGGGCGACTGTGTGAAAATAAAAAAAAAATTTCATGACGGTTTATAATAAATCTCCACGAAAAAAATTTAAAAAAATGTTTAGTGGCGGTTACCAAAACCACCGCTAATAAGCTGCCACTAAAACCAATTTTTGTTGTCGTGTACAAGAAAAACTATTATTATCATTGCATACAAACTACAGTGTGATTATTTTACAATACAAATTACAACGAGTTTATTTAAAATCTTTTATTACATGCAAGATAGTGTTTTACTAAACAACAATATACTATTAATTTATATATAATATATTCAATAATATTTTTTAACATTTATCTTATTGATTTTTGAGGCATTTGTAAAGAAAAAACCCCATTTATCTTATATAATGTTATATATTACTAAATTCATTTTCCTCCTTATAACAGAAAACATGTGTTAAAAATAATTTTTGATATATATATATTTCATTTCATAAAATATAAATCAGTTTTGAAATAATAATATAAAAATTTTATTTGGGTGAATTTTGGTATTATTTTGAGAAGATTCATTTTTGGATGAAAAGTAAAAAATTATAAATTTTAATTGAATACTATTATTTTATTTCATGAGTTTATAAGGTTCAGTTATATTTGATTTTGGATTTAAAAAAATATTAGATAAATTATAAATCTATTATTTCAATATAGGTAATTGGAATAATTTTTTTTACTTAATTATAATAAAATAACATTTCAAACTGTTATTCATTTTCTAATTAAAACCTCGCTTTCATGTAACATTTGTAGTACTAATATAAATTAAATATTTGAAATTTTTTAATATGAATTTTAAAAATTTCATTCCATTTTCATAATCAGATAAAATAAAAAAATTTAATAAGATCAAATGAATTTCATCCAAATGTGGTTTGTGAAATATATAACTATTAAGTAGATCGAATAATGAAAAAATGAGTTTACTTTGTGGTTAAATATAGAATTAATGGTGTAATAATTACACAAATCATTTTCAAGACCAATTGTAAGGATATATTTAAACCCTTATGATATAACTATGTATCGTTATGTTTTATTTCTATTAAAATAAGAAATAGAAATGAAAGTAGCGTTCATGTGTACGTACGGCTTACCGTCTTCATGAACGGTGCATTTCATTTCTTAACACTAAAATTTATGTAATATTATAAATACATGTATATACTAGATATATATTATATATATTATATCTATATCATGAATATCATTATGGATATAATGGACTATTGACCACATGGAAAACTTGAAAATATAATGTGTTCATTTTTGAATCAAGTGCCAAATATCGACAAAACGAAAGTTATTAACTTAAATGATTAAATAATGATTATAAAATGGTAATAAGTTATATAAAATGAATAATAAATATGAAAATGTTTATTACGAAATTAGAAATTAACTTTACTTTATTATTCATGATATTAAAAAACGATCGAGTCATGTCGGACATGAGGTAAGGGACTTCATCTCAATCTCCATTCATTGAGGCATATTTTGTTCTAATACAATAATTTTTTTTATATGGTGTATAATCCACTTTGAATTTTACATTTACTCAAAATTAATCTTTTTCTACGAATCGTGTTACAAAACAACAAATAATAATTCTCCTTTTAATGTAAGCGGTTAAAACGAAATTTTCCATTACATCGAGTATTATTTGATCATTGGCTTCCTCAACATGATGAAATGTTTTTAAATGAAAATAAATACCTTAAAATATTTTACATTTTTTTTATTGAATATGGTTTTGAAAATGGATTTGAAATGTCAATATATTTATGTGATATATTTTGATCGAAATGTGGAAATGCTTTCATTCCATTATATTTTTTGTATGTGCTATGATTTTTTATTGGTACTTGGACATTTGATGGGTGGTTACATGATAAAAAAATGACGGGTGGTGCCTTCAATACTAGGACGAGTGGTTACGTTATAACCTTCATTGAATTGGGTATGGAAGTCAGTCGTATGGCTATTCCATTTAGTGATATTGTGGAAGTCGACCGTATGGTTAGTCCACTTACGTATGTTTATGTCCCCAGATACCTTTATATGTTATTTGTTTTTTATATGGGTTTAATGGTAATATTTAGGTTACAAAAGGGTAATTATTGATCATTTTTTTGGTTATGAGTATTTACTACTTCATTAAGGTGAAAAGAATTAATTATGTTAAAGTATTCGTGGTTTACTTGTTGTTCTGAAAAATTAACAGTTTTACTTATTTTTGTATACATTACTGAGATTTTTATGCTTATCCCACATTTTTGAAATGTTTTTCACAGGACATAATGTGGAATGGGGTCAAGGATGCGATCATGGAAAATTCATGTTGTCTTAAACATGGAAGTAGACATGCCTATTTTTTAAGAGTCCATGTGTTGTAAAAAAAATGGATACTGGGTGGAAGTGTCTACTTTGTAATTTTTTTTTGAAATGTAATAGTTTTTGCCTAATTCTCTAAAACTCTAAACCTGAAAAGATCCTAAATGTGAATTATTCATTTAATTCAATATTATGTAATGATTAAGGCTGGGTCCTTATTTTGGTTATCAGAGGTCAGTTTAGATAACAATAGGATTTGGGGTATTGTTAAATTAATATCCATAAAGTAATTTATGTTAATTTTGAGATCATGTAGAACTTACAGATTACCATGTTGCTTCGCCTAAGATATTTATGTGTTCGGAATGGTTTTTTGTAGAGGAATCTAAGAATCTTTTTTGGGAATGCATACATAGGGAAATGATCTTCCAAATCAGCATCCTGAGATGGTCAGAATCATAATTGATCAATTTACTATAAGGATGGATCAGTTGATTAAGGTGATAAACGGTGGTTGTGTTTATTGATGATATTTTGATTTATTCCAAAAGTAAGGAGGAACTTGAAAGTCATTTAAGGGTTTCCTTGCAATCCTTAATATAAAATAAACTATTTGGTAAATTCAGAAAGTGTGAGTTTTCTTTACAAAAAATTTCATAACATGGTCACATTGAGTAAAAAAATGGCATAATTGTTGACCCTGATAAAACAATAGTTGTTGAACAATGGCCAAGACCCACAAATATAACTGAGATCCATAGTTTTCTTGGTTTTGAAGGTTATTACCTGAGTTTTGTTGAAAATGTTGCACGGTTATCATTTCCAATGACAAAGTTAACCTGAAAAGGTGTTAAGTTCATCTGGACAAAAGAATGTGATGATTGTTTTCAAGAATTGAATAGGAGATTGTTGAATGCTCTAGTTTTGACACTACCTTCCAGAAATGGTGAGTTTGTTATCTACAGTGATGCTTCGTTGAAAGGACTGGGATGTGTCCTAATGTAAATGAGGAGGTAATTTCTTATGCTTCATGTCAGTTGAAACCTCATGAGTTAAATTACCCTACACATGATTTGAAATTAGCTGTTGTTGGTTTTGCTTTAAAAATTTGGAAGCATCATTTGTATGGAGTGAAGTGTGAACTATATACTGATCACAAATGTTTTAAATATATATTCACTCAGAAATAATTGAACATGAGATAGAGGAGACGGTTGGAATTAATCAAGGATTATGATTGCATGAATTTTTATCATCCGAGGATAGAAAATAATGTGGCTGATGTTTTGAGTCGAAAACGTAATACTTCATTAACCATGTTACATTTGGAATGAGATTTATTGGTTTTTGATTTGATGAATTTTGGAATATAATTTTTTCTTTTAGGAAATTATTCTATTTTGTATCAGGTGTTAGTGAGATCAACTCTATTAGACAGAATAAAGTAGGTGTAGAAAGAAGACAATGAGTTACCGAAAAAGGCAGAGTTGTTTCAGAAGGGTAAGTGGCCTGATTTTTATGTTGATAATGATTGTGTTTTGAGAATTTGGAGGACAATATGTGTAAATTGTGATTCACAGTTGAAGAATGAGTTGTTATCTGAAGCTCATAGATCCTCATTTTCAGTTCATCCTGGAAGTACTAATATGTACAAAGAACATTGTGAGTATTTCTGGTGGGATTGAATGAAAAGAGATATTGCTGATTTTACTGTGAAGTGTTTGACCTGTCAGAAGGTTAAAGTATAGCGACAGATACCGAAAAGAATGCTTCACCCTTTACCGGTTCCAGAGTGGAAATGGGAAAATATATCCATGGCCTTTGTTGTGGGATTACAAAATACATCTCAAGGTAATAATTCAATATGGGTTATAGTTGATCGATAGACTAACTCTGCTCATTTCCTTCCAATTAGAGATAATTTTTCTATAGATCAACTTGCACAGCTGTATGTTTAAGAGATAGTCATGTTGCATGGTGTTCCCCTCTCCCTTGTATTTGATTGTGATCCCAGGTTAACTTCTATCTTTTGGACAGGCCCTCAGAAGTCATAAGGTAGTGAATTAAATTTTAGTAAAACGTTTAATCCTCAATCAGATGGGCTGTCAGAACGAACAATTTATACATTGGAGGATATGTTACGTTCTTTCTAGATATACTACCGAGGAAGTTGGGACCAACATCTTTCTTCGGTTGAATATTCTTATAATAACAATTTTCATTCCATTATACATATGGCTCCATTTGAGGAACTATATGGAAGGTGTTGTCGAACTCCGTCTTTTTTGGATGAAGTAGGTGAATGGAAGATGTTGGGACCAGAATTGGTAGAAGAGATTATAGAGAATGTTCAGTTGATTCAGAAGCACATGAGAACATCTCAGAGAAGTTATAAAAGTTATGTTGAAACCCGGAGGAAGGATATTTTCTTTGAGGTGGCTGATCATGTCATTCTCAATGTTTTTCCATGGAAAAGTGTGATGTGTTTTGGTAATAAGGGAAATTTGAGTCCGATGTTTATCGGACCTTATGAAATTCTAGATAAAATGGGATCAGTTGCGTATAGAGTGGATTTACCTCATAGATTATCTTATGTACACATTGTTTTTCTTGTTTCGATGTTGAAAAATTATCTCCCAGATCCATCTCATGTTTTGAGCCCAGAGGTAGTTCAGTTGGAAGAGAATCTCTCTTATGAAGAACAACCAGTTCAGATTCTTGACCGTAGAGAGAAGTTGTTGCGGAATAAGGTTATTTTCCAGGAAAAGGTTTAGTGTAAAAACCATATACTTGAAAAGGAAATGTGGGAATCTGAAAATTCTATGAGAAATAAAAACCCCCACTTATTTTGATAAGTGAATAAAAATTGTGAGGATGCAATTTCCAAAAGGGGGGAATGATGTAACATCCCATTTAATGATGTATAAGATATTTTTATACTTAATAATATTTTTTAATTAAATATTAATTTTACATTAAAAGGGTCGCTATGTTCGATAGCGTACCCGATATACAACAATTGCTTTCTTTGAAATCTTATGTTGCACACTAACAATATAATAATATTATTTAAAATGATAGTTAACTCCTAGTCGTTGTATTGGCAGGAATTAATTAAACTAACTACAATATGATTATAAATGATTTTTTAAATGTATTTACAATATCCAATAAAATTTTAGTGGCTTAAAATGTGAAAGAATATAATTTTAAGCCAAATTTACATTAAAAGGCCGATTTGACACCTTTTAATGGAGAACCCTTTTTAAAACATGTTTTGGTCAATTTAATACATTATATATGCCCAAATTAAATCCTTATTTAGAATGGGGACATCAAAATTTACTTTGTGTAAATTTTCGGAATTTTTCCGATAGTGTTCATTTTTAAGGAATAGTGAAAATATTGTATTTTAATTCAAAACTATGTTTGAATCTAATTTATTTAAATGGTTAGATTATATTTTTAATTAGTTTTAAAGTTTAAATAGAATATATTTTTACCATTTAATCCAATTTTGGTCATTTAATTAATTTCTTTTTGAAATTGGACATAAATAAGTATCATTCTTTTGATAGTTATTATTTCGAAAAAACACGCTATTTGTTTTAACAATGGGAAATAATTTTAAAATTAACTAATGCCACTTATATGTATTTAATATGGAAAAAAATACATCACTTTTTAATTCAGAATATAAAATATAGCTTAGGATTATTTTTTTTTATTTTTCTGAAAAACATCAATTTTTTATAAATATTGATACCACTTAGTGGTAGTTAAAAAAACTGAATTTTTCATTTAAATGAAATTTCACCACTTCTATGAATTGAATTTCATAAATAGGACATACATGCTTTTTATCAAAATGTAAAATTTCATTCATTAAGATGAAATTTTTTTGATGAATAGTAACTTTTGACTTTTATTTACCGCTGTTAAAGGTAAATAAGGTAATTCAAGTTAAAAAGAATATTATAATAATTCAAAATTATCTTATCACTTGTCCAAACATTATTGGTTGAGTCATTTACGACCATGGTCATATTTGGGTCGATTTTGGGACCCCATTGTGCCACATGGGAGTGATAATGACAATTTTGATTAATTAATTTAATGTGACGTCAAAATTGACATTAACAACAATCTTTTAGTAATTAATTTTTATATGGTGTTAT
Organism: Viscum album; assembly: GCA_963277665.1. Taxonomy (NCBI): domain Eukaryota; kingdom Viridiplantae; phylum Streptophyta; class Magnoliopsida; order Santalales; family Viscaceae; genus Viscum; species Viscum album. The sequence continues at coordinate 1,902,495,951 of OY728141.1, forward strand.
ATAAGACCTATTTTCGACTATAATTATTCTGTGAAAATCTGAAAATATTTCCTATATCATGGTATTTTTTTATAATATTTAGAAATCAAATAAATTAAATTATTTATGACACAATAATGATGCAATATTTTTCTAATTAATAAATGATTTAAATAAATAAGATTATAATGATTACAATATTATACAAAACATGTCCAATTCTGATTGGATGATTTTATTTCGACCATGACCCATCTTATATTCAACTATAATGATTTCTCGACCATTAGAAACCTAATATCATTATATTATAAAATAATATTTTCATAATTTCCTAAAGAGCCCCTCCTCACCCTTATAAAAAGAGACCACTTCTAACCAATTCATCACACCTCTCAAGCCATTTGGCTCGTCTTAACTCTACCCAATTAATCTCCCTACATCCATATACTCCCCCTAGAAGCCTTACCATAAGTATAAGGAAATTTCAAGAAGTCCTTTTGGTTCAAACCAACGGAGTTACCCAAATTAATGGTAACATTTTCTCTTAAATTATTTTCATTTATTTTACATCGGCAACCCCTAAACTCTTTTTATTTATTTATTTGGAAACAAAAACAGTTTCCTAAATATAATAGGATTTTGTTATAAGATGGATTATAACTACACTTACACACACCTCCATCTAATGGATGATGAACATAACGTTTCTTTGGATGGAAACCTAACGCCTCACGAAACGATGATTGTTCAAATATCTCCAACCGCCTATCATGGTAGAAATTATGATGGAACTCTATTTATATATGATATATATTATGTTTATGATTTCCTTATTCTTCTTTACATTCCAATTATATCAATCCTTTTTGGATTCCATAGTGGTTAAATACGATAATCTCATTTGAGGAAGTGCAGACTACCGCCCCTTTAAAGTGATTTGACTCATTAATGCCATATGTGGGATATATAAAAGATAGTGTTAATGATATTATATTTGATATAATAATGGAATTATCAGATACCTATGTATAATTATGTTTTATTTCCATTAAAATATGAAATAGAATTGAATGTAGTGTTCATGCGTACGTACGGCTTACCGTCTCCATGAAAGGTACATTTCATTTATTACCTCTATATGTTATGTAATATTATAAATACCTGTATATACATTATATATATGATATATATGATAATTAAATAAAGAATATCATTCTGGATATAATGGACTATTGACCACATGGACAACATGTAAATATATGGTGTTCATTTTTTTACACAACTTCCAAATATTGACAAAACAAAAGTTATTAACTTAAATTGTTACAAAATGTTTATAACTTAGTAATAAGTGATATAAAAGGAATAATAATCTTGATAAACGTTCTTAAAAAATTAGAAATTAACATTATTTTATTATTCAGGATATTAAATAACGATCGATTCAAGTCGAACACAAGGTAAGGGAATTTGTCTCAATCTCCTCTCATTGAGGCATATTTTTTTTCTAATACAATATATTCTTTTAAATGGTGTATAAACAAATTTTACTATTACTTTTATTTAAAAGGAATCTTTTTCTACAAATCATTTTACTAAATGTCAAAAAATAATGTTCCTTTTAATGTAAGAGGTGACAACGACATTTTCTACCGCCGTAAGTATTATTTGATCTTTGCCTTCCTCAACAGGACGTAATGTTTTTAAAAGAAAAAAAATACCCTATATTCTTTTACATATTTTTGGTATTGATTTTTTTTAAATGAATTTGTTATGTCAGTATATTTATGTGATATATTGTGATTGAAATGTGTAAATGTTTTCTTTCCTTTATATTAGTTGTATGTTCTATGGTTTTATATTGGTAATTTGAAATTTGACTGCTGGTTACGTGATAAACCAAATTACGAGTGGTTCTGTGAATACCAGAATGGATGGTTACGTTATAACCTCTAATTCATTGGGTATGGAAGTCAGTCGTATGGTTATTCCATTTAGTGATATGTGTGGAAGTCGACCATATGGTTATTCTATTTAAATATGTTTATGTCCTAAGTTACCTTTATATGTTATGTGTAATTTATATAGGTTTTATGGTAATATTTTGGTTAAAAAGGGTAAGTAATGAACTTTTATTCATTGAAGAGTATTTACTAACTCATAAAGGTGAAAAGTATTACTTAGTTTAAAGTATTCATGGTTTACTTGTTGTTTTGAAAAAATAACAGTTTTACTTCTTTATGTATCCCAAAATGAGCTTTTGATGCTCATCCAATGTTTTTGAAATGTTATTCACATGACATACTGTGGAATGGGGTCAGGGATGGGATCAAGGAAAATTCATACTGTCTTAAACATGGAACTAGACATGATTTTTTTGAAGCCCATGATTTATAAAAAAATGGATACTGGGTGGAAGTGTCTACTTTGTAAATTTTTTTGGAATGTATTAGTTATGGCCTAATTTTCTAAAACTCTAATCCTGAAAAGATCCTCAACGTGAATTATTAATTGAATTCAATATTATGTAATGTTTATGGTCAGGTCCTAATTACGTACTCTCATAAGTGGGTGACATTGAGAATTCAATATAGGATAATATTTCATCACATTAAATCACATGATTTAGGAGCATTGGATACATAGATGTATTTTCCTAAAAAATTATGTATAATTACATATTGGTGAATAAACTAGTGAGTAAATGCGGATGAGTATTGAAAACAAATTGTATTGTTTTGGAAATAGTAGAATTATTTTTGCATCATATTGAGGATAAAAAAATATTAATCGGAGGGACTAATGAGTGTGAATGAGGTATCTCATATCTTGGAAATAGTGAGAGTTATATTTGGAATATTTAATAACATAATTAAAAGGGTAAAATTAGGATATATAAGGAAAAAAGAATATTATGGATCATAATCAAATAGGAGATGTCGAATTTCTCGTAACATTACACGGTGATTACAAACGATATGGAGGAGTTTCATGAGAGATTATGATAACCGTGAGAGGACTATAAAGAAAAAAGGGGATATTATAGTCATTATACAAATGCGTTAGGGGAATAATAATGAGTTATTTTGTAGGTTTATATAGTAATAGTGAGTTTAGTTCTTTGTAGTTTCCCAAATATATTTTTTTGGAAACTATAAATAATGTATTCAAAACCAAATAATATTTCAGGTTTATTCACCATACATTTAAACAAAGTGAATATATTTTCTTTACATCACGATTTCATCAACTAATATCATTAAAATATTACCCTTGGGGATGTGGAAGTGAGTTATGTTCACACTGATTTTATTTTTACCCCTTAATATAAAATATTGGTTTTGGATGATTTATAATGGGCTATAAAAATAATAAAATAATATGAAAAAAATTATTTTGATTGGTATATATATATTTGTTCCATAATACCATTTATATCATAATTTACATCACTTATGAAACATTATGATGTTATAATACAAACCATATATTTAGATCATATTTAATATTAACACCAACACATGTCCATCTATGAAAATTATAAATAAAATCATTGTTGTGTAATTTTTAAATTTTAATATCCACAAAAATATTTACATTTACCATAAAATTTCCCATTATGATAATTTTATATCTCAAATAAAAATCACATTTATTAAAAAATAATAATTTTTATAACAATAGATTCTAACCGTTATAAAATATATTTTTTAGAACAAAAAATTAGTTTATTATTAATATATTTGAAAATTATTTTATATTAAAATTTTATTAAAATATATTTTATTACTAAATGTTGTGAATTAATTAAAATAGAATGAATTGAATGAAACCATTCATTAAAATTTAAAAAATAATTGTTTGTATATTTTATATCAACACATTATCTAATCATTAAATAATTTATTATTTTCATTTTATTATAAAAAGCATAAAAATTAATACTATTATGATCTTTTTGATTATCCCACTATTAAACTATCAAACTCACATTGTGTATGGTCTGTAATTGTGATATATTCATGGGGTGATTCAGCGGTCCTTGTTTGGGATGTGATATCGATTAGTTCGACTTTATCCCATAAACTATTTCACTAGTACATTAGTTATTGAATCTCTATTTGATATTTGTCTATGTAAAGGGAAAATCCCAACAATGTTATCACTATCAGAAGAAAATATATATGTGCTTCAAAGGATATAATTATACTAGTTTAAGGCCATCACATATTTCATTTTAATCAATTGGACTTTATCATAAATCATATCATAAAACCATTATTGGATACTATAGAAAATCTAGATTAGAATTATTATTATACATAAAATTCTTTAAAACACATCATGATATAAATTACCATAATTCATTGTAACCAATATTGTTCTTCTATATTCAGTACATTATTTTATCCTTTTTAAATTTCATTATTCACAATTTTATTTTATAAATTAAAATAGATGGTGTTACATATGTTTCATGGACCTTTCAGGTTCCCCTGGCTTTTCTAAAAGTTGTGGGTATTCCAAAGTTCATTTACCAATTTGTTTTCTTTATTTTAGGACTTTTTTCTCTATGATAAATTGCATTCATTATATACTCCATATATTAACGATCATTTTGCAATGGTACAAGATATAGATTTAAACATTTGAGGGGTCTGTTATGTACTTTAATAAGAGATATAAAATAGAAAATCATGTACTTCATATTGGTTAGGATGAAATACTAATTCATAGGACACCACATCAATGTGATCATGGATCTCATAGTTGTCATTTTATATAGGACTATGATTTCTATTCTTACTAAACCCATGAATTTATTCAATAGATATATACGAAGTAACACATTTTCAGCAACCTCAAACTATAGGGCCCATCTCTGATTCCCTACATAGATTTTCTGTCGATATTTTCTTATATAATATGATGGTGATTAGTTTCAACCATCTCTGTCATAACAACGATAAAATCAAATCCCACCCTCTTTCACTACCAATATTCAATACTACCATGTTGTAGTTAGACACCGCATTCAATACATAGCCTCGTTATGTTATAATTTATTGATAGAATGGGATATGTTTTTAATAAGATAAATATACTAGGTAAGGGTGCTTCATCCTACATCCATGGAAATATATTAAACATGATTTAACAATATCCAAATGATTTTGAATACACCTTTAATACTAACCATCGATCTAAGGTTGAAAAGAAGTGTTAAAACATGATTTTTTACCCACCAATTATTAATGTCTTTAATAACACATTATGGAAATCATAACATCTCAATCATATACAATAAAGAGTGTAACTATTTTTTTACCTATTACCTTGTTTATATTTTCATGATTTTGTAATGTGGGAAATATTATTTGATTTTGATGAAAAAAATGGACTCTATAAGGTGATCAACTACTTCCTGGAAGGAATTATTGACCATAGATTTCATGGTGAGTCCTACAAATAACTCAATAATTAGGTTCTACCATATCTATATAGGTATAAAAATAATTTCCTAATAGCCATAGACATCCATTTTTCAAACCTGAGATGTCGTCATACAAAGATTCATGATATTAATTCCATAATATCCATCTTCATGTTATCCCAGAATAAATATTTCTTCAAATATTATACATCTTAGTGATTACTAGGTGAATAGTGCAAGATGATCTACAAACATCATATAGAATACCCCCTTCATTTATTCTTTTAATGGGACATATATACAGGTTGAAAAACATAAAACTCCGTATATAGAAATTTTAAACTATCAAATATTTTCTACCGTCTTCTATAGAAGATCATCATCATTTAGTGAATCTTTTATCATCCTAATAAAATATAGATGAAAATTTATTTTCTCACAATATGATGATGATGATTTTATTATTCTTATCTTTATCATTCAAATTTCTATGTATTTTGGATGCCTTGAAACCCACTTCATGGATAGAATTTCATGATCATTTAAACTTGGAGATACAATAAATGTTTTTCATTCTTATTATTACTATGGATTGAAAAATTATAATCTTTCATAAACTCTAACAAATGATATTTGTATCATATTAAGATTCTATTGTGTGGATATATACTTGAGATTTTATTATTTGTATATATGTCAAAAGATTCTCCATAGAAATAATTCCTCCAATTGATTACTGTGAAGATGACCATAAACAATTCAAGATTAAGTCTTTAGTAGTTTATTAATTGACCATTAGTTGGAGGGTGGGATAGGCTGTTATTTTTTCCTCATCCATCAATACAAAAGACATTATGTTTTTGGACTAATCATTTTTATCACAAATCCTTCCCCATTGTAATATACAGAGATCATTTGTGTAGTTTTTATCATCTAGTTAGAATAAAAATATAATTCAATAAAAATTGACACCATTATACATCATCTGGTTTATGTGTATTTACAATCATGATAAGTTTATAAAAATCCAATTAAATCGCCATATAAATCCAATGAAATGCCAAAAATAATTTGTATTGGTTGGGCTTATCCATAATTAAATTGGACAGCATTTGTAATGTTCAACATATATCCCATTAATGGTGGTAACATGACCCTGAAATATTTCATTCTATATCTTGAATACACTTTTACGGTATCCTTTCCTTCCCCAAAGACTTTAGGTCATTCTTCAAAATCTCTTCATGATCATCCATAATATTTTGTTAAATTATAATATGATATATAAAAAACACCATAAAAATTTATAGAAAACACAATAAGTATGATTTCATCATGTCAACATTTTTGTTTATAATTTCTATGTCCAAATGAAATGAAAATGAACTTCTATTTATTATACAATTTATGAATTATAGACATTGGGATAGCTTCCTTCATCAAATTTTCAGGATATTTCTATAACCTATGATCCAAGATAAATAAATACTAGGTTCAACATTATTGATCAAATAAAAACTCATTATATTATAGGGGATACATTTTCTTTATGATGATATTGTTGATAACCTGATAATCAATGCAAATGAAAATTGACCCATCATTCTTTTTGATGAAGAGTAACGGTTCCCACATGGTGGAGCACAAAATAATATGTACCCCTTATCCAAATTATACTATAGTTTATTATTATTATATTTTTGTTCAAAAACTACGATTCTATATGGATTTAGGGATATTGGAAAAGATTCATGACAAAACTCATTTCAAAATTAAACATCTTGATTAAGAGGATGATAAGGAAATTCTTTTAGAATTACATCATTGTATTTCCATGTAGAAGGCATGTATTAAAGGTTAATATTTTCCATTTTTTAAATAATTTGATCTAGATATGCATTCTCATATAAAAATTATATTCATTCTTGAAATTGTTATACAAAATAAGGCTCATGGTCCTCGTTTCACTTATGTGTAATGTGAGCCGATTCAGGAAAAAATGGTTAAATTAATTTTTATGAATATTTATGATGGATCAATATATATAAATTAAATAAAAACCTAGAATAGATGCAAATTATACAAAATATTATATCATAATGATTATTTGGAATTAAAATCCGTAATATTGACAAGTGAGGAATTACATAATATGGGATAAATAATTTTCCTGTATCCAGTTATCAATGATTTTTCTACATAAACTAATTATTTTTGTGTTTGAATGGTTATACTAAACATGTTATATATAAATGAATGTATAGAACTATAATTTAATAGGAATTTTACTATTAATAAATGAATAACTTACATACCCTTAACAGTTTCATTTTCATGATACTCCTCCATATCTGTTTTGGAATATGATCCCCCTTTTTCAATAGGTGTTAGAGTCTAAAATAATTGTATTATTGTAAAACCCTTCATTATAGTGTGTTTATTCACATAGTTTCATTATTCCTTGAAATTTAATACTATTACAATCAGCATTTGTTAGACTAAATAATTTATTTTATCCATCACATGGGTTTTATTAAACCTGTTGGTTACGAGTACAGAGGTGGAACATTTGTGGGGTTTCCCAACATTAATTTTAGCGTTAACAATAATCAATCTGAGATCTGTCACAATCTAAAATTCTTGATATTTATAATAGAATGAAGAACGAAATACAAAAGATGGAGTCCCAGAACCATAGAGATAGGATCATCATATGTTGGTTATAATTAATTTAATTAATTGACAAGAATTACCATGATGGAATTTTTTCTTCGTTGATGTATCTGGTCACGATCTGATGTGATTTGTCATTGCGTCATAGAATCCAAATGTTGGATTCTTCTAGCGGTTATCCACACATGATCCATGTATCTCTAGATTTCTCTAATGGGATATCTGTGTGCTAACATGGATGAACCTCTGCCTGTGATGTCTGCCTTCGATCGCCTTGATCCAGTGGTGGTGGATCTCTCACGGTATTGAGAGTGTTCTTGGAGGAAGGATTTCATTATTCCTTGAAAGAACTCTCCATAATTGTTGTACACAACGTTTGGGAAAAAATGTTGAGGTTGTGAGAATATTTATAATTGTGCTTGAGGTTATAAAGTTATGACAATAAATAAATGTTATATGAGTTTTATTTATTTCATTAACTCTTATTGAAAACCCCATATAGAATGATTAATTCATTGACATTCTCCCACACTAATTATAATAAATATCATTTAATAAAAAATATTATTTCCACAAAATCTAGATTAAAACTTACACAATGTGTAGTCATTATTAAACTGTGTGTACTTGTTTTTATTTCCATTAATTCCTCCACCACATTTATTAAACCTTGAATAATGATTATTAATTTCTTTATTAAATGTAACTTAATTACTCACTAATAAATATATATTATTTTGCCCAAAATATATCCTATCAAATCACTAGTGTCGAAATAAATGAGATCAGGCATCCTTAAATAAATATTAAACCACATGCGGGTATAATCATTATTTAACTTGTCAAAATTAATATTTAATTGAGATCCATGAACATACATTATTTGTGACCATCTAGGTCTCTTTCTCGTTGGCATTAGGTGGGTTTGCCTAAAGTCCATGATTACTGTCTAGCAATGGGTCGAGGCACCCAGAGATAGAAGTTGATTCTTCATTGACATGTCACCTCATACAAACGCTTACTGTGTAATATAATCCCTTCACATGATATCTCGAATCAATTGGGTCACATGCTAGTGACATCAACCCACGTGCTCGATTATTCATTCTTTGACTTTCTGACATTGAACCTGCCCAAACCTTACCATGGCCATGGATTTATTTAGGATATATCAATTTCATCAAAGGGCCTGAGATATATTCTTATATTATGGAACATAAAGAACATATTCTTTCTAAAATTATCTATTGATGTAGTATTACTCATGATGCACCAAATATATCCTACCTCGCTGTGAATAGTGTGTCATCACAATTTTCATCAATACATCTGAGTGTGCGGGTTGTAATACCCATTAATAATAATCTTAAATTCAACGGACCAATACACACATCCGCAAATAGGAACATCCAATGACACTATGAACTGTGGATTTCTCACATGAGTGTCTTGTTCTCATAATATCCACTGGGATATTACCAAGGGCACAGTACATGAGATAGTGCCACAATGTTTTATGAGTCATCACCCCTAATGGCCTATATTATTTGTGTCCCTCAAATAACATCATCTAGCCATAGAACATATATTCAAAAATAGTGTTATGGAAATTCTGGGTTCTCATAATATCATGGATCCACAATGACCCTTTAATGCAACAACAATCCTTATGAAATTATGACATGCATTGTCACACATAATAGCAATCAATATATGATAAGACTTTTATTAATGAATAAAATACAAAGTAGTCGGTTCTAGGCCACCAAAATCAACAGACGACCACATGGACTAGAGCCAACTGCTATAAACCTTTAACCCTCTAGCTCTCACATGATATTATTACTTCTACTGAGATAGTCCTTTAGTCATGGGGTCTACCAAATTATCTTCCGTGGACACTCTACTCACTGCAACTTCACCCCTTTGATAGAAATCCCTCAACAGGTGATACATTCAGAGTGTGTTCTTTTTCCATTGATGTGACCCATGTTCTTTTACAAGAGCACTGCTACATTATTATCACAATACAATGAGATATGATCATTACTGCTAGGAACGACCTCAAGCTCATAGACAATGTTCTAAATCAAGATGGCTTCCATAATTGCAACATAAGCCGCTATATATTCATACTCTGCTATAGAATCAGAGATAAATTTCTACTTTTAACTCTTCCAAGTCACAACTCCTCCATTAAGACAGAAAGCATATCCATAATGCGACTTCAGATCATTCTGATCTGTCTAAAAATCAGCATCAACATACCCTCTAATGAAAATATCCTCGTCTCCTCCACACACCCGGAACATATCCTTAGTTCTTCTCAAATACATAAGGTTAGTCTTAATATCATTCCAATGTTGTTCTTCTATATCTTCTTGATATCTTCCTACCATGCTCAGTGCATAGGAAATATCAATCCCGGTACATAAAATGGAATACATGATGGATTCTATAACTGAAGCGTATGGGATCTTACTCATTATATCTTTCTCCTGTTGTGTATGGGGACACATTTTCATAGAAATATGTAATTCATGTGACATTGGATCCAATCCCCTCATGGATTGTTCCATACTAAATCTCTTTAGTACCTGGTCTATGTACGTACCATGACTGAGTCCATGAAGCCTCTTGATACAATCACTATTGATATTGATCCCTAGAATGTAGGCGAATTCACCCCAGTCCTTTATGTAGAAACACTTGTTCAACAAGTTCGTAACTGACTGTAAGACTGGTACATTATTCCAATAAGAAATATATCATCAACATATACTACTATGATAATGATCGCACTCCCATTAAACCACTTATAAACACATGACTCAAATTCATTCTTATTGAAACCAAATTCTTTTATGGAATCATTAAATTGAGTGCTCCATGACCTAGATGCTTTCTATAATCCATAAATGGAATTTTTGCAACATGAAAACTTGTTTAGCTTCACATGGTGTCACAAACCCTTCTGGTTGTGTCATATAGAAATCTTTCTTAAGGTTCCCATAGAGGAATGTTGTTTTGACTTCCATTTTCCAAATCATATAGTCGTGGTAAGATACCAGGTAAAGTATGATTCATTTGTATTTAGACATGGAAACACATGAGAAGGTTTCATTATAGTCAATTCCTTTATGTTGTATGAATCTTTTTGCCACTATCATGCTTTATAGGTGCTAACATGTCCTTCCATGTCCAGTTTTCACTTCAATACCCATTTGCATCTGACAGGATTTACATTAACTAGATCATCGACTAGACCCATACGTGGTTCTGATACACTGAATCCACCTTATAATTCATATCTTCTAAAAATCCGGCAGCTTCTATGATTTCTACTGCTTCCTTGTAGGATATAGGTTCATCATTGTCCAACAATAATTATTCACCATCCTTGGTGACTAGAAAACCAAATCTCCCTAGTTCCCTTACCTCTCTTGAGCTCCTTCGTAGTACTTCTGTTTCTGGAACCTCTTCCACCGGGACCTTTAGAACTTCTTCCTATTCCAACTCTTCTGTATCATGATCATCAACATCATCGAAGTCAATCAATCTCCCACTATACTTTTTGATGATGTGATACCTCTCAGGAAAGGCGGCTTGTCTGGTGACAGTCACATTCTTGTCTTGAGGGTAATATAGGTAATATCCTTTCATTTTCTTGGGATATCCAATAAAGATACACTTCATGCCCTAGGGATATCTTTTGTTTCTTGATAAGGCCGTAAAAAACAGATTTCATCCCCATTCACGTGTATGAAACAAAATGGGTTTCTTTTCATTCCATAAGTAGAAGGGAATTCTATTTTCCACCATAGTTGGTACTCTGTTTAATGTGTACGATGAATTTCTTAATGCATATCTCCAAAAGGATAATGGATGATCAGCATGACTCATCATCAACCTCACCATGTCCAACAAAGTTTGGTTCATACTTTCAATAACAACATAGCATTGTGGTTTATAAGGAGTGAGATGTGATAGAATCCTAGACTCCTATAAAAGATCGATGAACTCTTGGTTCATATATTCTATACCTCGACTGGGTCAATGTTTCTTTATCTTCTTACAAAGATAATTCTCTTCTTTTTTGTTGAATTCATTAAATTTCTCTAAGGCTTATAACTTATACCACATTAAGTAGACATACCCATATCTACTTAAATAATTTGTAAAATTAATGAAGTAAGAATATACACCTCTATATTCTACTGAAAATGGTCCACATATATCCATGTGTACCAATCCTAGAAGCTCTGTTGCCCTTTCACCCTATCCACCAAAAGGTGACTTGTTCATTTTACCTTGTAAACTAGTGTGACATCTATCAAGTGGTTTTAGCTCAGTAGAGTCTAAATATCCATCTGGGAAAAGATCTTCCAAACGCTTCTCATTTAAATAACTGAGTTGGTGATGCCACAAATGGTTGATGTATGAGTCATGTGAGTTAGTTTTATTATCGATTTCCAACTATTGGTTTTTGTAATTTAACACATACAAAACATTATTTAAATGTGCCATACCATACCATATGTTATTCTTATAAATGCGACATCCCTTAATTCTAATATTGATAAAAATCCATCCATTTCCAAGAAAGATACCGATATTATGTTCTTGGTGACACTAGGCACATAATTACAGTTATGTAAAACCAAAATCATCCCAGTTAGAAATGAAAGGTGGTAATCACTAATAGCCACCACAGCTAGCCTTGCACTATTGACATCTCAAAGATCCACATATCCTCACGCATTAATTCTAACTCTACTTGGTTCATCCATTATAATACAGATGTGATCCCCACAAGCTGTATCTAATAACAAATGTGTAGAAATATAAAGATTACACTCGATAACGAACACAACTTTAGGATCCCCACACTACTCGGTACAGTTCTTCTTCTAGTGGATTTGCATGCCACATTCAAAACACACCACCTACCATTCCTTGACATACCTTTATATCTTCACTTTCTTGGAGGGATGATGATAGAGGACTTTAGACCGTTTATAAGTCCTTGGCCCCTCTTTCTTGTCCTTCCTTTTCTTATTCATCATAAGGACTACAGGTTTGTCACACCCCCTGTCCTTATCTACCTATAGAATCAAGGTCAGATGTTCCGATAGACTCTTCTCATTATTGCTAATGATGGAGTTTATAATAAAGTTTCATAAGGTCTTGTGCGGTGATGATAGGATGAGATATGTATGCAACTCATCTGGAACCTTGATACTTAAGATGTCTAGGGGTTCAATGTAGCTAGTGAGGATGACTACATGAGGCCCATCTAGCACTGACTCTCCAAGAATAGTTGTAAAAAATGTGTTATAGATCTCATATCTCTCCTGTATCACCTTCTCTTGGTAGAGATCCTCAAGGTGAGACATCATGCTATACGCGCCCATGTTTTCGAGTTGCATCAAGTGCTCATTAGACATGGGTGATAGCATGAAACACTGGAAATATGTGGAATAATACATGTGTTTCATATAGAGAAATAGTTCCTCATCACATGCCTCTTTCCAAAGCACAACTAGAACATGATCTTCTAGCACATACTATTTCCATTCGTGGCGAAGGATGACGTGTAAATGCCTCTGCCTGTCTTGGAAATTGGTATGGGTGAGAATGTTTTCCATCTCATGTATCGTTCATATTGATATGTTTGAAGTCATTTTTTTCATTTCTAAAAATTAAGAAGAGAAAAAGAAATTTGTACATTATTATAATAACTGAGACAAAAAAATAAATTAATACTTATTAGACTCCCTCTATTTTAATGAAATCCAATATCCATCACCATTGAATTCAAAATATTTTGTTGCCTGAGTTTTCAAGTGGAAAGGATCCATATTTCCATTCTCATTACCCCAAATAGGGTTTTTCAAGAGAATTGAAGGGTTTTAGGTAGGCATTCAAAATTCCAACTGCATTAACTCGATGTTTCTTGATATGTTGAGTGGACTCCCCAAACCAAAAACCCTTTTAATTTGGATTTCATAAACCTTTTCCTCTTGGTTGCACCACGTCTTGTTGTGGATGTCATCCCTTGCTGTGAACCAAGTAATGTGAACCCAAAACCTTGAATTAGAATTCCTTGATAATTGAAAGCACCCCATATAGGGTTTGTCGAGAAATTTTAACTATGGTTCGATTATATCCAAAATTATGGAAGGCTATAAAAACATAATATTTATTTCAAGAATTTTATCCTTATACGTAAATTTATATTTAATTATCATTGATTACATGCTTGTTAAAATTAATTGGGATATACTTATGTTATGAACCACGTCTACGATAATATGTACGCATAATCTGGTCTTATTTTAGTTTTATCTTGAATTATTGTTTAATTCATTAATCGTGTGTTCGTGACAACACACCCAAAATAAATTAACCATGGAACTGACATAAAAACAAATAAATTGTATGACAATGAGAAATTTTTATTCGTTAGTTTATCTAGTGGTTTATAAACTAACCCAATACCTAGGGGACAAACACCATGTTCTAATCGAGTTCGTGTTTACAGCTTTCCATCTATCCACCTTTGTTTCTCATTAGACAGGTTTTTCCGAGGCTCCTGAATTTAGCGGCCTCCACTAGATTGGAAGCTCCATACATTACATATACACGTATCTCACATGTAGGTGAGTGGTAAAAAGGGGTTTTAGATAAAATATTCCTTTGGTGCACATGATCTACAAATTATTGAGGAGCAGGCTCGCATGACAACAAATTTAATTTAAATAAATAAACTAAAAGAAACCATTAAAATAAAAAGGTCATGGTCTATCTCATGATCATCCATATATGTATTGATATTATCTTGTCGTGCTATATGCAAGAAAAATATATAATCTTGTATGAACCATTGAATAAGTCAAATAATACATCATAATTATATATATTGAATATTCCATATATTTTATTTATTCACATGCCTTTAGATATTATAATATGTTAAATAATAAATGAGCTTCCAATGAGGTGGTGACTAGATTAGATTTATCATTAATGTTATTGTTTGATATAATCTTCGTCAGATATTATAAATATATATATAAGTGTAACAACACACATTTTTCTATCATGTAAGATCTCCAACCCATGAATATTCATTGCTGGTCAATGACCATTCTTCTCAAAATCCAAGTGATATTATGCATCCAACCATTCAATATCCACCAGAATTTTAAATGACATTGTCGTATCATAAAAATAAATAAAAGTGGATAAATATTCTATCATTATGGTTCATGAATTGAAATCAATGTTTAATAATTATATGAACATATTTTTATTTTATTATAAAGTATTAGACCATTTGTACCACTATATAGAGTACAAATTTATGAAATACAATTATTTTGTTAGCTTTCAAACCGAATTCACATGTCCTGGAACATGATACCCATCATGTTTTATCATATATATATATATATATATATATATTCGTCCAATAATCCATGAATAAATAATTCAATAATTCATTATATGGTATTTATAGATAATATTTTGAAACCAATACACATAAACTATAGATAAAAACTGGATTATAAACAAGAGAAAATACATCATTTATATTGTCCAATTTTTCCCTTAATATAACATAGAAATAAGAACTTACTTATAACAGATGCTTATCATGAATGATTCATATTTATTTTTTTATAAACACCCATTTTCACGCATCAATATTTTTCTTATTATGAGTAAAAAATAGCACACTATATTTGATTCTGATTTTGAAAATTCATTTGATATTTCATATCATAATTCAAATTATACATATAATTTTTATAAAAAACATATAAAATAATCATTTTCTATTATATAATATTCATAAAAACCCATATAATTATTCATGGAAGGACTCAGTATTAACTGTCATGGTCAAAATATGAGGATACTCTCAAGATGTTGATTATTTGATAGTATTGGAACTTCAGTATAGAGTATATCACTTTGGTCAGTACACACTGTCCTATGGATCCTGATTAGTTTGGGGGTGGAATTTTCAATAATTCATTTGAAGCAATATTTTAAGTATCCACCACATTTTCAAAATCATTAAACATTGTCATCGTATATTCAACACATGTGATTTCAAGACTCCAAAATATTTTCATTGCTTTTGGATCTCATAGACAACTATATTTAATACAATCACTAAAGTTAAAAAATATTTCTTTATTTTCTATAGGATAAAACATTTATTATGTTATATAAAATATTGATGGCATCTAGAAATATGAGTTATGTCATAATTTGATACATTTTCAATATATTTTACCTATTAATGTAATTTAAAATAAATTAAAGATGTGGGAAATCAATCCCAAAGGTGTGTTTCATACATAAATTCATCATACAGAAATTATTTTCTCAATCCATGTTCAGATAACATACAATATACATTTTTAAAGAGTGTATGATTTATCTATTAAACTACTCCCTTTTGTTTCTGTACTCACAGAACAATTATGTGCCTCCCAATATGGTAATCTTAAAATACATTCATTAATAGATATGGTGTGTACTAATTATAATTAAATGAACTCATTCTATTGGTATTTCTTCAATTATATTTTTAATCATTTTCATTGAATTTATGTACGAAACATAAATACCCATATTTATGATTCTTGTCATACATGCAAACATTTCATGTCTAATCATTAATAAATTTGAAAGAATAATGATACTTATAAACTATGAATTACATTATTGTTATAGAACATAAATATAGATTTAGTAATGAATTCCAAATGTGGGACGTGTTATCATTTTAAAACTCTCTATATTTTTCCTACCCATCATGCAATTCCTTAAAAAGTCATGTTTTCTTATTTTAGATCCTTTAAAAACACATTTTTTTACAAACATTGAAAAATACCTCTCTCTTCAGTATGTATGAGTCATGTTTGACCTAATTTTGATTTTTTAGATCTCTATCCTATAATATTGATACACCAATTTTAACATTATAATCATTAATATAATATAAAACACTTTTTTGAGTGACTTTCAATCCATGGACTACATCATGTATAAATCTCATGAATCCATAATTAATTGTTATTCCAAAACCAAGAATATATATGTCTTATAAAGGGTTGATTTCTTCCATTTCCAGTATACATATTAAAATTTTAAAATCTCAATCTATACAATAATGAATCATCAACCTTAATATTCTATTACCTATCATGTGGTTGAGATAGTTATTTAAAATAAAAACACACCTTTATTTTACTCCTTTTGGATTGAAAACCAATCTAGAATCATAAAAACAATAAATGAATAAACTGAACACAGAGTTCAACATTCTAAATTTATGAGCACTATTAAAACAAAAAAAATCCTAATAATTAACATAATTTGTTTCCGTCACAATATTTTTTATTTTATTCAATATATTTTTGGTAATCCATTATCCAGTTCCCTTTTTTAGCAAAATTTTCACAGTCATCTTTTCTAGTCACATATTGGTAGACATGACTCTTAATGTTGATCATGGTTTTACTCTATTAACTCATTTAAAATTGTTTCTATATTATTTACCTCAGTTTTTACTTCTGTCATGTGCATTTTCGATCATTTCCTCAGGTTCCATGAGTTTTATAATAATACATTTAGCTTGGATATTCTCTATAAAAAAGGAAATTTCATAATTCAAAAAGGAATTTCACCTAAAATGAATTTAAAATAGTAAAAATGATAAAATAATCTGTTTGAATTATACAAATTAATATAAAATGAGTTCCAAAACAATTTCTGAAACATTATTATTTTTTCAATTTCATCATTTCCCATCCTCGTTATGATTTTTTTCATATGAAAAGGATCTCCAAACTATTATTTTCTCTCCCCCTATAATTAAATAAAAAAGTACAAAAAATACAAGCCATGCATTTTCATGAACATTTATATTGTAGATAAATTGAGTGAATATTGGTATAGAGATATTTCATTGGAACATACAGAAACCCTAAGGGGTGTGAACCATAGTTCTATGTTTATAGATAGTATCATTTGGGTTCATTTATGAACTAAATTAAATATGTCTATTTTGAGATTATGCTTTGACTAAATAATATACCCTGAAACCTTTTCAATTATTCTATATATAATTGAAATCTATTTGATAATAGTATGTTGTGTATGGATTGTGACTCTATATCAAACTCAAGAATACATGCCAGGAGATATGGAAAATCGACAGGTATATTTTGAGTGGATTGGTCAGTTGACCTACTCCACAAAGAAGGAGGAAAATTCCATTTATTATAAAACAATATAGTATAGATCCCAATTTAGTTATCCTCAATAATATCTCATATATAGAATGTAGGAGAAAAATTAATGGGTCAGAATTAATTGGTCCATTCATGTTTTTATTCATTCGACATTCAATTTGTTAATCGTTATCCTGTCATATATGGTGGCCAACCATTGTGGTGATTATTTTTTAAAATATTTATATAATAAATGTCATCATTAATTTGAATTTAACATTTACATATAAAAAAACATTTATAATGAATTTATATAATGAAATATAATTAAGATACACATTTATAATTTTATCCATAATTAATTTAAAACTCTAAACCATGATCTATATAAATGATCAATGATATGATATTTAATCATTAATATGATATTTTTTTACCATAATTATAATTTTTTTATACCATAAATTATAAACTAAAAAAATAAACCACAACTACGTGAAATATGTATCACGATTTTGATTTATGTACCATATATCATTAAACCCTGGCTTTCAATTCCTCTATCCAATTATATTTTTGGCCTGTTCATATTATATGTACAGTTTTCAGAATCTACAATTACTCATGTTTATAGAGAAAAAAACGGTAACATAACTATGACACACATATATTTTCTTCAATGTACATATTATGATCGTAGAAAATTCATGGGATTTGAAACCCACAATCAGTTCCGATACATCACAATCATTGTTCAAAAAGTTACATGATACGGGTTTTAAATAAGAAAATTTATAAGAATTAATGTCCCTAGATGGTATCCCCAAATATAGGGTTTATAAGGATATTTTTTTGGGTGAACTCTGATAGACACTCGGGTGGCCTTTGTCCTCTATGTATAACATATATGGATGTCGTTTTATATTCTACATCCGAAAACCAAATGGATGCCTATATTCAACCACCTAACAATATGACATGGATCTTATTTGGATTATATGGTTAAAAAAATCAATGAGGAAATTATAAATTTTGGAAAAATTAAAAAAATAAATATATATATATATATATTAAATCATACCTATTCCACTCCTTTTTAGTGGAATTTCGTTGATGATATGTTCTTGTACGAGAAGAAAGTAGGTGTTAGCAGAACCATAACTATAATTACTTAATTTCATATATAAATAAATAAATAATCTCACTGATTTTGGGTACACTGGAAATCCTTTTAAATGGTTTATAGGATACATTATAAAACACATATTAGAGAATGTCTAGATAAATTCATAGGATTATATAAACATAAATAACATTATAGGAACTACAACGTTTTTCACATGAGAACTAAAAAATACATCAACTATAAAATCTTCAATGATACATCATTGGTACAAACATGAAATACACACAATACCACCATCTAGAAAATGTTTGTGAACAAATTTAAATGAGTCTCAATTCCCTTTTCTCTTGTTTTCCTTCAAGTTACATTATGTCTAAAATTGAATGTTTTCTAGAACAACTGAACAAGGATATTCACACCATTGAATGAATTGAAAATATTCTTGCATGTAAAATTAAAAAAAAGGTGAAACCAACACTTCATTCATTCATTTGAAGTCTTTCATGTGTACAAATAATATTTATGTAATTGTTCTAACAACATGGATGGGATTTTAGTATCCAAATATGGGTAGATCAAATACATTATCACTGATTTTTAATATTATCCATACTAAGAGAGTGTTACTTATATTTCAATAGATATATATTAATTTTTTAAACTAGTGATCCTTCAGACTACATATCATAATCTAATACATTATATAACATCACATGAAAGAATGAGGGTTCTTCAAAAAATTCATTCAATAAATGAACCTAGCCTGAATGTCTTGCAATACTTCTTCTTCAAAAAAATTTCACTTAATAGGATGTGATATATTGATCCTTATGAAGGATCATTGTGATGTGAAACAAATTTTTGTTCCTTGAATCTAAACAACGTCATTGTCATCTTAAAAATCCAACACCCACTGTAAATCAAATTTAATACCCATTTCCATATCAAATATTCTTGACTAAATTTTTTCTATGACTCATGTGAACAAGATATAATCATGGATCCCATCTATCTTCAATGGAAACCAAAGCCCTTTTATACCAAAATGGTTCAATTATGATAGCATCACTATCATACATGAGATATTTTATTTAATAAATACTGTATTTTTTTAAAATATAGGCTTTGAGGTGTGGAGTCATGATATGAAAAGTCATACAATATTGTGGAACGTCATTTTATCTATGTTTTCATTGATAAAATGTGTTTTTTGAGACAAATGGAAAAATATTATTATTTAATGCATCAAAATACTATCTTATAGAATCAAAATCAATAGGTTCATATCCTAGAGAATTATTATCTCAAAATAAATCCATCAATGAAATTCACAACCAACATTCCTATTTTTTGGCTAATGTTTTTTTTCTTCTAATCATCATTTTATTCCTCAATGTATAATTCAATTCATGAGGAAATGGTTTAATAAAAATCAATCATGTGTATCATCTCTTTTCCTTAATTTCAGCAATATATTTTCCTATACATCCATGGAACAATTTTCCTCAATATTCCATCTTATTCACTATTATGAGAGATGAACAATAAAATCTACCAATCTAAAAAAATTTAAATACAAATTTTCTCTAGAGTCTATAACGGTATGAATGATATTTTCAACTGAATATTGTGTATCCATGTCATCAACAAACATAACAAATTCATTTATCTTCTAATGATCATTGGCTAATAAAAAAATAAATTGTTTTTATGAAAGATAAGAAAAAATGATCTCGGAATGGAAAACTATCAGTATATATAATCCATGGAAGAAAACACATATAAAAGTTTTAATTCATTGAACCCCAAGATATGTCATGTCCCTTTTCAAACACCCAGTATCCAAAAACAACATATTCATGCCCACATTAGTAAATTTTTGTGGGTCCACAATAATTGGTAGAATAAAAAACATATGATGACCTAGAATAATCTCTTAATTCAAAAATCATGTGGTGGAATTTAATTTGGGAACATGGTCATTTTAATGACTCTGTATTCAAATTTCATAGTTGTAGGAATGCATGTAACTCTAACTACCTATTCACAGAGTTTATAAAAAAATATTTCCCCCATCCAACCTACATTAGATTTTCCATTTTATCTAATTTGATATTCTAATGAAGATTCCATTGTGGATCACACATACGGCTGTATTATGGGATTGGTTTGGGGAATAATATCAAATCCACTATTATAATATATAAAAATCATAGGATATTTGAAGGAAACCTCTCCTTCAGTATCTGGTAATTAGAAAGAAACATTTTTCTATATTCAATGATTTCGTTGATTGATGGTGCATCAAGAATCCATGACAATGTTTCAATGATATGGAAGAAATATAATTCTGAATATCACAATAAAAAGAATATGTAGAAAGAAAATATTTCATGGTATAAAAACATTTAGGTGAATATTCTGTTGGTTATGGTTATGATTTGGATTATTGAATGCTAATCCCAAGGATAGAGATCCTCTGTAATATCATCTTGTAATTATAGATACCTCTGATAGTTTGTTATTTCATGTGGTAGGTCTGTAATAGAATCCTCCCATCCACATTGTTCACATCAGTCATCCATGTAGGTGATGAACCCTCATTCACCCATTTCATGATTACAACTGAATATCATATTCATTAAATCATTCACATCCCTAATGCTAGGATTTTCGGTAATTATGGGACCCCAATAATATATTATAATGTTTGTATGGATCTTAATGTTATTAAGATACATGATATCTGGTCCTCCTCTCTCCCTGTGGAGTTAGTTGAATCATTATGAAACATTTCATGGATAAACTTGTTAAAAACAAGTGACCATGTTTTCAATCATAATTCAAGGACAATCTTGTTTCGGGTTAAGTGAGAATGGTATTCATTGGATAAAAGTATTTTAAATGAAACCCATACTTCTATCTCAATATCTCATCCACTTTTAACCATGTGAACCGCCATTATGTGTTTTCTAATGATCAATGAGGATGATTAAATCCCTTGTAATGAAATTGTTGATTCTATATTGTTTACAAGTAAATTTTCATTGGACATTAGTCTCGGTAACCATTCATCAAACAATTTCATTAGGGATCATTGAAGCACAATCACATGTTATTTACTTTAAAATGATCTTTTCTGTGGGGAGTCGATGGAAATCCATCAACAATGAAACATAATTCCTCAAGGTTATAAACCCTATACAAGAAATTGATAAAATATTTCATTCTTGGTTAACACTAATTTTGTTGATTCAATCATTTATTCAACACATCACATCATTCACATTCTCCATCAATAAAATATAGGTGATTAATGTGGCTCACTTGTTTATGACATGGGGTCGTCCTAATGTTTCTGAAAATTGATTGAATGATTTTATTTCATGGATTTCGTCTATTTTTCCGGTCTACATATAATCCTTTAATTAAATTTCCCTTACTTTTTAAATATTAATAACAAACATACTTCATTGACCTAGATATATGTTCCCTACGAATCATCATAATCTATCACAACTATAATAGTTTCCACATTAATCAATTTTTATATTTGGTTAACCAAACTAAATTTATTTTATATATTTTTTTATTATAATTATTTTATATTTGAAATATATTATACCATTAGGAATCATATGAGTTACTAAAGTCGTTATTAGGTGTCAATTAAGTCTTGGGTTTGAGTGATGATGAGTCTCTTCATGTTTGTAGTTTAGTTTTTTTCTCTCTATTTGTTGTATTTATATTTACATTCCATGAACCATTTGTAATTCATATTATAATAATATTTTTATTATCTAGTTATTATTATTACCATTTAATAGTGTTTTTATATCTTTTTTATTGTTATATGTATAATTACAATTTTATAATTCACTAAATTTTATATAAAATTTTATTATTAGTTATTATCCATAATATCAATATTTATTTATTATCTATAATATGAGTATTTAATTATTATCTGATATTGATAGTTTTAATAGAATAATTTGTATCTAGATAAAGTATATTTAGTTTATTTTTGAAAAAAGAAAAGGATACAACTTATGAACATATTTCTCAAGAAAATACATCACATTCCCCATTTAGGTTTTGACCCACTCACACCAAGCCCAATAAAATTTCAAATGCCTATTTTTCATAGACTAATGGACCCCAAACAAAGGAATATTCTTAGCAACATGTTGTTAGTGTATAGAATTTTATTTTCATTTATTGTTTTCAATGTTTCATTGTTTGATATATTTAAGTATTTCATATTCTTCATTATTTTTATTACTATATATATGGTGTATATCAAATTATATTTTAATTATTTATTTATTTTTATCAAATGCATGAATATTGTATATACTTATGTGTATTTACTTTTATATTTATATTTATTATTAAAACATAATATAATTATTTAATTTTTATTTTTAATGATTATATAATTTAATATATTTGACTATTTTTTTAAATGGTTATATATGTATACACACTTTTACATTTTTTATCTTCCTTAGTGAGATCCTTCATCTGAGATAAATACCATGCTCTACATAGGTCATATACACTTCAGTGTTAGTACATTATCTCCATGAATCGAATACACAATGCAATAAATAGTAATTTTGGATTCATAATAGTTCTTCAGTTTTTCTCATTTAACCACATACAATATATTGCGACACTTACCTCTATTAATGTAAGAGACATATCATCTCCTTCTCATATTAGAAACATCCACTATAGTTCAACAACAACTATAATCATGTGAGAAAAATTCACTTTATTCATATTTCCAACTCATCGAACTGAATTATAATACAATTGTAATTGATTGTATATGAAGTTATCGTCAGTTCTATGATGTACCCAAGAGGCATATTCAAATTAATCATGAAGGATATTTATATTGTTACTGTGAGTGAATTTAATGTTAATGAAATTCTAGTTAAATTTTCATATGTGATACAAATTTGACCATGAGGTATTATTGAGTGTACCATGAAATTATTATTGATCCTAAGCTGAATAATATATGAACCTACCAAAAATGTATTTTTATAGTTAAAAAACTAATTTATAACATGATCAATAATTGATTTCATGTTACCATGAGTTGTATTTTCATGTGAAGTTGAATTATTTATTCTAATAGATAATAAGATATTACTTTTCAAACTAAATTTGTTTCCTTAAAGGGACTACATGATATAATAATAACCACCATGAATATTTACATCTGACCCCGCGATGATCACATTCACATGGTCATTATACTGATTGTGTCATCACAAGGTAATTTACTCTCTAGATAGGGTTCTGTCACTCATAGTCAATTCCAGGCATTGTTTAATTTAAAATGCATATTTTTTTCATCAATCTCCGATTTTACATTATTTTGTATTTAAATTAACTAAAATGTTATATAATCTATATTCACTATTCTAGTGATTCAATAAAATATAAATCATAATGAATATGTTATAAACTATTAAATAAATAATACTATTGAAATTATTGTGTAACTAATAATTTTCATATTTTTTTAAATTATTATTTTCATATTTACTGAATTATTGAATTAATTTTGGTTAATGGGAGTTATTTTTATCATTATATATTTTTAAAATAAAAATATTTATTATAAGAACCTTATCTAAAATTGTTTTAATGAAATTTATCCCAAAATTAGAGTGAGTCAATATTGTTATTAAATATAGAAAATGTATTAATGGGAGATTTCATATATTAAATATTTCATATATATTTACGACAATGAAACGTTTATGAAACTCCCACAAAAAAGTGAATGGAGGATGATTGGTGCTGATTTGTTGATAAATTTAGACCAAAGGTTGTTGTATGAAGAAATACAAAATGATTCTTTCAATACATGATATCTTTAATATTTTTTCTGATACACAGTGAAATTTTTTAGCATATATTATTCAACAACTAATAACTATAATTAACAATCATTATTAAAATCATTAACAAAAATGTGGACAAAGAACATTGAGCTACATCATAATCATCATCTTATGTTATTTATTGATTTCGATTGTTTTATTGTTTATTTATTATTATTTTAAAATCACCAATTTTTAATTTTTAATTTTAATTTATACTTTTATCAATTAGAACATGTGTGGATTTGGTTATACATCCAATAAAAAAATAATTTCTTAGGATCAACCTTTTTTAATAATGGCAGGTTATATTGGTTTTCAAATACCAAATAATGTTTTTTCAATCTATGTTTTCCATCTTTTAAAAATTCATACATACATCTATGTGAATTATAAA
The DNA here is from genome assembly GCA_963277665.1 of Viscum album. Taxonomy (NCBI): domain Eukaryota; kingdom Viridiplantae; phylum Streptophyta; class Magnoliopsida; order Santalales; family Viscaceae; genus Viscum; species Viscum album. The sequence continues at coordinate 1,902,521,722 of OY728141.1, forward strand.
TGGAAAATTAAATAAACATGTCATCAATTTGTTAAATTTGAATTTCCTTAGTCGTTGCAATTATTTACAACAAGTATAGAATACTAAAGATTGGAATTGTATTTTTGTCACGTGAACCAATATAAACACACTATATTCATGTTTTAATTTATGATGAATTATTTTTAGAACCCTTCAATTCACTATTTATTCATTCAATAATATACTATAATATATTATTTCTTTAAACCATTTTCTATACTAATATATATCCACCCTATAGTAAATTATTGAGACCTATCTCTGTCCAATAATTGGAATTAGATATATGACCTTATTAATTATTATTTACCATCATTTCATTGATGCCAAAAATTTATATCAAATGATATAACTTTCTAAAATAATTTATAAATTTTTTATTCTTCGCCGTGATACCAACTATTGGTGTCAATGTAAGAAGTTTGACTTTGTATTTTTAATGATTCATTATTTTTTGACAAATAATATTAATAATATATTGTTTTTCTAAGTAATGTGAATGATATACTGATGAATGCTTTTAGTTACTTTAATGAATTTTTTTTAAAATTTTTAATGAAGTATGTGTTTATAAAAATATGGAGACCAGACACTTTATTTGATGATCCATCAAACACATTACATAATATTGGGAATTTTAGAGAAGGTCAACCATTTTTGGGAAATAATATTCACAAATTTAAAAAGTTTCATATACTAAATGATTTGGAAAGACACAGAACATTCCATATTATGTAAGATGATTATTTTTTATTTTTTCATGTTCTGAAATCATTATAATAATTATATGATTAATAATCATAGTTTATAATTTATGGTAAGATAGTGTTTTAGTGGTTTCTAAAGATATATTTTTCTATATGAAGTTCAATGATAAAATAAGCACATACTATAGAATATAACTGATAAAATGATGGAATTACCTCATGTTTAATGAAATGATAAGATTCTGAAAATTATAATTTAATCGGATTAGATGCACGTGATTAGAATCGAATAATCAAACTAATAGTTTTAAATATTTTTTATCATTTCAATTTGTATGTAACATGTTTTTATTGTGATTCAAATAAAAAATAAATATAAAATACTTATTTGAAAAAGTGAAGAAATCATGTTTTCTATCAAAGCAATATGATTGAAAAAATTTTGTTGTTGAATAAATACAAATGATTGTTTCAATCAAAGGGAATTGATCAATACACTAATCCATTAGGTGATATGTTGATACTGATCTATTCAATTAGATTTATACATGGATCCAACAAATGAGAATTTAAAATTGATCCCCCAGAAGGGTGTTTGACACTGGGAAGTCATCACACATAGATTTCTATCAGAAATAATAGAATATGAACATATGAAGAGAGTTTCTAAACACTCATGAAGAAAGATTTAGAAGAGATCAAATTCTCCATAAAAATAAAATCTTAAAAAGGATAAGTTTTTACCGTTTTATCAATGTAGGGAACTAGAATCATTAGGTGTTGAAAATGTGTAGTATACCATTTTAATATGGTTTTGAAACATCAAAAAATTAAATATTATTTTTTCATAATGGTTAACTTCTTATAATTGAATTGGGTTAAAAGAATCAGAAGGGGAAACAATATTATAGACTGATATGTTTTGGAAAATTATTTTAGGATTAATGTATTGAAAATTGATAAGATTTGTAAAGATAAAAAAGAATCAACAAGTCATCAGAAGATTTTATATGAAATTAAATTGATTAAATAAAACCGAAAAAAACATTAAATTATATTTATTTGGATTATAAGTGAGTGTGAAATGAAAATATATTTTTAATTTTTTCTACAAATGTAGAAACTAAAAACATAAGTACATCATAGGTCGTAAGTAGTTTGTACTCAATTTGACGCAAAAAGATGAAGTGGTGGATATTTTTTTAGAAGTGATCATTCTAAACAATGTAATTTTGTGTTGAAGATAATTTTTTAGATAGAGTGTTCTGATAATATGATCGTACTAGATATATTTTATATTGTAAGACATTTGGTTATGAGTCTACTAAATATTATATTGGAAAATTGATTAATGTTTCAAAAATAGGTATAGCGTGTAAATTATATTGAATAAAATGTTTTTTAGGTGTCAATTCAGAATGATTATTTTGTATAAGGCTACCACACTAAGGCCATCAAAAATAGGATTAATGAACAGAGGCAGATCAGATATAAATTTTTGGATGGACCATTGTGGACATCAAATATTCAATGTTCTCAATTATTTTGGTAGATAATATTTTGTAAATAAAGATTTTTAAACTAATGGGATTAGTTATAATCATTGACATTTGGATATAGAAGGAGTCTAATGGAGTTGACACATTTTGTATTAACCTCTTTATAATAGTGAATAATTATAGACCCATGGGAATGGATCTCGCATATAAGTATTTTCTCACACTACGGCTGGACATTGAAAATTGGGTGTATCTTGTTTACAATTCTATTTATAAGTACACTTGAATTTATTAAAATTTGATAAGGAAGTAATTGTAAGCAGTTCCTTGTGTTAATTTTCCTAGTAATAAAATTTTGTAAAAGGAAGAAACTAATTCAAAGACCCCTTCATTGTTTTTAATGATCATTTTGGTCTTTAATTTGTATCATAGTGATGGTTCCTCTATTATATCTTTATCATAAAAAATATTTATTATATCAATAGTAATGGGAATCTAACATTCAATAAAATTTTCATTGTTGAAAAAAGTGTGATTCTTTATAGCATATATCATGGAATGACGTTGTTGAGGCTTCTATAATTGTGTTTCCACCCATAAAAAAATACGACATGATTCCTTTTACTTATAAGATAAATAAATAATTTGATGGAAAATATAGAAAATTATTATTATATATCTCTTGAAATATGTTTATATGATGGTGATGGGTTTCAAAAAATAATTGAGTGTGTATGAAATGATCACAAGTATATTCTCTGGGAATAACAATATTATGGGAAAAATCTACATGTCCATTGTATCATGTTTAAATCATAAGCATGGGAGTGTAAGAAAATATTGATTATTACATCACTAGTGTAAATATAGTTGTTTGAAACATCAAATGTCTTTGAAGATGGGATAAAATATTATTATTTTGTTAATAAACTCATTTGAAATATTACAGATATATTTTAATTTAAAATATATATTTTAAATTATAATAATTAATTATATCTTGTTAAACTACATTACATTTTTTTTATGTTAAAAATATAAAATATACATTTCTAAAAATGAATATAAAATATCAAATTGCTTTTGAATATATGAGAATGATGGAAATAAACACAGTAATTTTGTCGATCCTTGTCAATCCAATGATAATGTTGATGATGAGTTGACTAAAAAATTAAGCCTTTCATCCATATGAATGATTAATGTGTATGTGGATTGTTTGGATGAAAAATAGCCCTCAAATTTATCATGTATGGTGGAATAAATATATTCTATATGAATTTCCCCAAGAAGAAAAAATGATAATAAAGAGAATATTCTAATAAAAATCCTCAATGGGAGTAAATGAAATAATATTTCTACAAAAAAAACAATATAATATAAATATATGTTCATAGGGAACAAAAGAGAAATGTTAAATCTGAAAGTTGATTCCGAGAAAAGTCACAATATTTTTTTAAAAGAGGAATGTTTATATGTTTTTATAGTATTTAGTGAAAATGTTAAAAATTGATTTCTCAAATAGTGATGAAGAAGAAAGAGGTGAATAATCATATAGTTAGTATCAGCACAGATCCAAACATATTGCATGTCGTGATAAAATTGATACTCTCAAAAAAATTAGAAAAATGAAAAATGATAAATGAGTATTTTTTAATTTTAAAAATGATTTTTAAAAAGGGGAATATGAATAAAACAATATGATCTTATGTTACAAACATAAAATTTATATTTAGGGTTTGATAATTGAATATATGAGTAATAAGTTGTTATTTAAGTATGAGAAAGTTAATATGTCATAGTAATAATTTATTGACTCCAAAATTATAATTTTAATGTTGGAATTAAACTTTCTTAAGTCCTAATAAATAAATTTTAACTTGTATGAAGGTGTTGAAAAAGAAAATTACATGAATTAGGAGAATTATCCTTGTAAAAAAAGAATTGTTTCATTACATTTTTCTATATTTTTAGGTATATCATAAAATGTTTACAAATCATGGTAAGATAAGAGATGTGAAAAACCTATCATGTATTTAAATGTATATAATTACTCCCAAAAAAATGTTTTCACATGGTCAGAGGTTGCCAGAGTCAAATGATGTTGTATAACTGAACAATAGTATTATAGTTATTGAAAACTATTATACCAAAAAGAATAATTTTATGGATTTTAGTAGTTCTATATAATTTATGGGAATATATTAAAAAAATTTGAATTAGAAGTCTATTATAGAAATTATTTTTGAAAGAAGTGATGAAATATTGGATTCATAATGAGTAACATTTTTATGAAACTAAATGTAAAAAATTTAATATCTAAAGAGGTGAGAATAATTCCAAAAAAACCATAATGACATCCCGTCGGTATGTATCATGAGACGAACTAGTGTCTTGACACAAGGCCTTGACTATATCAAATTTTTAGTCATGGCATGAGGACATTACAATATGGTTTGAAGTCTAGCATTATCAATTCCATCAATATAAAATTGGTCATTTGGTATTACATGTTACCATTCAACTAGTAAAATATCAATGTGAATTAGTAAATTGAATTATTTGATTTATCTTTTCTAAACATTTTATATGATTATGTTTAAAAGGATTTTATTTTAATCTTATATATTGCCTTAAATGTTTTTGCTTATGTTGGAAATTTTCTACTATATTTGTATCCTTATAGAGCATCTGAGCTCACACTTTTGATGTTTTATTTTTCCCAGGATGTGATTAATTATATTATGACTGACCCACAAGGATAGTCTAAAGAATATGAATGTGTTAAATAGTGACAATTTCGTTTTTGTTTTTCATTTTATTGTGTAATTTAAAACATATTTATGTATCTAGTACTTACACGAATACTAAATTGAGCGTTCTTTCGGGATTTGATCCATTGTGGTCATGCCATTGTTATTTTATAATATACCAACTTGAGGTATCTAGTGTCGGGGTGTTACAGTTGGTATCAGTGGATGTTTAGTACAATCCTTGGAAAACAGATTTACAAAAACTATGATTAGATAACTTTAATCTAACATATACTTTGAGAATTAGTGTAGAAAAACATCCTATAATTTTGGTAATGTAGATATTCCGTGTATCTTCCAGGAAATACATCTCTGTTTGGATACAAGCAAGTAGAGGTGGCTCTGGAATAGATGTACATAGGAGTGGAAACATTGACAAAGAGTTTATTGAATGACCCAGGTTATCCTGTTTCACGACAACATGCCTTCTTGTAGTCTTGGTTACGACACTCCCATGTGATATGCTTAGAATGAATCATATTTTCACTAAAAATCGTTATGAAGAATTTATTAGTATATACATTCTCAAAGATAAATTTTTAATGATTATTGATTATATCCATAAACTGTCAATTTATGTTCAGTGATTACATGTTTGGAATTATGTATGAAGATTTATAAAGTAATCTAGTTTATGATATTGTTTAGAAATGGCACCAAGTGTAATGAATTGAAAGTATATCAATGGACGTAATCCATGTAGGGATTTCCATCTTTATCATGATAATTATAGTGGAGTTAGTGATTTAACTTGTGCTGATCTGTTTACCCGCATACTGGGACAACTTACTCGGGTTATGAATAATAACCTTACCCATATTGAGCACCCTGATCCCTAATGTGGTGAATCAATGTTAGACCGCTTCATGAGGCAACAACCACTAACATTAAATGGGACTACTAATGCATTTTTAGCAGAGCAATGTATATGTTCCTTATAAATAATATTTAATGCATTGGTGAGTATAGAAAGGGGAAAAGTTGTCTTGATAGATTATCACCTCACGAGAGATGCATATCAAGGGTGGTAATTAATTAAAAACACAATGAAAGATAAAGATGTATAAAGTATTTAATGGAGGGAGTTTAAAGGGATTTTCATTGAAAAATATTTTCATCGTGACCATCGAGCTCATATGAAAAGGCAATTTCATTGTTTGTGTAAAAGGAGTATCATAATGTCACATTGTATGAGAAAAACATTACAAGGATAGAAAGGAATGCATCAGATTATATATGTAACCCAAGGAGTATGATTAATCTATTCATTGAAGGGTTAATACCATTTCTCCATCGAGCATTAGTCTCATAAATCCTTCTCATCATAAGAAGATATTGCCTGATTTTCTATATAGACAGAATAGTAATTCTCTATGTCTTACGACATTAAAAAAAGGGTATAAGAGATCCTCTGAACACTCTTAAAATGGAATTTAGGTTAAATAAGGGAAAATTTTAATATCCATCTTGCGGTAAATGTGGGAAGAAACAGCCAGGTAATTATCTAAAGGGAATTAGATCATGTTACTAGTGTGATGAAAAATGTCACCATGTTCATGATTGTAAGGGAAATAATGAAGATGTCAATGTTAAAAGTTGAAATTATAGAGAAAAGGGTCATTATGAATATGAATGTCCTATGCGCCCGAGAAATGTAACTCAAAAATGGCCTACGGAGCAAGGGAATGCTTTTGTAATCACTACTATTGAGGTTGATGCATAAATAGACATGGTGTCTGGTTATTTAATGGTTTCCTCAATTTTAGAAAGTTCTTTATTTATCTATGTATCATCACGTTGTTTCATATCTTCCCAATTTGGTTTGAAAATTAGATATTTTAAATTTTATTTAACAAGGGATTTTTCAGTGAAAAATCTTAAGGAAAGTATCATTGCAAGAAAATGTTTATGTGTTTCGTGAGGATTTACCTGTACATCCTCTAGAATGTGAAATTGAGTATTATATTGATTTTATTCCTAGTTCAAGTCCCATATTGATGAACCCTTATAGAAAGGACATTGTATAATTAGTGTAATTAAAGAAGTAAATACAGTAACAGAGTGATAAATAATTTATTCACCCTTGTGATTCTCCAAGGTAGCCCATGTTCTTTTAGTTAATAAGAATGATAGATCTATGTGGTTGTTCATTGACTATTGGGAGATCAATAACATAACCATAAACAATTAGTATCTCATACCTCATATTGATGATTTATTTTATCAACTTCATTGTTATCAATACTTTTAAATTATTAACCATTGATAATGATATCGTCAGTTTTGTGTGAAGAAGGAATAAATTCAAAAGACAACATTTTGAACCACGTACTGGAAATATGAGTTTACAGTAAGGACATTCGGATTGGCTAATGGACCATCTATTTTGATGGATCTAATGAATAGAGTTTTCATGGAATATAATGTTGATTTTTTAGTTTTATTTATTGATGGTATGTTGGTATACTCCAAAATCTACAAAGATCTATAAAATTACTTGCGCATTATTCTAAACAATGTTAGAAGAAATGATTTGTTTGGAATGTATAGCAAGGGTAAATTATAGCTTCAGAAGATTTCATTTATTGTCTCTATGTTCTCTAAGGATAGAATCCATGTTGATCCTTTAGTGACCAAGGAAATACAAAATTGGCTTGCACAGACGAGTATAACTGAGTTAAACAGTTTAATTAGTTAATTAGATTATTATCAGTGTTTCGTCTATAATTTTTCTCAATTGGAAAACCCATGAAAAAATCTCACACGTAAAGGGGTTATCTTTGGTGGGACAATATAATGTGAAGATTTTTTTTGAAAAACTGAATGATGGTTTGTGAATGCTTAAATCATGAATGAACCATTAGTGAATGATGGGTTTTTTATTTATAGTGATGCATCAAAAAAGGACTTGGTTGTGTCCTTATGAATAATTATAGGGTTATTACATTTGAATCATGACAGCTAAAAATTACTGAGATAAACTATACCACACATGTTCTTGAGTTATTAGCTATAATCGTTTGTATGAAAATATGGAGAGACTATCTCTATGGTGAAAATTGTGAGATTTATACTGATCACAAGAGTTTGATGTATACTTTCTCAGAGAATGAACTCAACATGAGGCAATTACGGTGGCTTGAACTACTCAAGGATTACGATTTCAATATACATTATCACCATGGGATGGAAAATAAGGTGGCATATGCTTTGAGAAGAAAAGATCATTGACTTTTGGAAAGATGATAATTGAAACAAATCCTATTTTCATGGATCTAGTAAAGATGTATATTGGAATAACCATGGTAGGTGAAACACCAATACTTCCTTAAACGATTGCCAAAACATTTTATTAAAAATAATAATGATGTCCGAGACTGATGATGGGGAATTTCAAAATAATATTAAAGATGTGAATGATGAGATTTTGGGTGAATTCGTAAATGAAGATGGAATTTTGAATTATGGTATGAGACGTTGTGTTCCTGATATAACTGATGTAAAAATTGAATTTTTGGATGATGCTCATACATCAAATTCTCTAATACACCTTTGTAGAACTATGATGTATAGTGACTTGATGAAACATTTTTTGTGGGACAACATGAAGAGAGTGATTTTTTATTATGTGTCAAGATGTATGGTTTGTCAACAAGCGAAAGCTGGAAGATAACATCCATGAAGATTCATGAATCATCTTCCCAAACCTGAGTGTAAATGGGATGATATTACGATGGATATTGTCATGGGGTTGCCAAAGACTCCTAGAAGGTATGATGAAATATGGGTCATTGTTGATCATCATACTAAGGAAATAAATTTTCTTGCTATAAGATAAGATTTAACACTTGAACCTCTAGTAAGACTATATATTAATTAACTTTTATAACTTATTGGAGTACCCCAAATGATTATTTCTGATCATGATTCATATTTTACATCAAGATTCGTAAAAAGTATTTAGAAGGCCATGGTTACTGAATTTCATTTGAGCACTGCCTACCACCTTCAAACTGATTGAAAATTAGAATGGACTATTCAATACTTAGAATACTTGTTGAGATATTACTCACATGACTTTTGGGGTATGTAGGATCAATATTTACAAATGGTAGAATTTTCCAATAACAATAGCTTCCATTGAAATATTTAGATTTCACCATATGAAGAATTATATAGAATGAGGTGTCACACACCAACATGTTGTAATGTTGTTGGTGATAGAAAACATGTAGGCCCAGAACAAGATGAGGAAAAAATGTAAAAGGATAAGTTTATACAAACCTTCATTAATGCAGCTGAATGTATGCAAATGAGTTATTCCAATAACCGAAGGAAGGATTTTGATTTTTAAGTAGGCGATCTTGTCTTCATGATGGTATATTCATTGAAGGGAGTTATGCAATTAAGAATGATGGGTTATTATTTCCCAGGTAAATCAATGATTTCAAAATTTTAGAATGAATTGGAGTCATAGATTATTGTCTGGAAAGGCCCCCATGTCTCTCCAAATTTCATGATGTGTTCCACGTATCACTATTATGAATACACGTGCATGTCCCAACACGTGTCCTCACCTATGATAAAATATAACTGGAACCCAATATATCTTTTTGGGAAGAACCTTTCAATATTCTTCATACTAGAGAAAAAGTGTTGAGAAAACGAATGACTTGTGTTGTGAATGTTCTATAGAGAAATCATAATTTGGTAGGGAAAACATGGGGACCTGAGGAACAAATGATGAAGAACCACCTAAATATTTTTATGTAGTAATATTTAAAAAATTCGAAGATGACTTTATTTTAATTAGGGGAGAATGTAGCACTCCAAACTTCCATGATATATTTCCCTTTGAATGCAATAACATGCGTTGTACCAACTAAGAGTTTTAGAAAACATCGACAAATCAAACTAGCTATTATGAATAGTTGTACCAATATTTTGAAATTTAAATAAATTTATTTTTCAAAATGGACTTCAATTTTTAATTTGGAATATCAAAAGCATCTTAGGACGAATATTTTGTATTTTTCTAAAAAAATTCAATTTTTTATGAAAACTAAAAAACACTACGTTATTCTTTAAAACTGGATTTTTATTTATTCATTTATTTATTTTATTTAATTTTATATTAGCTAAAAATAGATACAAAATATGTATTTTTGTTAAATGTAACTAATTAGAGTGATTTTATAATAATATTATATATTTAAAATTTTATTGAACTTTTTTTTGTCTTTTACCCACTTTCTAGGCACGTTAGAAAATTAGCATAAAACAAAATTTTACCACTTATGTTAATTGAATTTCAAAAATCATAGAGACACGGTAGATATAAGTTAATAAAATGTGGTTTAATAAGATGCATATAAATTTTTCTGATTAAAAACTTTTGAATTTAATTTTCCACGATATAAAGTAGATTGGATAATTAAAGGTAATATTGATATTATGATTACTCTAACACATGTAATAATTCTATTAGAAAATATTATTTCAACCAAAATCAGCCTTAGGAAAAGAATATGATCCTTTTCGTCCACTTTGATTAGATTATGACATTTATTATTATTTTATTTGAAGAAGTGATAAATTTAATATATTCATATTTTAATTTCTAAACATCTTTTAATATAAGGTTATAAAAAAATAAATTATTCTATAAATATTAATTAAAAAGAAAAATAATTCCTACAAAATGGAATTTTTTTATAATTTTTATACATTAAATAATTGAAATTATTAATGACACAATGATGATACTGTTATTACCTTATTTATAGATGATTAAAGTAATTGATATTATAAATATCAAAATAAATGTAAATTGATACTTTTGATGAATTTTAAAAATTTCATCGAATTATATGACATGTTAGGGTGGATTCTAGTAATTTAATTCTAATTTATATGGTAGTTATGACTTCCATAGAAACAAAATACCCAATACTGTCAAAATTGTCATCAATGGGTTTATAAAAATAATAGTATGTTATTAATTGATTTAATAATCATAAAAATATATGTTTTGGCCAATGGACATGGATATGAATATATATATCATTAATTAACACCGTGGGGTTCTATTGTATTTTTATAGTATGTTTATTAACCATTTATTATAATAATACAGGAATACATGGTAAATGTTAAACTATTATACTAAGAGTTAAATTTAAAAGATAAGGTTAATATGGTGACCTAAACATGTCAAAAACGAATTGGTTGAGATTTTTCATCCCATACACACCTTAGACTCGAAATATATCATTATGGAGCCACTAAAAGTCAAATATGATTGTATTATAAAATAATATTTCATGATTTTCCTAAAGTGACCCTCACCTATCTTATAAAATGGTACTTCCCCTTCTCTAAAAATCACACCTCCAATGCCATTTGGCTCGGCCAACCCGAACACAAATATCATCCCAACTGCCCTCCCATGGACCTAGAGGCCTCAAAGTGATCATAAATCCAACGTAATGATCACTTTTGATCAATTCAATAAGAAACACTGGAAGAAAATGTAATAATTTCACCACCAATTTCAAAGATATTTTCTTCTCCCACTTCCTCTTTCTTTTTGTTTTCCATCACAAAATAATAACTCCTGAAAAAATATACATACTTTGATGCTATTATAAATATGGTACAACCATATTCATTATTCTTTATATCTTATGAATGACAAGCCACTATACATGTGTATGTATGGCTTACTTTCTCCACGTCGTGTCGTAGTTGGTTACTCAAACACATCATTATGTGAATTGGTATAATAATGAGTATATCTTATGTAAATAATAAATATAAAATGATAATTATTATTTATTTATTATGTAATATCCAATTACATAATATTATACAATCAATAAAAGATATTGTCGCATATGAATATGTATGGATTACAGTGCCAACGAGCATGTACCCAAGTAGTACAGGCTCCTGCTTGGAATCCAAAAGACCCGGGTAGGGATTAACTTCTGGGTTACTATAGAATGGTACTGTAGCGGTTACTGTAGCAGGCACTGTAGCAGCGGTGGAACTATTGCAGCGACAGCACTTTAGCGGCAGTGGAATTGTTGCAGAAAACTGTAGCGGCGGTAGGTACAGTAGCAGGTATTGTAGCTGTGCTGGTTATTGTAGGAGTACTATTCATTGAGGGTCCGTTGGGCCAAAAATTGGGATTTCAAGCCTTGTATTCAGGCCACTTGGGCTTGAGCCTTCGGGCTATGTATTGAGTCTCCCTCTACCCTCTAAAGAGGTCTTTGATTTAAATAATAAATTGAGGCTTCGACCCCAACCTTTAAAAAAATACATATTGATTACAGTCTCCACGAACGAGATATGATTTATAACCCATCATAAACATTCATGAATAATTTTCATTTTATGATTAAAAATAAGGTTTAATAACATCATATCATTTTATGGATTTGAATCAAATAAATCATATCCATAACAATCATGGCTTACATAATCAAAAATATAATGTAAAATGAATCAGTTATCACCTGAAACAGTGATACTACTAAAAATATATTAACAACGAAATTTTATAAGATCATACTTAAGTATATGGTTATTTTATAATTTAATAACAATGATTGAACACTTATACAAGCGGTTAATGCACCCTCGACCAAGGAAAATTTTAACAACCAGAGATTTTATGAGATATTTTATTTTTAATTTCTTTCATATCTTATGTTGTACGCTACACCAAGATTATCTTGTGCTATAGGAAACATCTTATTAGCTTGCAGTATACACAACACTATTCCTGGATTGTGTTACACACAATTTCATGTTCATTTGATAGTAGTCATTCTACGCACCATTGAGTGTATATATATATATATATATATTCAATGTATAAATGAAATATGGTTGGATTATTTTATAACCAAAAAGAAAAGTATCTTTCACTACACGCAACCCTGACTTGGCTTGCATTACACGCAAACATGACCTTCCCTGATAGCGTGTATAGTACGCAATACCAGGTTTCACTAAACAACGATATATAGATATAATATTATTATGGACTGGCAGTTATGAATTGTATTAACATAATATTGAATTTTATAACATTATTATTAATCTTACAAATTTTCTAGAACATGGTATGAGTACAAAATAAATTTTTCAGGAAAAATAAGTATTTTTTAAAAACTGCAGTTTTGCCGCCTTTGGATGGCAGAACCACATTAAATCTAGTTTTGACATTTTTATAAGTTAAATTTGATAAAATAAAATTCCTCTTTGTAATCAAGATATAAAAATTTACTTTGGATAAATTTTTCACGTTATTTTGATAACTTTCATATTTTAATGAATAGTAAAAACAGACAATATTTTAATTTAAAAAATCATTTTTCATCACAATAATTTATATGGATAGATTATCTTTTTAATTGGTTTTAAAGTTTTTTTAGAACATATATTTACTATTTAATCCAATTTTGGTCATTGGAATTAATTTTAGTTTGAAATTGGACTTAAACAAGTGTCGATCTTTTGATAGTTATTGTTTCTTAAAAACACACTATTTGTTTTGATAACGGGAATTAATTTTAAAAATAATTAACACAATTATATATTTTGAATTTTAAATATAGAAATCATTTTTTGAATTCAGAATATCAAATATAGCTTAGGCTGAATTTTTGGTATTATTCTGAAAACGTCAATTTTTTATGAATAGTGAAACCACTTAGTGGTAGTTAAAAAAACTGACTCATTCATTTAATTGAAATTTTACCACTTCTGTGAATTGAATTTAAAAAATACTACTTACATGGTTGTTATCAAAAAGTAAAATGTGGTTTAATAAGATGAAAATAATGATTGCTGAATAGTAAATTTTGACTTTTTTTCCGCGGTTAAATGTAAATAGGGTAATTCAAGGATAAAAGAATATTATAATAATTTATAATTAACTTTAAACATATCCTAACATTATTGGACGAGTAGTGTCTGACCATGGGAACCCTTGTGGTAGTTTTACGACCCCATTGTGCCACTTAGTAGCGATAATGACAGTTTGGATTAATTAATTTAATGTAAAGAGAAAATTGACATTAACAAAAATCTTTTAGTAATTAATTTTTATAAGCAGTGATTAAATTTTATTTTCGACTACAAATATTCATTGGAAAGATAACAAATTTCTACATGATGGTATTTTTTATATAATTTTTAGATATCATATATATTAAATTATTTATGACAAAATAATGATATAGTAGTTTCCTCATTAATAAATGATTTAAATAAATAAAATTATAATGATTAAAATATTATCCAAAACATGTCCAATTCTGATTGGATGATTTTATTTCGACCATGATTCATCTTATATTCATCATTAATTATTTTTGGACATTTTGAAACCGAAGATATGTTTATAAGAAAATAATATTTTCACACATTCCAAATGTTCCCCTCTCCTCCATTATAAAAGGGAACATCCTCTCTCTCATCTTTACACAACATTGAGCCTTCATGCTCGGACAAACCTTGCCCATTTCACTTATTTACTTCCCTCGAAACATTCTGGTAGTTTTTGTCTTCTCAAAAGACCAACTCGAGTGCCTTAAAAGGAAGTCTAAAAAAGGTGTGTTGAAGAAGATGTAATCTCTTCTAACGATTCATTCATGTTTGTTTCATCTTCAACTTATTTTTCTTTAGTTGTTTCATTATAAAGTAATAACATCAGTATCACTCATATATTGTTATGTTATTATAAATTATAAACAACCCTCTTACATCTTATATCCATCCTATGGAAAATGAAATCACCACGAGTGTGTATGTATGGAATACCGTCTCCACGCCGTGGTGTAATCTGTTTCCCACCACCACCTTACTTGGATGAGTTTAATGGTGTAAATAAATAACTATATATTATTATTTTAAAGTGATATTGATTCTGAAATACTATACATACACTTAAATACAATTTCACGATCATGGGAATGATATCATCGCTCGTGCGTACGTACAGACAACCATCTCCACAAACGCAGTGAGATTCATTTTCCCTGATTAACCATTCGAGTATTACTATCATGTATATATAATAAATAATAATGAAATATATTACATAAAAATTATACTGTATTTATGTACATATATGTTTTTTTACTTAATTTTATTCCATAAGGAAACGAAAACAACGTTCATCCATACGTTCGGCCTACTGTCTCCATGAACGGTTTATTTCATTCCCTTTATCGATCTATCATATATATTTATATACTAAATATATATAATATATAAATAGTGTTTTACACTGTGGAATTATTTAAATCAGGATATGAGTAATAATATCAAAAATAAGAAATCTAAACACGTATGATAAATGAAAAGATTCCACCCAAACCTCTACATTAAAATGGAATTTACAAAAGAATGGGTAATATAAAGTCATAAAATAACCATATATGATATAATAACAATGAATATGATTCTAAAATAAGTCATTGACATTATTTTAATCATTATAGAGGAGTTTTGGATAGGTACAAATCATATCAGACCAAAGGTAAGGGATATCTTTTCCAATATCATTTTTATCCGAGATTCTTTATTTGTAAGTATTTACTAGGGTTATATTTATTATCCATGTCCCTAATTTCTAAAAATGGTTTCATGTATGTTTCATGTTCTTTTTACCAATTTTTTACTGTAACTACATGTTATGTAAGGAATCATTCTTTTGATTACCATGCGAGGTACTTTTGGAATTTTCAGTTAAATGTAAAAGGAGAATGTTTTTTTAAATTATACGGCATGGATGAATTTTTATGGATTCATAACTCCTAATTTTTTGAAAGGCTCCTCTAAAAGAATCCATGACAATTTTCAACAAAATACTTTTCTTTTAGAATTGCTTGTCATATTTTGAATAGAATATGATTTTTAAAAAGAAAGGATATTTTCCGCAAGAATTCATTTCAAGAGTTTTATCAAAATAATTTTCCATCTAGGATGAAATTATTAAATATGTTTATGTTTCAAGTGTAACGTCTCTATGAATTCCATGGTTTCACTTTTCTTATTATGAAATGATATCCATTTGTTTTATATGGACTATGTTATGATGATATGATGTTTATGAAACCCATTTTATTCTTTGGGTTTTGTTGAATGATTTATGTTTATGTTGTGGAACATGTAAAAATAATTTCATTATGAGATGGGTGGGACCTATATCTCCCTCCAATGCTTTGGGTAATGATATATATGTCTTCAGATAGACATGGCTTGAATGATAAGTTAATCTAGTTTAGTGATACATGACTGGAACGAGGAGTGAACTCGATTCAAAAAGGGACATTGTCCACAATGATGGTCTTGGAAGAAATGCTTTGGCTACTATGGAAATTATATCATGTGCTTAATGGTTTCCACAATTACATGATTCATCTCCATTCGATTTTATCATGATTGATTTTCCTTTATGATATATGCCTTACGAACTTCCATGATTTATGTCTTTGCCAAATATTTTGATGTTTAGATTTTATATGTTTATGGATTGTTTTATGTTCATTATGATTACAGTTACTGAGCATTTGATCTCACCTTTTATATGTTTTCCATTCCCCAGGATATAAAGAATGGTTTTAGGTAAAAAAGGGAAGATCATTATGGGTGATGTTGAAGATCTTTGACCAATATTAGAAGATTATTTTTCTGAGTTTCGAAAGACACTAAACCACTAAGGTCCTCTGGTGTCTGTTTTTGTTATTTATTATGTATTTTGAAAAAGTAATATAATTTCCATGTACGTCAGGCTTGGGGTCTCTACAGTTGGTATTAGAGGAAAGGATTAGAAAACCTTTGGAAACATGGATGAAAAAACTTTAGTGAGATCCCTAGAGATATTTCTAATGTATGTCTAGGTATGTCTCTAAGGTTAAGTATATGTTTGGGTTATAGTCCTAGAATTATAGTAACAATCATAGAATTAATCCTATGATGATAGAGATTGAATGTACTCCCCCTTGATTATGTTTTTTTCCTAGTATGAGTTTTTCCTCTCATACAATTCTTTTTGGGTTTTATGAAATGTATTGAAATAGTAGGATTCATGTTAATGTAGAATATGATGGACAATGGAATGATATTATTTACGAGAAACCAAATGAAACATGAATTGGATGTCCAATCATCGTTATTATGCCAAATCTGCAATCCCAATATATGATCTATAATATCAACTTTGTTATGTTTCCTAACGCGACTAATAAGAGAAAGATGGAGTTTCATGTTTATCATAGTGGAAATAATGTTCAATTTCCCTCATGTAAATCATGTGGGAAGAGGCACCAAGGAGAATGTTTCAAATGAACTGGAAGATGCTTTGGGTGTGGGAAAGATGGACACAAATCCAATAATTGCAACAAAAAGGATCAATTAACACCATGGACAAGGATAATGGTATTGATAAGACATCAACAATGATTAAATGTTTTAAATGTGGAATGCACATGAATTATGAAAACAAATACCTTAAGGTAAAGTCTCAGGAAGAGAATTAGCATGGTCATATGGGTAGTATTTATGTTGATGATGATGAAGAGACTGAAAATGATATATGAGATGAACGAATTGTTCATGATCAGTCAATGGTTTAAGAAGATAGTGGAATGATTGTATGTTCATAATGAGTTATGTTGTCTGGGTAATTAAATTGTATTGTAGAATAAATAAACATATAAGGATTGTTACACTATTGTTTTCCTAATGTATTTGAAGTATATGTTGAATGGAACTGGTAACTATGAAATTTTTTTCAAATATTTTTGGAAGGTAGATGATATGTGCATAATGAATGGACAAGGAGATAATGAAATTTTTTATAGTATTAATGAGCTCATGGCTGATATAAGGACAATGTGATATCATGGTTTGTGTATATAGAAATATTGGGATTTTGGTATGTACAAATAGTTAACTTTTGACAACACTCATGTTTTCACTATGGATTGATGGTAATACATGATTAAGGTATTCACATGTTTGGAATCTGACCAACAAGATATATATTATGATATATTGGGGATAAATGAGGGTATTCACGTGCTTGTTATGTGACCTTTCAAGTAATAGTTTTCATTTTACTATGTGATTGGACATATGTATTTTAGATAAGCCTAAATATTGGAATAGATTATGTTATAAATCCGAATTTATCATTTAAGGATAGAGCATTTTTTCGATATTATTTCGTTAATGTTATAATAGTGTAGTTTTATAAAAATGACAACCTACAGGATGGGAGACAACCCGTTGTGTCGTACAAGGATGTGGTAATCAATCCCACAACTGATGTGCGACATGCCTTTATCGCATACCCCTGACCTACGGGAAGTCCCTGGTCAGAAGAAACTAGTTTTATTTTAATCAGTATGATAGATGAAGTATAATTCCATTTGTTAATATCATATATGATTAACCTCACCATAGATGGACATAGTATATTTGATAAATTTTTCAAACCTTTTGTTTGAGACATATCGAATGACCCACAATTCTATCACATGATCTGCTAACACCTCACGAATGAAAAATTAAACTTTGTTTCTTTGATAGATGAAGTGTAAATTGTTCAAGGAACTAACAATGGTGAGATTATACCAAAATAATTTATGTAATTATTCTAATTCAAATTCTTCAACATTAGGGAAATTATATTGAAAACTAAAAATGTTGTCCTAGTGCTCTTATATCCGATGAATCAAATAGTACCTTATATCATCACAAATTTATGGCTTTGTGATTATTGGAATTTTCACAGTCATGTTCTCTACAACTCTCCATCGAAACATGATTGTTAGATTTCTCTTCTAATACATATTTTCACATATGATCTCCTATGCGGAAACCTAGTGATGAGTTAATTTTCGTAACCATTATGTTTCATTCTTTACTTTTTAAAATTATGTTTTAGTATCTGTTTTTACGATGTGGGTATCTATGAATGAAACTCTCAAGTAATAAACCATTTATAACCCCGACAAATTTCGGGGGAGAAATTCATTTTAAGGGGGGTAGAATGTAACACCCCGATATTTTATGAGATATATTCTTTAAATTTATTTCATATATTTTTTTGTACACTACACCAAGATTATTTTGCACTATAGGCAACACCTTATTATCTTGCAGTATACATAACACTATTCTTGAATTGTGTGACACACAATTTAATGTTTGTTTGATATTAGTCATTCTACGCAACATTGACTGTATATATATATATATATATATAATGTATAAATGAAATATTGTTGGATTCTGTTATATGAAACAACAAATGAGTCTTTCACTAAACGCAACCATGACTTGGCTTGCATTACACGCAGTCACGACCTTCCTCGATAGCGTGTGTAGTATGCAATACAACGTTTCACTAAATAATGATATATTGTTATAATATTATTATAGAATAGACGTTATTAATAGTATTAACTACATTTTGAATTTTATAGCATTATTATTCCTCTTACACATTTTGTAGAACATGGTATGAGAAAAAAATAATTTTTTCGGATAAAAATTATATTTTTTAAAAAATGCAGTTTTGCTGCCTTTTGATGGCGCACCCACCTTAAATATATTTTTTTACATGTTTACAAGTTCAACATGACAAAATAAAATTCTTATTTTCATGCAGGATATAAAAATTTACATTGGATAAATTTTTCATATTATTCTGATAACTTTAATATTTTAATGAATAGTAAAAACACGATATATTTTAATAAAAAACAAATTTTTTCATCTCAATAATTTATATGGTTATATTATATTATTAATTTTTATTAAAGTGTAATTACAATATATTTTTACCATTTAATCCAATTTTGGTCATTGGAATTAATTTCACTTTGAAATTGGACATAAACAAGGTTCAATCTTTTGATAGTTATTGTTTCTTAAAAACACGTTATTTGTTTTGATAACGATAATTAATCTTATAATTAATTAACTCCACTTCTATGTTTTGAATTGGGAAAAGTATACATCATTTTATAATTCAGAATATCATATATAGCATAGGCTGAATTTTTGGTATTTTTCTGAATAACACCAATTTTTGATGAATAGTGAAACCACATAGTGAGAGTTAAAATAAACAGACTCATTCATTTTAATGAAATTTTTGCACTTTTGTGAATTGAATTTAAAAAATCAACCATACATTCTTGTTATCCAGAAGTAAAATTTGGTTCAATATGATTAAAATATTTTTTGGTTAATAGTAACTTTTGACTTTTATTTACCGAGGTTAAATGTAAATAGGGTAATTCATTGTTAAAAAAATTATAATAATTCAAAATTACTTTAACATTTGTCCTAACCTTATTTTATGAGTCGTGACTGACCATGGGCACCATTGGGTCGATTTTTTGACCCCATTGAGTCCCTTGTTAGTGATAATGACAATTTGGATTAATTAATTTAATTTAAAGACAAAATTTACATTACCAAAAATCATTTAGTAATTAATTATTATAAGGAGTTATATATATTATATTTTCGACTATAAATATTCATTGGAAATACAAAAGGATTTCCTAGATGATTGTATTTTTTTTTATAATTTTTAGACATCAAAAAATTAAATTATTTATGACACAATAATGATGCAGCAATTACCTCATTAATAAATGATTTAAATAAATAAGATTATAATGATTATAATATTCTCCAAAAGATGTCCAATTATGATTGGATGATTTTATTTCTACCATGAGTCATCTTATCTTCATATTTAATGAATTTTGGACCTTTTTAAATAGATGATAAGTTTTAAATAAAATAATATTTTTCACACATTCCAAAGGTGCATCTCTCCTCCCTTATAAAAAGGAACCTCCTCCCACTCCTATATACACAACATTGAGGCTTCATGATCTGCCAAACCCTTCCCATTTCACTTTTCCACTTCCCGGGAAACATTATGGATGTTTTTTTCTTCTCAAAAGACCAACTTGAGGGCCTTATAAGTAAGTATAAAAGAGGTGTGTCGAAGAAGTGGTAATCTCCTCTACCAATTCTTTCGAGTTTTGTTCATCTTCTTCTTCTTATTCTTTAGTTGTTTCATTATAAAGTAATAACATCAGTATCCCTCATATACTGATATGTTATTATAAATTAGAAACCACCCTATACCATCTTATATCCATCCTATGGAAAACTAAATCACCGCGGATGCGTACGTACCGAATACCGTCTCCACGACGTGGTGTAATCTATTTTGCACCACCACCTAATTTTGATGGGTATGATGGTGTAAATAAATAACTATATATTATTATTTTGACGTTATATTGATTCTAAAATATTATACATAATCTTAAATACAATTCCACGATCATTGGAATGATATCATCGCTTGTGCATACGTACGGACTACCGTCTCCACGAATGGGATGAGATTCATTTTCCATGATTAACAAATATTGTATGATTATATAGAATATATAATAAATAATAATGAATTATATTACACATTTATGATACTAGATATATGTACATTTATGGTTCATTTACTTAATTACATTCAATAAGGAAACGAAAAAGCGTTAATGCGTACGTACGACCAACCAATTCCATGAACGATGTATTTCATTCCATGTATTGATCTATCATATATATATTTATATACAAAATATATGTTATATATAAATCATGTTTTACATTCTGGTTTTAAATAAATCGTTATATGAGTAATAATATCAAGAACAACAAATCGAAACATGTATGATAAATGAAACGATTTTACCCAAAACGTTGCTTTAACATGAAATTTACAAAAGAACGGGTAATATAAAGTCATAAGTGAACCATATATGATAAAATAACAATGAATATGAATCTGTAATAAGTCAAAGACATTATTTATATAATTATACAGGTGGATCGGATATGTACGATACATATCGGACCAAAAGTAAGGTATACCATTTCCAATCTCGTTTTTATCCGAGATTGATTATTCGTAAGTATTTATTGGGGTTATATTTATTATCCAAGTCCATGTTTTCTAAAAATGGTTTCATGTATGTTTAATGTTATTTATTCCATTTCTTACTTTTACTACATGGTATGTAAGGAATCTTTCATTTGATTACCATGCGAGGTACTTTTTGACTTTTCCGTTAAAACTACGTGGAAATGTTTTTTTAACTTACACGGCATGAACAGATACTTAGGGTTTCATAACTCCTAATTTTCATTAAGCATCCACAACAATATTTCATGACTATTTTCAACAAAATCCATTTGTTTTAAAATTTAATGGAATTTTGTGAAAAGAAAATGATTTTGAAAAAAGGATCCTTTCCTCAAGAATTCATTTCAAGTGTTTTATCAAAACAATTTTCCATCTAAGATGAAATTATTTCATATGTGTATGTTTCAAGTATAATGTCCCTATGATTCACATGGTTTCAATTTTTTTATGATTATATGATATCAATTTGTTTTATATGGATTCTGTTATGATGGGATGATGTTTATGATACTCATTTTTTTCATTGGGTTATGATGAATGATTTATGTTTATGTTCTGGAACACGTAAGAATGATTTCATTATGAGATGGGTGGGACCTATATATTTTTCTAATGCATTGGGTAAAGATTTAAATCTCATGAGATAGACATGGCTGGAATGATAAGTTAATCAGGTTCAGCGATACAGGACAAGAACGTGGACTTAACTCGATTCAGAAAGGGACTTTGTCCAATAAGATGGACCCGGAAGCAATCCATTGGCATCTATGGAAATAATATCATAGTTTTAATGGTTTCCACAATTACATGTTTTATCTACATGCTATATTATCAAGATTTATGTTCCTTTATGATATATTCCTCATGTAATTCAAAGAAGTGTGTCTTCTCTCAAGATTTTGATGTTTAGATTTTATGTGTTTATGGATTGTTTTATGTTCTCTATGATAACCCTTACTATGAATTTTATCTCACCCTTTATATGTTTTCTTTTCCTCAGGATATAAATAATGTTTTTAGGTAAAAAAAACGGAAGATCTTTATTGGAGATGTTGATGATCATTCACCAATATTCGAAGAATATTTTTCTGAGTTTCCGAAGACACTAAACTATTACTGTCCTTTGGTGTCTATTTTTGTTATGTATTAAGTATTCTGAAAAAGTAATTAAATTCCATGTATGCCAAGATTTGGGTCTATACTAAAATTAAATGTTAAGGGTTATTTCTACAATCATTTTATTATTCAAGGTTAGTTATATGTCAGTATCTACTGGGACATTTTTATCAACCACATCTAGGCTTCTTAAAAATGTATTTCCAAACATTTTTACTATTTCCTAGACTATGGCTTAATGTCATATAAAGCGTTTTTTTGAAATTTTATAAGATGTTTATAAGGGAATAATTTCGTCGTTATCAAAACAAGGTCCTTTATGACCTATTCGACAATGTTAAGGAAAACTGTTTTTTAACTTATACATTGAGTGTGACTATTTTCCACCATTATAACACCATTGAAGAATCGCATACAAGCTTATAAAAATATTTTAAAAATAAATGTTTTCTTTTTAAATTATGTGAATCTTAAATGGTTTCATAATAGATAGATATATTTGTCTTAAATGGTTTTGATTTCATTTATGTTGTCATCCTTTTAGTGATTTTACATTTGTTTGAAGTTGATTTATTATGATACCATCATCCATATTGTATTGAAGGTTTTGTGATATTATTGACTATGGATGTGTTATTTATATACCATTCATTGTTTATGGTTAATGTTTTAACATTTCATATCCAGATTTTAATACTAATGTTTATGTTATGTTTCAACATTTTCATATGAGGAATGCATTGGACATGGTACATGAGAGGTCGATCCCGCTATAGCTCCTCGATGCATCAATAGATCCCATGAGACAAACTAGTTTCATGGCACAAGTCCTTAACAAAATTTTATTTTTTGTCTTGGCATGAGGTCTTGACTATTCGGTTATAAATTCTAGAATTTTTCATTCCATCATTATAAAATTGTCTATTTGATATTACATGTGATTATTCGACTAGTAGAATATCCTTGTGGGTAATTAAATGAAATTATTTGATTTATCATTTCTAATTTATTCTGATAGTTAATTTTAAAAGGATTTTTTTTGTCTTATACATTTCATTAAATGTTTATGTTTATTTAAGATGTTTTTCGCTATATTGTTATCGTTCCTAAGAATCCGAGCTCACCCCTTTATATGTTTTATTTTTCCCAAGATCCAAAGATGTATATTATGAAGAAAATTTAGGGAGAGAATATGGAAAATTATTGTGTTCAAAGGAGACATTGTTGTTGTTGTTTTTTTAATTTTATATTGTAATGTAAAACTTATGCATGTATCTAGTACTTCCAATGATACTAAACTGATTAGTAATTCCGTATTTGATCCATGATGATCATTAAAATTTAATGTACTAATGCATCGACACTGGGTAACTAGGGTTGGGGAATTACACTAACTTTTTCTGAAAGGATATGTTATGGTAAAAGTCAAAAAAAATTACATTACTATAAAATGTGAGCTGTCAAATTATGACTACTGAAAAATGATGAGTTGAAAAAATATTTAAGGAGATTTTTCAACAAACCAAAAGGGTGAGATTGAAGATACATTGTGATTATTTTTTTATTTTCCATCATTATTAATTAATAACTATTTTTTTTAAAATAATGATTTTTTAAAAAATCATGCGAATTATATTTTTCAAATGATTTTTAGTTAGTTTGCTGGGAATATAATAAAAATGTGGATAATGATAGTGTTTTTGAACATTTGATGATCAAACATATTTCCATATTATCATTATTTCAAATTTCATTAGATTTATCATTTCTTATAATGTTAATTTTTATTTGAGAAATCAGGTTCATAATGTTAAATTATTGTTGATCCACAAAGAGTTGCGATTTTATAAAACATTCCAAAATATGTCAATTTTTTTTTTCTAATTGTTTATCTTATAGAATGAATGTGAAAAAATCATCGTTAATGATTGATGTTATAGAAGGATATAAAATTGATTTTTTATATATTTTTCAATATTTAAGACTTCTAGATTTAGTTCATTAGACATTATTTCACCAGACAAAGATGCTTTGAAAATATAAATTTGAATTAACTAATATTTAATAAAATTAAATTTTGCTGATCCGATGTGGTTCACTAGATTGTATGTACTTAATCATATTAGAATAATTATTTGTTTATTTTTTAGAATTTGTTAATTATAAATTACGGATTTTTATGTATTTATGATGTTATAAATATAAAATAAATACAATGAATTTCTAGATCAGTTGAAGCGTTTAAAATTTATATCAGATAGACCTGATTCCAAATGATACAGTGTCTTAGTTTTCTAATTTGTATGTTTGGATGATCTGTTGACACTAATCCATCAGATAGGATTCCAACACCAATCCATGAAATGAGATTTCTAAACTGATCTGTCAAATTAGCAGTTCACAATGATATCTCCTAAAATGTGGATTCCCATCAGATTGAAGATCATTTGAGAAAATAGATTGAGTTTTTAAATATTTGTAATGAAAAAGGGAGTAGAGTGTGATATATGTATGAAAATAATTTTTTTTATTATAGAACTCATTACTAAATAAAAGATACAGAAAAATAACATCGTTTAATGTTAAAACTATGTTTTCATCCATTTTTTGTTGGCTTGTTCAATTTGGTAAGGAAATTATATTTGTTTTTTATAAATGATTATGGTTAATTTATTTGAATAAGGTTAAGATTATAATAATTATAAATAAAATTCAAGATTATTGTCTTTTAGAAAATTATTTTTGGACTACAGTATTGAAATTCTTTATGACATGTGAAGATTCACGAAGTATTAAGAAGTCAACAGAAGTGTTGGATTTCTTTCCAATTATCAAAATAAATCTCAAATTAATTTGATATTTACAATTATTGAAATATATTTTTATCCATAAAAAAATTGTTTTACATTATGTTTCCCAAACTCGGGATCTGATAAATTGGAGGACATAGTACGTCCTTTGTATTTGCAATTCAAAGAGAGAAAAAATTATAATGAACAAAATATGGTGTGTCTTGACGGAGTTTTCTTACAGAATGTATTTTTATTTGAAGATGAATTTTCATATAGAGTTTTCTTATTATATGATCAGACTAGAAATTGTTCAAATTATTAGAATTTTGTTTATCATTCTCCTAAAAATCATATTTTCAAATTATAAAGAGTTCTCAAAGGCATTGAGTTTGTTAATTGGGTGGAATATAAATTTTTTTAGGTGAGGATTCTAATAGAAACCATATACAACGTCTATAAGACTTAATGTATAGGGAAAATCTAGATGATTCCTAGATAGATTATACATTGATTTGTAGATAGAACCATAAAAATTAGAAAGTTTCAATGTTTTTCATATTTTGTCTCTCAAAATTTTGTATGAAATGTTTTTCATCATATATGAGTCATTAAAATCACATATATTGATATATATAAGGTATATATTGGGTGGTGACACACATTTTATTCACTTCTACATAATAGTTAATTCTTATAGACTGACATGAGTTACTACTGATGTGATTTATGTTCTCGAACTGAGGATAAACTGTGTAATTATTTTGTCCCTTGTTCAGTTTTATATTTCATGATGAACATGAGTTTAATAAAAGTGTATTAGGATGAATAACTAAAGATCCATTTGGATGATGATTCATAATGATTTAATTTTTTAAAATGAATCATACCATTCAACCCCCCTTGTATCATTTCTTGTAGATCAATTGTAACATCCAAAAGAAGTCCCATTAGATATTGATTCTCTTATTTTATTTTTAACTATTGTAATAACATAACTATCCTAGAACTAAAAATATAAATAATGAATTTATGATCATGGAGGTGGAATGTGTTAATTTGAATGATATTTGGATATCTCAAAATCCATTATTCATCAATGAATTTGATTCCTTGTATGGACATAACTATAAGGAAGGTATTCTGAAGTAGTTAATTGTGGATCGTTGGATAATGATCAAGAAATCATATGAGATACTATAATATCATTCAGATAATATTGTATGTAATGATATGGTAGCATATGTTTTTAATTATAGATTATAAAATATTGTGTATTTTTCTATAAGTAAGTGGTTGTATGGGCTTGTTTTAGAGTACAAGATAACCAATGCATTTTGGAGAAGTCTTCAAGTTACATACTGTTGGATATTGAAGCTGAAGAGAACCATGTTAAAAATGTTATAATCTGAATACCTATATTTTATGAAGAGAGAAATTTAATTAATGAACTCCATTTTCTAGGTTTACAATTATTAAAAATGGATAGAGTTCACATGGTGAGGTACTAGACAATAATTTTCTTGTTGAAATGGTACAAATAGCCCTTATAAATGATAGATTGAAAACAATGTGGTGATCGATCAAAGTAAAATGGTTAACATATATTATTTGGAATAATCAATCTCTTTTTATCTGTATTATGATATTAAATTTGAAAATACTTCCAATGATGAGTCTATAAATAATAATGGTATTTATTTTAAGTATATTTTAAATGTATTATTTAACTCTTATAAATCATAGTCTAACTAATGATATACGAATGTGGTTCAAAAAGAAGAATTATTTTAAAATACATTAACAATGATTTGATGAATACTTTTATATGGAATAATGAAAAGGACTACTAAAAACTACAAATCAAAATAATAATAATGAAAGATCAAATCTAAAATCGTTATAGTGTATGAATAAAAATCAAATTAATAAGGAATTTCCAAACATCAAGCATTCAAACAATTACAAATATTGATGTATAAAAGAAATTCCATCATTTATTAGAGAATGTGGATGTTCATATTGTTAATGTTTTTTTTAATGAC
This sequence comes from Viscum album, assembly GCA_963277665.1. NCBI lineage: Eukaryota > Viridiplantae > Streptophyta > Magnoliopsida > Santalales > Viscaceae > Viscum > Viscum album. Next base: position 1,902,549,753 of record OY728141.1, read on the forward strand.
TAGGGAATTGAAAATGAAATAGAAAACCTTGCAATGAATGGTTTCTAGTTTTAGGAACATATATTATTATTTACTCAACTGATAAATATTACAACCATATTTTATTTCTCCTGAATTTTTGATTTATATGTTAAAAAAAATGTAATACCAAAAGATCATGTAGAATAGTGTATTTTATGAAATTTGGTACATAGAATATCAACTTGAATCATGGATACAACATCATTATTGAAAACAATTGTAACAAACTTCTAAACTCATTTTCTGCTAAAACTAGATGGGAAAACCACAAGAATATAATAAATATGTGTTTAAATAAATATAATAGTAAGGGAATAAAAATACATAAGATGATTAATGTATAACATGTTATTCATTATAAATTTCAATAGGAAATAAAATCAGTGGGAATCATAATATTGAAAAATGAGTAATGGTATAACATGATAAAATAATGGCGACGTAGGAATGGGGAAACACTGAAAAATGGTTCATCATAAACAGAAGACATGGATAATCACCAAGAGAAAATAACATTTTGTGATTATTATAACATCATATTAACCAAACATGGAATATCATTATATTAAAAATTACCCAATGCATAGGATGACAATATAATTCATTTCTCACCAATAACAGAAATATCAGGTACATGCATAATTATGTCACATATATCCTTCAATATATATAACATTTAATTTCATTTTATACCACGATTATGGAATATGGAGTACATAAATAGAATTAATATTTTAATAAAGTATAGGTAAATCAATGTTAATACCATTGATAGGAACTATGGATGAGTATTCTAAAAACAAAAAATCTGCATGGATAATTGAAGAATAATTTGGGTAGAAAATCTGGGTAATCAATGATTTATGCGATGGATTGATAAAACTCAAGTTGGTTGATCATAAAAAATAAATCATATGAGTGATTATATGGATTTTTATGAACATATTTTAACATGAACAATTGGTAATGAATGGAAATGGAAAAATAATCTTGTTTGACGGATGATGAGAAAGAGAGCATCCCTTATCATAATATGGTGTTTCTAAAAGATTGTGAGAATCTTCATAAGTGTTCGGGGATATGTGGGAGGACTCTATAGTGGAATGGAAATAATATAATCATGTTACATGTATTTTTATTGAAAAATAATTATATAATGGGTGGGTTTATATTGGTAAATAGAGTGATGATTTTTAGTATTTCCCAGACATATGTATTGGACTCTATATAGTTATGTATTAAAAACCACAAACCAATGCACACTTTTTGACAATATATAATAAATAAGTGATTTTTATTTCATTATATAATATTTTTAATAATTTTTTAATTTTAAATACTACCATTCGTGATGTGGAAGTGATTAATCATCATAAATTGTAGATTTTATTACCTTAATAATAAAAATAGATTTTGAGTGATTAATAAAGGATTTTTATAAACAATATAATAACGTAATAAATTATTACATTATATGATATATGAATCTATGGTCATAAATATAATTTATTGAATTTAAAAAATCAAATTTGGGTTACTGTGAGGTCATCATACACGACATATATTTATCCCATATTTAATTTTCTCCGAAAAAGTATAATACAATGGGAAATTAGGAATGTATAACCATTGGAAAATTTTGATGTTATTATTTAATTTTTTTTTGAATTTTATTCAAATATAAATATATATGTGAGAATTTACACTTTTAAACAAAAAATTAATATTTATTGAACAAAAATAAATTTTTGTATCTTCATTTTTATCACCCTTATAAAAAAAATTTATTTAAAAATTATTTCACAATTTATGTATATCCAATTATTTAAAATATAATTTTTATTAATATATATCTAATTTAAAAAATTATTTAATTAGTTAAAATAATTTATATTGATTGATGTTATACATTTCCCAAAGAAATAATATGCCATCTCATTTTTATCACCACATTATCTAATCATTAAAAAAGTAATGCAGTCATAAAAGTTATATATAAAAACAATTTAATAATAAATAATAAATTTATATCATTATTTACATGATACATGTCCATTTATTTCAATATATAACATTATTGGGGAAATTCTTACAATGATGAGATTTGAGTGAGGTGCTTTGGAGAACATGGATTGTGTCATGATCTCGGTGAGAATGAACATTTCCTATAAACAGTTTCACATTCTCTTTAGTTATTTAATCTTAACTATAATTAAGGGGAAAAATACTGACTAGTTATTATACACAAAAATATAAAACCAAGAATATTAATAGTATAACACATAAATGACATATATTTATTATCCAATGAATTTATATGATTCAATATAACTAAAAATAATATATTTCTAAATATAAAATCATGTTTAAAATTTTTCTCACAATAATGGTTTTAAATGTTTTTATTAATTTACCAATGAATTTCCCAGGGGAGTATAAAACTAGTTTCGAGAAAGGAATGTTGTCACAATATATCAAAATAATGATTCCATCTCAAATCACATTTTTTGGGTAGTTACCCCTAGGTATATATTTATTAGATATTCATACACATGTAGTATACTTGCATTGATGTGTTTACATGTAAACCATTTAATCTATGAATTAAAAAATTTGGTACACTTTCATAATTTTTGTATTATACTTATGAAATTTTATATTATATTTTTATAAAAATCCAAAAAATAAATATAATTTTCTCTGATGAAAACTATGAAGACATATATTTTAATTCATTTTGTTTCATGATATATCATATAATGGTACACATAAGAAACCAAAAAAGGCCATGAATCCTAGTTTAGTTGGGAGACAAGGTGCATAGAATATCAACATGATTCATTGATCTCATAACATCATGGAAAAACTACTTAACATTCATCAAAATTTAAATTTCTTTTAATACTAACCACTAAAATCATGGAACGTACATATGAAATGGGTGTGTTATAAAGACTATTAAGGGAATAAAAAATCAATCCATTATGTAGGTATTACATGTTAGTCAAGATGTATTTTAAAAGGTCATTATTGTATTGATAATCATAATCATTAAAATAGGGAATGATATTTACAAGATAAGAAAAAAGAAATACGGTAATGTTGAAACAAATTAAACCATGGAATCATAAATATACGTGAGGGGGTTTTGGATACATGAATATGATTATCACACATTTCATTCAAATTAGGTCAAGATTTCATCTAATTTAATCCAATGATTATGGAGTGTGGGGTACATATTTTTATGTTTCCAATTAGTTATGTGTAGGTACATATAGATTAATACCATTGAGTGGGAATGGGGATGAGTATTCACTAAAATAAATGATGTTACTTGTGGTTCAACCCCTATAATAGTTCTCATGATTCTTCATCAACTTGTTGTATCACCGTATTTCTATTACAAATTATTTTCCTAATGTTTTGGAATATTATATCTATGATCAATAATACTCATCATAATATCCTTGTATGAACGACAATTCTCCATTGGTAAAATCTCATGACTCAAAATATGTGATGGGTATGGTATTTAGTTTATTTATAGGGATAAATGGATCAAATCATTTACTTTAGATTAGTTATGAGGTTGTTATATTTTATAGTACACTCCACCAAGGAGGTAAATGGATTAAGAGGATCTTATGTATTTGGAAATAATATTCCAATTATTAAAAATACTATATTTCATATTTCGATTGAGATTTAATAATGAAGACATTATCACTGTCCTTAAACTCTAGGTCACATCAACCAATGTGAGTATATGATTTATTTATAAATTATATAGATTATATATGTTGTTGAATGGTTTGAACCATCTCTATTACATCATGAATGAAATGAAGTCCCACCCACTTCCCCTCCAAACCATTATACTTAAATTTTTTATTTTGACACCACTTCTCATAAAGAGCAATATAAGGATGCTTGTGAACATCGTAATTGAATCTATTGTTATTTGTGAAATTTACTAGGGGATGGTGTTGGTCACAACATCGTTTGAAATTAATTGAAGATGATTTTATAATATAATCAAGGGCATGATTGGCATTTTAAGATTGACAAACTATATAATGGTGATAAAAGTAATTAATCCTTGTTATCTATCCTCCAATAGTTGACAGTTTCTCACCAAACACGTGGAAGACCTCGAATCTCAGTCAGTTACAATATATAGTTGAAAATTATGATGTCATACCATATCAAATAAGTATATCATTATTATTTGGTCAATAGATAAATATTTCATAATAATAATGAAAAGAAATAATTTTTTTAAGAGATCTGCAACAACAAATAAGAAACCTATAGAGGTCTTGTGGAGTACTATAATGAAAACCATTGTTACATTTTCCAAATTCTATAATCTTATAGGTAATAATTTCCCCATACCATTATAATTATTCCATAAATCCATTACATGTTGTCAAACAAATCATAGAGATATGAATTTTTAATGTCACTCTTCATGTTATCTCATTGAGAATTTTTCTTATAATCATTATACATTCTTATGAATCCTAGATGAATAGATAAGAATCAACTACGCACGCCGTCAAGATGTTCCATATTAATTTATAAATTTTATGGGATATAAATAAAATATCCATAACTTATAACTACTTCTTCAGCAAACATGAACACTAGAATATTCACTATCATATTTTATAGCACCTCATCATCATTTTGGTCCTCCACTCTCAGGTCATTAATTGACAGTTGTAATGTTATATGAGAATTTTAGTATGAATGACCTTTTATTATTCCCATATCCATCATTTTCCATTATATTAAAATTATATCCCTCAAAATCCTCTTCAAGGATAGATTTATGGGATATTTTCTACTCTGATAATCTTATACGTTGTTTTCATTCACGTGAAGATAATGAATTGGAAAATTATAATCCTTGATCAAAGATAACCTCCTCAGTTGAATAATATTATGATAATTGTTTATAAATATATACATGAGTATGTTATGGTCTATATATTATTCACACATATCATTGAAAATTTAGTTCTTCAAAAGAAATAATGAGAAGATCATGGTGAGCTGTTCTATATTATTAGTTAGTTAGTTTGACTCATGTGTATTTAGTTGGTTAAAGGGAATGTGTTTTCAGCTTGTAGGAGTAACATACAAAGACCTTTTTTTATTCATTCATTTATATTAAAAACCATTCCACCATAGTGGATAATGTGACGATAAGTATTGATGCAAGACACTTCTTCATATCATTAAAACATTCCTACCATTTATAATTCCAACTAAAAATGTTTCCATTACAATTTATCTTTGTTAAAGGTCTATAAAATAATATGATGTCTCTGAAAAAATGATGATAGTACCCACATAGTCAAAGAAATATATATTTTTTTTATAGGTTATTTTCATATTTAAATTTACTCTATATTTTAATATTCATATGATATATATTTATTTGTTATTACATGATAATAAAATGTTACATTCTAAAACCAAAATTCACATTTATTATACTTCTCATACATCTATTATTTCAACATGGTATTCAGTATAGTATTCCAATTTTCCTCATGATCCTCCTTTATTTTGGGGGTAAATTATAATATCATCTAAATATACAAATATTATTTTTATTTGATAACACCTAAAGACTCTATTCATTATTTCATTGATGATTACTGGAGAATTTGTGTGCCCAAATGATATTAAAATAAACTCTTACTGATTTTAACTTCTTCAATAACTAGTTTATATTTTAAAGTACTTCATCATTAGTTGATAGTATACTTAATTAATATTCAATTTAGAGAAATATTTGTCTCAAGGTAGCTGATCGAACAAGTTATCAATATGTGGTAGGGGAAATTTTTTCCTTATCATGAACATGTTGTGCTCAAAATAGTCATTGTAGAGGAACATTGATTCATCCATATTTTTTCATGAAGAGGACCTGTGCACCCCAAGGTGAAGCGCATGGGAATATATAACCTTTATAAAAGATAAGTTATAGATTATTATTCTTGTTGCTGGATATCAAAAAATATTATATAATGTATTTAATAATGGATAGAATTCAACTATGGTATGGACTGAATATTATTGCACTAAAAATGGAGGAAGCCCAAGAAATTGATTTGGAAACACATCAATGAATTCTCTCATAGTGGGAATGTATTAAAAGATGATATTTTCCATAGTTTCAACCATTTGAGCTAGATAAGAAATATTAATGTGAAAATATAACCGTTCTTTAGATGATGAGAATAAAGAATATTTATTATCCTTCATAAACATTTATAGAATTGGAAGGTGGTCCATGGTATGAAGGTCAATTTAATTTTCTCACCAATTAATGTTGGCTCTATATAATGAATGACATTCCTTGCCCAGAATATGATATAATTATACAAAATATTGTAGCACAACATTATGTAGTATATTAAATAAAATAAATTAATAGTGGTGGTGTTATATAGTGGGGTTTATATAATTATAAAATTGGTTATTTTTTACATACTGCTTGACATACATGCTTTGAGTTGTTGTTTTAATAGTTATATTAGACATGTGAGATATGGAAAAATGTGTATAACCAAAAAAAAATAATTGTTTCTACAATTGAATGAATATCATCCATATAAATTAGGATTTAATTATATGGATACACCTATGATATTGTTATGGCATAAATTTATCATTTATATCATGACATTAAAGAATATTGTTGTTTGATTTTTTAGAAAATCCTAGGATTATTTCCTTGGTTTTAATACAATCCTTATTATTTGATCGTGAAAAAATTGTAAATAGGATGGTGGTTGGTCACAGAATTAATGGCATCCTTCACATCGGTGGGTGTATCCCATATATAATAGCTAGCTTGGAACCCTTCATTACCACACCTAATGTATTTTCTCATCACATTCAGGAAGTTAGAATGTTTTATATAAAAATTCCTTTGACATGTTGAATGTTGAAATTTTATTCCACCATTATATATTTTCAACATAACGCAAGAATAAATCTCAACATATTGATTCATATACTTATGATTCCATTGAGATTAATCGATTGCAATTTTATCATTGATGTAAAATCAGTCATTTTTCATATAGCTATCAGGGTAAAAAATTTCCAATAATTTTGATATACTTGACTTCAACCAAACAATGAATCATTCGACATTACATTTAGGGGTAATTATAATGACATATGTGAATCCTGTAAGTCATGTGATGTTACTATCATATTCCCTTATAGATTCAATAAAAACATTATTAATGTAAGAGATATACTTCTCTAATTAATGTCAAAGAATGAAATTAATATATTTATTAATTATTCCAAAATTCCTTCCACATCATCACATTAATATCTTCCTCATGATTCGTATTTTTGAAAATTATACACAATTGATTATATTAAACTTCTATATGATAAATGGAATCACAACATTTTATTTCTTATAACAATAATGAAATGACAAGATTATTTTATAAGGAGAAATTTGATTGTTCAACATTTACAATATCTGATAATCCACTATAAGACTTATACCTTTTTAATATACTGATATCAAATGAAACATTATTTTTATAAGTGGTATTTGGGTGTTCTTATTGATTTTTGATTTGAATCAAATATTGATTAAATTTAGAAAGTATATTTATGAATATCGTGATTTATTTTCACATCATAATGTGTATCTATGTTGTACAAACATCACATTGCCCCTGAAATTAGTTGATGAATTAATTACTCATATGATAATACATTAACTATAATTAAGGGGAAAAATACTGACTAGTTATTATACAAAAAATATAAAACCAAGAATATTAATAGTATAACACATAAATGACATATATTTATTATCTAATGAATTTATATGATTCAATATAACTAAAAATAATATATTTCTAAATATAAAATCATGTTTAAAATTTTTCTCACAATAATGGTATAAAATGTTTTTATGAATTTACCAATGAATTTCCCAGGGGAGTATAAAACTAGTTGCGAGAAAGGAATGTTGTCACAATATATCAAAATAATGATTCCATCTCAAATCAAATTTTTGGGGTAGTTACCACTAGGTATATATTTATTAGATATTCATCCACATGTAGTATACTTGCATTGATGTGTTTACATGTAAACCATTTAATCTATGAATTAAAAAAATTTGGTACACTTTCATAATTTTTGTATTATACTTATGAAATTTTATATTATATTCTAATAAAAATCCAAAAAATAAATATAATTTTCTCTGATGAAAACTATGAAGACATATATTTTAATTCATTTTGTTTCATGATATATTATATAATGGTACACATAAGAAACCAAAAAAGGCCATGAATCCTAGTTTAGTTGGGAGACAAGGTGCATAGAATATCAACATGATTCATTGATCTCATAACATCATGGAAAAACTACTTAACATTCATCAAAATTTAAATTTCTTTTAATACTAACCACTAAAATCATGGAACGTACATATGAAATGGGTGTGTTATAAAGACTATTAAGGGAATAAAAAATCAAACCATTATGTAGGTATTACATGTTAGTCAAGATGTATTTTAAAAGGTCATTATTGTAGTGATAATCATAATCATTAAAATAGGGAATGATATTTACAAGATAAGAAAAAAGAAACATGGTAATGTTGAAACAAATTAAACCATGGAATCATAAATATAGGTGAGGGGGTTTTGGATACATGAATATGATTATCACACATTTCATTCAAATTAGGTCAATATTTCATCTAATTTAATCCAATGATTATGGAGTGTGGGGTACATATTTTTATGTTTTCAATTAGTTATGTGTAGGTACATATAGATTAATACCATTGAGTGAGAATGGGGATGAGTATTCACAAAATAATGGTTTTCCATGGAAAGTCATAAGTTAATTTCAGCTACATAACTAGTGCAATACCTAATTAATTGGAGGGATTAAAGTGTTTGAAAATGGAACTCTTATTGATAGGAAATAATAAGGACAAAAATATGGATATCTAAGAACAAAATATTAAATTAAAATTTTTAAATTTGAATAAAAAATAAAGACAATGTTCGTGAATAATGACGATGATGAGAGGATCCCTTACCATAAGAGGGTGTTTCCAAATATTTTAGGTGGATCTCCTTGAAAGCATTGGTGAACCATTTGAGGAATTTAGAGAGGATACACTATATTATAGTAATGATCAAATAGTTTTTAGTGATGAAGAATGGATTATCAGTTTGTTTATATAGAAATAGAGAGACAAGTTATTTAGTAAAAGGGATGAGTGTTATTTAATTTTTCCCCAAATATAGGATTTTTACTCTATAAAAACTATCACAACCCTTACAACTTTTCATAGTTTTGTCTACTTTCTTCTTCCAATGTGTATTTTCTTCATTAAATTACAATATTAGTAAGAAATATCAATAAAACTATAACCTTTGTGATGTAGATGTTAGTTATGTTCATTAAAAATTTCTTTAAAATCCTCAATATATAATATAGGTTTGGTAAGGTTGTTACATGCACTAAAAAATTGTTAAAATAACATCTAAAGAATTGTTTTTGTATAACATATATACTTCTCCTATGTACCCATTATTGAATAAATTATTTTATTGATATTAACACATGTTTCCTTGATCTAGGTCCTCAATTTAACACATTTTTTAAGAAACGTGATTTGAATCCCAATAGACCAGTCAGTATAGCAATTTTTTTTAAAATATTTCATACATGATCCTCACATTTAGAGCATATAGTAACCGTTGAGAAATCCAATATTCTACATTTTTTACCCTATATATCAGACATAATACATACCATGGAATTCTATAAAAAAAATAAAACATTTTAATGGGGTGAGCACAGATTCTTAGTATGGTAATTATATATTTGAAGCTTTCATGAACATATACACATAAAAAACAGTTATGTCCTCACACAATCCCCATAGTAGTTTTTCTCATGAGACCTACCAATTGATCTAGGGCTATAGAATGTCACATCATCACTTAATATGTCCATTTAATTCCACATATGAAAATAAAAACAACCAAAACATTTATATTTAAAAACATGCACAAGAAATGTGAATACATAATAAAACAACCATGAATGGTATCAAAACAACACATTCTTATGGAAAATGATTAAAAAAACATCAGTGAAATATAGTATATGGTATTCAAATATATCAAACTAAATAAAGCATTATATCCAACAAGAAATGTTGTTATTGAGGAAAATACTAACATAATATCACTAAAGTTTTCATAAAAAAATTACCCCTTTTTACATTGACATCACTTATTTAAAAGGATGGAAAATTTTCAAAGAATATATTTTCATTGAAAAAATTCATATAAATTTTTAGATTAATATTCAATAAACTAATGTTTAATGAATGAGGATATTTATGCTCATGACATATAATTGTAAAAAAATCCTTCTAATCTATTTTCAAACAAGACTCAAATAGCGATGCCCAGGAAACAAAAAAAATATTCATTTTAATGATTTTTTAAAATTTAATATATGGGTACATATTAATTTAAAAATTATATTATTATTTAATAAAATTAAATTATTTAACAGAAACATCATGATAGATGATAGATATTCTCTATTAGACACATTTGTATAAATAATCCATCAAAATAATGAAATTGTGAAATTAACACTTACCTATAACATTACTTTTGTTTAATGTGAATTGAACTCCTAAATAATGTTTTAAAATGATATTAATGTATAAAAAATACATATTGATATTTTGGATATCTTATATGATATTCTTATTTCGTTTTTTCAGAAATATTTTATTATTACACTTATTTTTGGTGTTTATTAATTAATTTTTCTTTTGAATGTTTTGTCTTGTATATCTAGATTAATATGAATAAGTTATATTTCAATAATATATAGAATGATAAAATGATCATATATTTTAAATTTACTGAATATTTTCAATTTGATAATGATTTTCTAATTTTCATCATGGAAAATGAATTACATTACGTCATGGAGACGGTAGCCCTTACGTTTTCACGAGGGATGATATCAATTCACTACTATTGAATGGGTAAGTAATTGGATGGAATATTAATAATACAGAATCAATATTATCGAATATTTACTAATTATATGAATTAAATTCACCATTATAGCCATCCAACTATAGTATTGATGGAAAACAAGTTACAACACAATGTGGATATTGTAAGTCGTACATACGCATGGTTATTGCATTCATTTTTCATATGATGAAAAAATCATGTAATATGGTCGTACCTTTTTTATATTAAAATCTTTGAATGTATATCATAATAAATTTATTAATTTTTCATAACAATAACTCATGATTAGTATTTAAAGATGAAATAAACATGGATAAAGTGGTAAAAATGTTTACCTCTTCTTTGCCAGACATCACATAGATGTCTACATAAGGGATATAGGGTTTCCCATTTTTAAATAATAAGACTTAAATAATATAGAAAACAATTTTTGATGATACATTTATATTTTTTATCTGATATATATGGTTAATGTGGTGTCATGAAGTGAGGGGGGCTATTCTGTTTTATAATGGAGGCGAGTGATACTTTTAGGGACTCTCATAATATTAAATTAATATAACTGAATTTTTATAATAAAATCGATATATTTGAGTTATATCAAATATAATACGAGTATGGATAAAAATAATCTCAACCCATAATAATTAGGCATGTTTATTCCACATTGTTACCATTATCTACTGGATTTTACCATTAGTTTAACCCTTTAACTATTACAGTTAAAACATGTATTTTTACTCTTTAAGGGTTAATATAATTACTATAAAACAAAAAAAAATAACACTAAATAATATTAATTTTGTTATTATTTAAATATATATTTTATTAATATAATTTAATAATTATAAATTATTTAAATTACTAATGAAAAAAAAATTGGCTAATAAAATAAAAAGATTTCATTTTATTGGACAATATTTTTTTTAATTTATTGGTAACCAATTATTTCAAATTTAATTTTATATAAAAAATATATATATTTAAGTTAGTCAAAAATATTAATAGACACTAATTAAATCTCTATTATATATCATATTATATTAAATAATAATATTTTAATAATACAATTTTGTTTTGTAAAACACGGTCTTCCGTATAATTAATTCAGTGGAAACAATTTTATGTTTGTGTAACAAAAAATATCTTAGTGGTGCATTCATGAAATCCTATAGAATATTTTTGAAAACATAGAATGTTAATTATTGTAAAAGAATGTGGTTTTACATTCTACATACATTAATTAGATTGATTTCACATTATTTAAACACGGTCCCAATAATCACGAGTTATATTTGAAAATACTATTTGTGAAGAACCCAAATTATAAATATGTATTTATAACCAATATTTTTAACATAATGGAATGGAAATTGTGGTGGTCACGACAAAACAATGCTTCCAAATATGAGAACCTCAGTATCATGTATAGATACATATATGGAGGAAAAGGGTAAATATTTGTAGGGACGGATTATGGTCATCAATCATATACCAGTTAACGATCAATGAAAAATGGGGGTCTCAAATCCATTATTCTATTATGAATTAAAAAACTATCAATTAAGAAATAATTAATATTTTTGGTTTTTAGACACATTTCCGAAAGTTGGGAAATTCGTTTAAACTATAAAATGTAAGGAAATATAATTACATGAGTAGTTTCTACAAACATAATTTTAACCATTGGTTGTTCCATTTACTATTTATACGTCATTTCATTGAAAAGGTTTCATTCTATGGGGAAGTATTACATTATCCTTAAATACCTTTTCAAAATATAAATCATAACCATCTCATAAATGGTTAACATATCCAAAATGAACATATAATTAAATATTTCACCACATTAGGAATTACTTCATTTTTACACTCGAAAATGTAAATACCTTCATCATGTATTCTCTTGAAACGTGGTAATCACTTTAAAACACTATTAAAAACATCCATGCTTCCTTAATTCAAAAATAGTACCCAGATTATCCTTAAATACATAGATATTGAAAACGCCATCAAAGATTTCATAAACTACTTTTTCAAAAATCATTTAATCATTTCTACAATAGTCTATATTATCTAATTTACATTATACACCTCAATAATCTCATTATTATAACATTATTATCTTATTACCAGGAACATATTACAAGGTATTTTACCCTCCACCCCATTATTCCATAAATTTTAACTTTCGACTTAGTCAATTTTCATGGTACCATTGAATATAAAATCTCAAATAATTAATGAATAAGTACATAAAAATAATAATAATATTAATTATGAATCATATTCCAGAATAAGAATACATTATTTTGGAATAATAAAAAAATGAATTATTACATATTGATTATAGTAACTACATAGGATTGACCTTGATCCATGTATATACCTGAAGCTTGACGTACATGGACGTTACATTACTTTTGAGGAATACTTATTATATAATAAAAATAGACACACAAGGTCTGTAATAGTTTAGTGTCTTTGGAAACTTAGAATTAAATCATTTAATCGTGGTGAAAGATCTTCAACATCTCCCAATAAAGATCTTCCCTTTTTTTCTTACCTAAAACCTTTCTTTATATCTTGGGGAAATGAAAACATAAAAGGGGTGAGCTCAAATTCCCAGTAAGGGTAAACATAGAGAACATAAAACAATCCATAAACATTTGAATGCTAAAACATGTACATAAAATCTAAACATCAAAATCTTGAGAAAAGACATGAATCATGGAAGTACGTAAGGCATATATCATAAACGAACATCAATCACGATAAAATAGATTAGTAATAAAACATGTAATTGTGGCAACCATTCATCACATGTCATGATTTCCATAGTATCCAAGGCATTGCTGCCAAGACCATCTTAGTGGAAAAAGTCCCTTTCTGAATCGAGTTCACTCCTTGTTTCAGTCGTATAACACTGAACCAGATTAACATACCGTTCCAGTCATGTCTATCTCATGATATATAAATCTATACCCAATGCATTTGAGGAAGATATATTTCCCACCCATCCATAATGAAATCATTCTTACTTGTGCCACAAAATAAACATACATCATTCCTAATAACCCATCAAATAAAATGGGTTTCATAAACATCATCCCATCATCACATAATCCATATAAAATAAATGAATATCATATCATAATAAGAAAAGTGAAACCATGTAATTCATAGAGACTTTATACTTGAAACATACACATATGAAATAATGTCATCATAGATGGAAAATGGTTTTGATAAAACACATGAAATGAATTCTGGAGAAAAATATCCTTTCTTCTTCAAAATTAATTTATTTTCAAAAAGTGCCATGAAATTTTTAAATAAAATATATTTTGTTGAAAATAGTCATGAAATAATTTGGAGGAACCTTCATGAAAATAAGTCTTTATAAAACCGTAAAAACCCTTTCATGTCGTATAAGTTAAAAACACATTCTTCTCGTACTTTTGCCGGAAAAGTTAAAAAGTACCTCGTGACGTAACCAAAAGAAAGATTCCTTACATACCATGTAGTAAAAGTAAAAAATGGGTAAAAAAGGCTTTAAACATACATGAAACCATTTTTAGAAAACAGGAACATGGATGATAAATATAACCCCAATTAATATTTACGAATAAGCAATCTCGGATAAAAATGAGATAGTAAAATTATCCCTTACCTTAGGTCTGATATGCTTTGTACATTTCCAAACCTCCTATATAATGATTTAAATAATTTCATTGACTTAATGCAGAATAATATTCATTTTTATGATATCAAATATAGTACACTTATGACTTTATATTACCCGTTCTTTTGTAAGTTCCATGTCAAATAGCGTTTTGGGTAAAATCGTTTGATTTGTCATCCGTGTTTTGAATTGTAATTATTCATATGATTACTTAGATCATGATTAAATATTACTAGAATATTAAACATGATTTATATATAATATATATTCAGAATATACATATATATATATAATAGATCGATAAATGGAATGAAATACACCGTTCATTGAGACGGTAGGCCGTACGTACACATTAACGTTGTTTTCGTTTCCTTATTGAATTGAATTAAACTAAATAGATGACATACATACATATATATATATATACATAAATCCTATAGCATTATTATTTCATTTATTTCATTATTATTCATTGTATAAACTTTATGACCATTCATTTATGGTTAACATGGAGAATGAATCTCACAGTGTCGTGGAGACGGTAGTCCGTACATACGCACGAGAGATGATATCATTCCCATAATTACTGAATAAGATTTGAGTGGATGGTAAAATATATCAGAATCAGTATGATGTTATAATAACCATATATAGTTATTCTTTACAACATTCTACCCATCCATGTACGGTATTGGTGGAAAAATAGATTTCACCACGGCGTGGAGACGATATTCCGTACATACGCACGCGTGGTGATTTCGTTTTCCGTAGGATGGATAAATGGTGAAATAGGGTTGTTTCATACATATAATAAAATATCAGTATATGAGTTATACTGATGTTATTACATCATAATGAAATAACTAATGAAGAGGAAGTGGAAGAAGAAATAAACTTGAAAGAACCGGTAACAGACATTACCTCTTCTTTGAAGCGCCTATTTGAGACCTCCTCTTAGGGCACTAAAATTGGACTTTGAATAAGACCAGAAACTCTATGATGTTTCTATGGAAGTGGAGATGATAATATAGCAGGGTTGGCTGAGCTTGAATGCTCAATTTGGTGTGAGGAAGGGAGGGAGGAGGTGCCCTTTTATAAGGGAGGAGAGGGACACCTTTGGAAAAACTAAAAATATTATGTTATTATAAAGTCATATTCAGTTTTGAATAGCTCCAAAATGAGTTATCTTGAAGCTACGGTGGGGATGGGTCGAAATAATCTTATAAAATATAATTTAGACGTGTTTAGGTATCTATTTTAACCTTATCATTTAAATTCAACCTTAAGTTAAATAATTTTACTTTTACCTTGTCTTCTTGTTTTCTTACACTATAAGGTTAATAAACATAATATAACAAGCCAAAATAACCCCAAGTTGATTATTATTAATATATATAACCTTATCTAAGTCATTTGGCCGAGCCTTAGATTTTTAGTAATAAAATAACAATTAATAATATAATATTGGTCTTAAAAACAGTTTTATGTCAATTTTGACACTATTTAGTAATTGATTTTAGTAAAAATCATAACTGAATGATTAGTTCTAAAAAAGTTAACTAAATCAATAATAACATTTCATATTAACCACTAAAATTAGTGGAATTCATAAAAAGTCTCAAATTGAATTTATTTGGGTATTTATAACATATATTATGTCAATATTTCATTAATAAGATAATTACTTATCATCATTGTGTCATAAATAAATTAAATTATATAATGTATAAAAATTATTAATAAAACACCATTATGTATGAAATATTTTATTATTTATAATTAATATTTATAGTAGAATTTATCTTATGTATAGCCCTATATTAAAAATGATATATTTATTACAATTTGATTTTAACTATTTTAACCCTTCTTGAAATAAATTAAAAATAAATGTCCTACTCCATTCCATGTGGACCTAAATGGTCATATTTTATTCTTAAGGTTGTTTTTGGTCGAATTAGACTTATAAAATAGAATTAAGACATGTTTTAGGGTAATAATAATATCAATTTACCATTAATTAATCTATTGACTTTTAATAGTGGTAAAAAAAATTAAAAAGTTACTATTCACCAAAAATTATTTTCATCTCATTGAACAACATTTTAGTCCTTGATATTAACTGTGTCTCTTGGTTTTTCATAATTAAATTCACAGATGTGGTAAATTTTCATTTAAATGAAAATGTCATTTTTTTTACTACAACTAAGTGGTTTCACAATTCATCGAAAATTGATGTTTTTCAGAAAAATACCAAAATATCAGCCTAAGAATTATTTGATATTCCAAATTCAAAATTGATGTCTATTTTTCCAAATTCAAAACGTATATGTTTAATTAATTAATTTTAAAATTAATTCCCGCTAACAAAACAAATAGCGTGTTTTTATGAAACAAAAACTATCAAACATTGATACTTATTTATATCCAATATCAAAGTGAAATTATTTCCAGTGAACAACATATGATTAAATGGTAAAAATATATTCTAATTAAACTTTAAATCCAATTAAAAATATAATCTAACCATATAAATTATTGCGATGAAAAAATTTGTTTTTAATGTAAAGATAGTGTGTTTTTTGCTATTCATTAAAAAATCAATGTTATCAGAATAATATGAAAATTTTATCCAAAGAAAATTTTTATATCCTGATTCAAAATAAGAATTTCATTTTGTCAAATTGAAATTATAGACATGTGAAAAACAAGATTTAATGTGGGTGCACCATCAAAAGGCGGAAAAACTACATTTTTTGAAAAATACTTATTTTACTCGGAAAATTGATTTTGATCTTATACCATGTTCTAGAAAATGTGTAAGATTAATAATAATGTTTTAAAATTAAAAATGTAGTTGATAATATTCATAACGGCAAGTCCATATTAATATTATAACTATATATCTTTGTTCAGTGAAACCTGGTATTGCGTATAACACATGCTATCGCGGAAGGTCGCGATTGCGTGTAATGCATGCCAAGTTAGAGTTTCATGTTGTGTAAGACTCCTCTGTTGTTTTTTATAACAGAATGCAACCATATTTAATATATATATATATATATAAACACTCAATGTTTCATAGAATAACTACTATCAAAATTGTGTGTAACATGATCCAAGAATAGTGTTGTGTATACTGTAGGCTCATACGGTGTTGCGTATAGCGCAAGGTATTCTTGTTGTAGCTTAAAAAACAAGACATAAATGAAATTAAAAGAATATTTTTCATAAAATCTCGGGGTGTTACAATCCCTTTTCTTTTTCAATGATATATTTCCTTGCCCCTTGTGACATTCATTTGTGTCGTTCCCCATATCTCTAAAGTTGATGCACTGAACATTTAAAAATTGTTTCTTTCACATATGATCATGAGCCTAGTGAACTTTCTTGGAAATTTTATAAAAAAATACAATTCTATCTTGGAATGTAATGAGGTATTTCCCCCCACAATTATCTCATGAGGGAATATAATTCATTCCATTTTCCTTTTATCCATACCATTCTCAGTCATTGTCTTCTTCAATTTATATTCCTTATATTTATAAGACAAATATATATATATATATATTTCTTAATAGAACATGGTATTATACCTTCTTTGTATTAGATTGTTCTGTAGGCCAATTGCTTTTGGAGAATTTCATTTAAACAATCAATGAAAAGTTGAATATTACTCCTTGGGTTACGTATATATTTTTTATCATGCACTTGAAACCTTGTAATGATAGATATATATTTGGAAACCATCTCACCTTCCTTTTTCCTCATATTAAATAATTGATTCTCTATATCCACTCATTATACTTTTGGGAAATATATATCTTAATAAATGTAACTTAAAATCCATATATTCAATGTTTGTGGTTTCTTCCTCCTCCTAATTGTTTTGAGTTAGTTTCCATTATTGATCCACATCTCTTGATTAATGGTAATGTAACATGATAACAATCAACCATTTAATTAATCACATAGAAAAAAATATTCCTTAAATAATTTATCTATTGTTCATATGTAAGTATTTATCAAGTACAATTCAATGATTGTGGTTTTTACAGAATGAATTGGTCATCTAATTATCCTACTTGTTGTGGATATGGATACTCAATATTGGTTTGGTTATTTTTCAAATCCCGAGTCAGATATCCCATTTTTTGAATATGACTATCTGATGAAGTTTCATATCTAGATCCAAAATCAATATTTTGAATTGGATAAATTCCCAACATGCATTACATGTTTTTTATATGGTTTCCATTCCATACACCACAACAAGATTCTGAAAATTGTAATATTATAGATTAGATCATATCAATTTAAAACATTAGGTATAATCTCATAATTATTGAATCACATAACCAAAATTTTAATTAACATTATGAGTAATCTAAAAATAATTAGATTACTTTATTTGAATATATTTACAAATTCTATCCTATGATATTGTTCTTTGGAAATTATATTTCAAAATATTGTTTCCAATGTTGATGCTAAACATGCTCATATACCAACTGTTACACACTTGATGATAGTTGGCCAGATCTTGTGACTCCAATTATTAAATTTTTATATATACATGATTTAAATATCAATCGTCCAATCAATTTTTCGTTTTTAGAAATGTGTTACATAAATGATCCTCATATTGGAATTCAAAATATAAACATCAAAATTGAGAATCAATTAAGGAAATCATTATTCTCTTCAAATATTCTTATATGAAAGTCATAATACAAATCCTAATATCATGGTAAAAAGAAAAAACAATAATGTCGTGAGGTCATATTCTCAGTAAGGGTTTTAGTACAATGGATGATATCATTAATAAAAAATAATTAACAATAAATCACGGGGAATAACTGAATCAAAATCCTTGTAAACATATCTTGAGCATAATAGAAACTAAATAAATAATACAATATAAATAATAACATTATTATGAAAAAATAATCATGGATGTTCTACTAGATGATTAATTAAATGTAATACTAATAAAAAATATCACATTGAGGGAATATAAAATGAAGGACATCATGAGCATACCTTCAATGCTTTTGACATTACACAATACATAAATAAGTTAGGCCCCGTTTAATACACAAAATTGTTTGTCCCAAGATTCATATCAATGTTTAAAGGGAATATAGTGGGAATTTAACATCACTTACTATATCCAATTTGTTATTCATATGAAAAAATAATCAACATAATACTTCCTATTAAAATACTAGAAAAAAAATTTAAATACACAAACCATAAACAATGAATGGAATAAAAATTGCACTTCCATAGTTAAAATGATAATAAACTCATCAATGATATATTGTATATAGTATCATAATATATCAACATAAATAAAGTATATGATCCAATAAAGGAAACTAACATTTATAATTATACTAAAATAATATATTTAATTGTATCTTTAGAAAATACATCAATTTTCTTTCAAATAACGAATTTAAATGTTTCGTAAATTTTAAAAGAAAATGATTTCATTAAGAATAAAATATTAAAATATTTAATTAATATTCAATATAATAATGTGAAATTAATTAGGATTAATCAACTCATTGTGTATATCTTAAAAACACTCAATACTTATTTTTTGATAATGTCACCATGATCCTTATAAAAAATTAATAAAATAGTCATTTTGAAGAATTAATAAAATTCTAAAATTTGATAAAAAAGATTTAAAAAAATTACTTATAATATTTAAAACATACTTAAAAATATTTTTTATGATATTTTGAAATGGATGATAAATTCTCCCCATTAGATACTTATGTATAAAAATTCCTGAATAATAATGATATTATGAAATTTCCCCTATCTTTCTGCATTAAATTACATGAATGTGATTTAACAATATATATAATTAATTAATCAATGATATTAATTTATATAAAATACATATCTGTACTTATGATATCATATATGATTTTTTAATATTGTTTTTTCAGTAATATATTTTTGTTACCTTTGTTTTGTGTGTTAACAACATCATTTTTATATACATGTTTTTTCATGAAAGTCATGTTTCTTATGAATAGGATACATTTCATTCATATATAGAATTATATTATGTTAATATATATTATATTAAATCGTTTTATTGAATTTAATATTCATTATTGAATTGGTAACCGGGAAAATTAATCACTTTATGTCATGGAGACGTTATGCCATATGCACGAGCGATGGTAACATTCTGGTAATGGTTAAAGGATAAATTATAGGATAGTATATTAATTATAAATAAAAAATATAATGTAATATTTATTATTATTTCCATTATATAAATCATTATACCCATCTAAATAATTTTGTGATTAAAAACATGTTGCACCATGCAGTGGAGATCGTAATCCTTACACACACATGTCTGGTGCTTTTATTTTGCAAAGGAAGGTTAAATCAAGAAATATTGTTTTCTAATGATCATAATAAAATATCAGAAAATATATAATACCTATGTTAATAATTAATCAGTTCATAACCTCATGAAGAGGTTGTTCAGGATGAAATTAACATGGATTAGGTGGTAAAAATTCTTACCTTCTATTTGGTAGAATCCCTTTGGTTATCTTCAAAAGGTATTTAGGGTTGTTATTTTTATAATAAAAATACCTCTAGAACATGGATTAGAATATTTTGAATAGAAATATATTTGTATTTATCAATCTAGAAGTCTCAACGTGGTGTGAGTAAATGATGGAGGAGGTTCACTTTATAATTGAGGTGAGGGGCACTTTTGGGTACACTCAAAATATTAAATTTATATAAATTATCATCACCTTAAAAGATATCAATCGTGACACATTTAAAATATAAGATGATTATGGGTCGAAGTATTCTTATCAAATAATTTTTATGCATTTTAGGGTATCAATATTTTCCTTATCATTTGGAATTAACCCTTAGTTAAACCTGTTTACACTTATAGTGAGAAAATTGATATTCACTAATTCAAGGTTAATATAATTTCAATAAAATATATAAATATCCAGAAATTGACAATTGATAGAATATTTATCCTCATACAGATCAGTTTTATGAATTATTCATTTTTATTCTTTATATATCATTTAATAAAAAATAATTTATTTTAATGAATCATAAATATCAATTTTGATATTATTTATTTCATAACCCTTTTAAAATATAATAATATAGAAGATAAAATTAAGAAAAAACCATTAATAAATATTTAATATTTTTATCTCGTATATAAATTTTTGTAGTACATTAAATATTTCTACAAATATTTTTTTTAACATTTTTTATATCCTTAATTTGATATTCCATTCACTTAAACATTTAATCCATCATCATTGTATAAGACCTAAAAAATTATTTATTTTATATAAATTAAAATTGAATATATATGATAAATTAAATTTTTTATCATTCAATTAAATATTTATAGTCTGATTTATCTTCTTTATAACGATGTATTACAAATTGAATAATTGTTATATTATGACTATGAAATCTATAAAACATCATTAAATAAAATATATTAAATTTTATATATTGTAAAATAAGTGTATTAAAAATATATTTAATCAAAATAAAATATTAATTTGGTTGAAAAACACCAAAAAATGGAATTAGGTCAACTGTTAGATTAATAAACTAAAATTTATAATATTGTTTTTACCGTAAATTAAATGATTTACATTTTTCATGTTAATAAATATTTAATATGTTTATTATTCATAGTGAAAAAAATAAAATAAACCCATGTACATAATTTGTTCCAAAAAATTCCAAATTTATAATACTTTTTTAAATATTAAAACAATAGAATATTTTGTAATAAATTTAAAATTAATCTCATTGATAGTGTGAGAAACATAGTTCTTAAAATTCAATCATTCCATAGACTGGAACATTTTTATTTATAAATTTAATGCATTATTGATTACATTGGTCCAAATACGATAATATATTAATAATATTTATATATTAAATAAATTAAATAATATAATTTAATAATAAAAATTAATTTGATTAAAAATGTTTTTTCCAAATATAGTTTAGTATTTTTTTTACTATTCATCACAACATTAAAATTTTCAGACAAATTCAAAAAATTCAACCAAAGAGTATTATGATATCCCAAATTCATATAAGATGTTAATATCATTCATAAAAAAATTTTAATTTCTCTAAAAGTATTGTTCAAAAAAGTTTCTCAATTAAAAGGTGGTAAACCCGCATTTAGAAAAATATGTGTTTTCATGCATAAAATCGGGGATGTTATAAATTTAGGCCTATAAGATATATTGTATTAATATAAAAAATAATTAAATAAATATTTAGAGTATATTTTTTATTAATATCATTCAATATTTTTAATTAATTTATTTTATTATGATAAAAAGTCTTTCGAAGCATAAAATAAAAATATTGCCTTTAATTTGATTATATTTTTATTTTTAAATTATTGGTAACCAATTAATTAATATTATTTTCTTATAACCCATAATTATTATATGTTAGGATATATTATTTATAACCACTAGTTTACTATCTGTGATATATTTTATTATTAATTATTATGTTTTTTTAATACATCATTGTTCATTAAAACTCAATAATTTGTGTAATGCAAGGTATCAATGAAAGTCTCCCTTATGTGTAACGCAATATAACTCAATTTTCATTCATTAAAATATCTAAAATATATTAATTTTATTTAAAAATAAATATATAAGTTCATAGTGTGTTACAATTATATAACTTTTAGGTCATTAAGTGGTCATAGTACACAACATATATTAATTCCATATTTTATTTAGACACAAAAATATGAATATCTAGGAAAATTATTAAAAAATTATAATTAGATAATTTCAAAATACTGATTTTGTAAATAATAATTATTTAATAAAATATAATAACTACTTTTTAAAATTTATATTTGTAAATGAAAAAGTAATTATTATTGAAAAATACTAGTTTTTTAAAATAACATATTTCTGGCCCCTATAATTTTTTTTTGTACTCATAAATTATATATTAGTTTATATTTAATAAAACTGATATTTATCAAAATTTGATCATATTTTATCACATAAATACCTAGAGTTGTTGGATCCTTGGATAAATATAAGTAGGTAACCAATTTATTTAGTGTGGGTAAAATAGTGGTGAATAACCTTGTGTGGAAATGGAGAAGATAATTCACAAAATAACTGTTAGGAATGAACAAATGTATGAAAATATTATAAGGATTATGTGTATACAATAATATTCATGGGGGGGATTAAGGATAGTGAAAATTGGCATGTCATAACTGGTAAATAATAAGTTATGTAGAGGAATAACTAATACTATAATCTAATATTAACTAATTGGAATTAAAACTAAAAACTATTTTGTGGCACTCAAATAAATAGCAGAACGAGAGGATAACATAACTTGATTGGGTGTTCCAAAAATCATGGTATGTGTTCTTGAGTTCTTGGGGGATCCCTGAGATGATTGTATAGAGGAAATTTTATAATATAGAAATTATTTAAGGGTTCATAGTCTAGTAGAATGGGTAATTTTCTTTGTTTAAAATTATGATTAGGGGAGTTCTTTTGGAAAATATAATAGAGTTCATTATTATTTCCCTAATATAGGATTTGAGCTCACTATAATAGGTTATTCAATAGAAAAAATCATCCCATGTTGTGGCCATTGTTTTCTTCCAATGTGAAGTGGTTTTCGTTCAATTATAATATTATGAAATGATATCATTAAAATATTACACTTTTTGATATAATCGTGAGTTATGATAATAAAAATTGTTTAGGAAACAATAATATATAATATCTGTTATGTATGATTCACAAAGCGATAATAAAATTATGAAAATTACCCAAAATCACATAATTAATGTGTAAAAATATATAATTGGATGTCGATACCCTTTTTTTAATATATTATATCACATTCAGATACACACTATATATATTTAAAAAAACTGATTTGATATAAAATTTCAAATATGATGGAAAATTTTAAAAAACTCTCCATTATATAACATCAAAATTATAATTACAAAAGTAATATAGATTTCATCCAAAAAATTTTAAATATAACAAAATTTACACTTTTAAATAAAAAAGATATATTTATTGAAAAAATTATATTTTCTTTTAATATAACAGTTTTACAAACAATAAAATGTTATATATAACATTTAAAAATTAAACAATAAAAAATATATAATAAAAATATTTTCATATTAATATTTTAAAAAATTATAATAAAAAGTAATCAAATTCTTTATATTAGATCGTCCTGATTGAAACTATAAATATCTCCAAAAATAATATTTGTGTTTCATAAAAATTTTATAAACTTATTATATAATCTGAAAAATTGTAATAATAATAATAAAAAATGTAAATAAATAATTATTTTATAAATTTATATATAAAAATACAAACTATTAGGGTCTTGATACATTACCCATTATTTGACAAGAAAATGTTATAAGGGTATGGTGTGTGATCATTGGATATTCATGGGGTGGTTCGAAAAACATGGTCTGAGTCATGATCTTAAGGTGCTTGTTGTTCACCATTCAATGGTTTCACTCAGGATGTATTGTTTTCATCTACAAAAGGCAATGATCAAGGGGGATTCCCAGTGATTATATAACCTATGGATGCTCCAGTAAAATAGATTCATAGGGAACAATCACACATGAGGAGTATATCACTCTATTATTCTATATCAGTAAGACTCTATAATAACACATAATATATTATTCATAATGTTTACTATTAAATCAATATATTATCATAGGTTATGATGAATAATTTTATTATTAAATCTGAAGGGATATATCTTATACCGATCAAAAATAACTAAAAAAGATCATGTATTTTCTTCAACAAAATTAAACATTATAGAAATTAATTTTATAATAAAGGAAACGTTATTTGTAAATTTTAATTTCATTATAATTACTCTTTTGATGGTTTATCATAATTCAATCTAAAATGATGAAATATAAAGATATTTTGATTCCAATTATGAATCTCATTTTTATAATTGTTCTACAAAACAACTTCTCAAATAAAATGAGTATTTGATAATTGTTCTTTTCAAATTGATTAAAAAAATATACCTAAAATTAAAAAATAATAAATTCTTCAAAGAAAAAGAGAATCATAAAAATTATTTTTTTAATTTGAATTCATATCTGTATTGGTATTGAGGATTAAAAATTATTTTGATTCTGAGATATTAAAAATAAAATAAGAAAATGTTATACTAAATGATTTTTTGGCAGTAAATAATATTGATAAATAATTTGTCAATTTTATCATGAATGATATTAATAAATATGTAAACGGGTGTATTATGAAAAAAATATA
Source organism: Viscum album (assembly GCA_963277665.1). Classification (NCBI taxonomy): domain Eukaryota; kingdom Viridiplantae; phylum Streptophyta; class Magnoliopsida; order Santalales; family Viscaceae; genus Viscum; species Viscum album. The sequence continues at coordinate 1,902,575,942 of OY728141.1, forward strand.
TATAAACTTGAATAACATAGCATCAGGTTCTAATAAAATATGTTCCGACAAAGCATTAAAACTATCTCCTAAGCCCAATCAGGTTAATGAATATCTTAAATACCATATATCTAGTTGTTTTGGATTACCAACACCTCCCATATACATATCTACCAAACATTAAATCAATGATGATGAACCTGGTTTGGATACATGAAACACATACTCGGCCAACTAAAAATTCATATAAAACTATACAACATATATGAGAAATTACAGAAGAATAAACAACATTAGAATCATGGTATGGTAGAATTTACATTGAGTATAGTGAATTTTTATATGTCTATCAACCAATGACATATATAATGAACACACCAAACACCACTTTAGTTAATGAGGAAAATTATCAATGGATCATGGATGGAATAAATTATACATTACTCTCTTGTAATGAATAAAATTTGAAGTGATACTAGAATATGTTTACACCCATTTTAGAACATCCATCATTCATACAATTTGTGATATGATATGATTTATTTTGAATCACCAATGAAACCATTAACATGAAAACAGGTATAACCTATACAATAATATTGGTGGCACATATATAGTACTATTTTTCATATGTTATGGGTTTTACATGTAGATTCAAATCATTTTTTTATAATGATTGTAAAAATATTCAATTAAATTAATTCAAGATACTCTTGAACACAATTGAAAATGACTGTATTAAAATATATAGCTTCCTAAAAAAATATTACATGTTTAAAATGATATTTACTATGATAATATCACAAAACCACCAAATTTATAAATAATGATTACAATTTTATATTGAAATAACAAGACAACATTAATATGACATAAATAATTAATAAAAAATGAAACTATCAATATATTAAAAAAAATTATTTCATCATGTTCTAATATGTTTGATATGAACCATAATTATAATTTGTGTGACAATAATTATAATAAAATATATTTAAATAGTACGACTAGTTTGGTTATGATAATTTTAAAACATGTAATATTATAAAAAAATAAAACTATAGAGAAAAGGAAAAATTGGTCTCTTTTTGTCAAGAATTAATAGAAGGTACACATAAAAAATACACTCGTGGAAGGTTCTTATATTAAACAAAATTATTTTACTAAATTTATTTTATTTTATTAATGTCTATAACATGTAAAAGAATTATATGTACATAAAAACATCAATTATTTTTTCAAAAAGTTATCATATTTGATATATACTATATGGAATTATATGTTTATTAAAACACAAACTTCTTTTGTAAAATATATATTCAACTAGATAATTAATTTATTAAATCACCTAAGGAAATAATGTTCAAAATTTATTGAGGCCACCACTTATATTCATATTGGATTTTTCAATTTTATTATAAACCATATTTTTAAAAAAAATAAAGAATCATAAAAAAACAATTATTTTATGTTAATTAAAATATATATGTATTACCACTGATATTTTACTCCATAATTCTAACTCCCAAAAATGAATACACACATGAAATGAGAAACCATAAAAAATATTATCGAATTTTACACGGTTCGACGGGAATCCCTACTCCATGGCGACGACAATAAATATTACTTATTAAAAATTGGATAATATAGATAAAATGTAAATTTTTTACTAATAATAAACAATGATTTTAAAATAGGGGAGGAAAATTAATGGAGAATATTTAACTGGTTTTTTCAATTTATAATTATCCATTCAGGTTACAAAATAATTAAAGTCTTTTCATTTATGCAGGTAAACAAGAGTGGTGAGTATTTTCTCTTAATATCCTCTAATATAATCCTTGATGAAAAATATCACTATGTGATAATGCTCCAATAGTTCGCCATTATTCATCTCAGAATGAGATGTGCATCTAATGTATTTATAATATTGATGACGTGCAAACATATTCAGAATATGGTGACTATGATCGCAATTTCCAAAAAAAATTATCAGTTTCCAATGCATCATGATCTTCTAATGTGAGACATGAACCATTCATTGATTATATGTCAAATGAAATGGATGTTAACATCAATATGAAGGGTTTCTCTTTAGATAACATAATTCTTTGAATAGAAAAAAGTACTTTGGATAACAAAAAAATATCAACATTATCTTGGAAGATTCACAAGTAAAATAATTAAATTGTGTAACTAGATGTGTTCTTGGAAATATTTTTTCATTAGGCTATATTTATTATTTATTGTAAACAACTCCACTAATGAATGTAGATTATAACTCCATCACACTGGACCAAGAATATTTATAACATACACATTATTGTATCATCACATTTAAATGAATAAAACATAATATGAATCCACATTTCAAATAATATTTCTCCAATAACTATTATCACTCTTATGATTCCATAAAATATCTACGTTAAATATATCCTACTTGATTTCTTTCTAATTACCTTTACATGTGTCATGTATTTACCTACTATCTAATCTATTTACATAAAAAATAGTTACTCTCAAAGACAACATATAATATATAAATAGTCCCACCATACATGTATATAGAACATGATCCGTCTATTTCCTCTCATCATCTTTATTTAAATATAATAATGTGCAAAATATTAAAATGATGTTTCAATGTGGTCATTACGGGCTTGGATTTATCAATAATGTCAATGTTTTTAAAAAAAAATTACATAGTCTATACGGTTGTGGGAAAAAACACAGTTATCACTATTATGTCAGAACTACATCCCATCAATCATCTTGGCCTCTCCAAAATATTACATCTCAGACTTCATGTGATGATATACATTCAACCAGTATATCTATAATTCAATTTTACAAGAAATAAACATGTCATAACAATATCCTAACATGTAGATAAATAGATCATCAAACTTATTTCGAAATTAAATTAATTGATTAAACTAACTACAAATATATTTCTATTTAATCATAATCATGTCATAATTTTATACAACTATATGAATAAATTGTTTTGGTCATACAATTGTTTTTATATTTTCATTTATATATATACCAAGTACTTAAACATTAAAATAATGATGCTTGTGTCGTATTTAGGTTTTCCACTAATGATACATGTTGAACATCTCTCATAACATAATTTTAATCTTAATATAGATCATAATGTGTAACCAATTCCCATAATACATAGATTGACGGAATATTTATAAAAAAATAAAAATTATATATTTTTAACCTTAGATAAAGCTTATGACTTATCAATAAGCTTATCATTTTACCTAATAATTTGATTGTACATTATGTATTTTATTTTCACGAACAACCATTTGTACACAATTACCTAATTATTCTAATGAGGGGTAACAATATCCCTTGTCTAATCTTGATTAAGAAAAAAATGTATTCTAACATATTTTATTCAATATTTCCTAAATAATTTCTAAAGATAACATCTAATAACATCAACTTAATTTTTTTTTAAAAATTAACTAACCATCTTATCCTACATCGAAGGCCTCTGAATAACCTGTCAAGATCAACTAATGGACATAAAATTATGATGTTGATTATTATATTATAATGGAACATTTCTAGTGGTTAAATAATAATGGCCATTTCATATATTCATCTGGAAACTAGATCTATTGGAAGTTGAATTTTCTACTCTATAATCACAACATTATCTGAGTCATCCATCTCTTACTCAGAATCAATAAAAATTATTGTCATATATTCAACACATGTGATGCTATCACTCAAATTTTTTTTTCTTTTGGATCCCATATTAAGAAATACATTCAACCCACAATAATTCCAAGAAATGTAGTTTATTCTTATCTAGAATCTAAATTTTAGTATTTTGAATGAATGAAATCAATAAATCCAAAATAAAAGGTCTAACATAATTTAAAATAAATCTAACTACTATAATCCTCTATCCAATCATTACAATTTATTACATATGTGTGTAATATTTCCACAATGTGTGCGACATAACATAATTACTCTTCCTAGAATTATTTTCAAAATCCATTTTGATATGACATATATTATAATTGTTTAATGAGTTTATCATTATTATTTTATACCAATCCATTATATTGAATCATTCATAGACATATAAATTTCGTCATAATACATCCATAGCGAAAATCATTATTTAATGGATTTGATCTGTAATTTCTAATTTTTTATGATATCAATATTTTTTATGATTCTTACTTTATATATATATACCCTTATACATTTGTTTAAAAATTTAATATAAATATGAAACATCATATTTCATATAATACAACATATAATAACTGGATTAGTCATAATAAACAGGACCAAAATTGATTACCTCCAAATGAAAAATTCACTGATTGTCCCCTAACATTGCTATATATGTTTCAATGTGTTCACATAATATCATGGGTTATAGTGTTAAAACTGACTCTATTATTCTTACACATCAAACAATTCTTATAGAAGTCAGTTTTTCTTGATTGGGTGCATTTCATATATCATTTCATTATATATATTTTCAAATATTTTGTCCTGGTATGTCAAAATCAATTATTCCATAATTTATAATTATCTTGATCACTCTTCTATGATATATCCACTCCACATGTAACATTATAATTATTCAAAAATAATAATTCAATGATTAAAGTTCCATTCTTCGTATGGAATGAACCCTGAAAAATACACAAGGCACCATCAATAATGGTTATCTCGTAACAAAAAAATATGACATGCTCATAATTAAACGGTGTCCTCTTCTAGTTATGGTATATATATATATATATATCACATTTTTATGGTTTCCTATTTTATCATATTGAATCATCATTCATATTACTCCACTACATCTTTTGATGTATGGAAATATATATTCTTATATATAATCACACCTTCAACAGACTCTATGAGGTTTGAAAACCTATTTAAACAATGAAAATGTCAATTGAATATCATGAATGAGGATTCCATCATTTGAAATGGAAACAAATCAAGGAAATAAGAATGTTGAATCATCAACAAACTCAGTTTTATTCAAAATTTTTGACTTTGCATTCCAAATATTAGGACAATCCTTATTTTAGATCCATTTTTATGAAAAAATCAGACTTATTTATTATTAGTTTCCAATAGATGTAAAATTTCAGGATTATGTCCATTATTTTCTATTTTTTAAATATTTAATCCTGTTTCTAGATGAATTTACACTAAATGTGATTATAACTATTCTATATTCAGTCAGGACCCCATGTGGAATGAGTATAACTATACTACATTTATCATTGGGATTCTCTGCAATAAATGAATTTATAAATTTTCATAAAACATTCTTCATCATTAAATTCAAAATATTAAAAAATTTCAAAAAGATTTGTTTGAATAATAAAATTGAATGAAAATTCATTATATAAATATTCCCGAAATTTTCTAAAATTTCTTTTATTTTTGGGCATGATTCTTTCCCTATTATTATTTTCTTATCAAAAAAGTATATCTCATACTTTATGTTGTATTTCCCCCACTAAAAAATACAAAAAAAAGTCAAATAACCTTATATTTATATGATTCATCACTAATAAATGTTCATATAATGTGTGGAGTGCATCAAATGGATATTTCATTGGCACATAAGATAACGCTGAGGTGATTGGAAAATATTTTTGAGTTCATAACAAGTTGAATAAAGGGTTTTTATTAAATCAATAATAGAATTAGGTTTTTAACGGGGGTGGGTCGTCCAAACTAATCTTTTGACAGTAATTCTAATTCTTCTCCCTATAATCAAAATGTATTTCATAGTTATTTTTAATTTATGGATTATATCTATCTCTCTCAATTAAAGGAACACATGTAGTGAGAAAAAAATAATGGGGCAAGTTTAACATGTTTTGATCAGATGATCTAGTCCATAGGGAAGGTATCAATTTTTTGTTATTCTCAAATTAGATACCCCATATTAATATTAATTTATCTTTAATGATCACTTATTTAAAAAAAATTGGATGATAATTAAATAGAGACAAGTAATTTGTCGCTTCATGTTTTAATTCATAGATTAGTCAATGCATTAATGGATTCCATTTCAAATATGTTGTTCATCCCTCATGATGTTTATTTTGGAAAAATATTAAGACAATTAAACTTATCATTAAGTATAATATAATGATGGAAAATACCAAAAAAAACAATTGGACACTAAGGACATACATTAAAACAAAAACTGAAAATCCTAGAAAAAATTCAACTAATCTAAATAGTGAGTGATAATTAAGAACCACATGTAATATTTTATCCAACTTTATATTAATAATTTTAATTGGTCACAACAATAATGAAAAATTATATGAACATTCGTGGTTAATATTTTCTTTTTTACCTAAATTGAAAGTATGGATAAAAAATTCATGCCTAAATAAATAAAATCCAACTATGTATTGTTTTTATCAAAAATTCAATTTGTGGACCATTCATCATAAAAATATATATTTCATGTCTTCTATACTATTTTATTTCTCACCATTTCACTATAAATATATAATTGTATACATCTATGATAGTCATGATTATAATGTAATGCAATTTAGAATAGATTTGTGACACATATGTAGTTTTTCTAATATTATCATTTCTCAATATTAATAACCATGTAATATTTGAATAAACTCAAAATACATGTATTTAATTGATTAAATTTGATAAATAAGAGCCCATGTGATCACATATATTATAAAAAATATATTATCATAAAAAACGTTAAAATTACATGACGACATCTTTGAAAATTGAAACAGTGTTTATAGATGGATGGAATAATTAAAATGCTTATATGGGGGTGAAAATATATTACCATCCAAATTTAGGATTCAATACCCCTGGAAATGTTAATTATTCCTAAGGAAATAACACAATTACTATACTAGTATCATATAAATTAATGAAATGTTTATCTATTTTTAAATTTTATTAATATATTTTATATCAAAAAATTTTAACGTCGTGATTGAATAAAATATTTTTATAAGAAAAACCAAAAACCAACATAGATTCTAGAAATCGAATTGGTTATTCATAAACATCACCTCCTTCAACATGGATAAATATCATAGAGACACATCCCATTTACAATAATTAAATTTGATGTTCCACACTAGTTTTCATCCTATCATGATTGAGGACCATTTATATGATGATAAAAACTGATAATACTCTTGCCTAAAATATAATAATACATAAAATAAATGTATTTTAAATTTGATAAATAGTTTTTTTACTCAAACACCACATTTATAATCTAATTATAAATAAGATAAAATTTTATGAGCATTAGTTTACAATTATTACAATATATTATATGTTCATTGAAGATAAAAACGAAAATAAACATATAATTTTACTATAGGAATAATAAATAATTAACGTTCTTAAAAAATTAATAGTTCAATTTAATAAATGCTAAAATCTTCATAAATTAAAAAACCCAACAATCTTATAATTGATCTACTCAATAGTCAAACATGAATACAAGATAAGGTGTAAAAATTTCAATAAGGTAGGAAGTTTGTTCTTATATATATATAATTGTAGATACTTGGGTCCCAAGAAACAAAACAACAACAACAAAATATTTGCACCTCATTTATATCAATCACCATTAAACATGTTTATAATCTAATAAATAATTAAATACATGATAGTAACATATGTATTAATATAATTAAGAATAGAAATTAAAAACAAATTTCTATGATATAAAAAAATTTAAAAAACCTGGATAAAAAACTAATTAAATAAGCTAATATAGACATTATATAACATGAAAATTTAATATATATTTTTAATAAATAAAATAAAATAATTCAATAATTCATTGATGAAAATTATAATACATTGTGAATAATTACACAATATTAATTTCAAATTTTAAATTCAAACACATGAAAATTCATCGATTTCTCTATATCAAACACAAACCTTTGCAGATCATCCTAATACTCCCAAAAATATTAATTAGAATTAAAAAAAGTGATTCAAAATTATATAAAAAATAGAATTTTATGGGTATTTTTTTCAAAAAAATAAATCTATAGGATTAAAACAATATTGGTGGGGTCATATTGAAAAATATCATTGATGAAATTAAAGATAATGGGAAGACAACCCTGTTTTCATCTATAAATAAATAAAAACGGTTTTGAATTGGAAAAAAAATGATCCACCATTAAAAGATCAAAATAAATATAGAAATATAAAATTATAAATCTATGATTATGTGATCTTATTTCATACGATTTGACAATTGAGAAGGCGACATGCGATGAGTGATGATCGATGAGTTATGAAAAAAAAATTACATGTAGGGTAATAAGGATGATGGGTTTTTAGTTTAGAGAAGTAATAGTGTATGGGGAAAGGTCATATGCAAGGATATGAAGGTGAGGTAGGTGATGAAGGAAATCAATGATGAGGAGGAATGTACGAGATATGGGTTGGGGTAGTGCAGAGGATGGGAAGTGACACGACAATGGAGGGGGTGTGGGAGGTCGATACATAGAGTAGGTGTGTATGAAATATTGTACATGGGGTATTTGGAATTCCAGGTTGCGGATGACCTACAGTGGAGATAGTGATGGAGGGATGACTTAGAGAGTGTCATAAATCGGCGTAAGATGAATATCAGGAGAAATAATGGAAATGTTGAAGGTAGATTAGGGTTTTAGAATAGGGTAATGGGCAAGAAAAGAAGGGGTATTGGGGGAATGATGTTTTTCTATTTTTAACATTTTTTTATTCATTGTATTTTTTAATGGTAAGACACTATTATTGGGGGTAAATTTCATCAATTTGATGGATAATGAATGAATCCAATTTATTTCATAAAATTGTTCGAATTTTCAGTAGTTAACAATCATCACATTTTTTTGCATGAGCATTATAGAAAATTATATATTTCATTGAACTAGAACATTGTTATGTATAAATCTTCTATATGTGTTACTACTATAGTAGTTAGAAATTTTAAATTTTCTATATTTGTCTTTTTGTGGTCATTCTTATCAAATTTTAGTTTTTTATAGTTTAAATATTATAGTTTTTTATTAGTATCAATTTTTTTACGTGGGGAACATGTGAGTAAGTCATGACCTTGTTTGGTCTTATTGAGGCACTAGGTTTGATTGTTGTCATATTAATTCATGTTTGTAGTGTAGGGGTTTTTTTGTATTATCTATATCAATATTCCCCTTCCTCCATCCATAAATAATAATAATTACTATAATATTTTTATTATTATCTTAGTACTATTATTACCATTTACTATTGTTATTATATTATTATTACTTTTGTTCTTGTAACATATATATATATATTTCACATAAATTTATATAACATTCTAAATTTAATTATTATCCAAAATATAAAAAATTATCTTTTATTATTTTTAGATAGATATAACAGTAATTATGTGTAAAATTATAATTATATTTAGATCAAGTATCTAACATGAAAAGGAAATAACTAATGAAAATGTTGGCAGGAAAGGAAACATAATTCCCCCTCTAGAGGATGACCCACTGTCAACTAGCCCATTATAATTTCTAAATCAAATTTGTCATATCAAAAAGCCCCCTATCAACATCTAGATCCTACCATCATTTTTTTGTGATGGGAGTAATATTTTTATTTATGTATCATTTTTTTTATTTTTTTTAATATTTAAACATTATATCATAAGTTAGTGATTATTTTTAGTGTTCATATAATTCAATATAATTGAGATTTTTTAAATAGTAATATATATATATAGAAACACATACATTGTATAAAATCTTTTGGGATATCATTATTCCACGAGAAATACTACTCTCTGTGTGGATCATCTCAACTTTTATTTCTTTGTTGTATCTTAGTACACAGACTACATAGAACATGTGACTCCAATTCTTTCATCAGTACAGTTTGATGGTTTATGTCATGGATTTGATGAAAGTATAGTTCATCACCAAAAAAAATCAATGGTATTTTCAAATCGCCACATTTTAACATGGAAAATATTGAAAATAGTTTGATTGTGCCTACCTATATGAAACAGTTTTTCACCTTTTCCAATGTATATTGAATCACAGGTGGTCGTTGGTGATTTTTTGGTAAAAAGAGACCAAAGGATGTAGTGAGATACACTACTGAATTATTTCTTTAATACATTATTACAAGAATGATATTATTGATTCATTATTAATATCTTATGAAACTACATATACATTTCATTCATAATTAAATGACATAAATTGTTCTTATAGAAATGATTAAATATTATCCAAATACATCGTCATAAATATTTTATGATCGATATTTTTATTTATTTCTTATTTTTCTATTTGTTATTTTAATTTAATATTTTTCAAAAATATAACCCTATGTTTATATCATTCCAATTCAAAATCTTGTTGTTTTTGGTTATTAAACTAATGAAATGGTGCATTCAAGGGATGTGACTCCCTATATAAATTCAGTTCATACACGGTGGAAACTCCAGGACAATGTTTTGTAACACAAGTTTGTAATTCCAATAAAAATTCAAGGATTCAACTACGAGTAATGTAAATATAATAATAGATTATTTGGTAATGACTCTATTAAATATGATTTTCCATAGTGTGTACTGATATTATCATCAAGTATATAATATTGAAGAGTGGAATAGGATGACGGTGTTCTAAAAAATATCAAACTTGCTCTCTATTTAACATTTGTATAAGACTTATTATATAAATAGCAATTAATACATCCTAGATGATCATATGGCCTAATGTCATTAGGAATTCGTTACATTTATTAACAACATAAAATAGTAAATACATTAGCTACATTTAATTCTTCATTAACATTATCATAATATTCCATGGCATTTAAAGCAACATGGGATAAGCTAAAGAAATTTATAAGAAAGTAGTGATATATAAATCGATGTAATTGATAAAAATAATATAGGTTAAAATATTTAATACAATAATAATATATAAGGTGAATAAAATGAATGTGAATAATATGACATGATATGTAATGACAATCATAACATGGAAAATGTGGCAATAACTTAAAAATCAAATCATAAACATAGGTCAAGTATAATTTCCAAGACATCATGATGGAAAAACCACCATAATATAATCTGGATCATTCATTATCCCCAAATTAAATCTCATGAGACTAAATATTACCCCATGCACTTGAGTTCTATATAATTTTGTGTGCACCTGTCACTTTCATTTCACTCTCATGCTTAACTATGAAACATTAATCGTACAACATGGATTCAGTCATCATAATATATTAGGTAGTGTGAAATAAAAACATATAATTCCAATCAAAATGAATTATATGGGTATAATATTTAACTCCCTTTATATTAACTGGGTGATGTATTCAGTACACAATTATTTTGTCATGGAAAATAGTGGTGAAATTTTTGCATCATAATGTCATCAATAAAAAAATCATAAATTGTTTTGGTGAGAGATAAATGGAACTATAATCATTAGTAAAACAAATTTTTATAATTAATTTCATGTAAATACATTTCCCAGAATTATTTATTTGAAAATAAATACATAATATGATAAAAAAATGAATAATGAAATAAATGTGGGGATCCCTTAAATACATTTGTGGCTCTAAAAGACTGGTAGGAGCTTAATGAGAGATTGGGGTACCTTGTAATGACTATATATAGTGGGTGGAAGATTAATTACATTTTTCATGATGTATTGTTGATGTATAATGGGACCGTGGGTTGGTTTTTAAAGGAAATGAGTGTGGGTTTCATTATTATTTCTCAAACATTGGTTTTGGACCCCATATAATAAAATAACCAAATCCACAAAACATCCAATGGGGTTTTCCATGGATTATTCTAACTAGGAGTGGTTAATTTTTTTTAAGTCCAAGCGATGAATATAATAATGTATTACCCTTACATATATGGAGGTGATTCATACTATTAATGAAATGATTGTAAACCATTAAAATATATATATGGTTTTACAGGATTCATAACTGATTTATAAAATTTATAAAACAAACATAAAATATTAATATTTTAATTTGAAAAATATATTTGGTCGTGTATAAAATTAATATATTTATTTAATAAATTTTGGGTCATTTTGATCTCATAATTCACAAAGAATTTTTCTAATGTATTTATTTTTCACTCAAAAATATTATTTCCTCCAAAATATAAGAAAAAATTAACATTGTTTTATTTTGAAATTATAAATAAAAAATAAAATTAGTTATGTCATAATAATTCTATAAATATGTGAATTTATAATTTTAAAATAAAATGTATTCTAATTGATAAATAATGGGGTTTTTTGTCAATGATTTTTTTATCCCATACAAAAACTACATTTGATAACATAAAAATTATATAATCACACAAATTAAATTAAATTTATTTTTTAATATTATTATAAAAAATTATTTTTTAAAAAAAATTCTATTATTTTTAAAAAAAGGTTACATAAATGAATTTTTATTTTACCCAAAAATTCTATATATGTGTTATTGTATCAAAAGAAAAATAATTTTTAATGTAAAAATTATATAACAAAAATATATTCACTATTATCTAGAAAATAATTTACATACCCATATTTATGGAGTCTTGATAAACATCCCTATAATAAACTATCAAACACCCTATGTAATGTGAGATATGGTTTGACCAACATGTGGTGGTCCAACCTATGTGGTTACGGTCCTTATCTCGATGTGTTTGAATAAATCCAATAAATGGTTTTTTCTCATGCTTAAGTTGTTAGATGATAGTTGGGAATTGGTTAAGGAATAATCCAAATGATTCTAAATCTCTCGAATGGTCCTATAATGTTCATCATAGGGTAAGATACAACTAGTCCAAGCCATACCATATTTAGTCTAATTCACTTAGATAATTTAAAATTCATAATTTATACTATCCATGTGATCATTATTCAATGGCTATATTATCAATGTCAAGGAGGTTTGACGATCATTTCAAAGCAATTGGATATAATAAATCCAAATGATTTAATATATTTTTATAATAATGTCACATTATAATTTATTTAATTTAAATCTCAGTGGAATTTTTTTTATCAATTCTGGTTGTTAAAATCAACCCCCTTAGGAAATCATGCCCTTGAAATTTTAATTTATCACACTTTAATAGATGAGGATAACTCTATTTAATCACTTACTATACATTCTGTCCCACTTCTACAAATATTTTCTTTCACCACAAAACATTGAATTTGTGAATTGTCTAATTTCATAGAACATTGTCTCAATAATCACAAATCATAACTTGAATCATATATTATGAAAATTCATTCTCCAATGGGAGAACCTCTAGAATGAGTACATGTTACAGTTTTCGTATTTATTTCCTCAATATAAAACATAAAATACATTAGTTACATGATATATATTAGATGGAAGTGCATTTCATTAGGGCACTTCTTTGATGTGATCATAGATCTCAAAGGGGGTGATGTTTCATAGAGTAAGACTCCCATTATTTTCAAATCTCATAACATAGTTCCACAAAGACATTAATATTAATAATTTCTCTTTTATATGTATATATATGTCTTTTTAATGATTTATAGCATATAACATAGGTCTATTTGTAGAATCCATGATGTGTTTCTGAATGGTGATAACCATTTGTAGCATTTCATCTACCATTTTAGTAACTAGCTATATTTATTCATCTACATCATCCTAAAATGTAGGTGTTCTACAATAATTTCCATAAGGTACTACATAGGGATCCAATTGGATTCATGAATGTAAATTATTGTTATAAGGGAACATAACCAGTGGTAAATGTTACTCCCATATTCCTTTTATGTTTGAGGACATGCTAACATATTGAGTTCCAGTGTATAAATTGTCTGTACATATTGGACAACTATTTGAGGATGATAGGAAATAATTAGGATCATCTCATTATTATGATCATGTTTGGTACTTTTTTAGAAAATGGAGTTTAATATGATATCTTGTTTATATTCAAACGAATGTGGTAATCCATTCAACCATAACACTTTTATTATTCATATTTCTGTTAGTTGATAAATTGATATTTCATTTCAAATTGAGAGAAATGGAGATGTGTTTATAAGACGATACAAAAAAGCCATACAATATTGTTTCCCTTGGTTGTCTTCACATGTCTTATAGTAATGTACAGGGTGATGGTTTCCATTTTCTAGATTGTTATGTGTAATGGTTTTGTGACCCCCTTAGATTTATGCCTTTCAGCATTCACTGGGTTACATACTAGGAACACTGATATATATTCAGCTATCTCCATCTACATATTTTCTCACAAATAGATCTCTCAGATATCTCGATGCAACATTATGATTCATGAGAAACTAGATAAAGTTGATCTAAGTACATAATCCACCAGTTATTTCTTTAACTTATGATTTGATGGAAAAAATTATCATGACTCAAATCTCACAACTCTTTTTCATTAAGAATGAACTATACGGTTTTCATATTCTTACTTTTCCCAGATGCTTCTATATTCTCACATAAATCCATGATATTTTTTGACCCCTCCTTAAGGGATAATTGATTATTAATTTGTAAATGAATTTATGATTATCCTTACTTTATGATTCCCATGTCCATTATTTTTGAATATATGAATATCATATCACTCAAAATTCATATAGTCTGTACAATTGATGGATCCTTTCTACTTAGAGAATCTACCAAATAATTATAATTCACATGATGGTATTGGATTTATATGTCATAGACCTTGATCATCTCTTACAATCATTTTTGGTGCATATTTAACTCTTTATTATGAATATAAAAATGAAGATTATGTTATCTGTATATATTTACAACTTTTACACAATTTAATAATTCCACCATATATTGAAATAAAATTTCACTATAACCAATTAACAATATTGAATTAGATAGTGTTTTTTGTGACATTATAACTACATTTATGCATATGCTATGACTATTTAATTCTATATTAATAGAAAACCGAATCCCTTTTCAAAAGAATCACTAAACACTACAAAATTCATTCCACTTTTGAGAAATATAAGCATAATTTCCATAAAAATCATCCTTTTCATCTCCATTAATATCCTTCTACATTCATCATTCCAAAACAAAAAGACCACCTTATGAGTTTTCATGGTTTGGGAGTTCTAAAATCATGATAAAGTTTTCAAAATATGATGAGAATACCATGATAACCCATAGAAATTACAAATGTATATAATAGACGAGGGACTCATCCATCCTTCATTTGTATCTGTTTTTAATGTGTCAACATATAACCCATTTATTATGATGATATTTGAGAAAATTGAGACTTTATTCAACATGAACGCCTATTTTTTATACATTTCGTAACGATTATCTATTTATAAGGTCTTTAGAATAGTTTTTATATTCTCTTCATTCTACTCATTAATTTTCAAACATTTTAGATTATCAAATATGATGAGATTCAAAAAAATTATAGGTAATTTCTATAGACATTATTCATCTATTCCATTAATACATTATAAGAATTATTATGCAATAATGGAATTACAATGAACTCTTAATTCCTATACCATTACGGAAAACCAGTCTAGTGGAGATCCTACTTCTTCACACTAACATGGTGTTATCTCGACCATTGATCAAACTTGGAAAAGTATTGTTCTACACGTATCAGATCAATCAACTCATCATCCTATGGGAGAGGATTCTTGTTCTTTTATCATGATCTTGTGTAAAACTCTATAATCAATGCACAAGTGCATTAACTTATCTGAATTATTGATGATGATGACTAGTGTACCAGCTGTTGAAGAACATGGCTGTATGAACAATTTATTAATATTATCATGTAATTGTAACTTCAACTTCCCATGTTTAGAAATATAAATTGAATATAGAGTATTGAATAATTTTAATGACCTAGGTATAACATTGATTGAAAATTAAACCTATATATTAGGAGGAAGAGCATGAAATTGTCTGGGAAACACATCATTGTATCACCACACAGTGTTTATATCACCAATGATGATATTTTCATTAAAATAGATCATTTTTATAGATATTACTACAAATGGGAAATAATATTCATGCTTGAGATTTTCGTGATAATAATGATTCATCCTCCTTAAAATTCAAAAAAATTGGTGTTTTTTTGGAATACAGATAGTTAATTACATCTCATGGAAATTTATTTTGATTGAATACATGGAACCCCAATCAATGACAATAATTGAAAAAAATTACACCAAATGGAGTTAATATTTTTTTTGGAATCTCATAACACTAATTGAGATTAGTGGATTCATATACTTGGGGTGCAAAAATTTTCCAATTTACAATTTTAACTGAAAAAACTACCTCTATGTTTTTGGTTTTTTTAAATAGTTCTACTAAATGTTTTTTATATGAATTAATTCATTGAACTACATTAAAAAAATACCTATTCTTTAATTAATAATTTAAATATATATCACCATTTCATTTTCAAGATCCACCTTGGTGGTGGTGATGTAAAAAATTCACCCTTTATAACATGATGATTTTTTCCAATCATTGAGATATATTTGATTTTGGCATTGGTTTACAAAGTTCATTAGTTTATTTTAGTTATAGAAGTGAACCAGTGGGGGTTGACTCGAGTATTAATTTACTATATTTTGTTAGTGGATTTCTCCAATCAGTAATTTCTAGCTAGATGCCATTAAATCCTTCATTTATAGCACTCCCACTACCCCTTAGAGTAAGACTCCCATTATTTAAAAATCTCATAACATAGTTCCACGAAGACATGAATATAAATAAGTTCTTATTAATATGTATAAATATGTATTTTTAATGATTTATATCATATAACATATGTCGATTTGTAGAATCCATGATGTGTTTCTGAATGGTGATAACCATTTGTAGAATTTCATCTACCATTTAGTAACTGGATATATTTATTCAACTACATCATCCCAACTTGTAGGTGTTTTATAATAATTTCCATAAAGTAATACTTAGGGATCCAATTGGATTCATGAATGGAAACTATTGTTATAAAAGAACATAACCAGTGGTAAATGTTACTCCCATATTCCTTTTAAGATTGAGGACATGCTAACATATTGACTTCCAGTGTTTAAATTGTCTGCACATATTGGACATCTGTTTAAGGATGATAGGAAATAATGAGGATCATCTCATTGTTATGATCATGTTTGGTTCTTTATTAGAAAATAGAGGTTAATATGATATCTTTGGTAGATTTAATCGATAGTGGTACTCCATTCAACCATTCCAATTCTATGATTCATATTACTGTTAGTTGATAAATTGATATTTCATTTCAAATTGAGAGAAATGGAGATGTGTTTATAAGACGATACAAAAAAAACCATACGGTATTGATTCCCATAGTTGTCTTCACATTTATTAGAGTAATGTACATGGTGATGTTTTCCATTTTCTAGGTTGGTACGAGTAATGGTTGTGTCACCCCCTTAGATTTATGCCTTCCAGCATTCACTTGGAAACATACTAGGAACACTGATATATATTCAGCTATCTCCATCTACATAATTTTTAACAAATAGATCTATCAAATATCTCGATACAGCATTATGATTATGGTAAAATGGATAAAGTTGATCTAATTACATAATCCACTAGTTCTTTCTTTAAAACACGTTTTGATGGTAAAAATTATCATGACTCAAAATATCACAACTCTTTTTCATTAAGATTGAACTATACGGTTTCCCTATTCTTGTTTTTCCCAGTTGCTTCTATATTCTCACATAATCCCATGAATTTTTTTTGACCCCTCATTAAGGGATAATTGATTAATAATTTGTAAAATGATAGATGATTTTCTTAGCTTTATGATTCCCATGTCCATTATTTTTGAATATATGAATATATTATCACTCAAAATTGAAATAAACTGTAGAATTGATGGATCCTTTCTACTTATAGAATATACCAAATAATTATAATTTACATTATGGTATTGGATATTGATGTCCTAGACCTTGATCATCTATTGTTATCATTCTTTGTGCATATTTAGCTCTTTATTATGAATATATAAATAATGATTTTGTTATCTGTATATATTTACCACTTTAACACAATATAATAATTCCACCATATATTGAAATATAATATCACTATAACCAATTAACAATCCTGAATTTGATTTTTGTTGTTGTGACATTATAACTACCTTTATGTATATGCTATTACTATTTCATTCTAAATTAACACAAAACTGAATCCCTTCTACAAAGAATCAATAAACACTATAAAATTCAATCCACTTGTTAGAAACATAAGCAAAATTTCAATAATATTCATCCTTTTCTTCTCCTGTAATATATCTTTACATTCATCATTCCAAAACAACAAGACCCCCTTAAGAGTTATCATTGGTTGGGAGTTCTAAAAGCGTGATAAATTTTTCAGAATATGACGATAATACCATGATACCCTCTGGAAATTACCAATATATATAATAGATTAGGGTCTCATCAATCCTTCATTTGCATCTGTTTTTAATGTGTCAACATATAAACCATTTATTATGATGATATTTGATAAAATTGATACTTCATTCAACATGAACTCCGATTTTTTATACATTTAATAATGCTTATCTATTTATAAGGTCTTTATAATAGTTCTTATACTCTCTTCATTTTACTCATTAATTTTGAAGCATTTTAGAATACCAAATATGATGATTTTAAAAAAATATCTTTGTAATATCTATTGACATTATTCAACTATTCCATTAATAATTTATAATAATTATTTAGCAATCATGGAATTACTATGAACTCTTAATTCCCATACCATTACCGAAAATCAGTCGAGTGGATATCCTACTTCTTCACACTAACATGGTTTTATCTTGACCAATGATCAACCTTGGACAAGTATTGTTCTACATGTATCAGATCAATCAACTAATAAACCTATGGGATATTATTCTGGTACTTTATCATGATCTTGTGGAAAACTCTATAATCAATGCACAAGTGCATTAACTTATCTGAATTCATGACAAAGATGACTGGTGTACCAGATGTTGAAGAACATGGTTGTATGGAAAATTTATTAATATTATCATGTAATTGTAACTTCATCCTCCCATGTTCAGAAATAGAAATATAATATTGAGTCTTGAATATTTGTAATAGCCTAGATATAAGATTGATTGAAAATTCAACCTATCTGTAACAAGGAAGACAATGAAATTGTCTAGGAAACACATCATTGTATCACCTCATAGTGTTTATATCACCAAGGATGATATTTTCATTAGAAATTTGTTTTAGAGCCACTCTTATTAGATATAGGTTATTTTATTTTATTTTTATCTATTGTGAATCCATTAATATCCTAGGGAAAACAGTTTAATGAATATATATATATATATATAATTATATATTACTGAAGATTTCATTCATTTAGGTGAATGATGTATGGATACCTCAAAACATCAATTTTTTTTGTTATTATTATATATAATTACAAGATCGTATAGAAGAATATGTATAAGTAGTTATGTGGGAATCATTGGATAATTATGGATAATTTTTACTAGATTGGCCTATATGATCTAGAGACCCTTATAAGTAAAATGATTTTAATGTACTTTTTTTATAAAATAATTATTATTTTGTATTATTCAAAAAGTATAATTTTTTATATCCATGTTTGAGCTTGTATGAGATCCCATGACATTTTGTGAATTCTACATGTTACTATCTAGAGGATAGAAAAACTCAAAATAACATTATGAATCGGCATTGTGATGACTTGAAATAATATGGAATCTAATGAATTTAGTGATAGAGAAATTTAATAATTTTTTCGAATAAACTTCATATTTGCTAATTTATTCTATTTTATATTATAAACATGAAATGAAACATTTTACCAAAGAGGAGTCCACAATGAATAAATGTATCAAATTATATAAAATTTTAATGTATTACCATAAAGATTTGAATTTGAGTCAAAAAACAGATCAGGATGTAGATTAAATTAGAGGAATTGTTTTTAATTATACGATAAAAGAATTCAAGAAAATCTCAAACAAAAAAATTTAATAAAAAATTTAATCATAATATTAATAACTACTAAAGAATTAAAATTTAACTAGTATTGATTTCAATTGAACAAAAATGCTTTGAGTCTCATAATAAGGAACAATGATTCTAGATATAACATGATAACATAAATACTACATGGGAATGTGGGAACTATATAAAACACAGGATCACAAATATAATTTAAGGAAAACCCCCATGGAAACATAACTTAATATTATTAGGATAACCACCCATAAACCATACATGTATTCTCAAGAGTTATAAAAAAAATAACCAATGAATTTGATAGATAAATAGTTTTGGGCCCACACATAACATTCATATCACATAGATGCATAACTGTTCAACATAGAATATTTAACATAGGTTCTTACATAATCACATATATCCCAAAAGTTATTTAGTAGGGGATAAATACATTGAATTCCACAATAAATTAGGAATATGTCTATCTTGAAAATTACCTTAAGTGGAAATGAGGATGAGTATTCAAAAATAAAATGTTAGGAAAGGAAAATTGAATGATAATCTTAGCTGTAAATCAATGTTACTAAATGATTCATGGGATTTCATAATGAGAGTTAAATGGGTCCCCCATTAGATTTCAATAATAAATTTAGTAAATGGGATATTTTATAATATAATTAAAAAAATTATAAATTAATATAAAATGTTTAGAAAGATTTTTAAATAAATAAGAGAAGATGATGAACCATTAAATTGAGATGGTGGTTCCAAATTCAATGGAGGGGTTTCTTTAGAGAATGAGGTCACACTAGGATTAATATATATTTGTATTTTATGAATTTATTCAGTTAATATTTTGAGTGTATATTAATGGGATCATAGGTGTGTCTATATTTGAAAAAACAGAGGAGTTCATTATTATTTCCAAAATAAAGGTTTAAGGAACTATTAAAGAATGTCAAACCATACAATGTATTATTCACATGTTTTCTATAAAATTGAAGGGGTTTATATTATATTAAAATTTTATTAATTTACCATATTAAAATATTACCCTTGTGGGCATTGAATTAAGTCATGTTCTTAAATAATTGATTTTAAAATCTTTATATATAATATTGGTTTTTTGGTGATTCATAACAGCATTACAACAATAATAAAATAATCTAAAAACACATAATTTATAATTTTAAAAACAAATTTGAAAATGGATACCCTTTATATAATATATTTATCCACATTTGGGGTCATTATAATGTCATAATACATAATACGTTTATATATTATTTAATTAGGACTAAAAAATTAAACTATCTCCAACCACTATGAAATGCAAACCATTTCATAATTTTAATATTTTGATTTTTATAACAATATTAATTTTTTATTAAGACATATATATGAATGATATTTTTCACTTTTCAATCAAAATTCTTCATTTATAAAAAATTATTAATTTTTACAATCACATTTATTTAATACTTGAAAAATTATTTTTTTGTTCTAGAATTATATAATAATATTTATATAATAAAATATGTTAGATGATAATATTTTATTGAAATATTTCAAAATTTATAAATTCTTGAATTCATTAAAATGGAACATCCTCATTAAAAATAATCATTTGCAAAGAAAAATAAATTTTGGTTTCATTTAAATTTTATAAACTCGTTAAATAATCACTAGAAAAGTAATAAAAATCCTACAAGATAAATATAATCATAATTTTATAAAAAAAAATAAAAAATATTTCTATTATGGTCTTCTATCATGGCCCTCTGTTGGACTATAATCAAATTTAAGGGTATGGTGCATTGTGATTATATTTTCAAATGGTGGGGCATTGAACATGGTTTAAGTCATGTTGTCGATGAGATTTAAAATATATTAAAAAAATTATCATGATTTAGTTGTTTAATCCCATATAATTATTGATCAAGGGAATATCTCAGTGATTGTTTCTCCCGTATAGACTTGGATAAAATGGATTTATAGGGTATGTTATTATTTGTTGAGGCCATCACATCCTTTATCTAAATAAATTGGACATTATCATAATAATTAACATACTACTATCATTGGTTACTGTAAAAAATAAATTTTATCCATGATTATGATTCATTGAAATCATTTAGTCATTATAAGGTATAAATTATAATATTCCAAATTAACCAATGAACATAATCTATTTTTCTATAACTAAATTACATAAGAGGGAATTTTATTTAATAATTATTTTTATTTTATTTATAAATTTTATACTCATTAAATTTTCACCACTTTATAAATATCACTCTCAAAATATTCATTTCATATAGTAAAAAATGTGATGGTACTACTGTTTCATCACCTCTTTTGGTTCTCATATCTCTTCTACAAACATGTGTCACTCTTATAATACTTTTAATATGTGGGTTATGTTTTTCATTTTATATAACATTCCCTATAAGATCTATGATATTTATTTGATTATCGTCATGTGATAGGTCATTATACAATAATACCACTTCCGGATTTAGAAAATCTAATTGATTTGTTTTGTACTTCTTTATGAGTGTTACTATGAACACATCAATTACATGAGATAGTTTATGTGAGAGTGATAGTCGATAGGCCACCTCTCTGATGTGATCAAGGATATCTACGGGGATGATGTATTTAGTACTAAGCATTCATTTTTCTGAAAACCTCATTACTTTTTTTCACGGATGGTATATGATGGAGCACTTTATCACCAACCTTAAACTCTAAGTATCATCAGTTCTTGTTTGCATAGATATTATATAAAATTTGTGTTGGATTCACATAATTCAAAATAAGTCGAACTATTTCTATCATATCATAGATAATATCTTATCCCATACACTTCTCATACTAATCATCAACCTATCATATTAGAGTCTGACACCTCATCTTATATATTACGTCATAAAATTCCATTTATATTATACAAAGAGAACTCGTATTATATGATAACTTTTCTAGGGGAAGGAGGTTTTAAAAAAGTCCAATAAAATTCATCAAACATGATCATTACATAACCAATAAAGTTTAAATGGTCCTTCCATATTATATAACCATTCTAATGTGTTATAATAAATGATGATACTAAGTTATGTATCAAACTCTTTCAAATTGTTTCTCCAAACACCCAATGTAAACCATTGATATTGGATAGGTAAAATAAGGTGGTACTCCATGTAGTCTTAAAACATTATCTATGAATATCATTGCATGATGGGGAAGATATAAATATTTAATGATAACCAGTAAAATCACTAACATGGAAAGGTGATTGACAACAACACAACTTGAATTGTTTTCAATAGACATTATGGAGAGTCATATGAAAAAATGAACAATTATTTTTTCAATTTCCATACTATTATATGAAATTATAACATCATATAGGTTGAATTATATCATTTAATGTTGACTTATTGGAATTTCAAGAATCTTGATTCAAATTTCTTAATATCTCTCAACATGTTAAACCACTATATTTTTTCATTATATATATATATATATCATAGTGAATCTTTATTATATACTGATGTTTGAGCTATACGCACCATCAGAATTTCCCTCTTCATGATTTTATTTGATGGGAAGTTTATTATTGTTCTAAAAATTATTACTCAATATTATAAGAAATTAATCATTATAATATTCATAGTTAACTTCTGTAGAACGTCATAGTCATTTTAAGCCTCCATGAATCTCTAAAAATGGTTTGTATAATAGTTATTTGATAATGGTTGGATGAAAATAACCTCATAATAGCCATATCAGTCTTCTGAATATCAAAAAATATTTGATCTGTTTCAATCATCATCATGGATAGAGTTGTGGGATCCATTCTACATATAACATATATTACATTTTTTTCATTCAGATGATCATAATTGATTGAAAAATCATAATCATGCATCATATCTAGCAGCCCAATTGGATCATATAAATATCATTTTGTTTGAATATATAGATGATGTTTTTTTATCAGCATATATGACACAATTTTCTATGTATAGATAGTCCAACAAAATCTTCAATGTGGATATCATTTTGTTTATCTATATATCCTAATTTTTTAGTTCATATCATTTGACATTAGTCTTCTTGAGGTATAATATATTACTATAACAACCCATCCAAATGAGCCCCATGTGGTTACTCGCAATGCACACCTCCAATAGGCCAGATGATGCTGACTAGAACCAAATATTCATATCATGAGCATTGTGGGCCTTATCAAAATGTACAAGTACACATGAACACATCTCCAAGCCCAAAAAATTTTGATATGTACAATAATTCATAATCTATGAATTGATACATATAAATTTATCAACAAAACTATCACATCAAGCATTGAAAATAGATAGAGAATAATACAATCCCACCACAAGGGCTCATAATAAAATACAACCTATATGTATAGGTGGGTGTACTTTTATTATAACTATAAGAACACACCTCTATTTGTTCGACTCACTACGAATTGCCTCTTCCTAGAACCTATAAGAAATTATCAGATGAATAATCATCGACCTAAAACTTGACATATGGGGTAAAATCCAATTCCAATGTTGTAATTATAATTACATGTGTGACACACCTAAATAAATAATCATGTAACAACAACAAATTTTATGAGATATGTATATATCTAAAGCATGTATAACAATAATATCTATATATTCAACACAAAGAAATAAATACTCAATGTAAATTGACAAAAATAATTCTAGGATATGGATTCTAGATTATATATTCCACATAACACTCATCCAAGAAAACATAATCCATCATTTAGATTGCAATGATTTAATCAATTTGGGATTTAATTATATTTTTGTACCACAATAAGAAGTATATGCAAGAAGTAACAAGGGAATGATAAATAAATGGAGATCACACCATTGTACAAGGGGTATACAAACTACTCAAACCGAAAAAAGTTGTTATATAGAGGATCGACACTACCATAGTGATTGTCCTGATGATAATGTGAACTCCACAAAGGTAAATATGATGATATATGATCTCACTCCAAGTCTCAGAGAATGATACTATCAAATCTAACCATGTAGTCATAAATAAGGTTTAAAATCATATATTTAGAATGTGATTCCATACCAAGCCTTAGAGAATGGATATTTGGATCACAACAAAAAATAACATATCCCAGTTATTAGGAAAATGTCTTTAGGGCTTCTTTAAGGGTGTACAGAATATCCAATAATATTACATGTCATGTCCCTTTTGCAATGATCTCATCACATTTATCACAACCAATGTATGTTTTCATGTTATAGTACACTGCATGTACAAACCCATGTACTCTTGACAGCATACAAGTACATTGTGAAAACAATTATTATTGGTACGATTCATGCACGTGAAAGACTACACATCATGTCAGAAACAATATACTTTAGGCCATGTGACTATACCCATCGAGGTACATGACAATACACCATGTTGAGTCACATTCCATTTGATGGGGTCACACATCATGTTATATTTAATTTCACCAAAAAAATTGTAGTTCCACATCATGGGTAACACACATCCTGTAATATTATTTTACAAGAATGTTGTCATAAAATATTCAAAAAACACAGATCTTGTTCTTGTGTCAATGGCCACACCTCTAGCCATCAATCTGACCTCACCCCATTCTGGATACCAAGGATCACCATCCGATATTCCTTTAAATTATTGGACAATTGGATCCATCTATTAAATTAATTATAAAAATAAAATCATGTATAATCCAATGGAGCACATAAAAGAGCATGAAATCAGGTACCTTAAATTCAATTGATCCACTATCACATTTATTTTCAGACAATCCCCATGATGTACCAAGCCTAGATCTATGATATCAAATCATATTCCATTTAAATAGTTGTGGAAAAATCTATTTCTCTATATTTTGGTCAAAACTCATGTCAAACATAAAATTGATGACGAATACACAAGAAAAGTGGGTGAATTTAATAAAACATGAAAAGAAGAACTAACATCATCCATTTTTAGTTTACCTCAATTAATTAAACATATAATGACAAACATAGAACTAGGAAAAAATAATCAAATATCCATATAAATCCACATAGACATCCCATTATGTAAGATGACTGATCCATGAATCATAATGCAGTTCAATTAATTCAAGTTCATCATAGATAAAAAATGTGGAAATAGATACAAATAATACAATGACAAAACATGATTTGGATCAATCATTAATGATGAATCAATATGAATCGATTTTGTTGTAGAGATCCTATGATTTTTTCAGTCTATTTTTTGGTTCAAGAGACAACTATTGTTCGTCAATTGAACCCCCTCCAAAAACTCACTAATATTATCTCAAAACTTCTGGGTTATATGGTTAACCCGACAATTTTTACATTCTGTATTATTTAATGGAGAATCTATTTCACCACATAAATGAACAAATTAAAATAATTTAGTTTATTTATGCAATTCAATTTAATCGTGTTATGATTTTTTCACAAAAACTGAAGCCAAAAACATTAATGTATTTTCTATTTTAAAAACTATATTCTAAACTCAATGGTGCCCTAGGATTTTAAATTTGAGACATTGTTCATGAGATACATTAATTTGCATGAAAAAATTGGACTTGTGATATTAATAAATTTAATATATATCAGAAATATAATTTGGCCTCACTAGGTTTTAGTATCACATGTAATCACATTGTATTGTCTCCAAAGTAATCACTTTAAATATCATGAAATAACACATTTAAAATACATGTATCCACATTCGACCCACCATGATTCATTACATACCGAAATACAAAAATAACATGCTACACTAGGATTGGGAGTATTAATCATGCATCTGGGTCTTCGTCTCCCAAGTGTTATCCTGACGATTCTTGTAGATCTATTAGTCATGCACTAGGGGAATTAATCATCCATAATAGATTCCATTCTTATCAACTATGGATCTTCATTGGGTGCTCAAAAATGGTACATCATTCCTCAATTTCCATCTCTCCATAGTCGATTACATGTATTAGATAATACATGTACCTCATCAACTAATAGACATTGAAGACATTTTGTACCAAGTAAAACTATGGTGGTAGAGCAATGGTGTACGTAAAATATCCAACTCATTAAACTATTTAAAAAATACAATGAATATCACATATACCATTCATCAACAATAAAATAAACGTAATACATGATTATGTGAAACATTTAGAAACACATGGTCTCCATCCCCCCAAAAAATGTCCTCCTTCGTCTGTCCTTATAGAACTTTTGATGGTTCTATGAAGTCCACATCTTCTCTTAGATGAAATTAAACTTCAAATGAGTATCTCATACCAACTATAGTCCCATATGTTTGGACCCTCTTGGGTTATTCCAACAAAGTGGTGGCCTATAGTGTCTCAAATGCATGGCCTCACATAGTTCCATACAGATGGTGGTATAGTAGATTTAGATTTACTCAAACTCGACCAAGGGTTTATCATCATATATACTAAATCCAAACCCCAATAAGATTTCCTGCAACTAGTCCACCATGACGTGAATGGTCTTCTCATTTTGGTAAACATTGTGGAGGTGATATGTCATGGTCAAATTGAACTATGTTCAAAATCCCCCTAATATAAATTACACAACCAATTTGTTAAGAGAGAATCAAGGTCATAAACTATCAATGAGATAACTCCCTGGAGACTGACTGTCACATACATGCACTACAGGAAAAATGGGCATTTGTGACGGGGGAATTCCCCCGTCGCAAATAAGTAGTTAATTGCGACGGGTTAGCTTTCCCCGTTGCAAAAGGACTGGCGCGCTTTGCTTGCCAAATTGTGTGAAAGTTATTTGCGACGGGCAGTTACGACCCGTTGCAAATAACCGGCGTCGGTAAAACATATTTGCGACAGAGATATACCCCCGTCGCAAATAGTCTGTCGGCAGGTTATTATTTGCGACGGGACCTGTCGCAAATAACTATTTAACCATTGACCATAATAAATGCAGGCTAAGGTATTTGCGATGGGTACCGTCGCAAATACTACTGTTTGCGATAACCTCTGTTTTTGCTGGGTCCACAGATATACCCTCTTTTGAGATTATGTGACCCAAAAATGCAACATTTTGAAGCTAAAATTCACACTTGGTAAATTTGGCATAAAGCTTCCCCTTTTTCAGGGTCGTCGATATAATTCTCAAGTGATCTTCATGTTCTTCCTTGCTCTTTGAAAAGACAAGAATATCGTCTATAAAGACTACCACAAATTGATCAAGTTAGTCTCTAAAGACTCTATTCATCAGATCCATGAAGATAGCAGGGGCATTAGTAAGACCAAATGGCATCACTATAAATTCATAGTGTCCATAACTTGTACGGAAATCCATCTTTGGTATATCCTCCCTTTTAATGCTTAATTGATGATACCCTGAACGAAGATCAATCTTGGAAAAGTATTGAGCTCCACGTAGTTGGTCAAATAGGTCAT
Source organism: Viscum album (assembly GCA_963277665.1). NCBI lineage: Eukaryota > Viridiplantae > Streptophyta > Magnoliopsida > Santalales > Viscaceae > Viscum > Viscum album. The sequence continues at coordinate 1,902,604,601 of OY728141.1, forward strand.
CAATGCATGGGAGAGGATATTTGTTCTTTATAGTGTTCTTTTTATGTTCTCGATAATCAAGGCAGAGTCTCATTGATCCATCTATCTTCTTAACAAACAGAACATGTGCTCCCCAAGGTGACGCACTAGGGCGTATGAATCCCTTTTAAATATTCTCTTGGTGTTGCTTCTTCAATTCCTGTAACTCAATTGGGGCCATTCTATAAGGTGTCTTTGAAATAGGAAAAGGACCCGGTACGAGTTCTATTGAAAACTCAACTTCATGATTTGGTGGAAGACCCGACAATTCCTCCAGAAAGACATCATCAAAATCCCGTACAACAGGCATATTCTTAATCGTGAGTTTCTCATCAACCATTTGAGATAAATAACACTCATTTAGTGGGATCAAGACCCATATGATAGAGGAAATTTCCACAAGAAGGTTATGTTCATCCTTGCATCGATAGACGATCATAGATTGATCTGCAATATGAAATGAGACTTCCATTCTTTGGAAAATGATATGAGCTCCATATAAAGAAATCCAATCCATGCCAAGAATCACGTCAAATTCCACTATAGGAAGGATCACAAGATTTTCAGGAATCACTTTCCCACAAACTTCAATCGGGGATGAATTATAAACTTTTTAGGTGACTGTTGTGCCATTAGGGGGTTTGTCATAGCTAACTCAACATCTAATTTTTGAGGTAATACAGTGATACCCTTAGAAAAATCATCAGATATAAAAGAGTGTGTGGATCCAGAATCAAATAAAACATTTTCTACTTTAGATGGATGGTAAGTGTACCTTTCACCACATCGTTATCGAACTCCACATCGCTGATAGAAATTTCATGTGACTTTCATTTGTCATTAGCTTTAATATTTTGTTAATGTCGATCATCATCAACAACCCTTGGATTATGGCATTTATTGGAATAATGAACCATCTCCTTGCACTTGAAACATTGAAGGGTAGTAGGTTCATTCTGTGTGTCCCTTCCTTTGTTTTCATCATTAGACATCTTCTTCCCATCATTGTGGCATTCAAATTCCCGATGACCTTCCTTTCCACATTTGAAGCATTTACTTGTACCTTTAAGACAACTCCCTCCATGTTTCTTTCCACACTTTGAGCATAAGGGAAAGCTCATCTTCTTTTCAGTGTCCTCTTTAGATTTTCCTTTGAATTCCATTTTCCTATTCTTATCAAACCATATGACTGATGGGTTACTCCAATCTCCATCTCAACAATGAAAGCACATCGAACGATTTCCTCATAGCTATTGAATTCCATTAGGGCTAAGACACTTCAAAGACTTGGTTTTAAGCCACTAAAGAATCGATCGATCTTACTCTCAGGTTGGATAATAATACCAGAAGTGTACCTTGCATGTCTTGTAAAATATGCTTCATAGGTACCAACAGATTCATCATCCTTTTGTTGAAGTTCAATAAACTCTTTCCCCATCTTTGTTCAGAGAATATGAGGGAAGTAATTATTGAAAAATATGTTCTTGAACTCGTCCCATTCCATGGACTCAATTTCATCCCTTTGACTCGTATTCTTAATAAGATTCCACCATTGATCAACATCTCCTTCCAAACGATACACTGCTAGGATGAATTTATCATGTTCAGAACATTGAAGAACTGAAAATATCTTTTCAGTGGTACTAATCCATTGTTCAGCAACTAATGGACCATTAGACCCACTGAAAGAAGTTGGACGCTGCCTCATGAAGGATTCAACAGAATGTTTCTACTTCCTTTGCTCATTTGGAAGTCCTGCATGATTCATAGCTTCAGAATGTTGTGTGAGAATGGCTACATGATTTTTCATTCCAGCTCCCATAACGTTTGGTTGCTTAGGGGGAAAATAATTTCATTTCCCATCGCATTCCGCATTAACACGGTTCCTTTGGGTTCCCACCATTTTCTAAATCCAAGAAGAATAGTGTGAGAACACTAATTATAATAGGAAAACCACATAATCAAGAATAAAATTTCACACTTAAGGTCTTATCCAATGTTATTCATGGTTATTTCTAAAACACTAAGATTGTGTTCTATGCTTAGAATTGACCTTTGGGTTCATACTAAGGCTTTCACATCCTAGTTTCCAAAGGTTGACTATACCTTCCCTCTAATACCGGCTATAACGACCCATTCTTTACCTACATTGTTATTACTTCAAAATTGAAGCGTACTTATTACAACATATAACAAAACCATTAAAGGGCCGTATAGGTATAGTGTCTTTAGAAACTGGGAAACATAAACAACTGGTTCATAAAGCTTCAACACTGTCTCCCATTTATTTCATCATATATATAGTCCATTTTGGCATATCTTAATTCATAACCTTCTTCCTGACCTGGGGAAATAAAACATACAAAAGGGTGAGATCAAATGCTCAGTAAGGGTAAACAAAAGAAATATCAATCACATCATATTCATAAGAAAATAACTTTTGGAAATCTTAACCTGCAAAAGAGATCATAATTTCATAACGTGGGATAAATCATTGTAGTGAAATGTAATCCCAATAATCATAACATAAAACATGAAACTTTGTGGCATACAAACATAATCATTGAGAATAATTTCTTATTAGTCAAGACTCATTTCCAAGACTATCGTAGTGTACAAAGTCCATTTCTGAACCGAGTTCACTCCTCGTTTCAGTCCTGTTTCACTGAACTAGTTTAACCTGCTATTCCAGCCATGTCTATATCATGAGATATAAAATCATTATCCAAATCATTGGAGGGAGATATTGTTCCCACCCATCTCATAATGAAATCATTTTTACTTGTGCCAAAAAATCATAAACCATATATCATAGCATAACCCATGTTATAAAAATGGGAATCTTAAACATCGTGACATCATAAAACAATTCATATAAGATAAAAGAATTCATAAAAATATTTCCATCACTACATAATCAAATCCATGTAATAATAGGGATATTAACATAACCCTATATTATCTTATATAGAAAATAATTTTGATAAAACTCTTGAACTCCATTCTTGAGGAAAATATCCTTTCTACTTTAAAAAACATTTTTCCTTTCTTAACATGTCATACAATTTTAAACTAAAAGAAGTTGATTAAAAATAAACATGAAAACATGTAAAGTACGTTTCTTGGACGTAATGTATTAAAAATCCATTCATTCCATTTAAGTTAAAAAAAAATTCTTCTCGTACTTCTGTCGGAAAAGTCAAAAAGTACTTCGTACGGAAAATGAAAAAAGATTCATTTCATATCATTTACTAAAAATTCACCAATGGGTAAAAATGGATTTAAACAATTTTAGGTGGATATAAATAATATTACATATTGAGGACACATATATGTGGATGATAAAATACAACCCAGTAAATACCAAAGTATAAACAATCTCGGATAAAAATGAGATTGTGATATTTTCCCTTACCTTAGGTCTGATTTGCTTCGTAAGTGTCCGAACCTGCTGTATAATGATTTAAATAATGTCATTGACTTATTAAAGAATCATACTTAATGTTATTATATCATATATGGTCATATTCTTAGCTACATATTAGTAATATTTCATTAAGACTTTTTATTTGGGTGTTTATTACTTTTTGTTCTTATGCGTGTTTGTCGAATAAATTCTTATTCTTCACTTTAGTTTATAGATACCTAATTTAAAGAATGGTATTAGTGTAATATATATCATTTTAATTCATTCAATTCATTTATATAATCATTACGCAATGAAGATCATGTAGAACGAATCGCATCACATCGTGGAGACGGTATTCCGTATGTACGCAAGCGCAGTGATTTCGTTTTCCATAGGATGGATAAAAGGTGAAATAGAGTTATTTCATATTTATAATAACATATAAGTATATGAATGATACAGATTTTATTACCTCATAATGAAACAACTAATGAAGTGGGAGTAGAAGAAGAATGTAACTTTGAAGAAAACGGTAGAAGGTATTACCTCTTTCTCGAAGTGCCTCCTTTAAACGTTCACTTAAGGCACTAGAGTTGGTCTTTTGATAAGACCAGTACATCTAGTATGTTTCTAAGGAAGTTGGAAAGTAAAATGGGCAGGGTTTTTCTGAGCTTTAAGGCTCAAATTGGTATGAGTAAGAGAGGGAGGAGGTGCCCTTTTATAAGGGGGAGAGGGGCACCTTTGGAAATATAAGAAATACTAGTTTATATTGAATCCAAACCCCACATAAAATTTTCCAAAATGACTCATATACAAATATTAGATGAGATAGGGTTGTAATCTCATCAACCAATAAAATTTAGATATGTTAGGAATTTATTTTAAACATTATCAACTTGATTTATCCTTATTTATCAATTTAATTTTATTTGTGGTAATAATATTTTAAATTTTAAATTATTATAAATATTTACATATGTGTTGTGAATTTTCCATAATTTGAAACATTATGACATTTTAGACCATATAAATTTTAATTTATAATTTTTAAATATTTTTGTGATTTTTAAACAATTTTATAATATGTTATTTTTATAAAATATCAATAGTGTCAATTTTGAAACTATTCATTTATTTGAATTTAAATAAAATATATACAGAAGATATGTTCAAAAAAAAAGATTTAATATATTCATAAAATGTCATATGTATCTAGAAAATTAGTGTAGCACATTATATAGTTCATATAATATTTATTTTAAAATATTTAAAACAATTTATTTGATATTTTAATTAATAAAATAATTTCAACATCACTATTTTGTCATAATTAATAATAATTATTTAATCCCTAAAAATTCTAAATCAATTCCTATGATGTAGATAATTGTATTAGCTTACTTGAGACTATTCATGTTCGAAGTTTCATTAAGTTTATCACCAAATTAAAATTATTATACTTATAAGATTTATGAAAGTGACATGTTGTCACATTCTTTGGTTTTAATAATAATTAAATTATTTTCATGGAAAAAAGTACATTAAATGAATCTAATCCGACGCTTAGGTGATATGGGTCTACTTTTAGTCATCCAATAGAATTTTGGCTGGTGTTTTGGTAATTTTATAATCTTATATTTACCCATAATTACATGATTTACCTTTAACTATGGTAAATAAAATTTTCCGTAGTTAAAATTCATAACGCCCAAAAATAAAAAGTAGTCTATTAACATAATTTGGACCCTCTGATTCTGAATATGGAATCCATTTTTCAAAATTCAAATCATATAAGTTGATGTAAATAATTTAAAATAAATCTTGTTGTTAAGAAAACGGGTTTTAGAAGTTAAAACATTGTCAAAGATTGAAATGTTATTACCTATGAATTCAATGTGAAATTAATGCTAATGACATAAATTATATTAAATAGTAAAAATATATTCTATTTATACGTTAAAACCATTAAATATTATAATTTATCCATATAAATTATCTCAATGAGAAAAGTTGTTTTTAATTAAAAATTAGCGTATTTTTACTATTCATCAAAATATGAAAGTTATCAGAAAAATATCAAAAATTTATCCAAAGTAAATTTTTATACCCTAATTCAAAAGAATAATTTTATTTTGTCAAATTGAACTTATAAACATGTCAAAAACTATATTTAATGTGGGTGCCCCATCAAAAGGCGACAAAACTGTATTTTTTGAAAAATATTTCTTTTTTCCACAAAAACTGATATTGCTTTTATACCTCATTCTAGAAAATATATAAGTTAAATTAAAATGTTATAAAATTCAAAATTAAGTTAGTACTATTCATAACAGGTATTTTGAATAATATTTTAATAGCATATCGTTGTTTAGCGAAACTCGGTATTGCGTACGATGCAAGCTATCGAGGAAGGTCGTGGTTGCTTCTAAAGAAAGCCAAGCTAGTGTTGTTTGTAGTGAAATATTTCTTTGATGATTTATATAACATAAAAACAAAATATTTCTCATAAAAGTATCGGGTGTTACATTGTGCCACTGTGGTAGGATCCTCTTATCCAAAAAAATGATGTATTGAATAAAATATCATCTTGCATGATGAATTTCATTACACTGATTTACCAAATTATCGGAAATTAGTGAATAACATGTAGCCACACATTGAACATGAATTGATTCTATATGGAGGATCACACTATACAAAAAATGAAAACATGGATCAAAAATAATAACCCACTAGATATGACATGCCCCAAATAGAGTCTAAACATTAAAATCGAACCATAGTTGGGTCTTCCTAAAAAACCTTTCCAAAGGGACCACTATCCATTATTCCAAAAACACATACCGACAAAATATGACTTAAAACATCAAATGTAAAATAATAGTATTTGTATTAATCACAATTTTCATGAAACATGTCAAAAAAACCAAAAGACAGACCATAAAACTATCGGTTTTCAAAACATTTAGTTTTATCATAAAAAGGATTTTTGAAATTTATCAAACTAGGTGGGTTTCAAACACAACAATGCAATCACATGAAGCCTCACACATTCAATTTCTCATTCATAACAGGTCACAAATCCACATTCTCATATGTTTTCATGCATTTTGTCACTCATAGAAACAAAACATGTTAATAAAATCTTCCACATTTATTATTAATAATGAAACCCACATTTCCATGTAAAATCCCAAAAATCCCCTTTTTAAGAAACTACAAGCCATGAAACAGAAAACTCATTTGAAATCTAAAAAAATATTTCAGAAAAACACCTTCAATTCAAATAAAACAAATTTTCAAACATTACCTGTTATTTTCAAAACAAATATGCCCACTGAAAACAGTTATAATTATTATATAAAATCCCATTGAAAGAAGAATTACAAAACTCGCATTAATGTATTCAATTATTCCAAACCACCATTTTTAACCTAATATATTAAATTTAAAAATGTATTATTTTTAATAGAATCCCCCATTTACACAAATTTCATTTTATAAAAACAAACAGTTCAAAATATTCTTTTATGGTGATTCAGAAAACACATTTTTTACCTTTCCGTAACTGAAGGCTTTTAGCTTTAAAATTATATTTACATAATTCCAAAACAACAACATTTCATACAATTTTCTGAACCTAGTGAGACACGAAACTATTAAACATGAAACTACTAATGATTGGGGGAATCAGAAAAATGGTTTGAGGCCATATATCTGTTACACAACCATTACAGAGAGTGTTTTAGGAACAAGTCCTTGGCTCCATTGGATTTCCAGGCCATGAGAGCTCACTAGGTCCACTTGCCTAACTCTGATATTATTTTCCAAATAACAAACAACCCCAAGACCCATATTTTCTTTCCAAAATTATCTTCCCATGATGAATAGATTCCCAACACGAGGTGAACTAGAACAACACTATACTCGTAACCCGGACATTCAAGCCCCAATAACCATAGCTATGGTTTTCCAGTCTCTTCCTCGATGAACATGACAAAAAATAGCATGACTGTATGTGGTAACATTTGTTAGTGAACCATTCAAGGTCCTCATCCAAACTGACACCCAACCCGACTTGTGGCATGGCCTATGGGTATTTCTTAATCAGCACATGCAAGAAAAAAGTTTATAGGTATCGAAAATAAAACATGGGAATGATTTCACCTGATTTTATAATCATATACAAATAACAAAACATATAAAAAATAATGAAAATACATAACCAAATAATGTATAACAAATTTTGAAGGTTTAATTTCGTGAACATTGAACAATATCTGAAAATGATTCCAACAAAAAGGGGAGCTGAAACTCCATCCCAAACTTCCATGCAATGAGAGGAGAAACATCCTCAATCCACCACTGCCAAAAACACACATGATATGACCACTAACAAACCAATCCACCATTATCGGACCCTATTCCTTTTCCAAAGTCAAATGAATAATAAAGTATACATACACCATGAGGTGTGTGTATAGTTTGAGGGAAATCCCATTAGGATGCCACTTAAAAGAATAATTCAATCATATAACATTTGAATACAACATAACAAATAAAATTTATGTAACGTTCTTTAATACATTTTGAAGGAAAAATATTAATACGATCAACTTTTTAGAAGGAATCAATTAATTAAAAACCATTTAAAAAAAATTATTTAAAATTATTTTATGAAAACACAGACATGAGGTCCACCAAATATAGAAGGTTGACATTGAATCATATATTTTATAGCCCCATGGGTAAATCCCTTAGGTTAATCTAGCTCAAGTGGGACCCCAGAGCCTCATAACTCAATGTAGGGTGGTGTAGAAACCAAAATCAAATCTATCTAATACACAATACCCTAGGAGGGGACACACCAATGGCCATGTGGTATCCCTTTATCATTATTGTTTTGTTATTACTGTAAAAATCAATATTGCTAGACAAAATTTGGATTAACCACATCAAAAATCATCTAGTGTACATGAATAAGTCATCTGGCATTGATACATGGGATTCCCTTGAGCTTGATTTCATGTTCATGTGGCATACATATCATAGAATTAACGAATCAATGCCCAATAATTAAATGGAATCACTATTTTCAATAACCAGACCACATTACATTGTACACACAGAAAAACAAATTTTAAATACAATTACAATCACTTACACAATTCATAAATAATCATTTGATAATTCTTTGTAAAATAACAGAATTGATCAAAAAATTGTAGGAAAAGACCCTATTTAAAATAAACACATAAAACATGATCTTTTCTAAAAAAATCATTTCATATTTCAAACAATCTACAATTCGTATTTTAATTTATACAACAAGTCAAAATTCTAACATATTACATTTTCCATTGAAAATATAATTCTAAACTAATTTTATACTTAATATCCATTAAAAATATAATTTTTATCCTTTCAAATATCCCATAAAACAATTATATAAAACACCACAATAATGTAAAAAAAACACAACCATGACATTTTACATTACAAAACACATTCTCGTCACCTATGTTTTCCAAAACAAATAAAAATAACATTCACATCAAAAAATTTAATCATCAGATATGTTTATAAATTCAAAAATAAAGAAAACTAAATTCATATAATAATGGTCACAATGGAAAGACCTACCCTGAACAAATAAGATTTGGTAAAATGTTGTGGAACCCCATCTACACCGCCACAAAACATTATCAATGTATGAAATGGCCAAGAACATCATGATCAAACACTATTAGAGTAGAAAATACATTAAATCATCCACCCTACCCACTGAAAAATATAAATACCATGAATTTATATGGGAAACCCTAAAAAATCAATAGAGGAGATACTTACATGATGATCCCTCGAAGAATCCAAAATAAAATCACAAAAAATAGAGGTCCATGGGAGCCATAGGAGGGGGTTGAGGAATCTAGTCTTGAGGATCCAGAATGGGGTTGAATAGTTGGTTTTGGTGAGTTAAAATTGGGGAGAGAAAAAATAATCCAAAATTTTTTAATGACCTGGACAAGCCACAATGTTTGTCTTCACAGTTTATAAAATCGTTTGGAAATTTGTTCTTGTCTCTTTAGAGGAGGGTACCTACCTCATGGTTAGTCCTCAATGTATGAAATTTCATGAGTATTCTATGTGGTATCATCTAAAAGAGACCCAATAACTACCACATGGTTTTTAGGATGAGGAAAATAGATGTATGCTTTCTATGAGGTAGCTGCTACCTCGACCTATAATCGATCGCACAGTTACCATGATATTGTTCTGAGTTTCTACTAATTGTGTGCCAATTGTATTCAAGACTCTAAACCCCCAAAACATACACTTCCCCCCAAAATATAATGGATACCTGAGAGAGAAATATATATCAATGAAAAAAAGAAAATATTACACAAAAAATTAAACTTTTTCAGACCTAGTTCTAGCGAAAATAACTGAGAACCATCCTTAAACCAGAAAAAAGGGTCAAATCTAACCCATTGGTGTCACAACGTACTACATGTTGAAGAAATATATAGTATAAACCATCATTGGTGTTCTCTTTGATTTCATATGCATTAACTCAGGAGCCTTATCATTTCTACATGTTTCATAATTGATATACCTCAATATTGTCACCTTGGATTCATTATATGATAACTCTTATAACATCCAGTATTATTTCAGAATTTGGCTTCAATTCATTTTATGTTCACATAGTAAGAATGAAACATACATTACCCTCTTACCTATGGGTGTCTCAAGGTGATTACTGATTTTCAAGACCAACTCATTAAAGAACACAACAGCCTAGGGACCTCCCCCCCCATTGAATGTATAAAGATTCAATAATTGAAACTATCTTGTAAGAAAAAGCTTCGATGTAATAGTGTGAATTTTATGCATCTCCATGTGTCAAAAAACCCTCAGTAATATGTCATGGGTAAATTCATTTATTTGATTATAAATAGATTCTAGTATCATCAGATCAACACCATTATGAGCATAATGATTTCCATTATCCTGATCGTCAATTCAATGTAGATGATGTGTAATTTTGACTACAAAAAAAACACACTCCATTGATTAACAGATTCACATAATGGTTTACCTATCATGGTGAAAGAAATAGATAACCAACAGATCATAGTCTGTTTGAACTTGTCTTTAAACGTTATTTAACAGTACATGACCATTAATTTATTCCATTTTCATCATACATAACCAGGATCTCATTTAACATTCAGATGGGAAAATATATTGCATGAAATAAATATTTCCCTATAATGAACAACCCATGGCTACATATAACTATCTAAATTCCTATCATGATTCATGCATACTCGACTCATATCATACTGAGCCACATGTATATATAATTAGAAATAATAACACCACATAATATGTAAATTACCAGAGGTGAAATAAAATTAAAATTAATAAGTGAATGTCATGAAAAATAATTCTATATCTGGGCACTTACATTTCCCCCAAACATGTTGTAGAAACTCTCATTCATAACAAAATTACGAGGTCCTGGTATTTTTCTATTCAATTTTCTAGATTTCCAAAATAGGGAACAAAAAAATAAAAAAAATAATTCATATGATACCACTTTCTAACAACTGCAATCCCAATACTATATCACTTAGAAAAACCAGGTTGGTTAAATGATCACAAGAAATAATTCTCATACGGGACAGGCATCCAACTACTAGTGGGATCTAAGGAACACTGTGGGGAGACTATACACCATAATATAGACTCAAAATAAAATTGGAAATAATATCAAAGGAAATGAATTATTAGAATCCTTACGCTTAACAATAGGGGAAAAAAGAAGTAAATGTTAACTATAAAAAACAATAATAATAGAATAATGTATTGACATGATATAATGTACCTTAATGTACTGTTAAAATTCGTACATATAAAATTACATGCTAACATAGATAAAATTTGATGAACCTAGTCTCAAACCTCATATTGGTCTATTCTCCATGTTCTAACCCTTTACGAAATCAACAATCATCAACCGGGTCAACATAATTTTTCTATAACTTCATCCATGTAATCTTCCCATGTACCCAACAGTGGCCGGAATAGGGTTTCTATAAAAACCATTTGTTTGACACTACCGTCTTTAAAAAAACCAATATGATATATTCTGTGTGAAATATAGAGATATACATGGGTATTAATTAATCAATTAATATGATATAACGAATTTCCTACTTCACCACTTTGCCAAAATATCTCTATGTATATATAAGGACTATTCCCACCATAACCACATGTCCATGGAATAATCACATAGTCGGTCATAGACCTAGATAGAAGAATTTCATCCTAACACTTTGTTAAGAAATCTTTAAATACAATACATCATGAAAGTAGGCCATGATCGTTATATAATTATTAATGAATAAACTAGGACATGATATCTATATAATAATTTTAACTTGAAACTATAAAAATACCTCTATATAAACATTACAACATAATGATTGAACCAACCAACTATACAATCATTGCAACATTAAATGGGGCCAAGCCCTCTATATAATCATATTATAATTGAACTAGGATCTACCATAAATATAATCATTATGATAATAAATAGGGACATTTTATCATTAAAAGAATTTATCCATGAATAAAAACACAAGTCATAATGCAATGTTTAAAACAACATTACATTTTTATCCAAAATTTTCTATTTTTTCAATTACAATATATCATTAAATTTCCCGTTAATTTATCAAGTAATGAATAATGTTTCTATCATTCTGTTGTACTCAATGAAAAGAATATGTACATAAAAAATATTTTTAGTCCCACTAATCTCAAAACAAATCATGAATCTATTTGATGATATGAATTTCATTTTTTTGTGATATACTGAAAAATCATCCCTAGGGTTATTTCATTACTGGTAATTCATTTTTTTATGTGAACAAGATTCATGGGATGTAATCATTTCATTATTTTTAGTTATAGATGGAATCATCGTGGAAAATGATTCACATTATGTAACTAGTTCACGATGTGATTGTGTCTTTAAGGAAGACTCTACAGAATACATTGAAAATTCCCCATATCAACCTGGACTACCAATGGACATCCTCTGAAGAAGATTTCACATTTTCACCCATAAAATATTAAATTTAATAAATCCCCATCCTTTTGGTAATTTTTTAAAAAAAATATTCCCATCTCCAGAGAATATGCATGTCCACAAAGGATTTAAAAATGAAAAAACAAACAAAATGATGATAAAATAAAACTGAATGTGGTTCCTATCATGAAAAATATGGAATATTACATTTAGTATTTCATGTTGGAATAAAAACATATTTTTTTTATAATAATATGATTTCAAAAATAAACCAAAATATATTTTTTAAATATGTGTGGTTGGATAAATTTTTTTCTCTTAGTAAAACTCAAACCAAGATATAAATATTACTAATTTGATGTTGGATAAATCCAATGGAAACTGGGTTGGTCACCATGGCTAGATAATTTTTTATTCTTTTGGTCAATGTGAATATTTTATAATATTCCATAAACTATTATTCTGACAAGAATGGAATCAAATATCCCTTTTCATGTTACATTAATATTTGGATTTTAGGCACATTCAATAATTTACGTTTCATTAATTATTTCTAAAATAAACATGTTATATTTTATATTGTTTAAATTTTTTACTTCATATATGTAGATTATGTTTTCATATTTCTTGTAAAATGAATTTTAATAGTTATTTATCATGATTCGTTAATTTATTTGGAGATACATATATTTTTTTAAAATTAATTAACATAATGGAATGTATGTTCTATCTAAATTATCAAATAGATAGTTTATGTATATTTTAGATTTAATTAATATATTGGAAATTTTCTCAATAAATATTTTTTGTTTTGTGAAATAATGGAATTTTAATTTATTATGTTATATCAACAAGAATTTATACATTTTTTATGGGATGTATTTATTGTTAAGTATCCTTACCACTTTCTAGAATAATATTTTTTTTTCTTGTAGTCTTTCAAATAGTGTTTTAAACACGTCCTTTTTAGGAAATTATTCTACATACATTAAAATATAATTTATTGATTATAGTTTAGATTATGTTAGTCTTTATTGTAAATTTGTTTGAACTCATAAATGTAATTTATAGTGTTTTATTATATGAGGAATTCTTTTTTAAGTAGACAAAATAATTTTTTAACCATGAAATTAATATATTTTTTTCGTATTGAATCATTTAATATAATTTTTTTTAAAAAATTATATATATTTTTTTCATATACTATTAAAAATAGATGGTTAAAAACTTATATCTTCTACAATATTCATGAAAACAATTAATGACATTTCCATTTAGTAGTTTTTTTGTATTAATTTTTATATAATATCCATTGATGTACATGGGAGTTTAATAATTATTTTTTTTATATTCATAAAGAAAGAGTTTTCTCTTATTTAAATCGTTATTTATTAAATAAAAATTATAACGAATGATAAAATTTGACGTTTTTATGTAATTTTTTTTATTTTAATATTATAAATGTTGGTATTTTTTGTGATGGGAATTTTATTTTTAAATTATTTGAGTTGATAAATTTAATATTAATTAATTAAAATAATGTAATACTTTTTTTACATCTATCAATGTTTGGAAAAAATTAATATTTCATTTTATTTAATGTGTTTATTATTATTTTAGTTTTTTATCAGATTATATTTTATTTCAATAATTCGTTTTTTCATATGCGAGAATATAATGTATATATGAAAGTGTATATTTTATATTTTTTAATTTCTGTTAATCATATATTTCATTTATCAGTTTTTTATTTTAATTTGTAGATAGATTTAATATATTTTTTTATTTTTAAATGGATTTAAAAAAATATATAATTCTATAGTTTTTATTTTCTACAGGCTTTATCATTATTTTTGATCACAATCATATGTGTGAAATATCATCCCCTACACGGTCGCATCCTCTTCAGTTTCTACATTGTATCCCCACGAATTGATTACACATTTCAAGAGACATCAGTTTCAACATCTTTATAGATATATGATTATATTCAAGGATGCACCCACAGAAAAAAGTGACCCCATCCCTACCAACAACAATGTTATTTCATATTTTTACTGTCACATGAGAAAGGTTCATTTCAATTTGACCATATCTACCATCCCAGAAGTCATCTTTTTATTCTAGATACTCTCCCTCTTATCTGAATCACTATTAAATCTACCATGAGTTATGATATATCAATTTTTTGAGTTATATTATGTAAAATTTAATTCTATTTAAATCTCCCATTAATTAGAATTATTAATTTATCATGAGGTTATCTAATGTGACTATATTTCCAATTATGTTACTGCAGGATATTGAAAAGTAATTGTGAGGTATTTTTGAACATACCATGACTGTATTTCTAAACATATAAGGTTTTTATATAATCAGTCCATGAACATATCATTCTATCTACCATAATAATATTTATAAAGTGATAGTCTGTTAATTTCATGTAACATTCAGATATATTTTTATGTGACCATGGGTTATTTTTTCAAGGTTATTATAAGTCTTTTTTATAAATGTGAACATGAGTTTGTTTTTTTTAATTACTACAATATATAATTTCAATATACCCTATCTAGTTTCTAGAGATAACAGTATGGACTAGATCACATGGTCATTATATATATTGTATGCCTTAATGGCATGATATGTTAACTAACTACAAGTCTTATGCCTCAAATGTTCTATTTAATACATTTTTTTTCTACGAATGATATTAATTTTTCATCATTCTCTAATTTAGAATTATTTTAAAATTTTATTTAATTATAACATTATTGAAACTATTTTAATTCTGAAATTAAATTAAAAAATAAATATATATTATAATGTCTATGTTATAAACTTTTGGTTAAAAAAATATCAAGGAAATACTTATGAAAATAATATTTTTCATATTAATTAATCAATACTATATTTGTGTAGTAGTTGAATTATTTATTTATTACATGTTTATGGGAGTGTTATTATAATTTAATCTTTTTGAAATAATTAAATTTATTATAACGATCAAATTATAATTTTGTTGAATGATTTTAATTATCCAAATGAGTAGAACAAATGTTATTATTAAATATTCATGATGTAATAATATGTAATGGTGTGTTTCTGTATTTTAAATACTCCTTTACATTGATTTAGGTGATTGTTATAGGAAACTCCTATGTAAATTGAAATGAAATTTATAGTTGGTGGTAAGTAGATAAATTGAGACCAATAGATATAGTGAAACTAATTATTGAATGTATTTTTGAATACTTGATGAAAATAGTGTCTATCATGATACCCAATCAAGATATTTTATAAATAAAATTCAATTTATTTGATAATTAACAATCACAATCAAAATATTTATATCAGTTGAAATAATCAAACATTGTAATGATATATTTTCTTAAATATCATATATTCTCTACTCATTATGAATTTCTTCTAGTTGTTTTTATGTTATTTTTCATTCCTTTTTTGTTAAAATTATTCTCAACATATTATTTTACAAATCGAAAATAGGATAGTATTGGTTATTCAGAATAAATAAAATAAAGGATATTGGGTTTTGAATCATGAATAAATGTTTTTTTATATTGTGTTGTGGGCCCCTAACAAATACATTTAGAATAAGATGGGAATCCAATATAATCTCAGGGTTGTGACTCAAGATATTATAAATAAGAAATGATTTAAATATATAATTATTCAATTAAATTTTAATTTTCATAGTGGGTATTGATATTCTCAACATGTAGAGATGATTAGTTATTATATTAGAATCATAGTGATTTGAACTAATATAAAAATAACATGATCATATTTTAATTTTGGATTTACTGTATTATGTGTAACACCCCGAGATTTTATGATAAGTATTCTTTTTAAATCATTTGATATCATCTGTTTTATGATACACCAAGATTATCTTGTGCTATACACAACACTATATTACCTAGCAGTATACGCAACATTATTCTTATATTGTGTTACACACAATTTCAAGTTCATTTTATAATAGTCATTCTACGCAACATTGAGTTTATATATATATATATATATATTCAATGTATAAATGAAAAATGGTTGGATTCTATTATAAAGAAACAACAAAGGAGTTTTTCACAACACGCAACCCTGACATGGCTTGCATTACACACAATCACGACCTTCCTTGATAGCTTGTGTTGTACGCAATATTGGGTTTCACTAAACAACGATATATGGTTATAATATTATATAAACTAGCCGTTATGAATAGTATTAACTAAATTTTGAATTCTATAATATTATTATTCATATTACACATTTTCTAGAACAAGGTATAAGAAAAAAATAAAATTTTCAGGTAAAATATGTATTTTTCAAAAAATATAGTTTTGTCGCCTTTTGATGGCACACCCATATTAAATATAGTTTCTGACATGTTTATAAGTTCAATTTTAAAAAATAAAATTATTCTTTGAAATCAGGATATAAAATTTTAACTTCGATAAAATTTTCATCTTATTCTGATAACTTTCATATTTTAATGAATAGTAAAAACACGATATATCTTAATTAAAAACATCTTTTTTTCATAATAATAACTTATGTGGATAAATTATAATATTTAATGGTTTTAATGTATAAATAGAATATATTTTTACCATTTAATATAATGTATGTCATTATCATTGATTTTATATTGAATTCGTAGGTTAAATAAATTAAATCTTTTTCAATGTTTTATACAAAAATCCGTTTTCTTTCGACAACGGGATTAATAATAATTTATTTTTACAACTTCTGTGTATTGAATTTGGAAAAATGCATTCCATATTTGGAATCACTGGGTCCAAATTAAATTAATAGACTACTTTTTATTTTTGAGCTTTATGAATAGTAACAATGGTAAATTTTATTGACAATAATAAAAGGTAAATTTGGTAATTAAGGATAAATATAATATTATAAACTTATCCTAATACACGTTTTAAAACATTTGATGATAATAATCTGTCCTAAGTAATATTTGGGTCGAAATAGAATCCATTAGAACCCACATGAAGGTTATTAAGACCTTTAGTTTATTTTATTTAAAGGAAAGTGAAATATGTCTCACTCAACTTTAATAATTAAAGTATTTTTAATATAAGTTTATATAGAATATCAATTCGGTTATAAATAATCATTTGAATGATAAATTTTTTTCCTTTATCACGTTAATTTATTTGTAATTTTTAATAGTTATTAAATTACCTTATTATCTTATTCATTAATGATGCAGAAATTATTTATTTAGTGAAATATCAATAATATATTTTTTATTGAAATTCAAATACATATCAAAAGGCAAAAAATCGGCAACAAATTTATTATTAGTGTATATATAAACCCTAATCATCCACTGGGAGAATTTTTTACCATTTGGAGCCTTATAAAAGCGATTATGGAACTTATATTATTTTATTTTAAATGATGCAAAGTTGACACCTTCATAATTTAATAAATATAATAATTTATGTATTGTCATTTTAAGATGATAAATTCGAGTAAAATATTTATTGTAAAAGGTAATAGATTTTTCATCATCATAGGATTTTATTTTTAATTTTTATGCAACAAATGAGTATATTAAATAATTATACAAAAATGATGTAGAAATTATTTTAATTAGAGATAAATCAAATAAATGGTTTTAAAAATTATAAAATAAATATAATATGAACTATTTAATGTTCTCTACTAATTTTCTAGATACATATGACCTTTTATTAATCTATTAAATATTTTAGATCAAACATATCTTCTGTATATATTTTATTTAAATTCAATGAAATGAATAGTGTTAAAATTGACAGTATTGTTATTTTAAAAAAATAACATATTATAAAAAATTTTAAAAATCCCAAAAATATTTACAAATTACAAATTTAAATTTATATGGGCTAAAATGTTATAAATTCTCCAATTATGGACAATTAAAAACAGATAAGTAATTATTTGTTATACTTTAAAATTTAGAATGTTATTATCACAAATAAAATTAAATTGATTAAATATGGATAAATAAAGTTGATAATGTTTAAAATAAATTCCTAACATGTCGGAATTTTATTGGATGATAAGATTACAACCATATCTCATCTAATATTCGAGTATACACTTTTGGAGGTTTTTAAGTGGGTTTAGATTTATTATAAAGTAATATTTTTAAGATTTCCAAAGGCGCCTCTCTCCTCCCATATAAAAGGGTACGTCCTCCCTCTCCTCCTCTCACCAATTTGAGCTTTCACGCTCGGCCAATCCCTTACCATTTCTATTCTAAAATTCCCTAGAAACATCTTAGAGGTCCTGGTATTCTTCAAATACCAATTTTAGTACCCTAAAAGGAGGTCTCCAAGAGGCGCTTCAAAGAAGAGGTAATGTCAGTTACCGATTATTTCAACTTAATTTCTTCTTCCACATCTTCTTATTTAGTTTTTTCATTAAGAATTAAAAACATCAGTATCACTAATATAATGATATTTTATTATATGTATGAAACAACCCTATTTCACCATCTATCTATCCTACAGAAAATGAAATCACCACGCGTGCGTACGTACAGAATACAGTCTCCACGTCGTGGTGTAATCTATTTTCCACCAACACCGTACATGGATGTGTATAATGGTGTAAAGAATAACTATATATGTTTATTGTAACATCATACTGATTATTATATATTATACCAATCCACTCCAATTCTATAATTATGGGAACGATATCATTGCTCATGCATAGTACGGACTACCGTCTCAACGACGCGATGAGATTTATTCTCCATGTTAACCATACATGAATGATCATAATGTTTATATAATGAATAATAATGAAATATATGAAATAATAATTCTACTGGATTTATGTATATATATATGTATGTCATCTATTTAGTTTCATTCTATTCAATAAGGAAATGAATACAGTGTTCATGCGTACGTACGACATAATGTCTCCATGAACGGTGGATTTCATTCCTTTTATCGATCTATAATATATATGTATATGATGAATATATGTTATAAATAAATAATTTTATACATTTTGTAATTACGTAAATTAGTATATATGTTATAATATCAAGAATGACATGTCGAAACACATACGATAGATGAAATGATTTTACCCAAAACGCTACATTAACATGGAATTTACAAAAGAACAGGTAATATAAAGTCATAAGTGAAACATATATTATATCATAACAATGAGTATAATTATTTAATAAGTCAATGACATTATTTAAATCATTATACATGAATTTTGGATCTATACAATGCATATCAGACCTAAGGTAAGGGATAAATATTCCAATCTCATTCTTATCTGAGATTGTTTATTCGTAAGTATTTACTGGGGTTATTGTTATTATCCATGTACATGTTTTAAGAAAATTATTTAATTTATGTTTAAATTCCTTTTTACCCATTTTTTACTTTTACTACATGGTATGTAAGGAATCATTATTTTGTTTACGTTATGAGGTACTTTTTGACTTTTCCGACAAAAGTATGATAAGATTGTTTTTTAACTTATAAGACACGAAAGGATTTTTATGGTTTTATAAAGCCTTATTTTCAGGAATCTTCCTCCCAAATATTTCATGACTATTTTCAACAAAATCTATTTATTTTAAAATTGCATGACGTTTTGTGAGAAGAAATTGATTTTGAAGAAGAAATGATATTTTCTCAAGAATTCATTTAATGATTTTTATCAAAAACATTTTTCATCTAAGATGACATTATTTCATATGTGTATGTTTCAAGTATAATGTATCTATGATTTAAATGGTTTAAATTTCCTTATTATGAAATGATATCCATTTCTTTTATATGGATTATGTGATGATGGGATGATATTTATAAAACCCATTTTATTTATTAGGTTATTATGAATGATGTATGTTTATTTTGTGGCACAAGTAAGAATGATTTCATTATGAGATGGGTGGGTCCTATATCTCCCTAAAATGAATTGGGTAATGATTTATATCTCATGAGATAGACATGGTTGGAATGACAAGTTAAACTGGTTCAGTAATACAGGACTGGAATGAAGAGTGAACTCGATTCAGAAAGGGACATTGTCCATTAAGATGGTCTTGGCAGAAATGCCTTGTCTACTATGTAAATCATAACATGTGATTAATGGTTTCCAAATTTACATGTTTTACTCCCATGATATTTTCTCATGATTATTGTTTCTTTATGATCTATGCCTTACGTACTTCCATGTTTTATGTTATTGCTCAAGCTTTTGATTTTTAAACATTATGGTCATGTTATTAAGCTCAAATGTATATGATTTGTTTTATTTTATCCATGCTTACCTTTACGGAGCATTTGATCTCACCCTTTATATGTTTTCTTTTCCTCAGGTTATAGAGAAATGTTTTAGGTAAGAATAAAAATGGAAGATCAATTTGGGAGATGTTGAAGATATTTCAACATGATTAGAAGATTATATTCCGAGTTTCCAAAGACACTAAACTATTACGATCCTTATCTGTATGTTTTTGTTATGTATTAATTATTCCAAAAAATTTAATGTAATGTCCATGTATGTTAGGCTTCGGGTCTCTACAGTTGGTATTAGAGGAAAGGTTTAGTCAACCATTGGAAACTAGAATGCGAAAACATTAGTGATATCCCTATAAATATTTCTAAGGTATGTCTAGTGATGTCCCTAAGGATAAGTATACGTATAGGATATAGTCATAGAACTATGGTAAAAATCATAGAATTTGACCTGAGATGTTAGATATTGAGGATACTCCCCCATTATTATGTTATTTTCCTAGCATGATTTTTGCCTCTCACACTATTCTTTTTGGGTATTAGAAAATGGCTGGAAATAAGAAGATTCACGATAATGGAGGATATGAAGGACAATAGAATGATATTATTCATGAGAAACCAAATGAAAAGGGATTTGGAAGTCCAAACATTGTTATTATGCCTAATCAGCAATCTCATAATATGATCAATAATCTCAACTTTGGTAAGTTTCCTGACTCAGATAATAAGAGAATGATGGAGTTTCATGATGATCATAGATGAATGAAAGATCAATTTCCCTCATGTAAATCATGTGGGAAGAGGAGTCATGGAGAATGTTTTAAAGGAACTGGATGATGCTTTGGGTGTGGAAAAGAAGGACACAATGCCAGTAAGTGAAAAGGAAAAGGTTCAGTTAACAACATAGACAAGGATAATGGTATTTCTACGACATCAACAGAGATTAGATGTTTTAAATGTGGAATGTATGGGAATTATGCAAACCAATGCCCTAAGGGAAAATATCATGAAGAGAATCACCATGGTAATATGAGTAGTATTTATGTGGATGATGATGAAGAAACTACAAATGAAATATGAGATGAAAGAAATTATGAAGCTCAGCAAGTGGTTTAAGAAGTTAGTTGAATGATTGTATATTTATCAAGAATAATGTATGATACTATGGAATAAAGAATCATCTAAGTATTATTACACTATTGTTTTTTCTAATGTATTTGAAAGTATATGTTGAATGGTACTGGTAACCATAAAAGGTTATTCAGATATTTTTGGAAAGAAGATGATATGCGCATAATAAATGGATTAGGGGAAAATAATATGTTTGATATTATTCATGAGGTCATGGCTGATAAAAGGAAAAAGTGATATCATGATTTGAGTATATAGATTTTATTTGGGAATTTTTTATGTGGAAAGAGTTATCTATTGATATAATTCATGTTTTCTCTATGTTTCTATGGTAATTTATGTTTCAAGAGAATACATGATTAAGGTATTCACATGTTTGTAATATGACCAACAAGATATATCTTATGATATATGGGGGATAAATGATGGCATTCACATGATTGATATATGAAATTTCATGTAATCATTTTCTTTATACTATGAAATTGGACCAAAGTATTTTAGATAAGCCTAAAGATTGGACTAGATTAGGTTGGACATAAGTTAGTACTGTTTAAGGATAGAACTTTTTTTCAATATTATTGATGGGATGTTATAGTAATGTAGTTTTAAAAAAAGGACAACATGTAGAACGGGCGACAACCCATCGCGTCGGACAAGGCTGTCGGAATCGAACCCACAACCGAAGTTCGACTGGCCTTTATCGCCTACCACTGGCCAACATGAAGTCCTTGGTTAGTAGAAAATAGTTTTATATTATTAAGCGTTATGATATATAAAGTATAAGTTCATTTTTGGAATTGTATTCGATTAACCTCACCATAGATGGACTTATGTATATTTGATAACTTTTTCTAACCTTTTGATTGAAACAAATGGAATGACCCATCATTCTATAACATGATATGTTAACACTTCACAAATAACAAATTCAAATTTATTTCTTTAAGATATGATGTGGAAATTGTTCAAAGCACGAACAATAGTGAGATTGTACCAAAATCAAGTAAGTATTTCTTCTAATTTAAAATTTTCAACTGTAGGGAAATGATATTGAAGACCAAAAATGTTTTCCTAGATTTATTATATCTGATGAATCATATGGTACGTTATATCATCACAAATCTATGTCTTTTTGATTGTTGTCTTTTTCATAGCCCTATGCTCTAACACTCTCCATTAGAACTTGATGGTTATATTTCTCCTCCATATCCATATTTTCACCTATGATATCCTATGTGGAAAACTACTGACGAGTTAATTTGGGTAAATGTTATGTTTCATACTTTACCTTTTAAAATTATGTTTTATCATTCCTTTTTACAATGTGGGTTTCTATGAAAGAAATTCTCAAGTAACAAACCATTTATACCCCCGACGAATTTTGAGGGTGAAATTCATTTTAAGGGGGGTAGAATGTAACACCCCGAGATTTTATGATAAGTATTCTATTTAATTCAATTGGTTTTATGTGTTCTATGATACACCAAGATTATATTGTGCTATACACACCACTATATTAACTTGCAGTATACGCAACACTATTCTTAGATTGTGTTACACACAATTTCAAGTTTGTTTTATAATAGTCATTCTACGCAACATTGAGTGTGTATATATATATATATATATATATATATATATATTCAATGTTAAAATGAAAAATGGTTGGATTCTATTATAAAGAAAAAACAAAGGAGTCTTGCACAACAAGCAACCCTGACATGGCTTGCATTACACGCAATCGTGAGCTTGCTGGATAGCTTGTGTTGTACGCAATACCGGGTTTCACTAATCAACGATATATGGTTATAATATTTTATAAACATGCATTTATGAATAGTATTAACTAAATTTTGAATTTTATAACATGATTATTCACATTACACATTTTCTAGAACATGGTATAAGAACAAAATAAATTTTTCGGGTAAAATAAGTATTTTTCAAAAAATTTAGTTTTTCCTCCTTTTGATGGTGCACCCACTTTATATATAGATTTTGACATGTTTATAAGTTCAATTTTACAAAATAAAAATATTATTTGAAATCAGGAAATAAAATTTTACCTTCGATAAAATTTTCATATTATTCTGATAACTTTCATATTTTAATGAATTGTAAAAACACACTATATTTTAATTAAAAACAACATTTTTTCTTCATAATAACTTATGTGGATAAATTATAATATTAAAAGGTTTTAAAATATAAATAGAATATATTTGAAAAATTTAATATAATAAATGTCATTAGCATTGATTTTACATTGAATTCGTAGGTTAAATAAATTCAATATTTTGCAATGTTTTAAACAAAAACCCATTTTCTTTCGACAACCAGATTCATTTTAGTTTAATTTATGCAACTTCTATGTATTGAATTTGGAAAAATTGATTCCATATCTGGAATCAGTGGGACCAAATTTTATTAATAGACAAATTTTTAATTTTGAGCATGATGAATAGTAACAACAGTAAATTTTATTTACCATAGTAAAAAACAAATTTTGTAATTAAGGGTAATTATAATATTATAAATTTATCCAAATACTTTGTTTAAAATAATTTGATGATTATAATTTGTCCTAAGTCATATTTGGGTCGAAATGGAATCCATTAGAACCCACTTGGAGGTGATTAAGACCTTTAGTTTATTTTATTTAGAGGAAAGTGAAATATGTCTCACTCAACATTAATAATTAAAGTATTTTTAATATAAGTTATACAGAATATAAATTCGGGTATAAATACTCATTTGAAAGATAAAATGTTCTTCTTTATCATTATAATTTATTTTTAATTTTTAAGAGTAATTTAATTACCTTATTATCTTATAAATTAATGATGCAGAAATTATTTATTTATTGAAAAATCAATAGTATAATTTTTATTGAAATACTAATACATATCAAAAGGACCAAAAATCCGATAAAAACTTATTATTAGTGTATATAAAAACCCTAATAATCCACTGGCCGAATTTTTGACCATTTGGAGCCTTATAAAAACGATTATGACACTCAATTTATTTTATTTTAAATAATGCCAAAGTTGTCACCTTCATAATTTAATAAATATAATAATTCAAATATTGTGATTTTAAGATGATAAATTCGAGTAAATGTATTATTTTAGAATATAATAGATTTATCTTCATCATAGGATTTTAATTTTAATTTTTATGAAACAAATAAGTATATTAAATAATTATACAAAAATGATGTAGTAATTATTTTATTAGGAGATAAACCAAATAAATGGTTTTAAAAATAATAAAATAAATAAAATATGAACTATTCAATGTGATCAAATAATTTTATAGAAACATATGACATTTTAGGAATCTATTAATGCTTTTATTTCCAACATATCTTCTGTATATATTTTATTTAAATTCAAATAAATGAATTGTTTCAAAATTGACACTATTGTTATTTTATAAAAATAACATATTATAAAATTGTTTAAAAATCAAAAAAATATATACAAATTGTAAATTGAAATTTATATGGTCTAAAATGTTATAAAGTATAAATTTATGGACAATTCACAACAAATAAGTAATTATTTGTTATAATTTAAAATTTAGAATGTTATTACCACAATTAAAATTAAATTGACTAAATAAGGATAAATGAAGTTGATAATGTTTAAAATAAATTCCTAACATATCTAAATTTTATTGTTTTATGAGATTCCATCCATATATCATCTAATATTCGAATATGAGTCATTTTTTGTGGTTTTTTAATTGGGGTTATATTTATTATAAATTAATATTTTTATGATTTCCCAAGGTGCCCCTCTCCCCCCTTATAAAAGGGCACCTCCTCCCTCTCCTCCTCAAAACAATTTGAGCATTCAAGCTCGGCCAATCCCTGACCATTTCACTTCTCCAACTCCCTAGAAACATCCTATAGGTCTTGGTATTCTTCAATGGCCAATTTTAGTACCCTAAAAGGAGGACTCAAAGAGGCGCTTCAAAGAAGAGGTAATGTCTATTACAGATTCTTTCACCTTTATTTCTTCTTCCACTTCTTCTTCTATGGTTGTTTCATTATGAAGTAACAACATCAGTATCATTCATATACTAATATTTCATTATATTTATTAAACAACCCTATTTAAACATCGATCCATCTTATGGAAAATGAAATCATCGCGTATGCGTATGTACGGAATACTGTCTGCACACTGTGGTGTAATATATTTTTCAACAAACAGCTTACATGGATGGGTATAATGGTTTATAAACTAACTATATAAGGTTATTATAACATCATACTGATTCTTATATATTATAAAAATCCACTCCAATTCTATAACTATGGGAACAATATAATTTCTCGTGCATATGTACGGACTACCGTCTCCACGACGCGATGAGATTCATTCCCCATGTTAACCATACATGAATGATCATAATGTTTATATAATAAATAATAATGAAATATAGGAAATAATAATTTTACCTGATTTATGTATATATATATGTATGTCATCTATTTTGATTCATTCAATTCAATAAGGAAACGAAAACAGCGTTCATGCGTACGTACGGCCTACCGTCTCCATGAATTGTGTATTTCATTCCTTTTATTGATCTATAACATATATGTATATGATGAATATATATTATATATAAATAATGTTTTACATTATGGAATTATTTAATTCAGGATATATGTAATAATATCAATAATGACAAGTCGAAACACATAGGATAAATGAAATTATTTTACCAAAAACGCTACTTTATCATGGAATATATAAAATAAAGGGTAATATAAACTCATAAGTGGAACATATATGATATTATAACAATGAATATGATTATGTAATAAGTCAATGACATTATTTAAATCATTATACAGGAGGTTCGGATCCATACGAATCATATCGGACCTAAGGTGTCGGATAAATATTCCAATCTCATTCTTATCCGATATTGTTTATTCGTAAGTATTTACTGGGGTTATTGTTATTATCCATGTACATGTTTTATAAAAATGTTTTCATGTATGTTTAAATTCATTTTTACCCATTTCTGACTTTTACTACATGTTATGTATGGAATATTTCTTTTGATTATGTTACGAGGTACTTTTTGACTTTTCCGGCAAAAGTACTAGAAGAATGTTTTTTTTAACTTTTACGGAACGAACTGATTTTTACGGTTTTATAAAGCCTTATTTTCAGGAATCTTCCACCAAAATATTTCATGACTATTTTCAACAAAATAACTTTATTTTAAAATTGCATGAAATTTTGTGAAAAGAAATTGATTTTGAAGAAAAATGATATTTTCCTCAAGAATTCATTTCAAGTGTTTTATCAAAACCATTTTTCATCGAAGATGACATTATTTCATATTTGTATGTTTCAAGTATAATGTCTCTATTATTTACATGGTTTCACATTCTTTATTATGAAATGATATCCATTTATTTTATATGGATTCTCTGATGATGGGATGATGTTTATGAAACCCATTTTATTTATTGGGTTATTATAAAGGATGTATGTTTATTTTGTGGCACAAGTAAGAATGATTTAATTATGAGATGGGTGAGACCTATATCTCCCTCCAATGCATTGGGTAATGAATTATATCTCACGAGATAGACATGGCTGGAACGAAAAGTTATATCGGTTCAGTAATACAGGACTGGAACGAGGAGTGATCTCGATTCAGAAAGAGACTTTTCCCACTAAGATGGTCTTGGAAGCAATGCCTTGGCTACTATGGAAATAATAACATGTGCTTAATGGTTTCCACAATTACATGTTTTACTCCCATGCTATTTTATCATGCTTAATGTTTCTTTATGATCTATGCCTTACGTATATACATGTTTTATGTCCTTGCTCAAGATTTTGATGTTTAAACATTATGTTCATGTTTTTAAGCTCAAATGTATATGATTTTTTTTATTTTATCCATGATTACCCTTACTGAGCATTTGAGCTCACCCTTTATATGTTTTCTTTTCCACAGGATATAAAGAATTTTTTTTGGTAAGAAAAAAAGGGGAAGATCGATATGGGAGAAGTTGAAGATATTTCAACATGATTATAAGTTTATATTCCCAGTTTCCAAAGACACTAAACAATTACGATCCTTGTGTGTCTATTTTTGTTATGTATTATGTATTCTGAAAATTTAATGTAATGTCCATGTACGTTAGGCTTTGGGTCTCTACATTATTGAAACGTCAAATTAATATTTATTCATTCAGTAACATTATATGAATGATTATTTGTTTTAAATCATTTTAAAAGTATTATTCATCCATATATTTTATAATATTCAAATGTATTTCAATGCAACACATCTTCTTCAAAATACTCATGTTAAACTGCAAGCACAAACCAACCCCTTCTGATACAACTTGTAGTGTCGGAAACATATTGGTGTCAAAAATAGACCCAGCTTGCGACACTCGAAAGATATCGCCATCATGATGTACTGCTGATCTTCAATCGGGACATGCCACCTGATCACCTATATCCGAAAGACTTTCAATATGTGGCCATGATCATCAATTCCGTAGTTGCTGCTCTGCACCTGTCAAACACCAACGCGCCATTGTCTTTGTGCCACACGGGCCACCTCAAACGCGGCAACCCCTTCCTGGGTATCCTTTGCCGGCTACATCTTGCTAGCGCACCCCTCTCTCTTTCTAAAATATGCTTCTACATTCTCCTTATATAGTCACCAAGATCATAATAATCAATTAATGCAGTCAACATCCGTTATTCCATCCATTAATATTGAGAATTAAATATCCATTAATGTTGGGAGAAAATCTTCAATTAATGGTGATATAAATCTCCCCATTAATAATTTTCATCTCTCATCAATAAATGTGATGAATCCCTCCATTAATAATTTTCTTCTCTCATTAATAAATGTGATGAATCTCAAAAATATCCCCCTTCATCACATTAATGAATGGAACCATCCAACAATCCCATTTGGAAAGAAAATATGTCAGTATCACACCAACCATCATCAACTGTAGAAAAAAAAATATGATGACGTCCTTCTGCACTTCTGATAAAAAATTATCAGCTCCCCCTGCAAAAATAAAATCAAACATCAAAATCTTCGTCACATTTGTATCTACACCATCCTGATGAACAAGATAAGAACCAAAAACATATTGTTGGGGAGAATCCATATTCCGGGCCAAAAATTGCTTGCCAAAAATGTCTTGAGAAACCCATTAAAACATGGAAGCGATATGAGAAGAATAAATAAATCATCACGCAGATTTTTTAACGTCGAAAACCCAAAAGGGAAAAACCACAAGACCTAGTCCAGAAAAGAGAATCCACTGAAATAGATAAGTACACGGTAGAGACTCTACAAAAATAAAAGGGATCTAAAAAGTAATACTCAAGAATAAAAGTGGATCAAAGTCGGAATGCATATGCAGCTTGAAGGTAGCCTAAAACCGAGAATGCAACCTAAAAAATAATCTCAAATAGATTTGACCATGAAAGTCGGAGATTGATGCCTGAAAAAAAGCTGCATATGAAAAAGCATCGGGATCGGATCAAAAACCACCGCAGATGAAAGCCGATCAGATCAGAGTAGTTCCGAAGGTTGCAGATCTTAAAACCGCTGGGTAAAATTTGAACTGCACTGCGCTGAAGATTGCGAGGAGAGCCGCACACACACAAAAGGTATAATGTCACATCATAGATCCACCGCCTATGTCACGTTTGTCATTGATGACGACCCACACAGACTACTGCTAATGCGGCAGACCCATTCCTCTTATTCTCGGTGGACTACATCTTGAGCAGCTCTCTCACTGTTCTCCACCAGTTGCTTCCCCTATTATAGGCTATCATATGCCGCATGTCTTGATTGAAATGGAAATCTGAAAATATATCTCAAGGAAAAAAGATATCACAAGATCTCTTGTATCACATCCTAGCAGATACACATGCATCCAAATCTAAAAGATATGTCATATTCAAAAAAACATATCTTATCTCAAATCTGGAAACACCCACATGTGGTCAACAACTATTATTCCATCCATTAATAATGATAATTAAATCTTCGTAATGATGGGAGAAAATCTCCAATTAATGTTGCGATAAATCTCTCCATTAATAATTTTCTCTCTCATCATAAATGTGATGAATCCCAACAATCTCCCCCTTCATCACATTAATGAATGGAACCATCCAACAAACCCAATTGGAAATAAAAAGATCAGTATCACATCAATCATCATCATCTGCAGAAAATATGACGGCGTCCATTTGCACTTCTGATAAAAAATAAATATCAGCACCCCCTGCAAAAGAAATCCAGACACATAAGTCTTCGTCATATCTGAATCTGCACCACCAATACCAGAATTAACAATATCTGGCTCCCCCATAATTGTGATCACCACACAATCTGGAACATCTTTCTCAACCTGTTTTCAAAGAATATTCTGCCTGACGCATGCATCATCAATCCTCTCGAAAACATCCAAAATCCTCACGTTAAACTACAAGCACAAACCAACCTCCCTCTGATACCACTTGTTGGGGAGAATCCCAATTCTGGGCCGAAAATTGCTTGCCAAAAATGTCGTGAGAAACCCATTAAAATATGGAAGCGATATGAGCAGAATAAATAAATCAGCACGCATGTTTTTTTAACGTGGAAAACCCAAAAGGGAAAAACCACTAGACCTAGTCCAGAAAACAGAATCCACTAAAATAGATAAGTACACTGTAGATACTCTCCAAAAATAAAAGGGATCTCAAAAGTAATACTCAAGAATAAAAGTGGATCAATGTCGGAAAGAAGATGCAGTCTGAAGCCAGCCTAAAACAGAGAACGCAACCTAAAATAGAAATAATCAAGAATAAAAGTGGATCAAAGTCGGTAAGAAGATGCAGTCTAAAGCCAACCTAAAATAGAGAACACAACCTAAAAAAAGAAACTCAAATAGATTTGACCGTGAAGGCCGGAGATTGATGCCCGAACAAAAGCTGCAGATGAAAAAGCACCGGGATTGGATCAAAAACCACTGCAGATGAAAGTCGATCAGATTAGAGTAGTTCCGAAGGTTGCAGATCTTAAAACCGCTAGGTAAAATTTGAACGACATTGCGCCAAAGTTTGCGAGGAGAGCCACACACACACAAAAGGTATCATGTCACATCATAGATCCACCGTCTATGTCACGTTTGTCATTGAGGAATACCCACACAGACTACCGCAAACGCAGAAGACCCTTTCCTCTTGTTCTCGGTGGACTACATCTTGAGCAGATCTCTCACTTTTCTCCACTATTTGCTTCCACATTTATAGGATCTCATATTCCGCATGTCTTGATTGAAATGGAAATCTGAAAATATATCTCATGGAAAAAAGATATCACAAGATCTCTTGTATCACATCATAGCAGATACACATGCAGCCAAATCTAAAAGATATGTCATATCAAAAAAAAACATATCTTATCTCAAATTGGGAAACACCCACATGCGGTCAAAAACTATTATTCCATCCATTAATAATGAGAATTAAATCTTCATAATGCTGGGAGAAAATCTCCAATTAATGTTGAGATAAATCTCTCCAATAATAATTTTCTCTCTCATCATAAATGTGATGAATCCCAACAGATATGGCTCCCCCATAATCGTGATCGCCACAAAATCTGGAGCACCTTCAAGAAAAACATGCTCCCCCTATGCTCAATATCCTATGAGTGGACATGTGTATCACCTCTCTCAACCTGCTTCAATTTCCAAACCTTATTCTGCTCAACGCACGCATCTGCGATCCTCTTCGAAACTTCCAAAATCCTCACGTTAAACTGCAAGCATAAACCAACCTCCTCTGATACCACTTGTTGCATCAGAAACAAATTTGTTTAAAATATAAGACCAGTTGCGACAACAATAATTTGTGAGAATCACCA
Organism: Viscum album; assembly: GCA_963277665.1. NCBI lineage: Eukaryota > Viridiplantae > Streptophyta > Magnoliopsida > Santalales > Viscaceae > Viscum > Viscum album. Next base: position 1,902,636,528 of record OY728141.1, read on the forward strand.
ATGTAAACGAAGCGCCAAACCAAACAGTTATGATTTTAACGGAGGTATGATAAAAAAATTTTTGGTGACAGAAGTGTTTTGTTTTGGTATTACATGTAAATGATTATACTGCTGGGTGTATTTCATACCACACAATGCTTCTTAAATGTTTATCTTCATCAAAACTGGTCATGCCCCTATCCCCAATCCCACTCATATAATGAACTACCCATCTTCGCCACATATTCTTTTCAAGCAATATCCACATTTCTCGACCCTATAAGACATGGTGTCCTATAACTTCCTAAAATTAAACATCAGATTGCATATATTTATTTAAATACCATATAATATAATTATTTTCCATCTAAATATCCTTAATGTTATATGTTCCTTTGAGTAATTTTTTCATCAATTTGTTATAGTAGTTTCCCAACATAGTAATAATATAGAGATAAAATGAATATTTTTAATGTAGATCGCAATGCTAAAAATATTATTTAGTGATGGTCTTTTAGAATTTATTGGTAGGTTAAACCACTATAAGTGGATTTGGTTTATTTCTTTTTTAAGAAAATCTATTATTACAATTGTACTAGTCATTTGGCATATCCTTTAAATAAAAACTATGAATCTTTAATATTAAGATTAAAAACCATCACTAAATAAATAGAGTTATTTTTTAAGAAATAATTTTTAGTTAATAATATTTATTTAACAGACCTAGATTTTATAAAATAAGCATATATATCTATAGGATGAAATTAGAACCCCTGCCTCTTGGTTATTCTTACGATCCTATAGCACTCCAAGAAGCTCGTGATAAGGTTATTAAAATATTATTATTATGATTAGATATCTATATACATGTATATAAAAACATATAAGGATATATTAATTAATAATTTTAAAAATATATATACACAAATAAAAATATAATTACATAAAATTAAATTTACAGTTATGAAAATTTATAAATATGTATAAATGAAAATTAAATATATATATATATATATGTGTGTGTGTGTGTGTGTCTGTGTGTACGTAAATATAAATATATATGAAAATACATACATAACTATATATATTTATATATAAATATATGTAGAAATACAGATATTTACAAACAGAAATATATATAATTATATATATTCATTGATATAATATATATTAATATATATAAATACATATATATATATATAAACATATATATATCAAACGAATAAAAATAAATAGAAATAAATAAAAATAATTATAAACAATTATAAATATATATAAATATATATAAATATATATAATATGTATAATTATAAATAAATATTCATATATATATATATATATTATAATTAGAGGGGATTATAGTACCCCAAAAAACATAGACAACCTGGCACCCTAGATAGTCACACCACATATAAAATCACAACTCTTTATTAAACATTAATTCATGATTTGTTATGTATGAATACACATAATAAAATCCAAAATATCTAAATGTATATTGTAGTTTGGAATTAGATATATTACATAACAGCATTAAACAAGGGTGCATCACCATTTTATAAAATAATCCTAACATGGTCATATTATTCCACTGTACAAAAAATAGTGTTGGATAATAAGGGGACACACATAAGAATTGGTTAGTAGTAAATCCCAGTAAGGGAAGAAAAAAGGAATAATATGAATAAATTGTTACATGTTATAAAAAATAAATATCAATGAGACATAAAAGGGGTGAGAACCAAAAACTTAAGCATCAATTCAACAAATTGCACGATAACAAAAATGAAAGATGGGAAATTATGAATTAATCATTAACATGGAATCCTAAACATTGATCAATGACTACATAAAATAAATAATGATGGATACTATCTCGTGACAGATAAGGAGAACACCATAATCACATTCTTAATGTCTCAAGAGACTAAAACATTATGCAATGAATTTAAGAACATTATATTTTTTGTAATACCCATGACATTCATTTCATTCACATAAATAAGTGTTCAACGTATATCGTAAAACAATGAATAACCCAATGATGAATTTTTATTTTAGGATATATTTGTGTGTAATACATATAGATTAGTTTATATTTTGAGAAGTAAAATATCACAAAGGGTAACACATTTAGTATGAAATGTGTATTGTTATTCACTATTAATTTTAATGGCATTAAAAATCATCGTCAAATTTTGGAAGCATAACTGGGGAATGTAATTTATCATGGGATAGGTGAATGATATTTAAATGGGAATATAATAATTTAGACATCATATTTAAAATATGTAGAATATGTTAGAATATATACCCACATGTGAAATTTTATTTTAAGAGGCATACACTAAGAGAGGTTCATGAATAAAATAGAGAGTGAGATATCTATTACCTTGAAAATGTGATTCAAAATGCCTAGAAGGATCTTCTTCATGGCTTGGGGAACTGTGAAAAAAATCTATAGAGTGGAGGTAAGTGTATGTACATGATCCAATTTTTTTTAATGGAGTGGAATTAGAGTTTGTGTGGGTTTATCTATAAATAGTGTGTGTAATTCTATATTTTTTCTCAAACAATGGATTTTGATTCTATATAATAATGTAATAAAATCCACAATCCATCAAATGGGATTTTTATTAGATTCATACAGATAGAGGTATTATTCATTGTAATATATTTCATTGGTTTGGTCATATTTTAATATTCACCGTACTGATGTGGATATGAGTCATAAACTTAATGAAGTGATTTTTTAACCATAAAATATATTATACATTATTTAGGATTCATAAAGAATTTATATAATTAATAGAATATAAATTAAATCAAATTAATTTATAGGTTAAAAATAACTATGGTCATGGATACCATTTATAGTATTTATTATATAAATTTGGTTGTATTATTATTTAATAATCCACACCTTATATATATACTATATTTACTTTTAACCCGAAAATTTGATTGTATAAGAAAGTATTGAAAAAAATAATTATGGGTAATTCAAACATTTTGATTCAAAAAATAATATTATATCTATAAAAATACTATTCTACATATTTTAATTTTCACTTGAAAAAAACATTAATGTTTCATAAGAAATGAAGGGTTTTTTGTAAAATATTTTTTTAATCCTTTGAAGGAAATTATTTTTACATCATAATAATTATATGATAATTTTTATTCAAAAGGAAATATTTAATAATAATATTTATGAAATAAATATTTATATCATAATTCCATTAATACATAAAAATAAAATCCTTAATTGAATTTGAATAATACCAAATAATAAAACATAGGATTTGTTGTATGAAAATTGATATTGTTTTTGAAATAATAATTAGAAGTAAATATAACCATTATTCTATTGATAATAAAATATTAATATACATATAATTATGTTATTGATACATAACCACTTATTACACTGAAAAATCCTAATAGTATGGTTTTTGAGGGTCAGACATTCATATGATAGTTCATTGTACATGGTTTGGGACATGATGTCGATGAGCTTGAACATATATTGTAAACATTTTTACTTGTGGAATTATTTATTTACATATATTTTGTGTTTGTCAACATAAAATCACATGGATTATATATCACTTTAATGCATCGAATAATGGGTTTCATAGAGTACAATCCTACATGTTAAGGACATCACATTATTTGTCTCTGTCATTATAATTTATTAAATGTTATATTTTTTTAGTCATATAAAAACTATTCAACAACTACATTTTCAATGGTCATGATTATTAACACACTTTTATATCCGATAAGATATAACAAAACTAATGAATTATAATAATTTTCTCTAACCATAATCCATCATATGATATTTAGTTAAATAATTTGGGTAATTTTATTTTTTAATGTTTCAATCATTACATCCTCTTCCATTTAGATATTTTTCCCTAAAAATTGTCACATTATATACTATAATAGAGGTGGGTAACTATGTTTTATCACCTCATCTAGTTCTCATGTATCCCTTTCCATCATTTGGTTCCACTACATCACATTGACTAGGTGTGTGGTCTTATTTAGTATAACATTGTTTCTATTAAGGATTATCTTTAACGTCTTCTACTCATATGAAATATAATTTTCCAGTGGTACCACATATCGATTAAACAAATTGGAGAGGTTCAATATGTTCTTCCTCCTATGTAATACCTGGAACACATCATGGACATGAAATATTTATGGTTAGAGTGATAGTTGATAGGCTACCACTCTGATGTGATAAAATATATCAAAGGTGTCGATTTTTCATGGGATAATAAATCCTTATACCAAAATATCATGACATTAATACACATATATATTGTTTTGAATACCATTCTCCTAACCTCAAACTATAGTTTTCATCAATGATTTTCATTATAGATCATTTGTCAACAATTTTTCATCTTGATGTGCAACTAAATGTTTATGAAATTTTCTATCATTTCCTCAACCATTTTAGGATCTAATATATTATATTCCCCTACTTCTTCACATCATTTAGGTTATCTACACATTTTTCTATTAAAATATTAAAAGGTAGAAAGTCTAATTCTTCTATGGAATCTATTATAATATGATATCAAACCCAGATGAATATTTTGACCTCAACCTCCATTTATGTAAATTGAGAATGATCTCAACATATTAATTAGTGACTGGATTATCTTCTCATATTCTTTGTCAGTTTGATGGTGATAGGTTTTGGTGATGATAAACACATTTTTATAGAATGATGGAGACTCTTCCATAATATGGAATTATATCAAATATCTCTATTAGATACCGTATATTATGGTGTTATATCCAACCTCAATTTCTATAATGTATATCATTTCATGGTGATCAAGTGATAAGTCATATAGAATTTTAATGAAGTGATAATTCATTATAAGAAAATCAACCAAAACCCATAAAGATTTATTTTATCTTGATATTTTCAAGGGAACAATATCAAATTACATGGTTATGTTTTACCATTTATATGCAGGATTAGGTAATTGTTACACATCTCCATGTGTTTTTCCATTAACCCTTATCTTTCTGACATATATGTTACATTGATCAATATTATGTCATCACATTCATCATATTGACCCATCAATTGTACTCTTAAAGATGTCGATGCATCTTTATTCATCCCATATTGAAGAATAAAGTGGAGATATGTGCATCATCTAACATATAATTCGTTATCTAACTATTTAAAAGTAAATATAGTCTTGATAGAAATATAAAACCCTTTCATCATTAATTTTGAATGCGTAGGATTTCACTTTTATTATATATTCCACTATCATAAATCTTTACACATGAACCCTTTGATATACTTTTATTCTCCCCAGAAGGGATATTTGATATATCATTTTATAGAAGATTGATTATGTTCCATTATTTTTAATTCCAATGTATATACATTTCATGTATATAAAGATTGGATATTTCTAAATTATCATCAACGATAAAATTTATCAATCCTTTCAAATTAACTTATATTACAATGAATTCTAAATCCCATGATTGAAATGTTTGGATATGTAATTTTCCATAATTATATTTAACCATATTTGGGGGGGTATATTCATATATTTTTTTGTCATTTTATACTACAGTCTCTTATAATAAGTATATCTTCCACACATCTCCCAAAAAAGATAATGTGACCATATTTAAAAAAAACTGAAACTAACTCTAGTCCATGCATTGGGTTGTTTTATTCAATAAAATTTATTTTCCTTAAATAATCAGCTATGACATTATCATTCATCATTAATAGGAATCTCATTCCATTATTTTAAGAATAACTGTATACCATGAAAACTATCAACATTTGGGTAGTGTAATTAAAGGTGTGATGTTAAGCCTCTTTTTTAACACTTTGATACTATCCTTCCAATAATATTTTGAATAAAATTGACTCCTATTTGTGTTATAATGGTTAGTTGGTTTTAAAATCACGAGAAATATATCACTAATCGATTATAGTACCCAGATAATACTTTGTGACTATAGATTTTAGTGATAGATATTGTCCACATCCATCCATCAATTAACAAATTATTTCTTGGTTCCACAAGTATCACATTAAATATGATAATGTTACCTAAAAATGGGAATCCATTTAACCATAAATCACATTGGTTTTACATTTAATAATGCTTTTTATTTAATATGGTATTTGGAATAGTTCGTAGAATCTCTTGATTCTACTTGTTTTTAGAGTATATTAGAAAATAATCTATAAATTGTAACAATAATTTGATGTTGTAATAATTACAGTCTTCAATCCTAATTTCCATTGAGATTTTCAATTATTTATTGAGTGACAAGGGAATTAAATTTACCTCATATTGCTCGTACATTGTTCAAAGTGTAGTTTTAGGGATATCCTCCTTCTTCACAATTATATGGTAATAACTCGACAGATGATCCACTATGGGGATTTATTAGGAATCAAAAGATGATCAAAAGAATCTTCAATATGTGTAATATTATATGTGTTCATTATCATGACTTTATTGAGCTCATGATAACCAATTAAATGTTGAATTTATCAATCTTTAATCATGAATAAGAGGACTAATTCACCCTATAGTGAATAACTTGGACATTTGAAACCATTATATGGATTCCCCAAAAATTGGTATTTTATCTCTATAAGAACAACACTATAAGTTATTATGTATTATTGTATATTTGAAATGCCTCACGTAAAATCAATATTGAAAATCATACTTCTCAGTAAAGAGGAAGACTTTGAAATTATTTTGGAAACACATTTGCATATAGCCTCAGAATGGGAATGTATTCGGGTATAATATTTTCATTATACTCAATAATTTGAGCTAGGTAACCTTTCCCGTAGAGAAAATAATAACCATTTGTGGGATAAAATTCCGAAATAGTATTCATCCTCCACCTTGTAGTTGTACATAATTATTGGATGATCCAAAACAAGACGACTGATTTCCTTCTTTCAATATTTTTATGTTAGATCTATAAAGGGAATTAAAATCCACTTACAAAATGTCATCATATTTCATTAGATTGAGTACCCCACAGATCCCTGTTATTTTTAACCAACAATTTATTCCAAGGGTTGATTTATATAATTGGGAGGAAATAATTTCCCCATATTTTTATTTTTAAAGATTCACTACCTCCATGATATGTGATGTTGTTTGATTAATTAGACTAAAATAACATGATATTAAGGAATTTGTTGAACTGGTATAAAGAATGTACATTCAATATTCTTGAATGAATACTTATCATCCTTGTCACTAATTCATTTCCAGAACAACCTATATAGTTGTAATGGAATAGCTCACCCTTGCTCTCATGGAGGTTGTTGGTTGACTCCAAAAACCATTATATTTGTACATTTTACTAAATTTGTACCTTATTACATGCAGTTGAAATAATGAAACATGTGTTGAGTGTTGACTTGAGAATTTCTTTCCACTATTGAATTATTGGGTATCTACTGTCATGAATTGATGGTTATGTGTCCTTCCTTCATGAAACTAAATAATTACATCATTTACCATAAGAAATTATTGATTTTAGACTTTCAAAACTCTCGAGAATATTGTTTTTTAAATTTCATAAAAAAATATTTTTCCCTATAAAACCACAAAAAATGAACTAAAATTTTCACTAATTACCCACATGATACTATTGAGAATCTTTGATATCCATTTCGACATTTGGATAATATCAAACAATTTCCTCATACTTATAAATGTATCTAGATCACCGTGTATTTTCATATACAATATTTTATGACACCAAATAAGCATTAAAATATTTATTTGGTAGTAAGGGAAACATTGGGGGCTATTAATGAAAGTATTATGAAGTCTTACTCTTAATAATCGATGGATTCAACATCATTTTCATGAGCGATGGAAAATCCATTTCAATTTTAAGTTGGAGTGTGAGGGGAAAATGATTCTAAAAAAATTATATAATTCATTCCATTACATAGAATTTATTTCAACCTTAGGTTACATATTCTTGATCAATGTCCACCAATAATCAGATACTCCCTCCATATGATAAAAAATCATTATAACTATTATTTATGGTATCATTGAAGGATTTAAAATATCATCTCAATAAATTTGATACATTGTTCCATGACTAAATTATAAATTGATCACTTGAATGTGTGATCCATTTTTAAAGAAAAATAATAATTTTAATTTGTTCCACCATAGGTGGATTTTTATGCCCCTCATAATCTAGGATTCTATTAAAAACTTAGATGAGATGAGAGTGTATTATCAATATGTTCTTGATTCCATCTCCCAATCAGTAGTGGATCTCGTTTGGGTATTAATCACCTTAACCATAACATTTTTTATTTACCCAGATCCTTGTATTTCCAAAAGCATTATTTAATATAGGTAATTGTTAGCGGTGATTATTATTAATATATTAAATTCGTTATTGGTAATCCAATGACATTAAAATTATATCTTATAATTAATATTTATTTGTTGAATATTTAATTTATGGGATTCAATCTATGTAATACATGATATATTTTATAACATATCCACTTATAGTTATTTTAACCATTAATAATGTTTCATAGTGAGATTTGTAATTAAACCATGTATACCCCTAGGAGTTACATAATTAATGTGTAAGAAGAACCATTGTCATGAATGAGTTCCCGATCATGACTACCACAAAGTGGTTTTTTTTGTATTTACCCCTAGGAACATATATTGTAGTGCCACATAATCTTGTATTATATAAAGACATCTGTATCTATAATGAAACCAATTAATCTATAGTTTACCAATATTTTGTGATATCTTGTTATGTTGAGTATCATCTCTAGGGATTTCACGAGATAATTTGAATCCTAAAACAAAAAAACTAAATGTTATTTTGAATCCAACTATGGGAACCATGTTATTTATAAAAATTTAAAAACTTATTTATTACATAAGAGTACACCTAATAAAACATAGAAGATCTAGTTGTATACTATCACTATAAATTGGATACTTTATACAACAACTTGAAACATGTAGTATGTTACCATTATTGAAAACATCCTTAATATTATAGTAGGTTTTCTACATAATTCAGACATCATGGGATAACCTTAGAACATACAAAAAAATGGGTGAAATATAAAAAAAATTATGGAAATAAAATATTCCATAACAAGAAGAATGAATTACAAGTTTTAAAATAGGAATATCAATGATACATTAAATGGGTAAGAATAATAAACATGAATAATAAAGCAGGATATAACATGATGACATAAAAGGAAACATTGAAATTATATAAAAAACATTAAACATGGAATCATTATTTTTGGTCATGGATAACATCTCATACACCAGGAAGGAAAAAATCACATGATTGATTTGGGTTATCCCTAATCCCCACATGGAAACTAATTAGACTAAAATTTTTATGAAATCATTGGACCACTATATAATTCTAACCACACACATCACTTTTATATCATTCACATGAATTCGTATAACATATAAGTCAAAAAACAGGAATAACATATCTTCTCATATTATTCAATGACCAAGGACTATGGAATGAATACATTTTTATAGAAAATAATTGAAATATATGTTCATAAAGGTGAACAACATTGATTGTAAATGGATATGGTATTCACTACACAATTTATTGGAATAAAATTTTAGGTTTAATTTTTTTATATACAATATGGTGATTTATATTTTCAAGTGTGTGATTAGTTTTATTAATACTGGTGTCTAATTATTTATATATATAATGGATATTAAGGGGGATATGGAATATCATTTTCCAACATGAGAAAATTGAAATTATAAGGTACTACCTAAAAGACAATATTTAACAAAAAGGTTAATGGGAGATTTATTATACATGATAATATACAAATATTCATTGATTATATATTAATATTGATGTGTTTCAATGATTGCATAAAAAAATTTTCAAGCATCTTTTTTGTTATACTTAATTTCTCATAACATGTGCACTTTGGGATTAGAGATAGTAAATTTCGGCCCAATCAGTCATCTTCTTGTGAGAAATATTATTTTAAAATATAAATATGATTCATTGAGATATGATTGAAAAAATTTTGTTTTAAATTTTTTCATTTAGTAATAATGGATGATTTATAATGGATTAATGAAATTAGTGGACATGAAAGCATAAATTTATGGACAAATCATAATGGCCCCGACGAATATAAAATAAATATGGATCCCATAATTCATGACTAATGATTATAAAATTACTAGTTTAGATATAGATTTTTATTGAGATTATTCCAATATATTTTTTCTAGATATAAATTTGAATTCCTTAAGGATATCTAGGGATCACACATTGAGGATTAAATTATTTGACATATTTAATGTCCCAAAAAAATTTCCCACAAATTTGACCATAAAATTCAAATAGAAAATACAATTTGGATTAAGATTGTATACAAATAATTAAAAAATAAAATATTATATTTTTCTTATACTAACAGTTCATATTTGGAATTATTTAATGGTTTATTTTTAGGTCAACAGGGTTGAAGAATTATGATACCATTTTCTATTCATAGTCAAGAGTTCCGCATTCCTTTTTTTCTCACCAAAATTTTCAACTCTCATAATTAATGGGTAAGGAAATATTTTTTTGGGGATAAAACAAAGGATCCTAAAATTATTATATTATTTAGAGGTATGAAATGAATTACAGTTTCAGGTTTTATTAATTCAATTTTATTTTTAGGATGACATTTTTTAATTACAAGTTAAAATTATCTCATGTTAGTTTTTCGAATCACTGTAGTTTCTTCATAGAAAATATTCTTGTTCACTATTTATATCTCATTTCTAAATAAATTGATATAATATTATAATCGTGTGATTTTATTCACACTATATTTTTTGAGATTAGTCCAAAAATGATGGAGTTCTAGCTAGTTCCTTAGTTTCACTTCTTCAATTCTTCTTGTTTATGTCAAATTAATCCATTCATTTAGAGCCTTACATTGATATGATGATAACCCAATAATTATTTTATACTCAAGAATTTAATGTGGAATTATTGAAATTTATTTCATGGTATTTACTTTTTAATTTAGTTCTTTATTTTAATACATTCATTCTATGATTTTTCTTCTATTTTCTATTTAGCATATTTTCTAATGACGTATTTTGAGTGCTAGTATAGTCCTATTCATTAATGTAGTCATTTTTTGGATCCTAAATGGTAATTGTTGATTAATATTGGAATTATTTACTGATTAATTGGTTTAATAATTTATTCAGGGTATACCATTTTTTGGAAGAATCTTGATTTACATATTAGAAATTTTATTAGAAAAAAAATCATCCAATCAATCCCTAGTGACAACCAATGATCAACCAATATTCCTTAATTTTTTCCCAAAAAATTATTAATTTTTTCATTAGTAAATAATATAATTTCACAGAAGTAATTTACTATTTTATTTAGAAAATTTAAAACAAATCAAGAAAATTTCCACTTCATAGTGAATACACTGATCATATCTGGGTTTCCCAATGATAATTTTTTTATCCCTGAAGATTTGATCCAAATATGTACAACAGAAACCAAAATAAAGTAGAGTAAATATGGAAATAACCAATTTTTTGTATGATTTTTAGGGGCCTATGTATGATATCATAGACACTATAATCCACTTATCACCATCATTTCTCCTTTATCTTCCCATTAATATTTATGTATGTCCTTAATTTATCATATCCAAATTTCTATCTACTCCAATAGAATACCTTCACCCATTACCAAACATAATCATAGATCAGAATAAAATTAAAAAGTAATATTGGTAAATTTTTAACAAATTGAATTTCATTCATCACACCTTGAATATTTATCCAAACACTATGACATGAACAATCATTGTGATATTGATTGTCTAGTTGATAAATCATTATCCTGCTCATAGATGATTGAAGAGATTAATTACAGATAATTAAATGATTTCCAAAAAACTCTATATCTTAATATAAAAAAACATATTAGACTAATATTTAAACAAATTGATAAATTAAATTTCAAATTTCAACATTCAATTTTTAAATACAATGAAATGAAATGGTTATGGAACACATTACCAATCAGGTTTTATTACCTCTTCCCTGATAGGATAATCTTATCTCACACAAACCACTCATGAATTTTTAGAAGAAGAATCATTTTCATTTGGGATAACTAGAATTTATTAAGGAACTTTATATGGGTCATTAAATCAATATTAAAAGGGTTTTTTTCGATTGAAAAGTGTAAAATCTGTCTTCATTGATTGAATATTTTAAATATATATCAATTATCCATTCACAAGTGATAAATAATAAATTATATTATTCATTAATTATTATCATAAAACAAATAATTTTGGAATAAACCTTAATGTATTATGAAATACTAAAAATCAATAGGATCGATCATTTATGTTAATCCATGGATTTTTCTACTGATTAAATAAAAAATGATTAAACAAGAAACAATTTATAAATAAATATAGATCTCAATGCAGAAGATGTGGGATAAAATTCTCCTTAATATTTTGAATGTTGGTATAGGGTATGTCGGTGATATATGTTATGCTAAAAATTTTAAAAAAATTATTCCCCAGAGGCAACATGTATTTTCACTTGATTTTATTTTAATTTAATTTATTATTTCTATGTTTATATTTTTTCAAGGAATCATCCTTCGTGTTTATAATATGATCTAATGTTCAATTGGTGGGATATTTCATATTTGAAGAAGATTAATGTTATAAAATAGTAAACATACATTCCATAGTTCAATACTATCCTTCAATCATCTCCAAGGAGTCTACTTGTGATATTAAACTAATTTGATGAATTAGAAAAAACATGGATCCTTAACCTCAATCAAATTGATTTTGAACCATGATTTAATTTCCAATTTAATTTTCTCCAACATTATTAATTATTATAATAAAAAACTTCTCTTATCATTCAACATTGATGGTAGTGTCCTATGTTTGGGTGAGTGAAAATTGGATATTCAGAAAATTAATTGGATTTTATGTACAATTTAGATTAATTCTCCATTTATGTTTTAATGTATAGTTTAAAACATGAAAAATGAATATGAAATAATTTTTCAAACAATTATTCTTTGTTTCTTGTATTTTTTTGTTCATGAGTGTAATTTTGGAATGTTTTGTAGTCCAATATTATTTTTAAAAGATAATATTTTCACCCTTCATAGATATTATTACATCAGACTCTAGATTTTTTGTTTTTCTACAATCACTTTTGTGTTAACTCTATAAATGTTTTTCAACTAATCGAAGATACTTTTGGAAGTGGAAACACAATTAATTCTTAAAAATTATTTTTAATTTAAATATAGTAAATAATTCTTATCCCTTCTATTATTTTATGGATTCATTTTATCAATAGATATATGTAGAACATTATCATCAATATGATAAAGTATATATATTACATCATCATGGAAATCATACTCAATAGACATAAGGTAGGATACTATTTTATATATATAAATATACTAGTTTTTACCATCGATGACCAGAATCCCATTATTGTTCACACAATTTGGATTCCCTATCGTAACATATCTTATAATGATTTAGAAAATAATATACGAAGGGAACCTTTATCTCAAATAATAATAAAGAATTCATAGCATGATCAATTTATCAAAGAGAGAGGTAGGGTTAATTCTTGAAATCCGTTTCATTTATGTTTCATTCTTTCATAATGAACCTTTTACTTTGGTTATATATTTTTTAACCTGATAAAAATAAAATTAAACACACATAAATAAGAACACAAATTGTTTTAAAGGATAAATAATGAACAAGAGTATATATTTCCTTGGTAAGGAATGGTAGTAATATATTAAGTCAAAATCCAACAGAAAACAATTATTTTGTGTGGAATATAATGAGTATGACATTCCCTTACTCTTTCGCAACACAATGTTTAATACAATTGTGAATTTTCATCAAATACAAAAAAAATTAATATCATTTGTGTGATATACATGTTTACAATCCTCTTAATAAACATTAAAATATATTTTATTCCAAAAAACTATTCACATACTTTCTATATACTACGATCGAACATCAATTTGTAATAGTAATGACCCTCAGTTTGATGTCTCGATCCAATTCATAAGTCTGTTATCTCAAATATAGAAATCATTCTGGGCTAAAAAACATCTAAAAAAATATTAAACTTATTCTCCCTTTGTCTGGAAATATCAATATGATATCCCTGTTATAAATATCCTTCTCAATATGATAATCAATTTACTATCATATTTTCAATTATCCTTATCTCTTTCTTTATTGAATCCATATTAACGAAAACCTATTCCAAAAAAAATTTATCGCTATAATATTGAAGCGTCTCTGCCTTTTTATAAATAGAAATCATGTTATGAATGTAAAATGTACTTCATCCTTTTATAGTTGATCCAAATCTATTTTGGGTTGGATTCTTATATGTTTTCTCACTCAACCGAAATTAAAAAAAAAATTAACATGAATTTTAAATTCATATTTTACTTATCTAATGATTATAAAATCTTCTTTAAACAAATTAAATATTTTCAAAACCATAGACAACATCATATTGTCTTCATAAAATTCATCAATAGAGCAATTTCCAATTCCAATTTCCCATTACGATGGATTTCTATGTTCAAAAACATATTATTATTTAATTTTAACTCTAAAAAATGTAATATGGAAAACATATGTATTATAATTATGTTTCTAGAACTGAATAATCATTTTTAATTCTTCATTAGAAATCATTTAAAATTATATCAACCAAATATACATGATCCACCTTTATAACATTTCAATTGTTTATTGAAAGAATTATTTATGTCTTCATTTTCATTTGACTGATGGTCCTACATCTGATGATGTTTCTCTATGCCATCCCTGTTATGATGGATCTTTAACCAATTGAAATCAGAATATATTATATTTTGTCTCTTGCACCACATAATAATTAAATCAAATTTTCCATTTTAGAAACTACCAAAAAATATTCTTGATAAAATAGGATGACTACAATGTTTGTTGATCTCTCATTTTCTTCATCATTTTTTAATATAAAATACATTATTATTCCTTTATTTCATGAGTCCAAAAAATTACCAAAATAAAAAAATTATACCTCTGATGATTAGGTCAGTGATTAAATTAATTATCAAGGTGGATGATGATAGTAATCAGAAATACCAAAATTAGGATGACAGATCTAAGATAGTGTTTTAAACCGTAAAAATTCCAGAACTCCTACTAAAGGATGATCATGTTGTTGAATACATTCTTTTATAAGAACATATCAAGGTTAATTTCTCTCTCCCATCATATTTCTTTAGGAAAATGAAATTAGACTGTGAAAAAACTGTTAAGTCTTCTTGGATGGAATGATTCATGGCTCTTTGAATTAGATTACATATACAACTCGATTTAAAAATTTATGTGAATATGGTGTGTAATCCCCACTACCTTAAAAAATATCCATGAATTTGGTTTTCCAACCAATAGTATGTCATTTTTTGGGACATTGGCCACATCCATTTGTCCATTGATGAATTTCTATTGTTCCTAAAATTTTTAAATGTTATATTAGATTGAAGTGTATGATAGATATAAAAAATTCAATCAGTGTCAGAATAGACTATATTGGATTAGTGGAAAACCATGTTTAATGGAGTATATCTTGTTGCTTCAGCATCAAAAACTTCATTCCTTCTCTGAATATGATAACAACGAATTTATAGGATTCAAATTCTTTCATTGATGACTTTTTCCTGTTTTATTCATCTTTTTGTGACCCAACGACTTTATATTTATAAAATTTGATCAACCTTCTAATCCATAAAAACTTTTTTAGCCAAACAATATTGTACATATGAGTTGAAACTAGAAATATTAACCTTCATCATGTTCTTTATTTAAAAATATTTTTATTATATAATTACATCTTAATGAATTATAATGTGTTTTGTATCATCATCTTCATCTTCATACTAACATTAGAAAGTATTTGTGACTTCTCATCATTTCCACCAAACATATTTATTTATAATCTTCAATATTATTCGAAGAACTCCCCCATTCACTCTTAATTCTTATTTCATAATTATTTAATAAAAATAGGATATTTGAGGACTATAATATTATATTAGAATAATTATATTTTTATTCTATTAATGTATAATAGGATTCCCTTTCTCATTATGATCATCTCTCATTCTAGGCTTGATTTGATTCTACTGAGGATTTTCTTCAAAAAAACATCGTCCTAATACAATGGTATATCTATAATATTATGTGTCTGATATTCTAAATATGATGGTTAGTATGGTTAAAAAATTCAAAATATTACCTGATTTCACCTTCTTTGACATTAACATGACATTAAAAGACAGTATAAAAATATGATCAATATCCTTTTCACCTTTGTCCTAACACATGATGATAAGGATTTATGTTATTATAGGGTTATTATGATTATAATTGTTTCATATTTAGTCATGGAGTATAATTTAGTTTTTAGTTAATATATAGTTTAATGCTTAGTTGTTAGGTGATATGGTCTAGGGGATTTGGTGTTTTAAATTTAGGTTGTAGGTTTGGGAACAAGCATAAAAAGTACATTACGGTCTAAATATTGGTATTTCAATATTTATTTTTATTATATTGGGGATTTTGTGTGTTTTGGGGTTATACAATTTGTTATAAAATTTAATATGTTGTTTTAGTTTTTCATTTAGAATTTAATATGTAATTTGTGTTATAGTTTTAGTTTTATGGTTATGGGTTAGATGTTAATGTATATTAGATTTGGTGTTTAGGATTTATAATTCAGAATATATTTTAGGTTTATAGTGTAGGTTAAGGAATATATTAATTGTTTGATGTGTTTAGTTTTATTGTATAGTTGATTACGTGTATATTTTTTATATGGTTTGGTATAGAGATTAAGATGTTGATTTATTTATTGGTAAAAAATTTATGATGTGTTTTAGGTTATGGGTTAACCATTAAGGAGAGGGGATATATGTTAAGGTATATGGTGTTCTTGTATTGGAATTAGGTTTGTGTTTTGGGATTCATTTTATCATTGGATAATTATTTTAGGATTTAAATTTGATTTATATTTTACAGATAGAAACAAAAAATGATCTAAAAACATTTTTGATAATAAAACGAAAAGTTCCTAACCTATAACATAAATACAAATAACAAAATCTCCTATAAATTAACATATAACCCAAAACTATAAAATAAAACAATTAACCAAACCTAATGTTAATCCTCAACCTACTCCTAAAACCTCTTCCATAGCCTTAAATGTAAATTCTAAACACCAAATCCCCAAGAATATACCTCCTATTTGATAAAACATAAATAAATATATAATCAAAAAATAAATTTAATATGAATCCAACATTATACAGCATTTATGTATCCTTAATCATATATCTAAAATGAAAAATCCCCAAGACCATATCACCTAACCCATATCGTGAATAATAAACCTATTATCCAAAATATTATTAAATTCTAAACATATAATCCAAAATACATCTTTATTTCAATATCTAAAAGATAAACCTAATCCATATCCTAAAACATATATCCCAACCACATAATCCCCTCGACCGTAACACCTCACACCTAACCGTATACTGTACCAAAAAATCATAACATAAATTCGTAAGACATAACCTTATCCCAAAACCGTAAAACCTATATTTTAATATCAAACCTATATCCTAAATCATAAACACAAAATACCTCAGACCATATCAGCAATGAAATTACTATAAAATGGAAGAAATATCCTAAAACTAATTTTAACCCTTTATGTAATCCCAAACCTATAACACCTAAATTCAAATCATAATCACCAATATATGTTGACCTTATCATTTGACCCATTAACCCAAAATTAATCATAAAACTGATATATAAAGTGATTCACACACATAGCAACAACATAATATCGCTAACCATTGACTTAAATCATAAACATGAAATTACCATGAGCTTACCACTAACTCCCTAACCTTAAAACTAAACATGTAAATCAAACCTAAATCTATACAAAAAACTTATCACTAAATATAATCCCAAGCCAAATTAATTTATCCTAAAGTAACATGCCCCATGATATTAAAACCTTCCCTATAACTGAAACAAAATCTTAAATTATATAATTACAAAATAAAAAACATTTTGATTTCTAAACATATAACTCAAAAAACATCTTAAATTATAACACATTATTTCCTAAACTACATTTTCAATTTTAAACCTACAAATATTATTGAAACATAAACATAATCCCCAACCTAAAACTAATATTCTAAACACATAATCCAATTGATTTTGACACCGATAGTCTGTCCCTAAAACTAAATTGATATCCCAAACATAAATTACGCATTAATTTACAGCCTAAATTTAATCCTTATACAACTCCTTAGACCTAATACCAAATCTATATCATAAATCAAAAATAGTAAATTCCACAGTTCCTTTACACCATACCCATTACCATACAACACAAGCTATCCCAGATCCCCGATTCCTTTTAAAATAACCACTATTCATAAAAACCATATAACCTAAACTCCATCCTAAAATCTATTCATAAACCCCAAACACCCAGTGAAAATCTTAAAAAATAATTCAAACTAATTCATAAATTCAAAATCTATATAACCCAATATAAATCTTAAATACTAATCATAATCCTACTTCCCAAACCTTGTAATTAAAAACCTACAACCTAAATCCATTACAACTATGCCCTTAAGCATTAACACAAAACCACTAACAAGAAAACCAATATAAAAACAAACACCTAAATTTAATCCATAATCTACTAGAAAAATTTAATCATAATCCTTATCCTTAAACATAATATATATACAATATATTAAAACCTAAAAACAAAATCCCCCTCGACATTAACACATAACTTGTAATCACAAATATACATAAAAATTAATCCCTATTTTGTATCCTATATCCTAAACACCTAATCCTCTAGACCATGGAACCTTACTAATAACCACAAACTAATCCAATAACCCATGAATAATTTCAACCCATAATCTAATGTATATACCTTTACACTTAACTCATATCATTAAAATTAAATTTATAACATATAACTTGTTTAAATCCTCAACCTACTCGCTAAACCTAATATGTACCCTAAAAATATAATGCTAAATACAAATTATCATATACCCAATCACTAATCCCACATCCTTACAAATAATAAAATATACCAATAGTAAATTTAAACTTTAGAAACATAGTCCCTAATAATAATATTATTCAAACATATTAATTATATACACTCCAATCCCTCATGACCTTAACTCCTAACCTAAAACACATCACACATAATTAAATTAAACATATAACCCAAACTAAATCATAAATTTTAAACACATACCTCAAACTACATATTAAATGATAAACATATATAACCCAAACTACATTATAAATTCTAATCCTAAAAATATAACTAATATTTAAACAATAACCCTTACCTTTATATAATATCATAAACACCAAATCCTTCATACATTAAAAACCAACCCTTAACAATAAAACTAAATTGAAAACATAATCCCAAATTACACCTTATTATACTAAATATACATAATCCAAAAAAATAATCCCCCGTTTATATCTTAATCATAATCCAAACACTATATCATAAATTATAATGAACAAAGACATCTAGAGCATACAACATATCCACTAACCATAAAAGTGAACATAATCCAATTCCCTAGGACCAAAAAACCTAACAAGGAACCTTAATACTAAATGTATTACCCAAAATACATTATAAATTCTAAACTACATCGTCAACTCAATAAAAAATAAAAAACCTATTAATAAAATCACAACTAAAATTCTTAACCTATATAACATAAACTACATATATAATTATAAACCAAAACCTATAATACAAACCACATAACCCCAATCCTACAAAATAAATAATAACCACATAATATTATAAACTATAACACTGAATGACTATCCATTTCAAAAACTAAACAGAACAACCAAAATTAATCCTTTATATACTCCCTAAATCTAATATAGTATCCCCAAACCCACACACCCTTATCCGGTGGGAAAAATAAAAAATTAATATTCCACCATTTAGTACAAATAAATGTGATATAATTTCAAACATCCAAAATATAATAAATCTTTTGGAAACATGGGACCACATAAAAATCCATGGACCTTATAGTTTTATATTTTTACAACATTATGAAATAATCATACATATCAATACCCACATATATTAGTGACAATTATTCAAAATATACCCTCATAATTTTTCCATAAAATGTGTTTATCATTATTATTACTCATCATTAAACCATGTGATAGAAATTTAAATATATATTATGAGAGAAAAATTTTTATGATGGATATACTATTGAAAAAGAAACATTTCATTCTTTTACAAAACCATTTAATCATAAATATGAGTATTTATTTTATAGTAGAAAATTTGATATCTAAAAATAGTTTACATGCACCTAAATTCATTTGCACTATAAAAATATTTTTGTATAACAATTTATTTGATAACATAAAGGTATAATCATAATAATGTGTGTTCCATTATAAAAAAATTAACATTCTTGGAAACAATTTCATTAAATCTATCATTTTAAACCAAAAGGTCATAATTACATCTTAAAAACATTATTAGATTATGTTGTGAAATAAAATTATTTCCTAGAAAAAATAATTGGATATAGTAGAAAATTCATGTTCTTATCTTCTTAAATCATTTCATTAACATTCATACAATCACCTCTAAAACTAGCCAATGATTTAGAGATATTTATAGGGATAACATGTTCATACATTCTAATGGAACAATCGGTTTATTTTTTATATCAGAACAATCCATATGTGTTTTAAAACAAAAACATCCATAATATTTTTAAAATGGAACCATACTACATCATAAAAAATTCATATTTACCATAATATAATCAAAACATGTTAACTACTGCCTAATATTAATCATTACACTGATATAAATTCATTTATGGATATTCAAATATCATTTCAATTTATAACCATTTTTTTAAAATAAAATTATTTAAGAGAAATAATTGTTTTATTTAAGTAAATGTATAAATATTATAATGGATTCCAACCCTATAAATGTTTTTATTGTCATAGGAAACCCTTTTGATGTCACATTATTTATAATAGAATGTTTTTTTTCATTATTTTGAAAAATTATTGTGGAAAATAAAATAATAGATTCCATTTGAAAAATTTAAAAATAGATAAAAATTGAAATAAAATTTCATTTATAATTTATTTATTTCCATTAAAATACATCTATAATATGATTTAATGCATATGGACGTGGAAGACTATAACGAGAAAATATATATAGAACACATTTCAATTATGGCATTCAAAATATAGTCTCTTACCTCAAATCTGAAACATCACATTCATTAATTTCCATTATACACAATAAATTTATTATAAATATTTAATTATTTAATATATATTTTTAATGATTTTTTTCTAACATTTTTATATTCAATTATATATTCAATTAATTTCATGTCCTGTGTTTTGAGAATTTTCAGATCATCTGTTAAAAATGAAATTAGTAATTGACTGTTGTCCGATAATAAATTTTTCAATAATATACAATGTAATAAAAAATAAATAAATATCTTTTATTAACATTAATTACTATATTTAATACCATCCCTGAACGATGGCTATAAAAAATGAATTATGTTACAATCACGAAGATATCCATTGTGACGTGACATTCGTAGACTGATGCTATCAACATCTCTTATGTAATCGGTAAAGGATTGAACATCTTATTTAAAAAACATAACCTTCTTCAATAAAACCATCTTTCAAAATTTGATACTTAACATTCCATTTCGACATCATCATATACCATTTATTAGACTACATCTATCAATAATTGACATTAAAATAATGATGTATTATTATATGCATGTCAAAAATCATGTCCACCAATATATCGACGAATGATGTTGGGAATAATATAACAGATTCACATTATTTTACTAAAACCTCTTTATTAACGATTGAAATCATTTCTATATAAGTAACATTAATATATATGAATTTGGAAAAGAATTATAATCTTATTATTATATGTCAAAAATATCAAGGTAAAATGTAACATAATTTTACAATCATCAAATAATGTGTCAACACATTATAGTCAGGTGATTTTAGACAATGATACATCAAATCGATCAATCAAATGGACTTAATTATATTTGATGAATACCCATATAATAAATTTACACCGTGATGTGAAAAAAAACATTATAATATTTCTTATATATATAATGTGTAATCTAATAGATTAAGAAAATTTGTCCCTTTACACTTCACCTATATGAACTCTTTCTTTATCCTTAATTCTATTATGTCAATTGTATCCTTCATTCCAAATTTTTTTCTAGAACATTTAGTAACGTTCCAATAACACTATGGAATATTTTATAAATTCATGGAATCAAAAATATTTATGATGTCCAAAGAATATGAAAATGATAATTAAATTAGAGTTGATTCAATTTTATAACCTGTATTATTATGGTTTTTTTGAAATTGGTTTACCAAAAATGTGTACATATAATTTTCTTTATTAAATAGTTGATTAAACATTAGTGGAGATAGTGTTTAACCTTGCTCATTATTCCAGTCGAATGCTATCATATAAAATAAGTATTAATTAATTAGAGGTAAAAACATCCATTGTAATAATTACATATACTTAATGGAAGGTTTCAACGAAACTAATTGTGTGAATTATACCCAAAAAAGACACCAAACATTCCATTAATTCTATAGCATGAAAAATATCAATAAGAAGTTAGGTAATTTATCATCTCATACAACATGATACACAATGTGAATTATAAACTACTTTGAGAGTAATAAAATATTAAACATGTATCCCATATTAATTTTAGATCATTGATCAATACATCCAACTATACATACATATCATTACATGGTTTTATTTTTCCATGTATAAGCAAATACAATATAATGAATTTGACTTTAATTCATAACCATGGATGAAGATACAATTTACCTTCATGAGTGGACATGTACATTTAGTATTAATATATACACCAAAATTATTTATTTAGTGTTAATATAATGGAATAATGGTCCGAGTATAGTACTCAATAGGGGGAGAATTCAATATCTATACAAATATGTGTTAAAAATGTTTTCATAAAAGGTTCCCCAATAAAAACAAATACATCCCAGTTAATCCAAGTAATACAGATATTAAAGTTTGACTTTTGAAATAACTTCTCAAAATATTGCTTAATTATATGTAATCTTATTATCTGTTATTAATATTACTTTTGAAGGTATTCAAATAAGGCAGAAAAATTATAACTTCTTCCCATGATTTACTATCATAGTAAAACTATTGATTTCTTGAATTATGCTAGAAAATATAGAAACCTAAATTAAATAAAATAGTGAATACAAAACAAGTGGTTCAGTATCATGATGAGTACTAATCCACTCTACATTATGATAATATTCCACCAAGTAGTTTATATTAATAAACTTGATCCACACCCTGGATCGTAGTAAACAACAGTGCGCAGGACTATCTAGGTCACAAGACCTCTTCTATAGTTTTTTGTGGGTATGAACTACCATGTAAAACATGGACCTCTTCCCCAATTATCTATGAGAGTAAAAATATTGTAAAAATATATTAGAGGAATTATAACTCGTGTCTTTCATGTTAATATAGGACACATTTCATGTTTTTATACAGACCAAAACACAATTCTTGAAATCTAAAAACAATACATGAATAGAGAAATGATGATGATATAAGGATAGAAGTGGTCTAATATTTATTTTATAAAGCTATTGACTTCTAGAATTAAAAAGATTTAGTAAAATAGTCATCTTAACAGAAACAGAGTTTCGCAAGTCTAGTGCTCTGGTTTCTTGTTTGATACGACTCATGTTCTTCTTAGAGATGGTATTGAAAATATTTTCATGACTCTGACCTATTTTATAACATCTTTTGGATTCATGAATTCTTCATGTTTTTTTAAGATGTATTGGGTTTCATGGGTCAGTTCTCACATATTTACTACATCACATATCTTTATTTTCGGGTGGCACTGTTCTTGTTTTTCATGGAATGCTTGTGTTGAAGCTGACAAGATGCATGTATTCTGCACCTCATACCTCATAATGTCAGGTGACCTATCTACAATGATATATTAATTATGTAAGTACATTTAAAAGATTAGAATATTTTTGTTAGAAACTATATAAAAATTGACAAAACAGATTAAAGAATAGTATCACGGTATATCTGGAAATGGTGTCACTTGGAAACAGTGTCTCCATGAAATGATGACTCCATGAAATAGTGTCTCCATGATATGGTGTCTCTGTGAAGTAGAGTCTTCTTATTTTCAATTTAGCGGTGAGACAGTTATGATGGCATGGTTATATATAGATCATAAACCAGTAGCATAGATGTAATGTTAGGATCATGTTTTCTGGTTACATTGTCTGGATCATAGTGTCTGGTAACGTTGTCTGAGTCACGGTGTCTGGTCACGATGTCTAGTTCACCGTGCCTGGTCAGGGTGTCTCAGTCACGGTGTCTGGTCACATTGTCTAGTCAGGTTGTCTGGGTGATGGTGTCTGGTCACGGTGTATGGTTCACGGAGTCTGGTCATAGTGTCTCGGTACTTTTCCAGAAAAATAGTATCGGTTCCAGACTCTTTGTTTCATAGACATAGCCACATATATATATATTGACTTGAGCATTAATATTAATATAGTCAATTAAAATAAATCAGTCACAGAATAAATCATTATAATTTAATGTTTAATATAGTTTAGAATAGTCAAATATAGCACAAAATAAGTTTGATGTGTTTATTTATAGAAAAATAAAACCAAACATCTATAAACACTATTTGAGACAAATTAAATAGAATTAAAATGAATTATAGAATTTATAGGTTTATTCATCATTAAAACATGATTAACACATGAGGAGTGCAACCATATACCCATTTGATGATCAAAAATCATGTGAGAGAGTTATTTGTTATTAGTGGATGTGTCTCTACCTTAGGGTGCATTTAGAGTGCATGTCCCTCCCCCTTTTCAGATTTTCAAAAAGAGTACAAAATTAAATACCAGAGGAGACAGAAAAAGTTCACAGTCCATTGTATTAAGAATGATGTGTTATTACAATTATTAGACAACAAAAATACAAAAATTTATCTATCAAAAGATAGTGTTCACTTTTTTTAGAACCACATGTCTTCTCTTTTCCCTTGATACGAGCATAACTAGAATCTGTAGGAGTCGAGGTAGAAGATAAAGAAGTAATTGATCTAAATGACAGAGAAGGTAGAGGGTGACCTTCAAAAACAGAGGGGGTCAAGGTAGGTGTAGTGGAAGAAATAAGAAATATTTTTTCAAGGATAACAGGTCTGATCTGACATAGAGCCTAGGAGATAATAATAGAGGTAGAGGCAAGGGGAGTGGATGAGAAGGTAAGAAAACTAGGTCGCAAGGCTTTAGCTGCCGGAGCCACAGTAGATGTGCTCTACACATCAATATAAGGCCTCAATATCATTATGATGTCGGAAATAATATCACCACCATATTACATTGCATTCTCAAATACATCATTGTTCTTCATTATCATTTCCAACAAATGAGTGAAATCCATCAGCTTTTGAACATGTGTTTTGAAATCATGAGTGACATGAGTGGTTTTAATATTCTCTACAAGGTACTTCAAATGGTTTTTCATATCATTCATAGAGAAAATCCTATTTAAGTAGAAATCCACATTCTTAGTACTTTCTTCTTGAGAATTATATGCAATCATGGAATTATTTCATAACAATTCAACAACTCTTTCAATGTTATTAACAACCGCAAATAGAAACTCTTTTTGAAATTCACTGAGCACTGGTTTTTGTTCTTCCTTAATAAATGTTCATATTATATCACTATCCAATGTGGGATGAGATGATTGTCCAGAGGTTCTAGAAGCTGTAACAACTGATATAAGAGAAATCATTTTATTTAGAACATTTTGTAGACAACCCTTATACTCATCATTCAACTTGTTTAGACAAATAAAAATCTCACACAATTCATAAGCTATTGGATTGTTTCATTCAACCAAATTATTAGTTAAGGATGTCATGTTAGGTTGAATCAAGGAGGAAACATCATGTGGAATCTAACCACTAACATCCTCAATAGGATGAGAAATATGTTTTGGTCTTTATTTTAGCACTCTATTCATATAATCAACCATACATCTGAGATACATAACTTCATCACATAACTGTTTATTCTCAACTCAGAATTCATGAATTTCATGAAGCATTTTTGGATGAATCTTCCAAATGATCTTCTCTGACAATATGAAATCATATCTTTCACTCATGTTTGTCATAGGTGCAGTTTGAGATTTCATGATCATTCATCTCTAGTAAATAAGGAATCTCCAGAGGCAATTAATTCATCTTTACTCGCTATGGTACACAGTTCTTGTGATGCATCAGCAACAGAAACTTAGACAAGATCATGATCCTTTGTAGATATAACATCAAAAGGTAATATCGTTATTAATTTAAACATAGTAGACAGATCACTACCTTTAACTGTGGCCTCCTGGGAATCATTCACATCAATGTATCTAGGGAATTTATACCATATATCCATAGAGCATGGAGAAAATGGATTAGGAAGAACAACACTTTTCAGTTTGGTGTGATGCTCCCCCTCAACAGGTGCATCTCTTACTAGACAAAAATATTTAGATCCTTGATCAATTTCCAATATTTAAACAACAATATCATCACCCATTACTTGTCTAGTAAATAAAAAGGCTTGCTTCATTGTTTATTCAGAAGGAGGGATAATATCAAGAACAAATTATTCCTATAAGTGTTCAACAAAAGAAGGTTACTTATCAAGAGAATGATATTCTCATATAAGTTCATCCATAAAATAATTTTCTATTACACTAATAGTAGAATCTTCATTAGATGACGCTTCTTATTATAGATCATAAATTTCTTCAAGAATTGTTACTTTTTTACTCAATAATGAATTGACAAGAATATTTACTACCTCCCTCATCCATGAGAGTGTTCCTGGTAGGTGCAATAGCTTAATCTTATTATTCTTCAAAATTATAGTCAACAATTTCATCTGGTTCCAGACCTGGATCAGAAATGTATATATATCATAAAAAATTCCCAAACAGTTTGAACATTTCGTAGATCGTCTTATAATACAATACACAATGTTTTCTCTATAGACTAAAAATGATTTTAATTATTTTATCTGTAACACTTGAGATGAAAATCTCATAGTTTTTTATGACTTCATCATCTAGTCTAACCAAACCATTGACATGAAGCATTGTATAGTCTATCCTTGAGTAGAACATGTAGGATTAAATTGAGGTTGTCTTTATCAACTCACACATATGAAGTATAACATACTTTAATAGGCTAATTATTTTTCCATTATTTATATTATGTATAAAAATTACATCCTGATAATTGATTATAGCATGGTATTATTTTCTTGGGCTAACCAGATTTTGAAAAAACATTATCAATATTCTGGTTTCACCATCTAGCTCAGCATAAATAGATCTTCCCTTTCAATAATTACCTTTAATGCTTCTTATGTCTTCTTCATAAAAAATATATCACTTGGAGGAGAAGGACCTCTTAGGTATTCCTCAAAAAACCTTTCATGAGGTATCCTTAGGAAGGATGCCAATGACATCTAAGAAAAAGTGCATCGTTGGTTGTTGATCCATCATCTCACAACAAAACCATATTCTGAATTAAAAGATAATTGAACGAACTGATAAAACTATTTGAATATATTATGGTAAATTTTTATTTCATCTATGGTGAACCAATCCAGACATCTATGGTAATTTATTAAATTAAATACTAAATACATACAATATCATACCCACATGGGGATGATTTCCATTTCAGGTACCACTATTATATTAACCAGTTTCGGATTCAAAGGAAATTCTCCCGCTATCATCGAGGGTAATATTAGCTTCATCTTTGATCATCACTTCTCAATAGTAAATGATAATGATAATTTAAATTTGGAAATACAACAAAGGTTTGAGAGGGGGAGAGATATTGGTTGAATGAGGTGTTACAGTTTTAGATAAGAGATCTCAGGTGATGAAAGGAGTGAAACTTCTTTCATTTTTATCATTTAGGGATACCAAGAGTAACCAAATCAAAGGTGTGGGAAATTAAAAGAATAAAATAATTTCTTATGGGTAATAATACATATATAAAATGACAATGTGTCTTTAGGGTGTGATCGAAACATACATTCATGGTTACCATTATGTAATGTTGACATCTTATTTTAAAAAAACATCATAACTCAAAACAAGTATGCATAACTTCATTTGTATTGATACATTAAGATAATTATATATAAATAATTTTTATTTGTTACAATATAATACCTGTATACATGTCACATAATGTGGCATGTATGATAAAAATACAATTTTATTATTTATATTTAATATTTTAGTTTAAATGGCACATGAAACACTCAAAACATACTCAACAGATTGATATTGACCTAATAATTTATAGAAATGATCCATAATTCTTTTTTAAAAAGTAATTATTAATTGAATATTAATGTTACACGTGGTATTATTGATATAACTCAATGTACGAGTTTTTAGTTTCAAAAGGGAATTTTTGTGTAAAGAACATGTCACTCACTAATTTTTTAAAAAACAAGATAATATTTCCTTAATAATTTTGGATAACGATCAACTAGTCACTAATAATTTTGATGGATTTTTCACACATAAATATGGAACACATTCTGACTTGGATGACTCAATGTTCATGTTGTATGATTAAAATGGGAGTTTCATAAATTAATGCATCACTCAATAATATTTTATCATAGAAGATCGTATTTTCATGATACTATATTAAAATTATTAAAAATTCATTTATTATTTTTACAAATTATTTACATGTAAATTTGACACACAATGTCAGCAGTATGAAATTTTTTTTTTTGAAATAATATGATATTTTAGATGAAAACATGTCTCACTCACTATAAATCATGATCTCCCACTATTATTGGCTTCATAAATTAAAAATAAGTTACATTAGTTATTTTTTACACATACGAATGAATAGAAAATCATGATGATACACATTGATGATGTAATGCCTAAATGTGCATGATTTTATTCAAAATATAAATTTTAGTTAAAAAACCACATAACATAATAATATATAATTCAATACACTCACATTGACATGAAACCTTAGGAATGTGATCCATATGTCATTTTCTATTTTTCAGAATCAACCACTCATCAATATGAGACATGGTGTGGCATTGATGACTCAATGTGTGTTTATATTTAAATTTGACAATTTATTTCAAAATAAACATGACATAATGGAATCCTAGAAAATAAATCCATATTATACTAACGCATTAAGAAAATGATTAACACACATGATATGTTTATAATAATCATCCAATCCTGAATCTGATACACAATATACTTATTTGAGTTGAAATGTGCATGTTCAGTCTAGAAATTAAATTTCTGTTAAAATATTTAATCACACACTAAAAACCATGAAATAAACTATTATGGTATTTGTAATTCTTGAAAAAATCTGTAATTGATTTTTTCTTTTTTGGAATCATCCATATTTAAATATAACTTAGGATCTGAATGATTAAACACAATGTTCTTATTTTCTATATAAAAATGAAATTTTAGTTAAAAAATTTTTGTCACACGTTATAAACATAGAAAACATGTATTGATTATCTTTATTCTTTTTAAAATTGATCCATAATTCATTATTGACATGTAAAAATTAGCTTCGTGTAAATTTGACACAAGTTGTGAGAAGAATGTCTCAGTTTATGTGTTATCAATATAATGATGGAATTTTTGTTCAAACATGTGTCACTAACAAAAATTCAATAAAAACTCATTGATTATCGTTATACATTAGGAAAAAATCATTTATTTAGTTCTGATGTATACTATTTTTTTCGCATTTCAATTAGACAGACATTGTGGCAGAATGAATCAACATGCATCTTTTTATTTATAATTGTCATTTTAATTCAAAAAACATGTCAAATACTTAAATCTATGAAAATTAACTAAATTTTCATTTAAATTTAGTATAATTATACAAATGTAAATTTTGACACATCGGAATAAACTATACAATGATATGACACATGGTCTGACTGTATGACCCGTATTATGTATTTTTTTTACAAAATTTGCATTTTTGTTCGAAATAATTATGGATTAATCAAAATTAAGAAAAAACTTTTCAATTTTTTGTTATCTATAAAGTAATAATATATATGTTCTTGGTGATGCATTTTAATCATATACACAACCATTTGATACATGGTATGTTAAATATAAGTTGAAATATTTTTTTTCAATTTAAAAATAGAAATTTAGTTATAAACATATGTTAGTAACCGAAAAATAATTTGCATATACTTTCATGATTCATTATTAACATTATCCATATTTCATTTTTTATCATTTAGCATCAATATCATATCAATACGACACATCATTTTTTCGTATGACTCTACATGTGTGATCAATA
Organism: Viscum album; assembly: GCA_963277665.1. NCBI lineage: Eukaryota > Viridiplantae > Streptophyta > Magnoliopsida > Santalales > Viscaceae > Viscum > Viscum album. The sequence continues at coordinate 1,902,667,392 of OY728141.1, forward strand.
TTTAAAATTTCATCATAGTAAATAACTAGTTCCACTAACTAAAAAACAATCAAACGTGCAATTATTATCATGATATTTCAGTACAATGATCCATATAAAATTGATTATGTCTACAAAAAATATGAAAATAATTTCACACATGTTGTGGACATTTTGTCTCAATGTTCATGTTTTTATTTAAAATTATAATTTCACTTCCAATAATAATGACATAAATAAAACTAAGAAAATGTCCTCATATTATCAAAATACATCATGAAAATGATCTAGTAATCATTTTTTTGTGTAATAATCAACCTAAAATTAATCATACACACATTGTTACTTATATGGATTAACGTGTGTGTTTTCATATTTAAATTTACATTTTAATAAATCATTATCTTAATATTTTTTTTAATTTTTTTATAGTATTACTAACATATGAATTTTTTTATAATTAGACTCTCCTTCCCATGATGGGGTTCTTTGTTCAGTAATTGGTTGCTTGATTAATCCCTTTAAAGAGGGGGTCAGTGTAAACAAATGAAACATTAATGTTTATGAATTTTTAAATGTTATTGGTAATTTTAATTAACAAATAATATTTTTTAGACAAATAATTAATTTTTTTAAAATACAGTGGGTTTTTTTAATTTCTAATATAAATTTAATTGAAATTAAATTTTGAATTTGATGTTGTACTATGCTCTAACATTAATTAGTGCACTACTACCTCATGGATTTTCCATTTATGGGAATTACATTTATCCAAGGAAACATTATCATTTCTAAAAATAGATAACAATGTATAACCATTTTTAGTACAAATAAAACATTGATAAAGGGGGAACATTATTAGTCAAAACCTAGCATTGATAAAGGATCCCCATTATCAGTTCTTTTTTAATTGTTAGGATGACACCTATTATCTGAGATTTTTTGGTAGTGGTAAAATTTGATCTATTATAAAGGTTCTTCAAACATCATTTACCAAAACACTTTACCTGAAACATAACCAAGATCATAAATCCTAAACACCAAAGCCTTAATACCATTTCACCTAACCAATATCCTTAAGACTATACCTACAACATGGACTATGTCATGATTTCTAATCCTATAACTAAAACTTCATATTAAATTATAAACCAAAATATATGACCAAAAAATAAAACACATAAGACTCTATAATATTAAACTAGATAGTTTATATGCTAAATTTAATTCTAAACATACAAACTAAACCCTATCCATAACGGAAATTTTTATCGTTAAAACCAAACCCCTAGAGACATAAATGACTTACACATATCCATAAATAAAAAATAATAATTCAAACTAATTCTCAAATTAAAATCCAAAATATATCCCAAAACAAATCATAATCACCATACTTTATCCTAAATCATAATCACAAAACACCATAGTACCAAACATCAACTTTATAACAAAACATACAACCAAAACAATGTTGTAAAATTATAAAAAAATATATAACCCAATCATAAAACTAATCTAATTACTAAAACCTATGTCATAAAAACCAAATACATTGTACTAGAAATCATAACTATAAAACAAAACCTATCCCAAGACTAAATTTATTCTTTTTCCTACTCCCTATACCTAATCTATATCATACATCTTAAATCAACAACACCAATGACTCATGGTGATTTTTATTTTTTTTATTTCTTGGGGATTAGGTTTTGGTTTCAGATATATTTTTTCTTACAATTTTAAATGTATTTTTTGTCTATAGGAATAGTTTTGTGGTGATGGGTTATGTATTTACTCTATTTGATTTCCTGTCGTAAATTTATGGTGTAGGATATGGGTCAATATTATTTTTTAGGTTATTGAATAAAAGTGTAGGATTACGATTTTTGTTTTAATTTAAAATGGATTAAATATTATGTTTGGGTTTATTGGTTTTGGTTTAGAATATAATATGTATTGTATGTTTTGGGATTAGAATTTTAAATTTAGTTTCTGTTTTGCGTTTTGATTTATGGTTAGAGGATATCTGTTATTTAATAGGTGGTTTTGTGTTTAGTTTTAAGGATGTATGTCATGATCGGGCCTCGGGGCTCATTCCGTGACTACCCCATGTCCTCCTTCCATAGGTTTGGGTTAGCCGACTTGCACCAAAAATACGTATCCCAAAAAGGGATAGAATTGTCTTTAAATCTATACAAACCCAAAAATCCCATACTATGGAATATAAAACAAGAACATGGATACCTACATTATGTATGCCACATGAGGAAACAACCAGACAAGAAAAGGAGTATCTGAAAGAAAAAAGGGTCCATAATACAAAACCAACTGAAAATTAAAGTACAGTAAATGGATGTACAGGCTATGGATGTTGTCTTTCATGGTTCCTACATGAAGGGAATGTATAACTCACTGTAGGATTTCATTGAAGCATATTCCGCCATTAGGCCCCCCTTTGAGCACCACCTGGACCTTGCACTCCAAGATCCCTGTCAAAGCTGTATGCCATCTACATAAGACAGAACAGGTGTGGGAGAAACCAGTGTAAGGGTGAACATAACAATACTCATTAGGGACCCCGAGACAAACTCGGGCGTCACAGAAATCCATAGTGGAAGTCAAAAAACAATGTGCAAATATTAGAGTCACTAGAGTCATCTCAATACAGGTATTACAAAATTTCATTATATAAAAACCAACAGTTGCAAACTATTAACATAAATTAATACAATTGCACTCATCCCTGATGAGTTTTTAGGATAGCTTTGTTTTTTAGAACTATTTGGAAGATGAGTTACAATTTTTCAGAGATAGTTGAGACACAGAGTCTCATTTGTAACTGAGTCACATAGACTCTTTGAGTAGCCATGTCACGAAGTCACATTGATAGTTGAATCACAGAGTCTATCTGGGAAGCTGAGTCATGAAGTCTCAATGATAGTTGAGTCATGGAGTCTCACTGGGTACCTGAGTCATGAGGTCTCACTAATATCTGAGTCATGGAGTCTTGCTGGGTAGCCGAGTCATGATGTTTCACAGGGTAGCTAAGTCAATGCCTTTCTGGGTAGTTGAGACATGATGTCTCATAGGGTCAACTCCAATAAAATCATAATTAGAGGATTTCATAAGGACCACCCTATTAGGTGGGTCCCAATGCTACAAATTTAGTGTCAATCGAACGCATGGTTTTGGAGATACATCCCTTTTTTAAATAGGGGTCGGTTGCATTTTGGCATTTTCCAACTGGTTCGGTCCACCTCGACTAACCCATCATGGATTCCCACGTGAACCAATAATGTCCTACTGGCCCATTGGCCATTCCCATGGGGCCTTAATGGACCCGGTCGTGGTTGGTAGTGGGTCCAATCTACTTATTCCCCCAGTGACATGAAATTTATCAGGCCTCGCTCGCACTGGTGGGCCATAATCCATTCAAATCTCGAGCCACTGTGTGGCCCAAATTTATCTCATCGCCCTAATCTTATAAGGTGTTCATGATCAAATGTTTAGTCGAGATATTCAATCATCCGAATATACTAGCTCATCTTGGCCCGTTGGAGCAGCCAGTTCAGCCCATCCATCAAGACTCTTGATTCGCCCCCATCACATCCACATCATTAGGTTACCTTGTCACCTTTTCATGGATGTGGTCACAAATTATGCACAAGGATTGGGGCTATGAACTTTTTCAAGTTGTCCCCTACTGGGTTTAGGGATCTATTACTAATCATGGGTGAAGCATTGAGTCATCTTCAATCCTTACTCTATTACTTTTCATCTTCATTCATTGTCTCACAAATCCATCCAACCAATGTTCATCGATGGAATTCTACATTGGAGATAGAGGAAGGGATATGATCAATATTCAATAGGGATAAATTCCCTTAATTTATTTTCCCAATGTGTTTTTAGAAAAAAATGTAAGTCTATTTCTGTTATGTTGCGACGTTGTGTCATTATGCTATTTCATTTATAAAAAACATTGTTGTTATGCTTCCACAAAAACATGCTTTTATGAGATTCCTTTAATTTGTATTGACTCCTCACCACAACATCATCATCCACCACTCAATGCTGTGAAATGAAATAAAATATCATTTTATTTTATTTTATTATTTTCCAAATATTCCATGAAATATCTTTTCTGTACGACCGTTTATAGTCAATGCTATTTCCATTCTAGGAGAATCCTGTCATTCTGAGTTTAACATTACCCTTATTTTTTTTGATCTGAGAACAAGTTAAATATTTACAAAAACCTGTTTGTACGTTTACTTAATTGAACATAAGGAATGTTCAAAAAAAATCTGGGATCACTTGGCCTCAGAATCACGTGTCTTCAAAGATTGTGATGTGGAAAAAATTCCACCTAATTTAAAAAAAATTCCGAAATTCCATGACATTACATTATACCCACCTTACGTATTTACATCCCATAAACCCAAAACAAGGGCTAATCACTCAAATGGGGGTACTGAGAATGAATATGAGCTTCCCGCTCCCATCTTGTTTCTGGGAGATTCTTTTGCTACCAAGAAACATGCACCATATGGATCAACCAACAATGAAGGACCCACTTATATCAATCCTCTATCTCAAAATGAAACTCTACAAACATCTCATCGTCGTCAATGTATTTCCCGCCCCAGTTGATGACCGGAGATGGAACATTAAAGAAACTCCTCAGATGTGACACATGAAAATCATTATGCACCCAGTGCATCTGTTGGGAAAGATCAATGGTGTGCTCCTCTTTATAAACACTATAGAGAATCTAGAAAGGAACCATGAACCTCAAAGATAATTTTTCCTAGTCAAAATCTCCATAAAGTCTTTTGGGTGAGACCCGAAGGAAAATATGGTATCCATCATCAATCTTTAAGGGTATCTGCCTCCAGTCATCATACAAATGCTTCCTAATCTGTGAATTCCTCATCCACAAATAGATGATCTAAAACATCTCAGTTGTATTTCTTACAATATATCGACCCATAAGTGATGACTCCCATGGGACTTTTCAGCAAAGAGGTGATCTGCATGGTCACTCACACAAGCCCTAAATGGTGCCATGCTAATGGTGGAGTGATAGTTATAGTTTTATGAAAACTCCAACAGTGATAGTTGGTCCTCCCAACTACGACCAAAACCAAGTACAAAAGAATGAATCATTTCCTCCATGGTTTCTTTGGTATGCTCCATTTGACTATCTGTTTGGGGGTGAAAAGTTGTGCTCAAACATAGATAAGTCTTGAATGCCTACTACAATATCTTCCACAATGGGGATGTAAAGTTTACATCATGGCATAAGTCAACCGTTGAAGGGTCCTTGTGAATCCTCACTATCTCTAGGACGTAGAGGCATCCCATTCCCTTTACTGATCCCTTCTATGAAAAGTGTAGGAAGTGGGTGACATGGAGAGTCGGTCAACTATCACACAGATAGAATTGTGGCCCCTCCAAATATGTGGCAAACCCATAACAAAGTCCATGGAAATACCATCCAACATCCATTATGGTACATTAAGGAGTCGTTCCATGCCTACTGGGAACTAATGCTTATCCATCACATGTTGACATTTGATACCTCTTGAAACAAACAATACCACGACTTTATAAATCCCTGGACACTAGTACAGATGTCAATGGACCTAGTACATCTTAGCCACAGCAAGATGTACCTCCATAGGAAATGTATAGAACTCCCCCAAATTCTCTACCTGTAACATCACTGTTACTATAGTGTATCTATAACGCCCCGACCCCAACAACCCCGAGTCGGTGCATTACTTCGTAACATTGGCATGATCACAAAAGATCAAGTCTCGAAAGACCGATTAGTTTAGTAGCCTTGGAAACACTAGATACCTTCATAAGTCATACATTACATCATAAAGTGAAAAACTAATAACAAATTCTTCATAGACCACACTCATATCCTCTTCTGACTATCCCTGCAGGTCATTCATAAAATACTTCTTCACATCCTGGAAAAAATATTAAAACATTGAAAGGGGTGAGCTCAGATGCTCAGTAAGGATAACAATATTGCGGAAGCTTTTAATAAATAAACATTAACAATTAAGGCAATGTATAAATAAAACAAAAGCCTTTTAAACATGAACTTCAACATAATATGGAAAAAGTAAAATGAGATAATGGCATTTACTTATTCACACAGATATTCTACTGGTCGAATAATCACATGCAATATCAATAACCACTTTCATAATGAGGGAATGTATAATGCCAGACATTCTGAAACATTTTTTCAAGGCCTCGGCCAAGACGTCTAAAATGAATAAGGCCTCGGCCAAAACCATAAATCAAATTGGGAAAGGGCCTCGGACAATTCCACGTCTAGTTGTCTCATGAGACCTACCGATGCATCAAGGAGCTATAGCAGGCTCCACCCGTCACTTATTAAGTCCAATACATTCCTCATATGAATATGTTTAAACATATCATAAACCATAACATAATCGTATCACATAAAACATGCATAAAGGAAACATAACATTTCCACATTTCAATCACAAGTTATCAACACAACACATTGATATAATAAAAACGCTTTCAAAACCATTTTCAATACCACAATAAAAGTAATTTAAATCTTTGTATTTATTTTTCATTAAAAAAAGATGGCTTATAGAGGAAGCCGAAACTCAAATAATGGTCACGGCGGCGGAGACATCATTTTCGCCGCATAAGTAAGGAAATAAAAACATTCCCTTTTTCGTTTATCAAAATGCTTCGTATAAAAAGATTCCTTTTGAATAAACATAAAAGTCAAAGGGGTTTATACACCGTATAAAAGAATGATGTGTATAAAACCAAATATGCCTCAATGAAAGGGGATTGAGACGATGTCCTTAAAAAGATAAATTTTTTATAAAGTAGGTCTATTATGTGTATTCAATATAAGTAAACATAAATAATGTAAAAATACAAGATAGGACATAATAATATCATGACATAATTTGAAAGTAGGAGATTAACCCAAAGAATAGAAATTGGGTTAAGAAGTTCCCTTACCTCCTGTCTGACTTGACTCAACCATTCTTTAACCTCCTGAATAATAAACTAGAGTTAATATATACCTTATTAAGAACCATTTTCAATTTAATTATCCTTATTATATCACTTATTACAATGATATGAACATTATGTAATTATTTAAGTTAATAACTGTCGTTTTGTCGATCTTTGGTACTTGAGTCAACAATAAACTTCTTATAATTACAAGTTGTTTATGTGGTAGAATATCCATTATATCCAGAATTATATTCATGATTTATATGTCATATATATATTATATATCCAGTATATACATTCATTTATAATATTACGTAACATTTAGAGGTAAGAAATGAAATGCACCGTTCATTGAGACGGTAAGCCGTACGTACGCATGAACGCTAGTTTCATTTCAATTTCATATTCAATGGAACGAAATCATAATGATATAAATGTATAATATAAATCCAGTATAATATAGTGTATAATACCATTTACTCCATCGTTTATACATCCCACATATGGAATTAATGATTCAAATCACTTTGTGGGGGCGGTAGTCCGCACTTCCTAAAATGAAATTATCACGTTTACCCATAATGGAAATCATAAAGTATGCCAAAAATTAGAAATACAGAAGCATAAGTAAAACATAAACATATTATATATCATATATAATATAGTTACATCTTAATGGACACCTTTTAAGGTGTTATATGAGTGTTGAACAATCATCGTTTCGTGAGGCAGAAATTCACCATCCACAGAAACTGTATGTTCATTAACCATTAGATGTAGGTGTGTGTAAGTGTACCAAGAATCCTTCTTATAACAACATCATAGTATATTGTGGATAATTTTGTTGTTACAAAAAAAATGAATAAAAAGAGTTTATGGGGTTGGAGAAGCAAACTATAACAAAATAACATTAGAGAAGACATTACCTCAAAATCGGGTAACTCTTTTTGATTTGAGCCAAAGGCTTCCTTGGGAAGAGTTCTGCCCAAAGTGAGGATTATAGGAGTAAGGGAGGGAAGTTGGTAGAGTATTTGGGCAGAGTTTGGCCGATCCAAATGGCTTGAATGTGTGAATAAGGTGGGAGTGGTGGAGGCCTTTTATAAGTGGAGAGGAGGGGCACTCTTGGAATGTAATGAAATATTACTTTATTACACAATGCTTTTCGGATTACAAAGGTCCCACAATTATATAATTCTAGGATAAGGTGATAAGGGTTCGAAATCTACTCATCCAATAGGTTTTTGACAAGTGTAAGCCTTGGATTTTACATTATCTGTTTATTTTATTTAAATCGTTAAATAATGAGGTCATCGCTGTATCATCATGATGTCATAAATAATTTAATTTATTTAATGTCTAAAAATTAAAAAAAAAATACTTTGATGTAGGAAATCATTTAATCTTTCCAATGACTATTTATAGTCAAAAATATGACTTGTATAACCCCATGTAAAAATTGTTTTAGTAAAACATTTAATGTTTGTGTCATTTTTTTACTTTAACATTAAATAAAAGGTATTTATGTCATTTTCCAACTAAAGTGGCTCCATAGGGTCCCCAAGTTGACCCATGGATTGTATTGGTCGGCCATGACACATCCAATGAGGTTAGGACATGTTTCATGCTCATCTCATATTATTAAAACTTTATTTTTACCTTAAACTACACTAATTACCTCTAATCACGATTAAGAACTTAAAAGTTATTATTCACCAAAAATTATTTTAATCTCATTGAACCACATTTTACTTCTTAATGACAACCATGTATGTCGGATTTTCGAAAATCAAATCACAGAGGTGGTAATATTTCATTTAAAGTAAAAATCAGTTATTTAACTACCACTTAGTGGTTTTACTATTCATCAAAAATTGAAGTTTTTCAGAACAATGCCAAAATTTCACCCTAAGCTATAATTGATATTCCGAATTCAAAAATGATTTCTATTTTATAAAATTCCAAACATATAAGTTGCATTAATTAATTTTATAATTAATTACCGCTGTCACAACAAATAGCCTGTTTTTAAGAAACAATTTATATCAAAAGATTGACAATTATTAATGCCGAATTTCAATGTAGAGTTATTTCTAATTACCACCACTGGATAAAATGGTAAAAATATATTATAATTATACTCTAAAACCACCCAATAGTATAATTTATCACTAAAAATTATTTTGATTTAAAAAGTTGTTTTTATGTATTTTTCACTATTCATAAAAAAATGGAAGTTCTCAGAAAAATAACAAAAATTCAACATAGGATAATTTCGATATTCTGAATCCAAAAATGAAGTCCATTTTGAAATATAAAATTTCTATAATTTTAAAAAGTGGTTATTACTATTCATAACGGCTACTTTGATTAGTTGCGGTGTTTTAGAACTCGAAGTTGCGTACAATGCAAGCTATTGCATTATTGAATGAGAAGCATATCATGGAAGCTCGGGGTGTTACATTCTCCCCTCCCTCAATAAATTCCGTCCTCGAAATTTGATATTTTTCTTTGAAAATAAAAGGATGAAAATATAAAATACCTTTGTGGAAAACCCACATCGGAAATAAGGTTAATAAAATTTAGCCTTAATAAGAGGAAAATAGAAATAAGAAAGTCACCAACAAATTATGATCTCGATAAGGAGAACATTGGTGGAAATTAGAGACATATAATTGGAGGAAAACCGTAAATATTTGTAGGGAGTGATTGAGGTCATCAATTACAATCAACTGTCAAATTGAGGTCCTCAAAGCCTTCAATCTATGTTGATTTAAAATATAATCAGTTCAACAAGACATAAGGTATTAGGATAACACATTTTTTGTTTTAATATCCCTTTACTAATGTTTAAGAATTAATATATTCATTGAACATGAGATAGGTATATATATTTATTCTTGACAAGTAGAGTTTCAACCTTCAACTAATTTCTACCACAAACTCATTTTTCACTCAAAAAGATAATAGAACTCAAAAATATTCTATTTATCCTAATTGTATAAGGTTCCAAATGTTAACAAATACCATTTAGATTAGTACAATTATTTTGTAATAACCAGGGACATCCTGTAGGCTAGTGGTAGGAAATAAAGGCCTATCGCACTATGGTTGTGGGTTCGATTCCTGCAGCTTTGTCTGACGTGACGGGTTATGCCCCACCCTGCAGGTTGTCCTTTTCCTAAAAATATAGTACTATACTATTCCAAAAATAATCATCATAAATGTTTTAACCTTAAACAATACTATCCAAAGTTCATCTTATTCCATTCCAACCTTTATAGTTATCCAAAATACCTCTGTCCAGACTTTCTCTAAAAGGTCTCTAAATTCCCAAATCAATTGTAACATCAGATTCCCCAAACAAATTAAAGTTTCTCTTTTGTCACATAATAAAAATATGATAAACTTCATCATATTAAAACCTTACTGAAATCAACAAGTACTGCAGTACAATCCTTATATATATATCACATTATTCTAATAACCAGAATATAATCCATGAGTCCAAAAGCACCAATACATTAGTTATTCTGCTTCAACTGTAGTAACAACATAAGATTGTCCTTGATCCCTTGGCCTCTTCTGAGGTATCTTTCTCTGACGCTTAGGACATTCAGTTGCATAATGCCCCATTTCCCTACAATTGTAGCATTCAACATTGATAGCCTCTTTCTTTCCCTTGCAATCACGAGCCTGGTGACCTTTTTCTCCACATTTATAACAAACTCCCATTCTTTTTAGGCAAGCACCGGGGTGATTCTTCCCACAATTATCACATAATGGAAAATCCTTCTTTACCTTTTTCCCTTTATCCGTCTCTTGTTCCACCGTTCTCTTCTTCTCTTGCTTTACTTGGTTGTCATAAGACTTATATAATTCCTTTTCTGTCTTGATAGCACGTGAGGCAATATCTTTGTATGACGAGAAGGATTGTGAGACTAATGCTCGACGGAGAAATGGTTTTAACCCATCATAGAAACGATCAATCTTACTCCTTGGGTTACGTATATAATCTGCATCATGCCTCACTAACCTTGTAAAGATAGCCTCATACTTTGCGACATTCTCATCCTCTTTCTGCCTCAGACTCAGAAATTGCCTTTCCATATCTGCTCGATGGTCATGTGGAAAGTATTTTTCTAAGAACAGATCTTTGAACTCTCTCCATTCCATAATTGATACTTCTTCATCTTCCTTTGTGTTTTGAACCAATGACCACCATTGATCGGCATCTCCAGTGAGGCGGTAAACTGCCATGATAACCTTCTCCCTTTCGGTACTCCCCAAGGCATAGAATATTTTCTCTAAGGAATTTATCCATTGCTCAGCTACTAATGGATTTATACCCCCATTAAATGTTGGCGGTTGTTTCCTCATGAAGCGGTTTAACATTTATCCTCCACATTGCGGATCATGGTGCTCCATACGAGTAAGGTTATTATTCATAACCAGAGTGAGTTGTCCCAGTATGGTAATAAGTTGATCACTACCAGTTGTATCTCCAGATCCACAACAATTATCTTGAGTAGGAGGGAAATCCCTACACAGAGTTCGTGCATTGATACAGTTTCCATTCCTTCCACTAGGCGCCATTTCTATACAATGGCATAAACTAGATTAGTTTATGAATCAAAATACATAATTCCATACTTATAAAATACGTAACATAAATTGAACTATTTATGGATATAATCCATAATCATAAAAAGAAATGTTTCCTTTGAGGAAGTATATACTCATAACCCATCATACTGGTTTTTAAAAAAAAATGAGAATTATCCTAAGCATATCCCCCGAGAATGTCGTAACCAAGAGTGCAGAAAGGCCCGTTGTCGTGCACCAGTTCCCGTTCGAGTCTAGCTCAAAGTGGTGTTTTCGGGTTTTACCCCTAGGTACATCTGTACCAGAGCTGCCTCTACCTGCTCGTATCCAGACAGGGATGTATTGCTCGGAAAACTCACAAAATCTCTATAATACCAAAATTCTAGGAAGTTATTCTATACTAATCCTCAAAGTCTATCTTTGGGCTATGTGCTCTAATCAGAGTTTTTCTAAATCTAGCTTCCAAGGTTAGTACTAAACTACCTCTGATACCAACTGTAACGCCCCGACCCCAGCTACCCAGAGTCGGTGCATTACTTCGTAACATTGGCATGATCACAAAAGATCAAGTCTCGAAAGACCGATTAGTTTAGTAGCCTTGGAAACACTAGATACATTCATAAGTCTTACATTACATCATAAAGTGAAAAACTAATAACAAATTCTTCATAGTCCACACTCATATCCTCTTCTGACTATCCCTGCAGGTCATTCATAAAATACTTCTTCACATCCTGGAAAATATTAAAACATTGAAAGGGGTGAGCTCAGATGCTCAGTAAGGATAACAATATTGCGGAAGCTTTCATAAATAAACATTAACAATTAAGGCAATGTATAAATAAAACAAAAGCCTTTTAAACATGAACTTCAACATAATATGGCAAAAGTAAAATGATATAATGCCATTTACTTATTCACATGGATATTCTACTGGTCGAATAATCACATGCAATATCAATAACCACTTTCATAATGAGGGAATGTATAATTCCAGACATTCTGAAACATCTTGTCAAGGCCTCGGCCAAGACGTCTAAAATGATTAAGGCCTCGGCCAAAACCATAAATCAAATTGGGAAAGGGCCTCGGCCAATTCCACGTCTAGTTGTCTCATGAGACCCACTGATGCATCGAGGAGCTATAGTGGGCTCCACCCGTCACTTATTAAGTCTAATACATTCCTCATTTGAATAGGTTTAAACATATCATAAACCATAACATAATTGTATCACATAAAACATGCATAAAGGAAACATAACATTTCTATATTTCAATCACAAGATATCAATACAACACATTGATATAATAAAAACGCTTTCAAAACCATTTTCAATACCACAATAAAAGAATGTTAAATCTTTGTATTTATTTTTCATTAAAAAAAAGATGGCTTGTAGAGGAAGCCGAAACTCAAATAATGGTCACGGCGGCAGAGATGTCGTTGTCGCCACATAAGTACAGAAAGAAAAACATTACCTTTTGTCGTTTAGAAAGACGCTTCATATAAAAATATTCCTTTTGAATAAACATAAAAGTCAAATGGGTTTATACACCGTATAAAAGAAAGTTGTGTATAAAACCAAATATGCCTCAATGAAAGGGGATTGAGACGAAGTCCTTAAAAAGATCAATTTTTTTAAAAAGTAGGTCTATTAAGTGTATTCACTATAAGTAAACATAAATAATGTAAAAATACAACATATGACATAATAATATCATGACATAATTTGAAAGTAGGAGATTAACCCAAAGAATAGAAATTGGGTTAAGAAGTTCCCTTACCTCGTGTCTGACTTGACTCAACCGTTCTTTAACCTCATGAATAATAAACTAGAGTTAATATATACCTTATTAAGAACCATTTTCAATTTCATTATCCTTATTATATAACTTATTTCAATGATATGAACATTATTTAATTATTTAAGTTAATAACGGTCGTTTTGTCGATCTTTGGTACTTGAGTCAACAATAAACTTCTTATAATTACAAGTTGTTTATGTGATAGAATATCCATTATCTCCAGAATTATATTCATGATTTAGATATCATATATATCTTATATATCCAGTATATACATTCATTTATAATATTACGTAACATTTAGAGGTAAGAAATGAAATGCACCGTTCATGGAGACGGTAAGCCGTACGTACGCATGAACACTACTATCATTTCAATTTCATATTTAATGGAACGAAATCATAATGATATAAATGTATAATATAATTCCAGTATAATATATTGTATAAAACCATTTACTCCATCCTTTATACATCTCACATATGGCATTAACGATTCAAATCACTTTGAGGGGGCAGTAGTCCGCACTTCCTAAAATGAAATTATCGCATTTACCCTTAATGGAAATCATAAAGTATGCCATAAATGAGAAATAAAGAAGAATAAGTAAAACATAAACATATTATATATCATATATAAATATAGTGACATCTTAATGGACGACTTTGAAGGTGTTATATGAGTGTTGAACAATCATCGTTTCGTGAGGCAGAAATTCGCCATCCACAGAAACCGTATGTTCTTTAACCATTAGATGTACGTGTGTTTAAGTGTAGCTCTAATACTTCTTATAACAAAATAATATTATATTGAGGATACTGTTTTTGTTACAAAAAAAATGACTAAAAAGAGTTTATGGGGTTGGAGAAGCAAACTAAAACAAAATAACATTAGAGAAGACATTACCTCAAAATCAGGTAACTCTTTTTGATTTGAGTCAAAGGCTTCCTTGGGAAGAGTTATGCCCAATGTGAGGCTTCTAGGAGTAAGGGAGGGAAGTTGGGAGAGTATTTGGGAAGAGTTTGGACGATCCAAATGGCTTGAATGTGTCAATAAGGTGGGAGTGGTGGAGGCCTTTTATAAGTGGAGAGTAGGGGCACTCTTGGAAAGTAATGAAATATTACATTATTACACAATGCTTTTCGGATTTCAAAGGTCCCACAATTATATAATTCGAGGATAAGGTGATAAGGGTTCGAAATATACTCATACAATAGGTTTTTGACAAGTGTAAGCCTTGGATTTTACATTATATTATTATTTTATTTAAATCATTAAATAATGAGGTCATCGCTGCATCATCATGATGTCATAAATAATTTAATTTATTTAATGTCTAAAAATTATAAAAAAATACTATGATGTAGTAAATCTTTTTATCTTTCCAATTACTATTTATAGTCAAAAATATGACTTGTATAACCCCATGTAAAAATTGTTTTAGTAAAACATTTCATGTTTGTGTCATTTTTTTACTTTAACATTAAATAAAAGGTATTTATGTCATTTTCCAACTAAAGTGGCTCCATGGGGTCCCCAAATTGACCCATGGATTTTCTTGGTCGGCCATGACACATCCAATGAGGTTAGGACATGTTTCAAGCTCATCTCATATTATTAAAACATTATTTTTACCTTAAACTACACTAATTACCTCTAATCGCGATTAAGAACTTAAAAGTTACTATTCACCAAAAATTATTTTAATCTCATTGAACCACATTTTACATCTTAATGACAACCATGTATGTCGGATTTTTGAAAATCAAATCACAGAGGTGGTAATATTTCATTTAAACTAAAAATCAATTATTTAACTACCACTTAGTGGTTTCACTATTCATAAAAAATTGAAGTTTTTCAGAACAATGCCAAAATTTCACACTAAGCTATAATTGAGATTCCGAATTAAAAAATGATGTCTATTTTACAAAATTACAATCATATAAGTTGCATTAATTAATTTTATAATTAATTCCCACTGTCACAACAAATAGCGTGTTTTTAAGAAACAATTTATATCAAAAGATTGACAATTATTCATGCCCAATTTCAATGTTAAGTTAATTATAATGACCACCATTGGATAAAATGGTAAAAATATATTCTAATTATACTCTAAAACCACCCAATAGTATAATTTATCACTATAAATGATTTGGATTTAAAAAGTTGTTTTTAAGTATTATTCTCTATTCATAAAGAAATGGAAGTTCTCAGAAAAATACCAAAAATTCAACATAGGAAAATTTCGATATTCCGAATCCAAAAATGAAGTCCATTTTGAAATATAAAATTTCTATAATTTTAAAAAGTGGTCATTACTATTCATAACGGTTACTTTGATTAGTCGCGATGTTTTAGAACTTGATGTTGCGTACAATGCATGCTATTGCATTATTGAATGAGAAGCGTATCGTGGAAGCTCGAGGTGTTACATTATCTCCTCCTTCAATAAATTGCATCCTCGCAATTTGAGATTTTTCTTTGAAAATAAAAGGTTGAAAATAGAAATTACCTTTGTGGAAAACCCACATCGGAAATAAGGTTAATAAAATTTAGCCTTAATAAGAGGGAAATGGAAATAAGAAAGTCACCACCAAATTATGATCTCGATATGGAGAACATTGGTGGAAATTAGAGACATATAATTGGAGGAAAAACATAAATATTTGTAGGGAGTGATTGAGGTCATCAATTACAATCAACTGTCAAATTGAGGGCCTCAAAGCCTTCAATCTATGTTGATTTAAAATATCATCTGTTCAACAAGACATAAGGTATTAGGATAACACATTTTTTGTTTTAATATCCCTTTACTAAAGTTTAAGAATTAATTTATTCATTGAATAAGAGATAGGTATATATATTTATTCTTGACATGTAGAATTTCAACCTTCAACTAATTTCTACCACAAACTCATTTTTCACTCAAAAAGATAATAGAACTCAAAAATATTCTATTTATCCTAATTGTATAAGGTTCAAAATGTTAACACATACCATTTAGATTAGTAAAATTATTTTTTAATAACCAGGGACTTCCTGTAGTCTGGTGGTAGGAAATAAAGGCATGTCGCACTATGGTTGTGGGTTCGATTCCTGCAGCTTTGTCCGACGTGACGGGTTATGCCCCACCCTGCAGGTTGTCCTTTTCTTAAAAATATAGTACTATACTATTCCAAAAATAATCATCATAAATGTTTTAACCTTAAACAATACTATCCAAAGTTCAACTTATTCCATTCCAACCTTTATAGTTATCCAAAATACCTCTGTCCAGACTTTCTCTAAAAGGTCTCTAAATTCCAAAATCAATTGTAACATCAGATTCCCCAAACAAATTAAAGTTTCTCTTTTGTCACATAATAAAAATATGATAAACATAATCATATTAAAACCTTACTGAAATCAACAAGTACTGCAGTACAATCCTTATATATATATCACATTATTCTAATAACCAGAATATAATCCATGAGTCCAAAAGCACCAATACATTAGTTATTCTGCTTCAACTGTAGTAACAACATAAGATTGTCCTTGATCCCTTGGCCTCTTCTGAGGTATCTTTCTCTGACGCTTAGGACATTCATTTGCATAATGCCCCATTTCCCTACAATTGTAGCATTCAACATTGATAGCCTCTTTCTTTCCCTTGCAATCACGAGCCTGGTGACCTTTTTCTCCACATTTATAACAAACTCCCATTCTTTTTAGGCAAGCACCATGGTGATTCTTCCCACAATTATCACATAATGGAAAATCCTTCTTTACCTTTTTACCTTTATCCATCTCTTGTTCCACCGTTCTCTTCTTCTCTTGCTTTACTTGGTTGTCATAAGACTTATAGAATTCCTTTTCTGTCTTGATAGCACATGAGACAATATCTTTGTATGACGAGAAGGATTGTGAGACTAATGCTCGACGGAGAAATGGTTTTAACCCATCATAGAAACGATCAATCTTACTCCTTGTGTTACGTATATAATCTGCATCATGCCTCGCTAACCTTGTAAAGTTAGCCTCATACTTTGCGACATTCTCATCCTCTTTCTGCCTCAGACTCAGAAATTGCCTTTCCATATCTGCTCGATGATCATGTGGAAAGTATTTTTCTAAGAACAGATCTTTGAACTCTCTCCATTCCATAATTGATACTTCTTCATCTTCCTTTGTGTTTTGAACCAATGACCACCATTGATCGGTATCTCCAGTGAGGCGGTAAACTGCCATGATAACCTTCTCCCTTTCGCTACTCCCCAAGGCATGGAATATTTTCTCTAAGAAATTTATCCATTGCTCAGCTACTAATGGATTTGTACCCCCATTAAATGTTGGCGGTTGTTTCCTCATGAAGCGGTCTAACATTTATCCTCCACGTTGCAGATCATGGTGCTACATACGAGTAAGGTTATTATTCATAACCTGAGTGAGTTGTCCCAGTATGGTAATAAGTTGATCACTACCAGTTGAATCTCCAGATCCACAATAATTATCATGAGCAGGAGGGAAATCCCTACATGGAGTTCGTGCATTGATACGGTTTCCATTCCTTCCACTAGGCGCCATTTCTATACAATGGCATAAACTAGATTAGTTTATGAATCAAAATACATAATTCCATAATTATAAAATACGTAACATAAATTGAACTATTTATGGATATAATCCATGATCATAAAAAGAAATGTTTCCTTTGAGGAAGTATATACTCATAACCCTTCATAGTGGTTTGTAAAGAAAATGAGAATTATCCTAAGCATATCCCCCGGGAGTGTCGTAACCAAGAGTGCAGCAAGGCCCGTTGTCGTGCACCAGTTCCCATTCGAGTCTAGCTCAAAGCGGTGTTTTCGGGTTTTACCCCTAGGTACATCTGTGCCAGAGCCGCCTCTACCTGCTCATATCCACACAGGGATGTATTGCTCGAAAAACTCACAAAATCTCTATAATACCAAAATTCCAGGAAGTTCTTCTATACTAATCCTCAAAGTCTATCTTTGGGCTATGTGCTCTAATCGGAGTTTATCTAAATCTAGCTTCCAAGGTTAGTACTAAAGTGCCTCTAATACCAACTGTAACGCCCCGACCCCAGCTACCCAGAGTCGGTGCATTACATCGTAACATTGGCATGATCACAAAAGATCATGTCTCGAAGGACCGATTAGTTTAGTAGCCTTGGAAACACTAGATACTTTGATAAGTCTTACATTACATCATAAAGTGAAAAACTAATAAAAAATTCTTCATAGTCCACACTCATATCCTCTTCTGACTATCCTTGTAGGTCATTTATAAAATACATCTTCACATCCTGTAAAATATTAAAACATTGAAAGGGGTGAGCTCAGATGCTCAGTAAGGATAACAATATTGCGGAAGCTTTCATAAATAAACATTAAAAATTAAGGCAATGTATAAATAAAACAAAAGCCTTTTAAACATGAACTTCAACATAATATGGAAAAAGTACAATGAGATAATTCCATTTACTTATTCACATGGATATTCTACTGGTCGAATAATCACATGCAATATCAATAACCACTTTCATAATGAGGGAATGTATAATGCCAGACATTCTGAAACATTTTGTCAAGGCCTCAGCCAAGACGTCTAAAATGATTAAGGCCTCGACCAAAACCATAAATAAAATTGGGAAAGGTCCTCGGCCAATTCCACGTCTAGTTGTCTCATGAGACCTACCGATGCATCGGGGAGCTATAGCGGGCTCCACCCGTCACTTATTAAGTCCAATACATTCCTCAAATTAATAGGTTTAAACATTTCATAAACCATAACATAATCGTATCACGTAAAACATGCATAAAGGAAACATAACATTTCCACATTTCAATCACAAGATATCAATACAACACATTGATGTAATAAAAACGCTTTCAAAACCATTTTCAATACCACAAAAAAAGAAAGTTAAATCTTTGTATTTATTCTTCATTAAAAAAAAGATGGCATGTAGAGGAAGCCGAAACTCAAATAATGGTCACGGCGGTGGAGAAGTCATTTTCGCTGCATAAGTACAGAAATAAAAACATTCCCTTTTGTCGTTTAGAAAAATGTTTAGTATAAAAAGATTCCTTTTGAATAAACATAAAAGTCAAAAGGGTTTATACACCGTATAAAAGAAAGTTGTGTATAAAACCAAATATGCCTTAATGAAAGGGGATTGAGACGAAGTCCTTAAAAAGATCAATTTTTTTATAAAGTAGGTCTATTATGTGTATTCACTATAAGTACACATAAATAAGGTTAAAATACAAGATAGTACATTATAATATCATGACATAATTTTAATGTTGGAGATTAACCCAAAGAATAGAAATTGGGTTAAGAAGTTCCCTTACCTCGTGTCTGACTTGACTCAACCGTTATTTAACCTCCTGAATAATAAACTAGAGTTAATATATACCTTATTAAGAAAAATTTTCAATTTCATTATCCTTATTATATCACTTATTACAATGTTATGAACTTTATGTAATTATTTAAGTTAATAACGGACGTTTTGTCGATCTTTGTTACTTGAGTCAACAATAATCTTCTTATAATTACAAGTTGTTTATGTGGTAGAATATCCATTATCTCCAGAATTATATTCATGATTTAGATGTCATATATATCTTATATATCCAGTATATACATTCATTTATAATACTATGTAACATTTAGAGGTAAGAAATGAAATGCACCGTTCATGGAGACGGTAAGCCGTACGTACGCATGAACGCTACTTTCATTTAAATTTCATATTTAATGGAACGAAATCATAATGATATAAATATATAATATAATTCCAGTATAATATAGCGTATAATACCATTTAATCCATCCTTTATACATCCCACATATGGCATTAACGATTCAAATCACTTTTAGGGGGCGGTAGTCCGCACTTCCTAAAATGAAATTATCGTGTTTACCCATAAAGGAAATCATAAAGTATGCCATAAATGAGAAATACAGAAGAATAAGTAAAAAATAAACATATTATATTTCATATATAAATATAGTGACATCTTAATGGCCTCCTTTGAAGGTGTTATATGAGTGTTGAACAATCATCGTTTCGTGAGGCAGAAATTCGCCATCCACAGAAACTGTATGTTTTTTAACCATTAGATGTAGGTGTGTGTAAGTGTATCTCGAATAATTCTTATAAAAACATCATAGTATATTGAGTATACTGGTGTTGTTACAAAAAAATTGAATAAAAAGAGTTTATGGGGTTGGAGAAGCAAACTAAAACAAAATAACATTAGAGAAGACATTACCTCAAAATCGGGTAACTCTTTTTGATTTGAGCCAAAGGCTTCCTTGGGAAGAGTTCTTCCCAATGTGAGGCTTCTAGGAGTAATGGAGGGAAGTTGGGAGAGTATTTGGGCAGATTTTGGCCAATCCAAATGGCTTTACTGTGTAAATAAGGTGGGAGTGGTGGAGGCCTTTTATAAGTGGAGAGGAGGGGCACTCTTGGAAAGTAATGAAATATTACTTTATTACACTATGCTTTTCGGATTCCAAAGGTCCCACAATTATATAATTCGAGGATAAGGTGATAAGGGTTCGAAATATACTCATCCAATAGGTTTTTGACAATTGTATGCCTTGTATTTTACATTATCATTTTATTTTATTTAAATCGTTAAATAATGAGGTCATCGCTGCATCATCATGATGTCATAAATAATTTAATTTATTTAATGTCTAAAAATTATAAAAAAATACTATGATGTAGGAAATCTTTTTATATTTCCAATGACTATTTATAGTCAAAAATATGACTTGTATAACCCCATGTAAAAATTGTTTTAGAAAAACATTTCATGGTTGTGTCATTTTTTTACTTTAACATTAAATAAAAGGTATTTATGTCATTTTCCAACTAAAGTGGCTCCATGGGGTCCCCAAGTTGACCCATGGATTGTATTGGTCGGCCATGAAACATCCAATGAGGTTAGGACATGTTTCAAGCTCATCTCATATTATTAAAACATTATTTTTACCTTAAACTAAACTAATTACCTCTAATCGCGATTAAGAACTTAAAAGTTACTATTCACCAAAAATTATTTTAATCTCATTGAACCACATTTTACTTCTTAATGAAAACCATGTATGTCGGATTTTTGAAAATCAAATCACAGAGGTGGTAATATTTCATTTAAACTAAAAATTAGTTATTTAACTATCACTTAGTGGTTTCACTATTCATCAAAAATTGAAGTTTTTTAGAACAAAGCCAAAATTTCACCCTAAGCTATAATTGATATTCCAAATTCAAAAATGATGTCTATTTTAAAAAATTACAAACATATAAGTTTCATTAATTAATTTTATAATTAATTCCCGCTGTCACAACAAATAGCGTGTTTTTAAGAAACAATTTATATCAAAAGATTGACAATTATTCATGCCCAATTTCAATGTTAAGTTAATTCTAATGACCACCATTGGATAAAATGGTAAAATTATATTCTAATTATACTCTAAAACCACCCAATAGTATAATTTATCACTATAAATTATTTTGATTAAAAAATTTGTTTTTAAGTATTTTTCACTATTCATAAAAAAATGGAAGTTCTCAGAAAAATACCAAAAATTCAACATAGGCTAATTTCGATATTCCGAATCCAAAAATGAAGTCCATTTTGAATTATAAAATTTCTATAATTTTAAAAAGTGGTTATTACGATTCATAATGGCTACTTTGATTAGTCACAGTGTTTTAGAACTCGAAGTTGCGTACAATGCAAGCTATTGCATTATTGAATGAGAAGCGTATCATGGAATCTCGGGGTGTTACAGTATCCTCTGAAAAGGATTACCGCCCCACAAAAATTGAAAATATATAAAAAGCGTGTCTTGAAGATATGTGAGAACGTAAGGCCTCACAGTCAATATCCACATGTTTTTCTTCTTTCACTCCCTATAAGAGTTGAGGAGTGACAGTCATCGACTGAAGGTAAGCTGCACCGCCATCATCCATGAAGGATATCTGTAGATAAAGATCAGTAGACAAAGATCACAACTATAATTATCTCTATATCTAGATGTTCGTAGACCACCATCACCTAATGATGACACCCCCCAATCCACCTGCTCTCAGAGCTCATGTTGGACTGTCTGGGGGTGGTGGTGGTAGCAGCTGATATCTCCTCCCACCATCTACCGCAATGCCTTCTCCCATGCCACATCCGCATCTTAGTGTACCACTCTATTCGAAGCTCTGCCTCTTCCTATAGAACTCATGATACACGCTTAGTCAGCATGAATCATCTGCTAGTATGGCTGGTTGAGGCTATTTCTTCATGGGTAGTGGTCTTGCGGGTACACCACATGTGGGTTTCTTCTTAGGAACTATTCCCTGGACCGATGTCTCGTCACATGGTGGACCATTGCCATGATACTATTCTGAGATCTAGATCATCTTTATACAATTATGTTTCCAATCAAAAATCAAGTTAAACTAATTTCAGTTATTTATACATATTAATTTGACTCTGAATAAATGATATTTCTGAATAAAACATTAGAGACAAAAGAAACCGAGTGTTTTCATGCCCCATGTCAGAATTAAGAATTCAGGGTCTTGGTGTATGTATACGTTGACCGCTACACCAACACTGGACTCCCAAAATATGAAAGTTGAAATAGAAACATTTTACATTGTTGCTCAAATCAATCAACTTGGTATCATCCTTTGAGGTGGGACCACATCCATGATACCACTCTATCACAACCCATCCCCCGGGGCTCATTCCATGACCCCTCAAGCCTAACTTCCATAGGCCAGTGGCAAGAAACTTCCACCAAAAAGGCATATCCCAAAAAATAATGTAATTCCCTTTAAAAATGTACACACACACAACCCATACAACCGAATGTAAAATGAGAACTGTGATACCAATAATATGTTTTTCACATGAGAAAACAACACCACATGTAATGGTGAAACTAGAATAATAAAGGGGCCAGAATTCAAACCAAACTGAAAAGGAATGTAGAGTAAAAAGATGTACCATCTCTATAAATGATCCTCCAAGGATCCTATATAATAGGTAGTTATAGCTCACATTAGGATGTCGTTGAATCATACTGCGTCTATAGGTCCACATCCAAGGACCACCTGACCCTAGCTCTCTAAGATACTATTAAAAGATGTCTATTGTCTTCACATGACAGAACTAGTGTAGGGGAAGCCCATGCAAGGGTGAGAATAATAATACTCAGAACAATGGCTATGAAAAAATGAATTATGTTACAATCACGAAGATAGTAGGTCGTACATATTCGTGAGTATCACTCCAACATATCTACAATAAATATGGAAATAATATAATTATTATTTTATCATTACATAATGAATCTTATATAAAAAATATAATACAATATGTTTGTATTACATTACATATATCAATATCAAGATATTGTGATGAAAAAAGTTTCACATTGTTTTGAGGAGGTGATAATCACCACATGAACATGAGTAATGTTATTGAATATTAATGGATGAATGTTAAGAATTTATAGGTAATATTAATTTTATATAATGATAAATATTTCATAAATATCATATATTTAAAATTAATCCATCATTATACCCACATTAAAACCACATTCTGTATAACACACTTAGACATGATTTCTTACATAAACTCCTATCAATTTACAACATGGATGATCGAGATGTCTAGTGTTTTTGGGGACTAAAAACTTTACATAAAAACATAAACCATGAAATACTCTATCTTTATTTAAAACATATGTTACATGACCACAACATTCCCTCGTCCTTAACATTTCATTGGATAAACTGGAGGACATGCATAAGAAAAGAATGAGATATAAAGCATAGTAAGGGAATAAACATGGAATAACATGAGGAATATAATTAATGTTAGACAATAGTAATATCAATGGATCAACAAAGAAACATGAACATAAGGGCATGACAAAGCATGATACTCATAACCTAGAGATGTGGCAATAACACTTAACTTGGAATTAACATGAGCCAAGGGTCATTGAACATAGAGCATGAGTAAACCCTTATTACACATGAAGCATGAGAAAACCCTTGTTTCACTAGAATTAGCATGAGCTAACAGTAATTTCACATGAAAGATTATGATAATATACATTACAGAATTCATTGGAGTGCTGTTAGGGCACACACTTTCTTAAAAATTTCATTTCAAGTATAAGTGTGCCACATGGATCATATAACATGGAATCAATAAACATAATAAGTTATTCCATGATTAAATAATGTGGAATAAATACTTGAAATTTACATTAATTATGTATATGTTCATAAAGGTGAATACACTTCATAGAGACATAGTTATTGAATTCAATACAAAGTTATCTTGGCATGGAATAACCCATTGCAATTTCGTCATCTTAACAGTTTGACAAAAGAATTCAAAAAAATGGATGATGAGAGGGAAATGAGTATTATCATCATATGTAAATGAAATGGGAAGTAATGGGTTCATATATATTCATGTTCTATAAATTTTAATGTAATTTATATTCATTGCACAATATATTTTCTTGAATGTATATGAGGAGAGAGAAATTACTTTCTTAATTTCGGTATAGTAACAGTGTACATGGGAGGCATTTAATGAGAGATAAAGGATTTTTTCATCATTTAATAATAAATATGGAAGAATGGGGGAGGTTTGAAATCATACCCCAACATTTATAATTGAAAATAAATTTTCATAACAATATAAGAAAACATGGACATAAGTAATCAATGTGAGAATCCCTTATTAGAAGTGTGATCACAAAGGAATGTGAGTTTATTGGGAGAGGATTATTTTTTATCTTGGGAAGAATTGGGAGGATACTAGATGGAAGATGGAAGAGTTTGGACGAACTCGAAAGGCATAGAGTGAGTAGTAAGGGGGAGATTGGGTGGGTTTATATTGTAAAGGAAAAGGAATTCATTGTTATTTAGGTTTTGGACCCCACATATTTAAATAATCAATCCACAAAAAAACCAATGGTTATTTCCCATTTTTTTCCATTGAGGAATGTGAAACAATATTTTAGAAGGCCAGTGTCTGAACATCTTAAAATAATAGGGTTTCTAATGTGGAGATGAATCACACTCTGAAGGAAAACAATTTTAAAAGACAAAATGTGTTAGACGCCTTGAAGGGTCTGTTAAATCATTGTTAAATAAATAAAAAACCCCAAATTCACAATATTTAAATGGCATAAAATATATTAGAGGAACATAATGTTTATATCATTTTATTACATCAATATTAGATCATTATGATGTCATAAACCAGATTATATATTTAAACAATATTTAATTTTTACCCAAAAAATATATTGGCTCTGAAAAATATGAAAAATTCACCATATGATACTTCCGACCTCCTAATTCAAAAAATAATATTCATTTTATATATTTGTGATTCTAAATATGTGAATTTGTTTTTTCAAATTAAAAGTCAACATTTATCGAAAATTCAGGCATTTTGACCAAAACATATATCAAACCTTAATAAAAATTAAAATTACATTATTTAAATTATATGTTCATTTAAAATTAATAAAAATTAATTTAATAATAATAATATTATATTAAAATATTATTTAATGCAGGAAAACTTTAATTTGTCATAAAATATCTCATAGTTGAATAATAACTAAAATTACTATTTAGGTATTAAAAACTATTAACAATGTAACAATAATAAAAAGAATGTATATTCTCTATAAAATAATAATTTATATAATTGTAGTACTAGGGTATTGTAACATTAACCCTTAAAACACCTTCATAAGACCTTAGGTTAATGTGTGCGATGGTTATAGACACTTGGTGTGGCTTAGATAACATTGCTTATGTAGTAATCTCTGTCAACATCCACTTCTCTCATATGTGGTTCATCTCGAGAACAACGTATTCAAGCTAGGATTGGTCTTGGTCAAGAGAGAATACCAATTATATGACCTCTATTCCAAGCTATGACAAATGGTCTTCATATGGGGCAAGTCTACTGGATGAGTCCATCTCTTACTTTGTCTGGTTTAATTTGATTTGTAAAAGCCCAATATTTATACAAATCTTGTGATCATTGTTCAATTAATATATTTGGACTGGTCACAATTCTGAATGGTATTTTAAAATCGAAAACATAAAACTTTATAAGTGCATACATTTTACATAACCATAAGATGACATTTAAATAGACCAAGAGAAATTTAATTAATGAATTTTGGGGTCGTTACAATCTTTCCCCCATAAGGAATTTTGGGCTGGTGAGAAATATCATCCTCTAGTTATACTACCTCTGTAGAGAGTACATGTGATGAGTCTGATACTGACTTTCTTAATATGGATACATGAAAAACATCATGTACATTTTCCATGGAAGGTGGAAGTTATAGTGGATAGGCCATAGCCTTGACATGATTAAGTATCTCAAAGGGGTTGATGTACCTAGGACTAAACATCCCTTTTATACAAACCTCATGACCTTCTTCCATGATGATATGAATAGAAATACCATGTCTCCAACATTAAACACAAGGTCCCATTGACGGTTATCTGAATAACTTTTTTATGGACTATGTGATACCTAATTATGCTGCTGATTGGTTTTCACCTTCTCTACCATTTCATTGACCATTTCTAGTCCTAAATGCTTACGATCCCCAAATTTATCCCAACATTATGGTGTTCTGCACCTCCTCCCATACATGGCTTTAAAAAGTTCCATTCAGATACTCGAGTGGAAACTATTATTATTAGAGAACTCAACTAGATAAAGATGTTTATCCCTTTATCCTTTGATGTCCATTGAGCATGATCTAAAATTGTCTTCAAGAGTGTGGATATTCTACTCGGACTGGCCATCAGGTTGAAGAAGATTAGTCGTACTAAAGATCAGCTCAGTATCGAGAGGATGATGAAGACTCTTCCAAATCATAGAGGTGAATCTTGGATCTCAATCGGATAACCTCAATAGTGTTACAACATGAAAACTTACCACATTTGAGATATATATATGTTCCAGTTGATCCAATCAAAAATCCCCCTAAATTGAAATGATGGGTTCTAACATTGTAAGACGATCCACAACAACTCAGATTTCATTTTTCCATTGGAAGTCTTCAGAGGACAGGTGAAAATGTCCATGGTGATGTTCTCTCATTTACATACTAGAATGGGAAATGTTTGAATCATCCCTTAAGACTTATGCTTCTCTACCATCACTTGCAGACACACCAAGCCCTTTGATGTATACTTAGTGATTTCTATCTTCACATTATCCCACCAATAAATCTCTCGTAGATCTTGATACATCATTTTTTTTCTTAGTTTAATAGAGAAATTTGAACTATTTGCATCATCCAAGTGTTCATTCTTCAGCTCTGGACATGATGGAACACATAGTCTATTCCCAAATCTCACAATTCCTTCTTTATTAACATTGAACTCCAAGGATATCCCTTTTTTATAGCTTCCAAATTATTCTGAATTCCCACACCATACTTTCTTGCATCCATTAATGTAACACCCGATACATTTATAAGAAATATTTTGTTTTTATTTTATATAAATCATCAAAGTAATCTTTCACTACACACAACAATAGCTTGGCTTTCATTACGTGAAATCACGACCTTACTCAATAGCGTGTGTTGTACACAATACCAGGTTTTACTAAACAACGATATATGGTTATAAAGTTAATATATACTTTCCGTTAAGAATAGTATAAACTAAATTTGGAATTTTATAACAGTATTATTCATCTTACTCATTTTCTAGAACATGGTTTGAGAACAAAATCAATTTTTCGAGTAAAATAAGTATTTTTCAAAAAATGTAGTATTACCGCCTTTTGATGGTGCACCCACATTAAATCATGTTTTTGACATTTCTATAAGTTAAATTTTACAAAATAAAATTCTTCTTTGGAATGAGGATATAAAAATTTACTTTGGATAAATTTTTCATATTATTATAGATAACTTTCATATTTTAATTAATAGTAAAAACACGGTATATTTTAATTAAAAACAACTTTTTTCATCGCAATAATTTATATGGTTATAATATAATTTTAATTGGTTTTAAAGTGTAATTAGAATATATTTTGACCATTTAATACAATGATGGACATTGGAATTAATTTCACTTTGAAATTCGATATAAACAAGTATCAATCTTTTGATAGTTATTGTTTCTTAAAAACAAGCTATTTGTTTTGATAACGGGAATTAAATTTAAAATTATTTAATTCAACTTCTATGTTTTGAATTTAGCAAAATAGACCTCAATTTTGAATTCAGAATATCAAATAATTCTTAAGCTGATATTTTGGTATTTTTCTGAAAAACTACAATTTTCGATGAATAGTGAAATAACATAGTGGTAGTTAAAAACTGACTTTTTCATTTAAATGAAATTTTACCACTTCATTGAATTGAATTTCAAAAATACGAGAGACAAGCTTAATACCATGGACTAAAATGTGGTTCAATGAGATGGAAATATTTTTTTGCTGAATAGTAACTTTTTACTTTTATTTGCCACGGTTAAAAGTAAATAGGATAATTAAGGGTAAAAATGATATTATTATTACCATAACACATGTCCTAATTCTATTGGATAAGTGTAATTCGACCAAAAACAACCATAGGAATAAAATATGACCATTTAGTCCCACTTGGATTAGATTAGGACATTTAATATTAATTTATTTAATGAAGTGTTGAAATAGTTAAAATAAATGTTTAATATGTAAATCATTTTTAATATAGGGTTATACATAAGATATATTCGTCTATAAATATTAATTAGAAATATAAAAATATTTTATACATAATGGTATTTTATTTATAATTTTTAGACATTATATAATTTAATTTATTTTTGACAAAAAGATGATGCAGTAATTATCTTATCAATGAAATATTGAAATAATCGATGTTATAAATACCCAAATAAATGTAATTTGAGATTTTATACCAATTCCACTAATTTTATAGGATAATATGACATTTTTTTATTTATTTAATTAACTTTTTTAGAACAAATCATTCTGTTATGATTATCACATAAAACAATTACCAAATAGTGTCAAAATTGACATAAAATAGTTTTTAAAACAAATATTATATTATTAATTGTTATTTTGTTCCTAAAAATATAGGTTTCGCCTAATGACTTATATAAGGTTATATATATTAATAATAAACAACTTTGGGTTCGTTTTGATTATTATAGTATGTTTATTAACCTTATTGTGTAAGAAAACAAGAAGACAAGGTAAAAGTAAAATTATTTAACTTAAAGTTAATTCCAAATGATAAGGTCAAAATAGAAACCTAAACTTGTATAAATTCTATTATATGAGTGTATTTAGACCCATCCCCTCCTTATATTCTAAATAAATTAATTTTGATTTATTTAAAACTGAATATGTCTTTACAATAAAATAATATTTTTAGTTTTTCCAAAGGTGCCCCTCTCCTCCCATATAAAAGGGCAACTCCTCCCTCTCTTCCTCACACAACATTGAGCCTTAAAGCTCGGAAAAGCCCTGTCAAAATCTCCTCTCCACTTCCCTAGAAACATCCTATAGGTCCTGGTCTTTTTCAATGACCAAATTTAGAACCCTAAGAGGAGGTCTCAAAGAGGCGCTTCAAAGAAGAGGTAATGTCCGTTACCGATTCTTGAAACATTATTTCTTCTTCCACTTCTTCTTCATTAGTTGTTTCATTATTAAGTAATAAAATAAGTATCACTCATATAATTATATGTTATTATATGTATGAAACAACCCTATTTCACCATCTATCCATCATACGGAAAACGAAATCATCACGTGTGCGTACGTACAGAATACTGTCTCCACACCGTGGTGTAATCTATTTTCCACCACCACCATACTTGGATGGGTATAATGGTGTAAAGAATAAAATTATATGTTTATTTTAAAGTGATATTTATACTGAAATATTATACATACACTGTAATATAATTCCACGATCATGGTAACGATATCATCGCTCGTGTGTACGTACGGAATACCGTCTCCAGGATGTGATGTGACTCGTTCTACACGATCTTCGTTGCATAATGACTATATAAATGAATTTAATGAATAAATATGATATATATTAAACTAATACCATTCTGGATATGAGTTATCTATAACCTGAAAATAAGAATAATATTTTATTCGACAAATCACGCATAAGAACAAAAATCAATAAACACCTGAATAACAAGTAACAATGAAAAATTACTAAAAAAAGGCTAAGAATATGATCATAAAAGATATCATAAAAATACGTCTTATTCTAGAATAAATTAGTAACATTATTTAAATCATTATAC
This sequence comes from Viscum album, assembly GCA_963277665.1. Classification (NCBI taxonomy): domain Eukaryota; kingdom Viridiplantae; phylum Streptophyta; class Magnoliopsida; order Santalales; family Viscaceae; genus Viscum; species Viscum album. The sequence goes on from OY728141.1 coordinate 1,902,698,218, forward strand.
AGGAGGTTCAGACACATACGAAGCAAATCAGACCTAAGGTAAAGGAAAATATCACAATCTCATTTTTATCTGAGATTGTTTATACTTTGGTATTTACTGGGGTGCATTTTATCATCCACATCCATGTTCCCTCAATATGTAATATTATTTCCATCCACCTACAATTTTTTAAATCCAATTCTACCCTTCAGTGAGTTTTTAGTAATTGATATGAAAATAATATTTTGTCCTTTTTCGTACGAGGTACTTTTTTACTTTTCCGACAAAAGTATGAGAGGAATGTTTTTTTAATAATATATAGCATGAATGGATTTTTAAAACATTATTTTCAAGAATATTACTTTACAAGTTTTCATGTTTATTTTTAACCAACATCTTTTAGTTTAAAATCGTATGACATGTTAAGAAAGGAAAAATGTTTTTGAAGTAGAAATGATATTTTCCTCAAGAATGGAGTTAAAGTGTTTTGTCAAAATTATTTTCCATCTAAGATAATATAGGATTATGTTTCTATCCCTATTATATCATTGATTTGATTATGTTGTGTTGGAATTATTTTTATGAATTCCTTTATCTTATATGAATTTTTTTTATGATTCCACGATGTTTAAGAATCCCATTTTTATTACATGGGTTATGCAATGATGTATGATTTATGAATTTGTGTCACACATATTATTGGTATAAATATGAGATGGGTGGGTCCTATATATCCCTCCAATGCATTGGGTAATGATTTTATATCTCATGAGATAGACATGGATGGAACGGCTGGTTAAACTGGTTCAGTGAAATAGGACTGAAATGAGGAGTGAACTCGGTTCAGAAATGGAATTTGTACACAAAGATAGTCTTGGAAATGTTTATTGATTAATAATAAATGATTCTATATGATTATGTGTGTCTGCCACGAAGTTTCATGTTTTAAGTTATGATTATTGGGATTACATTTCACTACCATGATTTATCCCATGTTCTGAAATTATGATCTCTTTTGCTGGGTAGGATTTTCAAAATGTTATGTTCTTATGAATTTGATGTGATTGATATTCCTTTTGTTTACCCTTACAGAGCATTTGAGCTCCCCCTTTTGTATTTTTTCTTTACCCAGGTCAGGAATAAGGGTATTAAGTAAGATATTCCAAAAAGAGACCATAGATATGATGAAATAAATGGGAGTCATTGTATATGATTTATGAATCAGTTGTTTATGTTTCCTAGTTTCTAAAGACACTATACATATATAGTCCTTTCATGGTTTTGTTATATTTTTTAATAAGTACGCTTCAATTTTGACATATTTACCATGTATGTAAATTATTGGTCGCTATAGTTGTTATCAGAGGAAAGGTATAGTCAACCTTTGGAAAATATGATGTGAAAGCCTTAGTAAGAAACCTAAGGATATGTCTAAGCATAGAACACAATATTAAAAATGTCCATGAAAAACCTATGATAATACCTTAACTGTGAAATTTTATTCTTGATTATGTGATTTTCCTATTATAATTAGTGTTGCTCACACTATTTTTCTTGGTTTTAGTCAATGGCTAGAACTCGAAGGAACCATGTTAATGCAGAATGCGATAGGAAATGCAATGAGTGTCCCCCTGAGCAACCAAATGTTTTGGGATGTGGAATAAAAAATCTTGTAGCCATGCTCACACAACATTCTCAAGCTATAAATCATGCAGGACTTCCAAACAAGCAAAGAAAGGAGCATCATTATGTTGAATCCTTCATGAGGCAGCGTCCACCTTCATTAAGCGGGTCTACTGATCCATTAGTTGCCGAACAATGGATCAGTACTACTGAAAATATATTTTCTGTTCTTTAATGTTCTGAACATGATAAAGTCATCTTAACAGTTTATCGTTTGGATGGTGAAGCTGATCAATGGTGGAATATTATCAAGAATAAGAGGCCAAGAGATTAAATTGAGTCCATGGAATGGGACGAGTTCAATAACTTATTTTTCAATAAGTGCATCGCTCTTATTCTTCGAAAAAAGATGGAGAATGAGTTTCTTGAACTAAAGCAAAAGGATGATGAATCTGTTGGTACATACGAATCAATTTTTACAAGACATGCAAGGTACGCTTCTGGGATTATTATCCAACCGGAGAGTAAGATCGATAGACTCTTTAGTGGCTTAAAACCATGTCTTCGAATGGCGTTAGCCATAACAGACTTCAATAGATACGAGGAAATCGTTCAATGTTCTCTCAAAGTTGAGATGGAGATTAGAGTAACCCATCAGTCATATGGGTTTAATAAGAAGAAGAAAATGGAATTCAAAGGAAAATCTAAAGAGAAAAATGAAAAGAAGATGAGTTTTCCCTTATTCTCAAAGCGTGGAATGAAACATGGAGGGATTTGTCTTAAAGGGACAAGTAAATGTTTCAAGTGTGTAATGGAAGGTCATCGGGCATTTGAATGCCATAGTGATGGGAAGAATATGTCTAGTGATGCGAACAAAGAAAAGGCTACGCAGAGTGCACCTCCTACACATCAATGTTACAAGTGTAAGGAAATGGGGCATTATGCCAACCAATGCCCAAATAAAAGGGTTGTTGATGATGATCCAAGTCAAAAAACTCTAAAGGCCAAAGACAAAGGAAAGTCACATGCAATTTCTATCAGCGATGTAGAGTACGATAATGATGTGGTGAAATGTACACTTACCATCCACTATAAAGTAGTAAATGTTTTATTTGATTCTGGATCCAACCACATTGTTATTTCTGAAGAATTTTCTAAGGGTATCACCATATTACCTCAACAATTCGATGTTGAGTTAGCTATGACAACCCCTAATGGCACAACAGTCGCATCAAAATATTTTTATTCTTCTCTGATTGAGGTTTGTGGGAAATTGCTTCCTACAATTCTTGTGATCCTTCCTATAGTGTAATTTGATGTGATTATTGGAATATATTGTCTTTCATTATATGGAACTCATATCAATTTCCAATGAAGGGAAGTCACGTTTCATATTCCAGATCAATCTATGACCGTATATCGATGCAATGATGAACATAACCTTCCACTGGAAATTTCGTCAATCTTATGGGTCTTGATTCCACTAAATGAATGTTATTTATCTCAAATGGTTGGAGTGAAACACACGATTATGAATATTCCCATTGAACGGGAGTTGACGATGTATTTCCGGAGGAATTTCCTAGTCTTCCACCGAATCATGAAGTTGTGTTTTCAATAGAACTCATACTAGTAGCTTTGCCTATGTCAAAGACACCTTATAGAATGGTCCCAATTGAGTTGTAGGAATTAAAGAATAAAATCAAAGAGAATCTTGATATAGGTTTCATACGCCCTAGTGCATCACCTTGAGGAGCACCTGTTCAGTTTTTTAAGAAGAAAGATGGATCAATGAGACTCTGCAATTGATTATCGTGAACATAACAAGATCACTATCAAGAACAAGTATCCTCTCCCGCGCATTGATGAATTATATGACCAACTATGCAGAGCTAAATACTTTTCCAAGATTGATCTTAGTTCAGGGTATCATCAATTAAGGGTCAAAAGGTAGGATATACCAATGATGGCTTCCGTACAAGGTATGGACAATATGAATTTATAGGGATGCCATTTGGTCTTACTAATGCCCCTGCTATCTTCATGGATCTGATGAATTGAGTCTTTATAGACTATCTTGATCAGTTTTTGGTAGTCTTTATAGACGATATTCTTGTCAATTCAAAGATAAAGGAAGAACATGAATATCAATTTAGAATTATATTGAAGACCCTGAGAAACGAGAAGATTTATGGAAAATTTTCCATGTGTGAATTTTGGCTTCAAAAAGTTGCATTTTTGTGTCACATAATATCCAATGTGGGTATATCTGTGGATCCAGCAAAAATAGTGGTTATCGAAAGATGGTCGATACCAACAAAATTAACCAAGATCCGATGTTTTCTTGGTTTGGATGGATACTATCAACGCATTGTAAAATATTTTTCATGATTATCTAATCCCCTTACTATGTTCACTCAGAAAGGAGTTATGTTTGTTTGAGCGGAGGAATGTGAAGAGAATTTCAAGGAGTTGAAAAGAAGGTTATCCAGTGCACCTGTACTCACACTTCCATGTAGTGGAGAACGGTTTGTGATCTATAGTGATGCATCCAAGAAGGGGTTGGGTTGTGTTCTTATGAAAAATGATATGGTGATAGCTTATGCCTCACGACAGTTGAAAATCCAGGAGAAAAATTACCCAACTCATGATTTGGAGTTAGCTGCGGTAATCTTTTCATTATAGATTTGGAGGCATTATATTTATGGAGAATGGCGTGACATTTATACTGATCATAAAAGTTTAATGTATATTTTCACACAAAAGGAACTGAATATGTGCCAAATAAGATGTTTAGAGATGATTAAGGATTACGACTGCTCAATTAATTACCACCCTGGGAATGAAAAAAGGTGGCAGATGCATTAAGTCGACAAGACCATGCTAGGTTATCCATGATGACGATCACAAAAAATCCAATATTTATGGATTTACAAAGGATGTATCTTGGAAGTATAATGGAAGGGGAAAAATCATATCTTTCTCAAATGAATGTTCAACCATCTATACATGCGATGATTAAAGATATGTAGAAAGAAGATGTCGAGTTACAAAAGAAGGTGAGAAATGTCCCTGAATTCAACATTGATGGTGATGGAATAATAAGTTTCAGGAATCGGGTTTCTGTTCCTCCCATCCTCGAATTAAAGAAGGAGCTGCTGGATGAGGCTCATAGTTCATCATTCTCTATTTATCCTGGAAGCACGAAGTTGTATATGGACCTGAAAGAGTACTTCCGGTGGGATGGCATGAAAAGAGATTTTTCTGAATATATCTCTCTATGATAGGTTTGTTATCAAGTTAAATCTGAGAGACAGATGTCTAAGGGGATGTTACAATCATTACCCATACCAGAATGGAAATGGGAAAACATCATTATGGACTTCATCATCGGACTTCATAAAACATCCAAATGCAATAATGTTATCTGGGTCATAGTTGATCATCTTACAAAGTCGGAGTACTTCATCACTATTAGAGAGGATTTCTATCTAGATCAGCTTGTCAGGATATATGTAAAGAAAGTGCTAAGATTGCATGGTGTACCCCTTTCTATGATATCTGATTGGGATCCAAGGTTTACCTCAATGTTATGGAGATGTCTTCCGCATACTCTGGATACAGAGTTGAGTTTCAGCACTGTTTATCATCTTCAGACAGACTATCAGTCTGAGAGGACGATTCAAACTCTAGAAGATATGTTGATATCCTGCTCTATGGATTTCAAAGCTGGTTCGCATCAACACCTACGTTTAGTTGAATTTTCTTATAATAATATCTTTCACTCCAGTATTCATATGGCTCCTTATGAAGCTCTCTATGGAATGAAATGAAGGAATCCAACTTCCTGGGATGACGTTGGGGAAAGAAAGCTATTAGGACCTGATCTTGTTGATGAGATGGAAGAAAAGGTCATATCTATTCAACAACACATAAGAGAAGCTCAAAGTCGACAAGAATGATATGCCGACATCCGAAGAAAAGACCTAGAGTTTGAAGTGGGTGATAAAGTGTTCTTATGAATATCTCCTTGGAAGAGAGTAATGAGATTTGGAAAGAAGGGAAAGTTGAGCCCTAGGTATATTGGTCCTTTCGAAATACTGGATCATGTTGGGAAGGTAGCTTACTGATTGGTGCTTCCACAAAATCTCTCTCAAATTCATGATGTGATCCATGTACCTCTCCTGAGAATGTACATACCTAATCCTTCACATGTACTCAGCTCATATGTTGTACCGCTGTAAGAAGATCTTTCTTATGAAGAACAGCCGATAGAGATTCTCGATCGTAGAAAAAAAGTCCTACGAAACAAGACCACTCACTTGGGAAATGTTTTATGGAGGAACAACAAATTAGAAGAAGCTACATGGGAGCTTGAGGATATGCTGAGGGAGAGGTATCCTCATCTGTTTGTTACAATGTGATGAATTTCGAGGGAAAAATTAATTTTAAGGGGGGTAGAATGTAACACCCGAGACTTTTATAAGAAATATTTTGTTTTTATTTTATATAAATCATCAATGGAATCTTTCACTACACACAACACTAGCTTGGCTTGCTTTACGCGAAATCAGGACCTTCCTCTATAGCGTGTGTTGTACGCAATACCAGGTTTCACTAAATAACAATATATGGTTATAATATTATTATGGACTAGCTGTTATGAATATTATCAACTACATTTTTATTTTTATAACATTATTATTCATCATACACATTTTCTATAACAAGGTATGGGAACAAAATAAATTTTTCGAGTAAAATAAGTATTTTTAAAAAAATGTAGTTTTGTCGCCTTTTGATGGCACACCCACTTTAAATATTGTTTTTGACATGTCTATATGTTCAATTTGAAAAAATAAAAATCTTGTTTGGAACCAGGATATCCAAATATACTTTGGAAAAAAAATTCATATTATTCTGATAACTTTCATATTTTAATGAATAGTAAAAACACGCTATATTTTAATTAAAGACAATTTTTTTCATTGCAAAAAATTTATGTTGTTATATTATCTTTTTATTTGGGTTTCAAGTGTACTTAGAATATATTTGTACCATTTAATCAAATTTTTTCACTGTAATTAATTTCACTTTGAAATTGGATATAAACAAGTATCAATCTTTTGATAGTTATTGTTTTTTTAAAAACACTCTATTTTTTTATAACATGAATTAATTTTAAAACTATTTAATTCCACTTCTATGTTTTTAATTTCACAAAATAGACATAAATTTTGAATTCGGAACATCAAATAATGCTTAGGCTGAATTTTTGGTATTTTTCTGAAAAACAGCAATTTTCGATGAATAGTGAAACCACTTAGTTGTAATTAACAAACTGACTATTTTATTTAAATGAAATTTTACCACTTCTGTGAATTGAATTTCGAAAATTCAAGACATACGGTTAATATCAAGGACTAAAATGTGGTTCAATGAGATGAAAATATTTTTTGGTTAACAGTATCATTTTACTTTTATTTACCACTGTTAAAAGTAAATAGGATAATTAAGGAAAAAATGATATTATTATTACTCTAAAACATATCCTAATTCTATTGGATAAGTGTAATTCGACCAAAAAAACCTTAGGAATAAAATATGACCATTTAGGCCCACATAGATTAGATTAGGACATTTAGTATTAATTTATTTAAAGAAGGGTTAAATAGTTAAAATAAAAGTTTAATAAGTAAATCATTTTTAATATAGGGGTATGTAGAAGATATCTTCTATTATAAATATTTATTAGAGACCTAAAAAGATTTCCTACATAATGGTATTTTATTTTTAGTATTTAGACATTAAATAATATAATTTATTTATGACACAAATATGATGTTTTATTTATCTTATTAATGAAATATTGACATAATTGATGTTATAAAAACCAAAATAAATGTAATTTGATACTTTTTATGAAGTAAAGTAATTTATAGGTTAATTTGACATTATAGTATTGATTTAATTAAATTTACTAGAACTAATAATTCTGTTATGATTTTCACAAAAATCAATTACCAAATAGTTTCAAAATTGACATAAAATAGTTTTTAAAAAAATATTATATTATTAATTGTTATTTTATTCAGAAAAATATAAGGTTCTTCAAAATGAATTAGATAATGTTATATATATTAATAATAAACAACTTGGGGTTCGTTTGGCTTGTTACAGTATGTTTATTATCCTTATAGTGTAAGAAAAAAGAAGACATGGTAAAAGTAAAATTATTTAACTTAAAGATAAATCAATGTGATAAGGTTAAAATAGATACCTAAACATGTCTAAATTCAGTTGGATGATAGGAAATCGATCCATACCCACCTTAGATTTTAAATAAATCAATTTCGAGCTATTTAAAACGGAATATGACTTTATAATAAAATAATATTTTTTTCCAAAGGTGCCCCTCTCCTCCCTTATAAAAGGGCACCTCCTCCCTCTCATCCTCACACCACATTGAGCCTTAAAGCTCATCCAACCCTTTCTAGACACTCCTCTCCACTTCCCTAGAAACATCCTAGAGGTCCTGCTCTTCTTCAATGACCAATTTTAGTACCCTAAGAGGAGGTCTCAAAGAGGCGCTTCAAAGAAGAGGTAATGTATGTTACCGATTCTTTCAAATTTATTTCATCTTCCACTTCATCTTATTTAGTTGCTTCATTATGAATTAATAACATCAGTATAACTCATATACTTATATGTTATTATAAGTATGAAACAACCCTATTTCACCATATATCCATCCTATGAAAAACGAAATCACCGCACATGCTTACGTACAGAATACCGTCTCCACGCCGTGGGGTAATCTATTTTCCAACACTACCTTATTTTGATGGGTATAATGGTGTAAAGAATAAATATATATGATTATTTTAAAGTGATACTATTTCTAAAATAGTATACATACCCTCCAATACAATTCCATGATCATGGGAATGATATCATCGCTCATGCGTACGTACGAAATACTGTCTCCACGATGTGATACGACTCGTTCTACATGATCTTAATTGCATAATGAATATATAAATTAATTGAACGAATAAATATGATATATATTACACTAATACCATTCTTGAAATGAGTTATCTATAACCTAAAAAGAAGAATAATAATTTATTCGACAAGACACGCGTAAGAACAAAAAGCAATAAACACCTGAATAACAAGTAACAATGAAATATTATTAATAAGAATCTAAGAATATTACCATATATTATATAATAAAAATAAATATGATTCTGGAATAAGACAATAACATTATTTAAATCATTATACAAGTGGTTCAGACACTTACGAAGCAAATCAGACCTAAGGTAAGGGAAAATATCATAATCCATTTTTATCCAAGATTGTTTATACTTTTGTATTTACTGGGGTGTATTTTATCATCCAAAACCATGTTCCCTCAATATTTAATATCATTTCCATCCACCTACAATTGTTTATATCAAATTTTACCCTTTTTTGAATTTTTAGTTAAGGATATGAAATGAATCTTTTGTCGTTTTTCGTACGAGGTACTTTTTGACTTTTCCGACAAAAGTACGAGAAGAATGTTTGTTTAAAATTATACGGCATGAATGTATTTGTAAAACATTATTTCAAAGAAGCATTATTTACGAGTTTTAATGTTTATTATTAATCTACTTCTTTAAATTTAAAATTAAATGACATGTTAAGAAAGGAAAATTGTTTTTTAAGTAGAAAGGATATTTTCCTCAAGAATGGTGTTCAAGTGTTTTATCAAAATTATTTTCCATCTAAGATAATATAGGGTTCTGTTTATATCCCTATTATTACATTGATTTGATTATGTTGTGATGGAATTATTTTTATGAATACTTTTATCTTATATTAATTATTTTATGATGTCACGTTGTTTAAGAATCCCATTTTTTTTACATGGGTTATGCAATGATGTATGATTTTTGATATTGTGGCACACATAATATTGGTATCATTATGAGATGGGAGGGACCTATATCTCCCTCCAATGCATTGGGTAAAGATTTTATATCTCATGAGATAGACTTGGCAGGAATGGTAGGTTAAACTGGTTCAGTGAAACAAGACTGAAATGAGGAGTGAACTCGGTTCAGAAATGGACATTGTCCACTTAGATTGTATTGGAAATGAGTCTTGACTAATAAGAAACGATTCTCTGTGATTATATGTGTATTGCACAAAGATTCATGTTTTATGTTATGATTATTGGGATTACATTTCACTACCAGGATTTATCCCATGTTTTTAAATTATGATCTCTATTGCAGGGTACGATTTCCAAAATGTTATGTTCTTATGAATTTGATGGGATTGATATTTCTTTTGTTTACCCGTACTGAGCATTTGAGCTCACCATTTTTTATGTTTTATTTCCACAGGTCAGGAATAAGGGCATTAAGTAAGATATTCCAAAAAGGGACTATAGATATGATGAAATAAATGGGAGACAATGTAGATGCTTTTTGAACCAGTTGATTATGTTTCGTAGTTTCTAAGGACACTATACATATACGGTCTGTTCATTGTTTTGTTATATGTTGTAAAAAGTATGATTCAATTTTGAAGTATTAACCATGTAGGTAAATTATGGGTCACTATAGTTGGTATTAGAGGAAAGGTATAGTCATCCATTGGAAACTAGGATTTGAAAGCCTTAGCAAGAAACCTAAGGATATGTCTAAGCATAGAACACAATCTTTGAAATGGCCATGAAAAACCTATGATTAGACCTTAAGTGTGAAGTTTTATTATTGATTTTTTGTTTTTTCTATTATAATTAGTGTTGCTCACACTATTCTTCTTGGTTTTAGTCAATGGCTGGAACCCGAAGGAACCGTGTTAATACGGAATGAGAAGGGCAATGCAATGATTGTCCCCCTGAGCAACCAAATGTTATGGGATATGGAATGAAAAATCTTGTAGACATGCTCACACAACATTCTCAGGCTATGAATCATGCATGACTTCCAAACGAGAAAAGGAAGGAGCAAAATTATGTTTAATCCTTCATGAGGCAGCGTCCACCTTCATTCAGCGGGTCTACTGATCCATTAGTTGCCGAACAATGGATCAGTACTACTGAAATGATATTTTCAGTTCTTTAATGTTCTGATCATGATAAAGTCGTCTTACCAGTTTACCATTTGGAAGGTGAAGCTGATCAATGGTGGAATCATATCGAGTATATGAGGCCAAGAGATGAAATTGAGTCCATGGAATGGGACGAGTTCATGAACATGTTTTTCAATAAGTACTTCCCTCGCATTCTTCGAACAAATATGAAGAAGGAGTTTCTTGAACTAAAGGAAATGGGTGATGTATCTGTTGGTACCTACGAAGAAATTTTTACATGAATTGCAAGGTATGATTCTGGGATTATTATCCAACTCTAGAGTAAGATCGTTCAATTCATTAGTTGCTTAAATCCACGTCTTCGAAGGGTATTATCCATTAGAGACTTCAACGGCTATGAGGAAATCGTTCGATGCGCTCTCATAGCTGAGATAGAGGTTAGGGTAACCCATTAGTCATATGGGTTTGATAAGAAGAGTAAAATGCAATTCAAAGTAAAATCTAAAGAGCACACTGAAAAGAAGATGATTTTCCCCTTATGCACAATGTGTGTAATGAAACATGGAGTGAGTTTTATTAAATGGACAAGTAAATGTTTCAAATGTGGAAAGCAAGTTCATCGGGAATTTGAATGCCACAATGATGGGAAGAATATTTCTAGTGATGCGAAAAAAGAAAATGCTACGCAGAGTGCACCTTCTACACATCAATGTTACAAGTGTATGGAAATGGGGCATTATTCCAATCAATTCCCTTATCCTAGTGTCCCTAAGATGCGAATTGGTATGAAGAGTTTGGAAGCCCAACTGGTATTTTCTAGTGTCCATAAAGACATATTTTCTTATGTAAATCATCTAAAATAAATGACTATCATAAAGAATATTTAAATATAAATAAAAAATATATATATAATTTTTGGATAAAATATAGAATGATTATCATTACATTGCATTTATATCATCCCAAAGGTTTTCCTTCGTTACGAGTTGTACATGGCTCCATGAATCTATTTCATTCAGAAAATTTAAATTTCTTATAACCAAAACATGACCCATGATCACAAACTTGTTGTGTTCAACATGTTTGTCAAGTTGATTCGAGGAAATGTCAAATTTTATACCTATATTTTTCCCTATATAATATTTTTTAACACCTATTGGTTGTTTTATTCATGTTTCTTCATAAAAATTCTCTTGATCCCATAATAAATCTATATTTTCATTATCAACTACCTACTCTAAGATTGGTAGTGACATCATGTGTAGAATATTTTTTGTTCACTGGTAGTAAAACAATTAATTTAAATTATGTAAAAAAAGTAGATAACATATAATATTATGTGTAAAAGTATAATATATTAATAACCCCATTAATCTAGTCATTAAACTATTATCATTTTTTAAATGATGATGGAATTTGGATCCCCAATAGAGAATAAAATAAATTCAAACATCCCTAGTGAGTCATTTTGAATTACCAGGTATCCTTATGATATTTAGTTACAGAGTCATGAAGTCTCTCTAATAGCATATCCAGAGAGTCTCACTAGTATCTAAGTCACGATGTTTCGTTGGGTAGACGAGTTTTGATGTCTCTCTAATAGATGAGTCATAGAGTCCTGATGGGTGGTTGAGTCACATAGTATCACTGATATCTAAGTCACATAATCTCTCCTGGTTGCTGGGTCAGAATTTATCTCTAAGAGCTCAGTCACGATGTCTCGCTAGGTAGATGAGTCACGATGTCTCGCGGGGTAGATGAGTCACAAAGTCTTGCTTGGTTAACTCCCATGAAATCAAACATAAAAGATTTCAAAAGGACTTCCTTGTCACGAGGGTCCCAATTCTGTTGAAAACACGTCAATTAAACACATGGTTTGGGAGATACAATCATTTTTGTAAATACAGGTATGTTGTGTCTGAGCCCGGTCTGACTAATTCAGACTATCCCGACCAACCCAACCCGAGGTCCCACATGACCTGATCTTGTCTGTCTCACCCATAGGGCCATACTGGACCCGATCAAGGTTAGTCATTTCCCCCAATCTGCTCGGACACACAGTGACCCAAAATTTATCCAGCACTGCCCGCACTCCCAGAATGGCCTCACATCCATGCTTGGGCCACCATGCAGTGTTGCATTATCTAATCGGTCAAGTTTGCTAAGGCGAACAAGATCACAATTTTGGAGAGGCCATTCGGGCGGCCCTGTCTTCTGGCCTGGTATGCTGGTCCGGCTCGACCAGTTTTCACCCCCTTCTACACCGGCCCACTCCTACTACTCAACGCCCGGAAGGTGCTAAGTCCCATGGACCGTAGCATGCGCTGTGGGTACCACCTTCATCGGTCCGACAATCTAGGGCTAGATGATTCCTCCGCACGTGGTGCTGGTTGGCTCTACATCCCACCTACAGTTGTTGGCTCCACCTCGATGGTGGTATCTCGCCAGTGGCACCTTCCACAGGCCACCGTGTCCACTCTAGTGGCCCGATCACTATTCCTCTTCCACCATCAGGCCTCTCAGGTTGCTTCCATGACATTAAAGACCCTATGAACACCTTGCCTCCATTTTTTGGATGTGTCCTTGATGAAAACACAAGATGAGGGTATTGAGCCTCATTTGTTTTGGCTCACATCCTCTAGTTACAGTTTCAAAATAGGGGAGGTTTTGGAATGACATTCTATCACAATAATTTAATATTGTTTTAGAAAACCAAGATGTAAAACCCTCTTGCATCGATGAATGATTGTTGGGTCATCCAATTTGTTGTTTGAAGAATGTTTTTCACTTTAGAAAAAGAATGGGGAATGGAATACAATCAACCCCTACTTGGAATGAATATTTGTTGTTAACAAGGGATGGAGATTTGATTCATCGTCGATCCACACTCTATTAGCGTTCGTCATCGTTCGTCACCTCTCTTATCCATCCCACTTGTGTTCATCGATAGTGTTCATCGTTGGAGAGAGATTTAGGGAGAGGGAAATAGATGGTCCACATTATATAGGGAGAAATTCCCCCAATTGATTTCACAAACATGATATTAAAAGAAAACACGACACATTGTTTCTGTTACATTGCGACATCGCGTTGTAAAATTGATTCAATTATGAATCATTGTAGCTGTTACACATGCACAAAAATGTTCCATTATGTGTTTTCATTAATGTTCCTCATTTCCACACTACAATGCTGCCTTCTTCCACTCAATGGATATAAATGAAATATAAATACATTTTATTGTATTTTTTTATTTTCAGAAATTTTTGAAAAATAAAATTTCTGTATGACCTTTTTGGGCCTATGTTAATTCATTTCTAGGAGCATTACAACCTTATGAGTTTAACGATTACCTCAGATTTTCGATGTGAGCACTGTTTTAAAATTTAGAAAACTCTGCTCACAGGTTTACTTAAGTGAACATAAAGAATGTTCAAATTTTTTTTCGGGGCTCACCAAGTTACATAATCATGTTCCATCAAAACGTTTAGCTTAAAAATAATTACATATAATTAAAAAAATATATGAATATTATGGGACATTAAAATGTAGCGTAGTGATCAAATTAATATTTTTGGTATGGATAAAATTTAGGGTCTTAAGTGTTTATTTGTAAGTTATATGGGATCAATGGTTTGGTTTTGGGATTAATTTTTTGTTTGTAATTTAATATGTAGTTTTAGATATAGGTTTACAATTTAATATTTATTTATGATTTATTATTAAATTCACTCTTATATGTTATTTCATATGATATGTGTCTGTAAGTATTTAGGTTGTAGAATAGGAATTTCATTTAGGATTGAGTTATCGTTCTAGGATTAGAATTTAAGATATTATTTATGGAGAGGGGCACGAAATGATTCAAATTCCTTTTAGGGTTAGAAAAATGGAGTTCCTAACATATAACTGAAATCCAACTATTCAAATCTCATAGACATTAAAACTTAATACTAAACATTAAATTAAACTAATTAACCAAACATAAATTTAATTCTTATGCTACTCTCGAAACCAAATCACCAACCTTCAACCTAAATCATAGAAACCAAATCCCTTGGACCTTAACAACTAAACAATTAATATAAATCAATACATATAACCAAAACATAAATTTAATCATAAATATACTCACCAAACCTAATATATACCATAAGTCAAAAATCTAAAATAACAAATCCCTTAAACCATAACACATAACCCTGACTGTAAAACTAATCCTATAGGCCACACAATATTTTAATTTCTATACTCATATCCAAAAACACATCTTAAACTATATAACAGATACATAAAACTAATCCTCAACATACAGCCAAAATATTAAACACCTATACATCAATACATTAACACATATCCTAAAACCATATACCAAACCAAATTCCCAAACATAAATTGTAATCCTATAATATAAACCCAGAACCATAACACATTAATTTTAAATTGTAACCAACAACCTTAATCCTAAACACTAAATCCCCTAGAACATAACACCTAAACCATAACCTTAAACCAAATAATGAAATCGAAACAAAATTTAATCCTAAACCTATTCTATAAACAATGAAACCTATTCGTGACATACAAATCATTAAATCCCCAAGACCTTAACATGTATCCCCAACCCTTAAAACAAAACTGTAAACCAATAACATATTTAAATTAATAACTACCCATAATTCTAATCTTTATAAATTAACTTAATTCCTAGACACCAAATCCCATAATCTTTAACCCAAACCCCCTAACATTAAAACAAAACATATAAATTTAACCTATATTCAAAATTCAACATACACTATAATCCTAATATCAATCGCACAATTTAAATCATAAAACACCAAATCCCAAGAACATAACACCAAACCTATAAAAAAATCCCCCTCATAATTTTTATACATATAATATGATCTGTATCATAATGTGTAAAAAATATAATCAAACTACACCTTAAATTCTAAAATGATATAACACAAACTACATCATAAATTTTAATCCTAAAACTATGACCCAAACATAATTTTATTCCTTACCCGAAAACTAAAATCATGAACACCTATCACCCCCCACAACAAAAATATACAACCCCATAACTTATAACTAAATTCACAACCGAAACATAAATTAATTCTTAATCTAGACCACAAACATTATTGTAAAATATAATCCCCAACATACTTCATATACCTAATAAAAATGAAATATCATAAATCCAAAACACCAATTCCCCTAATACGTAAACACCTAATACACTTTCCCTAAAAGTAATCCCAAAAAAACGTCCAAAGACATTAACATGTAACTACCAACCAGTAAAATAATCATATAACTACAACTAAATCTTAAATTCTAAAAATATAACCCCAAAATAAATTGATATTCTAATCATAAAACTCAATATACTTCTTAAATTATAAAATAGTATAAACAAAAAAATCATAATTAATAAACCAAAACATATACCCCAAGCCTCGTAATCCACAAACTACCACCTAAATTTTTAACACCTTAGCTCATTGAAAATAACACCTAACAACTACAATTTAAACAAAACTGGAAAACCTAACATAAATTATTCCTAAATATAGACCCAATGTTTAATCCCCAACTTACTCCCAAAACATTATATAAATTTAAATACTAAACACAAAATCCCCCTAGACCATCACATATAACCCTTAAACATTATAAAAAAATTTAAACCCTAAACTACAACATAAATCCAAAAAACATAATTCTATATACTATAACTCCTTACTCAAGAACATTATACAAAAAAAAATAAATGAAACCAATATTTTACTCTTAACTATCTCCCAAAACCTAAAATTTTATGTGTTACCTAAAAATCTAATGTATAAAAAATATCTAAATATATTCTGCAATCAAACCCCTAAAACTAATCCCCAATAATAATAAAACACTAAACCCTAAATACACTATACCTTAACATTGAACCCCTTACCATAAAACTTATTCCATAACCAATACCTACATTTCATTTCCTAAACCATGTCCAAATCCAAAATCATAAATACGAAAAATCTTGATCATAACACCGAAAATATAACCGAAAATACATCAGAATTTCTAAACCAATAAATCCAAATTCATCGTGAATTCTAAACCAATAAATCGAAATCCATTTTAATTTATTAACATATAAAATCTAGTATATATCTTTAATTTTAAACATATTTATATAACTAGAATATATACATAATCCATAACCAAAAATTGAATTCCTAAACACATAATCTTTAATATCATATTAAAAAACCACAAATATAAAGAAAAGGATAACCTATTCCGAAATTAATTCTTAATCAACTCACTAAAAAATAAATTAATTCCCAAAAAATAAACCATAAAATTAATATAAAAACTATATTTTAAATACTGTACATCATATCCCACAAGATCCAAATAGATAAAGCCTAACCATAAAACTAAATCTATTATGAGGTGTCATGACCATAACAACTATAGACTAGCCATAATATTAAACCTATGACAAAATCATATTCTTATATTATAATCTATAACTTGAACTCCATAATAATTTCAAAAATCATAACTCAAACTACATATAATATTCAAAGTAGATATAAGAAAAAATAAATCATCAATTTTAAACCTAATCATATAAAACATGCATGCTATACCTGAACCAAGAACATTAAATCATAAAAAAATAATTCCATAAAATTAATCACATAATCTATTACCTTTTAACTTGATAAAAAATATCATCCTAAATTATTTATTAATCTACCCACAAAACATAATACAATAGCAATAAACTTTGACTCTTTAATTTCGTTCTAAAAACAATAAAAATAACAATTTTGGATTTAATACAAAAAAATGTAACCTAAATTCAACCATCAAAAAGGGAAACATATAAAGGAAAAATGGGATAACATATATATATATATAAATACCTTTAAGGAATTAATTTTTTAATAATAGGAACAAACTCTTATATAATATAATGCGAGCTCTAATAATAACTTATTTACACATGAAATCAACTTTACTGCGAAAATATTTTCATAATAATATTGAAAATAAAATATAAATTAAAAATCATAATCAGGTGGGTGTATATGGAAGAAATTAGAAACCTTGATAACATTTTGCTAAAAAATACATTTTACCAAAAAGGGAATAAAAATTTCATTAAAAATTTATAAATATCTTACCCTGTGAAATTAATTTATTTTCCATAAAACTCACTAGATGTCATTGAAATGTAATTTAGGTACCTTGGGACAAAATTTAAATATTAATCATACAATCACTCTTAAAAATAGCATATCCATTTGAGATCTAAACTAGGCTCAACATATCTTGGTATATAATGGAACAACTCATTCTTTGTTTATCGATGTACCAACCATCCTAAATTTATATTAACACAACCCATACATGATTTATAATTAAACCACTCTTTATAATAAATAATTCCTAAAATTTATCACAATCATAATAAATTAAATAATTTATAAAATAAAAATTACACCTATAATGAAAACATTTCTTTATATCGAAATATCAATTAATTTTAAATCCCATTTTGAAAATTATAAGATCAAATGGAAGTTGTAATTTTAATTGAATAAGTACATATATAAATTTGATAAATATGAAATTTAATGTTTTTGTAGGAAGGAAAACCCATTGATATGGTATGGGTTAAAATAGAACATTCTTATTCCTTTTGTCAAAAGTTCTGTATAAAATAAATAAAAAGGTTCTTTTTCAATATTTTGAAAGAAAGAAAAAAATAACCAGGAAATTTATTTTATAATTCATTTATATCCATATAGATACAACCAATTATTAATTAATATAGACATGGAATATAAATTTTAAGAAAATAATCTTTGTAATCTTTTTAAATGATGTTCTAAACGTAATGTGTCTCTTACATCGAGTCATACATGTCACACAAATTAGTTATCATTATGAATAAAAACTAATGTTAAATATTTAATTAAATAATAAACATTTTTAATGATATTATTCCTTTTATAAGATTTATTATCATTTTATATACAATTACTTAATCAATTTTGTTCACAAATGATAGTTTTGTGATATTTGGATCCTTTATTCATAATGGATTTAGTATATTGACTACGGTAAAAAAAGTTCATTATTAAATAATATCTATAATAATAATTATTAAATAATTATAACTTTTATATATTAACTATAATCAGTACCCCCGCTCATTAATGATAGTAATGAAAAATGAATTAGACTACAATTAGGGAGATAGTTGTTCAAACATATCCAAGAATATCATTCCAAATTTTCAACTATAATGATGAATGGAAGTTATATAGTAGTTTGTATTTTATTAATGTTTTTTATGTAATAAATTTAATATTATGTAATTTAATAAAAATATATATATAATATTTATGATGTGAGGATGAAAAGAATCACATCATTTTATGGAAGTAGTGCTCCACACTTATGGAATAAATACTTTATTATTTTTTAGTCAATGGAAAGTTAATAATGTAATATATATATTATCCTTATATAATTATTAATATTATATAAATATCATATTGATACATTAAATATATCATTATATCCATCTTTGAGATATGATGATAGAGAAAAATCGTCAATTTGTTGGGTGATAGTCTGCTAGACACAAAAAAGATGGTTAAAATTCCCATTTGAGGGAATAATAGATAGATATAGATTCTTCAAATTGAAAATAACATCCTTGTATATTTATGATAATTATGATTTACATTTATAAATCTTTAATAATATATTTTTAATGTATAATAAGAAATAGAAACCATATTTTTTCATGAAATATATCTATTATATGGATAAATTCTTTAGGATTATAATTGTTGACTTCGTAGGGGGTTTCATAATAAATACAAGGCCTCTAAGACAAGGGACACATTTTTTTGGTGATATTTGGTTAGGAATTTTATAATATAAATATCTCAAAAATATTGGGGAAGATATGAGAGGAGTACCCTTATAAAAGTTAGGTGAGGTGCACTCTTATAAGTTCATATATTATTAAATTAATATAAATTTATTTTAATGGAAAATGCTAGATAATTTAGATATTTCAATGTTTGGATGATTATTGGTATAAATAATTTCATAATAAAAAATCCCTACACATTTAAATTATGTTTTTACCATTATCTTATTGGTTTAGACCTCTATTAAATCATTTAAAAAATACGGTAGTTTAAATGTTTTTTGTTCTTTTTTCATGTCATGACAGTTAGAATAAATAATAAATTAGTTGAAAAATGGAATATTTTTTATATTTTAAACCATATACCATTATTTTATTTGAATATAGTTTTTCATATTAAGTTTAACTCATTCAATAAAATATTTCATATTTTAAAATATAATTACTATCATTTCATGAACATTTCCAAAAATTTACATTGTCAATTACGTGAAAATAAGGGAATTGGAATATAATCCATTAAATAATATATAATATTTTATATTTATTCTTACAATTTATTTGAAACTACATCTCACCCAAAAACTACCTTTTCATGTTTTAATATCATTTAAATTATGTTTCTACTACTTTCACAGGCATAATATTGTCATTGTGGGAGAATTTTATATAATTATATTAACACTAAACATTCAAAATATATTTTAATAAATAATTAAATAAATATAGTTCAATTAAAACATTTATATTAATTTAATATTTATATTTTCTCATTCCATTATCAATAATACTTACATAACATATTATTTTGACATTTTTAGATTTCAGAAAGCATTGTATAAGCATTTGGATAATTAACATATTATATATCTAAAATATTATGGTGTATCCATATTAATCATCAATAATAATTCATTGTTATTTAAAAATGAAATAAATGTCTTATTCCTTCTCAAATATTTTCACTAGGAAACCAAATTTTAAAATTCTAATGGGGCACAAACACGTTGTCAAAATTGAAAATGATTTTCCTAATTTTCATAAAATAAATAAAAATTTATATGTTTTGAATTTTTTTGGAATTATATTATAAATATATTATAAAAAATGATTTTTCAATAATTTTATTAATTGTTTCTATCATATTTACATTTTAGCGATGACATAAAAGATACCGTAGTTCATAATAACATTATTTTTTACTATTATCTATAAATTAAAAATCTTCAGAAAACATAACAAAAATCATCATAGGTTAAATTTAAATTTCCTAAAAAAATTATTTAAAAATTATTTAATTAAATTCATATAAGTGAGAGAACATGCATTTAATATTATTTTATAAATTTCAATGATAATCCATTTTTTGTGAAATGTTTTTTATGAAAATAAATTAAAATATATCAACATTAATGTATAAATACAATTCCTATATAATTAAGTACATTATTTAAAACTAAATAATTATTTTCATAAAATAATAACAAATTCAAGTCATAATTGGATTTTTAATGAAATGAAATGTTATTTTTACAAAAATATTAATTTTTTACTATTAAATAAAAAAACATTTCATTAAAAATACCAAAACTGCACTAGGATATAATTTTTGGTTTGTTATTTAAAAAAGGATATTACATTATTCTTGTAAAATTATAAAAAAATATAAACAATATTTGTAATATCGACCCAAAAAAATAATTAGAACTTGTTTTATATATATGACATATTTTTGAAACATAAAATATATATACTGAAATAATGATTAATTATTTAAAAATTAATAATAAATAAATATAAATTGAGTATGAAGTAAATATTTATATAATACATTGAATATAACTATACAGGCCTACTAATTTGACTACTATGTTATTATAGGCATAATAACTGTTCATCCTTTGTTTATGTTCTATGTTGCGTGTTGTATACACTATAAAAAAGAGCTATATTTTCAAAATATAATGGATTTAAAACAAGATTAAATGATTTAACCAACACCATACTCCATAAAATATATCCAAATACAACTGATTTATTATTATAATCAAAATTCCCCTATACCATAACACATTAACCTTAACATTAAAACAAATCTAATAACTAAAAAAACTATAGATTTATAATCATATATCCTAAAAAAAAATTTTATTCTAAACCAGTATCAAATAATACATCTTAAATTTTAGTTATAAACATATAATTCAATCATAGACCTAATACGTAACCTGATAGACCTTAAATCAAAATCACTAGCGCAAAGTTCATCTTAAATTCTAAAACCAGACCTATGACCCAATCATAGTCCAAATCTTATACCCCTAACACCTTAAAACTGGAACTATAACCCAAATAACATTATAAATTCTACAATTATTACCCAAAATACTATTACGTTATCTATATAAAATATAGACATGAAAACCATACTCGTACATTAGAAATAAAATAATCCTAAATTCTATACTTATAACCAACTCCCCTATTGTTAACTCCTAAATTTCTATCCTTGACATACAACCTAAATCTTATAAAAAAAATCACTTCTATAACATATCATCTAACACCTAAACATAAATAAATCTAATAAACCCAACTAAACATATATCCTTATAATACTCTCTAAAACAAAACACCTATATTTAAATAATAAAAAACTAATCTCCTAAACCTTAATGACTTACCATTGACAATAAAACCAATCATTTAACCCAAACATATATTTTTATCCTAAAATTAATCCCAACCCAACTATTTAATTCCTAAACTCAAAATACCCTATCCCTTTACACTTTTCCCCAAACATTAAAATTAAACTTATATCATATATATAAAGATTATCCTCATGCTACTCCCTAACCTGGATTCCAATCCTACAAAAAAATTCTCAGCACCAAATAGAAGGAGTGGGTTTATCCAAATCAATATTGAATTTATAAGGACAAAAAATGGTCCTTTATAATTTATAATTGATGAATTTTATGATTCTATGGAACCTTTAAATTTATTTTCCATGGTATTTTTACATATCACATAATTTACAATATCATTGAAAATAAACTAAAATATAGAACTTCAATTAAGAAATAATTATAAGAATTTATCAATGATGGGATAATTATTTTATACCTTTCTTAATAATATAAATAAAATTTCATATCAAAAAATAATTGCTTCTTGGCAAATGTTATGGGTATTCCCACATCTAAATCATCATCTCATAATATTTACTAGTGATGAAAAATTGGCCACTAATATGATTCCCTAATTTGGTGACCATATTTTTCATTTATTCATGATAAATTTAGGGATGTCAGTAATTAATTCATAGGTTCATCATTTTTTCTTTGTCAAATCCATATCCCAAAGATTTGAATTTATGTTCATTCAAGGGGAAATTTTCTTAAAACCCCTACCATATCGAAGTAATATTATATCAACCATTTACCTAATTGTGTGTGAGATGATTTTTTGATCCTTCTGATTCCAAGGAATATATTTCATAGGAATATACAATCAATAATAGATTTACTTTCTACTCACTATAATTAATTCATTAATAAATTGGAGTTTTCATCAATTAAATTTAGAGTAACATTTTCATTATTATTTTATGTTGAGAATAATGACCATTATAATAAGATAAAAACTTGGATCTAAATCCATTCTACACCTTTATTTCATTAATGGTCATTGATACATTTTAATTCCATAGAGTGTCACATTTTATATCTTCATTGATAATGGTAGAAACATCCATCGCATCATTCGAATCAATCAAAAATTGAATCAGGTTTGATGTCCCTAACATAACATTAGTCGAACAATCAATAGATTTTATAATATTTACGAATCGAACCAATACCTTTAGTGGGTAAAAAATAGTATATATTAAAACCCATCATATCAAAACCCTAATTAAAATAATTATTTAGAAAGATAATCATTAGAAGCAATACAAATTCCTATAAATATCACAATAATAAAATAGTTAATTGAGTAATTATTTATCAATTATTAGTATGTTAATATTTTGATATAATGTAATGAATTATCACAATAAATAATATACTAAATTATCCATAATAACATATTAAATTATTTGGAAATTTTTATGTAATAAAAATGAAATCAATGAATATTAATATTGTAAATGGTTAGGGACATTTTAAATACAAATAAATCCGCATTCACAATCAGGGGATCTCAAATTAGACACAACAATTTCACAACTATATGCCAATGTAATTACTAATTTTAAATTATGAAATAATTAATTAGTAGTTAATTATAATTTAATTAAAAATAACTTAATTATAATTTTTAGATTGAATATAAATTTATAATATTATTATTAAAAAATTAAATTAATTAATGAAATGTAATAATATAATTATGTATTAATATTAACAATTAATAGTGATATAAATAATTATGAAAATATAAAAATAAATAATAATTAAACTTCCATGAAAATAATTGAAATATATAAATATTTATAAGTATATTGAATAATAGAATTATAATAAAATTAGTGATAAATAAAAATTCATGCATAATGAATGATTTGAATAAAAATTTAACGAATTAATGTTACGTTTTTATAAACATTATATAACATGATTTAACTATTTAATATTTATTTTTTATAGGAAATAAAATTAAATTATTATTTA
This sequence comes from Viscum album, assembly GCA_963277665.1. Classification (NCBI taxonomy): domain Eukaryota; kingdom Viridiplantae; phylum Streptophyta; class Magnoliopsida; order Santalales; family Viscaceae; genus Viscum; species Viscum album. Next base: position 1,902,722,560 of record OY728141.1, read on the forward strand.
TACTTCAAGTTATATTTTTAATTTTCATTTATATTTTATCAGTGCATTAATTTTGAGAAAAATTCAAATTCAACTAATTGATATATTTTTCGTATAAATGTTTTTTTATAATGTTACGGTTTTGTGTCATTAAAATATTATTTATTTGTAAATTTGTATTTTGTTTGAATTATTTTTTATTTTCATATTAAATCATTCAAATTTTTTATCGATTGGATTTATATTTTTTGCATCTTATGATTTCAAAGTCACATACATGAATCACTATTATTTGTATTTATAGGTGACATATAATTTCATGTAGGTCAACTTGAAAAGTTATAAAACAAAAATAAAATTTAAATGTAGTTTAACACATAAAATATAAATATAAGAAATATTTTAAATAATAAATAATATAGTAAATATAATATACATAATATAATTAAAATTATACAAGATAATATTATGAGATAACATATAATTTTAATTAGTTATACTATTATGACAATTTTTTATTATTTTAAAAAATAATAATAATAATTATTTACATTAAATTAAATAATATTAATAACATTATTTATATTTGATAATAATATAAAGATTAATGATATAATTATTTAATTGGTCAGCCATTTCAGTGGGTCTGAGCTATCCTTGTTGACCAAGGGTTGTGCGTTATTTTATTTCTTAAAACCACCAAAAAAATTAAACAAATAAATAATTTATTCAATTATTAATTAATTATAATATCAATTACTAATTAAATTATTTTGAAATACATTGTCAATTTTTATTAATGAAAATAGTTTACCATATATTATACATTCAATCCCTTGGGATTCTGATAAATGTAGCGAGTTCCCTCTAAACGAAGTTAAAAATAGTCATCTCAGTTGTTTAATAAAAAGAGAATGATTCAAAATTATTTCAAATTTATATTATTAATGTATTGTACCAAATGTCATGAAAACCAAATCTATCAACCTAAAAGTTTTGATTAAATACACAAAAACAAAAATATAGTACGAGGATTAAAAGGAAGAAAAAACTAAAAAAAATATGAAAACATACCATTCCAGTATTAAAATTTCAATTTTATAAATTTTTATAATCACCATTGTGTGAGTCTGAGATTTATCTAGTAATTGAAATATATATTTTTCATCACCCTGTATTTTCATTTTCATTAGATTTATTTCTTACAATCAATTAAATTATTGAATCCCCATTTCATACACAAATTTTCACATAATTCCATGAAAATATGTATAAAAATGAATAAAATAAATTGATAAGAACTCTATCCTGTCCATACATGATTTCAATAACACAATGTTCCCACTATGATGTGTATAACGAGGAATCCTAGATCATGATAATTATAATCCTTGCATATTAACATTAACAAGGTCTATATTTCCATTCTGGAGATTCTTGTACGATAAAAATCTACTCCTTCATTACCATGTACACAAGATCATGTGTTTATTTTATATGACAACAATAAAGCATTCAGTAACAAGTGAAACTATCAATCTATCAATAACATACATCACATCATGTTCATGACTCCATCCAATTAAACATATGGTGACAACGAATCATTATAAAAACAATTATACAATATGATTACATCTTCATTAATTAAATTTTGTAATACCATGAAAGGATTCTATCCAAACATAATAAATTAAATAAACAGTCCACAATTATATCATAACAAACTTTAGTTTATGTGCAAATATTTTATTCCAAAAAAATTATTATAGTTATTATATTTTATGAAATTTAATAAAATGAATACTGATACAAACCTTTTTAAAACAACCACTTCCAATTACTAACTCAATATCTATTCTAACCAAGAATGATTCTGTGTACCAAATCATGAGAAAAATTTATTCTATGTACAATATAAATGGTTGGAGTCCAATGACCAACTCCATAACTTAGTAAAACATACCAATAGATCTATTATTTTTATAAAAAGTGTACAATCCAAGGCATCAATCCATTATATCTTCATATCTCTAAAATATATCTACATAACTTATAGTCAACCAGAGAAAATGAAAAGATGGTACCAGGGATGAAGAACAATGATATTATATGCCTCTAAACACCCTGACTATGAGAGCAACATCCTCTCCTCCATGTCATGACTTGTTTCCATTGATTTCCATGGTCATCTGAGTCATTCTCAATGATAACACCCACCAAATTAATTATATTATTAATATTAATAATTTTTTAATTATATATAAATTAATTATTGTATTTTGGTTTATTAATTATTTATAATATTTATTCATTCATTATTAAATACAAATAATTAGAGATTATAGTAATGATTTATTATTATTTTCTATATTCATATTTTGAAATTTTGTTATTTTTATTATATCATAATATATTCTATTAATAAATATTAATTTCATTTTTGATAAATTTTAAATATATTTTTTTATGAATTATAATAATTATATTTGATTTATATTATTAGTAATTGATAATTATTAATTAGTTTTACATTAATTTTTAGTTACATTAATAATCTATTAATTATTTAAATTATATTAAAACATTAATAATTATTAATCCTATCAAATTACAGATAATAATTAAATATTATTCATTATTTCATCCTCTTATTTCTCCCTATTAGATAAGAATTCAATGCATCCATATACTTCTTTTCAAGAGGGATTCTCTCTTTACTATCGCGGACCTTAGTGGAACACTTATTATGATTGATTTAACCACTTACAATATCATAAGGCCCCCAGTAACATGGATTTATAGTTACATGGACTTCTTAATATGGTTACCCTTGATCAATAGGATACCAAATTGGGGATAAGGCTATCTATCAAAAGGAAACCAATGAAAATAATCATTATTATTTTATATCCATTTTAAATTTAGTCCACATATTTGTGTCTTATGTTATGGTTTCCTATAATAAACCCAATTCACTACCATATGTTAGTTAAAAGGAAATATGGGATAAAAATAGAATCATGGGACCCCTAATGATAGGTGATATAATTATTTTAATAGGTTATCTTGTAGTCTTAATTAGGGTAGGGACCTTGTTAGTCCATCAAATTAGGATCAGGTAATGTGAATTAGAGTTAAGGATATATCTTATTTTATGAATGTTTTCTATGATTCCAAACCCACATCCATGGAGTTATTAAAAATTAATGATTACTCTTTCATCTTATTAGTATACCACACCACTATGGGGGAGGTAAATTAGGGTAATAGTTATTGAATTAAATCTAACCCTTATCTGGCTAAACAACAATGTAAAAATAAATAATCCTTCTCACACGAAAGCTTTATGATTCTTATGAAGCTAATTTTGAAATCTAATAAGTTAATCACTCCATACGCTAGGATAACCCAAAATCCTAAGGATTACATTAAATTAAAATGGCATATTTTCATTATATCATCTAGGATTTGCATTAATATAATCATTCTTAAACAAGTTTTTGAGAGTCCCGATTCATCCCCAACTGAGGAGAGATATGTCAGATCATTTTATTTTCACTGAATCAATGATTACATCATCCATCAGAATCATACTTTACTTCATAAGGAGGGCTTTGAGGATGACATTTATTCTAGTGTTGATGAATTGAATGTGATATATTTTCCAAGATATAAAAAATGGTAAATATCTGTGGATGTGTATAATAATCTTATGGAATTATTTTTTTCTAGATGAGAATAAGAATATAAAAGGAACACAAATTATTATTACTAAAAATTTATATTAAATAACTGTTGATAGATGTTTTTCTGGATTTTGTTTTAATTTTAATAATCATGGTTCACTAATATGCAACATAAATATATTGAATGGAACATTAATAAATAATATATATTATATATTAATTGATATAAAAATGAATATTTTCATTATTTTGTTTGTAATTTACTTTTTTCCATAGCCTACTCTGATCTCTTGCTCCATGATATTTTAAATTACTGTGGGAAATATATTTTTATAAGTTATTTATCTTAAAATTGATAATAAAGATTTGGTATTTATTGGAATAAAAAACTATAGATTCCAAGTAATATATTTATCTATATACTATGGATTTCATATTTAAACATTTTCCCCATTTCAGTGTAATTGGATATTCCTTTATTTTAAGGATTATGTTTTTTCTGGATGGTGGTACTATGTGTCAATTATTTTAGACTAAAAATCACATTAGATATGTAGACATATCCTATTTCATTCTCTACATAGATAGAATTTATTGGGAACACCATATGTGTATACTTACATAAAATAAACTTGATTACGTGGATGACCTCCCAATAATGAAAAATATACTACACCTAATTCTATATGAAGACACATCATTTCCTAAATGTCTCAACCATTATGTCAACAGAATTTATTCAAAAGTGAACTTGATCATGGGTCATACTTGATAATGATATTTAATTATATTTTATCATATATAAATATCATTAATCTTTAAATAGTGGTGTGTCTAGATAGATATATAGATGTGTTCTTAAATGGTGGATGGGTGAAAATTATGCGGGGGATTCTTACAAATGTATTTATGTTTTTGGAAGATGATGGAGGATCAAACACTTCTTCTACTAGAAAATATTATTGGGTCATAGAAATAATTTCTTATTTCATAAAAACATAGTGTAAATACTGGGGATGTGCTAATTTTTCATAGCTTCATCAAATATAAAAATTAAAGTTCATGTGAAAAGGATGTTGAGGTTATGATTATATTTGTAGAAACAAGGATCTATGAGGGAATTGGGACTTATTTCTAATCTCATTGGTGACTAGATGATTCTATGGTAACTTTTGTATAGTTGATGAAATTGGAGATATTGTGATTGATGGATACTCCAGAGGATGGAAAATTTAATATTCATGAACAAAATTGTTATAATGTTTTCATTTTAATGGTTTATTGTGTGCTATTGTTTATACATAATGTAGAAACCAACTATAGATAATTTATTATATGAAATTTAATTATTAATCCCTGTTTTATACCGGTGTGAGTTTATTTAACCCCATGGAAAAACATTATGATCTTATTTATTACAATATTGTTTGTGTAGTAGGATTTGTTCTTCCAACACACCCTACGATCCGTTTATATCTTATTAATAATTTTTTTTTAAATTATATTGGAAATAATTTTTATTTCTCTATTTTGATTATTTATTAATTAACAAATTTTCAATCTATTCATTATATTAATAATTTAATTATTAATATAGTTACTCAAATTAATTATCAAATTATTCTTTGAGTAGTAATTACTTTATTATAATTATTTTTAATTAATTAAAAATAATTATATGGTTATTTTTAAAAATTATTAATATTTTTTAACTATATTATTATGTATAATTATTATTTATTTAATACAAATATTGTATTTTAATTTGATTGTTTGTGAAAGGGGGAATTATAAAATGATATGGAATCCTGAGATGGGATGACAAGGGAGACTCTCCATTAAATGGGTCGGGATATTGGAACGATGGAGCTCAGTCCATCATATAATTTTAGGTGAAATTTTATTGATCATTTTTAGGAATTTTCCCAATGTTTAAAAATTATGAAAGATGATACTAGATACACTAAAAATTTTATTATAGAAATATGAACATTAAAATAGTTTTATAGGAGCATGTAACATGGGTAGTATTTCTATTTGGAGGTTACTGTCATTTATAATATAAAATATTGTCCTAGTTGGGTGATGTTTGTATAACATTAGTATGTTTCCTTGGCCATGTTAACTCTAAAAGAGGTGTTTCAATAAATCATGAGATTATAGGGGATACGATTTAATTGAATCCACATACGATTATTTTTTTGATACATTGTTTCCTTTGGTAAGGTCGTTATTAGCAATGTTTTAGTCTTTATTTTTCACAACTATCCTAACATGTGACATCTCTGACAAAGAGTAATTCACTATTACAATTGGTCATGTAATTTCCAATGTAATTTAATGATATTAATAGTCTCATAAAATTATCACCAATCATGATCTTTTTGTAATCAAGACAATGGTATGTTTTGTATTGTGATGCATCAGGATCACGTTTTGGATGTGTATCCATGTAAGGGTATCAACTCATCGCATTTTTCTCATTATAGATAGAGTTTCATGAGATGAAATTCCCAAGAGTTTATTTTGATTTATCTAATGTAATCCTTGTTTATTATACATAGTGTCATGGCCTATTTTGTGAGAAATTTATTCTATTTTTTGATTATAATATATTAAAATATTTCACATATATATAATTGAATATGAGAAAAATAATATGTATGGAGTATCAATAAATGATTGACATTAGGTATATGAGGAATATAATAATATCTTTTTGATGGAATATAAATTATGTAGGAATTCATAAGGTAAATTTGAAATGGTAGTTTCAGATCAGTTGTAGTTGACGATGGTGAAAAAAAATTCACTAGGATTTTGATGAATACTATAATTCTGAATTTTTATTTCATGATTATTTTCCAGATTTTGTTGACAATGTTAAATAGGAAAAATCATTAAAATATGAATGTGTACTATGAGGTCAGAACTCATTGGTGGTGAGACCATTGAGTGATGGATTCTTGTTATAGGATTAGTGTTGTATTTATGATATTAGATTACCATACCATTGGATTTACAAGAATAAATCCTTTATGAATACCACCATTCATTATTTTTTGTTCATCCTACAATACAAATAATGTATAAGGCATTTAAAGATTAATTTTTGTGTGTTGGGATGAAATGAACTGTGTTTCAGTTCATTATGAGATGCCATCCCCATCAGAAGGATAAAGAAGAGTACCAATGACAACTAGTTATGTAACAATATTTAAATATTATTTTTTTATATTGGAGAATTTATAAATTGATTATGTTCTAGTTAACCCAAATATGGAATAGAAACACATTTCAATATTGGAGATAGGGAATCATCTCACAGAGTACCAAATTTCATTTCTATTAATCATTATCATATGGTGGAGAAATTGTCTATGACCTATATATGAGATGTGATAAATAAAAATGGCATACTAGTTTTGATAGTATTTGACAAAAATACATGGCTTACGTATAATTTATGGAAGTCTATACAACAAGACCTTGGAATTCACCAGACTATGTCCATGATGTATCATAATCTAAATATTGGATTATCCAAAATTAAGATACAAACATTAAAAGATATGATCCAATAATGTGTAATAGATTTTTTTGGTTAATGGGATTAGAACATATCATTAATGGTGTTATCATATAATGAAATTTTTCATTGAATGATATATATAGAATAGTTTTTGTCATTTTATGTGAATCATTTTACTATACATAATTTTTGGTGGAAATAGGTGAGGCATCACTAGTTAGACCAAGCCATGTCAAAGAGACAAAAAAGAATATTTAGTTAATTTGGAAATGAATAAATGTAGCCATGAATTTTAAAAAATCATATATTTATCTTCATAATATACTGTTATAGTTTGACGTGAGTGATTATGTGTTCATTAGAATTTTTCCAATGATTTGGAATAGTCATTTTTTGGATCTATGGAAAATTATCTTCTCAATACATAGGTCCTTTTAAGATACTTCAAAGGGATGGTGAGAAGGAGTATCAATTTGATTTTCTACCGAGGTTCATTTCTGTGCATATTATGTATCATTATTGTCTTGAAAATAACAACCAAATTGATCATAACCTTGTGATTAAATGTTATAACACTATCATAGAGCCAGATGTTGTGATGGTTCATCTTCCAGTTCAGATTATGGATATGCAGGAGAATTTATTTCATGGGAAAATAATTTTCCTACTATGGGTTTTATTATACCATGGTCATAAGGGATTCACATGAACCGGTTTGGATCATGGCCTCCTACCTATATCATAGGTCAACCTAGTTACCATAATCATCTTTCTATGTCGAATCCTCTATCATAATTCCCGAAACACATTAAGATATTTCTTTCCTTTTTTATAATGTTTTGTGTTGAAAAATTGTGTATATATTATAACAATTAGTTATTAATGGTTATTGTTAGTAGCAGTTCTTATTACGATTCATAGATGGTGTTTTGTCCCCGATAGGTTGTAGTTTGTGCAAATGAATAGAATTTAACAATGGTGGTTTTCCTGTATTGTAATTTAGAGATAGTTGAGGTGTTAAATTTTCCTTTTTAGTTCCATTCCATGGAATTCTATGTAACCAATTAACGTTATTCTTCTTCACACTAAATGAGTTCAAAAAATTATATAGAGAGAACAATTGTATTTTTTTCTTTTTATTTATTTAATAATATATATTTTTTATTAGTGCATATGGGGAAATTCTCTTATGTCAATATGTTAATTATGAATTAAATGTTTCTGTACATGAAAAAAATTTAATTCACAATTTTGGTTAATTATCTTGTTAAATATTATTTTTATATAAATTATCAGCCTTAAATCATGATTGTGTTCAAATTGATTTTTAAAAATTAAATTTAGAAACATCAAATCTAATTTTATTAAGTATACTGAATTTTTTAACAATAATTCTATTTTAACAAAAATAAATGGCATTTATTTTTGAGAAATATAACATGTGATTTCAACAAATCAATTCACCATTTAAATTGGTCCCCTAAATTTTTCATAACCCCAATTAATGAAAATTTATATAAATTAATTGATAAAAATCTTCCTCAATATAGAGGATTATAATTTTGGTATCTATAATATACAATTCTAGAAAAATATCTTCTATCTTCATGAGAAACACCATAACATTTTTTACTAGAACTAGTTAACCTCATGGAAGGACCCAAATTAAAATTATAATATAACATAGTACTAGAAAGGTGATTAATATATCACTAAGACCATCTAGTATTGAAGACACAAATAATCTAGATTTCCTAAAACATATAAGTTTTTAGTTCTCATATATGAAATTTCAGCAACAAGCCACCATGAACAAGAATACAAGAATAAGCATAAGTATCTCAATATGAAACCATAAATCTTTCACCTGAGCCTATTCAATTAAAACAATATCATGCAAACAATATAATAGGTTGATCGATATAGGTGTGGCATCCCATATATGTTCCCTGCAACATTTAAAATCGGGATGATAAAACTATTTTAGATCCATTACACACATGTTCAAATGGGAAATAGACATATAAATATATCCCACATATATGATAAATTAATGAAGAATATTCAGCATGAGATTCATGGCGTTTTTTGCATTTTCATTGATGATACAAAACTGATTTAAATCCATTGACCAATGACACACAAAATGAACACATGAAAAACCTATTGAATTAATGATACACATTATAAAAGTATCACCCATCACATAATTAAAATGAAAAATTTAGGACCATTGAAAACAATACATGCAAAACATATATAATACTACATATTATATGTTGTAGGGGGAATAAGTATTTTTTAATCATCTTTGTCAAATATACTATTAAAAATATTCAGATAAATTTATTTATGATTCTTGTTATCAATACTAAGTACCTTCATTTGAAAATATGCCATATCCAAAAATAAATATGATGCATGCATGAAATGATCCATTCTATAACAAGAACACCAGCCAACCCTATTCATAAAATGACCTGAAAATTTTATAAACCACACAAAACTATACAATAGTAAAATAAAATAGAGACATATAATTAATAAAAAAAAATCATTCAATATATTACTATGCATGGTTTTCATCCTGGTCTAATATATTTGATTGGAACATTAGTTATAATATAGGTGATAATAATTATAATTTTTAGATATGAATAATATGACTAGTTATGCCACAATTTTTTTAACATGTATTATTAAAAAAATAAACCATTAACATATGAAAAAATAGTCTATTTTTTTAATAGCTATTGGAAACTATATATAACGACCTGCACTTATTACATACATAATCTTGAATTTATTCAAGAAATCACTTCCTTTTAAATTGAGGATCTTTTCGAGTTTACAGCTTTAGAGAATTAAGAAAAAACATTCATAACATTACACATTGTTACATAGTGGATACCATAAAATCAGTTTCCATTTTTCTCAGAATATAAAACATTAAAACTTAAAACACGACTCCTTGAAAATTATTCAACATTTAACATGTCTTACTTCCTTGTATTACTCATTCATTAACCTGTGAAAAATAATTTAAAAACGTGGGATGAGTTGAAAAGCTCAGTAAGGTATGAAAAAGAAGGAAGAATCACATTAGTCCATGAATATTCATAACTTATGAAATCATTTTCAAAAGACATGATTTCCACCCATAAATACTCACTTCGTGTAACACGAGATTTACAAAGGATCCAAACAAACATAAATATAATCATAGAGGTATCTTGAGGCATTACTTATATAATCTTGTAACTATCTTGGCTACCTTAAAATTTGAGACCATGACGACTACCTTACTTTGTGTAACCATCACAGTTACACTTGGAGTAACCATACGGCCGACCTCAAACATACTCATAACCAATGAATTGAAGGGAAATATAGGTCCCACACTTCATCATAAACAATTCCCAATAACCAAAACATAATCATAAAACATAAATAATAGCATAAAAACAATGCTTTTGAATATTGTAAAACACAATTTTAAAAGGGGTTTTTAGAAGAAAAGTCCCTTATAAACATCATATACTTGAAGTGAGAATTAATAGAGTGGAAGTAATATGTATAAAATCATTAAATACACATTATTAATCATATTATAATCATAAGTCATCACACAAGCAATTTAAATACCCCATAAATAATGAAGTAGAATGTTTACCCAAAGAATGGAAATCGGGTTAAGAATTCCCTTACCTTACACTTTTCTTACATCAAATTGGTTTTAACCTCATGTATAAAGGTTTAAATAGTGTTATTAGTATTTTACTGAAACATGATCAAGTTTATAACATCTAATATGGTCATTTCAACCTCATTTCAACCCTTAATTGTTAGTATTTTGTTCCTAGCATTATTTTGGGTGAGTTCTTTTGTGATTTTCACGATCAGTTCACGATGAATTGTTCTTGTTCATTGGATGTGAAACTCCAGAAACTGAATGGAGTAGTATTTACATATTTCCAGTACCATTAATTATACCATATATCACTTTGATTCTTTATATTATGATGATTCATAAGTTAAAACATTAATTATATTCGTTTAGATCATTTAAGTGGTTCATTGATAATTACAACCTCATTTAGTCTTATAAATTTGATCCATGGGTACAAAAGAATTCCAAAACCATATATGAGTCATAAAACATATTTTATAACCTGGTTCAACCATATAAATGGTTTCATGATCGGACTTGAACGAATTAATGGAAATTGAAAATACATCATCCACGATGTTGGTAATTCGACACAAAAGGGAAATATTTTTCATTCTTCATATAAGTGGAAGAGGAGAAGAATAATGATGAGGAATTTTCAATAAACATGAGAAGATAATGAAAATACATTAATCTGGTGATTTCATGCCTCTTGTTTAAGAGGGAGTGAGGAATGAAGAAAAATGAATCATGAAATAATAGAAAATTATGAGAAATTTCTCACAAAAATTCAGTAGCCTAACGGCGTCTCTTAAAATTTCATAAAAACATTATTGATGAGAGGAATGGAATATCTCATCATTTATACAAAATTTGGATAGTTAGGGGGAATATTTAATGAAATATTCCAACAAAAGTCAAAGGGAATGGAAGAGAATAACAAAAAAAATGAATGAAAAAAAAAAGATAATAAAAGAGGTTGTTTACCTCTTGATCTCTTCTCCTTGAGATCCTTCTTAAGGGCTTTGATTTTGGTATTTTGGTGAGACGAGAAGCACTAGGACATGGGGAAGAAGATTTGGGAGGTAATTTGGCAGAAATTAGACAATTCTCAAGGCTTGAGAGGTGTTGAAGAAAGAGGGGAGTGAGAGTGATATTTATAGTGGAGGAGGGGAGGTATTTTAGATTATTTTAATCATTATTATAATATTTTTTTCAAGACAATGATTAATCTCAAATCAAGTGGCCCTAAATAGTGATAATATCATGTTAGTTCTATGAAAGTGGCCTTGCATCACTTATGATGTCATAAATAGTGCATTTTTACTGATAAATTTATTATACAGTATTTTTTCGTATTTCACTATTCACCGAAAATTCTAGAGTTTAAGAAAAATACAAAAAATTTACCCCAACCATTTTTCGACATGTAGAATTCAAAAAATGAACTCCATTTTTCCAAAATAATTTTCAAAATATTATTAATTTCATTTTTAAATAAGGTCACAGTTATTTTGAAAAGTAAGAATATTGAAGTGTAATTAGGTTTATGTGACATTGGAAAATTAATTAAGATCCCATTATCCTATTGACTTGTGAAGATAAGATAATATTATTATTTACTATTCATGAGGTAATATTACTATTCATACTTATATTCATAAGGTTATCTTACTATTCACCAAAATTACAAGTATGTTTCATCAGACTCTAAATAACATGCTAAACACAAATGTAGATGACAATTTCTTGAAATTCAAAACTTAGAAGAAATAAAATTTTGTTTCAAGGATACTTATAAATATATACCTTAAACAAAATTTCATGCATTTTCAATTTATTTTTAGAAAGACTTGGGATTTTACATTTCCCCACCTTCTTGAAATTGTGTCTTCACAATTTTATTTACATATTAAACAACTGAGGGAATTTTTCCCTCATAGCATTTTCAGACTCCCATGTTGCTTCTTCAACCATGTGGTTTCTCCCCAAAACCTTTACCTGGTGGATTGCCTTATTCCACAATACCTGTTCTCTTCTATCAAGAATATGAACTGGTTTTTCTTCATCAGAACGGTTCTCTGCCAGCTGAACTGCTTCCGGCCTCAAGACATGTGATGTATCTGGAACATACTTTCTCAACATCGAAACATGAAAAACATTATGTACCTGAAACAAGATCGGAGGCAAAGCTACGCGGTATGCAAATGTTCCAACCTTATCCAATATTACAAAAGGATCGATGAACCGTGGACTTAGTTTCCCTTTCTTACCAAAACGCATCTCACTTTTCCAAGGCGAGATTTTAATGAAAACATGGTCACCTACCTCAACAGAGAAGTCTTTCCTTCTGTTATCTACATAACTTTTCTTCCTGCTCTGAGCTATCCTCATGTGTTCATGGATCATCCTCACTTTCTCGGCCACTTCTTCTGCTAATTCTGGCCCCATCAACATTATTTCACCGACTTCATCCCAAAACACAGGAGTCCGACACCGCTTTCCATACAAGGCCTCAAAAGGTGCCATCTGAATACTGGAATGGAAACTGTTATTATAAGAAAACTCAACTAAATAAAGATGTCGATCCCAACTTCACTGATAGTCCATTGAACAAGCTCAAAGAATAGGCAATTATCTGATCATTCTGCATCAAAACACAACCAAGTCCCTTCAACGAAGCATCACTGTAGATGACAATCTCACCATCTCAGGAAGGTAAGGCCAAAACTGGAGGATTCACCAATCTCTTCGTTAGTTCCTGAAAACAAACATCACATTCCTCTGTCCAAACAAATTTAACTCCTTTCCGTGTTAACTTAGTTATTAGGCTAGATAACCATGCAAAGTTCATAACAATCCTTCAGTAATAACTTGCTAAGCCCCGAAAACTACGAATATCAGAAACATTTGTGGGTCTTGGCCATTCATTAACTACTTTTGTTTTGGCAGGATTAACTATTATTCTATCCTTATTTACAATGTGTTGAAGAAAAGAAATCTATTGCAACCAAAAATCAAACTTGCTGAATTTTCCATATAGCTTCTTTTATTTTAATGTTTGTAAAACAAACCTTAGTTGTTTTCTATGCTCCTATTTATTTTTAGAAAAAACCAAAATGTCATCAATAAATACAACCACAAAATTATCCACAAACTCATGAAATACTCTATTCACAAGATTCATGAATACAACATGTGAATTAGTTAACCCAAATGGCATAACAACAAATTCATAATGCCCATATCTAGTATGAAAGGCTGTTTTCGTGATGTCATCCTCATTCACCATTAGATGATGGTATCCTGATCTCAAGCCAATCTTGGAAAAGTACTAATCTCCCTGGAGCTGATCAAACAAGTCATCAATATGAGGCAAATGATACTTGTTTTTAACAGTGATGTTATTCAAAGATCTATAATCAATGCAAAGTCTCATGGAACCATCTTTCGTTTTAACAAACAAAACAGGGGGCTCCCCATGGTGAAGTACTAAGACGAATGAAGCCTTTCGCAAGCTAATCCTGCAACTGATTTTTCAATTCAAGAAGTTCTATTAGAGCCATACGATATGGGGGTTCTGAAATTGGCATAGCATCAGGAACTAAATCAATTGTGAATTCGACTTGTCATTCTGGTATGACACTGGGTAACTCCTCAGGAAAAACATCAAGGTGTTCATTAACCACCAACACATCATTAATTTGAATAGATCCCTTGTTTTCAACAATATGAGAAAGATAACTTTCACTTCCATATTTCAGTAGTTTATCAGATTCCTGATATGTTATCAATTGTATGGGTTCATTCTTGTATACAAACTAAAAATCTTTCTGAAAAACAACTTCTTTAGCTCTATAGTCAATCTTAGCATGATAATCAGAAAGCCAGTCCATCCGCAGAATAACATCAAACTCGACTATGGGTAAAACAAAAATGTTTGCAGGTAAAGTATTTCCACATACCACAATAGAAATATTCTTATAATTCTTCTTTGCTATATCATTTCCCCCTGGTGTATTAACAACAAGTTCGGGTCTCATTTGTTGAGGTGATATTTTCAATTTACTAGAAAATATCTCAGAGATGAATGAATGTGTAGAACCCATATCAAACAAAACATTAGCAAAATATGAGTGAAAAACAACGTACCTGATACAACTTCATTGGATGGCCCAAAACTTGCTGATGTAGTCGAAAAGGATCTCAATACACCTTTCTGCTTGTAGTCTGGATTATTTGCATCATTTGGATCCCTCTATGGACATCCATTTGCATAGTGACCGATCTCACCACATTTAAAACACTTTACAGTTTTCTTATCAGGATTAGTCTTTGGATCATTTTCATTGCAATCGTGGGCCATATAAACAAACTTACCACATTAAAAACACTTCCCGGTTTTGACAAGACATTCCCCAGGGTGCTTCTTGCCACACTTTTAACAAACTGGAAACTGGATTTTCTTACCATCAGATTTCTTTGGTTGATTCAAACCCATTGCTTGCCAACTGGACCTCTTCTTCTCTTGGTTTCCGAAATGCATGATATCGTTAGCAAACTCCATCTCTACCCTCTTAGCACATCAGAAATGTTTCTCATAACTTTTGAATTCACGAGAGGCCAACGCCCTACGATGCCTTGGATTCAATCATGAGTTAAAGCGGTTGATTTTTCTATCGAGATCCAAAATAAGATTTAGAGCATACCTCCCCAGTCGGGTGAAGTTCGCCTCATACATAGCCACTGATTCTTCCTCCTTTTGTTTCAATTCAAGGAATTTCTTCTCCATTCTAATTCGCACCACCTAAAGAAAATATTTTTCAAGAAAATACTTTTAAATTAATCCCACACTAAGGCATAAAAATCATCTCTAACCCTGATATTCATTACCATTAACCACCACTGATCAGCTTCCCCTTCAAAACGATAAATGGAAAGACTTACCTTTTGATTGTCCGAACATCCCATAACATAAAATATCTTTTCAAGGGCTTTAATCCATCCTTTTGCTGCCACTGGGTCAGAATATCCATTGAATGCAGGAGGATGTTGTATCATAAAGTGTTCCACCACTATTATGTTTTATTGGGGTACCTCTATTTTTCATCTTGCATTGATGCCACCACCATTTATTGCATGCGTTAGCTGAGCCATTACTGTGACAAACTGCTTGGTTCCAATCCCTACCATTCTGGGCTGTAGATCAGGAAGGATGTCATTCGGTCGTTGCCTCTCTTTTTCAGCATCAATGTTCCTTCTGTGAACAACCATTCTAAACTAACATTTCTTAGATGACTCAACATGTTAATCTTTAAATGCTATAACAAATTAAACATAGAGTGAAAAAAATTTATGGTATTCTATTAGCATCACCCTAACCCCTAAAGTTATCTAAACCATCCTCTAATACCAACTATAATGACCCACACTTATTACATACATAATCTTGAATTTATTCAAGAAAACACTTCCTTTTACATTGAGGATCTTTTCAAGTTTAGAGCTATATAGAATTAAGACAAAGCATTCATAACATTACACATTGTTATATAGTGGATACCATAAAATCAGTTTCCATTTTTCTCAGAATATAAAATATTAAAACATAAAAGAAGACTCCTTGAACATTATTCAACATTTAACATGTCTTCCTTCCTTGTATTACTCATCCATTAACCTATGATAAATCATTTAAAAGCTTGGGATGAGCACAAAAGCTAAGTATGGTATGAAAAAGAAGGAATAATCACATTAGTCCATGAATACTCATAACGTATGAAATCATTTTCGAAAGACATGCTTTCCACCCATAAATACTTACTTCGTGTAACATGACATTTACTCAAGATCCACAGAAACATAAATATAATCATAGAGTTATCTTGGGGAATTACTTACATATTCTTGTACCCATCTTGGCTACCTTAAAATTTGTAACCCTCACGGCTACCTTACTTTGTGTAACCATTGCAGTTAGACTTGGAGTAACAATACAGGCAACCTCCAACGTACTCATACCTAATGCATTGGAGGTAAATATAGGTCCCAACCTTCATCATAAACAATTCCCAATAACCAAAACATAATCATACAACATAAATAATAGCATAAAAACATTTCTTTTGAATATTGTAAAACAGAATTTTAAAAGGGGATTTTAGAAGAAAAGTCTCTTATAAACATAATATACTTGAAGTGAGAATTAATAGAGTGGAAGGAATATGTATATAATATGTAAATGCACATTATTAAAAATATTATAATCATAATTCATCATACAAGAAATTTAAATACAACATAAATAACGAAGTAGAATGTTAACCCAATAAATGGAAATCGGGTTAAGAATTCCCTTACCTTAGGCTTTTCTTACTTCATATTTATTTAAACCTACTGTATAAAGGTTAAAGGAGTGTTATTAGTATTTTATAGAAACATTTTCATGTTTATAACATCTTATATGTTCATTTCAACCTCATTTCACCCCTTAATGGTTAGTATTTTGTTCCTTGCATTATTTTGGGTGAGTTATTTTGCGATTTTCACGATCGGTTCATGATGAATCGTTTTTGATGATTCGATGTGAAACTCAAGAATTGGAATGGAGTAGTATTTAAATATTTCCAGTACCATAAAGTATACCATTTATCACTTTTATTCTTTATATTATGATGATTCATACGTTAAAACATTAATTATGTTCGTTTAGTTCATTTAAGTGGTTCTTTGATAATTACAACCTCATTTAGTCTTATAAATTTGAACCATGGGTACAAAAGAATTCCAGAACCATATATGAGTCATAAAACATATATTATAACCTGGTTCAACCATATAAATGGTTTCATTACCAGACTTGAAAGAATTAATGGAAATTGAAAATACATCGTCCACGATGTTAGTAATTCGACACAAATGGACAATGTTTTTTATTCTTTAAATAAGTGGAAGAGGAGAATAATAATGATGAGGAATTTTCAATAAACCTGAGAAGATATTTAATATACATGATTCTAGAGATTTCTTGCTTCATGTATAAGAGGGAGTGAGGAAATAAGAAAAACTAATCATGAAATAAAAGAAAATTATGAGAAATATCTCACGAACATTCAACAGCCTAACGGCGTCTCTTAAAATTTCATAAAAACAAGATTGAAGAGAGGAATGGAATATATAATCATTCATACAATATTTGGACAGTAAGGTGGAATATTTAATGAAATATCCCAACAAAAGTCAAAGGTAATGGAAGATAATAATAAAAAAAATTAAAGAAAAGAAAGATAATAAAAGAGGTCATTTACCTCTTGATCTCTTCTCCTTGAGATCCTTCTTAAGGGCTTTGATTTTGGACTTTTGGTGAGACCAGAAGCTCTAGGACGTGGGGAATAAGATTGCAGAGGTAATTTGGAAGAAATTAGACAATTCTGAAGGCTTGAGAGGTGTGGGAGGAAGAGGGGAGTGAGGGTGATATTTATAGTAGAGGAGGGGAGGTATTTTAGATTATTTTAATCATTATTATAATATTTTTATCAAGAATATGAATAATCACAAATAAAGTGGCCCTAATAAGTGATAATATCATGTGAGTTCTATTAAAGTGGCCTTGCATCACTTATGATTTCATAAATAGTGCATTTTTACTGATAGATTGATTATACGGTATTTTATCGTATTTCACTATTCATAGAAAATTCAAGAGTTTCAGAAAAATACAAAAAATTTACCCCATCCATTTTACGATGTTTATAATTCAAAAATGAACTCCATTTTTCAAAAATAATTTTCTAAATATTATTAATTTAATTTTAAATAAGGTCACCGTTAATTAGAAAAGTAACAATATTGAAGTGCAATTAGTTTTATGTGACATTGGAAAATTAATTAAGATCCCATTATCCTATTGTCTTGGGAAAATAAAATAATATTATTATTTACAATTCATGAGGTCATATTACTATTCATTTTTAGTATTCATAAGGGTATGTTACTATTCACCAAAAAACAAGTTTGTTTCATTAGACTCTAAATAACATGCTAAACACAATTATAGATGACAGTTTCATGAAATTCAAAACATAGAAGAAATAAAATTATGTTTCAAGGATACTTATAAATATATCCCTTAAATAAAATTTCAATAATTTTCAATTATTTTTTAGAAAACCATGGGATGTTACACTATATACAACACATACACCTATGAATGATTCTTCTATAAAAATGTTTTTATTTTATAGAAGGTAAGACACTTTCTTCAGGAATTTAACAATAGTAACATTATTTGAGACACAAAAAACATGTATTATTTATTCCAAATAATATAATTAGTGAAAATTTATATAATTAGTTACATGTGATCTTAAATAAAATATTATTGTTTCAATGTTGTATTCAAATATTTAATTAATATTTTAAACCACCTATGAAAATGTTGTTTAATAAATAATCAAACCACACTTTATGTACATAATGTAATTATTGATTTGATCAGTAACCTTATTAATATAATAAAATAAGTAAATTTCATAAATAACTATGATTTTATGGAATTATAATTACAATTACTTAACATAAATTCTTTTTTCATTCATCATATCTCACTCGAACTCAAGTTTACAAGCAATATGTATTGGAAATATATTTAGTTGAATATTACATAGTTCAGTCACACTTCCTACTCCATTGGGAAGGAATTAGATATTAAATATTACCGGTGGGATAATATAGATGAAAATTTATTTATCCTAGATAATATATCATATATATATCATTTTGAAGGAAAATTAAAATGGTAAAAAATTAATTATTGTTGCATGTTTTAATTCTTCATCGATGAAATCTATTAATAGAGGTATTTTAAATTTATAGTAATCAACCCCCATGGTGATTATTATTTATCAGTATTATAATATATATATCCTAACAAAAAATAGCACCTAGTAATGCTAATCCAATAATTCTTCTTTTTTCCCATCATTTGGGCATATGAATCTCATGTATTAAAGATACGGATCAAGTTCAAAAAATGTTGGAGTATGATCAATGTAATTAAAAATTTCAAAATAATCTAAATGGTTATGAATAATATTTATATTCTAATGTGAGAGAAATATTATTCATTTATTTTCACTCCAATGAAATATAACTATACATGCATTGTTTCACTATGATGAACATAATTAATTAAAAGTCAGATAGTAAATTGGATATCAAAATAACATTGATATACTCCTAGATTATTCACAAATGTCAATTGAACCCATTTAATTATATAAATTCTTCGAAATATTACGTCCCTATGATATAATTTCTATTTGTAGTAAAAAATCACTATAGACTATAGTGTAGATATCCGCCTCTGTAGTCCTTCTACCATAATGAAATCACAACCAATAGTGGACCATCACTTTCCCATGTATTATATAAAATGTAAATAAACATATGAAAACATAATTCTCAAAAAAAATTATCAATAAAAAGATTCAATAAAATTTCTACAGTACCCATAATATATTTAATTACATTGTACTTACCATCAAGATGGTAATTCAGGTATTGAATTACAATTCTCACTTCATAAAAAATATATATTCTTTTAAACACAATTATATATATCTTGTCTCCAACTATTCATGAATATGGAACACAATACCTCTATTTACACTCTTTATCTGTATATAGCTATAATTATTCATAATTGATGAAATGAGGTCCTAATGGGGAATTTACTAGATTATATTTTTCCTCAATGCTAATTTTTTGGTGGAATTTATTAAAATAATATATGGGTATAAGAATAAAAACATATTTTCTCTATCTTGTCTGAACTCCACCCATGAATCTTATTAGCCTCTACATAATAATTAATCTGAAACCCAGAGAGAATTTTTGCATTCAATATGTCAATGTCCCCCTACCTTTAAGATGAAATCAACATATCATCATCAAATAAAAAGAAGTAGAAAAATATTCTTTCATGAACATTCCATAATTCAACTTATTGATCAATATTAATAAAAACATATTTCTATTTCATTATAAATGTGTCAAATATTTATTCAATTGACTAGATAGCTGTAATAGGGATATAATTATTATTTATTAATTTCAAATACCAATTCTCATTCCTTTTCATATTAAACAAATTAATTTCTTTCATATATATATATATAAACTTCTAATGGTCCTGTATAACTACTTCTTTGTATCCATGTCAATCAAACTATATATTAAATTTTTCAACCATTGTACATTAAACTATAATAAAAACTAGATTTAAAAAAAATAAAAATCCTCAATATAGTTTATAACATTAATATATATATATACCTTAGAAATAAGTCTATATTTTAACTATATACAACTATTTCTAGTGTTGTATTTATTATTTAAAAATCCCAATTAGCACCCAAATGTATTCGGTTTCTTCAATTGATGAATAACTTCCCATTTTTGACTCTGATTTAGTGAACACATTTATTCTTTTATAGATTATTTCATATTGTATTTCTATTTTCTAACAAAAACATCCCAAAACATCATCTTCTATTATATAAGTTGAATAAAAAACCAAACAGTCTTACATTGATGGTATCTATAAGATCTACCATGATCAACTAATAGTGATACTCCCATGAAGTTGATTATCCAATTGTGGTGGAACACATTAATGAGGATATCATTATGTTCACCACATATTTTATCATGCCTCATATTTTGTTGGTGGTGTAATTTTGTACACTTTAGTTTAAATAGTATTTTTCAACCCATTTATTCTATAAAAACAATAAAAATAACAATCATATATTCACCTCTTGTGATGTGAGGACACCAATCTATTTTCTTTCCTTTAAGATCACATATCCAGAAAGTCATTACACCATCAATATAGAAATATATATATATATATTTTCTTAGTGGGATCCAAATTTTAATCCGAAAATATTGTAATCAGTGAAATAAAATATATGAAATTAGTAATAATGTAAAACTTTTACACCTGGAAAACCCACTCTCTGAAAATTACCATTATTTGTGGAAATAAGTAATTAATCAAAATTTATTGATTCATTCATCAACCCCGAATCACAAAATTATCTCTTGTTGTGATGCTGAGATAAAAACAATATACATTTTCAATGAATATGAAATTAATCAAAACATCTACTCCATTCTATTTCCTAATTCTGTTATATTTAATGTTCACACAAAGAATTCAACATAAAAATTCATCATGAATTTATGTGATGTTTAATGTCCACATTAATATTTTATTATACTTTTATTATTTCTTCCATTATATATTAAATCATATTTTTTTCATTTGTGAATTATTTATTAAAATTCAACCTTCTGATTCATGTCATACGATGAAACATATCAAGAATAAATCAAAATAAATATGACAAAAATGATCACCTCCAAATGGAGAAATCATTGATTGACATCAGACATGAATGTGGATATAGTAAATAATTCTATTAATCTGATGAGTTGTATCTTTGAAAAATAAATATAGTCTACTTACCAATGACACAATTCTTGCAGATGTTATGTTTTCCAATTTTGTTTTCATTCAAAAAAATATTCATCACAACTCATTGAATATCATCAAGTCTTGTATTTCCTAGTTGCCTAAACGAATATTTAGAATAATATATATCTCTCTATTATAAAATAGTTTCTATACATGTAATAGTACCAATATTCCAAAAAACAATTTTTTGAGTACCTATCTTTTACTAGAATACACAATTGATAAATATCATGGCTCATATATATAATGGTTATTCTGAATCCATGATTTTACAAAACTTCTAAAAAGATTATTTCCTTTGACATTAATTTCATATATCTCACATGTTTATGATATTTAATTGTACCATCATGAGTACTCATCCATATATCTCTAATACCACATAGGTGGAGGGATACAAATTTTCCCTTCAAATCACACCTTTATGTGACTAAATTTGATTTGAAAACCCATCATGAATCACGATAATGTGAAATGGATAGCATGAATCTAGAATACATCATTCTGAATGGTATTTAATTTGAGTAAATAAGAATATCTGAATAATCATTGTACTCAGTTTTCATCACAATATTCATAATTTTATTCAAAATAATTAGATAATAGTTCTTTGAGTTTAATTTATGATAATAATAGAAATAATTGGATTATCGTGTCACATTTTTTTTGGAATGACCTCTTGATTTTTATCATGATTTTACTATTATATAATATGTTGGCATTTTTTAGATGATTTTATACTGTTTTAATTCTAGAATTTCTATTTCAAATCATGTCCTCATGTGGGATGATTTACATCATAATACTTCTATGTTGGGTATTCTAAAAAAAATATTTCAAAATATATAACAATATAGATGTCAACATTGAATTCGGAATAGTCAGAAATTATTAAATGTGCAGATTCAATAATATAATCCTATAAATATTAAATATCAAGTAAAATAAACAACATTTTCCCAGGTGTTTTTCTAATTTGGGCCAATTCGCGACACTGTTTTGATTTTTTCCATGAAAATAATCACCCCTAATTAATGTTGTTTTCCCCAAAAAAATAATTGGATAAAATGGAAACCTTTTTTTATTTTAATGAAGCACCAATAAATTGTAGAAACAGCAGTGTAGAACAATCTAGAGAGATTTCATAGAAGCATTCGACACCCAAAGGGTCATAGAACCCATTAACGAGTTCATAGATAATAGTATCTAGGATTATGGAAGAACTACAAAAGTGGGTTGGGATTGAGAGTGTGGGTGGACAAGGGAAGACATTAGGAAATTATGTCAATTCTTCTAAATGTAATTGAAAATGAATTTTTACTATTAATTTTACTATTGATTTTCTCTCTCCCAAAATCATACACACATTCCAGAATATGAGGAAAAATAAAGATGTAAATTTTATGTGGTTTGGTCTGATGACATACTCCAAGTGGATGGTTGTGAATTTATCTTGTTAACAAATAAAATAATTTAGAGTACAATTAATTTCCCCTCTATAAGGACTCATTTTTAGGATTATTTAGGTTAATTAAATTGGAAAATTAAATGGTAACATCAGGTTTTCATTATTCTTGAAGTAAATACCTTAATTGTGGTATTTCCATTAATAGTGGTCAACAATCACAGTGATTATTATTTGGAAATATTCAACAGGTAAAACATATCATTACATTAACAATCATACTGAAAATAACATAAAATGAAAATATAATATAATCCATTACATGAAATAACAAATTCAAAATCAACCTATCATAATGAATGAATTTCCATTGTGATGTATAATAAATAACAACACTTAATATTTTATCCATCATTATGTAATTTATTTAATAATGAACAAGATTAATGAATATTTACCTGAACATTCATTTTTTATATAATTTTTTTATACCATAAAAAAATGAATGGATTTTATAAATTATAAACCAAATCAATAAACCCTCACATAAAAAATTACTTATAATAATTATTATTTATTATACATTGATATGGAAACTCTATCTTTCATATCATATATCATATTGTATTTTTTTCTTATTCATCATCAATCCATAACGTTTTTAATTTATAATTAGAAATGTAGATATTGAAATGCAATTTTAGAAAAAAAGTATAAACGTTGATACACGGTAAAATATTTTTTTATCTAATAATAATCTGTATTCACTATGGGACAAAACTCTAAAAAACTTTATTACATTGATAGAAATAAATAAATAAGAACCCATGTGATCTCAAGTATTTTTTTAGGCTTCTTACCATAGTGAAACCATTAAATATAATATAGACTAATAAAAAACTGATTTCAACATAATGATGGAAGGAAAATTTAAAATTCATTTATGATTATGAAAATATATACCATTCAAAATAATGATACAAAATTGGTTTTAAATTTAAAATTAAATAATTACTTATATTATAATCTATGTGGAAATATCTATAGTCAAATTTTATCCAGAAAAAAATCTTCTGACATCTGGAGGACTTTTACATTCACTAATCAAGGAACTGAAATGTTTTAGTAAACAATGAAAATTATTCACAGATTTGAGATTCAAGAATTAGTAATTATTGATCAAAATATCATAATTGAGATATTTCCCTTCATATTAAATAGCATGGTTGTACTCAAATAGACCATGATAAAGGAAAGCACTCATTGAAATAATACACTGTCAGATATCCAAGAGATGGGTTTCAGTTAATGTTTTTATTGAAAAATTTACGGTTTTAACATAATATTTTATGGGAGAGGCAGCATGATAAATTTTTCAATATAATCTAGAAATGATGAACAGAAATACTGATAATAGTAATTAATGGAATCGTGTAAAATTTTAAATATATAAGAAATTTATTTTTAAATACTATGATTTTTATTTACATCAATGTGGGAAGGAATAAATTTATAACATCACCAAAGTATATTACAGGTACATTATGTGTAAGAGAAAAATTAAAAATTAAATGATGATATATCCATATAATGATGACATAAGGTGTAGGAAACGTTGTAAAAGTAGTAAATATTTTGTTTCAAGAAATAATATTCTATATGTATAGGAAAATGGAAATCTAATATCATACTACATAAAAATAAAAATATATTGAAAGGACATGAAATATAATATGAAACCATCAATGGAATATAATATAGGATGATGTTCTACATAATATTAAGAGTCTAGTATTGATTTTTTTGGATTGATAATTAATCATCTAATATAAGTTTGTTGGTTTCAATGATTAATGTGGTACATTATTATTTAAATTACATTTCTAGTAAGGAATTTGATATTCGAAATAGAATATAATTCATTATCTATTAAATATGAAAAATATAAATTGATATAATTTTAATAGATGAACGATATATGGAACATAAAATTGAAAATAAAAAATAAATAGTATACCCAATGAATGATTTTTTTAGAAATATTGAGAGAAAAAATGTTTTAGATTCAGAATTTTTAAAATATAATGATGAGAATATGATAAAAATTAATTTAATTTTAATAATTATTGAAGATTTAGAGAGAATATATAAATATTTTTTTTTGATATAGATAAAATATAAAGGAAAGAAAAATATTTTATTCATGAAAAATAAGAAACTAAAAAATAATTATGCATTTTTAAAAGGAAAAATATGTTATGACCTTGATGTTTTTCAGAAAGATAATGAAATTTTTAAAAAGAAAATAACTATATTAAAGGAATCAATTTAATTATTTTCAGGGAAAATAGAAATTTGATAACATAATGTCTATGAAAAAACCCAAATATAATAAAATATGGTGTGTCTATAATATTGAGGTTCTTAATATGAATAGAATTATTTTTAAAAAATCAAAAAAGGTAATAATTCGTACAATACTTTTTATAGAGGTAATATGTATAGGAATTGTAAAAGGGAATTTTCATTAATGTTTACTATGTATTCTTGCTAAATTAGGACTAAAATTTTTAAAAATATGTTTTCTATAATACACTTTAAAAAATTACTAATATATATATTAAAAAAATTGATTACTAATTCAATTCCACTAAAACTAGTCTATGTTGAAAAAAAATCATGTTTATTTTATATGTAGTGATATTTCTATAAGATAAAAATGAATTTATACATGACCAATAGGAAAGTACAAGTACAACTGAAAACAGCACCTGCGAACACCCACCAAGGATACTGCCTGAAAGGTAGGTACGACTCTTGATCAGTCATCTCTATGGTACGTCTCTTCTAATAGTCCACCTCCATATAGCCTCCAGTCCTAGCACCCTCATCTTCGATCAATGTTTTCAATCGTCTGCACAAGACAAAACAGGGAGCGGGCATAGCCCGTGTAGTGGTGAGTATAACAATACTACATAGGGCCCCAAGACCCCCAAAGGACTCTCAGAATCCAAATAGATAAACCAAAAATCAATACCTCTATCTAAATGTATGAAGAATTAGACATCACAAATTCCTAGATATATGCCAATACATATACCTAAGTTATCAATATATTCTCATCTCACACGTGAGAGAAGTATACCACAATGTCAACACCATGAATGTTGTACTACGACATAGGTAACACCAAGAATATAGAATTACCACACAGGTAACACCATGAATGTAAGTACCACAAAGGTAAAACAACAAAAAAAATTACAATGAAGTTATCACCACAAAAATGTTTACCACAAAGGTAATGTCTCATCCCACAGCAGGTGAAACTTCCATACAGATGTAGAGAATATTAGATGAATTTTATGATCATCATTATTCCTCAAGATACTTTGTAGTTGACCTAAACAGTATTGAAGATGACCAACATAGGATTTGAAAATGACCCACACAAGATATGGAGATGATCCACAAAGTATCGGTATACACTGACCCAGACAGGATCACTGAGCATGGACCCACAAAGGATCGTTGAGTGCCCACTCACACAAGATCCAAATATGACCCATACAGGATTTGAAGACTCTTAAGTACAATCAGACACAATGTTCCCCCACTAATCATGCATGATTCTGGGATGTTCCACATATCAATCCATAATTCAATACTTCAACTACCTTGATGTCCTAGTAAGAAGTATAAAAAATGTTCATCATGTCAATAGAGTCCCAACGCAACTGATGATGTGTCAATCGGACGCCCAGTCTGAATTTTAACAGTGTTTTGGGTCCAAGGGCCCGATTGGATTTGAGTTCGATCCAAACCAGATGTATTGAAATTTTATAAAAAACTCATGTGGAGTGAACCAAAATACCATCTTGATCCAATGATCTCGGTGGTGTAAACTATTTGTCAAACGGACAACTGGTTGACAAGATATGGTAAAAAAGGCATATCTTGGTCTAGATGGCCCCGTGTCTAGTCTAACCCAGTGTGGTCAACCCAACCTAGTTCGTTCAACCCGACCTTGTTCCGGTCTGGCCTGGAAGGGTCGGACCAAGGAAGACTCAGACCGCTAGTCCTGACCCACTTTGCACATCTGGCGAGGCTCAGTGGGCACGGCTTGGTGTGGTCTACCGAGGCGGGCCCGCCCTAGCCGCTACCCAGGGGTATCTACCCCCAGATATCAGAATAGACCATTGGACCAGTCATCTTTGGCCAACCCGATGGTTCCATGTGGCACCCCATGCTACCTTGTGGGACCCACTGAAGGGGTCTCGTTCGGTGTGACATGGCGTGCCCGGTGTCCAGTCGGATCTCCTCCAAGCGGCGTGACGGCGCCGCTATCCTCCCGCGGTCGGCTGGTGCAGGGTGCCCTTTAGGTGTGCCTCCTCCTCAAAACAAAAGTTCTTTGGGTGTGCCTCCCACTCGAACTGTGGTCAGCCAGTTGGTGACTGCCCTCCTATACAGTAGGATACCAAAGATTCATTCTATGCCCAAAAAATATGTGGACAACATATTCGTGATCCTCAGGTCGAGATCTCTCCATTCTTTTGTCGCGCTCCACAAAACATTTTGTTTTTTGAGTTCTTATTTATTTTTAATTGAAGAACGTACGATGAACGCACAATGAACAAATAGAAAATATCATAGTATTTTGGTGGATCTAAGGTCGTGTTTCCTTGTCCATCGTCATAGGGAATCAAGAATATGAGGAATAAAGAATGATAATTATCAAATTTCAAAATAAACCACATTCCTCATTTTCTCATTGGAGGTGGCATGAGGATGGAACTGGAGATGATGAAGACGCTAACGTCTGTCACTCATGAAACATGATCCAAAGACGGTTCCTCTTTTTCGAACACGAACATGTTCTTTAATGAAGGATGTTCTTTGTTGGAGTATGTCCTTCCAAGTCCTCCAAATCTTTCCCAAATACACTCATTTTCCAATGATCTCCGCCATCATAGGTGAGAAGAAATTATTAATTAAGTTAAGTAAATTAAATAAATTAATGTTGGATCATTATATTGGGAAAACCCCATGGGTTTCCTCTCATTAAAGGGTATTCTGGGTTCTCCCCAACACTAATATTTTATAATGAATGATTTGTGAAATTTAAATAAAAAGTTATTTATTTTATTTTTCTTCTCCCATGAAAAACCAAAAACAATATTCCACCCTTGACCTACTACGGTCATGGTGAAGGTCTCCTTAAGCGAGCATCGGCGTTGTGAGTTCAAATGTGTCCTTTGATTTCAATTCCAAGCACCGATTCAAAATTTACATAATTCCTCTTTGACAATTACTAAACATACCAAAAACATATTCGAATATACATTCTGGGAAAACATGGATCAGAATCACATGCAGTCAATTTTTGCAGACTTGTAATAATTCCATAAATTTTAAAGAATATTACATGGTAAATTTTGTGTCTTTACATATGAATTTATATTTATTTAAAATATGTTTACCATATCAAATAAAGTCAAAATTTTCAATAATTAAAAACTGAATATTTCTATTTAATGTGACTGTGGGTAAAAATAGACATATAACAATTGAGAATAATTATATGATAAGGAGAGTGATGATGGAAAATAAACATTCAAAATTCATAATTTTCATAAAAATGTTAAAAATAAAAACAGTGTTGGGAATCATAAATACCTTGTTATGGCAAGAGGAATGATGGGACTAGAAATTTAGAGAACAATTTTTTTAAAAATTTAACCCGAATAATTTTAATGTGAACATAAAGATAAATAATATGTTGATGTTAATAAATATGAATTAGATGATATTAAAATAAAATAAAATTGGGAACTTGTTCCTCATCTGAAAAAGATATATCATACTCCGGAAATTTGTTTCATAATTTAAAATTTATAAAGCCTCATTTTCATTATAAATTAAAATCGGGATATCTAGCAACTATGACCTAAAATTTTTATCTAATATAATGATGTTGAATTTAATATAAAATGATTTAATAAAATGAACTACCACTTCCAATTTATATATTCACATGATTCATAATTTTTAATTGGAATTCAACAATAAAATAATCTAATGTTTTCGTTCATAGAACCAATGGATTAGGGTGGAAATATATAATAATTGGTTAATTAAGGTTTTCTTATTATCAATTGAAGACAAAAAAAGATTATATTCATGTAAAAACATTAATTTATGCAATTATGTCATCCCTCCAGGAACAAATTACACATTAAAAAAATAATAAACTATGCACTACATAATGATACTAGGGAATTCACACAAAATGGAAACATGGAATTGAAAACGACATTGTATTAACGCACTATTGTGTATAATATGATGATTTTAATGATACATACTAACTATTCTAGTCCACAGAAACAGTAAAACAACAATAATAATACCATTAATAACAACATCATACAACATGTATGTCATCTAACAGTGATATTAGTAAAACTATAGTGGATTTAAACATGAATAATAATATCCCAAAGCATGTAATTTGGGATTCCACTATACATGGGTTAGATACTCCCATGAACATGCTTTTTACCAAATTCTGACACATTCCTAGTCTCCCATCTAATACCCAAATATTAAGAAAAAGGAAATGGTCTCTGAAAAAAATCATTTCGTCTCTCCCATATTCCACCCTTCAATGACACTATATGGAAATTCACATGACCTCATGAATGGATCCTCTTAAACTAAAGGCTTTTGAATAGAATAGTGGTCTAAGGGTGATTACATGGGGATAATTTTACCTCTTGTGTAAAAGTGTAGCATAATATTATATGGCAATGGAATTAAAAAAATATTAGTTAATAATAAATTTGTGAATAGTGAATAATCATCCAATACTTGAATTGGAAGAAGATGAATCATAAATAGATACAAGATGAAGATGATGATGAAATGTATCTGTACATGAAATAATATATATTATATACTAGGGCAATTTTCATATATTGTTAGTATTTGAGATTGCATCAATAATTTATCAGTATTATTTTTTTCTGTTAAATTACTCATTATTAACTTTTTATTAAATTTTCATTTTTCATATATTCCAATAATATTTAACAATAAAAATATTTTATTAAATTTCTTAAAAATGACTAAATATTCAAGTATGTTTTTTCAATTTAAACATTATTTTCATATATTTTTAATATTATTGTTTTCTTTAAATAAAAAATCTAGGCCATCATTACTGAACCAAATCCCAAACCCTCAACAACATAGGGAAACCATTGGTTCATCCTATTGGGAATGATCACCTATAGAATCTCAGAAGGAGGATTTTGTTCTCATTGTGCATATTACATTTCATACCATGTGTGGTACCA
Source organism: Viscum album (assembly GCA_963277665.1). NCBI lineage: Eukaryota > Viridiplantae > Streptophyta > Magnoliopsida > Santalales > Viscaceae > Viscum > Viscum album. The sequence goes on from OY728141.1 coordinate 1,902,753,735, forward strand.
TGTGTAAGGTTCATGGAGAAACCCTGTTGGCTCATCGATGAGCATAGGTTCCCTGTTGGGCCCATATGCCCATGTGTGGGCATGTGTAAATCAGTGATGATCCTTGGTAACCAAATCGAATCGATGATAAAATATTACTACTTGATATTACACATGAAGTAAAATTCTTTTGTTTGATGTGGGATGTGAATTGAATCTAATTTTTAACTGATGTAAAAAAATAGGGATACAATCTCATTCATCAAATCTATTTAATATCTCATATATGACCTTATTTCGGCTAATAACTCACTTAGGTTTTGAAATCCAATAGACCCTTTTAATTTAATTTCAGTATATTCTTTTGGAATATAGATTATCATTTTCCCCAAAGTTATTTATAATATCAATAGGTTTTATTAGTGTTTTTTCAAATATTCCAACCATGGATCATTTAGTCCCATCATTTATTCATGTTCCTCAATAGATAAAAAATTATGTTCAACTTGGTTTTATAATTTATTTCTCTTAGTAATATTCTTATCTCACTGTTGTATATTTACAATTGTTAGTCCTTAGAAAACACTAGTTTGAACAATGTTTCATTTTACTAACTATTAGATTCCTAAGGTGAGAAAATTTGTCCCATATTATTGTTTCTTCTCTCTTATACAAGAACATGAAGGAATAATTATTTTTCTTCTATAGAACATCCTCCTTCTATCAGGTGATGAAGATATATAATTATTTGATTGTATGATTTGATTTTTTTATAATGGGGGTTTCCTTTTTTCTATTTTATGATTCATTATTCAAATTAAATTATTTTTTCTTATTTTTTTTATCAAATGAACAACCATTGACAAATCCATCAAAATGTCATGAGTTACCATTTAACTTCACTAAATATTGTCTCATTAGAAACCTTTGGAAATTGAAATATATCAACAATTTTATTTCCTCTCCTAAATACTTTGTTTTGAATATTATCATGGAATAATATTACTAGATGGTTATTGTTTTTCATTAAACTCAATTTGTAGAAATAAGTCTCTATTTTTAGCAATAAAATTTTAGCCACCCATCATTGTTTTAGTTGTAAAAAACAATCCACTATTTGCTAATTTTTTTCAAAATCATTTGTTTATTTTTTATAATTATTTTTTTAGAATAGTTTTATTGATAAAAATATTTATTATTTTTTGTAAAATATAATTAAAATAGGGCCTAAATTTTTATTCCATTATTTTATGAACAATTGTTCACGATGATTGATATTCATTGGTTTCTTCTATTTTAGTACAATTTTTATTATCATTATGTTTAGGAAGATTACATTTTTATTGTAATTGTGTTATGATTTTTAATTGTTTCTATTTTTTATATTTATAATATTAAAATTGTTCATATTAATATTTAACAATAAAATATAATGATATTTTGTTTAGTGGTATTCTGAATGGAATAAAAAATGGTAATATTAATGTTTTTCTATTATTTTAATGTAAAACGTTTCGCCCCAATATAGGATAAAATGACACTATTAAATGATACATAGTTAATAAATCTCTGTGATCTGTTTACAAAATAAATCATATACCATTGAAGACCATTCAACAGATATATGATGAGATTATTTATTTAACTCCAAATTGGCCATGAAACATATTAAACATGTGTTCTTTTATTGTGATCTCTATTGATCATCATCACATTCATCTTCTTCCACTGGACTGATCAATAAACTCAAGCTGCACAAAATTTCTATATCATCTCATCAATAATGGTTTTATTTTTTTTTGTTATTTCTCCATTGAAAATATTACTTTCATCATTTCTCCTTTAGATTTTTGTTTAAGATTTTCCCATCCTAAATATGCCACATTGGGTTATTTCTATCATCTAGAAGAATATTGAAGATGTTCTGCCAAGGAAAAATGTAGGTAGGTTTTGCCAACCTCAAATGTCAGGATGTTACTTCCATATTTGTAAATGGTATGTATCATTTTTATGTAATTGTTTTATCTCTCCCTAATAAAAATATAGGATCTAGTAAATAATGGTCTCCTCACAATGTAGATTAGATTAGTGATAGGACTATGATCTGGGTAAAATGACCCTTTTTAAAAACCTCACCTAATATCTATTTTTCTTTCACTTGATTATTTAACACTATTATAACTCCATTATAATTGTTTTTGTTTTAATTATTCAAAAATGGGTATATACAACATCCATTAAATTCATTTATACCAAGGTACTTATTAATTGGTATCATTGGGTTGTCCCTTCTTATTGATTTTGTTGTATCTTTATTATATTTTTCAAAACTGTACATTATACTAGACTTTTATGTCTTAGAAAATGATCAACTACTTTGTTATGGAATGTCATGATTTTGATATGCCTAATCCCATTAAACCACCTCATATAAATGAATGTGGATTTGTTTTACAGAAAGAAAAAATGCTGTATTTTTCAAACACATTGGTCATTATTATTTTGTTTTAATGTCAAAACCATATAAATTTCTAAAGGTATATTTTTAATTTATAATTGAAAATTATGATAAAAATTTAATTTTAAATTAATTTATTTATTACTTACAATACCCTCTATGTATAAATATGTATAGTAATACATTATTATTTAAAAAATGATTCTGAAATCTGGAGTACTTTTACAGTCACTCTTTATGGAGATGATATGTTTTAGTGAAACAAGAAATGTATTCAAAATGGTCAGAATAATGAATTCAGAATTAATGGCCCTAATATCGTAATTGATATGAAAAATATATTCATTGAAATATTTAATAATATGGATACACTCAAAAAGACCATGATGAATGAATAACTCATTGAAGGTATACATTTAGTTATTCCCAAGAGATGGATTTTAGTTAAAGATTCTAATGATGAAAGTAGTAATTTAAAAGAATATTTCATGGATTATTTGGTATGACCACTTATTCTATATGAGCTATAAATGATGAATATGATGATGTTTAACATTACAAATGGAATGATATTGAAGATAAATAACATATAAATATTATTTATAATTAGTCTGATTTATTATTACATCAATGCGAGAAGGGTGAAATATATTATTTCACGAGAGGATTTCACAAGTACATTAATGTTAAGAGTGAACTATTAAAAATAACATGAGATATTATGACAAGAATTATTGAAAGGGTAGTAAATTAATTAAATGCACTAAAAATTATATTTCAAAATTAATAGGCTATGAGTGTTAGAAAAATTGGGATATAAAATTATACAGTCGCAAATTAAAACAAGATAGATGGGATAAGAAATATATGGAGGAATAATGAAAGGAATATAATGTAGGGTGACATTCTAAAGTGAAGTCATAATACCGTATTAATTGTTCTGATACAGAAATTAATCTTACAATCTATATTTGTATCTTAGATTGAACAATGAGGTAAACTACTATTAAAATTATTTTTTAGGATATGACCATGTTTTTGAAAATTAATATTAATAATTATCATTTAATAATTAAAAATTAAAAATTTATATCATGATAATGAATAATCATTGTAAGGAACATCAACTATAAAATAAGAATTCAAATGTAGACAAATTTAAAAATTATAGATTCTGTATTAATCTATATTGAACGGAAAATGATATAAATTAATAAATATTAAAATTTAATGATGATAATATGATAATAATACATTTCAGGATAATAACTGATTAAGATAATTTGTAAATATTTAAATGAGTTTGGGTTTATTTAGATAAAATTGAAAATGTATGTATGTATCTTAAACATTAAAATATGAAACAAAAATCTTATATTGAATGTTCAATAGTGAAAATATATTATAACCTCATAGTATTTATGAAAGGGAATGATAACATTAAAATGTATATTACTATTTTAATGTAATTTATATTTATATATATTCTAGTCCAAAAGATATATAATATGACAATATACATGAAAACCCCAAAAAATAGTAAAAATTGTCTCAATATAATAATTAGGATTTAATGTAGAATAGAACATATTTTTAAAGAACAAATTGTAATATTTTAAATTATATATTCATTAGAGGTAATATTAAAGAAAACTGTGAAAATTTATATTCATTAATGATTACTCAATTTCTAGGATATATTTAATCTATCATTTCCACAAATATGTCTTCTAGATTAGCCTACAATAAATGTCTTCAATATTTATGGCAACTGTAAATTTTGGTTACTAATACAGTTTATCCAAAACAAGTATATTCACAAAAAAATCCTTGTTATTTATATGTTTTATAGGAATATTTCCATAATTGTTTTAAAATCACATGTAATATGGATAGTGGGTGAATATGGTAGATTACTGGTGAAATATATTACATTATATCGTTTAAATCTTTTGATGGAGGTACTATCGTTTTTGAAGAACACTCTAATGGAATGGTTAAAATATTTTGTCAAGTAGGTATATTAATATATTTTGAAATGTAAATTTTTTTTTATAGAGATATTGAAACATAGTTTATTGATAATATAAAATAATTTTGGTGATGTTATCTTTGTAATGTTATTAGATATGATATTTATTGTTTATAAATGAAATAGATTTTTACATTATTCAAACGAAAATATATATATATATTAAACACACTTTTCAAAACTAATACAGAACAATGTAAAATGATTAAATGATGTAAATACAGATCAAATTCAATGGAAGAGAACATTGATACATATTCATCATTTATATTTGTACAATATTCTAAAATAGGGACATGTTATACAAAATCCAAAATTCTGTACATGTAACTATTAGTAATGATATTCTTGTCTAAATGGGAATAATAACAAATAATCACTAAAATATTTTAATTTAGTTATTTATAGTAGAAATTTACTACTAATTCATCTTTATTTTTTCTGACCAATGAGAACTACTAGATTTTGCTCTAAAATATATGGGTTTGTAACTATAGTTGAATATAATGTATTTACTTGGACAATATTTTTTACCATAAAATTGAATCCTTATAAATGTTTTTTAAATTTTATTAGAAAATTTCGAACCAGAATGGTCATTTATTTTGATTTATATGAAGTGAAAAAATATTAGAGTTTTTTTATATAGAATTTGAAAAAATATTTGAAACTATTTTTTTTAATTATTTTTTATCACATACAAGAACGCAATAGATTTTTTTTGTCAAAAGAAAAAATAAAACTATACAGGAAATGGGAAGAATAATTTTTAATGAATTGAACCATCCACAATACATTTGGGTTAAATCAAATCACATTACATTTTATATCGTCAAAATATTTTATATACGATCCTTGTAAAATAACACCCCCATTGTATACACTAAGAATAAGAATACCAAAATTGGATATTATAAATGTTTTTAATGTACAATATATAATTTAAATACTAAGGATAATGTATAATGTTTTTACCAAAATAGTGATGAAAGTTTATTTTAAGGATAATGTAATAATAGTTTAACTTATTGTGTTTATAATAACTAGACTAAGAAAAATGGATGAATCTATGCAGGTTTTGTTTATTTATAATAACGAAATTTTTATGCGTATTCTATTGATGTTGTTTCATATTTAACATAATTAAAATTTGATGATGATAAACATGATAATACTAATTGATTGGATGAGGGGTGATCTTATCACATCTCATTATAATCCTTGAATTTTGAATACTCAAGAGGAACAATATTTCGAAAATGTTTTTTGAAAGATTGCCTATGAAATTTATACTAGAGATACTAATTTTAATTAATATGTAAATTATTTTATTGTATAATATTTTTTACATGTTAATATTAATGAATGTCTAAACGATTCTAAATCAATTAATTCCCAGAATGATGACACTTGATGGTTTGATAAAAATAATTTATTCATTCATGTTGAGTGACCTAAAATAAAACTTCAACATGAAAAAAAAATAATTTATCAATATAAATTTTATGAAATTGGTAATATTGTTATTAATAAAAAATGATCAGTATCCCAAGACTCTAATTAAGATCAATTAATTGATTTTTAAGATTCATTTTTACCAGTTTTCATATTATAATCCTTTCATATTAAATTAACAATTGACTTTTTTATGATAATAATATTTTTCAAATGGATGTAATTTTTTTAGACAATGCAATTTTAGAAGAGGTTTACAAAAAAAACCCTCATAGTTTCAAAAATAGTGAATTTCAAAATATTTTTTTCAAACTGTCTAATGATTTATATGATCTTAATAAGGCCCATAGATTATGGTACGAAAGGGTAAATAATCATTTAATTTAGATTAATTTTGTAAAAGGTAATCTTTATTGAATGATATTTTTTAAAAAACGTTTCAAATGATTTACTAATAATACCCATTAGTTTTAATGATACAATTTATAGATCTATAAATGATAAACATAGTGACGTGTCTTCAAAAATAATGACAAATGAATTACATATATGCCTTATGGGGAAATTAAAAAAAAATTGGTTTACAATTTAATTAATGGAACGATTGTATTTTATTAAATGAATCTATGTGTTCCAAATTTCATTTAAAAACATTTTTTATTGATTCATGTATAACTATGAGACCACCTATAATAATGAATTCTAAACTGGATGTAGATTAATATAGAATTTCATTTACTTAAAAATTATACGGAGGAGTGATGGTATGGCTTCTACATCTTAATGGTCAAGGGTTAGTTATTTTGTATGTTATTTTTATGTGAGATTAATATTAGTAAAACCCTAAATAAATTGTTGTTAATTTTGATAAAGATTATTTAAATACATAAATTAAAATATTTGTATTGAAATGTTTTATTCTATTGATTATTGATTTAATTTAATGTATTTACTCGGATTTTGAAAATATAAGTTGCAATCATGATTGAAAAATCACGTTAATAATGATACACTTTTTTTTGAAAATGATTAATGTCATAGAAGATCATGAAAAAATGTTCAGCATGACTACTAACTACTGAGGTTGAATATGTTGTGGTTTATATTTTCAATTAACATATAAATTAGAAAAAATTTATATATATGATTTTTATATATGTTATGATTAAATTCTTATTAACTCTGATAATTGACGTGATATTTCCATTTCTAAAATAACTCAATAACACATTAGAACATAAACTATTGATGTTATATTTCAATGAATTAGGGTTTACTTAAATAAAGGTGGGTTCTTTTTGAAAAATTTATGTAATTAGAATCAATTGGAAAACATTTTCACAAAACCAATTTATTATGTTAAATTTTACTAAATATCATTTGAATTGGTTATATTAAAATGTTAAAATCACTATTATGTACTATTAATATACGTATATATTTTTTACATGAGTTTGGAATCCCACAATTATTTTCTACTCTACTTTAATTATAATTATATCATACTATTTCAAAATTAATTAATAAAAAATAATTTTATTAATTATTATTTTATTGAATATTTTATCATTTTTAAACAAAGAAGACTATATTATACAATTTTAATTATAAAAAAATTTAATTTTTATTAAATGAGGGTATATTTTTTATATTAATATAAAATTTTAAAATTTTAATAACGGGATACATTTATGTTGAAAATTTAATAGATGTTTTTTTGTTTACAAAATGTGGTGTTTGTTATTATATGTATTTCTTTAATAAACTTTCACTATGTTTTTAGTTTATTACTATATATTAAAATTTTAATATATAATAAGGTTTATTATATTATAAAATAATTTGAAAAACATTTAATCAATTTTTATTTACATATTTTAAATAATTATTATTTTTATTGAAGTTTATTAAATTTATATTTTAGTTAAATTTCTTTTTGATGTTGTTAATCAATTTTGAAGAAAAATATTTTGACCTTCCTTAGTGATTTATCTGGATATCCTTAAACCACATGGAGGACACAATAGTTCAACATCATGGTAATTCTCACCAATGGAATCCCACAAGGGGCATTTGGTAGACAGTTTACATAGATCAAGAATATCACATGCATGCTCTTGTATAATGCCCATAATGTGATCCCATTAGGGAATTGGTATAAAATATGATTTTTTACGGGCTCGTAATCCCATGTGTATAGATGTGTAAACTTGTGATGATCCCCTAAAACCAAATAAATCCAAGGATCATAACTTTATTAATTTAAAACCTCTATGGCATCCTTTTGTTGAATAGAAGTGGGATGAAAACTATGTTTCAATATTCATCTAATAAATAAAATTAAGTTTCAATATCTTCCATCGAGATTGTTTAATCTATGTCATATGATATTATTTATGATTATCCCAAAAAAAATTATTGAAATTCCGAAAATAATTATTTTCAAATTTAATTCTCTACTTTGGGCATCCATGTTGTCTAGTACCTCAATGTTCTTTATGGCATCAACAGTTTTTATCAAACATTATTCAAAATTTTTAATTGCAACTCATTTAGTCCCATAATGTATTCCTAATTAGGAAATTGAGGAAAAAATAATCTCAATATGGTTTTCTACCATCTTTATCTAATGAATTTTCATATCATATATCACCTCGACTCAGCTTACATCGACTAGATATAAGTCTCTTTTCATGGATGTTCAATGAGTCACTATTGTAACCCAATAGTGAGTGATGTCACTATTAGAACCAAATGTTGAGTATGTGTTCAAATATAGGGATTTTTAATGGTAATTCATGTTCCATCACCAATTTACAATGGTGATTCATTTTAATCACTATGGGACACCATTGTTGAGATAGTTTCTCTCCAATCATTATTTCTTATCACTTGTAAATTAAATTGATAGAGGAATTATTAAGATTCCATAGAACCTAATCATGCTTATATTAAATGTGGGATCTCATTATTTTTTCTCTTATGTTAGTTTTTTTATTATTTACAACATAATTTTACTTTTCTTTTTTATTTCATCATCATTAATTTAATTTATTTTTTTTTGGAAAAAAAATTTGGGATCCATTGTAATACACTTCCAACAGTAGGTCATGAGTCAGTGATGAACTTCATGAAATGGTGATTCATGGTTCACCATTGAATAATAAATTGTATAATTTTTTTAGTTCATCTCTTAATGAATTTTATTTCAGTGTGGATTCGAAAAAAATTTACTAGATGTTATTTAAAATTTTTTATTGATCATGCATCTGTAGAATCCGATCACTATTTTTGGTGGTAGGTCATGAAAATCCTCTCTTTGTTTTTACTGGTAGTTCATGATCCATGAATCGCTATTTTAATTGGTCGATCATCATAAAATTCTCTTTATTTTAGTAGTATCTAAAATACACCCTCGCTAGATAAAAACTATTTATGTTATTTTTATCCAATTTATTTAATTACTGATATAAAAATAAATTTATATTATGTTTATTATTATTTAATGTCTTAAAATAATTGATATTGTGTATAAATAATATTTTTAAATTAATTTTTGTATTATTGTTCATGATTATTTATATTTATGTGTTTATTTATTTTAAAACATCTTCTGTTATCTTTATTTCCCTGAAGATAATAATTTTATTTTTTTTTATTACGATTGGGTTTTTCTAGAATTTTTTTAATGAAAATATTAAAATGATTAATATTAAAATTTAAGTTAAAATTATAATAATATTTTCTGTAATGTTTTTCTATACAAAATTATCAGGCAAATGTAATGGAAATTATATTCATTTGATATAGTCTTAAAAGTTTCAAGCAGATATGGGACATGAAAAGGCTACAAAAAGATATCTAATTATTTATCCTGTATATATCTTTTATGAATAAAACATATAATAGTTCATATAATTCGATAGACATATGATGGGACAACCTATGTTTCATTGAATTGGTTAGAAAACATCTTCAACATTTTTTTACTGTTATCTACATAGATCATCATCACTTCCATCTTCCAACACAAGAGTTAACAATGATCTCGAGATGCTGCAGATATCTAGAGCATCTACTCAGATGTTTCATATTTTTTATCTTATTTATCTATCATAATTATTTGAAACCTATTTATTTCCACAATTTTCAAAATTAGGAATTTCACATCCAAAATATATCACATTGGTTTAGTCTTCCTATCTAATAAAGTCAGCTTGTTCCTCCTATAAAAACTAATATACGTTTGACTCCTATAACATTCATTGTTTATAAAACTACGTGTGAAATAGTATATTTCATATATATGTAATTAGGTTATCATTACCATTCATAAGAAATGATTTAGTTACTAAAAGAACATTTAGAGTATAGTATATTGATTAGTGGACTAGGATCTTGTTTATCTGAACCTCTATAAAAACATATTGTTTTATAAATTTTTGTTTTCGATTATTTTTAAAAAATATTATAAATATGATATACTAGAATATTTTTTAATATGTAAAAAATGATTCCTCACGCTATATAGTCATTGATTCCATAACATGGTTCCTAACATATACCACATTCTATAGAAAATTCAACAATGTCTAAAATATTCTACTACAACAATCATGATTATTGGCATGGTCTAATTAAACAGTACTACATCATAGTAATTTGAGTCAGACATCAAATTCTAGAAACATCCCCTGTCTACACATGATGTCATAAAATATTTTTGGTTTCCAAGGGATTTTTAAGAATGTTTTTTGTTATACCCATTAGGACTCCATTAATGATGACACGCCCAATATTGTCAGTCAATTTAATTGAGTACTATGCTTATATACTTAATTTGAAATTATAAATAACAAAATAATAGCATCCAGTTATATTCAACATAGAATCAAAAATGATGATGCATACTTCAGTCTATATCAAATGTATCTTTCACATTGGGAACCAAGACATGTACAAAATGGCCTATATATGGGTCATCATATATATAGTATCCATATTGTACCAAACCCACAATTATTATTTTTCATGTAGAACATTTCCTTCAATTTATTGAAGTAAAATTATTAAAATTATACACGATATATCTCTAGAATATAAATAACCAAAAATATGGGCTCTTTCAATATGATCATTATAAGTAACACATGTGTCACACTATGAGTTAAATAACTACTCAATGGTATAAGATATCATCAAAGGAGATTACTAAATAAAATCCCATGTATCACCTATGACATGTTGTGAAGACAATAATCTATGAGACCATTCTTGGTATCTCCCAAAGAGGACTGAGTATTTCTCATGGAATAGTTTAACCATATTACCACCAAGTCTACCCACGCTGACTCCCATAGTGAACAAGTATCACTTCCAAGGAGGTTGAGAATCTGAACTGTGAGTCTATTTGATTCATAAAATTTATCTTTCTTAATGTATTTACAATTAATAATAAAATCAATTATAAATAATGATGATCCCTTCTAAAGAGAGCCATGAAATGACTCCCAAGTATCTCTCTATAAAATATAGGAATATATGGATTGACTATAATGATAAAATTCCATTTCGTCAATGAATTATAATAATATTACATTAATCTAGTTGGAAAAAATATTTAAATTAATAAATATGGACTATTAGAGAAATCATATAGTCCAAACTCATGCCCTTCAATTTTACTGAATTCAACTGATATATCTAAATTTTAAGAGAGTGATTTATTAATAGCCAACAACACCTCAAATTTTGATATGAATGTTTAATAAAAAATACATTTTAGACTATTATTTAAAGAAACACGCATGAGTTTATCACATAAATAAAATCAACCAATGGGTTGATTCATTATTTTCTTGGACCACATTAGTCTTGGAAAACCATATAATAAAATTTTCATGATGTCTGTTGGAGACATCGCAAGATAATTCTATCATGATGCATGATATATAATAATATAAAAGAATTATTCTTTAGTGGAAGGAGATATAACACTTAACAAAGGTTTTAGGCGACCACTCATCCATGTCTACCATTGAATTGATCTACAGTGGGAAGAAATTGTAAAGTAGAATAAACCCCATAAAATAGGGTTTAATATATGACACCAAAATTGTATTTAATATTTGAAGATAAATGAATAATGATGAAAAAAAATTCTAGGGTTTTCATTTTTTACCCAACACAAACTAAATAAAAAATCAATGCATGAAAAGAGGAGATTTGGTAGAACCTATTTGAGGCATTGAGTGATGGTACTTAGACTATAATATGAAGGAGAAAAAAATAAACTATATCAAAATAAGTGTCTCTTCCCTCAAAAAATGTATCCATGGAATTTACATAGTGTTTAATTTCAATAAAAATTTTGTAATGGTCAATGTTTTCCACCAATATGAAAATTTCTTTAATATCGTGATTGGGTTTTGGCCAGATAAGTTTAAATAATGTATTAAAATAAAAATAATTATTTGGATTCTATTGATGGTCCAAAACTCCATTTAAATTCGTCCAAAAATAAAATATCACTACCTATACTCCCTACTAGAAGGGACCAATCCACAAGTATAAATAAATAAGGTTTTATAAAAAACTAAATTAAAATGAACCTCCCTATTATGTTGGGATAAAAAAACTAATTGTTCTAGTGTGAGAAAATTGGGAAATTTTCTATGAATTTCATCAAGAAAAAATTTTAATAATATTTTGATGATTCTGATGGAAAAGAAAGATGTATAAAATTGAAAAAAAATATAAATATGTAAAATCATCAAAAAAATTGAAACATAAGTCCACTAGAAACATAAGATTTATGTTGAGTATGAGAGACGAATCAGAACCATCTAAAACAATTATTCACAAGATAAATTTTAATATAAGATAATAAAATTCATATAAAAAATTGGAAAAAAACATGATTCCTCCAATTTTTAAGAATATGATGTTTAAGAATCCGATGGTGAGTATCCTCTCATATATGAACTCGTTGAATTTGATGAAAAATACATTACTCTCCAAAATTAAATAAGAATGATGAAGAATTATTTTTTAGATGTCATTGAATTTGGAAAGGATATTTTCATGCTGGAATAAATATTTAACCATGATATCATATGATATAAAAATGGAATCTCGAAATAGGGAATGATTTTTGATAATTCTAGTATAAAGTTATCAGCTAAGAAATATGATGTTAACATCATTTACTAAAAATAAAATGAGGCCAAATATATTTTTAAAATGTTGAATGATATCATTATTTAATCATTAGAAGTAAAATCTAAATCATATAATAATTTATAAAATGAATATTCAATGTATTGGGTTAATACTAAACCTTAAAAAAATGTTGCAATAGATTTTTATAACATTTTATGTGTAATGAAAAATGATAGTAAATATTCAGTTGGGAAGATATTTGGAAAACCAATCACATCAGAAAAAGATGAAATTTAGACCTATAGGAAACCAATCACAAACCTAGAGGAATATAAAGAAGGATTATCTTATGATCCCTGAAAATCATATCATTGGGAAAGAATAGTCTTCTACCAAAGGCTAAATATTATTAGTTCTATTGGTGTTCTAGAATATATAGGAATATATCATACAAATAATTGAATGGAATGTCTCGTTGTCTAAATGTGGTTGAAAAAAGTGGTGGGAATAATGGATGATGTATGTGTAACAATCCTATGTCACATGATGTATTAAAAGTATAATATTAAGATTTTAGAAATGTTCCCAAAAAATATTTCTTATTTTATGGAGTAAATATGTTGAAGTTCTGAATAACTTGGATAGTTTTATTTAAAAAGGATCAAAAAAAATTTATAAAAAATTATTATAATATTAAAAAAATTAATATAGGCAGAATATGTTTGAGGAATGAATTTTTTTGTTAAAACATCTTTAAAATCTAGAAAAAAATGAAATCATGGAAGCATGTTAGGGCCTGTTAATAACATATGTATTGTGATTAGAAAATATTAAATGATGATTAAATACTTTTTGGAGGAGTTATTACTGTTTTTGAATGATAGTTCCTTAATAATAAAAGTAATATGAGCAACTTATATTGAATAAAAAAAATTTAAATATAATGAAATTCTATTTATTGATAGTCTAAAACAAAAAATACATATAGTAAGTCAACTCTGTGTTGATGGAGAATAAGTGATATTAAGGAAATGATCATTTGACATTTAATGTGTAGTAGATTGTATGTTTTCACTAGATAATACATATCTACTATGAATATCATTCAAATAGGACAACCTTACTACTATTTAATCATTATTACGAGATAAAAAACAAATTGTGGAACAATAAACATGTTAATATTAAATAGAAGCAGATGAATAAATATTATAAAGATGATTGAAGTTATACAAAATTAAATTTATGATTATCATATGTTTATATATCTATTTTCAAAATATAATAACTAAAAAAAATAAAATATTGCTTTAAGATTTGGAAAAAAATAAATATTGAACATAATCATTTTTGTTTATATGGTTTGATGAGACATCATAATAAAATATAGATTTGAACTTTATATCATTTATTTATGTTTTTACATGATTGATCAACATTATTTTTATAGAAAAAAAGTCATAGGATTTATATATTTTTAAATTATTTATAAAATATGTTTATAAAAAAATGGGTGTTAATTTATTGAATTTGATAATATATAATGGTAATGAATATACATGAAATTATTTTGATTCATATTGGAGGACGTAAAAAAGCGATCATAAGTATAGTTCTACCTACCCACCCCATTAATTTTTTGTAGAATAAAGAAAATTTTTTTTGATTGGTGAAAATATGATGAATTGTTTTAGAATAACACAATATTTTATTGTTATGCAGGAGAGAAGCTGTATGTACTATTGTAAATATGCAAAAATTTATATTTCTAGGAAGGTATCAAACATGAATCCTTCAAAATTTTAGTACGCCAAAAAAACCATATTTTATATATGAAAATATTCTTTGACATATATGTATACTAAAACTAAAAAATCTAGATAATGGAAAATTTTATAAGTATGTCAAAGAAGTATTTTTCTTGGAAAAATCAATAAATTAAAAAATTTACTTTTTTTAAAGAATTTTTTTTACAAAATTGGTGTACTATTATAAAGGGAATTATATTTTAAATATTAATAGATTAAAATGAATGTCGACTATGTCAAGGAAGAAAATGTGAATATTTCCAATTAATGTGAAGGTGAGACAAAATTGAGTAATAGAGATTTAGAATAATCAAAGTATATGGAGTTTGAATTTGGAAGAGATAAATTGAAATATTATAATTTTTTTAAACATTTTGAAATAAAAAACATTAATAGAAATCATAATGACATTTTTTTGGGAAAATATAAAAGGTGATATTGGAAAATAAGAGATTAACCTCTTCATATCTTGAAGAAGACTCTATTTTAAAATTATTTTAAAACAAATAATGTGTTGATGAAATGAATGAATAATTAGATTATATTGATAAAAAATACTTCAGAACATAATCATGAACCCACATATTATAATTATATTAGTAAAAATACTATATTAAGATAATTTTAATGGACATGAATAATTATATATAATAAATAATGTCTTATATTTCAGTGTTATTTCTAGGTGGAAGGTGTGGATTTTGAAGAAACCCTTTTTCCTATGTATTATTAGAAACTAATATAATTCTTCTAGAAGGGGTTTCACAGAAAAATAACAATTTTTATAAAATATTTTTTAATTCATATTTCCATAATGGCGAGAATGAATAATATGTTTTAATTTAGAAAATTTGTAGTTTTTTACTTGATGATAATGGATGATTAGTTGATAAATTGATGAAATACTTTTATATGTCAAAACAATATCCACGTCATTGGTATTCCAAACACGATAATGGTTTTTGATTCCTGGCATTTTATATGGAAAACATTGATAGAAACATTTATGTTAATGATGATAACTCCAATAATTAAATGTCTATTGATTGCTTTGATGATATATTTTCTAAATATGGAGAAAAAATTTAAAATTAATGTTCATATGAAATGAATAATTATTATAATATTTCAATGTTGGAAGAATTAATTTCTCAAAAAAACAATATCAAAAAAAGTAAAATTAAATTTATCTACAATGAGAATGTTTTGGTATGGAATTGTAGAGAAAGATCAATATGTCTATATCCACAAAATTTTCTACTACCATTTTAGTGTGAATGAGGATGAGTAAATATAAAACAAGAAATTGTGTTAATCAAAATGTTTTTTAGAGGAAAATATAATATTTTCATTATCTCACAAAAACCTAAACATATATTGTATATGATGTGAAATTTTGTTCTTGATGTTATAGCGATATGAAAAAAATCATATATGATGGATGGGACAATAATTTCTTGATAATTTAAATTAAATACTTCACATGATTGTTTTTTTTAAAAAAATGTATTCTTTAATGAGATTTAATTTTTATAATGATTAATAATTTTATCTAGGTTAATATGAAATAAAATTAACATAATTAGGATCATTTTACTAGGGAAAATTTTGTATGAGATGGATTAGTATGAAAAAATTTATCATTAAAATTGGGAAAAGATGATTTAAACTGTATTTTTGCAGCACAAAATTATACACATATGTTATGGATAAAAGTCTAATTGAAATATTTTAATGATGACGTTTGCAAACTAATGAAATTATTTTCTAATAATCGGAGTTCAATTATTCTTTCTAAACATTATCTCCAACAATCTAGTCAAAAACTTTTATATTAAGTTTCAATTTATAAATGAAAAAAAAATTGTTGGAGGTTTTTTATTGGAATATAATTTAATTAAATATCAAATTGATGATATCATCTCAGAATCAATGAAAAAAAGAGAGGATTGTTTAATTATGTTTGAAACTACATGTTCAACCTCCATTAATGAAATCTTGAACTTTTAAGGTAAAATCCACATGTATGAACTGGATTTAGATATAAATTGGTATGAAAATGTAAAATTTTTACAAATGGGGAATATAAGTACTTTTATAACATAAATAAACATGATTTTTTTCATATCTAAAACAAAATGTGTGTGAGGATAAAAAATAGTGTGAAAAATATAAAAGTGAGGTGGAGTATATCATTGACCTACTAGGGAAATGAATTACATTTCAAACCTAAAATAATCTAATGTTATTGTTATCAAAATAAGTGGGGAGAAAGGAAAAGTGAATTCAAATGATAAATATTATGAGCCTTTATCCTTACATTTATGAAAAATTTTCCTTCCACTGGGCTTTACATTTCTTCATAAACATTACATCATCTAGTTGTGTATTGTGATGGTACACCATTTTTTTCAAAGGATGTGATTTTTTTGAATATACAAAATTTTTTGATGTTATAGAAGGTGGGTTGTAAAAATTACGAGTGTTAAGAAATTTTTATTTGAAAAATTTTATTACAATATTTATAAACAAATCCAATGTTGTAGATTGATGTTCATTGTATTACCTTTTTTTCAAAATGTATTGTTTTTATTGAGGAAAATATTTTTGTAAATGAATGATTTTTAAATCATGTTAATGATATTTTGTTTAATTTTTATAGCTTGTTTGATGAGATGCTTCTAAAATTCAATAGAATTAATTTTCTAGATCAATGATGGTGATCAAATTCTTGATTAGATGATTCGTTGGACATAGTTCAATATACTAACATTTAAATAGAAATTTTTATGTTATTTGAAAAAAGTTATCTAGAATATAAAAAATTCCCCAAGCCTAAAAGGCATGGGAAGTCATAGAATATTACTAAATAAATATTATTATTATTTTTATATTAATTCATGTTTTGAGAATATAATCAAAAATCCATGATTCAAGATGGAAGATATATCAGGAAATAGAAGTTTCAGTTTCATTAGTTTCAAAGCTACATGCTATCCAGATAGAATTATTTAGAATAATAAGATCTATATGTCGATGTTTTCAAATTTTTTGATTGTATTTCTAAAAATTGAATTAATTACAATTTATTGATTAGAAGCAGTTCATTTTGTATTATGCACCTAATTGGATGTGAATCGTCTTATTTTCTATTGTTAGAAATTTTTTATTTTCATTTTTTATTATAATTTTTACGGTGTTGTAACTTTAAATGATATATAAATTTGTTTTTTAAATATTGATCATTTTTATATTTCTATTAGACGAATATTATCAGACCAAATATAGTTGTTTAGATAATAAATGGGATGTTTTGTTAAACGATATTAAATTTAGATATTGATCTATTAGAAGAGCTATAAATACTAATCCATTATATGAGATTCAGACATTGATCCATAAATGAATATATAGTTCCATCTAACAAAATAGAATATAACATATAGATATTGTTTCTAATTACTTGTGATTAAATTTTGATAATATATTAGAACCTCTAGACAATGAATATTTTTGAAAGGAAGAAGTTGTTATCAGAAAATTGATGCAGGAACTGATGTTTTATAAATTCCATGGTTTGGGTGGAGCTTTCTAGAGGGGTGAGCGGTGCTGGCCAGGGGAATGCGGGGTGTCCAGTGTTTTGGAATTTCTATCCCAGTGGTACGAGGTGTCCAGGGGGTGGGCAGAATGTCCACAAGGGTGTTTGTGGGGGGGGGGGGGGGGTGTACACGGTGGTGGGAGAGCTATCCACGGTGGTGGGGGCTATATACAAGGGTGGAATGGATTTCTATGGGGAGAGGGGTAGTCTACAGTAGAAAGGAGCTGTCCATAGTTGTGGAGGGATGTACACAGTGGTGGGGGACTATCCATGGGGGGAGTGGTTGTCCAAGGGGTGGCTGGGCGGCCCATGGGGTTGGTTGGCTATCCACGGGGGTACGAGGTGTTCAGGGTGGTGGGAGGGTTGTCCACGTGGGTGGGGGTGGGGGGGCTACTTAGGTGAGGGGTGAATCAGTCACATAAAATCACCATTTAATGTTTTATTATTTATAAATAAAATAATAAAGATAATGTTACCTAACAGATCGCATATATTTTCAGGCACAACAAATCAATAAGCGTCATCATTTATTAATATCAGTAAAAAATGTAACTGATGAATCTGTCCTTCATCACCATCACTATTATCACCATAATCATCATCGTCACCCTCATCCTCATCGACATCTTCAACATCTTCCTCGCCCTCATCAACTCCCTACTCTTCGCCATCATACTTAGCCTCGACCTCTTATTTTTTCTCCTCCTCCTCCTCTCCCTCCTCCTCACTCTCCTCCTCTCCATCGGTCTCATCCACGCCCTCCTCCTCATCTGCCTTGGCCACCTCCTCGCCATCATGTTGACGTCCACTAGAACGGCCACATGGTGCACCATATATAGAGTTCATCGATGAAATATATTCATCACAAGATGTGTTGGCCTCTGGTGGAACTATTGGAAGTAAATCTTCCACCAGTTTTATATATGTAGTGTTTTCCCTAGAAGATAGTTCGGCCATCTCTATGGCCCTTTTTTCAGCTTATTAATCCTCTGACCTAACTAACTAGAACATAGTGGAACTATAACTCGTACCTAAAGAGGGAAAATACCTCATCACGAAATATACTCTTCAATGGCTGGCATCGTACTCTACCAAGGGGTTCATCTCCCAAATCATTATGTAAGGGATCGTTTGGCACAAAATTGTCAGGTTCATGGCCATCAAGGAACTCTAAAGCAGCCTTTTCAAATATAAATAGATTATTAAGTAACACAATAGTGATTAAAATATTAAATCTACAATGTAAAAATTACAATCTACTCCTGAGTCGGTTCATTAACCGTACTTCCATTTTTTTCCTTCTACCCGAGGGAAAAAAATTCTCAAGAACCACATCCATTTATATTCAATTTATGCCTCTATAATGACATTGAAATTAAGAATCCATAATTAAAAATAGGATAAAAATAGTTAATTTCATAACTAAAATTATATAACAACTTTATCGATCAAATAAATTATGGAGGTAGTAATAGAATTTGCAATTCGTAACGAAAAATTGTATATTGTCATACTTTCTTCCTCTCATGATCAAACATCATACTATGTCCAAATGTGTGAACGTATTTTTTACCATCAGTAATTTTTTATTTCATCCATATGAATCCAAATAAAATCAGTTATTAGTATTAGCGAAAAACATGAAAATTTTCATTTAAATACCTCTAATGTGATCAATAACATAAATTGGCTAGTCATCCATTGAGTAATCATAGGTTGGTAATGTTCTAACAGAAAATCATCCATGATAGGGACCAACTCTATCTCTGTTACCACTTTAGCACGCGATCCAATGTACAACTCGTGCTTATATGTTGTCGAAAGATAGCCTAAATTTATTAGACGTGATGGTAGTACACCCTCACCATTGGGGAAATTAAACCATAGATAACAGAAGAATATTAATTCAAATAAATATAGAAAATAATATATTGCATTAAATACAAAATAATTTTTCACCCATATATATGCCCAAGATTTACACTTGACTTCAATTGGCAGGTGTCTCCATGAGAGCGGGCTGTCAAGAATGATGTCAAAGTATTTGGAAATCGTCGTCAAAAAACATGGACATTGATACCCCAATTTTTCAATCATTTGACTCTCTTCATTGTAATCCACCATCAACTATGTGTGGAAGTTCCAGACCACACACATGCGTGTACGCTACTACCCCTGCCTTCTTTCAGTAGATGTATCTGTTAGGAAAGGAAAACAAACAACATATCAATAAATGTTTTAATGAAAATAAATAATTGTTTAAAATTTTTTTCGGGTGGTATAAGTATACCTACGGTAGTCTGATCAATGGATGCCAATGGATCCAAATAAACTAAAGGAACACCCTATACCTATGGAGTGGGTCCTAGTGTATGTTCCACAGGGATAGACTCTGGTAGAGCAGGAGTCGAAGAAGATGTAATATAAATGCCCGAAAAGAATGAACTAGAAGTAAAATAAGATGAAAGGTATGGCTAGCTGAATGATGTATGTGGAGTGGGAATCATCTTCAGATATGGTACAAATAGGTGAGGATGCTTAGATGTATAGGGTGGTGAAAACATGGTGGCCTAAATATCCTATGTGTCCCTTACGGCACACTAGGATCAGAATGTGGGATGGAAGGAATGTCAGTGGGAGGGGCAGGTTCAAATCGGTTATATCGAATAGATCGTCTAGCTCCTATACCACCCCCTAGTATGAACACCTCATGAACTAGGACAACAACTAGGATTGTTATAAGGCCCCAGCCATAAACCTTACTTAATCTTGAGTTATTACAAGATTACACATTGAGGATCTTTTCAGGTTTAGAGTTTTAGAGAATTAGATCATGAAACTTGCATTACATTCCTCATTTAAACAATTTGGTTACATAAAAGACAGTATTCATTCTTCCCATCAACGGAAACAAATTTAAAATATAACATGGATTCTTTCTCGACACATACTTGACACTATCATCACATCATGTACCTTTCCCCTGACCTCTGAAAAACATTTCAAAAACTTGGGATGAGCATAAAAAGCTTAGTAAGAGTTATAAAAATATGGAAAGGAAACATGAGTTCATATATACATAAGAATGAAATCATACTTTACCCATAAAACATAGGCATATCAAATCATGAATAAATCATTGAAAACATAAGACATAAAGGTAACTTGAGGCATTCATAACATTATTACGTAGGGAGTAACCCTCTTGGTTACGTTTGGAATACCCATCACAGTATATTCCCTAAATCTCTTCAGAGAAACCTTAACGTTTCACTCATTCGCATTACCCAATGCATTGGAGAGCTATATCGGGCTCACCTGCCCATAGTTTATCACGGAACCACCCGTTCTTCATAACAATGCCCAAGAACCACAACAAAATCGTATCACATAAACATGAATAAAGGAAACATGACATTTCCACATTTCAATCACAATATAACATTTTAGGATATTGAAATAATGAATCCATTTAAAAAGAAACCATTTCCAAAACCATTTAAAACATTTAATAAAGAGATTTTTGAATCAAAGTGTCCCATACCACCATGAAGATTTTAACATTTTAAACCATTAATATCCATATAAATAAATCCTTAAAACCATTTTGAAAACATGGATATTAATAAGAACAAATAATTAAAACATTTAAAACGATATTTTGGTTAAAGGGGTTTTACCAAAATTAGAGACACTTGAATACAATAATCGAGGAATAAAATTTAGTCAGAACTTTATAATATCATGAGAATAAAAAGATTCATGATATAATACTCCAAAGGGCAGTATATACACCATATAAGAGTGAATTAGTGCATACCAACAATGAACCCTCAATAGAAATGTCAAATGTGATGAAATCCTTATAAAGAAGGTATCCTTAAATTAAGGAAGAATCAATCTCAAAAATATGTGTGAAAAATTTAAATACACCCAATATAAGTGGATATTAAGTGTAAAACAATAATAGGTCATTCACACATATTCAATGGATGACATATTCAATGACTACATGTTGAACCCAAAGAAATCGAAATTGGGTTAAAAAGTTCCCTTGACAGCCTAACGGCATCACATCAAAATGAGTTGATGAGAGATAAAAAGTGTATCTCATCACTTGGACATAAAATTGACATCAATAAGGATATATGAGAACATATCCCAACATAACAATATGTAAATTAAAAGACCCAACAAAAGAAGTCTTTTAAAAAAGAGGAGGGTGAAAGGTTCCCTTACCGACTTGGGTATCATTCAAAACATACACCACATGAAAGAAGGACAATATATCATTGATGTAAATACTCATAAACGAAAGTATATTACACAAAGAGTAGAATAATTGGAAGTACATACACCACTCAATGGAATTTGTGGCAAATGTAGCATAAATCTCACGTGAATAAAAGTGAGATGAAAAAATCCCTTACGAAAACTCGGCAGCCTAACGGCACCACATAAAACTTCCAAATATGGATTGATGAGATAAAATAAGGAATCTCATCACATTAAAATAAAATGTACAGCAAGAGTAATATAAAAGAACGTCCGCCAACATTACAAATAGGAGCTTAAAAGAAGTGACATAAAGGAGAGTACTTAAAAAGAAAGAGAGAAGTTAGATCTCTTATGAAGGCTCAGCAGCCTAACGGCGCCACTCAAAACATCCAAAATGGATTGATGAGAGAGAATAGGGTCTCTCATCACATGAACATAAAAATTGCAGTAAATGTAATATAAAAGATCATCCCAATAACAAGAAAGATGAGCTTTAAAAGGAATGACATAAAAGTGTGTAGTTAAAAAGAAAGAGAGGAGTAGGATCCCTTACCTCGGGTCCGACTTGACTCGATCGTTCTTTAATCTCCTGAATAATAAACTTGAGTTAATTTATAATTCCTTAAGAACCTTTTTCAAGTTCATTATTACTTTTATACCACTTATTACCATGTCATAAACATTATGTAATCATTTAAGTTAATAATAATTGTTTTGCCGATATTTGGTTCTTAAGTCGAAAGTGGACTTCTTACAATTACATGTTGTTCGTGTGGCCAAAAGTTTATTATATCCAGAATTGTATTCATTATGTAGATATCATATATTTCATATATATACAGTACATTCATGCATTTATAACATTAAATAATCATTTTAGAGGTAAGAAATGAAATGCACCGTTCATGGAGACGGTAAGCCGTACGTACGCATGAACGCTACATCAATTTCTATTTCGTTGTTTATAGAATGGAATCATAATTATATAAAGGTATATTATAATTCCAGTATAATATCATATATAATATCATAGTTCCATCCTTTATACGTCCCACATATGGTATTTAACGAATCAAATCACTTTGAGGGGGCGGTAGTCCGCACTTCCTTAAATGAAGATATCGCGTATACCCATAATGGAAGCCATAAAGGTAAGACACAAATGAAAAATACAGAAGCATAAGTAAAAAATTAACATATTATATATCATATATAAAAATATTGACATCATAATGGCCACCTTTGAAGGTGGTAAATGAGTATTGAACAATCATCGTTTCGGGAGGCAGAATTTCGCCATCCACGGAAACTGTATGTTCTTTAACCATTTGATGTAGTTGTGTGAGAGTGTAGCTCGAATAAATCTTATAACAACATCCTAGTATATTGAAGATACTGGTGTTGTTACAAAATAAGTAAATAAAAAGAGTTTAGGGGGTTGGAGAAGCAAAATAAAACAAATAAACATGAGAGAATGAATTACCTTTAAAAGTGTATCTCCTTTTGATTTGAGTCTAAAGGCTTCCTTTGAAAGGATTATGCCCAAAGGTAATCCTCTAGGATGAGAAGAGGGATTTGGAGAGAGTAAATGGTCAGGGTTTGGCCTAGCCAAAGGCTTGAGTAGTGTGTGAAATGAGGTAGAGGTGGGGGCCTTTTATAAGAGGAGAGGAGGGGCACTTTTGGAAAGTAAAGAAATATTACTTTATTTTGAAAATGTGTTTCGGTTTCAAAAGGTCCCACATTGATATAATTCGTGTATAAGGTGATAAGGCTTCGAAATACACTCATACAATAAGTTTTGGACATGTGTAGTGCATAGATTTTACATTATCTTTCCATTTTATTTAAATCATCAAATAATGATGTCATCGCTGCATCATTATTATGTCATAAATAATTTAATTTATTTAATGTATAAAAATCATAAAAAAATACTATGATGTAGGAAATCTTTTTATATTTCTAATGACTATTTATATTCAAAAATATGATCTTTATAACCCCATGTAAAAATTGTTTTCGTAAAACATATTATGTTTGTGTCATTTTTACTTTTACATTAAATAAAAAGTTATTTATGTCATTTCCAAACCAAAGTGTCTCCATGGTGTCCCCAAGTTGACCCATGGCTTGTCTTGGTCGGCCATGACACAACCAATAAGTTTGGGACATGTTTCTAGGTCATTTCATATTATTAAAGCATTATTTATACCTTAAACTACACTAATTACCACTAATCGCGATTAAAAACTTAATAAGTTACTATTCACCAAAAAATTATTTTAATCTCATTAAACCACATTTTACTTCTTAATGACAACCATGTATGTCATATTTTCAAAATTCAATACACATTAGTGGTAAACTTTCATTTAACTGAAAAATCAGTTTGCTTGATTACCACTTAGTGGTTTCACTATTAATCAAAAATTGAAGTTTTTCAGAAAATTACCAAAAATTCACCCTAAGCTATATTTGATATTCAGAATTAAAAAATGAAGTCCGTTTTACAAAATTCAAAACATATTAGTCACGTTAATTAATGTAATAATTAATTCCCGCTGTCAGAGCAAATAGCGTGTTTTTATAAAACAATAAGTATCAAAAGATTGACACTAGTTTAAGTCTAATTTCAAAGTGAAATTAATTCCAACGACCAGTATTGGATTTAATGGTAAAAATATTTTCTAATTTCACTTTAAAACCAATTAAAAATATTATCTAATCGTATAAATAAATTCGATTAAAAAGAGGTTTTGAATTAAAACACAACATTCTACACTATTCAAAAAAATGAACTTTATCGGAAAAATACCAAAAAATTACACAAAGTAAAATTTGATATCCCAATTCATAATAAGAGTTTTATTTGTTCCAAAAGAATGTATAAGAGTGATCAAAACTATATTTAATGACATTTCTCCATTAAAAGGCGATAAGTGAACCTTTAGTGAAAACTAGGGCACATACGCCTAAAATTGAAATCTTTCCGTATTTTAGGCCTTTATCTTTTATTGTATAAAAGTAAAAACATTTAAAAACATATATAATCATATTTTAGTTATTTCTATCCATTCCCTCCAATACAATGGCTAAATGTTAACTACCATTTAAAATAATATTATTTTATTATTAGAGTGCAACGTAAGATTCCCAAGAAACTCGTTGTTGCGTATTGGGTATGCCATCGAGCATAGAGTCCCCTTTAAAGTCATATTAATACTTTATTCACAAATATGGATAAATATGAAATGTCATATTATTTATTTACCTGGGGTGTTACATCCTTCCCCCCTTTTGGGAATTGCGTCCTCGCAATTTTAAAATTGCGCTTGGAAACATCCTTGAAAGTCCCACATCAGAACAAAAGTCGGTAAAACAAACACTTTAAAATAAAGAGAGGTAAGTAAAAAGGTCACTTGAGTTAACCCAGACTAGGATTCCAAGTATGAAAATATGGACATGGAGGAAAAAAAAAGGGTCATGTTCTGATGGAGAGTGATAGAAAACGTGTTTAGGAGAAAGTTAACCACGAGAAAATCACAAACTTGTGATGGGTTAAACGGTCTTCGATTCCCCAGTAGGAAAAGTTAATAGACAACATTTTTGTTTTAAGTTACTTTTTATTGAGGAACTTATTCATAAGGAAACATAATCACTTATCATATTGACTTTCAAATTTTATTAGATTCCTTACAGAAACTCATATTTTCTCCAAAAGACGAGTATTTAGGAAGACTTGTTCACATTAAGAGTACTATAATCAACTTATAGAGAATCACCTAATCCATAAAAGAGAAGTATATACTTCCCATATCTTTATACCTTAACCATAACAAAAACCAAAAAGGTTAGTACACGGTTAGATAATCCAGAAAAGGATAACAGTTTATAAAAAGAAAATATATTCTTAATCTCCAAAATTTTTCCAACAAAACCCAAAGTTCAACGAGGACCATCCGATAAATAATTTGTCCATAAAATTCTTCAAAGTAAACCAATATAAGATTGAAACCCAAATATTTGAAGGATTTAGTCACATAGTCTTCCAAGTTAAATCGTAACATTTATCTCCAAACAACATTAGTCGCTCCTAAAGTCTCGCATTGAAAAGTAATTATCCTAATCACATATCCTCCATGATAGGTTAATCATTTTCATAAATAACCCAAAATCAACTTACTCTTAATTCATAAAATCATATAACTAGAAAGAATCAGTCAAACTAACCAGGGACTTCACGTAGTCCAGTGGTAGGCAATAAATACCAGTCGCACTTTGGTTGTGGGTTCGATTCCCGCAGCTTTGTCTGACGCGACGGCTAGTCACACGGTCTGCGTGTTGTCCTTTTTCCAAAACTATATAATTCTTAAAACATTCCCCAAAATGAGATAAAATATTCAAAGATGATAATAACATATTTTAACCTCAAGTTTATCTCATGCCTTTCATTTTCCATCATAACATATAGTAACCCATAATTACCTCAAAAGTAAGGATCATATAAACCCAAATGGTTACCTTAATAATTATTACCTGAATTTCCACATCGAGTTGGCCATTTCGTACATGATGCATTAGAGAAATCACCAAGGTTGAAGTGGTTGATCATGATTCCTTGATATTTGTTTTAGAACAACCACGAGTTTCCTCATTGAATCCTCCATTTTATCTAGTATCTTAATCAGAGAACCACCATAGTTTCCTTCAAACCTGTTGTCTCTTTGGTGCCTGCTAGATCCATCCATTCACTAAAAATAGAAATATCAGTGTGAGTATATCAACAAAACCATCATGTACTAATGAGGAAGGTAAACACTAAGATACACTTACTCATTCACTTTATCTAAAACTAGGACTCTTTCTGAAATCCTAACCATTATGGTAATATCACTTATGCTTAAAGAATACCCTAACCTCTAAAGTTATCTAAACCGACCTTTGATACCAACTATAAGGCCCCAGCCTTAAACCTTACTTAATCTTGAGTTATTACAAGATTACACATTGAGGATCTTTTCAGGTTTAGAGTTTTAGAGAATTAGATCATGAAACTTGCATTACATTCCACATTTAAACAATGTGGTTACATAAAAGACAGTATTCATTCTTCCCATCAACGGAAACAAATTTAAAATATAACATGGATTCTTTCTTGACACATCCTTGACACTATCATCACATCATGTACCTTTCCCCTGACCTGTGAAAAACATTTCAAAAACTTGGGATGAGCATAAAAAGCTCAGTAAGATTTATAAAAATATGGAAAGGAAACATGAGTTCATATATACATAAGAATGAAATCATACTTTACCCATAAAACATAGGCATATCAAATCATGAATAAATCATTGAAAACATAAGACATAAAGGTAACTTGAGGCATTCATAACATTATTACGTAGGGAGTAACCCTCTTGGTTACGTTTGAAATACCCATCACAGTATATTCCCTAAATCTCTTCGGAGAAACCTTAACGTTTCACTCCTTCGCGTTACCCAATACATTGGAGAGCTATATCGGGCTCACCCGCCCTTAGTTTATCATGGAACCACCCATTCTTCATAACAATGCCCAAGAACCATAAAATAATCGTATCACATAAACATGAATAAAGGAAACATGACATTTCCACATTTCAATCACAATATAACATTTTAGGATATTGAAATAAAGAATCCATTTAAAAAGAAACCATTTTCAAAACCATTTAAAACATTTAATAAAGAGATTTTTGAATCAAAGTGTCCCATACCACCTTGAAGCTTTTAACATTTTAAACCATTAATATCCATATAAATAAATCCTTAAAACCATTTTGAAAACATGGATATTAATAAGAACAAATAATTAAAACATTTAAAACGATATTTTGGTTAAAGGGGTTTTACCAAAATTAGAGACACTTGAATACAATAATCGAGGAATAACATTTATTCAGAACTTTATAATATCATGAGAATAAAAGGATTCATGACATAATACTCCAAAGGACAGTATATACACCATATAAGAGTGAATTGGTGCATAACAACAATGAAACCTCAATAGAAATGTCAAATGTGATGAAATCCCTTATAAAGAAGGTATCCTTAAATTAAGGAAGAATCAATCTCAAAAATATGTGTGAAAAATATAAATACACCCAATATAAGTGGATATTAAGTGTAAAAGAATAAAATTTCATTCACACATATTCAATGGATGACATATTCAATGACTACATGTTGAACCCAAAGAAATCGAAATTGGGTTAAAAAGTTCCCTTGACAGCCTAACGGCATCACATCAAAATGAGTTGATGAGAGATAAAAAGTGTATCTCATCACTTGGACATAAAATTGTCATCAATAAGGATATATGAGAACATATCCCAACATAACAATATGTAAATTAAAAGACCCAACAAAAGAAGTCTTTTAAAAAAGAGGAGGGTGAAAGGTTCCCTTACCGACTTGGGTATCTTTCAAAACATACACCACATGAAAGAAGGACAGTAGATCATTGATGTAAATACTCATAAACGAAATTATATTACACAAAGAGTAGAATAATTGGCTGTAAATACACCACTCAATGGAATTTGTGGCAAATGTAGCATAAATCTCACGTGAATAAAAGTGAGATGAAAAAATCCCTTACGAAAACTCGGCAGCCTAACGGCGCCACATAAAACTTCAAAATATGGATTGATGAGATCAAATAAGGTATCTAATCACATTAAAATAAAATGTACTGCAAGAGGAATATAAAATAACATCCGCCAACATTACAAAGAGGAGCGTAAAAGAAGCGACATAAAGGAGAGTACTTAAAAAGAAAGAGAGAAGTTAGATCTCTTACGAAAGCTCGGCAGCCTAACGGCGCCACTCAAAACATCCAAAATGGATTGATGAGAGAGAATAGGGTCTCTCATCACATGAAAATAAAAATTACAGTAAATGTAATATAAAATATCATCCCAATAACAAGAAAGATGAGCTTTAAAAGGAATGACATAAACGTGTGTAGTTAAAAAGAAAGAGAGGAGTGGGATCCCTTACCTCGGGTCCGACTTGACTCGATCGTTCTTTAATCTCCTGAATAATAAACATGAGTTAATTTCTAATTCCTTAAGAACATTTTACAGGTTCATTGTTACTTTTATACAACTTATTACCATGTCATAAACATTATTTAATCATTTAAGTTAATAATATTTGTTTTGCCGATATTTGGTTCTTAAGTCAAAAGTGGACTTCTTACAATTACATGTTGTTCGTGTGGCCAAAAGTTTATTATATCCATAATTGTATTCATTATTTATATATCATATATTTCATATATATCCAGTACATTCATGCATTTATAACATTACATAATCATTTTAGAGGTAAGAAATGAAATGCACCGTTCATGGAGACGGTAAGCCGTACGCACGCATGAACGCTACTTCCATTTCAATTTCGTTGTTTATAGAATGGAATCATAATGATATAAAGGTATATTATAATTCCAGTATAATATCATATATAATATCATAGTTCCATCCTTTATACGTCCCACATATGGTATTTAACGAATCAAATCACTTTGAGGGGGCGGTAGTCCGCACTTCATTAAATGAAGATATCGCGTATACCCATAATGGAATCCATAAAGTTAAGACACAAATGAAAAATACAGAAGCATAGGTAAAACATTAAAATATTATATATCATATATAAAAATAGTGATATCATAATGGCCACCTTTGAAGGTGTTAAATGAGTATTGAACAATCATTGTTTCGGGAGGCAGAATTTTTCCATCCACGGAAACCGTATGTTCTTTAACCATTTGATGTAGTTGTGTGAGAGTGTAGCTCGAATAAATCTTATAACAACATCCTAGTATATTGAAGATACTGTTGTTGTTACAGAAGATGTAAATAAAAAGAGTTTAGGGGGTTGGAGAAGCAAAATAAAACAAATGAACCTGAGAGAATGAATTACCTTTAAAAGTGTATCTCCTTTTGATTTGAGTCTAAAGGCTTCCTTTGAAAGGATTATGCCCAAAGGAAATCCTCTAGGATGAGTAGAAAGATGTGGAGGGAGTAAATGGTTGGGGGTTGGCCGAGCCAAAGGCTTGAGTAGTGTGTGAAATGAGGTAGAGGTGGGGGCCTTTTATAAGAGGAGAGGAGGGGCACTTTTGGAATGTAAAGAAATATTACTTTATTTTGAAAATGTGTTTCGGTTTCAAAAGGTACCACATTGATATAATTCGTGGATAAGGTGATAAGTCTTCGAAATCCACTCATACAATAAGTTTTGGACATGTGTAGTTCATAGATTTTACATTATCTTTCCATTTTATTTAAATCGTCAAATAATGATGTCATCGCTGGATCATTATTATGTCATAAATAATTTAATTTATTTAATGTCTAAAAATCATAAACAAAATACTATGATGTAGTAAATCCTTTTAGCTTTCCAATTACTATTTATAATCAAACATCTGATCTTTATAACCCCATGTAAAAATTGTTTTCGTAAAACATATTATGTTTGTGTCATTTTTACTTTTACATTAAATAAAAAGTTATTTATGTCATTTCCATACCAAAGTGTCTCCATGGGGTCCCCAAGTTGACCCATGGCTTGTCTTGGTCGGCCATGACACAAACAATAAGGTTGGGACATGTGTCTAGGTCATTTCATATTATTAAAGCATTATTTATACCTTAAACTACACTAATTACCACTAATCGCGATTAAAAACTTAATAAGTTACTATTCACCCAAAAATTATTTTAATCTCATTGAACCACATTTTACTTATTAATGACAAACATGTATGTAGGATTTTAAAAATTCAATACACATTAGTCGTAAACTTTCATTTAACTGAAAAATCAGTTTGCTTGATTACCACTTAGTGGTTTCACTATTCATAAAAAATTGAAGTTTTTCAAAAAATTACCAAAAATTCACCCTAAGCTATATTTGATATTCCAAATTCAAAAATGAAGTCCGTTTTACAAAATTCAAAACAAATTAGTCACATTAATTAATTTAATAATTAATTCCCGCTGTCAGAGAAAATAGTGTGTTTTTATAAAACATTAAGTATCAAAAGATTGACACTAGTTTAAGTCTGATTTCAAAGTGAAATTAATTCCAACGACCAATATTGGATTTAATGGTAAAAATATTTTCTAATTTCACTTTAAAACCAATTCAAAATATTATCTAATAGTATAAATAAATTCTATTAAAAAGTGGTTTTGAATTAAATTACAACATTCTACACTATTCAAAAAAAATGAACTTTATCGGAAAAATACCAAAAAATTACACAAAGTAAAATTTGATGTCCCGATTCTTAATAAGAGTTTTATTTGGTCCAAAATAATGTATAAGAGTGATCAAAACTATATTTAATGACATTTCTCCATTAAAAGGCGATAAGTGAACCTTTAGTGAAAACTAGGGCATATACGCCTAAAATTGAATTCTTTCCGTATTTTAAGCCTTTATCATTTATTGTATAAAAGTAAAAACATTTAAAAACATATATAATCATATTTTAGTTATTTATATCCATTCCCGCCAATACAATGGCTACATGTTAACTACCATTTAAAATAATATTATTTTATTATTAGAGTGCAACGTAAGATTCCCAAGAAACTCGTTGTTGCGTATTGGGTACGCCATCGATAATAGTGTCCCCTTTAAAGTCATATTAATACTTTATTCACAAATATGGATAAATATGAAATGTCATATTTTTTATTTACCTGGGGTGTTACAATTGTCATCAATTAATTGTCTCCTTATAGATGGATCATGAAAAAATGTATAAAAAAATTTATCATGTGACATTATATATTATTTCAATAAATGTATTTGATATAAAATACACACTGCAGGCACCAGTGGTGTAATTCCCAACTCATTCATGTGATGATTGTTGTCCATAATTTGTTTTTGTCACCACTCATCATTTGGTATCATTTCATACATTTGAAATCAAATATGTATGTAAATAGAAAATTATAGCTAATGCGTATCACAAATACGATGAGAGGGAATAGTGGTATTCAGGGATAATTTAACTATCCATTGTTTTAGGTGAGTTCAAACAAATATACAATGAAGTTAATAAATATTGAAATATATAATAAATATATTTACTTTTTAGTAGAATATATTTTTACTAATTGTCATTAATCTATTAAAATCATGGAACAATGATTCTACCGAATTAATAAGTGGTAAACCAGTTGTCAAAATTACAGAAAAATTTAATTTCAATAGCCCGGGTAGATGATGCAGATTTCAATACATGTTTTGTAGACAAATAAAAACCATCATTTTCATTACCGTGTAAAATGTCAAAGAGAGGTCATAGTGTTTTTAAAATGCAATACAAATCATAGTTGAATCATTAAGGTTTTCACCATGTAAGAAATGCTGGTTTCATAGGTTTGAATAATGTCCAATTCCAAATTATAAAATGCAATTAAATTATAATAACAGTTAATAATCATTGAAAATTTACATAATGGTCTAGTCAGATTAAACATATTTTTAATCAATATTAAATCAGATTGAATAATACCAACTTTAACTTCCCAATTCAAGGTAATCGAAAATAATTGAGAACATATATTGATGGTTTTATAAATTTCCCACCACAACTTCAGGTTCACAGTCAACTATGACAAGTGGGATTTTGATGTAATCAAAATTAATAAATGAATCGCTTCCAAAAGCATTAGGGATGGTGTCAATTTCAGTATCACCGTCATAAAAAATATTTCTTGGAATTACTTCAATAATGACACCAAATTCAGGTCAAAGATAGTCTTTCACATAAAAACTAGTTTTTTCTTTGATGATAATACATTTGGTTTATCGGTAGCAGGAGTATAAGTCATATCAATTTCTTTAAATCTGTAATCATGATTTAATGTTCCATGTGTCATCATCTAATCAAACCACTATAATTTCATCATCATGACTCGTCTATGAGAATAATTGTCCAATATTGTTATTTTTTCAACAACTCCATAATAACCAACATTTTCAAATCACTGTCTACTATCTGATGCACTAGAATAACAGTGTATTATGGAATTAACACAACACCATCTTGTTGTGTTATCTTATTCTTTCCACATTCAGTGATAATAACATTGTACCCATTGATAAAAATTAATTTAGAATGAAAAACAACGAGATTAGGACCAAAATCCAAAGATATTATTTCCTCAGAGAGAGAGTAAGAAAGAAAACTCAATAACTGAATTATAAATCAGTATTAAACTTAATTAAATATTGTTTTAATTATTTTAAATAGTAATATTATTACGTTCAATTTTAACCAAGCTGAAAATTCTTTTCTATTGAAAGCCCACCTCCTTCTCAAAGATAAAGAACAATGATTCATATAATTCATATCTTTCAGAAAACTATTGATAAAAATAGAAATATATTAATATATATATATATATAAGATATTCATATTTTATTTACGTACATGATGTAGTCCTAAAAAAAATCACAGTTGAACGAAACTATGCGATGTTCCATCTCCCGATCTTCATGGATTAATGTTGTCATTGAATATGATCCATGAATCCCTCCTATTAAAAGAATTAATGGAAAACTAGTTTCAATGTTCTCAAACTATTCTTCTTCATTTCACATTGGTAGGATCATTCTTGTAGTAAGATTAGACAAATAAATAGATCATAAATCAATACATTATTGAGCCAGGTAACCGTTCACTATAGAACCATCGAGATGATTTTTGTTATGGAAATAAGACAATAAAGTGTACATATTTATTTCAGTATGATATATCCAATGAAAAGAAAAACATCCTCTGAGAAGTACTTTAGTTGGTATATGGACAGACAGATGCAGCATGGATGTGAAAAATGATGGAAATTTTTTTTCTCTAACTCACACAAAATTAATAGGGAATCTATCAATAGTTTTTGCAAGAATGACTTGGAGAACTTCTTATAATGTAGATTTGTAAACAAATGGACCACCAGAATAACAACCACACTAACATTATTGGAAAAAAGATAACGAATTTCTATTGGAATCACCTCATATAAGAGTATGTGATAATCACAAGTCTTCAAAGATTTTAGATTCAACACTCTTCAATTGACCCATTTGGATATGTATCTTGAATAGCCATCTTGAAAATTAATAACATCTAGTACTTCTAGAAATTTTATTTTCTGAAGGTTTCATCACATAAAAAGTACATGGAACTTTCCATTTATTTTCACTAATAATCACAAGATGCAATTCTGGTCTGATTCCCCAATTCACCGAGTCACGACGAGACCATAAATCATCATTTTTATTTCCCTAAACATTTAGAAGAATCTAAAAAAAACATTTTACATATATTTTTTTCAATGTGCATTACGTCAAAGCAATGAAGTAACAAATTGGTGGACCAATAAGGAAAATCAAAGAAGATACTTCCCTTCTTTCAATTGTAATAGGTTTCAGTGTAAGCATTATTTCTCTTTCAAGATTTCATTTAACCCTCCCCAAATGAAAAAATGAAATATTTCAATTCACTAAGACATAATTTCCATACATATGTTGAGGTGGATCATCATTCTCAATCGTATTTTAAAACATTTGATGATTATATCAATATTGATTGTCAATTGGAATGAATCATCGATGTCCCAAAAAAATAAAACTACAATTATGTTTCTGTCTTTTGGATCGTGTATTATTCATACAAATAGGACATGATATGTTTCCCTTCATGCTCAATCAAGGCATCATTTCATAATCAAGAAAATCTTTGATATTCAACATAACTGCACCGCAAATATAAAATATGTCTTTCGAACATGCATCGTATGTGCACTCACCAACATCCAAAATATTTTATGA
Source organism: Viscum album (assembly GCA_963277665.1). Lineage (NCBI taxonomy): Eukaryota > Viridiplantae > Streptophyta > Magnoliopsida > Santalales > Viscaceae > Viscum > Viscum album. Next base: position 1,902,789,413 of record OY728141.1, read on the forward strand.
AGATTATATTAAGGTTTCTTGTATACAAATAGATAGTTGTCATGACCAGAAGGGCCAGATATGATTATAATCCTGAATGAGAACGGTTTTTTCATACACAACCATGGTGGAATATTATAAAAGTGTATAAATATCATCCATGTGCGGTGAGACGTATGCATCTTCCCAAACAGATTAAAACCGTCACATAAAATCCCTATCCTGACATTACGCACATAAGATGCCAAATATGGATATCGAGCATCAAATCTATGTCATGCAAATCCATCTGTTGGTGAAACCAACTCATCTTTAGTCTTCATTCTCTCTGTATCATGCCATTGAATTTTTATTGATATTTCACCAGACAAAAATCGATTCTCCAGTTTTGGGATGAAGGGAAAGTGCCGCATTACATTATGTGGAACATAGGATGGTGTTCCAAAAGATTTTCTCTTCCAGTGGAATGTGCCACATTTTTTACTGACATCTCATTCATCATTTCCCACTCTATAATAAACTACAATCATTTGGGAAATCATGAATTTTCTTTCTTGTAAATCCAAGTTCTTCAACTATCTTTCATGCCATATAGTGGATTGAGAGAATATCTATATCATCTAGAAGTAGGTCGTTTAAGAATGTAATAATGTAATCAATCATAGTATTCGAAATCACATACATATATTTCCCATGAAAAAACTGGATTAAAAATTTCAGCTTTTAAAATTTACTGCAATTTCGATATACTAGATTCGTTATATAATCATAAAATTTTTTCACCCTGGAAACATAATCATTTTTATTAGATGCATCATGTGTGCTCCTATCAAAATATTATTGCGTCATAATCCTTTCTTTTTCCTGATAATGAATAAACGAAAACTGGTCATATGAAAAATTCTCTATTCTAGTCCCCTTTTTTGGATCATCAACAAAGTGATATGTCATTTTCCTCCCATTGTGATACCAAAAAGACTAGTTTTCTTGAAAACCATATTTGGTATTGTGGTAACTGACTTCTTCAGGATTAACCAAGGACTTGTAACAAAATTGTAACGGGGCAGTGTGTGTGACCACTATCTAAATCTTTGTGAAATGAAAAATCCAAAAAGCACTACAGATTATTTTTAAAATCGCATGAGATCTCATAGGTTTCATACATCCAACTTCTATCCATTCATTAAAAAAATTACAAGTAATTTTTTCAATAGAAATTCAATAGCTTAAAGTTTCATTGGATATTTATTTTTGTAAATGAGAACTAATCACCATATATGAAACCATAACTGACACACTAATCTATAAAAATCATAATATAGAAGAAAATAGAATACTTTATTTATAAAAAAATATCTGTAAAGAACTATACATGAGTGTAAAAGATCAGGTACACTTGTGGAGGAGAAATTTCCAGGGGGACGGTTGTCCAGGGGTTGGAAGGGCTGTCAACGGGGTGTGTCCGGCAGGATGGGGGTGTTCGGGGGTAGTAGGTAGGTTTCCAGAGGTAGGAGGGATGTCCCTGGTCGAGGGGGCGTCCCAGGGTTGTATGGGGTGTCTAGGGGGTGTGTGGGATGTCCAAAGGGGTGGCGAGGATTTCAAGGGGGGTTGGGGTGTCCATGGGTCTTTACAGGGGATGGGGGGAGGGGCTTTCCAATGAGTGGGGGATGTGAATGAGGTAAATGGTGTCCTAGGGGTGGGATGGTTGTCCAGGGGGTGGCAGGATTGTCTAGTGGGGTATGTGGTGGGTGGGCTAGTTGTCCACAAGTGTGGCGGGGTAGTCCAGGGATGTGGGTGAGATGTCCATTGGTGGGAGGATTTCATGGGGTATGAGGTGTATAGGGGGTGGGCAGGCCTCCCATAGTGGTGGCGAGGCTATACTGGGGGTTCGAAGTGTCTAGTGGGTGGGCAGGATATCTAGGGGGTGGTGGGGCTTTTGAGGGAGGTACGTGGGGGGGGGGGGGTCTATCCAATGGGGAGGAAGGGATGTCCATTGTAATAGAAGGTATGTACAGGGTGGTGGGGGTGTCTATGGGGGTTGTACCAGGTGCGAGGGTGTCCAACGTGGTGAGGTGTCCACCTCCATATTAGGGATGGAAAATCCAATCATTATCCTATTGTAGCATTATATTAAGCTTATTATAAATGACCGATAAGACTGTTGGTGTAAACCATGAATATCTTACATATAAGTCAAAACACACCCAATTATAAACACTCCGTCAAATATCATATGTGGATCAGATTTTATAGGCCATGATTCGAAGAGACACTACTCAGAGGAGTATGAGAATTGTTATATCATTAGGTGATATGTAGTTGTACAAATGTTAAATTTTTATGAGATCAATATGGATAGTGGATAAGGACATGAAAATCATTTCATTTCATAGATAACATATTTTTAGATGGATAAGAGTGAGCGTTGGTATAGAACTTCATGAAAAGTGTTAATGTGTCAATGAAACGATACATTTTTTATACATGATTCCTATTTTTTGTAGAGTATCATACTGGAAAACCCACCCCCTCCCTGGATAGCCCACACCCCCACCCCTACAGCCCTCTAACTCCCCAACACCACCATCTGGATAGAGACCCCCCCCCCCACACCCCACCAGGACACCCCCCACAACACCTGGACAGCCCACCCCCATCCCCCCAGAACAACCAACTCCCACCCTCCCCCACCTAGAAAGCCAACCCACCCCCCTCAGAAAGCCACCCACATGATAGCCCACACCCCCTCCCACACCTGGATTGACCAGAAACCACCACCACTGAATATACTCCCTCCCTGGACCGCCCACACCACACCCCTACATCCCCATTTGATAGCCCCACTACACATCCGCCCCCACACCCACCTAGATAGCCCACGCCCCTCCCTTGATTAGACAACCCCCCTAGACAGCCCACCCCTCCCTGGACAGCCCACACCCTCTCCCTCACATGAGCACCCCACCCTGACCCCCCTAGGCAGCAAACAACCCTCCTTGTGCAGCGCATACCCCCTAACCCCCACCCCTATCCCCCCCAACAACCCCCCTGCACCTGGACATCCCATCCCACACCTAAATAGCCCCCACACCTGGAAATCCCCCCTACTACTCCTGCATCACCCTTATGGTAATTTTATTTAAAATAATTTAATTCATTATGAACGGAAAACCATCATGTATTAGCAATTTATTTCCAAACAACCAATTCAATTTATCAAAACATAGAAAATTAAATTTATCAAAACCTTGAAAATTAAATTTATAAGGCTCTATGGTCACATAGAAAATGTCATTGGGGAAATGGAAAATCAACTAAATTACAATATAAAAATTATTACAAGCACTTATGAGGTGTTGTGGTGTCTCAGAGGTGTGGTGGTGTCTAGTGGGGCTGTCTAAGGGGTTGGGGTTGGGGTTGTCTAATGGGTAGAGGGTTTTTAGGGGGTGGGGGTGTCTGGGGGGGGGGGTTGTGGGGGGGGGGGGGGGGGGGTTCTTTTCGGGGGGATCTCCATGGGAGGTGAGGGGTGTCTAAGGAGGTTGGGGGTGGGGTCCAAGGGGTGGTGGGGTGTCCAAAAGGTGGGGGTGTCTAGGGGGTGGGGTGTCGGGGGGTGTGCAGTCCATGGGTGGTGATGGGTGTCCATGGAGTGTGGGGGTGGAGGTGTCCTGGGGGTGGGTGGGAGGGAGCTATCCAAGGGGTGGGGGTGTCCATGGGGTGGGGGTGGATGTGGGGGGATTCTCCAATGGGTGGGTGTCCATGGGGGTGACGAGGTGGGTGGGAGTTGTCCATGGGGTTTGTCAAGTCGAGTGGGAGGTGTACAGGGGGTGGGGGAGGGGGTGGTCACAATTCCAATTCATCACAAAAACAACTCCAATTCATCCTCAAAATCAATACCTATAAATACCAAATTAAAATCCAATTTTAAACTAAACTAATGTCAACATGAAATATCTATCACCCAACTAAACAAAACATTTATGATGTTTGAAGTTTTGAACGTAAAACAGAAAAGAAATTAAAGGTTTATTTACTTCACAGACATCACAAACTATAATTTAGACGAAATCAAAACACAAAAATAATAGAGGGAGAACATTAAAACTAACATTAAGAATTCAAATTTAAATTGTATAAAAAATTGTTTGATTGAAGATGGTTTTGTAGCAAAAAAAACATCAAGTGGAGCTCTCGATTAGGTTATAAAATTAGGCGACTAGGAGCTGGGGTTCTAGGTATTTAAGGGGAAACATTCCCAACGATTTTTAAAAACTCTAGGGAAAGAAACTCTCCATCCACTGCTTAGTAAAACCGTTGGTATAACATAGAGAAACTAAATATTTCCCAATGGGGTTTCCAAACTGTTGGGAAATCATAAGTATATTTACACATTTCCAACAATTTGAACAAACCGTTGGCAAATATGGCCTTTTTTTCCTGTAAAACAATGGATTGAAGAAACAGTTTGTATATATCCATTGGGAAAAAAATCATATTACAGTAGTAATTTAATATTTTTAATAATTTTATAACAGTTAATATAATATTATTTATTTTAACATATTATTAATGAAATATTGATACTATATATTACATTTACTTTTATGTATATCAATACAATAAGATAAAAGTAAACCAAATATTTTATTATACCTCAAAAATAAAAGTGTAATATTTTAAAATTCATAGGATAAATTAATAATGTGAAATTATATTTATTTTTATATTTTTTATTTCATTTATTTTATATTTATATAAAATAATTAATGCATCAGTGTTGTGTGATCAAATAAGGAAATTTGTATTTCATAGAAAATTGAAAACTAATAAAAATGATATATATAATTACATCATATTTAATAATAGTACATAAATTTGAATATAACTTCTAGTTAGTTTTATATTTAAAATATTACAGCTAAAAAAATTACGAGTGTGATATTTTGTCACATTAATAGATTATTATAATATATAATACATTTTTATTAACCACTTTCCATAAAGTAATTCAATTTAGAACCATAGGTGTTAATGGTCTAATTACCATAACAAAATTATTATTTTCTATGTTTTATGGTCATTTTATAGTCCATGTTAGTTTATTATCATTTAACATAAATTACCCAATTTACCCATTATAGTGTTAACACAATTTCAAATGTTACCATTCATCTTGGAAAATAGGGACCTTTTAATAAATTTTTTCATTATGGTTCCAAATATGAAATAAAATTTTCAAAATAAGATTCAAATAATTCTTAGTAAATAATTAAAATTAATATCACGAGCGTGATGTAACAACATGTTTTTTAAGTAAAAATTCTTAATGGGTTAGAATGTTCTTATTCCAATTTCAATGAGAAATTGATTCAAATCACATACATTGAATTCATGGATATAATATTTATCTAATTATACTTACTAAAATAGTTAAAATAATTGAAAACTATATATTATATAGACACAAAGAGAAAGGTTTTCAATAAAAAATCAGTGTTTTTCACTATTCATGAAAACAAGAAACTGTTCAGAAAATAACCAAAAATAATAAATTTAAATTTTAAATAACCATTTAAATTAATGATTTTATTTTTGTAATTAATTTTTAAATGTTTTAAAAACTATATCCAAAACCACTACTCCATTATATTCAAGCAATGATTTTATTTTAGAAAAAAATATACATTTTATGCATAAAATTTATATTTTTCTTATATGAACTACACGAGAAAAGTAATATGACTATTAACATATATATTGTATAAGGATTCCCTTAATATAATCACCAATAGAGTATTTTTTTTTAATTTATTGTTATAAAACACACATTTTTAATTAATTTTTTTTAAAAAAAACGTCCTTTTTAAATGATATCTTAAAATTTATAATTAATTGGTAACAAAATATTTAATTAAATATACATGAAGAAACCATATTTTCATTATTACCACAATATTATTTATACCATCAATTCTAAAAACTGGGTCACAATTTTATAGTTTAAATATAAATCAAATAATGTTTTGTAAAAAAATTGTTGCATGTTCTGAAATATAAGGTTGTGTTACATGTAGACCATTATTTTCATAGTGTAGCTAGAAACATAAGATTCACGATTATATAAAAAATAATTTCATTCAAATTCCATTATATTACAATATAATCCATTTAAAATTAATTTATCTTTTGGAATTTGTCTGGGTTATCAAATTTCTATAACTTTAATGTCACTATCAAAAAAGCAGACAACATTAAAATGAATCCAAAAACTCAATTTAAAAAAAATATTTAGAAACATAGTGGTTAACCAAATTAATTCATAAATAGGGTTCCCCATAAGAAAACATAGGAGGAATGTGAAAACATGGATATGGAAGAAAATCAACATATCATGTTCTGATAGAGAGTGATAGTTAACATGGTTGGGTCAATGTAAAGAATAAAAAATCAAAAAATATAAAATTATCTAAGGTTTTATATGGGATGTCGTAAAGAAGGTATTAGTATAAAAATCGTAGTTTCAGTGTCATTTCCATGGTGATGGAAATATTAAATAGAAGAAATGCTTAAATGATTTCATATCATTTTATAAGAAAAAAATCATTCTTTTGTGGTCCCTTGATCTATTTCATCATCATCTGTAATTCCATGAAATTATGGGGATTTAGTGATTCCTAATCACTATAAGATAATGATATCCATGAAATGAATTATAGGTTGGACATTCATTATCTATCTTTAACTAAAATCGTAATAGATGTTATCAAAATCCATAAATCCTTATATGAAGAGATAAAACAATAATCCCAAAAACCACATCCAAATTTAAACATAAATTTGTTCATTTTATTTTACCCTTATGAATTAGATAAATGATTAAAATCCATGAACATTCAATGAATGTTTAGTACTTATCATTTATCACTAAAAACATAACATATCTTTTTATTTTCACATAAAAAACACATGAATACAATTGTCATGTATTCTCTTGATACATGTTATTAATCTAAATTATTATAGGTCATATGTGAAAATGGAAATTTTTTCAAAAAATTAATTTTCCTAATACAATTAAAAAAATTATAATATCTTTCAACGTTTTCATAATCCACTTCTTCATCTTATCATTATATGGTTATTAATACTATACCATTTATTTTATCCCAATAAAAATCACATTATTTCAAAATAAAAACAACATGAATATACTAAGTGTGATCTTTCCGGTATTATTATGTTCTCCAAAAATATTATCATAACACATCAATAAAATTTCATGATTACTTGAACCAATCAACATATTATTTTAAATCCAAAATTAAAAACTACAGAAGAAAAAATCATAGTATTTATTATTATTTTGTAATACCATAAAAGAAATTCTATATGATTATTATTAAATTATATTACAAAAAAACTCAATAATGCCACTACTTCATTTTCATAAATCACATATCTAGTATTGATATAATGTTAATTACATTATCTTCTAGATTTAGGAGGTTATTGACATTGATCATTATCTCTATCCCAAAGAATTTTGAACGGATTTATATATTTCTTATTTTCCATGAATTTTAGTCATTGATGTTTAGGGTAAATTATTTAAATCATTCTCCTTATATTTACAATTAGGTATATTCTAATTATTACATTCGAATTATTTTGATAGATGATCATCCTTTCCATACATGAAACATCTACAATTCCCCTTTACACAGTTTCGACCGTGCACTTTTTCACATATTGAGCATGAAGAAAAATTCATCATATTTTTACAATGTTTTTTATATTTTTTTAAACTCCATCTTCTATTTATTGTAAAAACCATGAGATTGAAAGGTCAATCCAACTACAGTTTACACAGTGAAACAATAGTACTCAGTATCTGTATATATTCTAATGCCTTTTATTTATAACACCCATTTAAAGATTGGTTTTAATCTACTGAAGAATCTATCAACCTTATTTTAGGGTTGGGTGATAATGTGAGAAGAATAACATAAAATACCTATAATATTTTCCTCATAGGTACCAATATGTTCATCATCATTTATTAATATAATAGATATACTTCTCAATACTCACATGAATAATATGATGAAATTATTAATAATTTCATTAACGTGTACCATTCCATGGATTGAATTTAATATTTCTAAATCATATTCTTGATTAGATTCCAAAATTATTATGCTTCACCTTTTAAATGATAAAACTTCAAAATGATATATACATGTTCTGAACACCGCAAGATGGAAAATTAGTTTTTAATGGTACCGATCCAGGGTTCAACAACATGTCGATCAAAATACCCACTATGTCAAGGACGATGATGCCTCATAAAGGACCAAACAAAATATCGTTCCTTGTACTATTCATTTGGTTGTATAGAAAGATTCAAGTCTTTTGTGAGTATAATGATAATATTTTTCATTCTAAATCCCATAACGTTTGATTGTTTAGTAAAATAATCATTTCATTTCCCATTTCATTCCTCATTTACATGGTTTCTTTGGCTTCCACCAATTACTATAACCAAAATAATAGTGCATGTAAACCTAATAATATCATAAAAATAATATAGGGAAATTAATTTGAATTTATAAAATGTTATGTTTAATCCTATTTTATCAATGATCATTTCCAAAAAATCTAGTATTGTAACCAACAAATTGATTTTTCTAAAGATTCCTTAAAAAGGTATTCTTATCATAGTTCCCAATGTCTATCTAAACCTTTTCTCGGATACAAAATATAATGACCCAGTCATTTCATACATGGATATTACATCATTTTAGATGAATATTTATTACATTTCACAAACACACTCCCAGGAATGGAAATAGTTTTTATATTTTTCATCGTGGAACACATTCTGCTAATTATGATTTTGATCTTCAACAAATAGCATAAATTTCATCCCCTTTTGTATTTCAACATAAAAATATTCTATATTACATGAGAAAATGAAATAATTAAAAGGATGATATATGATTTTGTGTAAGGGTAAATATGGATGATATAAATTACATTATAACTATATGACATAAGAACATAAAATACATCTAAAAATTATATCCTACAATTCACAGACCAGGTTAAAGTGTCATGGGATAGATCAGTGTGGATTAAAAGAAACAAAAGAAATTACTATATAATAAAATTACATATTAAATGAATTTATGGCATAAACATTATAATAGATAAACATTTCAATATTAGTCATGTATATTTTCCAAGAACTTCATTGTGAAAAATGTTATTTACTGTTATGGGCTAACTCCATGATCTAGCCATATAAAACCGAACTGAGATCACCCCATGTTTAACTCATGAATATCTCATTAGATATATTTCATTATCCAATTAATTAGAGGGATATATTGGTCCCACCAATCACATAATTATAACAATAAATATCTATGCCACAAAAATAAAAATCAATCATCATATCATAACCCAGGAAAAATTGGGTTTCATAAATATAATTCCATCATAAATATAAACCAAAAATATAAAGTATAGGTATGGTATAGTTGAATCATAACCCTAAAAATGAATAAGTAATGTTTTCTAATTTTATTTAATATGGAAACAAATTTTACTGATCACTAGAAATAATTCATGAATAAAATCTCTTTTTTCTATTTGAAAATTTTTTCTTTCTACAAACACTACAATATTTTAAAAGAAAAAGTTTTCATTTAATAACAACCTATTAAAAGTATAAGTGATGAATCTAGGAATTATGGTTCCATTAAATCAGAAAAATCTGTTAATTTCATATATGATGAAAAACATTGCTTTTATATTATTTTTGGAAAAGTCACAAAGAACCTTGGTCGGACAACACAAATGGATTCATTTGAATCCATTTAGTGAAATTTTATACTATTGTAAAAATGAAAAAAAATCGACAATAATAGTAAAAATGTTTTGGAAAACATATTTATGAAACATGTGAGTAGAAGATAAATATTCTCCCGCATTCACTTATATAAAAACAATCTATACTAATAATGAGAGTCTTAAATATAAAGTTATATTGGATTTGATTTCAATATTGATTATTTGAACCTCATACATAATTGTTTAAATAATGTAATTAATTAATAAATAAGTATATTCACAGTTTTTATCTCATATAGGATCATATTATATCATCTTATCACTCAATTTTTAATAATATATCATTATTACCCTTTATTCAGGTGTTAACTGCTTCAATTTTTGAACAAGATATTCAAAATAAGAATTGCTTATTGTGAATAAGATATAGTTATATCATATCTATAATTAAATTAACGTAATATATATCAGTTTTATTAATTATAATTTTAATCATTTTTTAATTATGAACTTGTAAAATGATATAAATCACATTGTAGAGATGATAGGTCATACTTACACAACAGCGAAAAAAAAATAATTTACTTAATGGTAAAAGGAAAATGTAGTATATGATGTTTGTATATTTTCATAATATGTATTATTTATATATATATTAAAAATATATTATTTCCATAATTATACCTATATAATAAAATAGTGGTGATGAAAAACATATTTCACCAAGACATGGATATGACAAGTCATTCGTACAATCAGGTGGTGCTCTCATTTTCATAGGAATGAAATTAGAAGGTATATGGGTTTTCCACATTAATAATAATATATTAGAATATATAATATACTAGAGTAATATTTTTATAAAGGATGCAGCACATAAAGGGGGAGTAGATGAAGAAATGAACCTGAATGTGACTATAATGACGATTACCAATTCCTCAGTGAATTTACATAAGATCATTATTAGGGTCATTATGGTTGGTAATTTAAAGATACTAGAACTTATTGAATATGGCTAGGTATGGTTATAAGTTAATTTTATGTGATTATGTGACAGATGATGTTACTATTTATAATTAATCTTTCGGGAACATTTGTAATTTATCAAAATATTGGATTATAATAAATTCAATATCAATCCAAATACCCAAAAGGCCATTTATTAGAAGAAAAAAATGATATATAGTTTTAGTATCATCATCAAATATATATTAATGATTTTTTACTATTTTAAACCATATAATTTTTAACCCTTATTTAACCTGTTTTAATTTTAACTATGGAAACAACTTTTTTAATATAAAAATGTTTTAATTGTAAAATTATGTAATGTAAAATAAATAATAAATGAAAAATATTAATCATTTTATTGAATATTTTATTTTTTAAATGTTTTTTTATAAATTTTTGTTATTTAAGAATAATTTAATGAAATTTTTTTTATAATATATCAATAGTGTCCATTTTGACATTATTCATTTAATTTAACATAAAATCAATCAAGGAAAAGGTGAAATTCTTATATAATTCTAAAAATCCTTTTTTGTATGTAATATTAGTCTATAAATATCATTTCACATATTAGCTCATAAGATTATATAAAAAATAATTATTTAAAAATATTTCATTTATTTGGAAGCTATCTATATTAAGACTATATTAGTATAGCATGAAATTTTAATGTAAATATATTATTTATATAAATTATTAATAAACATATATTATGGAACTAATTTCATTAATATCAATATTTAAATTCTGGTTCCTTCATATCATGATTGTTTCCCTCTGTGAACACATAAAATATATAAAATACAAAGAGAGTGACATTAGGTGACTTGATTTTATTTAAATAACATGAATGTAATTTTAATATTCTACTACCAATTGATAATATTATATTTCAGCCCAAGCTTGTAAGGGTCAAATATTATGCATTCAATAAAATTTTGGTCCATTATTGTTCATGATAATAACCTTATATTATTGTTTTAACATATACTTACCCACGTTAAATCTTACCTTAACCAAATGAAAATTAAATATTGAGGGTTATTATATTTAGATTACTGAAATTAATTTCATTTTAATTTTTTATCTTATCATAAAAGAATATTTATTTTAAATTATTACTTTTGTCAATTTTTATTCTTTTAATTACACATACTTTTTAAAATATCAAAACATGTAGAAAAATTAGAACAAAATATTGAAATATATTCTTACAATCAAAATGTAATCTATACAATTATTTGGTGGAATTAATTATGTTAGCATATATTTATTTTAATATTTTTATTATTTTTATTATTATTTCAATAAATTATTTACTCCATCAGCATTGATTCAATAATTAAGGTAATAATTTCATCCCAAAAAATTATAAATAAATAACCATCATAGTGAAAGATATTTTTTTAATTAGACTAATTATTTTTAAAAATAAATTCTAGTTATCTCTATCATTACAATATTCTACATATAAAAATTAATATTGTGATATTTCATCACATTCATTGATTTTAACAATATATAATCCATTATTATGGAAAACTACCCATCAAATAAATAAATTTTGGATGATAGTTTTTAAGGGTAAAATTATAATCATAAAATAATATTTTTAAAGTTTAATTGTCATTCAATAGTTATTATCACATTATTATTATTTTTTAACATTAATTATCCAATGTATCCTTTACCATTGTAATAATATTACCAATGATTCTATTCATTTTATAAAAAAATAAATGAAACCTACTAAAAGAAATTACCTTATGATTCTAAATATGTTATAAATTTATTCATATTTAACTCACTAGTTTTTCTGAAAATAAATAAAAACTAATCCTGTAGAAGGGACAAAATCATTGATTTTTAATGTAAAACAGTCTTCAACAAATTTAAAGTTTTCATATCTAATTTCATTATTAAATTTATTCCACTTATATAAATTATATGAATTTATGTATTTTATTAATTATCCTATTAAACTAATTGAAAATATAACTTAATACTATATATGTATCAGATGAAAAAAAATAATAGTTTTCAATTGTAATTTAATATTTTTTATTATTTATCAAAATATGAAGCTTAAAAAAAACCAAAATCCAAAAAGAAATATATTCCACCTTCAACGAAGATCTTTATTTTCTAAAATATAATTATAAATGTGTCAAAAACTAGATCTTGAACATGTATGCCACCAAATGGCAGAAAAGATGCCTTTTTATAAAAAAATATCTTTTATGAGTGAAATTGGATTTTTTATTATATCAAGTATAAAAAACACATTATATGAATTTTCGACATTATATTTAATTTAGTTTCCATTTATGTAATTCAATATGATTAATTTTCATATTTATTGGTATAAATCACAATTGTGTTCATTTAAACAAATTTTGAGGAAACATTTCATTTTATAATTAAAAAAGTTATATCTTATTTTACAATAATTTTTTTATGAAAAAATTACTTATGACTAAAACATATGTTAAAAACTGAGTAAATCCTATTAATACCCACTATATTAATGGTTGGGTTATAATTACATTCATTAAATAACAATAAAACAATGTTTCATAAAAACTTAGTGTTGTGTGTAACAACACTATATATCAATGTCTAGTATATTACTTTCATCTATAACGATCCAAATTGTGTTCCTCAATCTCTAAAAATTAATACATCATTAACCATAATGGCCCCAAAATTCCCCACTAGGGGTTATTTTGATATTAATCGTGGAAAGATATAAAACTATTTTCCATCTTAAATGTTTTTTATTTTAAATTTCAAATATCTTAAAAATGGTTGGATTTCTTACCACTCTATGTTTCTTAAAGGGTTATCTTCTTCAAACCAGCTATCGTCCCCTATCCAATGACCCGTTAAAGTCATTATTTATCCCTCATTACCACACTATGTCCCCTACTTTGGCCCATAATTCTCAACCCTATTAGAGTTGGTGTCTTATAATATACTAACTTTTCACTTCTGATTTGTATTGTTTTTATAAATATTGCATCACATTTTTTTAGATCATCTGCAAATGATAATGAGATATTATTCATAGAGTATTTTTTCATCGATAATTTATATAATTATGCCATTATAAATGTAATCTGGTGATACAATGAAAATATGCCGAAATAAATCATAACACGAAAAATCCAAATATTTGTGAATTTTTTATAAATTGTGGTGGTTTAAGCCATCCTAATATAAATCATGATATTTTAACAAACCCATCTCATATTCTTGTGTATTAATCAGTTTGAATCAATTTTATGTATTCAATGTGAAACCATTATTGAATGTTTTTAAAAATTCACTAATTAACTAGTAGTGATTACCGTTTAATATTTTAAAATATTTTAATATTATTTATTTTTATATATCATCCTATCCCACCTTGCATAAATGGAAGATATATATGTGTTGGAAGAAATTTTAACCTCATGCCTTTTGGGTTCTATTAAAATAAATTACCACTCCAACACTCCCTTGATGTGCTATCTATGAAATCATTTATATTATTACTTATAAGTAAATACATGTAAATATATTTGTGAATATATTTATTTATAATTTATAAATACATATATAAATATATAAATATAAATTGTAAAAATTATATATAAATATATAATTATATATAAATATCTTATAAATATCTATTAAATATAAATAAATTTATAAAAATGTAAATAAATATACATAATAGATATAAATGTAGATAAATATATATATATATATATATATATATATATATATATATATATATATTTGTATATGTGCATATAAATAAGTTTACACACAAACACATATAATTATATATAAATGTATATAAATATAAATAAATATATATATATATATATATATATAACCACGTATATATAAATATATATACACCCACATAATATATAGTCATTTACAAATATATAAATATATATAAACATATATATATATATATTTATATAAATAAAAAAATTTGATATATACCTAGACACACACACACACACATACATATATATATATATATTTATATATTTATTTATTTATATATTTATATTTATATAAATAGATATACCATGAAATTCATATAAATATTTTTAAATCTTTATAAATATATATAAATACGTATATATATATATATGAAAATTTATATTTAAATATTCATATGTATATATATATTTAATTTCATTGGTAACTCAATTCCCCAAACAATAGACACATCTAAACACCATAGAGGGTCACCACTCATCCCACACCACTATGAATAAAAAGAACTAACAAGGAAATTTTTATTAAATTTTTGTTAATTCCCAAATTCATGATGGCTCGAAGACCCAACTTGTGGTGGCCGATGTCCCTTAATGGTGATGACCTAAGAGCCATAGTGAGTAAAAAAGAATCATGTTGTGCCACCTTATGAATGCCTCAATGCCCCGTATTAGTAGTGATTGTTCAATGATTCACTTCTTGTTGTTTCCTCACCCCACTAAGAACTGATGTATTATGCTACCCTATAATGCACCATAGAAGGGACACCATTAAACCAACATTAAAAATTCAACTAAAAACATGGTCAAATAGTGGGTGATTAATCCTATATCTATTTCAAACTGCTCACCTAGTATTGCTTGTGTGATGCCCAGTACACCACCAACCTTATGTGATAAACTATATAAATAGACCCATAATGATGATATTATTATGTTGTGGAACCCCACTATACTGTATTTGAAAGTATAGATATATGAATGGAACGAACACACTCGTCCATCTTTCATGGATTACCACCTTTTTGTGGATGCATATCACATTACTATGTCACCTGATTATTTTTTCAAGTTGTTCACTTTTTTCTCATCATGACACTTGAAAATTTCTTCTATAACTACCAATAGAGTGTGTCCTTATCGCATGAAGGAAACATGTATTTAGGAGTAGGGGAAAAAGTCCCTCTGGCCAAAAATCCCTATTTGGATGAATATCACTGTTGCTATAGTACATGTTACAGTCACTCATTATTTAATCTACAACTGGATTTGTACCTAGGATTAATGAAGGAATATAGGGTGACATTAACACATAGAAAATCCCTCATATTCATAAACATTATAAATAAATAAAAACTTATTTTTATAAAATAATACATACATTAAATAAAATTATAGTAATCAATAAAATAAACATAAATATTAAAATAAATATATATATTATAAATAGACAAATAATAATCCTAGAAACATTGAATACCACAAAAATTTCAACAGCATCATATCTTATGGAATGTAAATATATACATATATAATTTATTTTTACAAAATAATTATCAAATAATAATTTCTATGTATTTTTATTTAAAAAAAATATTTAAATAATGAGGATAAATAATTAAAAAACATTTTAAATATTAAATTTAATTTATTAATAATGTATAAATATTGATTATAGGTAAGAAATATTAATTATTAAATTAAAAATTTATTTATTATTGTATATTAATTAATAGAAATTAAATAATAATTTGGTTAATTAATAATTATCTTTAATTTAAGTATTTTTTTAACAAACAACCATGAAATAGAAGAAAATTAAATATTTTTTTGAAATAAAATATTTTACATAGAAGATTTTGTAACCACCACTAAAAACCCACTACTATATAGTTTCAATTTATAATAAATTTTATTCAACTAGATGTTTTTTAAAAACATTACTAAAAAACCAAAATAAAATATTATGATGATATTTTATCATCTAGTTGATCCGACATATATATGTTGGAATATTATGTTAGGAGGGGAGGATTTATCCCTTTTATTTTGTCTATGGATGACATATATTCCATTTTTTTTGGAATGGAACAACCTTAAGAAATTATTCCCTTGATATTTTATAGAGGAGTTAATTTTATAGTGTTATAGAATGATCAATTGGTAATATAAAGAGATGATTGAACTATACATTCTTCATGAGAATATGTCTATAGTAAATGAATTTTATCAAACAATAGCATTCATGGGAATGATTTTTTTGTTTTCACCTTTACCACACTGTCTGTGTGTACTTAGACGTGTAATGTGATATTGTTCATGGACATTTTTAATGTTAACCCATTTGAATTGAGAAAGATTATTAAAGGGACACACACCATTTTTATCAATAATATCATTAAATTTCATTGAGTATAATATTATTCATTACTATTATTATCAATTTTTAGAGTAATAATTTTTCAGCTATATAAGATTACATATATTTAATCATAATATATTCATGTTTACAATTTGTGTGTTGAATTAGATATCTTTTTAAATATTCATTTTATAATAAATAAATATATATTTAATCATTATTTTAGTGAATATAATAATAATATATATATTTAATATTATTAGAACATACAAAAATGGACAACCCTTATTTATTGAATGAATTTATTATAATATAATATTGAAGAATGCTTTTCAAAAATTATTGATTTTCAAGAAATAAAAAATATGATCAGGTATGCCATTAATTATGGTAATCTCAATAGTAGTTACACATTTAATTTTCATCCCATTATAAAAAAAATTTCCTCATGATATACATCTGTGACGATATAATTCATGTATGAGTGATCGTCCATAAAATAGACGCATCATCCAATTAGATTCAATTAGACATGAATAATACCACATTGATATCATTCACCACAGTGGTGGAATGAAAGACAAGCCAAAAAATTGAACCAGCCTAATTTATTCTACTATTCCAATGGATTGAATAACAACTGAGATGGTTAGGGGTTGAAATGGTACTTTCCATTTTCTAAATTTCATTATTATGAAACATAGCCCTTGAAAGTAGTTAGATTTTATTCATTATCAAATTTTACTAACTAATTTGAATGTAGATAAAAAAAAGTAATCATTGTTACAATATTTACGTGGTTCGACCTCAGTATAAGAAACTAAATCCTTTCATTTTCCAAACCACATGGCTCTAAAAATTAAATATTTTGAAGAAGTGTTCACAACTTTGGTAAACACCTGTTATACACCGTTGATCTCCCTATTCGAATGATCATACTATCTTTATTCAATTTTCTAATAATTTATTACAATAATTTCATCCACAATAAAAATAAATGTTGAACCTTTATTATCTATTAGTATCCATCATCAAACATAATATTATGTCATTGATTCCAATAACCTTCAATAAAATGATCCCTATGTGTTGGAATCAGTATAAATCCACACATTGGAATATGTAACTGTATCAAAAATCCATGATCTACAAGATCAACACATCATTAATTTTAAACCATTTTCTCAAACACATAGCCTATTCATTCATTGAAATATATCCCTTTATCGATTAAATTTAGCATTCACCATTCAGATCATTTAATCAGAGCCCTATATTCAGAAACGATTTTACAACACAAAACAACATCAGTTGAAAGAATGGATATAATAACCATTTTATTAAGAAATAAAATTATTTTTCATTGGTGAAAAATTTCATGTATCAATGAACATTTGTACACTATTAATAGGTTTTCAAAAATTTGGTAATGGTGGGAAACAAAAATATATTACAATGTAATAGAATTCCTAAAAATTGGAATTTAACACACATTTGAACATCATCCTTTATTATTTCAATCATTCTAAATTATTATATTTTCCTATTGAATCTTATGAAAGGATCATATAAATTATTTTATAAAATCTTTTGATGGAACAAAACAACATTTTAGAAATGATTGTTTGGAGAATTCAGTATAAAACTATAATAATAATTATAGTTAGCTTTAGTATTTCTCACATAGATGATACAGGAAACTGAAAATATATGAATACATTATTTTACTTTTTAAAATTATTAGAAACATGTGAATTGTATTAGAAAAAACATCATCCTTTCTAACATTTTATTTTATAGTTATTTTGAATTCTTTTTTATTATTTCTCTATACTTCGTCAGAAACATTCTTCTTTCTATCAATTTGAATCTAATAGAATTCTTCATAAAATTTCTTATTTGTGAAAAAGATCTTATTATGGATTGAGATCAATTCTCTCATCAGAGGAAATAGCGTGACATATTAATCCCTTTATAAAGTCAACAATTTCACCTAGTATGGTAATATTATTATAGTATCAATATTGATATTTTTTAACAATTTTTTTCATCTGATCAACCTATTTTGTGAGAAAACATCAATATTCTAGAGTAATCATAAAATGACAATATAAAATGTTTATAACAACTCTATATCTAATGGATTAATATATAAATATATTTTAATGGATCAATATCTGAGTATTTTCCATTATATAACATTTTAAACACATTAAATTATAAAATAACACATTTCTAGTCCTCTAATATCACATGTACCATGTTCATCTCAGTATGATGTTCTATATATGAAAATCCCCAAGTCTTGAAAATTGTGACAAGAGAACTTCAACTTTTTCCTATCTTTAACAACTTAAATCATGATATTGATCATTATTTTGTGGACCAAAGACAATGAGATCATCATCATTATTATTTTGAATAGGTATGAAAAACATTTTTTAAAACATTTAAAATATAATTTCAACATCCTCAGACTCAAAAAGATAATAAACTGATGTATATCACTTATGTAAAATCGTATAGTTTCTTGCATCTGATTATCTGAGTTTGATCTGATGCATTTGATCGAATTATTTTCCAAACTAATTCTTTTAAGATTAGAATGAACATTTAAAAAAGGTATGATATGTACAATCATTACTATAAAATTCATATGATACATAAAAAAATTTCAAAACAATTAGATTTCATAAAAAATATTGAAATCAACAAAAAAAGTCCTTAAACTATTCCATTTAGACATAACCAATTATATGGATCCACTTTAAATAAAGAGATTTCATTTTTCTAGATAGACCATAGAAGAATTCCATTTCATCACCATTTTTATTTCTAGAAAAAATACTATATCCAAATGGTCCTTGCATTTCTTTTCAGTATCTATCTGGGTAAAATTTTATCCATCCTATATGTGAAGGGATGCACATGATTGAAATTTTCTAGAAAGAATAAAAATAATCACCTATAATGAAATAATTTTGTAGTCATGACAATATAATTTTTAATATTATCAAAATAACCATTTTTAGCTGCATTAATGTTATTCAATGCATTAATAATTCAAGCAAGATCTGGTTGTAGACAAAGGAGAACATTTTCATTAACCAAACCCTTCATGTTGGTCCATATTAGATAAATAACATTAAATATATCCACAAGGAATAGATTCATAACATATTAAAAATTATTCATCTTAGTACATATTGATATGTGCCGGTAGTTGATGGATGTGCAAGGAATCCTTATTTCAAAAAATTAGCAATGATCGCCCAAAATGAAGCTTCACTAACATCGACTTGAAACATGTGGTCAATATCATTCCAATGTTGATAAAGTATGTCGCATATCAAGAATATATTAATTACAAAAGAAACAAAAAAACATCATTAGTAATCTCGGAATACATCAATCTTCATAAAAGGGAATATTTGGATGTGAGTATCAATATTCAAATCAAACTCATAGTACACTTGTTCATATTCCCCTACTCAACATCTCATTAGAATATAATGGAGATGATTATTCCATTTGGATAAGGCTACCAACTAAAATTTCATATCAATTTAATTAGTCATAATTCAGTACCATTTCCTTAAATTTATATGGAATCATGTGTAAATATTTTAACATTTTCGTTGTTATTGACACATTTGTGTCATGTGATGGGTCAGTAGAAATTAAGATGACAATAAGTGATTGAGGTATTCATTTATCATAGAATAATTTGCGTTTTGAATTGATTCTTTCCAACAAGTGATAATTTACAAAAATTGTGGATAATAAATCCTTTCGGTATGTCCATATGGAAGTGTCTAGATAGATTAGATCCCCAACATTGAGCCTAAATATAAATCTGGATCCCATGAAATCATGTTGCTTTGATTCTAAATGATGAGACTCAAAATGATATTAAACTATTCTGACTTTCTGAATTTGGTGTTGTTCTTATTGCAAATAACATTATATTTTATAGGTTGAAAACATTGATTCCATGGGAATATAAAAATTCTTCATTGATGTATTCTTCTACACCAGGACAAACCACATCCCTAACACCTCCCATGACTCATTCCTTGAACCTATCCAAATCCCGAACACCCTAACCCTAACCCCAAACCAAATATTTACCCTTCATATCACTAACACATTCCCCCTAAACCATAACCTACACCACCCTAAACCCAAACACCATTCACCCCAAATAGTAAACATATCCTTAACAATACAGAACCCAAACCTTTTCCTAACCACTCTTCCCTTACCGTAATCCTATCTAACCAACCCTACCACAAATACTAACCACCAACCATAACCTTAAACATCCATAACTATTACCCTAACACAAATCATAAACCTAACCCCTCCTAAATTACAAAAACCACACCCTAAACCTAAACCATAACATAACATTTTCCCTAACCCCTTGAAACCTAATCATATCTCATTACCCCCTCCCATTTTCAACCCTATTCATAACCACTCGACCCAAATCATAACCAACTCACCCCTTGACACTAATCGAAAACCAAATACCGTGAATCCTAACTCTGACCCTCTAAACCCCTATCAATAACCCACAAACACTTACCCCAACCCCATTTACCATAACAGAAATCCACAACCTTTACCCTAACACTAATCCTAACCAAAACCCCCAACCCTAATCCTAAATAAAAAACGGACCTGAACCATAACCAAACCCTATAACATAATGTTCACCCTTATATAACACTAAACTGACATTACCCCAACCCCCCCCCACCTAAATCCTAACACTAAACCCATGCCTCTTACCCTAAACCCAACCTCAACATGAACACTAACACTCGACCCTAACACCAAACCCACCCCTAAACCTAAATTTTATGTCATCAACCCCTATCCCCAACCCCGTGAACCTTATCCCCAACACACCATCCCCCTCGAACCATAATCCCAAACCCACCCCAAAAACTCTATCCCAAACCCCCCTGAACCCTTACACTTTACCCCCTAACCCAAACTCTAACAACATCCCCCAACCCAAAATATATCACCATCAAAATCCCCCTCACCAAAACCCTAACCCTATAAACTGTTAACTAAAACCAATCCCAAACTCATACCCTACCCCTATCCCTACCCCCATCAACCATAACCGTATAATAACCTAAACTCCTCAACCATATCCACAAAATTAATCCTACTCCCCGAAACCTGATCCTTAAACCTCTCCCTCTTCAACCAATACAAACCCTGATCCTATCCCTGACCCTAACCCTAATCCCTAGATCCTAACCCCAACTCTATGCCTAACCCTAACCCCCACCCTTCAACCACGACCCTATCCCCCACCCTCAACCCTCACCCATAACCCAAACATCTCATCCCTAACCCCCTCAACCCTATCATAGCTGACCATAACCCCCTAACCATACATTCCCCACTTGACCCCATAGACATTAACACCCCTTCCCCCTGACCCCATGAACATAAGTCCCATGACCATAACCCCTATATAAATTCAAGCTAAATTCCAAAAATATTATCTTATCCCCCATCCATAACCCTAACCATAACCCCAAACCTAACCATAAACTCATACCATAAAAGTAACCCACCCCCAATGAAAGACTTCCAGTTTAATGTAAATGACCCATTATTTATGTATATATTGAAAAAATTGGATGGGTTGTGTTTTTTTAATAGTTTAATATTCATTAGAATATATTTGTGGAGTTTACGATGTCACACTATTTGGTTATGGTCATTAGAAACCATTCAACAAATCTATAAAGCTATGATATTTAAAAAAGTGGGAATTGGTAAGGAACACAGTTCAGAAAACCTATGGGGATACACAATAAAATCAGTTCATTGCTAGATAGTCGTAAATAAAATGGTTGGAACATAGTTTTTCCATGATTTTGATACATTCAATTGAGGTGTGGTTTAATTTTTTTCTCTTTCATGATAAGCACGTGTTTTTCTAAACCATTTGACCTAACTATTCACCAATAAATTTTTATTAATAAAATTACAGATCTAATGTGATTTACTTCATAAAACACACATTTTATCTTAATAATTCCATTACCCTATTTCATATTCCTACAAAGTCTTTGGATCAAATTCTTATGGAAGCACGAGCTATTTCTAGATGAATCCATGAGAATTAGGGGACATAATGATTGAGATGTTATCATTATTCAAATTTTTTACTTTGATATATTCATTTTCACAATCATGGAATCTTTGATCTGGACTCTAAGGGATATATCCATGCTATTTTAGGTCTATATTGATTGGATTTTGTTGTTATTATTGAACGGAATAATAACTATTGTTGATTTTACAATATCTAATATGGGTTCTTGATGTTTTGTGTCATTTCATGTTTTTTCCAGCGTTTTAGAGGATGGGGGATTCCCTATAGATTACTCTTGATATTATCTTTATGGATTGATTTTGAATTTATTTATATTCATGATATTATTGTGAAAATAATTTTGTAATTTGAAGGATATTCTCAATTGAACAATGTTTTGGTAAGACATGGGAATTGAAGAAAATTTTGGAGGATATTTCATTTATAAATTGGAAATGGTGATTTTGAAGAAAAAATTGATGCCATTTATGTATAATTTGTGATGAATTGAAATGGATGAAACGATGTTATTAAATGTGTTGACATGATTTGGGAATAATTGTTGGGTATGAGTTTAATGGGGTTTGATAATGATTGTGATGAACCACAATCAAAGAGACTATGTAATGAGATGGTGTTCGACTGTCAAGGGTATATCCATGTGTGTGTTTTTCTGGTTTGGGATTTATTTTCAAATGAAAAATTATATCCCAAATTTGAAATTTTTAAAATTGGAAAGGTTATTATGTAATGCATTACTTCAGAATAGTTTTTATTTCTCATTTAATTAGTATCACTAAAAAAATATTTTGGGTTAGATATAATATGAATTAAATTACATTTACACTATTTTATATAAATGTTCTAACATGATTTATCCTAGTTTCATCAGTTGCGATATAATTTGGTAAATTATAATAAGTTTTATACTCACCACTTCTTGGGATCATTTGTTCATTTAAAGAGGTTATATACTAGAGAATAGGGAAATTAAAGGAATCAAATTTCATTATTGTTTCATCAAGATACCTTAGGCCTTGATTTTTGAGTGGGATCATGCAGCAGGTTGGGAGTTTCTATGTCGGATTATTGTTTTTCTTGTTGATTTGTTGGTTTTGTATTCCTCAATTTAATCCAATATAAATGATGGTTTTTTTGGTTATTTTTTATTTTGTAATCATGAATCATCACTGGACTATGTTTTTTTTCATTAATGGGGAATCAATATCCCGATTGTTTTTTAATCCCATTGAATTTATTTAGAGCATTTTATTTCCCGTGAATGTCACCCAATTCTAGTAAAATACCTTCCTCCTCATAAGACAATTATGATGTGTATAATGTTACAATAGGTATCTATATTCTCAATCTTGTCTCCAGAAAATAATTCATCATTTTTCATTGATTTGGGTTGGTATAATGTTTATATTTGCATCAAAATTTTAATTTCATATGATTAATAAGAATAAAAAACTTATTTATTCAAAAAAAATATGTTACCAAGATGTTTGGGTAAAGGAGTATTTTGAGACATTTATTCATGGTGTGACGCCATTATCATGGTATTCGTTGCAGATAAGAGTATTACATGAAATTATCAGTGGAATTTTCACTGGGGTGAATAATTAATTTTGAATAATGAATTATGATTTTATGGAAAGGATTTATGTTTTTAAAATATTGGATATTTGTTTTATTTTCAAATGGCACTATGTAATTTTTAGAACATGGTATAAAAGATGAGATTATTTATTTTTGAAAATTATTTTTGCGATATGTGTGATGTGGTAAAATTTAAATTTATAATCCATTAGTTGTTAGATATTGATAGTAAATAGATTTATCTTTTAGACATGCAGAATAGAACTGAGTATGCATTGTAGGAACCAACCACATAGGTTACTGAGAATGTTGTTGCACCTGAGCCACATATGAAATATTAATTGTTTCGTAGTATTATCCTTTCATTTAATTACATAGAGATATATAATACAAAATATGAAATATGTGATGTGGATAATTTAGTTTAGTTCCAATGTCAGAATCATCCCATCAATTTAGTAGATTAAAACTAGAAAATGATTAATTGTATCTAAATATGATGAATTGAATATTTGATTTTTATTGTACACTAGAGGAGATAAATGTAAATATAGAAACATAAAATTTGGAATATACATCCTAATAATGGTAGGGTTGAGTAGTTGGGCTATATCAGGTCAAGGAATGACCTTAGTGGAATTAAAAAATATTTATAAAAAAAATTATATTATCATAATTTATAAATAGAAATAATAATAGATATCATTATTTGTAATTTCAAGATCCTCACCATGATAGAGTATGCAGTTAAATTTAAGAATGGATCCCTTTTTCACCATATTATAGTAGAATTATATCCTTGATATAATAAATTTTTTAATAGAAGTAGTGGGACTTTATTTTAAAAAAAATAATATCATGCTTTCTATATCAGATTTCATTGCGATGTTGAATAGATAAAAATACGAACAATGTGATAATTTATGAAATATTAGTTGATGAATCATGTTGATAGCTTTTGAAAATTATGGGAACTCTAATAGTATTATTAAGTGATAAATAGACACTAATTTCCAAGGATAGTGTATGCCTCAGAATCAGATGGTAGGATTACTGAATTTTTATCTTAAACTAAAGGGTATCCCTCATTGCATCTAATGTTATTATCCCAGTCTCATCGAATGAAATTTTATTGAATAACCTATATAATGTGAAAATTTCACCAATATGGGGTTTCTTCCATATTAATTTAATAGTTCTGAATCCTTAGGATCAAGAAGAATGAATCATTATTATAATGAATGTTATGCTTTAAGGGGATGAGTGAATCATAATATCCCTCATCACAAAAAAATGATTAAGCTATGTTGAATCAAGGAATACCATGACTCCCCAACCAGTGAAATCCCAATAGTGCAATAAAGGTAATCTGTAGTGATTTTGTGATTTTATTGATCCAACATAGTGATCATGGATGATAAATTGTGTCCTTCACCAGTTATAGATATGATTCTATTGAATTTTAACCATGTTGATGTTTTTATTCATATATGTAAATCACATTAATTAATATATTAACATAATATTGATCATATGGTCTTTATATTGATATGATTCCCTCTGTTTTGACATTTTAATATATTATTATCCATAAATAATGTTGATCCATTGTGTCAAAATATTTTTATATTAATTTTGGTTTGTATGAATTTATTTACAAACATGGAAAAATCCACAATTGCATGAAACCATGGACCTCCCTATAATCGTTTTTGGTGACACATCATTTCTTTATGCCATCACTTACTGAACCATTTTGGTGAGGGAAACAACATTACCATATAATACACATTCAATTGACTAGGGATCTTTACACACTTATATGTCTCAAATTCCCCTGAAAAATCACCAAGAATATGTGAAAAACCAAATCCAATTTATTTCAGTAACAAATTTGTTTTATTTAATAAATTTCATAACCCTCTTATGTAACACCCCAAGATTTCATAGTGTGTTATTTATTCAAAATAATTCAATAACTTGCACTACACGCAACAATGAGTTCAATTGCACCATGACTTACCAAAAAAAAAGCCATTAAAAGAGGTCATGAATAGTATTAACTAAATTTTAAACTTTATATAATCCTTATAATTTTAGAATCCATATTATGAGTTTCTTAGTCATAATGCAAGAACAGATTCATTTTCAGTATTGCACTTTTATCAACTTTTGATAGTGAAACCTTTTTAAATACAATATTTTAAATTTTTTGACTAAATGGAGACATCAAAAAAATTTAAAATGAAACATCCCAAGCTTCCACGGTACACTTTACTTTGAATAAAACAGTAGCGTGTGTTGTACACAACTTCGAGTTCTAACACACCGTAACCAATCAAACTAGCTGTTATGAATAGTAATACCTACTTTTTGAAGTTATATATATTTTATATTTTAAAATGTACTTCATTTTTGGATTCGGAATATCAAATTTATCCTAAGGTGAAATTTTGGTACTTTTCGGATAACTTTCATATTTTGATGAATAGTGAAAATTACTAAATTTTAATTAAAAACAACTTTTTAATCAAAAAAATTAATAGTGATAAATTGTGAATTTGAGTGGTTTTAAAGTATATTTAGAATATATTTTTACCATTTAATATAATGTTGGTCATTGGACATAATTTTACAATTAAACCGAACATAAACAAGTGTCAATCTTTTGATAGTTATTATCTCTTAAAAACACGCTTTTTGTTTTGACAGCGGGAATTAATTTTAAATTAATTTCTGCCACTTCTGTGTTTTGAATTTAGGAAAATGGATTCCATATTTCGAATCAGGATGTTCAAATTGTGTAAATAGGTAACTTTTATTTTGAGACATTTTGAATAATTACTGCGGTAAATATTTTATTTACCATGGTTAAGGGTAAATCTGGTAAATAAGGGTTAAAAAATAATATTATAATAATACTAAATTACCCTAAAACGTGTCTTAACCCTATTGGTTGATACATGGTCGACCATGGGAATCTTTGTGTCAATTGTGGGACCCCATGGATCCACTTGTAAGTGATAATGACACTTTATTTTAATTAAGTCAAAATGAATACAAAAATGACACAAGCATATATCTTTTAGCAAAACAATTGTTACATAGGGTTATATAAGTTGGCTTTTAGATTATAAATATTCATTAGAAAGCTAAAACGATTTCCTACATAATGATATTTTATTTATAATTTTTAGACATTAAATAATTTATTTTATTTATGACACAATGATGATGCAGTAATTACTATAATAGTGGAAAATTAAAATAATTGATATTATAAATACCCAAAAAAATATAATATGAAACTTTTAATGAATTAAACTAATTTTCTAGGATAATATGATATATTAGGATTGCTTTAATTGACTTTTTTCTAAGTAATAAATCTGTTATGAGTTTCACAAAAATCAACTATTGAATAGTGTCAAAATTGACATAAAAGAGTTTTTAAAACAAATATTATATTATTAATTGATATTAAATTCCTAAAAATCTAAGGTTCGGCCAAGAGACTTATATAAGGATAGGTTCATCATTAATGGACCACTTGGGGGTCGCTTGGATGTATATAGTAAGTTTATTAACCATATTATATAAAAATACAAAGAGACATTGTAAAATTGAAACTAATTAACTTAGAGTTAATACTTAAAGATAAGGTTAATATAAGTACCCAAACCTGTCTAAATTCTATTGGTTGAGTGGTTTTCGACCTATACCCACCTTAACCTTTGAATAATCAACTTTGGAGCTTTTAGAAACCGAATATTAATTTAATATAAATTAATATTTCTAGCTTTTCCAAAGGTGCCCCTCACCCCTCTTATAAAAGGGCACTCCTCCTTCTCATTTCTTCACACCTCTAAAGCCTTTTGTCTCGGCCAAACTCTGCCCAAATACTCTCCCAACATCTCTCACTACAACCTAGAGGCTTTAGTTTGATCAGAAAGCCAACCTAAGGTGCCCTTTTGATCAAATCAAAAGGAAGAACCCGAAGAAGAGGTAATGAATTCACCACCCTTCTCCAAGTTCATTTCTTCTTCCACTTCTTCTTCCTTTGTTCTTACAATTCTAAAATAATAACTCCAGTATCTCACATATACTGTTATGTTATTATAAATATGGTACAATCATATTCAGTATTCTATCCACCCTTTGAATAACATGTCACCATACGTGCGTACGTACGCCTTACCGTCTCCACGTCGTGGTGTAATTGTTATTCAATATAATATTATTTGGATGGGTATAATAATGATGTGTAACTCATGTAAATAATAAATATAACATGTTAATGATTCTGTATATATGATATACCATCCATTTATATATTATTTTAATATCAAAAGAATTATATTGTCGCTCGTGCGTACGTACGGACTACCGTCTCCACGAACGCGATGAGATTCATTCTCCATCGTATCCATTCAAGTATAATTATCATTTGATGATTTAAAAATGATTTTTAAGGACTGGATATCATTCTGGATATGAATAAGATACAACAACCATGGCTTATGTAACAAAACATATAAAATAAAATGAGTAAGTTAACTTCCGAAACGACGATAATTCTAAGATATTATTAACAAATCAATGTTAAAAGATCATATATGATATCATATTAATATATATGATTCTTGTATAATTTAATAACAACTATTTCACCATTATACAGGAGGTTAACCTACCCCAACCAAGGAAAAGTACAAGGTAAGGGTTATTTCACAATCTCTTCATTATCCGAGGTTGTATTATACGTAATAATCTACTGGGAACTCTTTATCATCCACATCCATGTTTCTTCGAAATGTATTTCAAAACATTTTTAATATTTACAAGAATATGGGTTAAAGTCATTTATACCCTTTTTTGACTTTTATAAGTGGTTTATAAAGGAATCTTTCCATCATTTTCAAAACAAGGTCCCTTTTTAACCTTTTCGACAGAATTGAGGTAAGAATGTTTTTTTTAACTTATACGGTGGGTGCGGTTATTTTACGCCGTTATAAAATCTTCAAAGCTTTCCTTACATGTTTATAAGAATATTTTCCAAGAAAATGTTTTATTTTATATGGATCTTAAATGATTTCAAAATAAAAGGAGATATTTCTTTAAAAATAATTTTGATTTCATCTATGTCAACATCCTTTGATGGATTTTAAGATTATTTGAAGTTGATTTATTATGATACAAAACTTCTATATTGTATTGAAGGTTTTGTGATATGTTTGACTATGGAAGTGCTATTTTTATACCATTCATAGTTTATGGTGAAATTATTGACATTTCGTATGCTAGTTTTAATACGAATGTTTATGTTATGTTTAAACCTTTTCATATGGGAATGCATTGGACTTAATAAGTGATGGGTGGAGCCCGCTATAGCTCCTCGATGCATCGGTAGGTCTCATGAGACAAACTAGTGTCTTGGCACAAGGCCTTGACAAAATCTTATTTGTAGTCTTGGCACGAGGCCTTGGCGATGTGGTTATGATAGCCTGGCATTATGCATTCCAACATTATGAAAGTGGTTATTGATATTGCATGTGATTATTCGATTATTAGAATATCCATGTGAACAAGTAAATAGAATTATTTCATTTTACTTTTGCCATACTATGTTGAAGTTCAATTTTAAAAGGCTTTTGTTTTAGTAATTCATTTCCTTAAATGTTTATGCTTATTTTGAATGTTCCGCTATATTGTTATCCTTACTAGGCATTTGAGCTCACCCCTTTTTTATGTTTTATTTTTCCCAGGTAGTGAAGAAGTAATTTATGAATGACTTGCTGGGATATTATGAGGGGTTAATAGTGTGGATATGAAGACTTTGTTGTTGTTGTAGTTTTTCACTTTGAAATGTAATGTAAAACTTTATGATTATATCTAGTGTTTCCAAGGCTACTAAACCAATCTGTCTTTCGGGATTTGATCTTTCTTGTGATCATGCCAATGTTATGTAATTAATGCACCGACTCTGGGTAGCTGGGGTCGGGGCGTTACAGTTGGTATCAGAGGAAGTTTAGTACAAACCTTGGAAGCTAGATTTAGATAAACTCTGATTAGAGCACATAGACCTAAGATGAACTTTGAGGATTAGTATAGAAGAACTTCCTAGAATTTTGGTATTGTAGAGATTTTGTGAGTTTTCCGAGCAATACATCCCTGTCTGGATACGAGCAGGTAGAGGCGGCTCTGGCACAGATGTACCTAGGGGTAAAACCCGAAAACACCGCTTTGAGCTAGACTCGAACGGGAACTGGTGCACGACAACGGGCCTTGCTGCACTCTTGGTTACGACACTCCCGGGGGATATGCTTAGGATAACTCTCATTTTATTTACAAATCATTTTGAAGGGATTATGAGTATATACTTCCTCAAAGAAAACATTCTTATGATTATGGATTATATCCATAAATAGTTCAATTTATGTTAAGTGTTTTATAAGTATGGTATTATGTATTTTGATTCATAAACTGATCTAGTGTATTCCATTGTTTAGAAATGGCGCCCAGTAGAAGGAATGAGAACACCAGAAATGCACATGATCCAAAGAGAAGGAAGGATCATATCTTTCATGGTCTTAAGCTAGAATTTATAAGAGAAATAGTCTCCCATGTATTATCATCATATGAAGAAATAATATCATGTGTTGATAAGATAAGTAAAGAGTTTACTGAGTCCTATGGATTTGAAGGGAAGCAAGAGAAGAAAAGGTTGGAAGAGAGAAAGATGGATAAAAGTAAGAGGGAAAAGAAGAATTTTCCCATATGTGGTAACTGTGGAAAGAAACACCCTGGAACTTGCCTGAAAGGAATGGGAGTTTGTTATAAGTGTGGAGGAAAAGGGCACAAAGTACGTGACTGCAAGGGTAAGAAAATGGTTTTAAATGTACAATGCTTCATTTGCAAGGAGTTTGGACACTACGCGAACCTATGTCCCAGTCATCAGACTATGCCACAAATGATGCTATTGGATAATAATCAAGTTATGATACTACCACAGATGAAGAGGAATGATTAGAGTTCTTATGTTGATTATGTCAATTGAGTGTTGTATCAACAATGTACTTGTTATAATAATTATGGAGTATATAAGGATTGTACTGCAGTACTATTTCATTAAGGACTTGAGATTGTGTGGAAGAAAGAAAAGTGACTCAATAGTAGGATAAATTTTTGGAAAATATATGGTTGAGAGAATGATAAATCATAATATAGTTCTGATACTGAGGTAGTGATTTTGGAATAATATGTGATTGTTTTGCATAAATTATATTGGATATTCTTGACTACCTTGTAACTGATTAATGATTTGTATATTCCATCATTGTTGGGGTTTAAAACATTTTTGGATTAATGAAGTATATCCAGCATTCTATATGGAATAAGGGAACATGAATGTAATCAATAAGGAATATGGTAGTACATGATGAAGGTATTCATATGCTATTATGGGGTAAAAAGGATCTATATTATGTTTACGTTCCTTATAAATGTTGGACTATGAGTTTGGACAGAAGTATTTTGGATAGTTCTAGTTTGGATTATTTTGGATTTCCATAAAAGGACAACCCGGAGGTCGGGCGGCAACCCGTCGCGTCCGGCAAGGCTGCGAGACTTGAACCCGCAACCGAAGGGCGACAAGGGTGTATCACCTACCACTGACCCAAGAGATGTCCTGGATTAAATAATGTAGTTTTTTTTAAAAGATCTGGTAGATGAATTATAAATTCGTTTATTTTTGAACCATGTACGAATAGTATAAATATAATTTTTTTTACGAGTGAAAGATGAGTTTATGGTAGAAATTTATTAATGGACAAAACTCTAATTATAAAGTAAGTATATCTCCTTATGATCTTAGCCAATCTCATAAATAAATTCCTCAATATTAATAAAAGCAACTTAGAACAAAAATGTTGTCCTAGATGGTACCTTAAATCATCACTAATTTATGGCTTTGGGATTGTTGGCCTTTTCATAGCCATGTTCTCTACCACTCTCCATCAGATAATTGATGGTTAGATTTCTCTTCCATATCCATATTTTCCTACATGGAACCCTAGTATGTGTTATTTTCGGTAATCTTCATACTTTCCACTCTTTATTTTAAATAGAGGCCTCATTAATTCATTTTTCGATGTGGGATTTCAACTAAGATATTTTGAAACGTCAAAAATGTGTTATCCTGATACCCTATGTTTTGTTGAACCGATGGTATTTCAAATCATCATAGATTGATGAATTTAAGGACCTCAATTATACACTTGTTTGTGATTGATGACCTCAATCACTACCTATAAATATTTACGTTTTTCCTCCGATTATATGTCTCTAATTTCCACCAATGTTCTCCTAATCGAGATCATAATTTGGTGGTGACCCTTTAATTTCTCTTTTCCTCATATTAAGACTAAATTTTAGTAACCCAATTTCCGATGTGGGTTTTCCCACAAATATATTTTCTACTTTCAACCTTTTATTTTTGAAGAACAATTTAAAATTGCGAGGACGCAATTTATTGAAGGAGGGGAGAATGTAACACCCCAAGATTTCATAGTGTGTTATTTATTCAAAATAATTCAATAACTTGCACTACACGCAACACTGAGTTCAATTTCACCATGACTTACCAAAAAAAAAGCCATTAAAAGAGGTCATGAATAGTATTAACTAAATTTTAAACTTTATATAATCCTTATAATTTTAGAATCCATATTATGAGTTTCTTAGTCATAATGCAAGAACAGATTCATTTTCAGTATTGCACTTTTATCAACTTTTGATAGTGAAACCTTTTTAAATACAATATTTTAAACTTTTTGACTAAATGGAGACATCAAAAAAATTTAAAATGAAACATCCCAAGCTTCCACGGTACGCTTTCCTTTGAATAAAACAGTAGCGTGTGTTGTACGCAACTTCGAGTTCTAACACACCGTAACCAATCAAACTAGCTGTTATGAATAGTAATACCTACTTTTTGAAGTTATATATATTTTATATTTTAAAATGTACTTCATTTTTTGGATTCGGAATATCAAATTTAGCCTAAGGTGAAATTTTGGTACTTTTCGGATAACTTTCATATTTTGATGAATAGTGAAAATTACTAAATTTTAATTAAAAACAACTTTTTAATCAAAATAATTAATAGTGATAAATTGTGAATTTGAGTGGTTTTAAAGTATATTTAGAATATATTTTTACCATTTAATATAATGTTGGTCATTGGACACAATTTTACAATTAAACCGAACATAAACAAGTGTCAATCTTTTGATAGTTATTATCTAATAAAAACACGCTTTTTGTTTTGACAGCGGGAATTAATTTTAAATTAATTTCTGCCACTTCTGTGTTTTGAATTTAGGAAAATGGATTCCATATTTGGAATCAGGATGTTCAAATTGTGTAAATAGGTAACTTTTATTTTTAGACATTTTGAATAATTACTGCGCTAAATATTTTATTTACCATGGTTAAGGGTAAATCCGGTAAATAAGGGTTAAAAAAAATATTATAATAATACTAAATTACCCTAAAACGTGTCTTAACCCTATTGGTTGATACATTGTCGACCATGGTCATCTTTGTGTCAATTTTGGGACCCCATGGATCCACTTGTAAGTGATAATGACACTTTATTTTAATTAAGTCAAAATGAATACAAAAATGACACAAGCATATATCTTTTAGCAAAACAATTGTTACATAGGGTTATATAAGTTGGATATTAGATTATAAATATTCATTAGAAAGCTAAAACTATTTCCTACATAATGATATTTTATTTATAATTTTTAGACGTTAAATAATTTATTTTAGTTATGAAACAATGATGATGCAGTAATTACTATAATAGTGAAAAATTAAAATAATTGATATTATAAATACCCAAATAAATATAATATGAAACTTTTAATGAATTAAACTAATTTTCTAGGATAATATGATATATTAGGATTGCTTTAATTGACTTTTTTCGAAGTAATCAATCTGTTATGAGTTTCAAAAAAATTAACTATTGAATAGTGTCAAAATTGACATAAAAGAGTTTTTAAAAAAACTATTATATTATTAATTGATATTAAATTCCTAAAAATCTATGGTTCGGCCAAGAGACTTATATAAGGATAGGTTCATCATTAATGGACCACTTGGGGGTCGCTTGGATGTATATAGTAAGTTTATTAACCATATTATATAAAAATACAAAGAGACATTGTAAAAGTGAAACTAATTAACTTAGAGTTAATACTTAAAGATAAGGTTAATATAAGTACCCAAACCTGTCTAAATTCTATTGGTTGAGTGGTTTTCGACCTATCCCCACCTTAACCTTTGAATAATAAACTTTGGAGCCTTTAGAAACCGAATATGAATTTAATATAAATTAATATTTCTAGCTTTTCCAAAGGTGCCCCTCGCCCCTCTTATAAAAGGGCACTCCTCCTTCTCATTTCTTCACACCTCTAAAGCCTTTTGGCTCGGCCAAACTCTGCCCAAATACTCTCCCAACATCTCTCACTACAACCTAGATGCCTTAGTTTGATCAGAATGCCAACCTAAGGAGCCCTTTTGATCAAATCAAAAGGAAGAACCCGAAGAAGAGGTAATGAATTCACCACCCTTCTCCAAGTTCATTTCTTCTTCCACTTCTTCTTCATTTGTTCTTACCATTATAAAATAATAACTCCAGTATCTCACATATACTGTGATGTTATTATAAATATGGTACAATCATATTCAGTATTCTATCCACCCTTTGAATAACATGTCACCATACGTGCGTACGTACGACTTACCGTCTCCACGTCGTGGTGTAATTGTTATTCAATATAATATTATTTGGATGGGTATAATAATGATGTGTAACTCATGTAAATAATAAATATAACATGTTAATTATTCTGTATATATGATATACCATACATTTATATATTATTTTAATATCAAAAGAATGATATTGTCGCTCGTGCGTACGTACGGACTACCGTCTCCACGAACGCGATGAGATTCATTCTCCATCGTATCCATTCAAGTATAATTATCATTTTATGATTTAAAAATGATGTTTAAGGACTGGATATCATTCTGGATATGAATAAGATACAACAACCATGGCTTATGTAACAAAACATATAAAAGAAAATGAGTATGTTAACTCCCGAAACGACGATAATTCTAAGATATTATTAACAAATCAATGTTAAAAGATCATATATGATATCATATTAATATATATGATTCTTGTATAATTTAATAACAACTATTTCACCATTATACAAGAGGTTAACCTACCCCAACCAAGAGAAAAGTACAAGGTAAGGGTTATTTCACAATCTCTTCATTATCCGAGGTTGTATTATACGTAATAATCTACTAGGAACTCTTTATCATCCACATCCATGTTTCTTCGAAATGTATTTCAAAACATTTTTAATATTTACAAGAATATGGGTTAAAGTCATTTATACCCTTTTTTGACTTTTATAAGTGGTTTATAAAGGAATCTTTCCATCATTTTCAAAAAAGGTCCCTTTTTAACCTTTTCGACAGAATTGAGGTAAGAATGTTTTTTTTAACTTATACGGCGGGTGCAGTTATTTTACGCCGTTATAAAATATTAAAAGCTTTCCTTACAAGTTTATAAGAATATTTTCAAAGAAAATGTTTTATTTTATATGGATCTTAAATGATTTCAAAATAAAAGGAGATATTTCTTTAAAAAGAATTTTGATTTCATCTATGTCAACATCCTTTGATGGATTTTAAGATTATTTGAAGTTGATTTATTATGATACAAAACTTCTATATTGTATTGAAGGTTTTGTGATATGTCTGACTATGGATGTGCTATTTTTATACCATTCATAGTTTATGGTGAAATTATTGATATTTCGTATGCTAGTTTTAATACGAATGTTTATGTTATGTTTAAACCTTTTCATATGGGAATGCATTGGACTTAATAAGTGACGGGTGGAGCCCTCTATAGCTCCTCGATGCATCGGTAGGTCTCATGAGACAAACTAGTGTCTTGGCACAAGGCCTTGACAAAATCTTATTTGTAGTCTTGGCACGAGGCCTTGGCTATGTGGTTATGATAGTCTGGCATTATGCATTCCAACATTATGAAAGTGGTTATTGATATTGCATGTGATTATTCGATTAGTAGAATATCCATGTGAACAAGTAAATGGCATTATTTCATTTTACTTTTGCCATACTATGTTGAAGTTCAATTTTAAAAGGCTTTTGTTTTAGTAATTTATTTCCTTAAATGTTTATGCTTATTTTGAATGTTCCGCTATATTGTTATCCTTACTGGGCATTTGAGCTCACCCCTTTTTTATGTTTTATTTTTCCCAGGTAGTGAAGAAGTAATTTATGAATGACTTGCAGGGATATTATGAGGGGTTAGTAGTGTGGATATGAAGACTTTGTTGTTGTAGTAGTTTTTCACTTTGAAATGTAATGTAAAACTTTATGATTATATCTAGTGTTTCCAAGGCTACTAAACCAATCGGTCTTTCGGGATTTGATCTTTCTTGTGATCATGCCAATGTTATGTAATTAATGCACCGACTCTGGGTAGCTGGGGTCGGGGCGTTACATCTTATGTGAATAAAAAAAAACCATGTTTTATAACAAATAATTTTCAAATCATCACAACAAAATTCATTCCACAAGACCAATCAATTTCCATAATTCATAATTCCTTAAATAAATAATTATTATATAAATAATTTCACATCAATTCCATAATACAAATCCTGAAATTAAATTTACATAAATTAAAAACGTCATATTCTAATTAGTGGAGTTGAGAGTGAAGCCACATTCCACGCAAAATATGGTAAAAACAATGAACAACACAAATTATTTATCTAAAATTATAGAATCTACATAAATGGATGATAGATATTATTCTAATAAAAAATAATATTTCAAAATTATTAAAAATTCAAAACATAAATCTATACCCAATGGTTTAGATTCATGAATCCTATAAAGGAAAGTAGAATAAAAGAATAGATAACCACTTAGAATGAGGACATAGCAAGGAATAAGGCCTCCAACACAGAATGATTAGCCATTGGATCACTCATGAATTAAGAGTATTGTTATCTCAAGCCATTGGAAGTGGTGGAATTCATGTAAAGTTCATAATAAGGAATCCATAAAAAATTAAGTATGTAACCTTTGTGACATTCACAATTTTTAGATCATTTTTAATGGAGCGTGGTTAGGCCACAATGTTAGGTATATTATGGGATAATAATCTACTAGAAATTTCCACAAGGAACCACATGGAATGTTGGATAGTAAGGTTAGATATATTTTATGCTAATAATGAAAAAATGGTTATCCAACATCACATTGATTCTGCTAATTGTACACAATATTTATCCAAATTATTACCCTACAGAGATAAAATTATTTTAGACACATCAATTAATGGGTGGTTATTCATGGTACTAAGAAACTGTGAAAAAAATATAAATCTCTAAGAAATACCATAATACTTTTAATTAATTTGTCAATACTCTCAAATTATAAACCGAATAATATATATATATATATATATATATAATAAAAGTATTATTTACATGAATTGGGGGTTATAAATTCTCCCCCACATTGGAATTTCAATCCCAAAAAAATCATAATACCCCAATTATCATGAAAGATCTAAATTCTATTTTCTACTGATTCTTTCTCACAAAACCATGTTTCATCATGGATCTATCCATGATTTCTTAAAGACATCACTAGACCTATTAATTTAGAATGAAATACAGTCTCTATCCAGTCCATAATGTAATATATTACATAATAAATTGTGTCGTCTGGTTATAGGTCAACATGAAACCATTCAATCATATGTTTACAATTAGATTTACACATCATCAACTCATATTCATGACACACATTATGAACTGAAGAAAACCTTGGGGTTAAAGGCATCATACATTCCACCTCACCAATCAATTCATGTTTCTTAAAATGGAGAGTGTAATATGTTGAAATAATTCCATACTTCAAATTATTATAATTCCCAATCCTTTGAGAGATTCTTAAAAAACATGGTCACTCACCTAGAACATCAAACACCATCAAATATTATATTATTACAGTTTATGAATTCTGTGAGTCGTCTCCATTCTCATTTCAATTAGGAGAAAATTTTATGTAATCTCATATATAATGGATTTTACAAACGATTATGTATCAACTGTTTCCACCCAAAAAATGAAGAACATCAACTACACCCATAGAATGCATCAAAATTAGCCATATTTACCAACGGAAAATAACTATTTTTATATGAAAACTCCACTAACTTTATGTAATCCTCCCATGAGCCACCAAAATCCATTACACAAGACTGAATCCTATCTTTCAAAACTTTCATTGTCCTTTCAGATTCATCATTCGTATGAGGATGATACACTATACTAATAGTTATTTGATTCCAATGGGACTATTGTAAGGATTTCAAAAAATAATATGTATACCGTTGATATCATCGTGATAATAAAAAAATAGGTCCACCAAATATTATTACCACATTCATGTATAATGATTTTAGACATTTAATCTACTATATAATATTCATGAATATAGATGAAATCCATCTCCATTTTTATCCAATTCATTATCACCCATATGTAATAATTTTACCAAACCATCCATGGGAGACCATTCATAAAATCTAAGGCTATCAGATCCCATATTCAATCATGAATAGGTAAAGAATGTTACATACACAATATTTGTTCAAGATCATCCTTAACATACTATATGGTGAAGAACCTCATAAAAATTCTTCCACTTTTTTTTTCCAAAAAAAAAATGATTTTAAAACCGTATATATCATTTTTCTTCTTGGATAAACATCCTATATTAATTTGTGGAAGGCATAGAGTGTTTACCCCTATAAATTTTTATTTATGACCAAGTGATCTAAGATCCAAAAAATAGAACTTCCATCTATCGTCCATCCCTCAATGGTCTCCCTATTATTATAAATTAACCTTATAGTAACAAATTATGAATTAGATGACTGGGCTGCTATAACCATATCTTCCAAATCAGTATCAAAATAAATTAGAATGATGACTACAAGACAACACCAACCATCACAATCCATATTCATTTCATCTACCTCCATGATATACAACCTCATATGTAAATCATATTTGTCCAAATCACTATAAGATTTTCTACTTAATGTATCCATCAAAAAAATTCCATCACCCTATGTATACATTATGCTAATGGTTAATATCTAAAGATACTCCATAATTTTTTTTTTCATAGATTCAAATAACATTGTGAGAATATGTGGCACAATCTCTTTTTATTATTAAACACTGTAAATTTATCAAAAAATAATTAATGAATCAATGATTTTAATGCATTGACGATATAACCTAATTCAAAACTAGCTGTATTGTATTTATTCTCATGAAATAACAACTGCAATGTTATGTTACCTTTAACAGGATATAAATTATTGAGATAATATCAAAATATAAATAAAAAAGAATCACAATACACCACGTTACCTAGTATTAATATCTAAAATATCATGATTTGAGTTTATATGGAAAAAATTAAACTATATAAAATTTTTATACCTTTAATCAATTTATAATGACAGAAGACCATTCCATTTTAATGTATTCAATAGTCAATCTATTACTAATAATTTGTTACCAAAATTTTTATAATAATAAGGCATAAAAACGAATCTATGATTCTCTATGACATTTTTTTGATGTTATAAATAGATTACATCTTCTATACGTTATATATAAACAAAACAATTAGAGATTGCATTTGTATGATGAAATAACTCTTGTATCCAAAAACTAGACATTGAGTGTTTTCGTAAAAACAATGATCCCACAACATTACCAACATCGTGTATAAGAGTTGTTAATGGTTAGTATTTTTTCTTTAATTCACTAATATGTAATTCCAAAAATCCGCGAAAATGAATCCATATTCCTTCAAAAAAACTTATTCATCAACTCCATAAAGACTATTGGTTCGTTCATTGTACCAAAAGGCCTAACCACATACTTATAATGGTAATATATACCATCAAAAAATATCTTTCGAATATCCATGTTACAACCCCATAATTGGTTATATCCTAAGAACATATAAATTTAATATAACCACTAGGATCACTATAATTGATCAAAAATATCATCAATTTTTTGAAGTGGATAATAATTGATTGTAATAACTTGTTTATTTCTATGATAGAAATTAAAAAATGATGATTTCCACGATACTTGTTCATAAGAACAAATGGTACTCCCCATATTGATGTATTATTCAAAATAAATACTTTTTTCATCTCTTCAAGCTGTAAATTAAATACCCTTAATTATATTGGTTCAATATGATAATTTAAAAATATAATTGGGCTAGTCCCTAGTCAGTGATTAATCATAAAATAAACTTCTCATTTAGGTGGGAACCATGAGAAATTCTTTTGAAATCATTATTTAAGTATTCAATACGTACTGGAAAAACACTATCTTTGATTTCATCCACAAATGAAAATATAAAATCCTCCCACTTTTATGAGATAGTTACATCATCCTATTCAAAAAATCAAATTGTTACTTCCATTAAATTATGGTCTACTCTAAAGTGATTCTTAAGGTAATAATCAATTGTAAAACTAATCATTTGGGTATAATAGTCGATATCAGATTTATAAACTCTCATCCAATCCATAATAAGAATTATTTCATATAAATACATCTCAATTTTAGATAAATTACATATCAATTCATCCCCATTGATAGTTATATAACATTTTTTTAAATAAAGGATCATAATTATCTTTGTCCTTAGAGAATTTGGTTTTTCAAAACAGAATTAATCATCTAAAAATGAAAAAATAGATGATCATCAACAGAAGAAAAAAATTAATGGAATAGAACTATATCCAAAAAATAATTCATAAATGGTAAATTTAAATAATCCAACCTCTCACCATTAATGGTCTTAATTGATCATATATAATAATTTTTTTATCTCCATACAATTCTAAATGATGTACTTTTCTATTTATTTACTTGTCGAGATATCACTAGAGTTGGAGTTGTAGTATTCATATAATCAACATGGCTAGCTTGGTTCTATCGAGTAGAATTATTATGCTTCCTTCATCCCATTTATGCATGCGATATCTACAAAATATGACATGTTATATTGAATCATGATATTATAGAAATA
This sequence comes from Viscum album, assembly GCA_963277665.1. Classification (NCBI taxonomy): domain Eukaryota; kingdom Viridiplantae; phylum Streptophyta; class Magnoliopsida; order Santalales; family Viscaceae; genus Viscum; species Viscum album. Next base: position 1,902,831,408 of record OY728141.1, read on the forward strand.
AGACAATTTAGATAAAGAAACTCCATTTAGTTTTAATTGTGTCGTGCTCTATGTGTTTTTGTCAAATCATAAATCATGGGATCATATAAATAACATTAAAAGCAGCCCTTCTTACTCCAGAGTTTAGAAAGATGAATCACTAATCCATTCATTCGATTATGAGTCACGCCACTACTTGAAAAAATGATTCCCTATACTACTTATTCAAACCATTATAGTTCCCAAAAATTTTCATACGCATAAACATTCCTCTTATTCTTTAATTTTATAAAATCCATCTTACATATATTGTTTCTCTTTTGAAATCAATATATGATCCACTATATATTGAAGATCAATATTCATATGAATTTCTAGATAAAAACATGCTATATAAATGCATTCCATCAATGACGCACTTACAACAACATCAGGTGAATAAACTATCTAAATTCATAAATTTATCTATATACTCTATTATAGAGAGGTTCCCTCGCTTGAATGTAAAATTTTATTTTAATCTAGAAACCATAAACATATAAAAATATAATATTTTGTTGAACAAATAATAACAATGCCCCCCCTGCAATTCCTTGGTCCAATTTTTCATAAACAGCAAAATCCCACTACTAGTTTTATAGATCCTCCAAATGTACATTTACTACATGAATTTAAACTAAGATCATGTTCTTATTAAAATAATGACTTGATTCTTCCCATCATTCCACGATTCTATATTTCCTGGTTCTAAATCACCTAGAATTACTGGTGAATTATGATCCTAAAATTGAACATAAAGGTCCACTTTCCATGATTCATCCCACTAATTCCATCTATATATGGCCATAAAGACATGAAAAATATAGTAAAACAATTTTGGGTTCTCCAGTTCATTCTTTGTAACCACATTCTTGGACAACCTTTTCTGGTTTGTTTCATCAACACATAACTCATGAAATTTTCTATTACAAGAAAAAAAATCCATTTATTCACACTGTATACCGATTGAAGGAAATGCATATTGAAATTAATCACATTACACGTATCATAAAAAGAATATCAAAAAATTCAAAAAGGTTATGATTCCTAATAATTTTTTAGAATTACACAATATATTTGGAAAATCAACCATTTTCAACATGTTTAAAAAAATATATAATTTTCAACAAATTAAATATAACTACTCAAAATTAACTATGCACACATAGTGGGATGTAATTTTTATCTATTAGTGTCATGTTATACTCTTTAGAGAAACACATGGAAATGAGTTAATAACCACTATGACTTTCCAAAACACTATTTTACCCATACTCCCTATTAATAATAATATAAGATTAAATAGGTTATCTACAATTCTTTAAGCACTACATATCTTGTTTTGGAAATCATATCTCCTTTAATCAATTCAATATCAATGTATAAACAACAATTATTATCAATGTCAGGACCAAATAAACTGATACCAATTAGAACATCCCATTCATCCTCAATGGTTTGGGTAGATACAAATGTGTTACTAGGAATTATTTGACATACCCAAGGAAAACGACGTTCTTAATATATAACGACGACATTATAATAATTGGGTGCATATTTTACATTTAAAAGTAGAACACCTATTCCAGGATAACAAAGAATAGACAACCACCAAATGATGCATTGGGACAATGTAATACAAATCAAAAATATTGAAACCAAACCAAAGTATATCTACTTATAAAGAGGAAACCAAAAAATTAACATAATCCAATGACAAAAAATACATAAACTCCAGAGATATAAATATGATTCATGATATTACTCCACAAGTCATGCCTATTTCATCAAATTTTATCACTAAAAAACTATGATACCATTCATTTTCTTATTACTCAATATACAATATTTACAAACTCAATAATGTGACCATGAATAGGGTGTGTATAAAAGATAGTGTGATTTCCTCTAATGAGTTCCCTACTCACTCCATGTGGATAAATGAAGATTGAATATTTATATAATGCAGATTAAAAAATTAATTTAATTTAATATAAAATCACTACAACATGAATAAAAACCAAATTTAGATAAAAAAAATAACACACTATCCTTTAAAACCATTTCCCAAATTCCATTTTTGTAATAAAAATTACATTTAAACACATTCACCCATCCACAAAATCATGAAACCAATGTCCTCCATATAATTCCAGTGGTGATTTATCCTTTCTTGAATCCATCACATTGGAAGCCATTTTGAATGGGGAAACAGAATACCCTTATCCATCCATAAATTTATGGGGTTCTCTTAATGCCCTTATCTATAAAAAAATCCCATGAATACATTCCAACCCTATATTCAAAAACCAGATGAAAATTCATTTTAATAAATAAATTTTTTAATTCCAAACATATCAAAATCCCTTTTACATGAATAAAAACCCATAATATAAAAATCCCCATTTTAAAATCCAAACAAAAAATCTCATTTCACCAAACCATCCAATTTCAAAATTTCACAAAACAATCACTATATTTTCCATCTCGCATTTCACATATATTACATTATTTATATCAATTAATTTCTTAAATTTGAAATAATCACTTAATGTACTAATATGAGGTGTAGAGTGTGAATAAACCAACTGCTCAATCATTTTTCAAAAAAATAATTAAACAATTGTTTCAATAAACTAGATAGAAAATCATTAAAACATTCTTAGATCTTGTTGGCCTTAAAAATAACCATATTTTATCATGTTGGGTTAAAAAAAAACATGAATTCACCAAAAATGGGTTATATACATTAATTCATGTGTGGGGAGAAGAAACAACTATGGAAACCTACCATGAATGAGGACTTACTAAAGAATCCATCTTTGAACCCACTATAATAGGTCTAAAAATCACTTTTTGTATAAAGAGGATGTGTATCAATATCTATTGTGTGGAAGGTAACTCGTTTTAATGTACTATTAGGAGGCATATTAGTTATTATTGTGGTAAAAATAGTAAGTTACATCATTTTCAGATCATATCTTTATCGGATCATAGTTTGGGAGCACTGTTAGGAAATTCATGCACTAAGTGCTCACTTTCCATTCCCTCCAAACACCAATCACATGGCTAGATCACATCGTTAGTCAAACCATGTGCCCTATATGATAAAAAACTTTTTGAAACATAACATGTTTTCTCATAGGATTATACAAGGTTTGCAAAAATGTAAACCAAACTATTCTCCTAACAATTGAACAAAATATCAAATTCTTGTTATATTGGATGTGTTGTGTAGATTATAAAAACCATGATCAAAATGTGAGTATTAATAAAATCATAAAAAAATGGATAACTCTTACAAAAATAACATAACATAGTAAAATATCTTTATATAATAAAAGTACATACATAAATGATTAATTAACTGAATCCATTTGTGTTATATTCCAAGTAGTTGAAGGGTGAGGGTTATGGTCAGGGGGGTTAGGGTTTGTGTGTGAGTAGGGGGGAGGGGGTTAGGGTTAGGGTCATGGAGTAGGCTTATGCTAAGGCTCTGAATTTGGGGGTGGGGTTGTGGATAGGATTGGGGTAGGGTATTAGGATTAGTGTCAATGGTTAGTGTTTGGGTTTGGGTTGGGGGATAGGGTTATCGTTATGATAAGCTTCTGGCTATGGATGTGGATTAATGTTAGGGTTATGGTGGGTGGTGGATATTGTTAGAGTTAACTATGATAGAGATATAGTTGTGGGGTAGTGTTGTGTGGTGGGGGGGGGGTTATGTTTAGTGTTATGGTATGTATTGATTTTTTTTTGTTTCCTCATCTCATACATCTAGATTAATTTTTTTCTACAGTATGACATTTCATGTTCAATAGGCTCGACGAAATTTTTTGTAGATATGGTAAATTGGGATTAAAATAAAATAATTATTTTAATAACTACTTTTTCTAGGTGAACATACATTATTTTAAATTGATGTTATCCACAATAGAGGCCACCAACATGTAGATATTATTGTCCCTATTTATTTGATGTAGATTAGTATCATTCTTCCATTTATGAAAATAATTAAAATTATATAGTTGTTTTGATACTCTCTATTTTTACAATATAGAGAGATGTTTGAAGAAAAATTTTAAAATTTATTATATGAACAAAAACCTATACACTAGTGAAATCTTGAAAAAAGCATGGTGATGACTGCATAGAAAAATCGAAATGGAAGAATGAATGCATAGTATCCTCTCATGAATATGACTCAAAAATAAAAATTAACCATAATTTTTTTCTTTTGAAGGAAAATCCCCACAATTCATAATGAGGAAAATTATAATTCATTCAATTGTTTTTTTGGTAAAATTTTAAAAGGTTGTTTTATATATTAAGCTATAGGATGGAGGGTAAGGCAATTATATAAAGGATATGGGTCATGGGGGATTGTGCAGTGGTGGTCCCAGTTTTCAGGTTGGGTATAGGGACCAGGGGTATGGTTATTTTTAGGGATACGGTCTGGGGGTAGGTATTAGTGGGTTATGGTTCATGTTGTTAGGGGGACGGTCTGGGATAGGAATATGTGTTTTATGATTTTTGATTGGTTCCGGGGGAATTAGTGTTTGATATAAGGTCAGGGTTATTGTTATTATTAGGGGGAGGGGGTTAGGGATTTGGATTGGGTCAGGGGTTTTGGGTATGGATTATGGATTGTGTTAGGGGTGGGGGTTATGTTAATTGTTAGTAATGATTTTGTTGATTTTTCCACAACTCATACAGGTGATACATGCTTTTTTGTTATGTATGAATTTTGAGGTTCAACACGCTTCATAATTCCTTTAGTCGAGAATGTGATGAAGGATCAAAATTCCTTTCATATTCAACATAGTAAATATTAAATTAGAATACATATGTGTTAAACAATGTCTTATTGTTAATGAATATTAAATGACTATAATATGTAGAAATTCCTATTTTCATGATGATAATGAGGTTCTTTCTTCAATTTTAGAAAATAAATAAAAGTACTTAGGTGATTTTATGCCACCATATATAAATAATGGGTATATGCATAAAGAGAAAAATATGAAAAGGAAACTTTTAAAAATGCATGTCGTCTTGTGGAGTTTGAAAAAAGGTATGTAATGTGTTATTTTACTAATCAAGAATGAAGAATGAATTTAGGTAAGGCTCACAAACTTAAGACTCAATAAATGAAAACTAAAAAAATTTTGTTTGTGTCTTAATAGAGATTTTCCCCAGCCCACTAGAAACATATATGTATATATATTATTTCTATTATTTTTATTATTTTGTTTTTAATATTATTTGTTATTTTAGTATATAGTATAATGGGTAATGTGGTTAAATTTTGATATTGCTTCAGGGGGACCAATAGTGGGTCTATGACATGGGGTGGGTATAGGTTTCTGTTGATGGGGTATGGTTGGGTTGAGGTAGGTTTTTTGTGTAGGGATGGGGTTGGTGGGGTTATTGATGGGGTGTGGTTAGGGTTTGGATTAGGGTCTTTGGGAATGTTGTTAGCGTTATGGTCAAGGGCTTGTTTAGGGTCACGGGGGTTACATTTAAAACTAGGGTTTTGGATGGTTAGTTTTAGGTATTGGGATATGGTTGAGGGGGTTATGGTTCCGGATATGGTTATTAGGGATGCATTTTTATTTTTTCTCAAATCATAGAATCAATGAAATCTTTCTTATAAGAACAACCTTTCATGTTCAACACACTTCCTTCTTCCTTCTGTAGAACTAGGTTAGATGGATCAAAATAATTATCATATTAAATAAATTATTTATTTAAAGAGAAGATTTAATTTCTTATCAGTTGATGATATTTATATTATAGGCTATAAAATGTTATAAATATGTGTATATTTTTTTAATGAATATAAAAAAATTTCATATTGTTTTTATAAAAATTTAAATTATATATGTAATTTAATATTTACTTATTTATAATTTATACAACTATATATTGATATCAATTTGAAATGTAATATATAAAAAAAATAATTTTCTCTAAGGGAATATTTAAAAAATGAAGTTTGGAATGTGAAGGTACCAATCAAAAAGTACTAACAAAGAGATGGAAAAATCACACACATATGACTCAAAAATGGAAACTAACCTCATTTTGTTTCATTGTAAATAGAAATAACCCACTTTGTATGACATGTATATGAGTATAATAATTTTATACTTTTGTAGAATTATATTTATTATTTAAAGGTAAATGTTTTTTTAGGATATAATATTTGGGTATGTGAGTTAAATTAGGGGGATTGGTCATGGGGCTTGACTGGGGGATGGGTGGGATGGTGGGGACCAAGTTATGGTGCATATTGGGTATTGGGGAACGAACCATGTCAAAGGGTTCATGAGGCTCATCCTGTATGGGGGAAAGTTTCTTATCCAATATGGGGTAGCATTTCATGGGGAAATTAGGGTGTGGATCATGGGGTCCAGTGGTGATGGTTTGTCTGAGCTGTAGGGCTTGACCATCAGGAGGAATTTGGTGGGTCTTGACTTGAGTGTTGGGGGTCTGCATCACGGGAACCATGGGTGGGGTCTATTCTTATGGATCAGTGTTAGTGGGGGACCAGGTCGTGGGACATTGGGGGCTCTGTTCATGGGGATCATGATGTTGGTGGTCCTATGTTCTGGGTCTCAAGGATTGTGGGTTTCAGTTATGAGTCCCATGGGCTGGGTATCTAGATGGTGTGGCCCAAACCGTGGGTGTGCGTTAGGGTGATGGGGCCCGACATTGGATGTGAGGGGTATGGGCAGTGGGTCCTAGTGGTTCTGGGGTGTGAGGCTTAGGGGGTGTGGGTTGGTGACCCTTAGTTGTGGGATGTGGGTTCTAGTCCATGGTCATTGGGGGTTCGAATCATGGGACCAATTATGAACTTGATTTTGGTCATGGGGACCATGGAGTCATGCGGCTTGGGTGGGATTGTGGGGTCCGAGACTTGTTTCCCAACTAGGGGGTGTCAGGGTCATGGGGCATGTGGGAGGGGGTCCGATAATGTGGTTTAGGGGGATCTGAGTAATGGGTCCTGGGGGCTCTATATTGAGGGTACCGGGAATGTTAGGTTTACTATTATAGTCATGGTTGTGTGGTGTTTGGGTCCTGGTCTGGGGGGTTGGGTTATGATTGGGGGGTTACGGTCGGTGGGGGTGTTATATTAGTGTTTGAATTAAGGTGTTAGGGATAGGGTTTGAGGAGTTGGGGTAATGGTTATGGGGGTTGGGTATTGTTTTAGGGTTCATAGGGGTGGATGGTTTTGGGATTATATTTCATGGTTGTGCGAGTAGGGTTTAAGGTTAGTGTTACAGTTAGTGTTTTGGTTATGGACAGGGAGTGGGTGCTAGGTTTAGAGTTCAAGGATAGGGTAGTAGATATGGTTAAGGTTTCTTTAATTTACAGGGATATAGTCTAGGTGAGTATTGTTGGGATGTGGTGTAGTTGTGGGTTATTTTCAAGGTCAATGCTAGGGGTTAGGATATATGGTTCATTAATTAGGGTGTTAGGGTTAGTTGGGGTGTATTTTGTTACGGTAAGGGGTTTAAGGATATGTTTGCCGGTGTTGTGTTAGATTCAGGATTAGGGGATAGGGTAAAGGTTAGGGTTGTGGTTATGGTGTTATGGTATTGGTTAGGGTGATAGGTTATGAGGTGTGGTGTTTGGGTGTTTGGTTCTAAGAATTAGGATGCTAGGGTTGGAGGGTGTGGGGGTCATGGTGGTAGGTTCACATGGTTATAGTGATAGGGACAGATTTTGGGTCATAGGTTTTAATGCTAGTGCCTTGGGGTGGTTTGATTTTTCTTTAGGTGTTGTGGATTGGTTTAGATTTCATGTTAGGGGGTTAGGGGTGGGGTTAGGGATGAAGGGTGGGTTCAGCATTGGGAAATGTTTGGGGGTTCAAGGTTACATTTATGGGTTATGGTATTTAGTTCACATTCGGTGTAAAATTCTATCCCACCTCATTCTATTGATAGGTGATGAGTTTCTTAATATGATGAGGTGAAATCCTATAGATGTAAAAGGTTTTCAATAATCTTTCATGGGCTTTATAAAAAATTCGATGCTATTTTACCTTTAAGGATAATCAATTAATGAAAAAGGAGAATGAAGAACAAGAGACTATAAAATGCCTGAACAATGAATTAAACATAACTAAAAACAAACCTTATACTATATATGACTACAATGAAAAAACAATGATTAATAATACCACAATACAATCAGGAAACCTTCTTAGACAAACTAATCCCACTCTAAAATCTAACTTAACAATCCATGCCCATGGTATCATTATTAATCCATAAAGAACCAAGATACCATTCCCTTACCTATGTCTCAGAAAATAATATCTTCAAATCCACCAATGTTTCCAAGAATAGTGTATATATAAAATATAATAGTATTTACAAAATTACTTCCCAACACATGACAATAAGATAATTTTTTTAGAATATTTTTATAAAAAAAATTCAAATAAATTTTAAAATGTTTATAAAAACCATTAAATAGTATTCCATTAAAACAAATTAAACAAGATATTAAAACCATTTTTTCGTAATACAAAACATTATAAATCAACTGTTACTACGAATTTATTATTTTTCATATAAATTCACATATGAAAACAAATAAAAAATATAGACACACACACAAAAAATCAGTGTGTAAACATTAATAGTGTATCTTAATTTAAATCATCTGTCACTTATATGGGGGTACATCATGGCCATTATCAATCTCATTAAACTCATACCCAATCATTGATCCCAAAACATGTTATAATAGTTCAATAAAATAATATAATCAATTTAAAATAATTTCAACAAATAATTTACTACCAGAAAAAAACAATAATTTTAAAATCACCATTTAAACAAATATACTAACAACTTTCTAAAAAATACATCCAATTACAATGATTTTCAAATACATTATAAAAACTAGACATTCCATAAAACTAATGAATTATTTTAACAAATACAATCAAATTTTTAAATCAATTTTTTCTAATTACATTCAATTCCAATCATGGATTGTTGATTGAGAATATACCTAACTATTAAAAAATAGAAAATGAATAATGACACAACAACCTCATTAACCAATCATAAGCCTTATAAAACGAACCGCATTTATAGTTCTCTTGAATCAAAATAATGAAATACCAAAATATTGACATAAAACAACATGGATTTATCCCCAAAATACTATATCCATAATTCCATGTCAGGTAATCTGAATATATACATGTAAAAAATAGAACAACTATAAATTTCTGATGATTAGATGTCATTAAAACACCTAGATTCACCTGGAAATCACTCCCAAATCAAAAGGAATTTCATTTGCATCTTTCGATGGACGGAAAATTCATTTATGACATGAATAGGGGAGATTTAGTGGATTATGTAAAAAAATAGATCAAATGCATAATTTTATGATCTATAATTTAATGGTTTATAATTAGAGGAATACAATAATGAATCTGAGGAGTTAATGGTGCATGATCCCGCCCATCAATCTATACCTCACATAGTTGTATCACACAGTTTGAAAAATGGCATCCCATCCATTCTATTTTCTAATTTAAATCCATTAAAGAAATCTTAGAAGGCACTATGTATCTACGAGATAACAAGATCTACATCTAAATATGATGATTCCCCATATTTGAGATATTCTAAAGAGCACATGGCCACTCACATCAATCAAAAATGGTAATTGATGGTTATAAACCGATGTTTTCAAGTGACTCTTATCCATCTCCATTCAATTTATGATAAATTGAAATTTTCTACCTTGTAACTTTCTCATAACATAGTTTAAATATTCTAAGTGGTTATCTATTCTTTTATTCTACTATCCTTTATGGGATTCATGAATCTAAACCATTGGGTATAGATTTATGTTTTGAATTTTTAATAATTTTGAAATATTATTTTTTAGTAGAATAATATCTATCATCCATTTATGTAGATTCTATAATTTTAGATAAATAATTTGTGTTGTTCATTGTTTTTACCAAATTTTGCGTGGAATGTGGCTTCACTCTCAACTCCACTAATTAGAATATGACGTTTTTAATTTAAATAAATTTAATTTCAGGATTTGTATTATGGAATTGTTGTGAAATTATTTATATAATAATTATTTATTGAAGGAATTATGAATTATGGAAATTGATTGGTCTTGTGGAATGAATTTTGTTGTGATGATTTGAAAATGCTTTGTTATAAAACATGGTTTTCTTTTTATTCACGTAAGAGGGTTATGAAATTTATTAAATAAAACAAATTTGTTGCTGAAATAAATTGGATTTGGTTTTTCACATATTCTTGGTGATTTTTCAGGGGAATTTGAGACATATAAGTGTGTAAAGATCCCTAGTCAATTGAATGTGTATTATATGGTAATGTTGTTTCCCTCACCAAAATGGTTCAGTAAGTGATGGCATAAAGAAATGATGTGTCACCAAAAACGATTATAGGGAGGTCCATGGTTTCATGCAATTGTGGATTTTTCTATGTTTGTAAATATATTACTTATGAAAAATGTAATTTGAAAAATATTTTTCATGGATTTTTTAATTTCATTCTTTTTAACACATGATATATAATGAAATGATTAGATGTTGAAATATACTACATCAAATTTTTTAAAAAAATTTATATAAATTCGATGATTTTTTATATTGTTTTTGAGGGAGTAGAGATGTCATTGGGGAAATAATAATGGGTTTTATGTTGACCCCCTAATTGGAAAATATTTAATATTTGTAGATATAGTTCATCAAGACATAAGTAATGGCTAGGTATCATAGTTCTAATGTGATACATCATGATACTAAGGAAATGGCTTGTGGAGTATGAGGTTCTAGAATATTTGAAATTGTAGAGTATATGTATTTTTTGTCATTGGGTGTTGATGTAAATTGGTTTTTTGTTTTATACAAGGAAATAGTCTGGATTGGTTTATTTCATTTTTAGATTCAAAACACTGTCATCAATCTGGATTGAATGTTTCTTTGTTTATGGTTTTCATTCAATGTTTTTTTATTTTCCAAGGGAAATCGTCCCCCCATTGTTATGAATCCCATGGAATTTATTTCCAGCCATTGGGGTCATGTGGATGTCAAGTAAGGACTGGTAGAACCACTCCCTCTTCTGATGAAAATGAGGAGGGGCATTACGTTACACTACATCCATGAACCTTACCCCCTGACCCACCAGCCCTGCACCTTAACCAAACCATAACCATAAACCGAAACATAACCATCACCCCTGACCTCGACTATAACATTTATCCAAACCCTTATCCTAATACTAACCCCCAAAACATAACCCTATTAACTGTTGTCTCTAATATAACACCCCTGACACTAAACCAAACACCCAATAATAACCTAATTTAACACCCCAAAGTTTTTTGATTTATTATTTCTCGAATTAATTTAATATTTTTTCTATTTTTCATTTCACATAACACTTATATAATTTATTCTATAATAAATCACTATATTTGACATAGGAAAACTATAGTGAACCTTAATATTAAATTTCTCTACATGAAACACTGATGATAGATTGCGGAAAATGTTACAATTAGTTTATTTGATGTCTTGAATAACAAGAATGGATAAAGATTACAAAACAGCAATATATTTTTAAATTATTATGTTATAAATTATCCTAGCAATTATTTTTGCAGTTACAAATATTAGTGACTTATTTTTAAAAGCATATGTTTTAAAAAAATTAAAAAAATTAATAAATTAGTTACAATGAACAAATTAAATATTATGGGCATATTTTTATAGGAATCTATATTTTAGCTCATGAAGGTAATTTTTCCTAATAAATAAAACTGATTAAATGGTGTAGTGATATTAAGGAAAAATATATATTATATATATATATTAATGTATTTAATATATTCCTAAAATATATTTGATAGGCATATGATATGAAAAAACCCAACTGTATGCTTATGAACTTATATTTTTATAAAGGTAGTTTTACAATCTTTTAATTGAAACCCACTTTTAAATTATATTATTGAAACATAAATACATTAAATATTTTAAATAAACATACTCATTATAAAAGAGACATAAAAAAATTTAGGATAAATTTTTGGTATCTTTCAATATGATTTCATTTTTTAAATACGTGTCAAAAATATTGGATTTTAACTCAAAACTACATTGTTATCTAATTTATTTATCAGGATAAATTATATATTAATTTTAAAAAAATTATAATTATTTTATATTAGTACAAATTGGTCCAATTATTGAAATTGGAAACAATTTCACATTCAAATTGTGTATAAAAACATATTACACTTTTCATATTGTTATATTTATAAACCTTTATTGTCGACCCTAATATGAGATTAATATTAAATTAATTTGTGACACGTATCGGTTTGGAATTTGTAGAAATGGATTCAATATTTTTAATTACAATAATTAATAATGTATAATAATGTAAACATAGTTTTTGACCATTAACATCGGTGATGTAATTAAAATTTATTTACAATAATTTATGGTAAATTAAACATAATTAGGGACTAAACCATAACATTAAGGTCCATAAATACCTATTCGATTGTATTAAGGTAACTGTAGGGAATATTTTTATCAGATACTATTTCTTATCTACATTTAACAATTATTGATCCAGTTTCAATAAAATATATTCATGGGGTTCCTTTCATTAAAAAGTTTTAATTAGATTCCACTTCTCCTCCATTATAAAATGCATCCACCACTTCAACATCATAGACCCCTCAAGCCACTTAGTTTTGGAAAAAATATACACAATTAACGGCCCAAAATACATCCCTTGGAAATTGAAGATTCCCATGGGTAAGAAATAAATCCAAGAAGCCTTTTGGATCAAACTAAATGGAGTTACCTAACATAGATTTAACACCCTCCCTCGAACTTCTTTCATCTATTTCCTTTATCCACACCATAAAATCATCTTCTTCCATGATAATATAATAACACCAATATTTTAAATACTCTAAGATATTGTTATTTTATGAGTTAGACATTAACTTTTAGACACATTCATCTAATGAGAAATGAAGATACCTTTTATGTGTAGGTGGACTACCACCCCACTAAACGATGGTTGTTAAATTTTCTATTACTGCCTCTCATGGTGTTTGATATGATGGACATTGTATTTATATATATTTTATATAATTTTTATTAATAAATTAATCATTTTAAATTATTTTATAGGACCCATCCTTATTCTATATATATTGTTTTCATATAATAATTTCATTTGAGGATGTTCAAATACCGCCCTTTCAAAGCAATCTGATTCGTTCATACACAACATAGAATACATTATGGAGGTATGTTATAAATATATAGGATATATATGATAAAATAAATTAACATTAATAATTATTATTTAATATATATACATATATATATATATGTCTTTTACTTTCTTTCCATCAACATGACAATTTAACGCAAATAGCATTCATGTGTACTCATTTCATAATGACTCCATGAACGGTGTATTCCATATGTTACATATATATTATATAGATTGTTGTAATAAAAATATACTCTATATTCATCATATTTAAATCATGCTTTTATATTATGTAGGAATGATAAATGTATATGCTATAGAAATATAAAAAATTAAGACGTGTGTGAATAATATAGAGATTGTTATCTAAAGTGAAACCTCAACCAAGAATGGTTAACAACCAAGTAATATACGGTCGTAATGAAAAAATATATGGTATTAGATATAGAAATATGTTATATTAATGATTAATAATAAATTTATTTTTGTAACAACATGATATTTTTATGAGATATATATATATTTAATTTCATTGATTTCTTATGTTGTAAGCTACAACAAGATATTCTTGCACAATACAAAACATCATCATTGCTTCTAATATATTCAATTCTAGGGCTGGGTTGAGTTACAAAAAATTTCATGTTCTATTGAAAAAATAATGTTTAAAAAATACCATTTATAATTGAACAAGTAAATATTATTATGTTTTCTTATAACCTAATTAATATAATGGCTTGTATGAAAAGTAATAACTTTCTTATGGAAAAACACTTTAAATAATAATAGGTGACTTTATTAAAAAATAAAATCAATATTAATTTATTTTATATTGAATCCCTTTTGTTTACAAGGGTTTTTCTTAATATTATATGATTATAAATCCTGCCTCATTCCATATGTTATGATTTTATTATTTGTTTATAATAAACATTTCATTTTAATGTGCTATGATATGATGGGTTTTTATTTTGCGGAATATGTTGGTATAAAATCTTTCTGAGATTAGTGGGACCTATATATCTATCCAATGCATTGAGTAATGATTTATATCTCATGAAACATACATGGATTTTTTTGGAAATGAAATAGGTTCTGTTATATAATGCGAAAATGGGGGTTTACATGGTTCAGTAATACATGTCTATAATGGGTGTGTACCATGTTTAGTAATAGACATTTTCCACATAGATGGACATTGCATTAATGAATTGGATAATATATATATATATATATATCATATTATATTATTATATTTTTTAACATTTCAATTATTTCTTTCTATGTTATTCTTTCATGGATTATGTAGTTTGTTTCCAAATTATTCATGCCTTATAAACAACCAATATTTATGCCTTGAATCAGGTTTGAGATATTTTTTATGCAAGGTATGATCCATTATTTTAATGGAAATGTTTTATACCCCATGATCAGGTTTATTCATTTATGTATCCCTTATTTACCCTTACTATGAATTTTAAATCACCCCTTTTTATTTTTCATTTCCTTCATTATAAAGATTTTGTTAATGTATGATGTGTCGAAGAAGGCTAATATTATAGAAGATCCATGTGGGATATGATGTAGCACTTTTATATACATATGTTTATGTTTACAGGTTTCCAAAAGCTCATTAATAGTACAATATTTTCCTCTCTATTATTTTAATTTTTTATGTATTTCGAAAATGTAATTTAATAAATTTGTAAGTCAAGTCTTATATGGTACACTTTGTTTCAGAGAGAAGGTTTAACTAACCATTACAAACTAGGATGAGAAATAATTTATGTTATCCCATGGTTTATTTCTATGCATATTTATAGGATGACTCTAAGGATATTTATAAGGATTATTAGTCATTTAGAAAAAATATTTGAATGATTGGTGAAGGATAGAGTGAGTAGATTCCTAGAAATACATCAGTGTCATGATACAAAAATTTTATCTGGATCTAGCATAGATTTACCTTGGAGTAATAACTCCAATAAGATGTTACAGTCCTGATATATGGTATTCTAGTTCATTAAAATTGTCCTTTCTTCACACATGGTTTGACACTCCAAGGGGATATATGTTGGTAATTAACATTCAATTCATAATCAATAATGAGATATTTAAATATATGTTGTCTATGAATAACATTGGATGAACCTATGGTGTCATAGGTTAAGGATGGTGCATTGATTTAGAAATCCTATAAGTAATTATTTTCATGACTATGATGTTTTATTCAATGATAAGGAATTATAAAACTATATTTTTTGGATTAGTTGATTTACAGAACCCGATGGAACTTGAGTAATAGTTAA
Source organism: Viscum album (assembly GCA_963277665.1). Classification (NCBI taxonomy): domain Eukaryota; kingdom Viridiplantae; phylum Streptophyta; class Magnoliopsida; order Santalales; family Viscaceae; genus Viscum; species Viscum album. The sequence continues at coordinate 1,902,847,054 of OY728141.1, forward strand.
TGATTTGGACGATATGTTGATGATAATTCTTGTGGGGTTATCACTAGAGTTAATGATGTTGTTATCATGGTTAATATGATTTCATGGAACATATGAAACAATGTGCACCATAACCAACTATTGGTCTCATGAAATAATAGAATGAAATGGATTGATTAATTTTCATGTAGTGGAGACCATGGAGGAATGATGATATAGTTTCTTTTGTGTCTAGAATTAAGAAAAGAATAACTTAAATGAATGACTTATATGAAAAATAATGTGTTTTGACTATGTAAAATAAGGAAAACAATCATGTGTGTGAAATGAAAAAATGAATACATTCGTTAGTGAAATAGATTAGAATATTTTCCTTCAAAATTTATCATTTAAGGTTATGTTTCATATTTGTGGAATAAATGGACAAAACAAAACTCAATTTCCCAAGAATAATGCTCTGAAAGTGGATCCTCAAGGTTTGGAGAGAAATTGAGACATTTTTTATAATGATTAGACTACAAATGAAATGTAATTGGAAAGAGGTATTGTGTAATAGGATGGGGATTCCAATTCAATGGAATACGATGAAATGTAATTATAGTTTTATATATTTGGATTGAAGAATTATGTTACAAAAACGATGAAATATATAAGTATTTTTCAGTTTAATGATTTTAACTATGGATTTACAAGATTTTGTTGAGTGGTTCTAACAGAATAGAATATTTATTAAATAGAAAGATGAATTCCAGGATAATAACATTATTAAAGGAATGATAACCAGTAATTATTTCCATATGTTAGGGATTTCTTTGTAAAAAATATGTGAGGTGTGGATAAGTCAATTGCACAGAACTAATTACCCTAGATCTGATTACGGTTGGTTTTAAAAAGTATTCTATGTCCTCATGGATTATCTATTAATGTTATTGTATATTATTAATATATATAGTAACCTTTTTAATATGAAATCAGATATTTCGGGTAAAATTATTTATGGTAAATCATGTTATCAACATATGATGATGGTATTCACATATTTGGATTTTGACAAGCAATATCTATTGTGTGATATATGAGTGATTAATGTTATGATGATTTCATGATTTTATATATACCTTTTTTATTATCATATTTTATAATGGACATAAGGTTAACCATTTATGGAATTTTTAAGTTATAAAATAGATGAATTCAGTAAGATTATATTGACATCCTTACATGTGATTATTTATTTATATTGGATAGCCAGTTCCAACTACATTATATTGAGAATAATTATTGAAAATGATATAGAATAACATGGATCTCATGATATGTTACTACATTATGAATGAAAAATCCACATTCTGTTTTAGATAATGTAGTGATGTGGAATTTGAATAAAATAGGGTAATGTGGTTCTGAAATCATATAGGTAAAACTCTTCATGAATGTTCGTAAACATAAGGTATAAAATATGATGAAACAAAAAAAGTAGCCTTATACCTATGTTTATGATGAATCATAAGGACCCTTAAGTCATCAAATTTTTTTGCCATTATAATTGGTAACATTCTACTGATCTTTTTCTCTCTCAATCTCTAACATATCATGATAGTAATATTCCTCATACAAGTACATGTTAATACATCCAATATATGTTCTCCTATGTGGGAATATTGTTATGAGTATGTTTGGGTAACCATTATGTTTCCAACATTCATTTTGAAAAGATTTTTTTGTTTTCATTTTTATAATGTCGGTTTTTGTGAATGGTAATCTAGTTTACTGATCCTTAGAAAACCTAGAAGAATTTCAAGGGATAAATTCATTTTAAAGGGAATAGAATTTAACCCCCTTAGATTTTGAAAAATATTATTTTTGAAATAATTAAATATTTTTGATATTATTCATTCAAAAAAGAATGAAAATATTTTATTATATATTAAATCACTATTTTTGGATTACCTAATCTATAAGAATCATAATATTTACCATTGACTAGACGGATCACCAAGGATAGATTCCGTGACATGAAACAATTCCATTCCGTAATGGCTTGCATAAAACAAAAGGTTGATGTTTAGCAAATAACAATATATTGTTAAAATATTATATTAACACCAAAACTAGTCATTATTATACTTTTTAAGAATAGTTATAAACATTTTCTGAAAATCTATGGTTTACAAAAAAAATTAATACATTAGTTAGAACTATCTAATTAAATATAAAGGGAGTATATTTATATATAACTTTTTTCTCTTGAAGATTTTTTATCCTAACAGGAAACAATAATTTCAATTAGTGAGTGATGTGAAGCTAATATATATTATACTTATATAGTAATATATTTTTTATTCATCTAACAGATTTGATAGGCCTAGGATAAAAACAACCACAATTTTATGCTTGAAACCTATATATTTATATATATATATATATTTTATCACTTATTAATAAAGAAAAAATTTTAAATAAAGATTTAGTATCTTTTCTAAATTAAATATGTAAAAATAATCTTCATCATTTTATGAGAATCATTAAATTAGTATAGGATAATTCTTTGGTATTTTTGTGTAAGGATTCATTTATAATAAAATAATTAAAAATACTGTATTTTAACGCAAAACTACTCTTTTATATAATTTATTTATAAGGATAAATTTTATTCGAATTTGTTAAATTATTTTAATTAGATTATATTTTAGAAAATTTTCCAATTGGAATTATTAGAACCAATTTCACATTGACATTGTCTAAAAAAACCTAGCATGTTGTTGACCTTTTTAACTTAAAATACCAACATTGTCAATCATACTATATGATTAATTTTAATTTGATTAATACCAATTATTTGACTAGAATTTAGAAAAAAGTATTAAATATTTGGAATCATAGATATTTATAATTATTAATATCACCAACATTGTTTTTGACGAAAAAGATCCTTGAAGTAATTAAAAATTAATTATAATGATTAAGTTTAAATTAAGTATAATAAGGGACTATACCATAACATTAATACCCAAAATGACATAAAAACTTTTCCTAAGGATATTGGATTTCAATGTTTTTATCCAATATTCCCATGAATAAAAAATGAACCATTATTGAACCACACTCAATAAAAATGTAGGGTTGGTTTCATTCTTTTCAAATATTACAAGAGATTCTACTCCTCCATTATAAAAGACCTCTTTAAATTTCTATTCCTCACACCAATCATGAACATTAGTTTATGGCATGCAATTCCTATCTAACATCCCAAAATCCATCCCATCATCATTGAAAACCCCTCTTGGGATGAAATCAATCTAAGGAATCCTTGCGGGTCAAACTAAAAAGAGTTACCCAACCATGAGGTAACAACCTCCATCAAACTCATCTCTTTAATTTCCATTCTCCAATCCCTAATATATTGTTATTCCATGATAAAATTACAAAAGATGTATTATCAATATAATAGGATTATTACGTTATGAGTTTTACCTTCACTTATTCTCACATTCATCTAATGGGTAACTAACAAAATGTTTACATGTAGGTGGACTATCGCATATCTAAATGATGATTATTCAATTTTCCTTTACCGCATCTCATGGTAGCCATTATGATGTACACTATGTTTATATATTTCATATATAATAATTATTATATATTTATTATTCTATAATTTTTTTACAACACACATCATTATAATATTCATTTTGGGTAAATACGATAATTTATTCTGAGGAAGGCAGCCTATCGCCCCTCCCCCAATGTGATGTGATTCATTCATAGAATATATGGAATGAATAATGGATATATCTACTAAATATATATGATATATATGATATAATAAATATACATTAATAATTATTTATATACATATATAAAAATAAATATGTCTTTAACATTCATTCATTCAGCAAGATAGTTAAACTGAAATATCGTTCATGTGTACGTACGACTTACCATCTCCTTGAAAAATGTATTCCATTTGATAAATATATATTATATATAATATTATAACACTCATATACTGGATATAAATTATATTTATATCATGGGTTACTTTATGGAATCCTGATATAAGTATAAGGACCAATAATATAACAAATTAAGACACATGTGATGAACAAAGCGAGTGCGACCTGTAGTGAAACCATAACCTATTATCGTTAACAAGTGTGAAATATAATGTCTTATTAAATAGATATATTAGATTAGATATAATAATATGGATATTTAATATATTTATAATAAATAGTTATATATTATATAGATGTTATGAATGTGTATAATGAGATTCAAGACTCATGGTACGGGGAATTTCATCTCTGTTTTTTCTCTCTATGATTCAAGCAATTTTAGACACTATTCGCTTTTTTGTGTGGTCTGTTTAATTGAAATGATTTTATTAAAATATTAATATAATTTAATTTATGTCTATTTACATGTCCAATCTATGAACATTAATTCATGGTTTTTGGGTGTCAAAAGATACCAAATTGTTAAAATGGTTATTTCGCATTTTGTCTTCTTTGAGACTAATGTTTTGTTATACACCTAAATTATTTTTTGTGGTGTATAAAATCCATTTTTCATTTTATATAATGAATCTAATTATTTTAATGGATTTTTCGGATTCAAATAAAGTCCTTCAGTTAAATGGAGATTATGATCCCATGGAACCATATTATAAGAGTTTATTGAGACAATCTCATCATATTTCATTGTTGCATATGATTACGCTTTAATTGATGAAATATTATAACCCAACACTCAATACAAAATATGTGTATAATTATCATATATTTATAAAATATATCCTAATGTGTTAGTAAAATTTCTTTTCTAGTGTTTGGTTCTTTGGATAATGTTTTTATGTATAATTTGATTATGTCTTTATTTAGTTGAAAATCATTTGTATTCAAAAACCATGTTTTCCGAAATGATATCAAAAAGTTTTTTCCAATGATCATTAAACATTATTTTCAATGAAAACGGATTTTTAATTATTTTATTGTTTTTAAAAATTTTTTGATATATTATCTTATCTATTTTCAAATTAAAAGGTTTTAGAAACAATTTATGTTATAAGAATACATTTTTAAATGATAAAAACATATTTTCATGAAGATAGGTTTTTAAAATATAATTGAAAATTACTTCCCATCATTTATAACATTCATTACTGTCACTAATTCTTTGATGGGGAAATTTTTTAATGTTTCTATTCATACTATTTTCTATAAATAGATTATGTTTTTATTGAATGGGGTTTATGATACTTGTTTCTCGTTCACATGTTATACGATTTTGACTCCCACTTGTTTTAATGGGTTATGTTTATGATGAAATGATTATTTAACCTATATCATTCCATATGTTATGATATTACTACTTGTTTGTAATAACCATTTCATTTCGTGGTTTATGGTATGATGTTTTATGATTTTTTGTCACATGTATGTATGATTTCATATTGTGATTGGTGATTCATTTATATCACTCCAATGAATTTGGTAATGATTTATATGTCATGGGATACAAATTTTTTTAATTGGAAATAAATGTGGGACAATAATACACAAATTGAATGTGGTTTTACCCAAATTAGTAAATCAAGGATGGAATACGGGTTTACCTGGTTCACTAATATATGTTTGTACCTGGATTGGTAATAGAATTTGTCCACTACGATATTCTTGGATGAAATGCCTTGGATACTACGGTAAATAATATTATATTCTTATTTTTTTCATAATTTATATTATTTATTACTAAGTAACTATTTTATGGCACATTTCCTTTATTTTTTTATAATTAATTTCTTAAAAACATCAAATATTTATTCCTTGATTCATTTTTTAATCATTAATTTTCATGTGATTATATTTTATTTTTAATAAACATGTTATTTTACACTATTCTCATGTTTATGATTATATTTCTATAATTTTTACCTTAACTTATAATTTGATATCACCTCATTCTATGTTTCATTCACCAGGTTATTATTATTTGCATGATGTTTGATGTGTGTAAGAGTAGTGATATCCAAGAATATACTAGTGGGATATTGTGTAGCCTTATCATGTAACTATGTTTATGTTTCAATGCTTTCTAAGGAACTATACTATTATGGTATTTGGGTGTCTCTTATTGTAATGTTTTAGGTATTCCAAAATTACAATGTAATGTCTATGTATGTCAATACTATGGTGTTACACCTGAGCCCCACCATGGTTGTAACCCGAACCCTAACACCCATGGCCCTAAATATAATGATAAACCTTACCCTAACACTATCCTTAACCACCCTTTACTGTAACACCAATCTTATCCCTATCCCCTTACTTTAAACTTAATAGTACAACCATCTAAAACCCTATCCTCATGCCAAACCCATATCCCCAAAAATCAATCTACCCCCAACCATAACCATAAATTAAACGTGATCATTACTCATAGAATAGTCCCTTTAACATACACTTATGGCCCTATACTGACCTATCTCCCACACTATAACCATACCATATTCTAAAGCTTAACCTCAGACCCTTTCCCACCAGACATGATTCTACAAGACCATAACAACCACCCAACCAATCCAACCCCAAAATAACCACGCTGAAAACCAATCCCCCTCAACCATATTCATATCCTTAACTAAACATTAATTCCCAACCACAACCCTACCACCTGCATACCTACCACCAACAGTAATCTTACAAGTACCTTGAAGCTACCCTAAACATAAACCTACCATAACCATAACCCTACCCCTAACATAACCATCCTCACCCTATTCCATACCATAAACCAACCCTAAACTATCATGAACTATCAAAAATATATGTACCATGAACCAAACCCTATACCAACCCTATACCCCCTAAAACCAACCTCGATCGTAACTACCCTAAAAATAACTCCCCCGACATTAACCCTGACAAAACCCCTCGGTTGTAACACAAAACCTACATAAACCCTTTCCCTATCCATCCCCATCTATAAACGATAAATACCCAACCCTAACACCAACAGTAATCTCAACCGTAACCCCTTGAACATACCACCAAATTTCACCCCCAAACCTGCCCTAAATCTAACACACATACCCTAATCCCACCCCATCCCCATCCATTCTCTATGGCACAACCCATCATTAATTGTGACCTTAATCTAATCCCTTACCCATTATTATAACCCTAACACTAACCCTATCCCCATTCCCCCTACCCTAACCCTACAACAAAGCCCACGACCCCAACCACGACCCTTAACCTTATGCCAATCCATAATGCTGACCTTGCCCCTAACCAAGCCCAACCCTCCTGCCGACCCCAAACCTAGTCCCCAACAATATTCTTATCCCACCGTAACCTTGAAAATAACCATTACCCCAATCATGACCCAAACCCCCTTCCTTTAGACTCAAACTGTAAACCTAACACACCCAACAAACCAAAACACAATATTATCCTACACACATTTTTATGATTATTGATCATTTTGTAAATTGATTCAAAATATATAGAATATAGAAAATATGAAATTCAAATGATTTTTTTTCATTTAAAATTTATTCAAAACAAATAAAATAGGGAAAAAATCAATTGATTAAAACATTCAAAAATCAATTTTGAAATCAATTTTAAGAATGTCCCAATTATCATTGAATATCCCTTAAGAAAATGATTTATTTTCATAATAAATTCTATTTTACTATTAAAAAAATTCACATAATCTCTATGATTTCAATATTTTTAGACAATTATTTATCCTAAGAGACAATTATGATTGATTAATTATAATATATTTCAATGAATGGTTTTAATTATTTTTCACTAGTTATTTATTAGAACTTGAAGAATAAAAAGGTATAAGATATTTTGATTTTCCTTGATATATATTTTTTCTTTCTATAAAATTAGAAACATAATTCCTAAATCAATGAAATTCCAAGAGGCATCATTATGAGACTCCTTCAGAGATAGTCAGCATTTTTCCAATTATTCATAAAAAATTTCCACTATTTTTAAATCCAAATTTTTAATGGTATTACATCCATTTATAATATGCATTATTTTTTATTTAAAATAAAAATTTCCATCTCGAACATGTTTGTTAATTTTTATATGATAACCTTGACTCCTCTAAAATTTATACAAAAATAATTATTGTTTGTCAAATTAGAAATAAATTTTGTATTATTTACATTTTCAATATAAAATGGTAAAATATGGTCGTGAAAACAAATATCAGAGAAATTTAACCCAAATGGATGTTTCAAATATTCTATATAGATTAATTATTAACAATTTTTCATTAAAATAATTTAAAATTTAATGTACCAATTATTTAGAGGTGATTAAATTTAATATTGTATCCCTATCTAAATCCAATCATGTGTTTGATTTCGAGTCAATGTTTTGGGAAATATTTTTCATTCTAAATTGGAAAAAACATAGACCTTGGTTAAATCAATGTGTTGTGAATTAGAAGGACCGTGGAACATTTCCATGAGAATGATCTTTTTTATCTCTCTCAAAATTCAATCTATTCAAAACATATATTACATTTTCATGAAATTTGTCAAGGAATAAATAGATCAATGTGAAAATATTATATGAATTGACATACCTATTTTTGATTCTAATTATCATGAAACAATTTGTTTTCATTTATCATGAGATGATTGTAAGACCATATATAAAATAGTCAATGATTTTCAAGAACAAATATGTCTTATATAATGAAATATGGTATGTGATATTTCAATTAACTACATACATAATCTTTTATCTGATGAAATTATTCATAAAAAGAATGATTAATCAATATCAAGAAATATGATATCACCAAATGATTATGAGTAACTATATTCCATCATTGTATTTCTTTTAATTGTAGGATATATTATTCATACACATGTTCTATATATTTCCAATGTTTTAAAGATATGTAAATAGTTCAAATAGACATATCATTTATGATTGAATTATTTTTTATGGGGTTTCAAAAACATCTGTGTAGGTATACTACATCTTAATTAAAATCATTTAAAATAAAATAAATCATTTCAAATTTGTTATAATAATTAATGGATTATATAAAAAATGAATATGGGTTCATCTATTAGTAACATATTTTATATGTGGCCCCTATTATGGGTTCATACACTCTATAAAATGTTTTAGTATCTATCTTATCAATACCATATATATATATATATATATATATTCATAAGTATCATTATAAAAATATCATTCATGGAATCACTTTTTTATGAAATGTGAAGAATCTGAGTAACAAATGAAATGATATCTATTTATTGATAAGAAAAAAAATAATGAATGATAATTGGATGGATGGTAAAATTTACTCCTAGATTGTATACAATGATTTTATGTAAGATAATGAAATAGAAATGTTGGTTTTTTCTCTTCTTAAAAACATAAAAAAGGATTGACCAAAATATATGGAGTCTAGCTTATCAAGATAACATATAAAAAGCATACTCTAGTGATCAAATCATTGAAAATTGGGAGTAATTTATTTGTGAGATGTAGATGATAGTTATAATATTTATCCCATTAATTATGAGTTTCATACATCATATTTTAAAGTATTAATATTATTCCATGCTCATTAGTAGTAAATTAATTATTCACAAACCTCAAGTGTAGAAAATCATTTTCGTTTCCCAAATCATGAAATATCAACTTCTTTCTTAGTTTCTATATCCCCCTCTCTAGGTGTATATTAGTGAAAGGTTATATAGTAATTAAATGATCCTATTGATTTAAATACAAATCTAAATACCCATGATTTCATTTTCTTAATGTATTTTTGATAATGTACGTGGATAAATGAAGTTGTTTTATCATGAATGAGGGTTATAGAGATATGGATATTGATGAAAACATATACAGTTTAAATATTATTGATCAGGAGGTGAAGCAAAACTACGATGAATATGTTATATATGAATAAATGTTCAGAAATAGGGATATTTTTTATGACCCTTGCTTTATAATTATAAATAGAAAAGTCTCCTTACATAATATATATTCTAAGAATTCGTGACCTCGGTATGCATTAGATTATTTCATTTTCTGTTGGTATATTGTTCATTTTTTTCTAATGAATATTGAAATAAATTTTACAGTAAATAATTCATTATTTCATTGACATATAAATTCCACAAATGGACCCCTCTATAATATCTCATAATAATATAAATACATTTAATAAGATAGTATGTCTTCTAATTAAAAAATAATGAATGAACATTTTCACTCCAACATATACTAGGTGGTTTGACATTAAAAATAAAATGTTCCATACCAATAGATTTATGTTTGTCACCATGGGACCTAATGCAATAGATAATATAGAACATATAATTGAGGCCCTATCGATTTATATTATTCAAAAATAAATCAATTATTTATTGGAATATAGTGATCTTATCTCTTGATATAAAAAGTCATTATAGGTGATCTTAGGTCCAATAAATTGAGGATCATGGGATCCCTTTCTATTAGATAGAAACAATTCTTATAGAAAATGAACTATTAATCCACACCCTCATTAATATACCAACTTGATATATGTATATGATTGAATCCTATAATATATGGTGTTTTACTTTCAGAAATGATACATTTAAATTGTAATGATGAAGTAGAAATATATGATTAATTATTATATTTTTAGTGGATATGTCAGATGTGTCACTCAGGTTCATTCGTATGAACCCAGACTCGATTAAATAAATTTTATCACATGTTACGGACTCATTAAGAATAATTTTTTCTTAGTTCATTGCCTATTATTATACAACTAATACACACTTATATATTCCTCATAGATAGAAAAATCGTACAATCTATTTCATATTAATTTAATCCTGACAATGCATTGGCCGAGACCGAGGAATCCCATTGATTTGAAAAATTCAATATATTATATTGATGATATGATATTTCAATAAGAAAAATTTGAATTGGGGTTTTTATAATTATATGGATCCCCCATCCGAGAAAAGATTATATACCAGGAGTTGTGAAACCAATTTTTTTGCTCCCATAGATTATGGACACTACTAGGATTTCTATGGGATTTTATGAGACACAATTCATTGGGATATCACTACTAGGGTGCCAAATATAGGGGAATGTGGGACGTTTATTTAGAGTATGAACTTCTAGGAAATTATTTGGAGTTCATAGGTTATGGAACAATCTATTACTATCATGAGATAATGCAACCAAAGTAAAGCTATAATCAACCTAACTGTACCCCAGACCATAACCCTACCCCTAATGAAAATTCCTAACAACCAACCATAAAATAAACCCAAAAACTAACCATAACCCCCTCTTAATCATAAATCGCCAACCATAACCCCTACCCAACCCCCATTAACCAGAACTCAAACCCCATCTCATAATATACTAGACCACAAACCTGACCCCAAACCTAACCTCAACTTACCCTAACACCCCCAACACTTAATATATCCACCTCGAACCTAAATTTTACCCTCACCCTAAATTTTTCCCACTGACAATAACCCCAAACCTGAGCATTACAAAAACCCTACCACCCGATAGAACCCCTACCATAACCAAAAACCACCATCCCAAACCTTAACCATAACATCAACCCTAACCCCAATGAACCTAACCGCTACCCAATCCTATTCCCCACCCTACCCTCATACTAACCTTACCTCTCTGAGCATATCCTTAAACCTAACCCCCCATAACATATCTCCAACCCCAACCCAGGCCCTAAGCATAGACCCCAACCCTGACCCTAACCCCATCGTCTACCCGCACTAAATCCCAGGCAGTAATGCTGACCCCCTTGAACTTCACCCCAATCCTTACCAGCCCCTAATATTAACCCTTACTATAACAATAACCATAAAACCTCCCCCACCTGACACAAACCCTAACCCTTACCACCATACCAACCATAACCCCATCCTTAACCATACCCCTAAATGTAGCAACCAACACAAAATATAAGAAAAACAATAACACTTGCTGGTTCTATGAATGGTAAAATAACATGATGGGAATGATGATAAGAAAAAATACATTTAATTTCAATTTCCCTGAACATTGGTAGAGGATTGTGAACGTTAGGTTTTTAATTTATTTATTTATACTGAATGAGAGAAATTAAATACATTTAGGTTTATTTATTAACTGATGGAAGTTGATTTTTTGAAAATAACATTCAGATTTATATCCCTAAACAATGAGAATCTAGGGATAAAATTCTTCTTGAATTGACCCACTTATTTTATAATGATACCTAATAAAAAACACTAAATATATGGGTTATTTTGCGGTTAATCTAATGCATTTTTATATTTATTTTTCATCGTTAGTTCTTTAACCATGAAGAAATTTATCCCACGTTTATCATCCATGAAGATAATAGAGAAGTATGATTTGAGAGAGAATACGTTTTACATAACATATCTCTATTCTAAATTTTAGATTCAATACACAATAGACATAATCTTATATTTATAAGGTTATGTTTTTGGTTAATTTTTTTATTGCATTCCTATAATTGAATAAATTTGTAAACCATTGATGAACTCTATTATACATAATAATAATTTTTTTTATTTTTGGGTTCACCAACTTGTTCAAATTGATAAATAATATTTACCAGCTTGTAATTTATCCTTTTATCAGCATAAGTGTATTTGGTTGGTTCAAACTCATAGTTATTTATTGACTACCCAAATAAATATATTATTCATAAACAAATATCTCATTCAAATATCAGGGGAAAATTATTAAATGTTAAATAAAAAAATTAATTCACACGACGGGCATGCCTATTATATAAGATTACATTCTAGCAAAAGGTGAAGGAACCATATAGAAATAACATAATGAAAAAATGATGACAAGAACATACAAATTCCATCTATGTATAATTATTCCATGAACTCAATATCTCATCTCATAGATTTCACATCTATATCACCATCCAATATGATCGATATGTTTTCCATTATATATCGAAAATAAACACATAATTACTCCTTGGACACCGAATTTAGGGAGACAATTCTATTCTAATAAATCGGATAAGACGTCATCATTCATATATATAGAAGGGCCAAATATTTCCATGAATTTTCCATTTATGATATCTCATTCATGAAACACCAAAGGTATACAAACATCACCATGAACTTTTATCTTCATCATTTAGGAAATACATATACTTATGCGGGTTGCAACATGCATTAATAATAAACATCATAACTAAGCACTATCACACATGCTCGCATATATGAATATCTGATGACACAAAATCAGGATGAATTATGGTTAGCTGGTATGTTTTCATAATATATTTTCGGGATGATTTAAAGAGTGTGAAAATTATTTATATAATCCTCATATACTTATGTGTACTGAATCCTAATAGTATGTCTACAATCAAGCCCATCATATTACATTACCAAATAGTAAAACCTTACTTGAGAGTATCTTAATAACACATAATGTTTTTAATCATATCATGGATCTTATATGAAAATATAAATTACATGTATAGTATTGGAAATTATTACACTAGAGTCTTGTAGAATGATGAAAATTTGTAATGAGATGATATACTAATGATCTGTTTGTGAATTACATCTCCCAAAATATTACATTTTCCAAATGTTGAGCATTAATTATCAATATCATGAAGCACAATTTTTTTTTTCATATTTTCATGGAACTACAATAACGTTACAAATTCCATGTATACTATAGATAAATATTAGATTATAGTACTTCATAATGATGAATATTTTAAAATATATGTTTTCTTAGTATAAAATGTTTCCAATATAAATGTTTTAAATGTAAAAATAGTTGGTTTGAGAACACCAACATAAAAAACCACCTGGGCTAGTGCCAAATGCCAAAGAACATCAGTACACTATATGGCAAATGAAAGAAATGTTTCAGTGTCCTGGATATAGTCAACATGTCTTTTATTCTATCATTTATTGAAATATGGCTCACTAAAACCTCACTTATCTATATATAACCATAATGAATCGATATTTAGTTTTATATTCTTTGTCCACTAATGTGACCTTTTCTCTTTTGTATGATCCAAAAATGCTAAATAATCGATAAATAGTGTGATGGAAAATTCACTTATATTCCTTGTCCACTAAGGTAACCTTTTCATTAGGTACCATTGAATCTATAATATACTCAAAGTCAACTGTATAACCTATTATCATAGCTTTCTTTATTCATTTTATTATTGAAACACAACAATTCCATGTGAATTTAAATCCCATTTGTAACTTCATGTCATCATGAACAATTTTGAAACTATGATCTACATATCCTCATAGGAGTAGTTTCTCATCTCCTCCATAATCCATGAACATATCCTTTATATGCCTCAGATACTTAAGGGTTTCCATGACATCCATCCAATGGTGGTTGGCTAGTTATAATTGATATATTACTACCACACATAATATGAAAAAGAAAACTATCCATGTACATATGAAAGTATACATGACTAACTAAATCATTGATGTTTATTGAATATTTTCCATTCTTTTTCATTCATATTTTGTGTGTGGGGATAGTTTCCTGTGGAGACGAATTCCATGACCCGTTAGAAATGATCTCATTCTGTATTGTCTTGTACATAATATCTTTATTATATATTCAATGAATATACTATAACAAAGAAAAATAAACCAATTTGATCTATTATTATGAATATAGATCCCAATAATATACGAGGCCACACCAATGTTCTTTATTATGATTTATTTACTCATCCAATTATTATCAAACTCTATGAAGTGTATTTTACTTCCCATGAATAATATGTAATAAAAATATACTATTAATTAAACAGATCTACTACCAATAACCCATTTATAGACACATGGATTTCATTTGTTCAATATGAAACCATATTCAATTATAGACTAATCAAAATGAATGTTCAATGAACTGTATGCTTTCCAATATCTATAAATGGATAATCAAAACATATAGAACTTTTTTTTGTATATTGGATTCACAAACCATTCAGTTTGTGTCCTATATAAATATTCCTGAAGATTTTTGGTAAGAACTACTATTTACATCAATATTAAAAATTTTATAAACCTAGAAATCCATGATTCCATGTATAATTCTAATGGATTTCAGTATTTCAAATTGTGAAAATGTTTCATCATAGTCAATGCCTTGATGCTGTTTAAATAAATATTCAACTAGTCACTATATATAAATACAAACATGTCATTACATGTACAGTTTCATCTAAACAATCAATTTTTATCCATAGGTTTTAACATCTACTCTATGGTCAACAAAAACTTATACTCAGTGTTGGTACATGGAATCGATTTCATAACTCCTAGTTTATTTCCACATGTAATTATATATTATAATTACTACTTCCATTAAGTTATAGGATAATTATTTTTATATAATAATGAGTCCCCATCCTTAATGAATAGAAAAACATACTTTCCTGGTTATCTAACAACAATTATTTTGATAATCAGTAATTTTATTTCAAAGAAAAATTCATCTTCCATGGGGCTTTGAGAAATTTTTTCATGTGAGAATTGTTATGTTATTTGATCATTGATTTAATTGAATCTTATGTCAATACACATATCAAATTTATAGACTACATATTATTCAATAAATTTGGTATTATATCAACCACAACCATTGTAATATCATATAATGATATTCTTTGTTCCTCAAAATCAAATATTTTTACCATAAGTGTCTTTAAATTTTTTTTACAACACTAAAAAAGTACGTAACACAACACATTCATCCTTCTATTAAACACTTGTTGTGTTGTAATATCATTTCATTTAGAAGGCCCTATGTGTACTGCCTATAATTCTATTTTCCATGAATATCCCTATAATGATAATGCAAGTCTCACATGACTCATAATTGATCTCACTATGCCTGATAAGGTGGGTTTTCTTGTAACATCCCAAGTAAATAAAGAATAATGCATTTTTGTATTTATTAATATTTCCAAATTAAATATTAATTTTAATTTAAAGGGGTTTATATGTTCGATAGAGTATCCAACACGCAACAAAGAGATTCTTTGAAATCTTATGTTCCCCACTAGTAATATAATAATATTATTTTAAATGGTAGTTAACATATAGTCTTTGTATCGGCGGGAATGAATAGAAATAACTAAAATATTTTTATATATGTTTTTTAATTTTTTTTTCATATATATCCAATAAAATATTAATTCTTAAAATACGAAAAGAATTCAATTTTAGGCATATATACACCAATATTCACTAAAGGTCCACCTATCGCCTTTTGATGGTGAACCGTCATTAAATATAGTTTTGGTCACTCTTATAAATTGTATTGAACTAAATAAAATTCTTCTTTAGAATTGTGACATCAAATTTACTTTGTTTAAATTTAAGGTTTTTTTCCGATAAAGTTCATTTTTTAATGAATAGTGAAAAATAATTTTTTTTAATTCAAAACCTCTTTTTAATATAATTTATTTATATGATTATGTTATCTATTGAATTGGTTTTAAATTTAAATTAGAATATATTTTTTCCATTTAATCAAATAGTGGTCGTGGAATTAATTTCACTTTGAAATCGGACTTAAACTAGTGTCAAGCTTTTGATACATTTTGTTTCATAAAAACACGCTATTTGTTTTGACAATGGAAAAGAATTATTAAATTAATTAATGAAACTTATATGTTTTGAATTTGGTAAAATAGACATCATTTTTGAATTCGGAATATCAAATATATCTTAGGGCGATGTTTTGTTATTTTTCTAAAAAACAACAATTTTTTGATGAATAGTGAAACCACTAAGTGGTACTTAAAAACCTGATTTTTCATTTAAATGAAATTTTACTACCTCTGTGTTTTGAATTTCAAAAATCTGACATATATGGTTGTCATTAAGAAGTAAAATGTGGTTTAATTGGATTAAAATAATTTTTTTGGTGAATAGTAACTTTTCAGTTTTTAATCACGATTAGAGGTAATTAGTTTAATTTATGGTAAGAATAATGTTTTATTAATATAAAATGAACATGAAACATGTCTTACACTTATTGGATGTGTCATGGACGACCAATACAATCCATGGGTCAACTTGGGGACCCCATGGAGCCACTTTGGTAGGAAAATGACACTAATATCTTTTTATTTAATGTTAAAATAAAAATGTCACAAACATGAGTTGTTTTACTTAAACAATTTTTAAATTGGGTTATACAAGTCATATTTTTTACTATAAATATTCATTAGAAATATTAAAAAATTTCATACATCATGATATTTTTCATATAATTTTTAGACATTAACTAAATTAAATTATTTATGACATCAGGATGATGCATCGATTACCTCATTATTTAACGATTTAAATAAAATGAAAAGATAATGTAAACTATAAGACCTACACATGTAAAAAACCTATTTTATGAGAATATTTCAAACCCTTATCACATTATATTCTAAATAAATCAATGTGAGAACTTTAAAATCCGAAACTCATTTGAAAATTAAGTAATCTTTTATAGCATTCCAATAGAGCCCCTCCTCTTCTCTTATAAAATTCCCCGACCTCTACCTCCATACCCACACCTCTCAAGCCTTTGTCTCGTCCAGAACCTTCCCATTTAGTCTCTCCACGTCCCTATATTACTCCTAGAAGCCTCACATTCGGCTGAAATCTTCCCAAGGAAGCCTTTGTGCTCAAATCAAAAATAGTTACATGTTTTTAAGGTAATGTCTTCACTTGTGTTCTTTTGTTTTATTTTTATTCTCCCACAAACTAAACTCTTTTTATTCATTTATTTTGTAACAACTCCAGTATAATCAATATAATAGGATTTTGTTATAAGAATAATTCGAGCTAACCTTACACACAACTACATATAATTTTTAATGAACATACTGTTTCTGTGGATGGCGAATTTCTGCCCCACAAAACGATGATTGTTCAATATTATTCTAACAACTTAAAAGGTGGCCATTAAGATGTCACTATATTTATATATGATATATAATATGTTTATGTTTTCCATATGCTTATTTATTTTTCATTTATGTAATAACTTTATGGTTTCCATTATGGGTAAACATGATATCTTCATTTTAGGAAGTGCAGACTACCGCCCCCTAAAATTGATTTCATTCGTTAATGCCATATGTGGTAAGTATAAAGGATGAAGTTAATTATATTATATATGATAATATACTGTAATTATAATATACCTTTATGTCATTATGACTCCATTTCATAAAATACGAAATAAAAATGAATGTAGTGTTCATG
Source organism: Viscum album (assembly GCA_963277665.1). Taxonomy (NCBI): domain Eukaryota; kingdom Viridiplantae; phylum Streptophyta; class Magnoliopsida; order Santalales; family Viscaceae; genus Viscum; species Viscum album. Next base: position 1,902,865,400 of record OY728141.1, read on the forward strand.
CGTACGTACGACTTGCCGTCTCCATGAACGTTGCATTTGATTTCTTACCTCTAAATGCTATGTAATATTATAAATTCATGTATATACGGGATATATATGGTATATATGATATATAAATCATGAATATAATTATGGATATAATTGATATTTTACCATATGACCAACTTTTAATTATAAAATAGTTTATTTTTTACTCAAGTACCAAGGATAAACAAAACGACCATTATTAACCTAAATAATTACATAGTGTTAATGACATGGTAATAAGTGATATAAAAGGAATAATGAACTTGAAAAAGGTTTTTAGGCAAGTAGAAATTATCTCAAGTTTATTGTTCAGGACATTAAGAACGATCGAGTCAAGTCGGATACGAGGTAAGGGAATCTGTCTCAACCTCCTTTCATTGAGGCATATTTTGTTTTATACACAACTTTATTTTATACGGTGTATAAACCCCTTCGACTTTTATGTTTATTAAAAAGGAATATTCTTTATACGAAGCGTTCACTAAACAATAAAAGGGAATGTTTTTTTGTCATACGTATGCGGCGACGACGACTTCTCCGTCATCGTGACCATTATTTGAGTTTCAGCTTCCTCTACAAGCCATAACCTAACTATTTTTTATTTAAAATAAATACCATGTTTTACTATTCTTTTATTTTGGTATTGAAAATGGTCTTTATAATGTTTTTATATCAATGTGTTTTATTGATATCTTATGATTGAAAAGTGGAAATGTTATGTTTCCTTTATGCATGTTTTATGTGATACGATTATGTTATTGTTCTTGGGAATTATTATGAAGACGGGTGGTTCCGTGATAAAATAAGGTGGGGTGAGCCCGATATAGATCTCCAATGCATTGGGTAACACGAAGGATTAAATGTTAAGGTTTCTCTGAAGAGATTTATGGAATATACTGTGATGGGTATTCCAAACGTAACCAAGAGGGTTACTCCCTACGTAAGAATGTTATGAATGCCTCAAGTTACCTTTATGTCTTATGATTTCTATGATTTATTCATGTCTTGATGAGGTATGTGATTATGTTTTATGAGTAAAGTATGATTTCATGCATGGGCTTATGTTTTCATTTCATATATTTTTATAACCCTTACTGATCTTATTATGCTCATCCCACGTTTTTGAAATGTTTTTCACAGGTTAAGGGAATGGTACATGATATGATGATAGTGTCAAGGAAGTGTCAAGAAAGAATCCATGTTTTATTCTAAATATGTTTCCGTTGATGGGAAAAATTAATACTATCTTTTATGTAACCAATTTGTTTTAATGTGGAATGTAATGCATGATTTATGATCTAATTCTATAAAACTCTAAACCTGAAAAGATCTTCAATGTGGAATCTTGTAATAACTCAAGATTAAGTATGGTTTAAGGCTTGGGCCTTATATTTCCTCTTTAACATACAATATTTCACATAGGTGTATAAGGATGAGGGAGTTTAGATAATAAACTAAACTCTAATTAATAACAAATTATGTTTGATTATCATATTATCCTCTATGACCTAAGATTACTTTCTCGGTGTCATTAACAATACAGTTCTCAACATAATTCAATTATTACAATAAATTTGAAAAAAAACATACATATACCTCACTGATTAGAAATATAATTATCTCAATAAATAATATATAAAATTTATGATGAATGAGTATCCACCCCATGACTAATAATGATATTTTCCACACATATATGTATGAACTAATTCAGGAATCTATTTAGTCCTTTCATATTACCCCTACATGGAGATATAATCATTTTTTATTTTAAAAATTCATGACATGCACCATGTGTTATTTGTTGAAAATAATATAAATAACCATATAAATGTAATTTAGTTAGTAAAATTCCATTTAAGAGACATAGACTGTGATGGAAAATTAGTTTGTTGAACTAGGTTTGATAAGAAATGTCCCTATTGAATTCCATTACATGGTTTGTGTAGTCCAACTCAAAAATAAATTTTTTTATTATACATTTACAAAATAAAAGATATATTTATAAAATAACAAACTTATATTCCAATATATGAAAGTAAATACATTCATGTATTTTATGGATACAGAAACATTGATTTTGGTTAAAGAAGGAACATTATGAAAAAATATATAAAAATGGTAATTTTATACAACATTGTGATATTTTTATTCCTTATAGATTCAAAAACATTTTTATATCAATCTGACACTCGAAGAAAAACCTTTACTCAGTCAATATTTATGAATCTTCATTGTTCATGTATTTGAATAGAAATATGATGACAAGAAGACGTATAAAATAACCAATTTTATGAAATAGTTTAATTGCCCATGATAAGAAATGAGTCTGAATCCTCCCCTTTATTATTTATATACATAGTTAATTCTACTAGTGGACCTCCTATCGTCCTGAGAAATGGACGTCAACCAGTTTCCTTACATTCCTCATGATAATCCTCCTCTTTAATTGGCATATATAATATTTTGTTTAACTCCCTTTACATTCTCATTCCATTTTTCACGATATTGATTGTACGGTTTTGATGCTTAGTATCTTTATCTACATGGAGAAGGAGAGTAATAATATTTTGAAGAGACATTTGAACGTTTTTCATATTAAAATATTCATAATATCTAGAGAATATATGAGGGAGTAGATCTAGAATGAGATTAGTTACAAATTTTATAGGTAAATTAAATAGTAAAACCTACTTTAAATCAATTCAGATAATGAGCATTACTACATGTGGAACATATGAAGAACCCTCTCCATTTTGTTCTTTGAAAGAGTGGATTTTTTTCACAAACCTAATTTCTATATATATGATATTAATGACCATATATTTTTCCCAGTCATGCTATAAACATCCATGTCTTCATGATACTTCATCAGTTCATTACCCCTAGAAGAAGGAATTAAACACTAAACCTTGACCACAACTCTCAACTAATATTCATATAAGAATAACTATTTATCAATAATATTAGTGGCATGTGGATCATGAATTTATGATTTTATAATATAATATTCTCATTCATTATGTAGTGAAAAAATATAAAACAAACCAAATATTTGATATAACTAGTTGTTTAGAGGTTTTCATTTTTAATTATTGATAATAGGAATAGTGAATATCATGAAATTATAATTTCTTTCTACAATTATTAATATAATAATACTATTAAATGTATTTATTATAATTATGGGAGATATTTTAAATTCATTTATTAATTATCACATGATTTTATCAAGTCCTAATAACACAAAAAACTGAACTGAAAATGTGTAGTTACATTATCATTCTTCATTCATTGGATCCCAATTACAGATAATATTGATCTAGAATTTTTTCCATGAAAACAATAAGAAATTATTTTGGTAGTAGTTCTTTATAACTGTATACTTGCATCTCATTTTCTATTGAGTGGATTCCCCTATCTAGAGATCCTTGTAATCCCTGAAGAAATTTCTCCAAATTTGTATCGAATAGACATTGGTCGTTAAACTAAATACTAGTTTGTTTATTTCAACACAAAACCATCATGATAAATCCCTCATACATGTATATGTCATGTCATTATTCAAGTACTATACATAGTTCTATGTTTTCATTCCCATATAAGTAATGTAATGCTTAGTCTGACTTAATATTAGGTTGATGTATTTTAATAAATTATGTGTAAATTTTACCTTATTTTCATTTACATGTCTTTTTAATATTAGGAGTATTATGTTAACTTTTTAACCATGTTGAATAAAACATTTATTCCTAATATATTTATAAAAATCCATCAATGTATATTATCTCAATAATTTATTTGAATTATATCATCCATACATAAAAATAATAATTCATGGATAGAAATAAATAAATAATAAATGTTTTCCAATAATGATTTTATATATAAATTAAATTAATGATAGGGAATTAAATAGAAAATTAAATTGAGAATTAATTCCATTTTTCAGTTCTGTCATGAGTTACAACATTCCACTTGATAAATGTGTATCACCAAATTTTCATCATCTAGGACCAATCTCAAATTGCATGCACATGTCAGGGGATAAACCATTAATTACGTGTATTTATTAATCCCAACTAGGTGAGGGGAACATTTTAAGAATTAATAGGATATTAATTGTAAGGGGAATCTTTTTTTCTTAGTGGTAGTGTTGAATATGGATATGAGGCCAATAGTTTATTCGAATTCAGGGTTGGATGAAAGTAATTGAGTGATTTTAATACATACTTGGGTTTAATATGTCATGTTGTCGATGAGGTTAAGGATCAAGACATTGTTACTCTTTATGTTTATAATACATTATTATGTAATTGAATAGTTGAATGATATAATGATTGCAAGTATGTGTCTTGGAAATTTTGAAGAAGGGGGAAATGAACATTTTTGTGGCATGTGAGTCTATTATTTATTCACTAATTCCATTAAACAAATAACCTAATCCCTTAAATTTAATCTGTATCTTATACACTAACCTTACATTAAAACTACATCCTAAATAATTTTCACCAAATCCTTAAATTAATGAATTAACAATAACTGCAATACTAATCCTATTACACAATGGAAATCATGAATTCAAATCCTAGATTTATAATACAAAATGTTCACATAAAACAACATAATACCTAATCTAGATTATAAAACTAATCCATATCCTATTACATAAAAATTAATCACCCAAACCACTACCCCTTTAATCCTAGACAAATAACATTAAAAACATTCATATATAAAAAAATTATTCCTTAACCTTCTCCCTAAACCCCTATCAAATATTTTATATACATACCTAAAAAATATACCTATATCAAAAAATATATTATAATCACAAAACCTAATAACCAAAATGAAAATAATATCATGAACCATAATTTGTATCCAAGTCCTAATCCCTATCATACATCCAAAATCCTAAAAACTAAACTACATGTTAAATCATAAACCTATAAAACCAAAACTAAATCTTATATTTTAAACCTATATAACCCAAAATAATTATAAGTTCAATATATTCTGTTTTGAGACTATAACCCATGTAACAAATTATGTTGAAAATATAGACCTATATAACCCTAACCTAACAAAAAATTTAAATTCTAGGCACCTAACACCTATAACACATAACCACCCTTAAAACTAATTTTATAAAACAATCCTAAATTTGAACATCATCCAAATTTATAAACCTTATATATTCCCCTATACATAACAAAAAAACCACATCCTGAATACTAATTAGATCATAACCCTTAAACATAATCAATATCCTCCATTATAAATCTCTAAGACAATTGAAATATTCACCCCCGAACCCCTACACCCACGTAATCCTATTTTCAATTTTATATCATAAATCATAATCCCCAAAGCCCCTACTACATTGACTGTTATCCTTAAACAAAAATGATAACCAAAACTAAATCATAAATTATATATCATAAGTTCTAAAACTCTATCTTGTGCTACATTTTATGTTCTATAGAAAAATCCATAACCCAAACATTAACTTAATCACTACTATTGAACCAAAATTATAAACACTTAACGCCCTATAGCACCAAACAAAACATAATACATGGAATATAAAAAAACAACATTTTATCCTCATATTAATCCCTAGAACTAATCCTTAACCCAACCTAAATATAGAACACATATCCTACACACTAAATTATCCTTCAAACATAACCCCTAAAATTAATATCTAGCACTAAATCTAAATCAGAAACATATGTAAACCCTATGACCCAAGTAAAAATTTTCTTTCCCATAATGTAATATATAAAAATATTCTAATAGACATAGTAAATGTAACTATATAAATATATAATATAATAATATGATTACCAAATGAAATCCTAAATAACAATTTAATGTAAAATAAAACATATGTACTAAAACAAAACATACATATATTACCATATCATCATCATTATCACAATAATATGATGTAAATTATAATCATTTAACCCCATAGCCACTTCAAATATCTTAAAACTAATAATATTATTCAAACCATTATTTAAACATAATATAAAACCTATATATAATCCATAACCCATCCCAAAACCAAAAAACATAACATTAAACCAAAAAAAAACCATAACCCCTAAACATAATATATATCCTATATTATAAATACTAAACATACCCAAAACATATAACACCTAGTGCTACATTCAATATTTATAATGTAATACATAAGAAATTGATTACCCACAATCAACATAAATATAAACATTTAAGATAATAATTCTGTGATCACCAAAAGAAAAAAAAAGTAAAATATATCATAAAAATTTTCACATTTTATCTTGCACTACCATAATATAAAGGTATATCCATAATAAATATAAATATAAAAATGTATAATATAATATTATAATCATGATGACAAAGTAGATTATCCCAATCAAATGTGATAAAATACATATAATATAACACAAAATATTTTAAAAATTCTAAATCCAAATCTCCCCAATCAATAATATAATTACTAAAAACCTAAAATCTTATACCATTACATATATAGATCATTAAAACTAATCCAATACCCCAAAACTATATTTTATCCTAAACCTACTCCAAAATCATAATCTAAAACTCGTCTTTTGTCCAAAACATATCGGGTAACCATTACCTCCCTTAAATATCCAATAAAATTAATGATTTTATACACTATATACCTTACACCACTAGTATAAAATCACAAGAAGAATTTAGGAACATTCCAAACATATGCGATGAAACATTTTTTTGAATATAAATGAAAATTTAACTATCAAAATGAATACTATACACATCCAAATATCTCGTCTACAACTGATATTAGATATTTTATTGAAAGAAAACACATAAACAGAAACCAAACATTAAAATTTATAAGTAATGTTTTAAAATTTTTGAAAAAAAATAATATATTACAATTAACATCCATATCCATCTTCCATGTTCATCAAAATATTCATATACAACAGTTAATAAATCCTTATCCCATAAAAAAAATCCTAAAACTGCATCCTAAATATAATCCTAAACAAAAACCCTAAAAAAATCCCCTAGTCCCACCATATACACTAATTCAACCCCCTTATCAACTATCATACATCATATACTAATATAGATTATAAAAATAAACATTAAAGTAAAAAAACAAACCAGTATAAAAAAGTATAGTTTAGGTATCTGTTGTTGGGGATCATATATAATTCTCTCTTTAGTACATTGATAATTACAAGATTTATTTAATGTTAAAAAATATAGAAGAATATGGACAAAATATGTAACACGTAAAAACACAAAAAATTCATAAGATAAAAAACCATGGAAAAATAGAAGTATATCACAATGAAAAAAGTGATAATATACACCCTCATTCAATTACATATAGAATAAACTCATAATATTCACCCTTGAATAAATAGAAAAACACCTTACAAGACACCACACTTAATCCTAAAACATAGAGATTATTTGATTCTTGAGAATATGCGGATGAAAACTATTGGGATCCCCCACCCTTCATTTTCCTCCCCTAAAATAAATAATTTTTTGAAAAATTAATATAGGAAAATAATTTAGGTAATGAATTAATTTGGGATCAATTAATTTTTTTCTCTACTAATAATTATATGATTTATTTACAATATGGATATTTTATTATTAGTCATTCAACTATCTAAAAATACATTCTATCTTCCAAACATTATTTTCCTATATCAGTATGGTCGCTTGAGGATCTAAACTATATGAATATATCAGATCTCTTTGCCTTTGTCATTAAATAAAACCGTTTTTTTGTTTTAATTTTATCTATTTACATACTTTATTACCCAAACATATCTTGAAAAACTGATAATGTAAACAATGTTTATTCATTATAGAATTAGAATATGGATTAATAATAATTTGTAAAGTGATATGTCTATAACTAAATAATGAAATATGATCATGTTGGTGATCGAGTTCCTCCAACATCATTTTTAACCAAATATCCTCTTTCTGAGATGGTATAGATATCATGTACTCTTCTATATACATTTATAAGTCCATAACATATTTTAATTTGGATTTCCAGCTCATAACATATCCTCTAATAGTAAAAACACATCCACCGCTTCATTTTTTATTGTTTGAACTCCTTGAATATATGAATTAGAAAACCCATTAATAGTAATATTTGATCCTACATATCATAAAAAATTATTTGAGGTATCATTAATGAATATTAGGTTTTTCTACACCCTGTTACAGAAATGACGCCATGTATTCCGCAGGTTCTGACTAACTACTACCAAAATATGTACAATTGTAGGTCATTAAAAAATAATTGTTAAAATCAAAATTTCCACTATTGATGAATAAAACACTAGAGACATTTCCAAACATTCTTATTCAGTTCTAGAAGTCATCATGAACGGAAACATGAAATTAATTGAATGATTGGTTGATATTGGATTGAAATATTTTTTATATAATCATTCCAAAACATTCCTTGAGATATTTTATTGTGATACACAAATAATCCAAATATTTATATCTCAGTTGATCTACATACTAGGAATATATTTTTTTGGTTCCCATTTGTTTATATTAAAGTCCTATTCAACTATGACTTTCTTTATAATATTTGTTAAATTTTGGGGTCTCTATAAAAAATTTCAAAAACATAGAAAACTACGATGAAAAAATCAATACCATATATAATTTTAATGTATAAAAAAGGATAAAAATTATTTCTATCATATCCACGGACAATTATATATTAATAAATTTTATTTTACCAAAAAAATTGTGCTTCTTTGAGATTGTACAAGTGATTTTATAACTTTTAATCTAAGATCCATTTATTATATTTGGGAATAATTATGTTTGGTTCATATATTTTTTATCCTCAAGATCACCATGGAGAAATGATATATTCACATAAATCCCATTTTGATATAAATTGTACAAAACACTCATATCTAGAAAAATAGAAATATCTGTCAAAATAAATACTAGAGAAAATATTTCATTTGATGTCAATACATTCCATGAAATCTTATTCATTGACCATTAGTGTTTCAAGATATCACTCCATGTCTTCTTCTTTATTATTCTTGATCCTGTAATCCCACTATTTATTATTAGATATACTTTTATGATGTAATGGCATAAAAACCCTTGTATTATTATTGTTTATGGATACAGGATCCTTTTGTATCCCCATCACCCTTGACTATATGAATATACTATTTGATTCCTCTATAAAAGAAGTTGGATCTCCATCATCTGTGAAAAAGAACTACAAAACATGATCTCTATGTAATAAGATTACTTCCATATTAGTGGTCTAATTTATTTATTTGAAAGTCATTTTTTAGGATTATCTCATACTTGATCATCATTCACTGGTAATTCCTTATAGGAATTTGGATCTCCCTTTGTTTGATCCTCCCATTAAATAGTTTTAGTTTTGTATGCTCTATTCCAATGAATTTATCAATAATCATATTCTATTTTATTATAAAAATTGAATTCATTATTGGTGATAGGAATTTTTTATTAGGGTCCAATAAAGGAATTCCATTCAAACCATCATGGTATCCCAAGATGATTCATTCTTTGGATCATAAGTCTAACTTATATATTTTATAGTCCCTAAATTTTTCATATACTGGAAAACAAAAATAATGAAAATATTCATAATTAGCAGGATTACCCTTCCAAATACTCATCGGTAACATTTGTACAATATCCAAAAATGTGATTTATTTTTCACATTGCAGGTGATATTCAATTATTTTTATCAGAAGGTCTTGTAATCTCCTACAGACATTAACATCAACCTTGTTATGTCCAATAGATTTCTATTCTTTTGATCATCCATTATTTTATAATGGGTCATGTATTACACACTAAATAGTCTATTGATTTTTCACATTGAAAAAAGTAATCAAACTAATTTCTTTTATATTCTAAATTATTCCAATTACTCAAACAATTGATAAAAATATCATATTCAATCTAATTTCATTATTTAAATGTTTTGAATACTATAAATAGATAATATTTTCTTTTTATTAAAAACAACAAACATATATTATGAAAATAATAAATAAAATAACAAAGATTGATTTTCCTCCTAGTGGTTTAACAATTGATTTCAAAATGTCAAAATTAACCACATTTAATATCACATTTCTCATTTTCATTGAATTTCTAACCACCATGTTGTTTTTATTACTCAAAATAAATTCTTACAAAATACGAATGATAACATAGTAATCACAGATTAAATCATCATACTAGAATGAAATTCATGGTGTGATTTGGACATACAATATAGATTTTGGTTCCACTACATCATCAACACTTCCATTGAGGAATTTTCTGTCACATTTATTAATATTTAATTTTATGTGTCACTATTAATCATCTCCATTTTCATTGAGCTCTTATTTTCCTTTATAAACATTACATCCCACTTAATAATTCACTCTATATCTTTCTTAGTGTGTGCCTTTAATCTGATTTCGTCAAATTTTCTAAAGGGATATGAAAAATATTTAGTCCCTCAGATAGAGTACACCCCGAATTTTTCAAACATTAATATCATGATAGTTCAATATAATGGTTTAAAATCTAATAGTCTCCAAGATATGATCATTACCCTAATAGAAAATATTTTCTATGATTGTCTCAAACTCATAAAATAATTACCATCAATATGTCATGTTCCATGTTGGGATTATGTTAATAAATCATAAATCTGTGAGATTTTCTACTTTTAGAATTTGTGTCCTCTTTAATATCTTGTACATCCCCATTTCCAAACCTACTCTCCACCCATATATGATATTTCATTTCATCATCCCTTTTTTACAATATTTTTTTCGTAGATTTCCCCTAATACCATAATAGTAGCATCTAATATTTTTCTTCATAGTCTATGATTATGAAATTATTAGATTATAGCTCACACTAGAACCACTCTCAAATACTGTTCCACAATCTATTGACATAAAATATTATATTATTTATGTTGTATATTTGTCTTCATTCTTCATAAATTATCGTTATAAATTAATAAATGGGTTTGAAAATTCATTGAATGGAAACATATATGTTATTATATTATTTAGTAGGATGGCTGATATTTGATCATATTAATATATTAAACTATTGAGTTGAATTTTCTCTTTTATCATAACAAATATTTTGTAGCCCAACATCACAATTTGAGAAAATAATGATTTCGGGGTGTTTATATGGATAGTCATAGATGATGAGTCCATTATTCAAAGAGTGTAAAGTTATCTATTCAAGAATTTTTTTTTTGTATTTTGAAATGGGCTCATTTTTATTTTTCATAATTTAAAAATTTTCATTTCCTATCTTTTTTCACAACAATTAATGAATGTAGTATGTCTTACAAATAAAAATCGATGTCACCAATGAATTCCCATCTCTATCATTCCATTTCTAATCCATCACAACTGCTAGTTTTTTTACAATATATGGATTTAAATAAATTGAAATATAGTTATAATCACTCTCCTCTGTTTCTGAGTAAAAATCATTCAAAATATTCTCTCTTGAATAAATGGTGAAATTCCAAAAAATACTACTCTCAAATCTAAAACTGGGATATAATGTGTGGCTTGAAAGTCCAATGAAAAAAATATTCGGTATGATCTCATTTTATTGGTTACAATCACCCACCATTGGCCTCCCATCAAATAAATGTCTTTATAAAAGTTATATGGGGGAATAAATGTTTGGATTATCCCACTATGGATGATATATATTTGTTAGAAATTATTTTTATTATTCATTATTTAAAAGTCTCCCGACATCCTTTTACCTCATTGGGGATTCCTTTTTAAAAAACATAATTTTGTTAATTATCATTTTAAGTTGTATTAGTCTGTTCCAGCACTGATATTACCCTACCATATTTTTTTTGATGGATTCAATCATAACCCTAAATTTTGCAAGATGATCCCATAATTCATTTAAAATTTTGTAGATTCATTTTCAAATTATTATATTTTTGTATCTATCAATATGATAAATAATGGTGGATAAAATCACATAATCATTTCAAATACCATCTCAAAGGGAATAAATAATATGATATCTATGATCAATATATAGATTGAGGCCTTTTTATGGCCACTATTGTGCTTAAAATTCGTCTATAAGATAATACATCTACTTCTTCATGAAATTAAATTTTTAATATGAAATGTATTTTAATCCATCATCACTATTTATGTAAACAAAATTATAATACATTTTTAACATGACATTGTTATACATGTAATATATCATGTTATGCTAGTAAGAGATGTAGAAAAATAAACCAAATATTTATTATATATTTTTTAATATATGATTGAGATAAATTATAAAAATTAATTTTAAAATTTCACCATTAAATAATAATTTGATAAATTTTATATTGTAATTTTTATTGAGTAACACTTTTATAAAAATATTAGTTATAATTAAAATTTGAAAAGTCACGAAATACATATTTTTTAATAATAGGGGTTTACTAACAAAAACAATTATGAACCATGAAATCTTAAGGATCTATGAATATATATTTAATATATTTTACTGAATGAATTAATGATACATAGGATATGTTTCAATAATAAAATGATATAAAAGAGAATAATATGATGGATCATGCTATATAACATAGAATATCATTGATCAAAGAAAGCTATCATGATTTTATAAACCTGGAAGTTTCATTATAAATATGTGTGTTATTATTTCTAGGAAATTGGGGGGGTTCTAATATTGGGGGAGAAATACACCTAGATTGTGTATTATGGAGAATATCTAGAAGGATTTAGGATTCTAAAATGGGATGATGGTTATCTTGGGGATTTATGACAGCGAGGTCTCATCTTTTCATGTTTCTTCACAAGGAAGAGTAATTCTCAAATAGGAGGGCATATATCATGGGGGTGGAGGGAACCTAGTGTAAGTTTTTTGGAGTGCATAAGAGGGAGGGGTCAAGTAGAATGAATTATCAAAGTGGAAGTGATGTTAACAAATTTAGTAATAAGCAATAGTATTGGGGAGATTAATTAAACCAATTATTGTAGATCGTGGTGATTTTATATATTTGATGTCTAAAAGAATGTTCCAATGTGTTATGGGGGTGTAATGAATTTAGAAAATGAAGGATCAGAATGATTTTAGAAAAATTATTGATAATATATAGTTTGTGTTATTCATATTTATTTCATATAATTTAAAACCATACTCATCCATAATAAAAATTCTAATAGATTACTATTATTAAAATGATTTCTAATATATATTTTGGTGTAAATTTAAGAAGCATGTGATGTTGTTATTATAATAAATATTATTAGTTTAATATTTCATAATTAAATAATTTTAAATTAACTTTTTAAAATATATTATTTAAAATAAAATAAAATTTAATTGATATATTAAAAAATTTCAAAATTGATCCTCTATTGTAATACTAGAAAATAAAAAAGTCAACCCAGAATTTATAATCCGTTCATGAGACATTCAATGGATAATGTGTGTTAGACACATAAAAATGTAAAATAATTAGTTAAATCAATGTATTCCAACAACATATTAGTGATAATGTACTTTAGACTAAATATTAATGAATTTTTTCATTAAATAAATTTTCATTTTTACCCCATCCATTAGTTTATTTCTGACACATACAAAAGATTGTTTGATTAAATTTTGTGATATACTAGGGTGATGATTACTTGTAAATGTAACAAGATAAATTATTAATCTATCACCCATGGTGGTGGTTATTTCTCAATGTCAAGGGTTCAATCCAAATTGGTTGTGGGGTTCAATTATAATTTTACCACCACATAATTTGGCCACCATGATAGTACATAGATGCATGATGTTTTATTTTTTTACCCATTCAACATCATATGATTTATTGGAGACCCAATAAGTGGTTCAATCGTAAAAGACATTACTAAAAATCATGTAATATTTATCCCTAACCATTACAAGTGATAAATAAAAAAATGTTGACAAAGGGGATTATTTTATTAGAGCTAACTGAAGGATCTCATAAAAGGGTTCCTTTTACAAAAGTTTTTATAGATAATTAGTATATTCAGCAATTTGAAGTCATGATTTACATTTATATATTTCTAAATAATATTTTTATAAAAATGATTATAGATTTAGAAATATATTATTTGAAAAATGATTTTTATAACTATATGATAACAAAAGAAATTATTAGTATTATTTTCATAATTTAATATTAAAAAAAATATCTAATATATTTTATAAAATTAATAAAATTAATAGTTTATTTCATTGAAAATGTTTATAATTGTAATGGTACTCTCAATATGATTGATTATTTAGGGTTTTAATGTTGTAAAATCATTATTATAAGGATAAAAAAAATTTATTTTCTGAATAATTTGTGGTTCGAACTGTGTATCGTGGTGTTGGTGGTAAAAACATCACATTAAACACATACAAAATTATAATTTCTAGGGTGATTCCAATGATGATTTTTTCATTAATCCAAAAACACACAATGACATATCCTATCCCTGATGACCCATGGGCCTAAAATCAAAAGGATGGTTATCAATGGTTAACTAGGATCGAAATAAATAATAACTCTCATTGGAGGAGATGGTGGGAGGTAGGGATTAGTATGCCATTTTTAGGGTAAATATTTCATAAAACGGAACTCTAATATATTTCTGACATTTTTTTCAAATTCATCGTCCATTCTCATGTATGACATATCACATCCATGAATTAAAAATTAATTATTAATATGAATGTATTTGGATTCAATTGTATTTATATGATATTATCCATTAATTTTTGGATCTATATGTAACATAGGATTTAAATAAATGGTACCATAGAACCAAATATCCTTATTTCAATTACATTAATTCCCCTTTTTTAAGCCATGTAATTTGAAACTTGGGAGATCATAATAATATAGGGGGATATGAGTTGTATTGATGTTAGTATCAAACCCATTAGTTGGGATTACAATGATTAATTTTTGAAGGAAAACAATCCCATGAATTTCAATGATACATAATGGGAGACATCATATTATTAATAAAATGTGACAAGGTCAAGACTATGAAGTTTAATTTCATGAAAAAAGACTCATAAGAAGAAGTATCATAGTTTATGTTTTTTGGACATACACTATAGAGTCATTGGGGACCTGATTAATATAAGGAATCCAAGGTGGGGTTGATCCTATCTGGGATATGGACCATATATGATAGTAATGGTGAAAGTAACCGATACGAAGTATAGACCTCTGGGATTGGTATTTACCAATTATTTATATAGCATAGAGAACATTAGAGTGATGTATTTTTTGTGTTTTTTTGTGTTTATGGTGGATTCATATGTATCATAGTAAGTCGAGAATAAATTCAAGATGTATTTTATAAATTAATGGGGGATACACCTATAGAGTAGACCCATGATTCCAGAATCATGTTAAATGTATCTAATAATGGTGATTTAAATTATTATATGGTGACAATACAAAAGATAATCAACATAAGATTTATATTTTGTGGGTGTTATGATCACTACCTACCTTTATGAGCAAGATATTTATGCATTTAATGATAAACAAGAGGTTATGAATGTTTTATGAAACTATGTAAACTTCTTTATCCATTAGTGTATGAATCATTTTCCCAAATAGGGAGATAAATAGGGTTAAGGTTTACAAACCCACTATTATATTTTTAAATTTGGTAGAAACAAAGACCCCTATCTATGACATAGAAATGTGAAGAAGAGAAATAGTGAAACTTTCAATAATAAAGGATAAGGGAATTATCACTAGGGGAATACCTTCTACTAGTTATAGTGTTAGAGAAGAGCATAATACACATAACATAAAATGGAAAGGAAAGTGTGATTATTCAATTTTATTACATTAAAAGGTAGGTCCATCTGAGAAACTAGTTGTTTAGTGACATCAATAAAATTGTAATTTATAATCTAGATCATGGTGATGATCCCCCTTCACAAGTCTGTTACCAAAAAGTCACTAAATTGAATGGGTATGTACACTAGAGAAGAGTAATTGATGATTCCAGTTATTTGATCATGCATATTATGATGATTTAGAAGACCTCTTTTCCAGATTCTATTAGAATGTTTTTTGGAGGGAACAAGGTGGATCTGAATGGTATGAATGAGGGAAGATATGTGAGAAGGGGAACAACACACCATAGGATTCCCATACCACAGAGCACATTTCTATGTGGGATAGGATTGTCACCATAAAATTTCTTTAAAATTGTGTGATGGTGTCATCTGCATAGTGCATTGCAACATATATATGTGTTCATCCAGCATAGTAGATTTCTCTTGGGAATTAGTTCTACCTTTATAACATAATTCTACATGGGGAAGTGATCACATTGTGTATATTTTTATTTTTAATTTTGTGGAAAAAAAGTTTCCAAGCTCTTATCCTTAATGTTTTACTTCAATGTAAATTTTTTTGGAAGGCCGGTGTAGATCCTGTTATTATTTAATGTTATAAACTATGTTTTCCTATTATAAATTAATGGATATCACACCACTCATCCAATTATAAGCCATGTTTTATATATTAATGAACCATATTTCTATCTTTTTATTTGTGTATTTTATAGAAAAATGTAAAAACATGTAATTGGGATGGTGGGCCATTATTGCTGGACTATGGGAATCAATTTATTGGGGATGAGAAGAGATCGCTCCCACCTACAAATGGATTCTTTTTTGTGTGGGGGCACAATAAAATATCTTCACACTTGAGGAATTTTTCATTTCTTAGGGACACAAATATTGTCCTTCCCTACAAATGGTTTGGTGTCCTTTTCTGTTTCTGTGGATCAATATCACATCCCATAAATGATTTCATTTTATTGGGATTCCATTTGAAGTTTTGGGATGCCTGGTTGTGTTGTTTTCTCTGTAGGGAGTTTACTCAATGTGGACCACAGACGTTCATTACTGTATTCCTATCTTCGTCCATTTTTCAATCACATATTTTGGTTTATTTCCCCAATTTCATAATAAACGAAAATAATTTATCCATTTATATGAATATTTTAGGATCCCAAAAATATCCCCATTGAAATTTGTTCTGATCCATGTGAATAGGTGGTAATTATGATGATAACATTTGTTCTGTTCTGAATCGTTTTCCAGTATGTATGTTGTTAAAATAAGGGGATAAACAATTTTAATGGCGGGCCTCTATCGTTTTTCCATTACCAGAACTATATGAGAACAAGTACTCCATGAACTCTAGATCAGATTTTACTCTTCATTATAGTGTTCAATTTTCCAAAGGAATTTTCTAAAAACTAAATGGTGTTCACCCATGAGCATTACAATCATTCACTCACAAATAAAGACAATAAAATTAATAGTGTCTTAATGGTTCATGTAATGTAAACCAAATAGGTTGGATGACTCATGTATTGGATCATTCAAGGAATGATTCATTTTTTGGCAACAAGTTCACGGGTAGTCTCATATTTTACAACACTTATTTATGAATCTCATAGGTTTTTTCAATTCTCACCTAAAGGATAAAGTGTACCTTATTAAAAAATTCTATTTCAAACTTCAATGAATTGTGTTATGTTAACATCATACATTGAAAAAAATATTGAATATGGACTTTGAAATTACATCATATGTCAATAGGGTATTTTGAAGAGTCTCATTTGGTCAGGGTATTCAAATTACATGTTTTACAACATATTACCATTGTGAAACATTTGACTAGAATATGATGCTCTCATTTCATCATATTATAAAAATCCCCCATATTCTCAGTTTAAAGATTCATGTGATCATTTTTATGTGAACATATCTAATGTGGGGATGATCATTATAGAACCAGGACATAATATTTTTTCCTTCGGAATGGTTCCCTGAGGATTCAAAACAACCAGTATAATATTGATATATATTAACATTCTTCCATTCCTGATACTCCACCAATATTAAATCTATAGTGAGGTAATCTTAATGGAGTATGTATATACCCATGGGAATTGTGAACCAGAGGTGGTTTTCCAATTAATGGAATTGGGCATTCTCTGTGCGTAATAATTTTTCAGATGTTAACAAATTATTTGGGAATGTTATCCCATACTTGTTATTATGGGATTACTTTTTTTTGAATTTTCACCATGAGCTATATTACGCTAATTATGCATTCATTGGTTTTTAAAAAATGACATCTTTAATTTTCTACATGTTGATGTCTAAATTAGCATTTGATATATGTACAATTAGGAGGAATTACAATCACTTGAAACATTTGTGATGAATTTATTCCTATAGAAAATAGACCGGAAAATACTAATTAAAATTATCCACTATATTGATATCTTCTATATATGGTCTCGGAATAATTTGGCTTTCCACGTTACTTTTAGTCAACCATTAAATTATGAATCATGATAATTATATTTTTGGATGCTATTTTTCTAGTGCTGATTTTTTTGAACCCCATGACTAACCTAAAAAATCAATTATAAGGTATTTCATGCTCATATTGTGACATTATTGAAGAAGGTTAACATGCTACAAGGGTTTACTAGCTCTAAAAATCAATATCACTAGATTTTTGGTTGGTGGGATTCATCACCATTTTCTTGATTCATTGCATATTCTCATATCATGATTCTTAAACAAGTGTATGATTATACACCATCATGATGGTGGGGAAGTTGGAAAAAGAAAAACCAATTAGCATGGTTGTTCCCACTATCTTTTTTATTCATAATATGTTGGGCCATGTACAATAGGTCTGATCCACACACAATCATTACAGTTCAATTTAGTTCCAATATGAATGGGTGGAAGAACACTTGCGATGATTCAAATATCAATATACCATAACAATTCCTCTGAAAACAATCTCCATGTTGGTTAATAATAAATATTTTATATTGGACATCCATGGGAATTTATGGTTCAATGGAGTTGTTAAAATATTTTCTTGATTTTTTTTCAATCCTTATCTAGAATCATTCCGAAGAGGTTATAGAAAATAGAAGAGGAACTTCAGAAGGGCGTTCTTATATTATCACAATCAAAAATTATATTTAGTCTACATTGATAGATGGTTCAACCTTTGTGATCCTTTTGATCCATATATATTTTAATGATAATTTTGATTCCTGTAAAAAAATTTCTCATAACCCCATACAACGAATAATATGGAATTGCATCATTTTATCCAACATAATATGTAGTTGATGTGGTTCGGGATGATTCTAGTTTGGTGAAAATAATGCTTTCTATAGGTTTATCAATTATACAATAGTAGGGATATTGAAAAACATTTCATGAGTAATATTACAATAGAGTATTGGAGAATCCAGTCTGATGGTGCATAAACCATTATCATGTCTTAGTTCGTTCCCCATCACACCGTCTTTAACAATTTTAAAAGGAAACATATGTTCATCCTAGCATTCCATGATTATTGGAATATCATCATCCTCATGTACTGCATTTTCTGTGTGCAGTGGAGATCCCCAGTTTTTTAGTAGTAAAGATGAAAGCCCTACTGATGTTGGTCCTAGTTGAACAATATTATGATTTCCACAAATCAATTCCGAACAAGGCACCTCAGTTCATGAGATTTAATAGGATGTTTAAATGGAGGATATTTTACCATTCAGTATCTAATGTGAGATATATCCTACCCATAGAAATGGTCATCATATATTACATACTTTTTATCAATAGTAATCATAATATAGACCCCAATGCTATCATAGAACATATATATATGTGATTATGGGCCTAGAAACAAGTCAACGTTATCATTAAGAAGACTAAATTGGAAAGGATCAATGATAAAATATATACCCATCATAATCAATTCCTTGGATTTGGTGAAATAATATTTTTTCGTGACCTTAACATGATTCGATATCTATGCAAGAATTTTTTTAATGTGATCTTAATATGATTAATCATTCTTCTGATCATGAGGAATCTATAAAGGATACTTCTACCAAACCACAAAACTCAGCAATAAAGGATTGTAGGTTTCCAGATATGATCTCTATGCTGACTACAGAAATGTGAGAATATGAGGCTCGTGTATATAGAATATGTGTACAAATATCATCAGAAAAAATGGAGCAAGAATCAGCCAATAAAAATCCATCGTTAATAGCCTTTTTTTAACAAAATGAAACCCTTATGTGAAGTTAAATCATGAGATATAAACATAACTGAGAAGCCCTTGATTTTATATGTTATATGTTAGCTTATGTAGTTGGTAAAAGATGCCAAGATCTACATTTGACAACAATTTTATTTATCATTGCTCAATATTGTAATGGAGAGACAACATGATACAGATTCTTCTTCATTGTTCACATTCTAATGTTAAATGAAAACTTCATTTCCCTATATTAAATATTATTTTGCAAATATTTTATTATCAATAAATCAAAAAAACATTTCCATTGAATGAAAATATCCCATTTATAATTGATTTTTTATCACTGGATAAAAATATCATCAATATCATTTATAATAAATTTGAAATATTATCTTGAAGATAATTTCTCATGGAAAAGTAAATTCATAATTACCATTTTTTAATACTAAATTTGTCTTACATAGATAAATTATCTTGTAATGCTCTATTTTTTCCAAATCCAAGGGGCTCAACGATCATAAGTTCACTATTTGTAGGGGTACATCAAAGAGCCTAAAAACATATTGTCCTTTCTATTCACACACTAATTTAGTCATAGTTCCAATATGGTACATAATTAGTTGGAATACGTAGGATTCTTATTAAGCCTCAATTTTTGGGTTTTCAACCAACAATGTTTTGTGCACTATTCTTTTCATTTCAATTTTTTAAATAATTGAAGGGTGTATGATTAGTGGGATGATATTTTACTTTACCTTGGGTTCACATTGTGGGTTTCCATCTATGAGAGTATATTGTTTATTTTTTTGAGTAGTAAATATTCTGGAATTCTATTATAATTAAACTGATGTTTTAGGTCTACTAATTTGACCATGAGTCATACGATGATGAACATAACAATGCATTCTAGCCTAGAATGACTGAATATTCTTTACAAATTAAATGTGGGTGTTTTAGTTGTGATTATAAAGTGTATGCATAATGGGGGACATATATGTGGGCACTTACCACATTTCATGTCTGAATGGTTGTTTATAGTGAAATATAGTAATCAATTATGAAAATATAAGAAATATCTCTTGAGAAATAAATTTCATGTAGTTTGAAATATTGTGTAGAGAAATATTACGAAACTAAAAATTGGGTTTATCAATTTATAGTAAAAAACATAATCCATTAGAATGAAGACCTTCACATTCTAATGGATGGGTCTTTTATAAATATCTGGTTAATTTATGACCACAAATGGTGGCTTATTAAGGGATGATGTCCGAGAACAATGGGGATTTTTGTGTTGGCACTAAAATTGAATGGGAAAACCACTCCAACATGAATATATATTTTGTTACATATGTTAATGAATAAGAAAACTGAATTTCATATGAGTAGGATATAGACCACATAATTTATCATCATACATTAAGAATATTTCCAGAATTCAATTTCATGTCACTAAGGTTTCACTAAAAAATTAGAGACATGCATTTTTCAAAATAATTTGTCTATAAATGCCCTATTCATTTTAGGTAATATTGATTGAAATAAAATATTTATATCTAGTGGATACATAATATTAAATATTATATAGGGTAAAAATGACATAGTGGATTATGGACATTGAAATTTTTTTTCATGAGGATGGATATTCAGTAGGTTAATTTTTTATGTTGGTCATTTATGAAAATCCAAATGGGGTGTATGAAGAATATTAAAACAATAGATTCACCATGACATTTACTATAAATTGATGATGGAAAAAGGAATATCATTTAAATTTTCACTTCCTTGGAAAAAAATTTAGTTTCTAGAAAAAATGTGTCTAAATATAGAATGATAATATTATATAAAAACTATATTGAGATTGGGATGGAATATTATTTTAATGTATGTCAAACCCATATACAAGAATGGATTTTTTTTTTCCTGGATAAGCCAAGGAAAATGTGTTTGGGAATCAAATTTAATATTATAAATGTATAAGCATTCCATACACACTTTTGTGTTAGCATTCAAGCTCCGATAGTTTTATTATATTGTTAGAAGGGATCTTTTGAATTCTTTTAAAATGAGCTCATGAATTGGATGAGAAACTCTAGTGGACACCACAAAAAAGATTTGAGTCATTCATTTTGAGGGTGGTGTAATTTCTATGATTATTTGGTATCATTTAATGTTGATTCATGAGTCACAATGTGTCATGTGATAACCGGAATAAGAAATGACATTATTCATGGGAATCACGATGTTTTGTATCATGCGATTAATATATCTTCCATGGAATTTAATGTTATGAAAGAAACAATGTGGTCATTTAGTTTTGTGTCACATGACATGGATTAAAAGGTGTCTTCTAGTTTTAGTATACTTAGGAAGAAACTTTTTTTATTGAAATGATGAGTAATAAAAGGCTCATCCTACTATAATATTATGACATGCCTCCAACGTGATGATTGATATTTCATATCATAAATATACTGATTATTTGATTAGGATAAATGATATGAGACAATGATTCAATTGGGTAATACATATATATAATAGATCTAACATGATAAATAATTATCCTCTGGATAAAATGACTTTATGGGTTATTTATTCAAATCATACTCACGCATATCACAAGTAGTCAAACAACAGTGTCCATAAGACAAAAAATATTCATTTTGGACGGCTATAGAATGATTTTAGTGATAGAATATCTTCATGGACAGAAATAATGATATGTGGAAGGATGTGTAAAACATTAAAAAATGATTTCACCTTATATTATCCTTGGATTGTGTAGTTTCCTCCATAGATCTAACTGATATATTGGAAGGGACATATCTATTTCCATTATTTCCAACTAATTCTGTTAACCAGAATCAATATCTACCACATATATTTTTTATTTTATTCGCAAAATAGAGAAAAACATTTATACCCATTGGTTTGGACTAGGTCGTCACACTAATGAATAGGTACACATTTCATCAATTTGAGAACCTAGTCACACATTGTTCTTAAGAATCCATTTGTTTAATGTTATGTGGAAAAGACATATGTTCCCTAACATAAAGAGATAATGTCGTTGGTGGACACATGATTAATGAAATTGGGGTCACTACAAACATTCTTTTGAAATAATTCACCCATATGTAGATACTGAATTCTATAAAAATTTATATTAACATCATGCATTAAGACCATTTGGTGTAACTATTAACACTTATTGACACATACCATAGTAACATTTTTTTGAATTGATATTTCGTAATGAATTAGATAATCCATTCATAAAATAACTAAAACCATTAGAGATATCATCATCATGATTTAAATTGGATAGAGAGGGTTATTCACCACATAAAATCTTTGTAATTAAAGGATGGCTAATTTTTTATTTTATGGTGGCTGGAAAATAGTGTAAAATACAATCATTACTGTGTATCATCTTAAAGTGAGCATCACAATGTACATAGTTATTGGATGGATTGATATTCTTCTCTAACATTTACAAAGGGAGGGATATTTTTTTATGTTGGATGGACCTGATATAAAATTAAAATGAATATTCATTTGTCATTACAAATCCTATGATAATATGTATTATGCCATCCATAGTTATAGGCAAGTCATGGTAAAATGTCAATGTTTTAATGGGGGAACCCTCTCTATTAAGGACATTGTGGAATCCCCCAATAGTTGATGGAGAATCCTGTATTTATTGAATGGTGTAAGGATAATTTTTATCATAATGTGATGAGGATATTGTTACTGATTATTTTAATACATGGATGCAAGACACCTCTCGTGTTCACCAAGATGTAATTATAAAAATTATCATTTCATACAATTGTAAATGATTTTTTACTGATGTGTTATAATGGATTAAGGGTATAATAAGTGACTAAATGACATGAAATATTGGACATGGAGAACATTTTCCAAAAAAAATCTAGAGTAATATTGCATAGGCACCACTATCATGATGTCTAAGGGGAATGATCTCAGGATGAGTTGATGATGTGGTTGTTCCCTGGATAGGGGACCCACACATATCAATATCATCCGAGTGTATGGGAATAAATATCTCCGTGATTTTAAAGGGATCCTAGTGTAGTTCTATCCCATACGATGGGAGGGGTTTTCTTCTTGGTCTTGATAGACCCATGAAACATGGTCTGAGTTTCACTACATATCAAATTAGGCTGAAAATTATCACACAAGTAGTTCTAAAATTGATTCACTCCATAGATCGGAATCTTGAGTAATGTGAGGGGAATTTAAATTGAAATAACCTATATATAAATTAACCTATGTAAGAGTTACCATCATATATATTTATTTTTATTTAGGTAAGAAATGTTTTCCAGGATTTGTGGATGGTCTCATGAATTGTGGTCTTGGTGGGACTATGTATATAAATAGAATGAGAGTAAATACACAAGAAATTTAGAAGAACCACATTGTAGAAGTCCATTTATTGAGTTGTTTTTCTCTATGGTTATGAAATTGAAACATCTACTTTTTTAAATGATGCATCCCATATATTTTACATTTGAATTATATACAGTTTAAGAACATGTTCAACGGATTCTTTCTATGAAGTTTAATGTCATACGTTAATTATGATGGTTACTTTTAGTAATGGGAAATTTTATTTTATATACAATAAGAAAAATATTATATTAAAATATTATATGAGGCTAATTTCTAGTGGAAATCATCTTATAATGAATGGAATTTATAGCTGAACCTAATGTAAGAGGTCTAGGTGTCACTTTGTTTCCTGTTATGATAATAATATATCTACACATAATTTTTCAATATCTAAATCTCTATATAGGCCTTACCCATACATTGTAGGTGTATATTTTCACATTTATTATTTTATATGTGGACCATATTAAACAATTATGGGTCACTATGTATCGTATCATAATTCGAATCAATGCATCAGTGGTTCTTGAAAAAGACATGTTATGTGACTAGTGTTGGTGGTTATGTTTTCTATTATGAGGTCATTGAACGCTTGCATTTGTGACATGTGGATTCTAATATCTAATATATAAGAAACTAATATAGTTTAACATCGTATTATATGGATGTTTCCCATGTAATATTTCTTGATACGGTATGAAGAATGTTTCTTTGTAGTTTAGCATCATATAGTGATGAATTATTTTTACATAGTACATTATTTTGGGACATGGATGATATTTCATTCTTCTAAGGGTCATATGAAAAATACACACTACATAGTTTAGCATCATGATGTTCAATCGATTTACCATGTAGTTTAATGTAATGTGATCGAGGCAATTTCCATATTACATCATCAAATATTTCTTATATAGACCTATATTGGTTGGGGATGTGATATGTTTCATCTACATTTAAAATAAAGAGTAAGATCATTTAGAGTAGGAATTATTTTCGGGGATGTTTCATTCCCCGATTTGATCAATCTGTCCAGTTTTCATTCTTCTTATCATCAGAGTCCGAAGGATGAACACCATATCTCCCTCAAGGAATGTTAATGATATTTTTTCATAAAATTTCATGTAATTCAGTATTTTCGAACTTAAAAATAATGGAAGGTACGATATCTATACTCCTTCATTTGATGAAATTCATCCACCAATATATGGGTTCATCAACAATAGATTGGTGGTCCTAGATGGAAACAAAAATTGAGTGAAATTTAACCAAGATGGAGAGAAAAACCTCATTCCCTTATACAAATGATTATTGGGTTTTTTGTGTGGTGGGGAAAGTTATTGATTCATTACACCACAAGTAATTCATGAGTGTATCTATGGAAAAATATATATCTCTCAATCCACTGTCATTTGAAGTTTATTTTATTTAGTTTTTCTAAAAGACTCTATTTTTCTATTATCCACTTCATTATAGGGGGTTGAATGGTTGGATTTGATATTATTCTTCTGATATAGCTTCCCCAACTCAACAGAACCTAACTTTGTGGTGTTTACCATCATTATATTATAAGGGAATTCAAATGTAGTACTGATATTTTTTCATTATGTTAATGAAATTTCTTTCCCTAATTTCATTGAGAGGTATAGAATTGGACCAATTGGAGTTGAATATTGTTGTAGTAAGAGTATACTAGAACTATGTGTCTGTGGAAGGAATATATGGTGATACAACAATCCATTACCCGTATGGAAAATGGTCAGGATAAAATGTCTATTATGAAGCATCGCTGGGGGTTGATCAATGAATTTTGCATGCACCATGCATGAATTGATCATTTTGGTACACTTTATGCAATCATGTGTCGTAGTGATCCAGTTGTAGCCAAGACACTAGTTTTAATGATAAATCTATAATCATGACTAGTGAGATCATAAGGCTACATTGTACACATCTCTATTAACATCAGTGTTCTCTTATCAATCAATTCACTAATGTAGGAAAAAATCAATTCACCTATTATAGAATTGTTTTCATGATAGGTGTCACCATATATAGATGACTGAATTTCTCATATTTGGGTTTTCTATTTACCATATATTTCTGATGGGATTAGTTCGTTTAGATGGTAGTTTTTTGAGTAATATCCATACCATTGTTGAATCTTATGGTTATTGAATGATACTAACTTCATTGGTATATAATGTGTTCAATCAAACAATAGGTGATACCATCCAGTGGTATTCAATTCTAATAATTATTTCATTACGCTCTATATTTATTAGATCTATGTAATCATTACTAATTTGAATTACTCGGCATTTTTTGAGCATGATAGGTGAGTCAATGCCTATTATGAGGGAAATTACATAATTAATTATGAAATAAAATCATTTAGGGGGTTATGTAATCATTTTTCACTGTATATTTTTCATTGATATACTTTATGTAAAGTTATGAATTTCCCATTATCTTAATGTGATTTAAAAATACATAAATATTTAGATCAAGAAATCTAATATGAGAATGATATTATGATTCATTGTTCATAAACAATTTTTATAGTAGGAACGTGTATTGAAGGACAATCTTTTATGGGGAAATTAGCATTACTCTCAAAGCATCTATGATTACCTTGTGTTATTCCATAATTTTTCCTATTGGGGATCTCTATGCGTTCTCCAAATTGAACTCCCATATATGTGCTCCATCTATAATTGGGTATATCAATTCATAAGGATATTTACCATCTAGTGATTTCAATTCTCACATGGGAAGTTCTGCATTGAATTCTTCGTATACTTATCATTTCGTAGCATTCGGAGGCATCTACTTGATGTCAATGTACTACAATATGAATGATCCATAAGATATGCATATTTCCATCATTGGATGATTGAAAATTTACTATTTCATATATGAGTGAGTGATCAGAAGGATCTCATATAATTATAGTTAATGCCTTAATTTCTACATTTAATATTACAATAAAAAAATCTATTCTCAATATCTAAATAATGATTCTCAGTATCGAGGATTCTTCATCTATTTTAATAAATATTGTTTATCTCCTAAGTTCATTATTTTGTGGAAAAAGGCACCCAATGACTTCTCAATGGTTGTCACATTAAAAATTATTGGTCCTACATTAATAGAACGAACATCATTAGCATTTTAACAATAAATCTATTGAGATTTTAAAATTGTTATTAATTGTTATTAGTACATTGATTTGGAACCCTCCCTTTCACAAACATGGTGGCATGTAATTATTTTCATGCATGGATTGATAAAAAGAATTGATTATAAGACATGGGACATTTAGTTCCTCTCAATTAATTGAGGTCTCTATGTGGTGACATGTAATGGTTATACATAGACTATTTCTAGACTGATTAGCCCGAATATCCCAAAGGCCATAATTTTTATGGATTTTAGATAACCCCCCTTTCATGGGAAGTGGGGGAACCATTATAAGGCTTGTCAGATCAGAGATTACCTGGCATGTATGCTAAGGAGATTACATGACCTGAATGTCTTAGGGAACTCAACCATACTATCTACAAGGAACTTCCCCACCCCAGCATCTACATCATACTAGTAGATCTCCAACATCGCATGACCGTCTAGCTAGGATTCTCATACAATCACATGACAGTCGCGATGGCATAGTCGTACCCTCTAATTCTGAACAATCCACTTGGCTCTACTCTGGTGAGTGCACCTGCTCTGAATCCTCTAATGGGGCTGCTCCTTTTTTTGTAGTGTGTCTAGGGTAACTACATGTGCCTCGAAGTCCTTGAGGTGGCCTAAAATCCCTAATGACTCGAAGTCCTTGTTTTCCTAAAACTCTTAAGGAATCCATGCCCAAACTGGTGGCCCAAGGTGAATAGTTCTAGCTACTACAGTATTAAACATTACATGCTATAGTACCTCCTACAGTATCTGCTACAGTACAAACATAATGTACAGTTTTGCTATTGTACCTGTACAGTGTACAATTCTGCTATAGTAACCACACAGTGTACAATGCTGATACTATTCTACTAAAGTGCCTGCTACAATACAATAAATATGCCTCTACCTAGTTTTGACACTAGGTCATGTAGATACACATAAGGATACCACACTAGCTGGGCTAAGGCTCATGTACAATGGTCTAATTATATGTTTTTATTATGTATGATGAAGCAAAAAAAATTACCAAAGGTAAGTCCAAAAGAAAATTTCAAGGGATTCAATTTCAGGATGTGTTCTCATAGTTTATTGAGTATAGTTTCATGATCAGATATGTTGTCAAAATTTCATTATTAAATAAAAATCAAACAATTGACATTTGTTTTGAATAACATTACTAGGTTGGGTTTGAAGAATTGATTCATGGAACATTGGTATGACATGATATATTTATTCATGAAAAAGGGAACTAAGAAATAGAGAAATACTCTCTAAGGGGCCTTAAAAGAAGTTTATTTGTCTTTTTATCAAGAAATTAATATATGATTATATCTTTTATAGACAACAATAATGGATAAATCATTATATATAGTGAATTCATTGATCAGTTGGTCCATGATTGGGACCGAGAAATCCTCATTTGGCCAGTGCTAGTTGAGATCTATGAAATTGATCCAATCTCATATTTTCACATTATCTAACTTAATAGGGACAATAATACCATCCATTTTTTGGATATTGGACCTCTGAAATGAAGGGTTAATTAATAATTCTATCAACTTCAACGTTGATTTTGGATGTGTAACAGGGATGTGTCCTTCTGGATACATTATTATTTCCCTGGTAGTATTTTTCAAAAAAATAGTTGGTGGGTGGGCACCTGTGGATCATGAAACATCATCAAGGGGTAGATCCATTAAAACATGTCCTAATACCCCTTCATTAATGAGGAATTAATAGTTTTTTCGACGAAGGAATCACTACACATATCACATATGGTTTTATGTCCTCTTCTTTTCCAATATTTATCAATCTAAGTTTATTAGTGGTTAGTCGAGATAACTTAAATGAATTTTGTAGGGGAATACCTAAGGTATTCCATATATTCTTCTTCCACGTATACTACATCATCCTCTTCTTATATCTATTCCATATGGGTAGAAAGTGTTGAAGAGAATTATTTAGAGTTAGGATGGGGTCCATGCTTTGACATCTTAAATATAATACACATTCATCAATCTGAACAGATGTTTTTGGGTCTCTATGATGTTCTTGAATAGAGATGAGTTGAAGAATAGTAGAGTCATCACATCTCTATATTCAAATGATAACATAATCTAACTCTAAATATGAGGGAGGAAATATCATAGTTTATTGGATCCAATGTTGTAATTTTCTTATAATCTATTACAACTTTATGGAGAGTCCATAACAATTTTTTTGTTTCTAAGAATAATTAAATGAAATATTTCAAGAGGGTTTTGGAATATGGGCCAAAAATTGGGCCAATTTTATCAAAATAATTTATGGGAAATACATATGTTTCAATGAGCAATTTTAAATGGTTTTGTATGTTTATTTCTAGAACATTTGGGGAAGTGACCCAATTATCATCCCAAACCATGGGTTTCTTCCCTTCATTTTGATAGAATCTTCCATTTATAAAATGTGATTCATAAAAACTGATTAGGGAATTATTGTCTTGAAACATCCCTATTTTTCCATTAAATTAGTAGATGATGCTTTAATGTTTTGAGGAGGGTATTTCATAGTGTTTATGAAAAAAAATTATCCTAGATTAACATTATATGATGTATCATACTAAACATCCACAAAATATGAGTAAAAAACATATTCCCCCCTATAGAGCATAAATCATTATTTGGGGGAGGGGGTTTACATAATTTTTTAAATAACCTATTGCAGCAGGGTTGGAAGGGACAATCAATCCTCACTAAAGAATAGTTGGTAATGTTTTCCCACTATAATGGTATTGACTCCTGAGACATAGACAATGAATGTTCTTTATAAATCAAATTCATTTATCATTGAAGCCTTGTACACGGTTCTAATATTTTCATGTATGTTGGAATATTTATTTATATTTATAATTGGGATCAATGTGGGTCATTCTGCAATAATTGTAACTTTATAATAGACCTCAGCAAGGGAAACCTCAGAATCAAACTCATGGTGGATAAGAAAACTATCTATAAGTGCTTCACTGATAACATTTAAAAAACACAGGTCATCTAAGATTGATAACATGGCTCAAACCAAATCCAAATTCGTCAATACATTCTACTTATAGGATAAATTCATAATCATCCTAGTTTGTAGATATCCTTTCACTAGCTCATTAACTATTTTAGTGCTAGTTTTTCATATGTCGACCATCTATAAATATCTAAAGGTTCTCATGTATTTCGCGGGTATGGTCGACAATTTTTTCCTGCACTCTAAGGGTGATTAAAAACCATTAACAACTATAAATGATATTAATGGATTATCAGATTAGGTTTTATTTTTGAATTATTAAGGGGATCAACATCTATGGTTAGACAAGATAAATGGATCTTCGATGAGTCTTTGTACCACTGAAATTCCATGTAGGGATGTGTCTATATTTATTAATTTTTATTATAATTTAACATATCCTATATCCTAAGATCAACTAGAAATTTTTTCTTGTTCCTCATGTTTGTTTTTTAAACGTCTTGTACAAAGACATTAACATTTTCAGTGATTGGATCCATTAAATTAATTAAATTAATGGAATAAAGGATAATTTATTCTTCTGGTGTGGATTTTTAGGGTATGAAATTTCTGGTTGTAACATTTGGTGGATTAGTTACCTTTATTTCATATATAAAGGCATAATGTCAACGATGGTAAAATTCATCTTTTCCCTTAATTTATGTTTGTATCCCAATATATTATCTCCTAACATTTGGCCACATAATTTCATAAAAGGAATCAATCTAGAAGACTATTATGCTGATGGATTCAACTGTGTTTTAGAGAAAGCAGTCAGAAGAATATTTGGATCCTTCCACTATAAATTCTAGATACCATGAGTTTGGATTATTGTATTTTTAGTCATCCAACAACCTAGTATGCACATTTAATTAATAATAACTTTATTCCACTCAACTAATTCATCAAAATAATTGTAAATCAATTTGAAACTTTTTCTTCTGGCTTTCTCAAATTTTCTTTCCTAGATTCTGCCTTTTTTGGACGGATTTCGTTGAAAATGAATGTTCCTTATGGATATTCCCTAGAATTTGGTAGAAGGGGTAAATATACATCCATTCATATATATACTTGTTCAAGAATCATATTCTATGATATGTAGAGTAAAAAATTATAAATAGTTGTCATAAATTGGTCATCTACTTCTTTATATCAGAGAAAGTATGTATTATTTTTTCACAATTTGAATTAAATATGCATGAGTCACCACTTCTCATCCTGATAAGTGGTGGGTTTCAATTGACCCTTATGGGGTTATGTCACCCATGGTTGGGAATCTATCTGAATTTATGAATGTGGTCTTGGATTCCCATTACAATTCATATGATCTAGTTATTATTCATTAATACTCTAATATCTAAGGATAATATAACTCCACTATTGATGATGTACATTCGGGTAATAGTTTTTCATGTGAATTGAATCTTGATCTGGTAGAAAACCCACATTGATTTGAGATGGTTTCATAAACTAGATTGTCAATACCAGTATGCATCCTATTTTTTTCTTGATGATTTATCCCTCTATGCTATTGTAAGATTAAAAGGTAAAATTATTATTCTAAATTGGAATAAAATATTGTTACTAGATCATCTAGGATTATAATTTAAGAAATTCCTCTTCATATTTCAAATAACTTTCCCTATTCACCCTCACTTATTGATAGCGCCACCACATCATCTAAATATTACTAGACGAAAGATAAAATAAAATATAATAATCAAACACTTTTTAGTAATCTGGTGCTAAAATTTTAAATTTATTGAGGTGTAGACAAATAGAATATGGCGGGTTTCACCCAATATAGAAATTGAGAATTATTTATGGCTGATTTTCATGATATTAGAGTCTACATGTTTGGTAGATGGGTATTTTATTTTTAAATGAAATAATATCTTTAATATTAAAAAATCATTCTATGAGTAGTGTTGTTGGATGTTTTGGTGGATGTTTTGGAAGTTTACTAATCATGGTGGACTACAAGGATTCCTTCATTCCGAGAATCAGAACAACAAAAATGGATATATATCGAATAGTATTTGATTGAAAACTCAATATTTTTTTAATTTTAAATGCTCACATGTCATGATCAGGTCTTCTTTGATATCATAAACATATTAGTTTTCAATTACTATTGATTTTTTTTTATGCATGGATCTATAAATTATTATGGTTGTTATGGGATTTTTGGAACTTGTTACTTTGATATCATATTGATAAAAAATTCTATATATTGAGGATTGATTATTTCATTATATATCCAAATTGAGGGTTTTTTCATATGAATTGATCTAAATGATGATCATTTTTATACTCATGGAATTATTTGTCAAAATGTTTATAATGATAAAAATATTTGACATATGGAATTTTCCTTATTATTATATATTTCAATAACATATTTTGGGATTAAAATGATCATTTTTACATGAAATAAGGCTAATGAACTAAATAACATCTTAATAATGAAAATTTTTATTCATATATTTCTTTTTAAAACGCCTACTTTTCCTGAATATCTTGATGTTAACAGAGTATATTCACATGTGAACTTAATTATGGGAGATATGTGATACTATTTTGTAATACTTCTTGACATCATGTAGATATCTGTAGTTTTGGAATATGGATATGGATCGATAGATATTTCATATTTTACTATGAAATCAATGTTTTTGACAATTTCATAGGGGTTGTAACAAGTGATTTTTTTATTAGAGGATGATGGATGATTTGATGTTGTCTCTAAATGTAATTTGTTTGCAGATTAGATAAATTAACATGTTGAAAAAATATTATTGGAGATAATTGGGATTTGATACATATCAGGGATTCATCAAATATATAAAACAAATACGGAGATTATATGATGTTGAGGTTTTTCATCACTTTGTATAAATAAGGATCCACGATGATGTCTTGACTTATTTACAATCTCATAAGTGAGTAGAAGAACCTATTCTAACATATTTCTATTTGAAGAATCTGGGGATATTGTTTTTATTTCACACTCAATAGGAAATATCATTTATGTAGAATGGATATAAATGTGATTCTCTTTTCCAGTATTGGGATATTAAGTTTTTTTCAAGATAGATAAAATACTCACTTCTTATGGAGTCATTCTTGTGTGAAATTTACTTATACAATATAAGTTTTATATAAGTGTAATCACATTGCACCTCATGTAAAAATCTGTACTCCAGTTTTTTAACAAATTTTGAAATGTGTCAGTTGGTCTTCCAAAACACCATTTAATCTATTTCAAACTAATTAATAATTATATATTAATTATCTTGAACATAATTTTTAATTATATGTTTTGTTAAAAAAAATTAAACAAATTACCTATAAATTATGTTATTAATATAATTGTTATTATATTTATTCATTATTAAAAATTATTTTATTATATATTTACTAATTAATTTATTATAACTATTTGAAATTAATTAATCATATTTATATATTAATTAGTAAATATAATAATTAATTATTAATCAATAAACTTATTTAATATTATTAATGATAAACAAATAATATTGTAGATTAATATTAATTTCCATTAATTTTGGAATATAGAAACCACATGGAAAACCTAGAAGGTGTGACAATGAGGATTCCCCTATAAAATGTTGGACTTGTTGGAATGGTGGTTCCCAAAACATATGACGAATTTAGACTAAATGCAAATGTATTTTTTGAGACATTATACCAATGTTGTTAAATTTTTGTGGAGCTATCCAGAGACAGATAAATCAATATTATAGAAATATGGACTTCAATATATCATTGATTGAAAATGTGACATGGGTAATATAAATATGCATACATTTTAGTCACTGATACTGTAAAATAATTTTGTTGTTATGCATATTTTGGAGTTGTACTAATAATGATTTTCATATAATTGTGTCTTTATATGAGTTTTTTTAGAGCTCGGGTTTCAATAAATCTGATATTTTTCATGTGTCTTGCCTCTTTATATAGTGAAATTTAATCCTATACATGGATGTAGTGCTTATCCACAAAATATGTAATAAATTTTTTTTATGCAGGTCTTATTTATTTCATATGAAATTAATTTTCATCATTTTACTATTATTTAGGGAATTTGTTTTTTTAGGGATGTATGATTTTGTAATCGGGCTACAACATCAATTAAAGCAAATGATATTTTGGGAATAAAATAATGAATATATTATGAATTAAAAACAATAAAAACAAGTTTTTTAAAAATTATTTATATATATAACCAAATAAAAATAATAATATATTAAATCGTTATATTAAATTGATTCAAGGAAAATGATATCCTATATAATGCATTAATCTAAAATATCTTGTGGAATACACCTTCCTAGAAAACAGCAACCAACAATCCAAAAATCACACTATCCAACATCTCCAATCTGAGAATTTCTTTTTTCAACATTTTATTAAATTATACAATTCCTATGACCTACAAGGATCCACCATCCCCACCCTTTACTAATCAAAAGTTGAAAACAATATCCTATAATGAATCATATTGATCCATTTCCTATAAATCCTTTATTTGTAGTTGACATTCCTGATATTACCTACCACTATTTCATATTTACACATTTACAACCAAATTCTCCTTAAAAAATCTGTTTTCCAGTTCATTGTTAGCACCTCCACGCCTAATCACATTCCCCTTACAAAATTTATTATCATAGAATCACAATATTCCATACCACCATCCAAAATAAATATAAAAAATCTATGGGAAATCATTTTTCCACCACCATAATAATATTGTGTGTTCGAGAAAACACACACCATCTACAGTTCAAAGGGATTGCATTTACATGTTGGAATCCTATCCTCCTCCAAGCATTGTTGGCTAATCCAATGACCGATGAACCCTATTTCATGTTAAATCCTACATCATCATAAAAAACACAAACATGGCAACATTTTTGTTATTTTTGTTGACTATGTATCTTTTTGGGGATAGAGGTATATGGTTGCATACATAATGATTTGCATTGAGAGTCTGAGATTGTTATAATTATTGTTTTTCATTGGTTTTATATTCACACTTGTTTTTATTTTTTCTCCATAAAGGCATGCATTGGTGATGGTTTAACTCATATATGAATTTGGAGATATTTAATATGAGACAACCAAATGCATGAAGGTTTTCCATTTCATTTCAAGGAACTTTTAATGGTGAATTTATTTCACATGATGAGTGTCCATATCATCACAACATTATTTATTTTGATGACTTCATGACATTTTTTTTCAATGATTACTTCATGTCCCCTTTTTATTTTCACTATGATTTTTATAATAAGTTCCATTTATTTACAGTAATAAATGATATATATTCTAGTATTAAAAAACTAATAATAAAATTGGTAATTGTAACCATAAAAAGTAATGGTGAAATAGTCTTTTTACGACATTAAAATCATACCTTTTGTAATCAAGAATAATAAATTTATATGAAACACATTTGTAAAAATGAGCATAGGTTTAATACAAATTTTTTAGTCAAATTTAAAAAATTCTTGATGGTATAAACGATAAATGGGTGAAACACCACCATCATGAATATAAATAGTAAAATGGATTTTGTTATGGAAAACTAAAATATTATTTATTATCCTTTAAATTATCAGAAAATATAGCATGTTCAGTGAATAATGATATGACTATGTGAATATTTTTCCTTCCAGTGACAATTTGATGGGGTAATGAGAGAGGAGTGATGAAAGATGACCACAAATAGATTTAAAAAGAGTATTGAATATAGGATTATGGTTTTTTATTGTGGATAAGTGATTAAATTTAGGGAAACGTGGGATACATGTAGATGAATGTGAAGTTGGGATGTAGGAAAATATACACGAGATGGGATTCATGGGATATAGGTTTGGGTAGTGTTGAAGCGGGATAGTGGACATGAAATTGGAAGTTGGAGTAGAGGTAGTTTTATAGGTGAGGGGTGGATACAATGTGTAACATGAGGGACTATGATTGACATGGTGTCGAGGAAGAGTATGGAATAATGTTTCGGATAGATGACATATAGAAGGAAATCATTGAGGGGTGGATGTAAGGTATTATACACGATGATAAATTGTGAATGTATATTATGGTTCATAATGGTGATATATTGGAGATTAATGAGGCAGTCATTGATGAATATGTTTATGAGTTTTTCAATGTATTTTTTCCATTTGTAGTTAATTTCGTTCACCACTAGTAGTGGTAAATTAGATATTTCATATGAAAAATGGAAGCTACCAATTTTTTCCAATATCAATGGCCCATTTTTTAGTCGTAAATACTCATTATAAATTTTTTGGGTGATAAATTTTTAAAAATACATATTTCATTATCCTAGTTATTTGTTTACAATGAATCCACCTTGAGTGGAAATATTACAGTAGTAAGAAGATCATCCTATTCTAAATTTTTTTCACCCTGATTATGCATACAAATTATTTATATATAATTTTGTTCAATTATTATTTTGTTATTTTATTATTTTATTTCCTCATGGAACATTTTAGTTAGTGATATACTTTTCTGGTCTCAATTAGGTCATATGTTTGACTGGTGAGGTGTTATTTATGGTTTTTAGTTTATTGGATTTGTTGTATTTGTATAATTTATATTACATTCCCTCACACGTGTATTATTATTATTATACTAATATAATATAATTATTTTTATTTTTATAACCATTTATTATATTTATTATATTATTTTTGTTGTTTGTATTTGTATAATTTTTTTTAGTATTCACCAAACATTTTTTAAATTCTAAATTCTATTTATTTTTCATTATATAACTACTTAATTCTTACTATATTGAGTTAGTTATAAAAGTTATAAATATTATCAAGTGACCGTATAAAAATGTGTTCACATGGTTATTATATGGTTTGTGTATCTTGATGGCATTTTAATTTAAATGATCCTAAGTATTATGTCTTTCACGACCATTTAATTACATTTCTTATTATGGGAAAAAACATTTCCAATATGATCAAGTTTAATTTTATTTTTCTATTCAAAATAATATGAAATTCATTTTATAATTGTTATATATATATATATGTATTAAATAATATTATAAAAACTATGTTATGAACTATTGAATAAAAATACCATGGATATGCCTCTGGGAATAATATTTTCATATTATTTATCAGCTAAATTATTTTTTTTAAAAAATTACTGAATCACAATATGTTTATATGATTGAATCAAAACATTATTTCTAATTTAAATTATATTATTTATTTTAATGATCCTTTTGTAAAATATTTTATTGAGATTAGTGAAATAATATAATGGTTGAATATTTTTACTGAATACACATGATTTATTAATAGGTGAAGATGTGTTTCCATATTTTAAATATTTATAAAATTAAATAATGTTGATGAGTTTAGGA
Source organism: Viscum album (assembly GCA_963277665.1). NCBI lineage: Eukaryota > Viridiplantae > Streptophyta > Magnoliopsida > Santalales > Viscaceae > Viscum > Viscum album. Next base: position 1,902,903,736 of record OY728141.1, read on the forward strand.
AACTTCCGATTAAGGGGAAACAACGATGACCATTGATGATTAATTGACAAACAGAGACCAAATGATGTAGATAAAAATAGTACTAAAAATATATTTGAATACATAATGAAAATAATATTTTTCATGATAAATGATGAATATATTCTGCGACCACAATTACATTTCCATAATCATGAAAAAAATTAAATCATTCTAGTAATTAATGATAATGTGATTAGATATAAAAAAGCTATATTTTTTCAACATTTTATATTTTAAATTGGTTTGGATTTTCTTCATGTTATTTTTTATTCATCTATTTGTAATTTTAAGTGAAATATTGAAAATTTATGAATAGGAATTAATCTGATATTGTATACTCTAATAAGAAATGTATTATTATTTGGTTGTGACTCTTGTAAAAAACATGATCATATTAGGTTGTGAAATCCAGAAAAACATATTTCAAACTAGTTTGCGACTCCTATAAAATTCCATAGTGGGCCTACAAGTACGATAAAAATAAAACTGAATGAATAGAATATCAATCCATTAAATGATAGTTTCCATGTTGCGTAATTATTTCCTCACTAAGAAGAGATGTTTGAGGAGTGTACTATGATTTTGGTGATATTAAGCACTATAAAAAAACTTTAAAATTTTATTTTCTAATCCACATCATTTTGAAAATAAAACATCGAAATTGATTCATTAAATAATATAATATATTTGATTATTAGTTCTAAATGATTTTTAAATAATCATACATCCCTCTACTGTCCATTATTTCCATTAATCACAATCCAAAAACTTATTTCAGAGATGGGACATTCTTATGCACAAAATAGCTATGTAGTTTTATTAGAAACAATTTTTTTCAAATGGAAGTACCTTCTAAATTATTTTATAACACATGGTTTATGTCCCTTAAAATGATCAATTGGTACCAAATCCAATTCCTATTTGATATAGGTTGTATTTTGTATTTTTTACTATTTGGATAACATGATTATCCTAGACCTAAATGTATATTGACTAAAGATATGTTATTGATGATGGCAGTTATAAATGTGAATGATGCTTGGATCCTTAAAGAACCCATTTTTTTTGGAAATGATTACATGTATGAAAAATATAGTATAAAATCCTACACAACATTGTTATTTTATTATTATTGGATAATAATTGAAATATCATATGACATATTAAAATCTAATCTAGAGACACGTGTTGGTAATGATATATTTAATGTATTAGTTGTTCCTACTGCTATGAGAATTTTTTTCTATTATATAAAAATAAGTGATTATTGCTATGTTTCATATTGTATCACAACACATGATATTTGGAGAACTCTAGATGTCACTCTATATGGGACATACAATATTAAAAAACAATGTTATGAATGATATGACCATGATATAAATATTTCAATATAGGAGAATATGAATTGATGAATTCTATATTTCAATTTTTTAAAAATATTAAAAATTTAATGTGTGAACATAGTTACATACTATAAAATAATACTCTTATTGAAAGGGTACCATGTGGACTAACAATAATATTTCATGCAAAGAGTATTTCAATCGATGAATGTAGGAATTTTAATGAAAATACTATAGATAAACTAATAATTTATTTTCTATTGTATAAAATTAACTGAAAAATATTACTAATGATGATTATACAAGGAATGAATATTTATTAATGTTAATGTATTATCAAACTCCTCTGAATTTGAATTCTACGAAATTCATGTGGATGTGGTTCCAATAAGTTCAATGGTTTTAAAATATTAAATAAAAGGCTTTGTCATGAACTATCCTTGGGGCCCGCGTCGTGACTACCCCAAGCATGCCTTCCATAGGCCAGGGGTTGGCGCCTAACACCAAAGGGGTAATCCCGATAAAAGTGAAGGCATTACCATTAAACCTATAACACACTTTATATGAACACAATAATTAAAAGCAACGAGTACTAAAATTGAAAATAAAAGTGTGCTGAAAGTTAGTGGGCCAGTATACAAACCCAACTGAACTACAAGTACAAGTTGAAAGGAAAAGAACTCGTGGATCGTCCACATGGGAATCCTAGCTGAAAGGTGGGTACATAATTCAAACAACTCGTGCTTGGGGTACATCCCATATATTTCAGCTCTGAGAAGCCCCGCGTATGTCACCCTCCACCTCGATCACTACTGAGCATCGTCTACACAGAACACAACAATGTGCGGGCGAAGCCCGTGCATGGGTGAGTATAACTATACATAGCAGAGGACCCCGAGACCCCCGAATATCTCCCATAATCCACAAAGGATAAACCACATATGTAAGATACAATCATGAAGTGTCAACCAACTCTACTTAGGTATATTCCCATACATATACCTATGTTACCAGTCACAATCTGACTCCGTCATTCGAGCACAAGAACAACCCCATCCACAAAAGAAGTAATGTCAATCACATTGAAGATAAATGATTGGAAGTCAAGACTCATCTCACACAGGTATACATATTTTGCAGATATATAGAGGTGATCATATGTAGTCACTGATTCATCCAAGTTGTCAGACCCACACAGGATACATGACCAGCTATGCTGTCGAACCCACACAGGATTCCGGACTAGCTATTCTGCCAGACCCACATAGGATACATGAACAGAAGTTAGAAATGTATTACACATAGGGGATCCTGGTAAAATAGTCCTCACAGTCGAACCCACCAAGGATTCCAGTACAGTAGTTGTCGTAGTCAGCCCTAGGGTTCCTGCACATTGTACGCTCGATTCTGGGAGGGTCGGCTCCTCAAGACACGTCTAGATACTATAACTATCACAAATTTTTGAGTTAATGTATCTCATAGTTCCGTATCATTATAAGAAAACCATCAAGATAGACGGAGCATTAATCAGATTACCGGTCTCAGGGTAATTGAAATTTTCATTCTAAGGGCAAGGTTGGATTCTAGCTCATTCCAAACCCGTCCGTTTTCCATATTTGTCCAAAACTCACATAGTGTAATCCCAGAGGAAAGGCTCATTGTGAGGGTCCTAGTTCCGTAGACGACACATATTTCAAATGCGCAGTCTAGGAGATATTCACATTTATGCGAAGACGTGCTCGGCCTATCAATCCCAATGGTCGGCGGGTCGGCCCGACCCTACTGCGGGGCAGCCCCGCCTGGTGGGGCGTGGCCCACCTACAGACCTAGCCCATGCTGCAGGCCTATCCGGATTGCATGATGGTGCTAAGCGGTGCCGCCTCCTCCGCTGCCCGGTTAGCCTTAGCCTATAGGTTCGTCCCGACGCACATAGAGGATGCTGCGGGCTGCTGTTCTCCTGACGTGGCGCCTGCGGGAACCGTGGTTATCCAGCACTGTCAACACGCGCCAAACCGGTTCAGACAGCTGTGATGCCCACGGACATAGGCCTTGTCATCATCCATGCAGCGCCTGCAGGTGTTGCAGTTCTCCAGCAGGCCTGCCAGTCATCCCACGGTTCGGCTCTATAGCGACTGGCTCGGCCAGCCCCCTCCACACATCCACTACGGCATGACAGTGCCACTGTCCTGCTGCCCACTGCACATCGTGACAGCACCGCACCACCACCACTCCCCAACTACCGCGACTAGGCCTGGCCATAGCTATCGGCTCCACCATGCGACATGAAATTGCCATGCTTCTTCATCCAATGCGCCTTTTGGCTTCGCCTTCGACGTTAACAAAACAAGATCCAACAGAGGGATGTCGAGCCGTGTTTTTTTGGCCTGATCCATCCATGTTAGGTGATAAAAATTTGTCCACCGTCAAACAAAAAGTAAACGTCGATGTACATGGGTATAATTCTTACATAAAAATAATTCAATTTACCCTACCTCGCATTTGTCGTTGTACGTTGACGAGTCGTGGAAGACGGACTTTGTGGAAGTCGGACGTCGTTCCGTCATCATCGGAGTAACTAGAGCTCGGTAAAGATGAGACGAGACAACACCCATGGTGTAATTCGTGGGAGGCTGTGCTTCCCTTTTTTTCTCTGGTTGATGAAGTTAGAAGATGAAGCATCATGATCTTCGGTGACGAGAAGCGTTCTTCATTGGAATATATAGTTCTTCCAAGAGTTCTCACATTCTCCAGAGAATAATCTCCATGAAAAAATTAGATAATTGCCTCCCTATTATTTTTAATGTTTCCAAACATTTCAAAAGAATTCAAAATAATTCAAATCAGTACAAAATAATTAATTAATTAATAAATCCTTGTGTTAGCACCATTAAGAGGGAAGGTGTAAAGGCTCCACCATTAATTAGGTGTTCCAGAGTTAATGGGGGTTCAAGGGATGTTAAAGGGTTTGATGTTCGTGTGGGCCCCACCTTATAACATTCTCCCATGGGAGGTTATGTGCAGGTGGCCCCACCACCAACCTCCCTTTGACGATTTTTGCTTCCATTCAAATAAAAATGTGTTACATCAATTTTTATTTAATTTTAATTAAGAACCCCAAGAAATTAACTCTCAATCATAATAAAACGTAATTGCAGTAAAGGACTCCAAAAGCGAATAAATGAGCTGAAAGTTAAACGGTTCCATTGGATTTTAATTCTGATCACCGCATCAAAAGATATAAAATAATGCATGTAGGTTTACTGAACGTACCAGAACAAAACTTCAGAAATATATTCTTGGCACACCGGGCCTCAGAATTAGGCGCCGTAAGAAAACGTTGAATTGCAAAATTCCCATGTATTTATGAAATAAATTTCCACAAGACTTCCTATTCATTAAATACTCCTCACCTTAGGGTTTTACATCCTCATAAGCTACTAAACACACTAGAGAATCAAATGGGGGTTCTGAGCATGCATCTGAGCCTTCCGCTCCCATGTGCTTTTCTAGAAGTTCTCGTGCTTCCAGTGAACGCGCACTAGAGGAATCGAACGTCCACACAGGACATGCTCTAGTTGATCCTCAATATCTACTGGAACCACTGTTTATGTCTCCTTGTCATCGATGTCCATATCCCCATGGTCGATGATGTGGGATGGCTCATGCACATATATCCTCATCTAAGATAAGTGGAAGACGTCGTGCACCAGGTGCAACCGAGGTGGAAGATCTAGGAGATATGCCACCACTCCTACTATGATGACGACCTTGAATGGTCAAATTAATCATGGAGACGACTTTCCGCCTCAGCCAAATCTTCAGAGACGTCGTCGAGGTGAGACCCATAGGAAGTTGTGGTCACCATCCTCAAACTCTAGTGGTCTTCGTCTCCTTCTAGCATATGGCTTCTGTCTGCTTTGTGATGTATTCATCCGCTCTTGGATGATCGACACCTTCTCTGTCATAGCCTTTACTGTCTCTTGTCCTACAAGTGATGCCTCGCCTGGGTAATACTAGCACAGAGGCAATCTACAAGGTCACCCGTAAAGTGCCTCATAAGGTGCCATCCCGATGGTGGAGGAGTATTTGTTATTATAAACAAACTCTACCAAGGGTAATTGATCATCCCATCTATGAATGATGTCGAGGACACATGCATAGAGTATTTCCTTGATAGTTTGAATGGTCCTATTAGTCTGACCATCTGTCTGAGGATGGAAGGTGGTGCTCAAGCGAAGGTATGTCCCAAAAGCCTCCCACAACCCCTTTCATTACTGTGAAGTGAAAAGAGCATCTCAATCAGAGTCTATCATCAATGACACACCATGTATCCATATGATCTCCTATACTTAGTGGCATCCCATGCTCTCTACTGAACTCTACACTCTGATCGATATGAAGTGGTCTGACGTAGTGAGTCAGTCGACAATCACCCAGGTATGAACTAATCTTGCTGGAACCTGGTGCTCCGCCTTCATTTGCTAACAAGAGAGGCATCGTGAGACAAACACTACAATAACCTTATTCATTCTTGGCCATGAGTGCTATCATCAGAGGTGCTAATACATCCTTGCGAGTCCTGGATGTACAGCTATAGGAGATGTTTGGAACTCCCAAAACACTTCCTCTTGAAGTGCAACTGGTACAATGGTATGTCCCCTGAAAACAATGATATGTTCCCCACCTTCAGAAAAAATCCATATAGTGCATGCCCATTGGATATCTGATCGCGTCATGTCTGACAGTCAACGTCCCCATGTTGTGCATCCCTGACTCACTGAAGAAGTAGAGGAGTGACTATGAGTGACGGCTGAAAGGTTGTTTCATCACTATCCGTAAAGGATATCTGCAACGGTACCAACGGCTATGTCGCCTCTCCTAGTAGTTGAATACCTGATATCCTACTGAGAAAATCTTGTAAAACGTTCCATATCCCAGGAGTTGAGACTATCTTGAAGTCATAGTTCGGGAGGAACTCGGGCCATCGTCACTATCTCAGGTTAATGTCGTTCTATGAGAAAATGTAGCTGAGATTTTAGTGGTCAGAGTAGACTGTAAAACTTTCGCCCATATGATAGTGTCACCACATCTTCAAGGTCAAGACCAATGATTTTAACTCCAAGTCATGGTTAGCATATTTCTGCAAGTTCTGTCTCAACTGATAAGAACCATATGCGATCACTTCTCGCTTCTACATCAGGACACACCTGTGTCTGATTCCTGATGTGTCACAGTAAACTATATATCCAACGTCCTCCTCCTGTAGCCTCAAGATGGGTGCGATATTCAACCTCTCCCTCATCTCATGAACGCTCCGCTGACATCTCTCTAACCACAAGAAGGGTTGCCCCTTTTTCATCAAAGATGAATGTGGTGCTGCAACTCTGGAGAAGTCTGGCACAAATCTCCAATAGTAACTAGCATGTCCAAGGAAACTCCGAAACTCCATCACACTCTAGGGTAGCCCCCATGAATTTACCACCTCGGTCATTGATGGATTCACTACAACTCTATCCTCTGAGATGACGTGTACCAAAAAGTGACCCTCTTGAATCTAGAGTAGGCACATCAAGAGAATATCATAAAGCTGGTTCTCTCAGAGTGTGTCTAGTACAACCAGCAAATGGTAGGCATACTCTTCCTCATTAGTCAAGAATAACAGTATGTCTTCGATTAAGATTATGACAATGCGACCGAGGTAAGCCTTTAAGATCATGTTTATGAGACTCATGAACACTGATGGATTGTTGTTTATGCATAAGGGCATAACCAAGAACTCGTAGTGGCCATACCGAAACCTAAAGGCCATCTTCTGCACATCCTCATCCCGAAATCTAAGATAGTGATCACCCGACCTATGTTATATCTTCGAGAACCATTGGGCTCCCTTGATCTGATCAAAGAGGTCATCAATACTTGGGATCTGGTACTTGTTCTTCACAATCACCAAATTCTGGCGATTGTAGTCAACACACCATCGGATTCTCCTATCTACCGTCTTGGAAAACAAAATCAAAGATTCCCCTGTTGAAACACTAGGTCGGATGAATCACCTCCCATGCAAGTCCTCCAATTGTACTCGTAGCTCAAGAAGCTCTGCAAGATCCATCTGTTACACTGGAGTAGATATCGGTGTCGTCCCGGTGTACAGTTCAATGAAGAAATCTACCTCTCTGCAAGGAGGTTTTCCTGTAACGTCGTCAGGGAAGACATCCACGTTCGGATCCACCACAATAGGAAAACTCGGACTCTAAACAACAATCGTTCTGAGGATGAGAGTAGCCAACTGATGTGTGATCGGCTCGCCCTCCTATGTGTAAGACCATCATGTTCTGCAAAGGCTCCCATCTCACCGGTTATGGTGAAGATAGTCCCATCCATGCGAACACACCGCACTTTCCGCCTAATAAAATCAATCTAAGCATGAACTTTAGATAACCATTCCATAACCAATATGACGCCGTAAGGCCTCGACGCCGCTATGAGGAGATCCCAGGTGAATATCTCTCCATCTAGAGAAAACTCACACTACCGGCACTAATGTGTAATCATCGAGTCTACTCCCGTAGGAGTCTCTAGCTGTAAGGATTGAGCCAACGACTCTGTCAGAATCTCTGATCTACAAACAAGGGAAGCGTAAATAAAGTAATGACTCGCACCATTGTCTATAATTACTACAGAAAGGGTGGAGTAGATAGATATAATACCTCTAATCATCTCATGTGAGCCGTGGTTACAGACCTTGACTTCCTGGAGGTGAGCCCACCTCTGTCTGCCAACTCCATATTGTCGGGGTGGACCACCTGATGGTGGTGGTGGTAGATCCACGAAACGTCGTCCACCAACCACTGCACGACTATCTCTTCTACCACATCTTCCTGCTCCCATCGGACCACCACGGTCGAACCTCTGCCTTTGCAGGGAAGGTACCTCTATTGCATGCTTCTCATCTGCATGGAAGGTTGGGAAGTCACGAGCCATGTGGACCTGCCCGCCAAATGCATAGCACTGCCTGCTCTTCGTATAGATGGATATGTATCATGTGCCCCACACAACCGAACCTGTATCCAGGGGTCGCCCACCAAATTTCATGGTCCTCTTGGAACTCTATGACAAAAGTCTATTTCTAGCTGCAGAAGACTCCGCTATGTGTCGCCCTGTGATGGGTCTCGCTACTCGCAGCTGCTCACCGAGAAAACTCTCCACTAGAAGGCCTCGCTCCAACACCCCAGCCTGCATCAGGATGCTGAGGGGGATCATCGTCACCCTGATCTCATGCCTGAGTCCTTGATCAAATAATTGGGCCCTGATGAATGGGTCACGTAACATATCTGTGGAGTAGCGTGAGAGGTCAGTGAACATCGCTGAGTAGTAACCTACTTTCATGATTCCCTACTGCAGATGAAGTAACTTTTGAATCCTCACCACACGATGGGTGGCTGGAAAAAACACTGAACAAAAGAGACATTCAAAGCTTTTCCTGAGTAATTATTCCTCATTATGAACCTGGAGCATCAGGATCCACCATCTGAGTGATGGCGCATTCAAGAGTCTCGCGTCAAGGATCACCAAGAGGCCGGTTGGTGTCCCTACAAATCTGAAAAATCTCATGACATTCTACAGCCAATCCTCAACTGCCTATGGGTCCTTCTTTCCTTGGAACCTGGGCTGCCTATGGAGTTGGAACTTTTGAAAAGCACTCAAGAGGTGTTCACTCTCTAATACTGGAGCTGGTGGTATCTGTGGCCTAGTGGTTAGCGGTATCTCTAGTACCTCCGCTGTGATGGGGCCTTGCACTGAGGCCTCATCGCTCGGTGGGCTACCTTCTCATGCATAACTCAAAACCTTAGCAAGCTGCCTTCATGGGGTCATCCTGAAAAAAAAGGTGTGATAAGGTAAAAACATTATACCTAGTGATCTGACACAAAGTAATAACGAAGAAACCTTATTCAATGGAAACACACACACAATTAGTGTTTTCGTGCACTGAGTCGTAGATCAGAAGTCAGAGTCCTAGTGTATGGATATGTTGGCCACCACACCAACAATGGTATCCCTACATAGATAACCACAACCAAAATACATACCATTATTTCTGTTAAAAGGAATAAGAGTCCATGTTTTGCAGTATATCTAACTCCTATAATACCAATTTGTCACGACCCGTCTTTGGGGCCCGTGTCTTGACTACCCCCAAGCACACCTGCCATAGGCCAGCGGCTTGTGGCTAGCACCAAATGTGTAGTCTCGATAAAAAGGGAAGGCATTGACTATAAACCTGTAACACACACTATCTGATCACAAGATGTAGAAGAAACATGTACTAAAATAGAAATGAAAAATGTGATGTAAGTAAGTGGGCCAGTATACAATAACAACTAAAAAATATGCACAAATAGAAAGAAAAAAAGATCATGGATCGTACACAAGGGAATCATACCTGAAGGGTAGGTACAGAACTCAAAACAATCATCCCTGGGGTACATACCATCTAGTCCATCTCCGAGCAGCCTCTCGTCCATCACCCTCAACCTCGATCAGTACTGATTGTCGTCTGCACAGAACACAACAAGGTGCGATCGAAGCCCGTGCAAGAGTGAGTATAAAAAAATTAGTATGGGACCCCGAGACCCTCGAAGCTCTCCCAGAATCCACAAAAAAATAAACCAAATAAGTAAGATACAATCATAGAGTTTCAACCAACCCTACTTAGGTATATTCCCAAACATATACCTATGTTACCAGTCACAGTTCAACTCCAACTCTCAAGACCAAGCACAACCCAGTCCACACAAGAAGTAAAGTCAATCAACCAAAAGATAAATGATTGGAATTAAAGTCTCAGTTCACACATGTATACATATTTTTTAAATAAGTAGAGATGATCAGATGTAGTCACAGATTCAGCTATGCTATCAGACCCACATAGGATACAGGACTAGCTAAGCTGTCGAACCCACATATGAAACTAGACCAGCTATCTTATCTATGTTGACGGACCCACATAATATTCAGGACCAGTTATTCCATCGCACCAACATAGGATATAGGAACATATGTCAAAACTGTCGGACCCATGGAGGATCCTGGTATAATGGTCGTCATAGTAGAACCCACAAATTATTCTGGTAGAGTAGTCGTCACAGTCAGTCTTGGGGTTCCCGCACACAGCATGCTCGATTCCAAGAGAGTCCGCTCCTTGATCCATGTGATGATACATCAACTATCACAAAGTACTTAGTTTATGTATCTCGTTATTCTGTCTCATCATAAGAAACCCAACCCCGTAGATGGTGCATCAATCGGATGCCTGGTCTAAGAGTTATTGGTATTTTCGTTCGAGGGGCCTGGTTGGATTGACACTCAAACAAAACCTAGTAGTTTCCCAAATTTAGCCAAAACTCACTTAGATTATTCAAAATGGATCGCCTCATCATGAGGGTACCAGTTCTGTAGACATCTCGTCATTCGGACACACGGTCTAGGAGATATTTGCATTTATGCGATGACATGCCCGACCGGACAAGCCCAGTGGCCTGGCTGGTCGGCCCGGCCCAGTGGGGCACAACCTAGCCGCCATCCCAGCCCATACTGCAGGTCAGTCTAGTTCTCCTGGTGGTGCCATGCAGTACCACCTCCTCCTCGGCCCGGCTAGTCATAGCCGGCCGTTTCAACCTGATGCACGCGGCCCACGTTGTTGGCCGTTGTTCTCCTAACATGGGTCATGCAGGCACCACAGTTCTCTAGACCAGCGGACATATGATGGGCTGGTTTACCCACCTAAGAGGCCCACAGAAGAGGTCCACTTCCTCCTACATGGGGGGCCTGCGGGCACCACGGTTCTCCAGCGGGCCGGCCGGTCGGCTGGCTGGTCGTCCCGCGGTCCTGCTCCACGGCGGCCAGCTCGATGGGCCTCTGCACCTCTACTACTGCGTGACCACGTCGCGGTCCTACTTCCCTCCGCATTGTACGATAGCACCGTGCCACCACAGCCACGACCCGACCATGTCGTGGCCTTCGGCTCCACCGCACGACCTGACGACAGCACGTTTCGTCATCCAGTGCGGCCCTCTCAGCCGCGGTTCCACTTTCGTCTGCCGCGGTTCTTCTCCAATGTGGTGTGACGACACTTTGCCCTTTCTGCTCTACCTCCGATATAAACCAAAAAAGATTCAATGGATGGACGTCGAGCTGTGTTTGTTTGTCTCGTGCCCTCCGCATTAGCTTATAACAATTTGGCCACCGTCAAACCAAAAATAAATGTCAATGTATGTTGGTATAATTCATACGTAAAAATAATCCGATTACCCCTACCTCGTATTTTTCATTGTATATTGACGAGTTGCGGAAGACGGATGTTGCAGAAGTCAGATGACGTTTTGTCAATGTCCGAGGAAGTAGTGATCAGTGAAGATGAGTCGAGTCGATGCCCTCATTGTACTTCATGAGAGGCGGTGTTTCCAAGCATTTCGAATGAATTCAAAATAATTCATATCACTAAAAATTAATTAATGCATTAATCAATCCTTGTGTTGGCACCATTAAGAGGCAAGGTGGAAAGGCTCCACTGTTAAATGTGAGTTCAATAGTTAATGGGGGGGTCATGGGAAATTGAAGGGTTTTATCTTCGTGTGGGCCCCACCTAATAACATCCTTCCAAGCGAGGTTATGTGAGGGTGGAACCACCACCAACATCCCTTTGGAGGTTTTAACATCGATTAAAATAAAAATGCGCTACACCAATTTTTATTTAATTTAAATTACAAATCTCAATAAATTAACTGCCAGTCACGATAAAATGCAACTGGGGTAAAGCTCTCCAGAAGTGAATACTGGAGCTGCGAGTTCAACGTTGCCCCTAGATTTCAATTCCGAGCACCGCATCTAAAGATATAAAATCATGCACCTACGGTTACTGAACGTACCCGAAAAAAAAATCAGAAATTGACTCTAGGAACACTGGGTCTCGGAATCAGGCACTGTAAGAAATCGTGGACTCGTAAAATCCTCTTGTATTTACGAAATAAAAATACCCAGGAATTTGGGTCTTTACATTATCCCCACCTATGGGTTTTACATCCCCGTAAGCTAGTACACTCACTAGGGAAAAAAATGGGGATGCTGAGCACGCATCTGATCCTCCCACTCCCATGTGCTCTCCTGGAGGTTCCCAAGCCTCCAGCGAACACGCACCAGTTGAATAGACCGTCCATGCTGGAACCGCTCCAATAAATCCTCAATCTCCACTAGATCCTCTGTGATGGTCACCCCGTCATCGATGTCCAGCTCTCTATGGTCGATGATGTGGGATGTGTCATGAATGTATCTCCTCATCTATGAACGTGGAAGATGCCGTGCACCTGGTGAAACTGAGGTTGAAGAGCCAAGAGATAAGCCACCTCGCCTAGTGTGTTGAGGACCTGGAATGGTCTAATGAATCGCAGAGACAACTTTCTACCTCTGCCCAATATTCGTAGACCTCGTCGAGGTGAGACCCCTAGGATGATGTGGTCGCCATCCTCAGACTCTTGTGGTTTCCGTCTCCTACCATCATATGACTTATTTATACTATGTGCAGTCTTCATCTTCTCTTGGATGATCAGAACTTTCTCTATCGTATCCTGCACCATCTCTGGTTCTACAAGTGTTGTCTCCCCTGGGTCAGTCTAGCATATTGGCGATCTACAAGGTCGGCTATAAAGTTCCTTGTAAGGTGCCATCCCGATGGTGGAGGGGTAGCTGTTGTTATATGCCAACCCTACAAAGGGTATGTGATACTCTCAACTATGACTGAAGTCAAATAAACATGCACGGTGTATGTCCTCAAGTGTCTGAAAGGTCCTATCTATCTAACCATCTGTCTTAGGATAGAAGGCCGAGCTCAAGCGAAGCTACATCCCGAAAGCCTCCTACAACCCCTTACATATCCAGGAATTGAAAAGAGAATCTCAATTAGAGAAGATCTTCGATGAAAACCCCTGAAGCCGTATGATCTCTCATATGTATTGGCGTCTCAAGCTCACTACTGAACCCTGCTATCTGATCTGTAGGAATTGTGCTGAAATGGTGAGTCGTTCGAAAATCACCCAGGTAGAGTTGTGTTTTCTAGATGTATGTGGATGCCCTATCACTAAATCCATGGATATCTCATCCCACTTCCACTATGGAACCTCTATGGGCAGAACTAATCTTTTTGGAACCTGTTGCTCTGACTTCAATTACTAACAAGTGAGTCATCGTGAGACAGACTCTACTACAACCGTCTTCACACCTGGCCACTAGTGCTATCGTTGACGGTCATGATACATCTTTGCCAATATTGGATGTATCGCTAATGGAGATTTGTAGAACTCATGTAACACTTCCTCTTGAAGTGAAAATGGTACCAAGGTACATCCAATAAAAAGAATGATGTATTCCCCACCTTCATAAAATCAATCTGGTGCCTTCCCTATGGATATCTAATCACGTCATGTCTTAAAGTCAACGTCCCCACATTGTGCCTCTCTGACTTGCTAAAGAAGTGGAGGAGTGACTATGATATACTACAAAAAGGATGCTCCATATCTTTTTAAAAAGGATATCTACAACACGACCCACTTCTCCATCGCCTCTCCTAGTAGTTTAATGCCTCATCTCATGTTGAGGGAATATGCTACAACATTACACTTCACAAGAGTATAGAATATCTCGAAGTAATAGTCCTAGAGGAACTCGAGCCATCGTCGTTGTCTCATATTCAGGTCCTTCTATGAGAAGATGTACCTAAGACTCTGGTGGTCAGAGTATACTATAAAACGATCACCCATAAAATAGTGTCACCACATATTCAAGGGGAAGACCATTGTTGCTAACTCCAAGTCATGTGTAGCGTATTTCTACTCGTGTTGTCTCAACTGCTGAGAACTATATGCAAACACTGCTCGCTCCTGCATTAGGACGCACCTTAGTCTTGTTCCTGATGTGTCGTTGTAAACTACAAACCCAACACCCTCCTCTGGTAGCCTCAAGATGGGCGCACTAGTCAACCTCTTCCACTGATCGTAAAAGCTCTGATGTCATCTCTCTGGCCACATGAAGGGTTATTCCTTCTTCGTCAATGCTGAAAGTGGTGCTGTATCTCTGGAGATGTCTGGAACAAATCTCTGTTAGTTCCCAACTAGTCCCAAGAAACATTGAACCTCTGTCACACTCCTAGGTAGCTCCCAAGTAAGTAAATCCTCGATCTTTGTTGGATCCACTAATACTCCATCCTCCGAGATGACGTGTCCTAAAATGTGAACCTCTTGAATACATGGCTGGCACTTCGAGAGCTTACCATAATGTTGGTGCTCTAGGACTATGTCTAGTACTACCCACAAATGATAAGCATGCTCCTCCTCAGTAGTCAAGTAGATTAGTATGTATTTGATGAATACTACAACAAATAGATCAAGGTAATAATGGAAGATCATTTTCATGAGACTCATGAACACTACTGGATTGTTGGTTACACCGAAGGCCATAACAAAGAACTGATAGTGGCCATACCAACACCTGAAGGCCATTTTCTGCAAATACTCATCCCGAACACTGAGCTGGTGATAGCCTGACCCAAGGTCTATCATTGAGAACCATCGTTCTCCCTTGATCTGATCAAAGTGCTCGTCAATCCTCAAGAGTGGGTACTTGTTCTTCATGGTCACCCGATTCAGGCGATGGTAGTCAACAAATAGTCGCAAGATCCCATCCGCCTTCTTGGCGAACAAAATTATAGATAACCGGGGTGAAAAACTAGGTCAGATGAATCCCTTACCCTGAACGTCCTCCAGCTATACCCGTAGCTCACGAAGATTGGAGAGATCCATCCGATATTCTGGAGTAGATATCAGTATCGTCCTGGGGTACAGGTCAATGTAGAAGTCTACCTCTCGGCGAGGAGGTAGTCCTAGAACGTCATCAGGGAAAACATCCGTGTACTAATCCACCACAATAGGAAAACTCTGACTCTGCACATCAACCACTCTGAGGATGAGACTATCCAACTAATGAGTGGTCGGTTTCCCCCTCCTCTGTGTAAGACTATCCTGTGCTGCAAAGGCTCCCTTCTCACCGGTAAAGGAGAACATGGTCCCATCCGTCCGAACACACCGCACATTGTGCCTAATACAGTAATTCTGATCATGAACTGTGGATAACCCGTCCATAACCATGATGATGTCGTAACGGCTCGACACCGCTATGAGGATGTCCCAACTGAAGCCCTCACCTCCTAGAGTAAGCTCAGACTGCCGGTACCAGTGCGTAATGATCGAGTCTTATTCCGTAGAAGTCTCTAGCCATAAGGATCGGGCCAACGACTCCGTCAGAATCTCATAGCTCTGAAAAATGGAAGATGAAATAAAAAAATGACTTGCACCTCTGTCTATATGTACTACAACAAGGGTGGAGTGGGCACAAATAGTTCCTCGAATCATCTCAGGTGTGCCGTGATCAAAGGGGTCGACTGCTTGGAGCTAAGCCTGCCTATATCCTCCAGCTCCCTGTATTCGGGGTGGAACTCTTGGTGGTGATGGTGTTATTTCCTCGAAACGTCGTCCACCACCCATTGATCAGCCATCTCCTCTACCACATATGCCTGCTCCTAGTAGAGTACCATGGTCGAACCACTACCTCTTCCTGGAAGGTACCTCTATTGTCTACTACTCGTCTTCATGGCGGTTTGGGCAGTCACGAGCCATGTGGCCCTGCCCATTGCATGCATAGAACTGCCTGACTCTTGTATAGATGGCTCTATCTAATGTGCCCTGAAAAACTGATCCTATATTCAAGGGCTGCCCACCTGATTGCCTGGTCTGCTTGGAACTCTAGAACATCAGTCTACTATCGGCTGTAGAAGACTCTGCTATGTGTCACCATGTGGTGGGTCTCGCTACTAGTGACTGATCAGCGAGAATACTATCCACTAGAAGGGATCGCTCCACCACACCATCCTGTTTCCGGACGCTGAGGGTGATCATCATGCCCTGATTTCATGTCTGAGTTCATGCTCTATGGTCTGGGCCTTGATGAATGGGTCATGTACAATATATGTGGAGTAGAGGGAGAGGTCGGTGAACATCACTGAGTATTGAGCTGTTGTCATGCTTCCATGTTGCAGATGAAGTAACTCTTGAATCATCACCTCATGAAGGGTGGATGGAAAAACTCTGAATGAAAGAGACTCTCAATGTATGTTGAGATTAATGATTCATTATAATGCACTTGGAGCATCATTCTCCACCATCTGACATATGTTGCATGCAGGAGTCTCGCGTCAAGGATCACCAAGAGGTGGGCTGGTGTCCCTACCAATCTGAAAACTATCACGACATTCTCCAGCCAATCCTCAGCTACCTGTGGGTCCTTCTCTCCTCGAAACCAGGGTGGCCTTTGGCATTGGAACATGTGAAAAACACTCAGGAGGTTTGTACTCTCTACTGATGGAGCTGGTGGTTTCTGTGGCCTAGTGGTTAGTGGTACAACTGGTACCTCCGTTTTGATGGGGACTTGCATCAAGTCCTCGTCCCTCGGTGGGCCACCATCTCATATGTAACTCGGAACCCTAGCTGGCTACCTTCGTGGGGCCATCATAAGAAGAAACAAGTGTGCCTAGGTCAAATCATTATACCTGGTGGTCTGACATAATGTAATCATGGAGAAAACATTTTCAAAGGAATCACACAAGCAATAAGTGTTTTCATGCACTGAGTCGGAGATCAGAAGTCAGAGTCCTAGTGTATGGATATGTCGGTCGTCACACCAACACTAGGTTCCCTAAACATATAACCACACCCAATACACTTAACACTATTTCCATTAAAAGAATAATATCCAAGTTTTGTGGTAGAACCAACTCCCCTGAGACCAATTTGTCACGACCCATCCTTGTGGCCCGTGCTGTGACTACCCCAAGCCTGCCTTCCATAGGCCAGAGGCTCGCAACTGACACCAAAGGGGTAATGAAAATAAAAAGGGAAGGCATTGGATTTAAACATTTAACACACACATTCTGAACACAAGCTGTAGAAGCAACAAGTACTATGATAGAAAATAAAACTGTGCTAAAAGTAAGTGGTCCAGTATACAAACCCAACTGAACAACATGTACAAGTAGAAAGGAAAACAACTCATGGAACGTGCACTGGGGAATCCTACCTGAAGGCTAGGTGGATAACTCAAAAAACTTGTCCCTAGGGTACGTCTTGTCTAGTCAAACTCTGAGAAGCCTCCTCTCCAAGACCCTCAGACTTGATCACTACTGTCCGTCATCTACACAGAACACAAGAAGGTTTGGGCGAAGCCCATGCATGGGTGGGTATAACAATGCTAAATAGGGGACCCTGACACCCCCGAAGGTCTCCTAGAATCCACAACTGATAAACCACAAAATTAAGATACAATCACGAAATTTCATCCAACCCTACCTAGTTATATGCCCATACATATACCTATGATACCTGTCACAGTCCGTCTCTAACTCTCGAGCCCAAACAGAACCCAGTCCACACAAGAAGTAATGTTAATCACCTCGATGATAAATGATTGAATGTCAAGAATCATCTGACACAGGTATATATATTTTTTAGAAAGATAAAGATAATCATTTGTAGGAAATGATTCATCTAATCTATGGGGCCCACACATGATACAAGACCAGCTAAGTTGTCGGACCCACATAGGATAAGGGACAAGCTATCTCATCTAAGCAATCAGACCCACACAGGATTCAGGACCAGCTATTCTGTTGGACCCACACATTATACATGAACATAAGTTTGAACTATTGTACCCATAGAGGATCCTGGGACAGTAGTCGTCGCAGTCGAACCCATGAAGGATTCTAGTATAGTAGTCATTGCAGTCAGCCTTAGGGTTCTTGCACACATCACACTCGATTCTGGGTGGGTTATCTCCTAGATCCAAGTATTGATACATCATCAATGACAAAGTTAATTGTTTATGTATATCATAGTTTTAT
Organism: Viscum album; assembly: GCA_963277665.1. Lineage (NCBI taxonomy): Eukaryota > Viridiplantae > Streptophyta > Magnoliopsida > Santalales > Viscaceae > Viscum > Viscum album. The sequence goes on from OY728141.1 coordinate 1,902,922,102, forward strand.
CTCATCATACAGAACCCAACCCGACAGACGACGTGTCAACCAAATGCCTAGTCTGAGAGTTATTGGCATTTCTTTTCCTGGGACCTGGTTAGATTGACGCTCGATCCAAACCCCGATGATTCCCAAATTTTTTCAAATATCACTTAGAGTATTCAAAAAGGACCACCTCGCCGCTAGGGTCCTAGTGCCATAGTCGTCCGACCAGACACGACAGGTCTGACCCTACTAGGGGTCGGCCTGGCCCGATGGGGCGCGACACACCTGCGGACACAGCCCGCACTGCGAGCCGGTCCAGTTCGTCTGGCGGTGCCAAGATGCGCTACCTCCTCATTTTCTCGGCCGGATATAGAAAGCCTGTTCATCCCGGCACAGGCGGCCCGCGCTATGGGCTGTAGTTCTCCCCAAGCAGTGCCTTCGAGCGCCGTGGTTCTCCATCCCGGCCAGTATGCGTCCAGCCGGATCACCTGGCCGAGCAGCCAGCAGGCATGGGCCACGTCCTCATCCACCCGGTGCCTCCAGGACCCACAGTTCTTTAGGAGGACATTCGTTTGTCCCGTGGTAAATCTCCATGTAGGAGGGCTCGGTCGTTCACCTCGGTACTTCCACTGCAGTGTGAGGGCGCCGTGGTTCTGTTTCCCTCTATGCGGCGTGATGAAGCTGTGCCGACATCACTGCGGACCGACCTGGTCGTGGCCTTCGGCTCCACCATGTGGTGTGACGGTGCCACTCATCATCATCCACCACATCCCTCCCGACCGTGGTTCCTCTATCGTGTGATACATTTCTTCTTCGCCGTGGTGCGACGACACAACTCCATTTCGGCTCTGCCTCCGATGTCAACAAAACAAGATTCAATAGAGGGATGTCGGGATGTGTTTGTTCGGCCTGCGCCCTCTACGTTAGGTCATAAAAATTTGGCGACCGTCAAACCAAATATAAATATTGACGTTTGTGTGTATAATTCATACGTTAAAATAATCCAATTTTCCCCTGCTTCATATTTTTCGGTGTTCATTTACGAGTAGAGAAATACGGACATTTCTGAAGTCGGATGTCATTCCGCCAACGTCGGAGGAAGTAGAACTCAGTGAAGATGAGTCATGTTGACACCTTCAGTGTACTTTGTAGGTGGCAGTTCTTCCCATCCATGTTCTATTTGAAGACGGAAGAAGATGAAGTTTCATGGTCTTCAGAGACAAGGAGTGTTCTTCATTGGATTAGGTCATTCATCCAAGAGTTCTCCTAATCTCCAAAGAATTATCGCCATGCCAAAATAAAATAATATCCTCTCTATTATTTTTAATGTTTATATGCATTTCAAAATAATTCAAACAAATTCATAACTGTACAAATTAATTAATGCATTAATCAATCCTTGGGTTGGCACCATTAAGAAGGAAGGTGGAATAGCACCACCATTATTTGGGAGTTCAAGAGTTAATGGGGGGGGGTTCAAAGGATGTTGAAGGGTTTGATGTTCATGTGGGCCCCGCATTATAACATCTTCCCAAAGGAGGTTATGTGCGGTGGGCCCCACCAACAACCTCCCTTGGGGGGTTTTAACGTCCATTCAAATAAAAATGATTTAAACCCATTTTTATTGAATTTAAATTAGAAACCCTAAGAAATTAACTCCCAATCACGAAAAAACGCAAGTGCAGTATAAGTGTCCTTAATCAAATACTGGCATTGCGAGTTCAACGGTGCCCCCAGATTTCAATTCCAAGCACTTCTTCAAAAGATATAAAATCATGCACGTACATTTACTGAACGTACCCAAAAAAACTCCATAAATTTATTTCGAGCACACCCGGCCTCGGAATCAGGCGTTGTAAGAAACCACAGGCTCGTAAAATTCCCATGTATTTAACAAAAAATAATCCACAGGATTTTCGGGCCTTTGCATTCTCCCAAACTCATGTTTTTACATCACTTTATGCTACTAAAAACAATATGGTTTCAAATTAGTGTACTAAGCATGCATCTAAGCATCCCGCTCCCATGTGCTCACCTAGAGGTTCCATTTTTTCCAGTGAATGCGCACTAGGGGAATCGAACATCCATGCAGGACCTGCTCTTGTCGATCCTCTATCTCCACAAAAACCTCCATGGATGTTGTCCCATCATTGATGTCTAGATCCCCATGGGCGATAGAGTGGGGTGGGTCATGCACGTATCTCCTCAGTTGAGATACATGGAAGACGTCATTCACCTGGTTCAACTGAGGTGGAAGACCCGGAGATAAACCACCTCGCCTACTCTACTGGGGACATGGAATGGTTCAATGAATTGCATAGACAACTTGCCACCTCACCCAAAACATTACAGACCTCGTCGAGGTGAGACCTGTAGGAAGAAGTGGTCACCATCCTCGAAATCCAGTGGTATCTGCCTCCTATCAGTATAGGAATTATGTCTACTCTGTACAGTCTTCATCCAGTCCTGGATGATATGCACCTTCCCTATCATATCCTACACCATCTGTGGTCCTACAACTACTGAATCCCCTTGGTAAGTCTAGCATAGAGGCGATCTGCATGGCCGGCCGTAAAGTGCCTCGTATGGTGCAATCCTGATGGTGTATTGGTAGCTATTGGTATATTCAAACTCTACCAAGGGTAAGTGATCATCCCAGATATTACCGAAGTCTAGGAAACATGCATGGAGCATGTCCTCAAGAGTCTGAATGGTCCTCTTAGTCTAACCATCTGTCTGAGGATGGAAGGTAGTTCTCAAAAGAAGTTGCGTCCCGAAAGACTCTTGCAAACCCATCCATAGCCGGGAAGTGAAACGAGAATCTCGATCGTATATGATCATTGATGACACACCATGAAGTCATATGATCTCTCATATGTAGAGGCATCCCATGATCTCTACTGAACCCTTCTCTATGATTAGTATGAAGTGGGCCGACATGGTGAGTCGATCGACAATCACCCAGATAGAGTTGTGTCCTATGGATGTACGTGGAATCCCCATCACAAAATCCATTGATAGCATGTCCCACTTCCACTTTGGAACCTTTAAGGGGTGAACTAATCCTACCGGAACCTATTTCTCCACCTTCACATGCTGATAAGAGAGGCATCCTGAGACAAACTCAGCTTCAACATTCATCATACCTGGACACTAGTGCTGTTGTCGGAGGTCCTGATATATCTTCGCCACTCCATTATATATCACTAACAGAGATGTGTTAAAATCCCACAATACATCCGCTTGAATTGAATCTAGTACCATGGTATCTCCTCTAAAAAATGACATGTTCCCCACCTTTGTAAAATCCTTCCGGTGTATGCCCTGTGGATATCTGATCACGTCGTGTCTCACAGTCAACGTCCCCACACTGTGCCTCCCTAACTCACTGAAGAAGTTGAAGAGATAATGTGGGAGACTACAAAAAGGCCACTCCATCTCTATCCACGAATGATATCTACAACACGACCAACTACTCTGTCGCCTCTCCTAGTTGCTGAATGCCTGAACTCCTGTTGAGAAAATTTTCTACACTGTTCCCCATCCCAGATGTGTAGAGTATCTCGAAGTCATAGTCTTGAAAGAACTCGATCCATCATCATTGTCTTTGGATTAGGTCCTTCTACGATAAGATGTACCTGAGACTCTGGTGGTCAGAGTAGACTGTAAAATGTTAACCCATAAATTAGTGTCACCACATCTTCAAGGAGAAAACCACTACTGCTAACTCCAGGTCATGGGTAGCATTGTTCTGCTCGTGCTGTCTCAACTGCCAAGAACCATATGTGATCACTGCTCTCTCCTGCATCATGTCACACTCCAGTATGGTTCCTGATGAATCACTGTAAACTACGAACCCAACGCCCTCCTCCGGTAGCCTCAAGATGGGCGCACTAGTCAACCTCTTCCTTAGCACTTGATAGCTCTTCTGGCATCTCTCTGACCAGACAAAGGGTTGTCCCTTTTTCTTCAATGCTGAAAATGGTGTTTTAACTCTGGCGAAGTAGGGAATAAATCTACAATAGTAACCAGCCAGTCCCAGGAAACTCTGCACCTCCATCACACTCCTAGGTGGCTCCCAAGCAAGTACCGCATCAATCTTCACTAGATCCACTGCAACTCCAGGCTTCGATATGACCTATCCCAAAATGTGAACCTCTCGAATCCAAAGCAGGAAAATTTACAATTTACCATAAAGCTGGTGCTCTCGGTGTTTGTCCAGTACATCCAGCAAATGATAGGCATGATCCTCCTAAATAGTTATGTAGATCAGTGTGTCATTGATGAATACTACGACAAAGTGTTCGAGGTAAGGATGGAAGATCCTATTCATGAGACTCATGAACACTGATAGAGTGTTGGTTACACCGAAGGGAATAACCATGAACTCGTAGTGGCCATACCGACACCTGATGGTCGTCTTTTACATATCCTCATCCCAAACACTGAGGTGGTAATTGCTTGACCTAAGGACTATCTTTGAGAAACATGGATCTTCCTTGAGCTGATCAATGAGGTCATAAATCCTCTAGAGTGGGTACTTGTTATTCACGATCACTTGATATAGGTGACAGTAGTCAAAACATAGTTGAAAACTCCCATCCACCTTCTTGGAAAACAAAATCGGAGATTCCTGGTGTGAAACACTGGATCAAATGAATCCCTTCCCCTGCAAGTCCTCGAGCTGTACCCATAGCTCACGAAGATCAACGGGAGCCATCCGATATGCTAGAGTAGACATCGTTTTTGTACTAGGGTACATGTCAATGTATAAGTATACCTCTCTGTGAGGAGGGATTCCTCGAACGTCATTATGGAAACCATCCTTGTAATGATACACCACAATAAGAAAACTCAGAATCCGCACATCAACCGCTATGAGGATGAGACTAGCCAACTGATATGTGATCAGCTACCCCCTCCTCTATGTATGTCCATATTTCTCTACAATGGCACCCTTATCACTGGTAAAGGTGAACATGGTCCCATATGTGTGAACACACTTCACATTGTGCCTAATATATTCATTTTGAGCATGAATGTGGATAATCAGTCCATACCCAAGATAATGTCGTATGGCCTCGAGGATGTTATGAGAAGATCCCAGCTAAAGCTCTCGCCTCCTAGAGAAATCTCAAACTACCGGAACACTTGCGTAATCATCGATTCTACTCCAGTAGGAGTCTATAGCCATATGGATCGAGCCAACAACTCTGTCGGACTCTCCGAGCTCCGAACAAGGGAAGCAGAAATAAATTAATGACTCACACCTATGTCTTTATGTACTATAGCAAGGGTGGAGTATACAAAGATAGTACATCAAATCATCTCAATTGCTTCATGGTCTTCAGCCTCAGCGACCTATAGTTGTGCCTGAATCTGTCCGCTAGCTCCATGTGGTCATGATGGACCACCTAGTGGTGGTGGTGGTAGATCCTCAAAACATCATCCACCACCCAATGCTCGGCCAACACATCATCCATGTCCTCCTGCTCTTAGCAGACCACCACAGGCAAACCACTTCCTCTTCCTTGAAGGTCCCTCTACAGTCTGCTACATATCTTCATTGAGGGTTGGGCAGTCATGAGCCATGTGGCCCTACCCGCCTCATGCATAGCATTGCCTTGTCCTCGTATAGCTGGATCTGTCTTGTGTGCCCTACACAACTGAACTTGTATCCTGGGGTCACCCACCTGATGGCCTGATCCGCTTGGACCTCTATTACATCTGTCTACATCCAGCTGCAGAAGAATCCACTATGTGTTTCCCTGTGTTTGGTCTCACTACTGGTGACTACTCATTGAGGAAACTCTATACTAAATGGGCTCACTCCAGCTCCCCCACCTATGTGGGGATGCTGAGGGGGATCATCGAAGCCCCAATCTCATTCCTGATTCCCCGATCGATGGTTTGGCCCCTAAAGAACGGGTCGCATACCATATAAGTGGAGTAGCAAAAGAGGTCGGTGAACCTCGCTGATTACTGAGCTACTGTCATACTGTACTTCTAAAGATGACGTAACTCCTGAATCAACACCGGACGAATGGTGGATGTAACAAGCTCTGAGCCAAAGAGACATTCAAATTCAGTCCAATGTAATGAAGCCTCATCATGCTCCTAGATAATCAGGCTCCACCATCTGCCTACTGTCGCATGCAGGAGACTCGCGGCAAGGATCTCCATGAGGTCGATCGGTGTCCCTACCAATCTGAAAACTCTCACGACAGCCCCCAGCCAATCCTCAGCTACATGTGGGTCTGTCTCTCCCTGGTACTTGGGCGACCTCTATCTCTATAACTTGTGCAATGCACTTAGGAGGCTTGCACTCTCTACTACTGGAGCAGGTGGTATCTGTGGTGTCGCGGTTAGTGGTATCGCCAGTACCTCCGATGTGATGGGGCCCTGCCCCAAGGCCTTATCGCGCTGTGGGATACCATCTAGTACGTAACTTAGAACCCTAGTTGGCTTCCTTCATCGCTCCATGCTAAAAATATACAGTTGTGCCACGGTTCAAATGATATTCTTGGTGAGGTGACACAAAGTTATCATGAAGAAAACTCTTTCAAACAAAACACACATGCAATCAGTGTTTTCATGAACTGATTCAGATATCAGAATTCAGAGTCCTATTGTATGGATATGTCGGCCTCCACACCATCACCGATTTCCCTAAACTGATAACCACACCCAAAACAGTAAACACTATTTCTGTTAAAGTAATTAGAATCCATGTTCTATGGTAGATCCGTCTCCTCGGATACCCATTTGTCTCAACCCGTCCTGGGGCCCGTGGCATGACAATCCCATGCCCTCCTTCCACAGTCCAGGGGCTGGCAACTAGCACAAAAGGCGTAATCCAAATAAAAGGGTAGGAATTAACTATTAACCTGTAACACACACTATCTGATCACATGCTGTAGAAGCAACAAGTACAAAAATAGAAATAAAAAGTGTGGTTAAAGTAAGTGGGCATGTATACAAACCCAACTGAACAACATGTACATGTAGAAAAGAAATTATCTCATGGATCATCCACCAGGGAATCCTACATTAAGGGTAGGTATAGAACTAGAAAAACTCATCCCTAGGGTACGTCCTATCTAGTCCAGCACTGAGAAACCTCCTTCTGTCACTGCCAGCCTCGATCACTGCTGAGAGTTATTGGCATTTCCGTTCCAGGGGCCTGGTTGGTTTCAAGCTCGATCCAAACCTAGTCGTTTTCTAAATATGTCCAAAACTAACTTATAATAATCCATAAGGAGTGCCTCATCGTGAGAGTCCCAGTGCCTTACACGGCTTTTCATTCGGACACGCGGTCTAGGAGATATTCGCATTTAAGAGAAGATGGGCCTGACTCGTCAAGGCCAGTGGCCTGGCAGGTTGCCCCGACCCGGCTCAGTGGGTCCGACCTGGCTAGGGGTTAGCCCCGCCCAATATGTCGTGGCCCACCTGCAGACCGAACCCGCACTGTGGGCTGGTCGGCCATCCTGTCATCCTGCGGTTCGGCTCTACGGCGGTCGGCTCGGTCGGCCGCCTCCGCACCTCCACTATGGCGCGACAGCACCGCGGTCCAACTGCCCTCCATGCTGCGCGACAGCGCCACTCCACCCCTACAATGACCCGACCTGTTCGGGTATTTCGGCTCCACCGTGCGGCCTGAGGGCACTATGCATCTTCATCTGCCCTGCCCTTTCGGCCGTAGTTCCTCTTTTTTCTGCCGCGTTTCTTCACTAAAGTGGTGAGACAACAGCACGACCTTTGGCTCTGCCTCCAATATCAACCAAACAAGATTCAACAGAGGGACATCAAGCTGTGTTTGTTCGTCCCACACCCTCCGTGTTAGGTGATAACAATTTGGCCACCCTCAAACCAAAAATAAACATCGAAGTACGTGGGTATAATTCATATTTAAAAATAATCCCATTTCCCCTACATTGTATTTTTCTTTGTACATTGATGAGTCATGGAAGATAGACGTTGTGGATGTCAAAAATCATTCCATCAATGTCGGATAAAGTAGTGCTCAGTGAATAAGATTCGAGATGATTCCCTTGGGGTACTTAGTGGGTGGTGGTGCTTTCCTTCCGTGCTCTTATTGAAGAAGGTAGAAGATGAAGCTTCACGATCATCGGAGATGAGGAGCATTCATTGTTGAAATATGTCATTCTTCCAAGAGTTCTCCAAAGATCCAAAGAACAATCACCAAGAAAAAATAATATAACACCCCCCCTATTATTTTTAATGTTTCCAAAGAATTACAAAATAATTCAAAAGAATTCATATCACTATAAATTAATTAAGGAATTAATCTATCACTGTTTTGGCACCATTAGGAGGGATGGTGGAAAGGTTCCACCATTAATTGGGAGTTCATGAATTAACGAGGGGTTCAACGGAAGTTGAAGGGTTTGATGTTCGTGTGGGCACCACCTTATAAGATCCCCTCACAGGAGGCTATGTGTGGGTGGCCTCACCACCGACCTCCCTTTGGAGATTTTAACTTCCATAAAAAAAATGTGTTACACCCATTTTTGTTTAATTTAAATTAGAAACCCCATGAAATTAACTCCCAATCACGATGAAACAGAACTACAGTATAGGTATCCTAAAGTGAATACTGGCGCTGTGAGTTTAGCAGTGCACTCAGATTTCAATTCGGAGCACCGTTTCAAATGATATAAAATCCTGCATGTACGTTTACTAAACATAGCCCATCAAAACATAAATTTTTTTCTGGTCACACCGGTCCTTAGAATCAGGCGCCATTTGAAACATCGGACTCGTAAGATTACCATGTATTTATGAAAAAAATTTCCACATTATTTCCGGGTCCTAACATGCTTCATGTAATAGTTCAACCAAATGTAAAAGAAATAAAAAAATAAATCATTTTAAAAATAATGATGTTCTGTATATAATGTTTTATTAGTTCATCAATAAAAGTATTTTTTGGTCTAAATAAACCAAACTGAATCATTAAAAAATAAAAAATCTAAATGTATGAATTATAAATAATCATTTTTTGGCTGATGAGACTGTTCATATAGTTAAAATTCTATTACATACACTATATATGAACATGAAATTGGAAACCACACTTTGATGGTTGAATAATATGAGGTTCCAAACTCTTTGTTTACAAAATTAATAATTTGACTACCCATATTTTAATTCACATTGTTTCATGATTTATTAAATAATGTAAACATAAAAATCCAAAAATATCATGATTCCATGATTCATTGGTAGATTCAGTATATATCATATCAACATGATATATGGATACATTAATATTATTGAAAACACACTCAAAATGCGTCTAAAATTGTTTTTCTCATAAAACTACATGGGATAACATTTAGTTACTCATATGAAAATGGTGATCTATAAATAATTTTAAGGGAATTCAAAACACATGACATGGAATTAAATGTTAGTAAATGTTCATTTCAATTGGACATTAATGGTGTGATAATAATAATATTGATGATTGATTCATTATATAACATGATAAAAAATCCAATATGGGGGTGTAGAAACGACATGATACATAGATTCATAATCACAATTTTGGATAACCACTAGAACAATATAACCCAATCTGATTAGGATAACAACCCATCCACCATATGTGGAATATCATGAGATTAAACCATTACAATATGAATTGGAGTTGATATATTTTTGGAACCACCTGTAACACTCAGAAAATTACCATGCATTAGTATACAACATTGATAATTTAAAATATGGATCTTATGTAACTTCAGTTAATCCAATAATTATAGTGAATGTGATATTAACATGGATATCCCGTATCAATTGAGGATTGTTTTATATATGTGAATAACCTTAAGTGGAACTGAGTAATATTATTAACAAAACAAAAGATTGACATGGAGAATCAAAGGTTAATTTTGGCAGCATAATGGTGGAACTAATATATATTTATGATGGTATAGTGGGAGTGAAAGAGGATATCATCACATGAAAAAATAGGGTTTTAATTGGGGTATATATTAACATAATAATACATCATAAATTTGAATTATAATTAAAAAAATAGAGAATTATATTGAATAAAGAAGATAAAGAATGGATTGTAAAGTATTCACACAAGTGGCACATACCGGTTTCCTGATCCCGTTGGTTACACGTCCTCAAGACAACCTCACAATACTCTAGAGGATTATAACTATAATTGAGGGACTTTTTTCATCCATGGAGACAATATATGATTAAAAATAAATAAAAAATAACAATGAAAAATATAACCTAACATGAATAATCATCTATCAAAATATTAACATGACTAAAAAATACAATATTTAAACTAAATAATTGATATTGTATTATAATATTTGGTCTCCTTGTGAAAAGGAAACAAAAATCATTAGAAACTAACAACTCATAATTGGGTCCACGAACCATGTCATGATCACTCATCAAAACTACATCTGTACTCAACCATCTAACATATGAAATTTTCACTTATCCTATCCACCAACCATGAAATATATTCATATATCGATCTGGTATCCTTATTCGGGTGTTAGTACAATTAATTTGGACACCACCAACAATGTCTAAAACTATACCCAATCAATAATTGTGTATATACTTGTATAAATAAATAAGTACAAATCATATGTGTATAATTACCAAATTATCAATTATTCATTATTTAACAAAATCAACCTCTAGAATTACAAGGACACCAAAAAAAACAATACATGCTTAGACACATGCCATAGTCTGAACAATCCCTAATGGATATGATGTCCTAAAAATCCATTTTATATATTTTCTACAATAATTGATATCTCATAATGTCATTTTAAATTATAATTTTTTCAATTCATGTCTACATTCAATAATTATATTTATACATTTCAATGCATATGTGAATTCTATTGATACCATTTAGAATTTCAATTTTCACATGAAATCCATTTTTTTCATTCAATATCACAATTCATGTTATAATACCATTATTACGATTCAAAATCTAAATTTAAAAACGAATTCCATTTTTAGCATTACATATCTCAAATGACACCTGAAGGCCATTATTATCATTCACCATTTCATTTCACATCTCATTTTTTAATTAGTTAAAAAATTAATTAATCACAAAAATCATTAATAAATCAAAAATTTGATTATAATATCAATTGAACATTATTTATTCACCAATTAATTATGTCCCTCAATCCCATTAAATAATTTACCAATTAATTAATGACACCTTCATCATCAGTAGTTCCACAAATAGATTACCACAGAAAAACCCAGAATCAATTATGACATTAATTACGATCAATAATAAATTTATTTAATTAAACAAATAATTTTATAAAACAATATAATTACTAATTCAAATATTATTTAATCACATAAATCCCCATAATTTAATCAATAGTTAATTAATCACATCAATCTCTTAAATTAATTCCCAATTTAAATAATCATCAAAATCGATTTCATAATAATAATGTATTCTATAATTATCTTAAAAGTTAATTATCTATATTCAGAAATATGAATATCCCATAATTAATTCACCATTTAGTTACCTCAATTATCAATCCCAATCTTTACTATTTCATAATTCAATCTATATATTAATTAAAAAAATTATCAAGTTCAAATAAAAACTCAATAGATAATCGTATAAAAGAAATTTGGAAGTATATACACATAATTAATGCCAAATATTTAAGACATGAATTTTTGAACACATACCACAATTAGTTTATTAACAATCTCCCGATATATATGATCAATTTGAATAAAACAATGACATAGAATTACATATTGATCAAAAACATAAATCAAGATCGAAAAAATATCCATTTTTTCTAGATGAATATTGAAAATCCTAAATAAATATCCAAACAAAAATATAGATGAAAAATCCTTTAATGTATGCGAGATGAATGGGAGTATGGAAGGAGACCACATGGAATGAGATCCTCTTAACGGGGGGGGGGTCTTATATTAAATCTGGACTTCAGAACATGATGAAAAAAGGAATAAATGGGTTGGAATATTTATTGGAGGCTCTAAATTTGTTAATAAATGTTATGGGTCATCTTAGTTCAGAAAAACATTATTATTGGAGATTGTGAACAATTAAAACTAATTTTTAATGAATTAAAACAATGTATTCAATGTTTTCTACTCAATGTGCATAGTTCCCCTTAACTATGTTCCTTAAATGAGAGCTTCTTCTAGGTGTTTCATTGTTTTTCATTCTTGGATACACTGTTCGAAAAATTTTGTGTCACCCATGCAACCCCACAATATATAGGGTTGCACTGTTTTAATGTGTGGGGTGCACGGTTTGGGAAAAAAATTGACCAACCATGCACTACACTATTTCTTATATTTTTCTAAAATTTTTACCTACAAAACAGACTGTAAAAAATAAAATGTCACGTACTCATCAAAATTCTATTTATTACCTAAAAATTCTAGATACATCCCAAGGAAGGCTGGGGTTTTACATGCTCCCCACCTTATATCATGTCATCATCGAGATGTACTCTCAAGAATATATTAGGTACATTGAATAAATGGTTGGGACACTAACCCAAATTATATTCTTCTCTATCCCATAATTCCTTCAGAACAATTCCATGCTTCCGTAATATACAAATTTTATATTCGATATTTTCCTTAAACAATTTTTCACTACAATCCAACAAAAATATCAGATTCCTCTCAAAGGATTCCATAATTTCATGATCATAATAATCCACCTTGATCACATGATAATGGTTTTGGTGATACATTAGAAGAGTTGGCACCTAGAAAACATCATTCATAGAACTATATCTCTATGGAAGATGAAATTGTTATTCCACTGACCAGATTATCTCCATAATCTCAATAGGTTCAATAAGCACGAGTTTTAACATTGCGTATCTTTGTATCATATAGATACCCAATCTAGGTGAAACCTAATGGATTAAATGATCACCCTATGTAAACCCTAGGATCTGTTGTATTCAATTACAATACAAATCCTATCAATAGTGAGCCATTTCCATACATTTTGAAATGATATGATCTTAGAAAAATGTCAAATTCATGATATATTGTCATCATAACTCGTACTCACCTACCTCCAACCACTATATAGGTGATCTTCATAGCCTACCATAAAGTGAATCATATGGTTTCACCTGTATAGTTTCTTTATAAATGATGATAAAGGAAAAGTATCCAAATATTGCATCTTTTCCCGAGACCCACCAATGTCAAGAACACATGATCAAAACATTCCCCAAATCACCTATATATTATGCTCGTACTATCCATCTATATATTGGTGGAATGTAGTACTGAATAATAACCATATACTACGACTCTTCAAAACTATAATCTAAATGTCTGAATAAACACACGTTTTATAGTCTGAAATAACATTATGTTGTACCCCATATATATAGACAATTTCTCAAACATACAGTTTTCCCATCTATTCCACTAATCAGGTATAATTTATTGTCATGAAATGAGCTAACTTTATTCAAATGGTCTATAATAACTCAGATAGTGTAATGGTTATGAGGAGTCCTCATAGGACGCACTATGTAATCAATATTCATATCATCCCACTTCCAATCTAGAGTGGCCAATGGATTCAAAAAACCATTGGGTAACTCATGCTCATCCATTATCTAATGACAGGTGTAGCATCTTTTAACGATCTATGTTATCTCCTTTATCATGGAAAAACATAAAATATGTCATTTTATGTGAGAATTAATTTTTTCCCCAGCTAGATGTACCACTCAATATGTGGCATGAAATATCAGAATTGGATCTCCTGCATTGTCATTGTCAAGAAAACATTATTCAAGAAATTAATGACCTCATGCTCATCTATGGAAAAATAATAAGGTGGATCCCCACCAACAATTATTTTCCTCAAGGTAAAACAAAATTATTCCCATTGTGTATTTTCCTAATATTTTTAATTATTGAATAAGCTACTCAAACTGATATACGTGTCATCTGATCCTATGTTTACCAAATCACATCATGTATCACAGCTAGTAAAAATAGTATATGCCACTTGGTACTAAACTCATGAACTGATTGATCGTATGTTTTCCAGATCAAAAAATCATGAATACTTGTTTCCTTAATGGGTGTATATTCCAATTCAAAATCATGTTATTTTCTATACAAAAACCATATTCAAATTTTTTAATTTAAATATCTTTTGAAATAAAATACTTCATGCAGTTTTCATCTATATACATAGTAAATTTTTTAAAAAATTGATATTTCATTCAAAAAATTAATGAATAATCCAATCCAGTAAACTCAAAGTCACACACATGGTTGTTCTATTCAGGTGGCCTCAAAATTAATGAAACATACAACAAAACGAAATAACCATGCATTTAAACTTCTCTGAATCCAATCCCAAAAGAATCAAAATACATTGTACACTTTTCAGTTGACATGGGTAGGATCAAGATTGGTATTGAGGTCATCCACTACTTCAGCTCCTTGAAATAATTATTAAAATATGTAATATAGAAAAAAATTATCTCCTTCATGGTCATTTCTGAATGTTGTTCTATAAAATTGTAAAAGTCCTTTATATTCATCTGATAATATCCATACAATCCAAAAATATTATAATTTCATTTATGTTATTGTGATGCTCCTAAGAAACTGTTTCCTGAAACATTCTTCTATCCACTAACACACCTTCCTCTGAGATAATGTGACCCAAGAAGTGTAGATGATTAATTAAAAAATGATATATTGTTATCTTTGCATATATTAAATTCCCTATCGTAGTACCAAAGATTATGTGAAGGTTTTTGTTATGGTCGACATGCGTTTTTAAGAACACAAAGATATCATCCAAAAACACTACAACAAACTGATCTAGGTATAAAAGAAATATTTTTTTCATCAAGTCCATTAACACTAACTCAGAATTTGTTAAACCAAATGACATTACAATGATCTTATATAGGATATAGATTATATAGAACTAGGACAATGGTATATAAGATGTTTAGACATTTAGATGATCATACCCTTATCACAATCCAACATTATAGAAACAAAATCACCATCAACTGCTCAAATATAACGAAAACAACTGGAATATGATACTGGTTCTTCATGGTCTTTGATTTAAACATTCAGTAATCAGTACATAATCATAGTGTCTTCTTATCCTTATTTTAATTAAATAACAGAGACCCCCATGGATTTGTAATCAATCTGATAAATCTTTTATCTTATAACTCTTCCAATTGAGTCATGAGGTATCAAATATTTGTTGGTTCAATTCTATGCAGTAGAATAGAACCATGCTCATCCCCCTCCATGAAATCAATAGAAACTTCAACATCACTCTTAGGTTGAATATCTAACAAGTCATTAAGTAAAAAATATATATCCATGTCCACTACAGGTAGAAATAAATCACTTATTTCCCCACAATCACCCAGTAACACACTAGTAACCATGGTGGTAATCTCCCATTGCTTCTAGTAAATTGGAAAAACTCGTCCCTCATTGATATCCCACTATCCATGGATAATATATTTTATTCCCTTAATATATATAAATGTAACTGTAATCCAGTAACAATATATGTGGGGTTAGTATTATACTAACTATCCCATGCTCATAATTAGGTATAATCCTAACACGTCCAGGATGGAAATATCTCATAGAAAATTATACTCCAGAAAAATGATACAAACTCTCTTGAAAAAGAAAATGTCAATTTACTGTACTCGGAACTTTGAGGCAAACGTCAAAACCATTTCCACAAACTCCTCCTACTAGATCATAGAATTCAAATGATTTGGTGAAATAAATGAATGATAGGAACCAGTAACATATACGGCATGCGTTAATATTGAATATATACTAATTTTAACTCCCACTATTGAAGGTATGGCATGTCTATCCCCAATAGTAGGTTAAATAGAAGGAAACATTCATTAGCATCTTTCAGGTGATGTAGAATGACCTCACTATGCTACAACACTATTCTGATAAGTGTTATCTTACACATAATACACTATTACACTACCTCTACCACCTAGGCCAATAGAACTCTATTTGGAAGATAGTTACAGAGCAGATGATCCTCTTCTCACATTTTTGATTTTTCAAGAACCCCCATCACAACCCATCTATCATGGAATCCTACAAAAACACTATATATGTGCCGTATTACAAAAATATTATTTTAAAATATATTATTTTTAAGGGAATTTTTACTAAAACATCATTTTAAATGTTTTAAATATTTATTCTTCTAAATCATTCTCATTAATGTCCATGTTTTCAAAATGGTTTTTAAGGATTTATATGTATGGACCTGAATTTTTTTAAATGTTAATTCATCTCAAAATTTTCTTAGTGATATGGGACACTTTGATTAAAAAAATGTCTATAAATGTCTTCTTTTCTAAATTGTGTGACATATATATTTTTTTTCGAGAAAAATGGATATTTCTCTCTAATATTTTTACAAAACTTTTTCATCTATGTAAACATAGTTTGATGGATTTTAAACTTGTTTGAAGATGATTTATTAATATACAAATCTTCCATATTGTATTGATGTTTTTGTGATATGTTTGACTGTGGATGTTTTATTTTTATACATTTCATGGTTTAGGGATAAATTATTGACATGTTGTATGCCAGTTTTAATATGAATGATTATATTATGCTTAAACATTTTCATATGAAGAATGCATTGGACTTAGTAAGTGACGGGTGGAGCCCTCTATAGCTTCTCGATGCATTGGTAAGTCTCATTAGACAAACATGTGTCTTGGAAAAAGGCCATGACAAAAATATTATTTATAGTCATTGCACAAGGCCTTGACTATCTGGTTATGATAGTCTAGAATTATGCATTTCATCATTATGTATGTGGCTATTGATATTGAATGTGATTATTTGATTAGTACAATATCCATGAGAGTATTTAAATGGAATTATTTTGATTTATATACGCCATATTATGATTATTTTTATGTTGAAAAGGAATTTTTTTAGTTTTATACATTTACTTAAATGTATATGCTTATTTATGAATGTTTCCAATATATTTCCAACCCTTACTGAGGGTTTGAGATCACCCCTTTCTATGTTTTATTTTTCACAGGATTCCATGAAGTGTATGGCGATTGATATGCAGGGTTATGCCAAGAGAATAATGGCGTTAATAAAGGACTATTTATGTTGTTTTGTATGTTATAATGTGTAATGTAACATTCATTTATGTAATCTGCCTTCCAATGCTGCTAAACCGTTCGATCCTTTGTGACATGATTCCTTGTAATCATGCCAATGTATTAAAATAATGCACTAACTCTGTGTAACTGGGGTCAGGGCGTTACAATATTGACTAAGAACATAATGATATATACTTACATTTCAAGAAGAGTTTCATCCTTGAATGAGTCTCTAAAAATACTCATCTTTCCCCCAAACAATGAGTGTTAAAGTATTCATGGACATACTTGAAGCACTAGATACATATTTTTAAGAGTAAAATGATCAAAAAAGATGAACCATATATTAATATTTAATTTATACATTAAAAAAAACTGAAAAGGTTAGTAAAAGATCAGTTAGTCCCTAATGTATAATCCTTAATGAAAAAATACTATTCTTGATCTCAAAAATTGAAAATACAATACCCAAAGCTCAACAAAGACCATTAAATACACAATTTACATTAAAATTATTCAAAATAATCCAATCTATGTTTCAATCCTGAAAATTTGAATGGTTTGATCACATAGTCATCCACAAAAATCTTTTCATTTATCTTCAAATATCATCGACTACAATTTAAGTGTCATACTGAAATGTAATTAATCTAAACCTGTTATCTCTGTGATAGGTTAACCATTTCCATAAATAAACCAAATTTTTATATATCCATAATTAAAACATATATTCTTCCAAAATAAAATTCTACCATTACTCCCCAATTTATATCCAACAGAATTCTATTTTCATTAGGCATATAGTTTTCCCAGAAGAAAAAATGTCTTCTAAAATAACATTTATCACATAATCACCATATTATTTTCTTACACAATGAATATCCATTTAATAATATATAAGATCCCAAATCAAATTATTACTGATAAAAAAATCATGTAACTAAAATGAATAAGTCATACTAACTGGGGACTTCACGTATGCCAGTGGTAGGAGATATTACCTTATTACCCTTTGGTTGTGGGTTCGTTCCTATGAACATGATAGACACAACATGTAGTCATCTATCATATTAGTTTTACACATATAAAACAATATAATTATTACAAAATTCTAAAAAATAAGATAATTTCCTAAAAAACTACCATACCAATCTATATCCTCAAAGGTTATCTAATACCATTCATTTTGCATCCCAAAATATAATATCCATTTATCACCTCAAAAAATATCATATGAACACCTAATATTATCCATTATATCCATTCAAGAAAATATAATTCTTCCTTGAACACCTTTTTCAAATATCAAACATCAGGGTTAAACATCTTAGAAAAATTCTTCCCAATGTAATCCCATCACCAGAAAGGGCATAGATACTTTTAAACATATCATCATCATACAGTCTAACATAACTCTTGATTCCCTTTTATGATAACATATTAATAGTTCAACGTCCTTGATAATCTAATACAACATTTATACATATCTAATGTCCTCATAATTTATAAATATCAATACAAAGATTATACATTCATTATGGATAAGAAAATAAATCATACCGTTAATCCAGATATCATGATATCAAGGATGTTCCATTTCTCTTTAGGCATGTTGTCATAATATCAAAATGAAAATTTTGGATCCATATATATAATTTATCTTTTTGATAGAATTGATATAGTTGAGATCTTGATGACATATGAAACAGATATAGTGACACATAAAATTGCTTTAGAAATGAGAAGGTTTTGGATATCTCAAATAATTTTTGGCAGGTGATTTGAATACTCAAGAAGCAGTAAAAATCATTTGATCATGTTCTTCCATAATAGTGATGATCATATCATCAGCGAGGGATTAGAAGGTTAGGCATGATATCTTTCCTTCTGTCTTGAAAGATGATCCTTAATCTTTTAAAAACAATCAACACTTAAACATGAAATTAAATATTATAAATTAAAATAGATAATCATCTCTAGGTTAATGATATGATCAAAAACATTTATATTACTCTAATTTATCACCCTCATTATATCTATATTATTCAGGTTTTATCCCAACAACCTATTTCAACATAACCACCCAAAATATTCCATTTTATAATAACCCTATTGGTTATATGATATCCTTTACCTACAACGAGAAAACTCCCTTACCTCTAAATTTATATAATCATGATTTTGATACAATCTATAAGGACCCAACCTTATAAATTACATAATCTTTGAGTTATGTAATGAAATAAAATTGAGTTTATTTTCCTGTTTATAGTTTTAGAGAATTTGGCCGTATCTATTATATTACATCTCAAAAGATTTCAATGTAGACACTTATACTCTATCCAATTTTGCACACAATAATAAAAATCCTTAAATAAAACATGAAATATTTTATAGATATAAATATTATTGAATTATTCAATTCCATTAACCTTACTTATACCCTATGAAAAACATTTCAAAAACATGGGATGAACATTAATAAGGGTTATAAAACATTGGAAGAAATAATTATTCCATCAATACATATATATTATTGAAATCATACATTCAAATTATAAAACAAAATTTCATTAACATACCTGAAAAAGTCATAAGATTAATGAATGAGACATATAAATCACAAATAATAAAGGTAACACGTGGAATCTATATCATACATACATTATAGCTTTCACAAATACATAGGGAGTTACGTTTGGAATACCAATCTCACTATATTCCCTAAAAATCATAGGAGAAACATTAACATTTTCCTCTGTCACATTACCCAATGCATTGGAGAGGTATCTTGGGCACACCCACCCTAGTTTTATCATGTAACCACCCATTTTTGTAAACACTTCCCAAGAACCATAGCACATAAGACATGCTTTAAACAAAGATAACCTTTCTACATTGCAATCACAATATATCATTTCAATATATTGAAATAATAAATGCTTTCATAGAACCATTTTCAATAACAAAATATGAAGAGGGTATATGGTATTTATTTTTCCTTAAAAAAATTTGGTTACTTTAGGAATCCAAATATAAAATAATACTAATGTCGGCTGATGGTTGTTTGTCACCACCAATATTAAAAAACATTATTTTTTTCGTTTATTAAAATTATTGATAGAAAAAGATTCCCTTTGATTGAAATGAGAGTTCAAAGGTGTTTGAACACCATATAAATTAATGACATGTGTAATTATCTATTTAGATCAATGATAGGATATTGAGATGAATTCCCTTATAATGATCGAATAAATCAGGTATGAATTTATCAAGGGGCTGATTAGGTGTTGAAATATTATATAAAAAATGAGAGGAGGAAATTAATACATTAATATATAAAAAAATATTCCCAAAATAATATTGCAATTATATAATCAACAATGTATTTTCAAAACCAATAGAGTGGATATTGAGTTTAGAAATACCCTAACAAAAAATCGGCAGCCTAATAACATCAAATAAAAAGTTAGAAAAATGTGTTTTTGTGGGATAAAAGGATATCTCATCAATTGGACATAAACATTACAGAAATAATTATATATAATAAAATATCCAATCCTAGGGAAATTTTAATTAAAAGAAAAAACATAAAAGAGTTTTTGACAAATATAGGAGGGTGAAAGGTTCCCTTACATTTTGTCCAACTTGATTTGTCCATTCTTCATATCCCTAAATAATAAAATTCTGATAATTAGATATTATTCAAATAATTTATCATGTTTATTTTTATTATTTTATAACTTATTACCCTTAAATAACTATCATATAATTATTCATCTTAATACTGGTGTTTTTGTTAAATTTTTATACTTGAGGTTAAAATGAAGTATATATAATTACATATTGTCCATGTCAGCAAATGTCCATTATCTCCAGAATTGTACTCATGATTTAAATATCTTACATATGAAGTATATACCTATATTTATACAGTATATATGTATTTTGAAAAATTATATGACATTTGGATATATGAAAATGAAATTCACTGTTAATGGAAATGGTAAGTCATACGTATGGATGAACATTAATTTCATTTTTTTAAAAGGAATGAAAATTAAATGTTATATATGTATATTATAATTTAATTTTAATATATATGTTATATATGTCACATAATATCATTATTTCCCTCCTTTATTCATTCCATTAATAGTATTAATGTGTCATATCACTTTGATGGGGAAGTGGTCTGCACATCATCAAATGAAATTACCAAATTTATACAACTAGAAATGAATAAAAAGATAGTTATAAATAATAATTACCGATGCATAGAGAGAAAATAAATATCATAAATATCATATGTAATTTCAGTGCCATTGTTAATGTCTTCATGAGAAGCGGTAGAAGATAATTGAACAATCATCGTTTGTTGAGGTAGTAGTATGTCAGCCTCATAATCAATATGTTCGTATCCATTAAGTGGAGGTGTGTGGAATTTTAGATCAAATTTTCATCATAATATACTCATAGTATATTAAAGATACACGTATTGTTATAAATGAATGTAATAAAGGGATTTTAGTGGTTGGAGAAGGAATATAAATGGAAGAGGCTTCAGAGAATACATTACCTTAAATCGTGTAACTTCTTTTGATTTAAGCTAAAATTCATTCTTCAATTGCCTTAATTCTATGTTAAGGCTTAAAAGAGGAATATTTGGATGTATGAAGATTATTTGGGCTTAGTTGGGATGATCCAAGGGGGCTTGAGGGTTATGAGTAAGTGTTATAGGTGGTGATATTTTATAAGCCGGATGAGTTGTACTTAGGGAATATCTTGAAATATAACATTATTATAAATTATATTTCGATTATAAATGAGTCAAAATTTAGTTATATATAATATAAGATGAATATATTTATTAAAACAGTCATAAAATACGAATTAGATTGCTTTTGGATATTTTTTAATTATTATCTTTTTACTTAACACTTTTTTACTATTATAGTTTTATCAAGATTATAACACTTTGAGAATCAAACTTGTAACCAAATCATGCAAAATATCCAATTAAAGAGTCAATAATAATTTTAGAATTATTATAACCATTTACTAAATCTTTGAATTTTTTAATTTTATGATATTTAATAAAATATTTTAAATTTTAAAATATAATCTATGTCAACCTTCAAACTATTGATATCATGACATTTAAAAAATCGATAACAACTGAATTACCTAAAAAATCATCGTTAATAATAAATATAACATGTAAATATCATCCAAGAAATTCATGGATTACATCAAATAACAGAATCACATTTATTTTAACATTTATAATAACATTTATTTGATTGCTTTATTAATGATTCTATCACTCCATCATTATAGTGTCATAATTATTTTTTTATTTAATGTCTAAATTTTATAAATAAAATACCACGATGTAGGAAATTTTTTTTTCATTAAAATTTATATTTATATTCTAATAGGTTACTTATAAAACCCTATAAAAATTGTTTTACTAAAATATATAATTTTAGGTTATATTTTCCATAACATTAAATTTAAAGTAATTAATTGTCCAATTCACACACTTGTTCCTCCATGGAGTCCTAAAATATACCCAATGATGTACATAGCATAATATATCTTATAAAATATGGGGTAAGACATGTGTTAGGTTATTTTAATATTGTTATAATATTATTTGTTTACCCTTATTTACTATATTTACCTTCTAAATATGGTAAATAAAATTTATAGTGAAGTTACTATTCATAATACATATAAATAAAAGTTGTGTATTTACAAAATGTAGACCCCATATTTCTAAATATGGAATCCATTTTTCCAAATTCACTTCTATGATGTTGCATAAATTAATTTAAAATTATTTTCCTTCTTTAAAATTTAAAAAACATGTTTTTAAGATGTAAAAACTAACAAAACATTGACATAAATTTTTTTCCAAAATCAATGTGAAATTTCATTCAAATGACTAAAATTATATTAAATTAAAAAGGTATAATTAAATTAAACAATAAAACAAATTTAAAATATAATAGAACTATATAAATAAATTAGATTAAAAGGGTGTTTTGAATTAAAATTCAATATTTTCATTATTCATTAATAATGAACTTTATACGTAAAACACCAAAATTTCATACAATGGGAATTTGGATGTCCATCTTGTGAATAATAATATGATTTTTTCAAATAGAACATATTCTAGTGAAATAATATGATTTAAAAAGGTTTCACCATGAAATGGTTGTAAAACGTCCTTTTATAAATATTAGAGTTTTTCGTGCATAAAATCGAAGTCATTCTTATTTTAAGCCTCTAAAATATATATGATAAGTAATAATACATTATATAAATATATTTTATTTATTTTGGATCAATCCCACTAGAAAAATTATTATTCGTTAACTATCATTTAAAATAATAAATTATTATTTTATTTTTTGGTATAACTTAATGTTTTGTGCAATGTATGATTTTTAGAAAATAATTATTGCATGTTGAGTACGCTATCGGAAAAAGGGTCCCCTTTAAAATAAAATTAATATCTTATTCATAAGTATTAATAGTTATAAAAATGTATTATTCTCTAAATACAGAGGTCATTACACCTAAATCATCTATCTAAAACACGGCCTTTGCCCTTATCCTATACAGCAACCAAGAAATCAATTCTGGTTCCAATCTAGCAGCCCGAGTAGGGTGTGACTACAACTCAAAAGGATGTCACCAACAACATATAAAACAATATCTTGACAAAAATATTATATTTAACTGTATAATAAAATGATTACAATGAATATATAAAAAGTTACCACATTTTTAATTATTATTTATTTAATAGCATAATCCATCAGGCTTTTGTGGACATTCAGACCACAATAGCTGCTTCAACCCATGCCAAATTCTGTATTAACCCAAGGTATATCTTGTTTCATAATTACATTACCAATATAAATTATCATATTTGATATCTCATAATTTATTTTATATCATTCATTATTTCAATTCCTATAGGAATTATATTATTATAATTAAATATATCAATTGTTTTATGAACTCCATTGTTACATTTGATCATTTTAGTTTTCAAAAGAATTGCATTATTAACCTTAAATATCAAAATTCCTGTATTGATTTCATTGCTACCATTCATCATGGAAACAGACACATGAATTCCATTGTAACCATTAACTACCTAAAATAAAACATGAATTCCAATATTAAAATTGAATATTTAAAGTCACGTCAAATACATAAAATAATACAAAAAATAATTTACAACATTGATTTCATCAGAGAATGAACAAATATTTTATCATAATAATTCCACATAATTCATTAACTCATTAAATAATTACCTTAATCCCATTAAATGAGTTACAAATAAATTAATCACACCAACAACATTCCTAATTCAACAATTAATTTATCATAGAAGTCATCTTAATAAATTCACAAAAAAATTAAGTAAACCAATAACATTAACTATTTTACCAAATTAATTAATAAAATAACTATCATTAATAATTAAACAATTATATTATAATATAAATCACTTTAATTAAATCACTAGTTAATTAAGTGGATCAATCAAATTAATTGATTCAAAAATTAAACAATCTTCTCCATCAATTTCATAATAATAATAATGGTCAATAACTAATTAAATAGATAACTATCTCAATTCAAATATTTCAATATCCCATTCAAAATTAACCAATTAATTATCTCTATTCACTATCCAAATACATCCAATTTCAAAATACCATCAAATAATTAATTCTCCAAATAAATTAATTCACTCAATAACTGAATTGATATACATCTTATAGAAATTATTTAACAACATAAAAATAATTAAAATCATTATACTTTTATTTGAATGGTATACCACATAACAAAATTTATTGTTAAACAATAACCCATTGTAAATATGTAATTTAAATGACATAATGTCGTAGAGTGAGACCTATATGTAAAACAAAATCAAATACCAAAATAATAAAGACACATTTATTCTTGATATATTTATGAGGTCTTATATATATATCAAACCTTAAATAAAAAAGAATAATACTTTATCAAATTGAAGATGAATGTGATAGAGAAAAATCCACATTTGATAATATCCTCTTACATGGATGGTGAATATCATAAATCTAGGATTTAGATCCTGAATAAGAAAGAACATAATTTCATGGAACAAGTCAGAGTGGATATATAATTATAAAAATGTGTTATGGGTCGAGTTGTCGTTTAATGTGGTTTAAAATGGGGTATCATGAATTTTTATAACTAATTATAGGGGTATTAAAATTATTTATGCACATTTTACTGCATTCAGCGCTTGATTTATCTTAACCGTGAACTGTACCCTTGTTCAATTTATACAGTGTTTGGGTGGGTTAAATGAATCTACATTATGTTTTCATGGTTTTTCATACCATGTAACATCTATGTAAACACTCTCTATATAAGGTTTCACGATTTGCTGGGTAGGGGCATATGGTTAGGGAAACCCAAGCACCAAACATTCCCTACCATCATTCATTAAATTTCACATATTATTCCACAAACACACCCCAATGTAAATATCAAATAAAAATTACTAAACTCAATAAAAATATAATACATATAAATTATCTGATGACATTTGTATAACATCCAAGTTTTTAGAAGGTCCCCTTAACTTGATATGGAGTATCCAAAATCTTAGGAATGGTTCTTGAGAGCATAGGGTAACCTTAAGAAGATTCTAGATATGGAGGGAATAATTAAATTTATTCTAAGTGGGTATTCAATTACTAGGAATTATGTCATGGTTTGGTTTATATAAAAATAGTGAGGAGTGTTTTTTATTATTTCTCAAACTTTTCTTTTGGAATCTATAAAATAATTTATTTAAAAACAAAAACTAAACAATGTTTTTTACCATGGTTTTTTGAAAAATTGAGTTAGTATTCATTAATTTACAGGATTAATAACATATATAATTAATATATTATGTGTGGGGATGTGAAAGAGATTCATGTTCATAATGAAGTTACTTTAAAATGCGAATTTATAAAACATTCATTGGAGTATTCATTATAAATTTCATAAAATAAAAATTAATCATAAAATAACGTTATTTTAATGTGTAAATATAATTATAATCATGGATACCATTTATATGGTATATTAACATACTTTCGGTTCATTTTAAATTCATAATTAACATTAAATATTAAGATCATATTTAATTTTTACCCAAATATTCAACTCTGTCTAAAAACTGTGAACACATTAATCATTGACAATTTCCATTGTTTTATTTTAAAAATTATTTATTTTATAAAAAAAATTAATGAATTATATATTTAAACATAAAAAAACCACATTTATTGAAAAATACTAGTTTTGAAAAATAAGTGTTTTTTAAGTCAAATAAAAATTACTTAAGACTTCGTAATGTCATATATTCATTTATATTAATTAAAAACAATTTAATGAAAATATTTTATGAAATTATAAATTATTTATAAAATATATTATTTCTTTAAAATGAACATATCTTAATTGAAAATATAAATTTGTTAAAAAAATATGTATTTCACATAATTTTAATAAACACCCTATCATATAAAAAAAATTAATAATAATGATAATTATAATAATTATTATACAATATTTTTTTGGTGAGTGATCATGATATTTTCACACGAAGGCTCAATGAACATCGTTTTGGATCATGATGTCGAAGTGAATCAAATTCTCTAATAAATATATTCATCGGAGCTTTAGTTGTCAAAAATCATCATGGGTTTGATTAAGGTAAATGACTACTAATTCCATCTCCCTTAAAATCTATGATATGTGGGATTCATAGTATATGATCCTACGGGTTATGGGAATCAATACATTGTTTTTTATCAATTGAACATTTCATAAACATTAACATAATATTCCAAATGGATATTAAACAAAATCTACATTGTCTATGATTATGATTCTTATCGATATTTTATAAAATTAAATAAATAATTTATAATGGTCCAAAAATAACAAAATATGTGTTTGGTTGTTCTATAACCATATTATTGAATGTAGAATTGAAAGATTTCTCAATGATTATTTTATTTATAATTCATCATTTCATTTCATTATTCCACCATTAGAAATTAATCCCAGTATTTTTTTGTTTCATAAACCTAAAGTGATAAGTGTTCTTCTGTATCATGTCCCTTTCTTGTTTTCATGTCCCTTAAAAAATATTATGGCTCCATTATAGTAATTTTACCGTGTGAGATTCCTTCTTTTGTTGAAGTTTTTCTCAATGAATAGTCATCACTAATAGCTCCACATATGAAATATCATTATCCAATGGTAATACCTCTACATCTAGTACATGTGATTATGGTATGTAATTCATCAATATGTATAAATGGAAATAATTATGTAATTTAGATAGGTTATGTTGGTGATCTTGTTGATTGGCAACCACAATAATGTGATCAATTATATCGAAGGGGATGATGTATCTACGAATAAAATTTCCCTTATTCCCAATCCCCATGAAAACATTCCTTGAAGATATATGATAGAAAGTATTGTCAATGACATCAAAATTCTTATCTTGTTAATTATTATCTGCATAGACTTTCTATATAATTTTTTAATATTTCATATGATTCTCAATGGTTTGATCATTCTATGAAATATCTTATATGATATCAGGTCCCAACAATGTATTCTGCAAATTTACATCCTATATTATTGGATTATGACACCTCTACCCTTACAGAACAACCTGAAATTCCATTTGAATTCTATAATATAAAAAGGTGTTATATGAAAACTCCAATAGGTGAAGGTGTTTGTCCCAATATCTAAAGAGGTCAATTTGATAAGGTATCATCATATCCTATTGAGTTTTAGTTGTCCTTTCATACTTACTATCCTTATCAGGGTGATAAGTATGGAAAAAGCTCAGTTCTATATCCAATTTTTAGTGAAGGCCTATCAATAACGTTTATGTAATCCTTAGATATTGGGTACATAAAATAGAGTAACACTCCATGATGATTCTGTATATTGATTATGTATATGGTTTTGATTTGTTCAATAGAAAATTATTTGATATTTACAATGAAAAGTACAGATATTGTAAGGTGATTGATTATTAACCAAATGTCATTATTTCCTATAGTTTTCTCAGAGTTTCCTATAACAAAATTAATTGTCATCATTTCCCATTTTCATAATGGTATTTGTAATTGTTTAATTATACCTTTAAACATCTATTATTCATCCTTGACTTCTTGGAACATCAATCATGAAGAAAAAAATTTGTAAATTATGTCTTCATATTATCACGCTAAATGATTTTATTTATATCTATATACATCATATTTCATCATAGATTAATAAATAATCATGATCTATACACAATATATAAGGCCCCAGCCTTAAACCTTACTTATTATTGAATTAAATGAATAATTAACATTGAGGATCTTTTCAGGTTTAGAGTTTTAGAGAATTAGAACATAACTATTACATCTTAAAAGATTACAAAGTAGACACTTCTACTAAGTATCCATAAAATAAAAACTCTTAAAAAGAAAGATGTCTAGATTCCATGTTTTAGATAGCATGAAATTCCCTTTATCCCATCCTTGACCTTATTACACTTTATGTCCTGTGAAAAACATTTCGAAAAACATGGGGTGAGCATAAAAAGCTCAGTAAGGGATACAAAAAGAATGAAAACTGTTAGTTTTTCAAACATCAAGTAAACCATGTATACTATATCAAAGTAATACCTTCACCTTCATGATGTAGTAAAAAAAATCTTCACTGAATAAAGTATCATTACTTACCTTTTTGTAACCAAAAGATTACCATAAAACCCATATAAAGAACACATAGAATATATAAAGGTAACATGGGACATAAACATATTTAAGTGGAATAAACATACAGTTGACTTCCACACATATCACTTAATGGAATAGCCATACGGCCAATTTCCATACATACTTAATGGAATAGCCATACGGCCGACTTCCATACCCAATGCATTGGAGGTTATAACGTAACCACCCGTCCTGGTATTCACGGCACCACCCGTCATATGGTTTATAACGTAACCACCCGTTAAAATGTCCAAGTACCAATATAAAATCATAAAACATAAAACCAATATAAAGGAATGATAACATTTCCACATTTCAATCACAATATATCATAAATATATTGACTTAATAGAATCCTTTTTCAAAACCATTTTCAATACCAAAATACATAAAAGAGTATATGGTATTTATTTTATTCTAAAAACATTACGGCTTGTTGAGAAATCCAAAGTTCAAATAATACTCGCGGCGGCGGAAAAGGTCGTTGTCACCGCGTACGTAAAAAAAACATTCCATTTTGTCGTTTAGTAAAACACTTCATAGAAAAAGATTCCTTTTGTATAAAAGTAAAAGTCAAAGGAGTTTATACACCGTATAAAAGAAAGTTGTGTATAAAACGAAATATGCCTCAATGAAAGGAGATTGAGACGAAGTCCCTTACCTTGGGGTCCGACTTCACTTGATCGTTCATTAACGTCCTGAATAATAAACTTGAGTTAATTTATACCTGAATAAGAACCTTTTTAAAGTTCATTATTCATTTTATATCACTTATTGCCATGTTATAAACATTATGTAACCATTTAAGTTAATAATGTTTGTTTTGTCAATATTTGGTTCTTAAGTCGAAAGTTGACTTCTTACAATTACATGTTGTTTGTGTGGTCAAAAGTTCTTTATATCCAGAATGAAATTCCTGATTTGGATATCATATATATCATATATATCCAGCATATACATGTATTTATAATATTACATAATCATTTATAGGTAAGAAATGAAATGCACCGTTCATGGAGACGGTAAGCCGTACGTACGCATGAACGCTACTTTCATTTCTTTGTCATATTAGTGGAATTAAAACTAAATGAGAGGTATGTATATTTTAATTCCAGAATTATATTCATCTTTTAGATATATCATTAATTATATATATACATTATATACATGTAATTTTAATAGTACATTACATTTGGGGATAAGAAATGAAATGCACCGTTCATGGAGACGGTAAGCCGTACGTACGCATGAACGCTACTTTCATTTCTATCTCATACTTTAATGGAAAGAAATAATAATGACATAGAGGTATATTATAATTCCAGTATAAAATCATATATAATAACTTTAAATCCATCCTTTACACGTCCCACATATGGCATTAACGAATCACATCACTTTTAGGGGGCGGTAGTCCGCACTTCCTTAAATGAAGATATCGTGTTTACCCATAATGGAAACCATAAACGTATGCCAAAAATGAAAAATACAGAAGCTTAAAGAAAACATAAACATCTTATATATCATATATAAAAATAGTGACATCATAATGGCCACCCTTGAAGGTGTTAAATGAGTATTGAACAATCATCGTTTCGGGAGGCAGAATTTCGCCATCCACGGAAACAGTATGTTCTTTAACCATTTGATGTAGTTGTGTGAGAGTGTAGCTCAAATAAATATTATAACAACATCATAGTATATTGAAGATACTGGTTTTGTTACAAAAGAAGTAAATAAAAAGAGTTTAGAGGGTTGGAGAAGCAAAATAAAACAAATGAACAAGAGAGAATGAATTACCTTTAAAAGTGTAACACCCTTTTGATTTGAGCCTAAAGGCTTCCTTTGAAAGGATTCTGCCCAACGGGAATCCTCTAGGATGAGTAGAGGGATGTGGAGAGAGTAATTGGGCAGGGGTTGGCCGAGCCAAAGGCTTGAGAAGTGTGTGAAATGGGGTAGAGGTGGGGGCCTTTTATAAGAGGAGAGGAGAGGCACTTTTGGAAAGTAAAGAGATATTACTTTATTTGAAAATGTGTTTCGGTTTTAAAAGGTCCCACATTGATATAATTCGTGGATAATGTGATAAGGGTTCGAAATCAACTCATCCAATTGGCTTTAGACATGTTTAGTTCATAGATTTTACATTATCTTTCCATTTAATTTAAATCGTCAAATAATGATGTCATCGCTGCATCATTATTATGTCATATATAATTTAATTTATATAATTTTGAAAAATTATAAAAAAAACTCTATGATGTAGGAAATCTTTTTAGCTTTCCAATGACTATTTATAATCAAAATTTTGACTTGTATAACCCCACTAAAAAATTATTTTAGTAAAACAATTTAAGTTAGTGTCATTTTAACTTTAACATTAAATAAAAATATATTAATGTCATTTTCCAACTAAAGTGGATCCATGGGGTCTCCAAGTTGGCCCATGGATTGTCTTGGTCGGCCATGACTCACCCAATAGGTGTAGGACAAGTGTCATGGTGTTTTCACATTCTTATAATACCATTTTTACCTTAAACTACACTAATTACCTCTAATCGCGATTAATGAAAAAAAATTACTATTCACCAAAAAATTATTTTAATCTCATTGAACCACATTTTACTTCTTAATGAAAACCATGTATGTTGGATTTTCAAAATTCAATACACATTAGTGGTAAACTTTCATTTAACTGAAAAATCAGTTTTCTTGATTACCACTTAGTGGTTTCACTATTCATCAAAAATTGATGTTTTTCAGAAAATTACCAAAAATTCACCCTAAGCTATATTTGATATTCCTAATTCAAAAATGAAGTCCATTTTACAAAATTAAAAACATATAAGTCAAATTTATTAATTTAATAATTAATTCCTGCTATCATGACAAATAGCGTGTTTTTGTGAAACAATAAGTATCAAAAGATTGACACAAGTTTAAGTCCAATTTCAAAGTGAAATTGATTCCAATGACCACCATTGGATTAAATGGTAAAAATATTTTCTAATTTCACTTTAAAACCAATTAAAATAATAATCTACTCATATAAATAATTTATATTAAAAAGAGGTTTTGAATTAAAATACAACACTTTACACTATTCATTAAAAAAATGAACTTTATCAGAAAGGTACCAAAAATTTACACAAAGTAAATTTTGATGTCCCGATTCTAAAGAAGAGTTATATTTGGTCCAAAAGAATGTAAAAGAGTGATCAAAACTGTATTTAATGATGGTTCGCCATTAAAAGGTGATAAGTGAACCTTTAGTGAAAATTAGAGTATATATACCCGTAAAATTGAACTCTTTCCGTATTTTATGCTTTTATCTTTTATTGGGTAAATGTATAAACATTTAAAAACATATCTAATCATATTTTAGTTATTTCTATACATTCCCACCAGTACAATGGATACTTGTTAACTAACATTTAAAATAATATTATTTTATTACTAGTGTGCTACGTAAGTTTCAAAGAAACTCATCGTTGCGTATCGGGTACGCTATTGAACATAGAAACCCATTTAAAATAAAATTAATATTTAATTTGTAAATATTAATAAATATGAAAATTATTTATTCTTTATTTACCTGGGATGTTACATCCTTCCCCCATTTTGGGAATTGCGTCCTCGCAATTTTATTCAATTATCAAAATAAGTGGGGGTATTTATCCCTCATAGCATTTTCAGATTCCCACGTTGCCTCTTCAATCACATGGTTTTTCCACAAAACCTTTACCTGATGAATCACCTTATTCCGTAACACTTGCTCCATGTGGTCAAGAATCTGGACCGGTTGTTCCTCATAAGATAGATTCTCTTCCAGCTGAACTACCTCCGGACTCAAAACATGAGATGGATCTGGCATATACTTTCTCAACATCGAAACGTGAAAAACATTGTGTACCTGAGATAAACTCGGAGGTAAAGCCACTCGGTATGCAACTAATCCAACTCTTTCCAGAATTTCGTATAGGCCAACAAACCTTGGACTCAACTTTCATTTCTTACCAAATCTCATCACGCTTTTCCAAGGAGAAACCTTGAGAAAAACATGATCACCTACCTCGAAAGATAGATCCTTCTTCCGGTTATCCGCATAACTCTTCTGCCTGTTCTGAGCTGTTCTCATGTGTTTCTGAATCAGCTGAACTTTTTCTGCCATCTCTTCTACCAATTCTGGTCCCATCAACTTTCTTTCACCCACTTCATCCCAGAAAGCTGGAGTTCGACACCGCCTCCTATATAATGCCTGAAATGGTGCCATCTGTATACTGGAATGAAAACTGTTATTATATGAAAACTCAACCAAAGAAAGATGTTGGTCCCAACTTCCCTGATAATCCATAGAACAAGCTCGTAGCATATCCTCCAATGTCTGAATTGTTCGTTCTGACTGCCATCTGATTGAGGATGAAAAGCTGTACTAAAATTTAATTCAGTACCCAACGACTTCTGAAGGCCTTTTCAAAAGTTAGATTTAAACCTGGGATCACGATCTGATACAATGGAGAGAGGAACTCCATGTAACCTGACTATATCTTCATGATACAAACGGGAAAGTTGATCTAGAGAGAAAGTATCTCGTATAGCAAAGAAATGAGTAGATTTGGTCAAGCGATCAACAATAACACAGATTGCATTATTACCTCGAGATGTCCTCGGTAATCCCACAACAAAGTCCATGGATATGTTTTCCCATTTCCACCCTGGAACTGGTAAATGCTGAAGCATCCCTGCCGCTCTGCTTTAACCAGTTGACATGTCAAACATTACACAGTAAAATCAGCAATGTCTCTTTTCATTCCATCCCACCAGTAATACTCCCGCAGATCTCTGTACATCTTAGTACCGCCAGGATGAACTGAAACAGGGAACTATGAGCCTCACATAACAACTCATTCTTCAACTGTGAATCACAAGGCACACATAACCTCTTCACAAACCTCAAAACACAATCACAAACTTATCCAAGAACTCATGGAAAATTTTATTCATAAGGTCCATGAATATAGCAGGTGCATTGGTTAACCCAAAAGGCATAACTTCAAATTCATAATGGCCATATCTAGTATGGAACGCAGTCTTCGGAACGTCTACTTCTTTTACTTTCAACTAATGGTACCCCGACCTCAAGTCAATCTTTGAAAAATAATGAGCTCCCTGGAGCAGATAACACTTCATTCGATGGCCCAACATCTGCTGAAGTTGTTGCAAATGATTTTACCACCCCTTTCTGCTTGTAGTCTAACTGCTTTCCCCCAGTTGATCTCTTCGTTGGACACTCGTTTGGATAATGACCCATTTCATTACACTTAAAACATCTTACCGTTGGCTTTTCATTTCCTGCTTGATCATCTTCCTTACAGTTACGAGCAATATGACCAGACTTACCACACTGAAAGCACTTACCAGACATGGATAAACATTCTCCAGGATGCATTTTACCACACTTCTCACAGGATGGATATTTGGTTTTCTTACCTCCTTGCTTCTTTGATGAATTCTTCCCCTTTTCCTGCCAACTAGACCTCTTATTCTGTTGTTTGTCATAAAACACCTGATCATCGGCAAACTCCATTTCAACCTTCTCCGCACATCGAACAAGTTTTTCATAACTTTTGAACTCACGAGAAGCTAAAGCCCTTCGATACTTTGGCTTTAACCCTGAGTAAAAACGGTTTATTTTACTATCAAGATCTCGTATGAAGTTTGGAGCATACCTTGCCAATCGAGTGAACCATTCTTCATAGGCAGCCACTGAGTCTTCCTCTTGCCTCAATTCCAAGAATTGCTTTTCCATCCTAAGTCGAACAGCCTTAGGAAAATACTTCTCAAGAAACATACCTTTGAATTCATCCCAGTCAAGAGCATCAATCTCATCACTATCCCTTATATTTTTCACCATCGACCACCACTGATCAGCTTCACCTTCAAAACGGTAAACAACAAGACTAACCTTTTGATGTTCTGAACACCCCATGACATCAAATATCTTCTCCAGTGCATTAATCCACCCTTCAGCTTGCACAGGGTCAGATGATCCTCTAAATGATGGGGGATGTTGCCTCATGAAATGTTCCACCACTGACAAGTTC
This sequence comes from Viscum album, assembly GCA_963277665.1. NCBI lineage: Eukaryota > Viridiplantae > Streptophyta > Magnoliopsida > Santalales > Viscaceae > Viscum > Viscum album. The sequence goes on from OY728141.1 coordinate 1,902,957,301, forward strand.
CTCTGCGGTTGATCTGGCTGATCTCATGCATGGATACCACCACCATTTATAGCCTGAGTCAACTGTGCCATCACTGCAACAAACTGTTCAGTTCCGATTCCGACCATCTCAGGTTGCTGATTTGGAAGGTTGTCTTCCTCCTGAAGTCGTCCCAACATAGCTGCTTTGTTTCCTCTGCGGAAAACCATTCTGAACACCGAAATATCTTAGGCGAAGCAACATGGTAATCCGTAAATGCTATATCATTTCAATCATATTATAATTTAACACTTTTCTAACTCCTAAATTTGTCTAAACCGACCTCTGATACCAACTATAAGGCCCCAGCCTTAAACCTTACTTAATATTGAATTAAATGAATAATTCACAATGAGGATCTTTTCACGTTTAGAGTTTTAGAGAATTAGAACATAACTATTACATCTTAAAAGATTACAAAGTAGACACTTCTACTAAGTCTCCATAAAATAAAAACTCTTAAAATGAAAGATGTCTAGATTCCATGTTTTAGATAGCATGAAATTCCCTTGATCCCATCCTTGACCTTATTCCACTTTAAGTCATGTGAAAAACATTTCGAGAAACTTGGGGTGAGCATAAAAAGCTCAGTAAGGGATACAAAAAGAATGAAAACTGTTAGTTTTTCAAACATCAAGTAAACCATGTATACTATATCAATGTAATACCTTCACCTTCATGAAGTAGTAAAAAAAATCTTCACTGAATAAAGTATCATTACTTACCTTTTTTGTAACCAAAATATTACCATAAAACCCATATAAAGAACCCATAGAATATATAAAGGTAACTTGGGACATAAACATACTTAAGTGGAATAACCATATGGTTGACTTCCATACATATCACTTAATGGAATAGCCATACGGCCAATTTCCAAACATACTTAATGGAATAGCCATACGGCCGACTTCCATACCCAATGCATTGGAGGTTATAACGTAACCACCCGTCCTGGTATTCACGGCACCACCCGTCATATGGTTTATAACGTAACCACCCGTTAAAATGTCCAAGTACCAATATAAAATCATAAAACATAAAACCAATATAAAGGAATGATAACATTTCCACATTTCAATCACAATATATCATAAATATATTGACATAATAGAATCCTTTTTCAAAACCATTTTCAATAACAAAATACATAAAAGAGTATATGGTATTTAATTTATTCTAAGAACATTACGGCTTGTTGAGAAATCCAAATATCAAATAATACTCGCGGCGGAGGAAAAGGTCGTTGTCACCGCGTACGTAAAAAAAACATTCCTTTTTGTCGTTTAGTAAAACGCTTCGTAGGAAAAGCTTCCTTTTGTATAAAAGTAAAAGTCAAAGGAGTTTATAAACCATATAAAAGAAAGTTGTGTATAAAACGAAATATGCCTCAATGAAAGGAGATTGAGACGAATTCCCTTACCTTGGGTCCGACTTGACTCGATCGTTCTTTAACGTCCTGAATAATAAACTTGAGTTAATTTATACTTGATTAAGAACCTTTTTAAAGTTCATTATTCCTATTATATCAATTATTGTGATGTTATAAACATTATGTAACCATTTAAGTTAATAATGTTTGTTTTTTCAATATTTGGTTCTTAAGTCGAAAGTTGACTTCTTACAATTACATGTTGTTCGTGTGGTCAAAAGTTCTTTATATACAGAATGAAATTCCTGATTTGGATATCATATATATCATATATATACAGAATATACATGTATTTATAATATTACATAATCATTTAGAGGTAATAAATGAAATGCACCGTTCATGGAGACGGTAAGCCGTACGTACGCATTAACGCTACTTTCATTTCTTTGTCATATTAGTGGAATTAAAACTAAATGAGAGGTATGTATATTTTAATTCCAGAATTATATTCATCATTTAGATATATCATTAATTATATATATACATTATATACATGTAATTTTAATAGTACATTACATTTGGGGATAAGAAATGAAATGCACCGTTCATGGAGACGGTAAGCCGTACGTACGCATGAACGCTACTTTCATTTCTATCTCATAATTTAATGGAAAGAAATAATAATGACATAGAGGTATATTATAATTCCAGTATAACATCATATATAATAACTTTAAATCCATCCTTTACACGTCCCACATATGGCATTAACGAATCACATCACTTTTAGGGGGCGGTAGTCCGCACTTCCTTAAATAAAGATATCGTGTTTACCCATAATGGAAACCATAAAGGTATGCCAAAAATGAAAAATACAGAATCTTAAAGAAAACATAAACATATTATATATCATATATAAAAATAGTGACATCATAATGGCCACCCTTGAAGGTGTTAAATGAGTATTGAACAATCATCGTTTCGGGAGGCATAATTTCGCCATCCACAGAAACCGTATGTTCTTTAACCATTTGATGTAGTTGTGTGAGAGTGTAGCTCAAATAAATATTATAACAACATCCTAGTATATTGAAGATACTGTTGTTGTTACAAAATAAGTAAATAAAAGGAGTTTAGAGGGTTGTAGAAGCAAAATAAAACAAATGAACAAGAGAGAATGAATTACCTTTAAAAGTGTAACTTCCTTTTGATTTGAGCCTAAAGGCTTCCTTTGAAAGGATTATGCCCAAAGTGAATCCTCTAGGATGAGGAGAGGGATGTGGAGAGAGTAATTGGGCAGGGTTTGGCCGAGCCAAAGGCTTGAGAAGTGTGTGAAATGGGGTAGAGGTGGGGGCCTTTTATAAGAGGAGAGGAGGGGCAATTTTGGAAAGTAAAGAGATATTACTTTATTTGAAAATGTGTTTCCGTTTTAAAAGGACCCACATTGATATAATTAGTGGATAAGGTGATAAGGGTTCGAAATCCACTCATCCAATTGGATTTCGACATGTTTAGTTCATATATTTTACATTATCTTTCCATTTTATTTAAATCGTCAAATAATGATGTCATCGCTGCATCATTATTATGTCATATATAATTTAATTTATTTAATGTCTAAAAATTATAAAAAAAAATACTATGATGTAGGAAATCGTTTTAGCTTTCCAATAACTATTTATAATCAAAATTGGGACTTGTATAACCCCACTAAAAAATTATTTTAGTAAAACAATTTATGATAGTGTCATTTTCACTTTAACATTAAATAAAAATATATTAATGTCATTTTCCAACTAAAGTGGCTCCATGGGGTCCCCAAGTTGGCCCATGGCTTGTCATGGTCTACCATGACTCACCCAATAGGTGTAGGACAAGTTTCATGGTGTTTTCACATTCTTATAATACCATTTTTACCTTAAACTACACTAATTACCTCTAATCGCGATTAATGAAAAAAAAATTACTATTCTTCAAAAAATTATTTTAATCTCATTGAACCACATTTTACTTCTTAATGACAACCATGTATGTCGGATTTTCAAAATTCAATACACATTAGTGGTAAACTTTCATTTAACTGAAAAATCTGTTTGCTTGATTACCACTTAGTGGTTTCACTATTCATCAAAAATTGAAGTTTTTCAGAAAATTACCAAAAATTCACCCTAAGCTATATTTGATATTCCAAATTCAAAAATGAAGTCCATTTTACAAAATTCAAAACATATAAGTCAAATTAATTAATTTAATAATTAATTCCCGCTATCATGACAAATAGCGTGTTTTTGTGAAACAATAAGTATCAAAAGATTGACACCAGTTTAAGTCCAATTTCAAAGTGAAATTGATTCCAATGACCACCATTGGATTAAATGGTAAAAATATTTTCTAATTTCACTTTAAAACCAATTAAAATAATAATCTAATCATATAAATAATATAGATTAAAAACAGGTTTTGAATTAAAATACAACACTTTACACTATTCATTAAAAAAATGAACATTATCAGAAAAGTACCGAAAATATACACAAAGTAAATTTTGATGTCCCGATTCTAAAGAAGAGTTATATTTGGTCCAAAATAATGTAAAAGAGTGATCAAAACTATATTTAATGACGTTTCACCATTAAAAGGTGATAAGTGAACCTTTAGTGAAAATTAGAGTATATATACCCGTAAAATTGAACTCTTTCTGTATTTGAAGCTTTTATCTTTTATTGGGTAAATGTATAAACATTTAAAAACATATCTAATCATATTTTAGTTATTTCTATCCATTCCCGCCAGTACAACGGCTACTTGTTAACTAACATTTAAAATAATATTATTTTATTACTAGTGTGCTACGTAAGTTTCAAAGAAACTCATCGTTGTGTATCGGGTACGCTATCGAACATAGCAACACCTTTAAAATAAAATTAATATTTAATTTGTAAATATTAATAAATATGAAAATTATTTATTCTTTATTTACCAGGGATGTTACACAATATCATGAATTCACTCTTCTGTTGTATTTATCATGTGACTCATATCTGGAATGTAATCCTTATAACACCATATTCAGAAAACGTGGCTCAATAATATTTTCTACCTTCTTCTGTAGAACCTTATAATCTTTTTTAGCCTCTTTAAAACACCACTGTATTAATGTATGAGATGTTCATTGAGTACGGTAGTCTGAAAACCATTTATTATTCCCATAACAATAATTTACAGGTCTATTATGATTGGACCCCTCAATATCCTCATCATGTATAGAGTTATACCTTAGGATTTTCTGGTATATATATGTCATACTTCTCTATGAGGTTATAATAACAATAAATTAGTTATGTGTATATCACCATGGAAAATTATAAATCATGAGATGGGTTGTTCTTCGAATTGGTCATATGTCTCGAGGAGGTGTTGGTGATCATTGTTTTATTATACCTGAGTAAAAACATACTCCCTTTTTGGATACATCACTATAGATCGCAAATTTTACCCCAGTTGTAGGTAATGGGAGACAAAATGTAGTGATTATTAACTTCATTATGTCTATTAAAATATCACAAAAATAATAAGTCATGAATCAAATAATGAAATTTCATGTTAGTTTGGTCAGAAGGATTTAAAATATTGTGTTGTTTCTGTAAACTCGAAGATAGTACCCACATTGTCTAAGGAAAAGTCGGATTTCCATCACTTAGGTAAGCATTTTTCACCCTCTAATGTCCTCTACATTTACAGGTCAACATCGATCACATAAGCAATCAATAAACACTCTCACAAATTTGTGGAGGTAATTTCTAAAGACACTATTCATCAAATACATGAATATTAGAGGGGTATAAAAATGTAAAAAGGTAATCACAAGAAAATAAAAGTTCCCATACATTTTTAAAATAGATAGTCCTATGAATATAATCCATCTTTACCTTTATCTGATGATATCTAGAATGAATATTCCCTATTGATAAGTATTGATCACCTCTAAATTGATCCAACAATTCATATATACATAGAAGTGGATACATGTTTTATATTGTGATCTTATTGGGTTCTTGATAATCGATACAGAACCGCATTTTTTCAACCTTATTCATTAAAATGAGCAGTAGTTCACCCAGAGTGTTTTCACAATGGTGTATGAACCCTTTGTCCAAATTCTCTTGTAGCTACATCTTTAACTCTTACTATTCGATAGGATCCATCATATAGGAACACATTGTGATAGTATTACCTCTAAATATGAGTTATATTGATAAACATACATCACAATCAAGGTGATGTCTATGTAACTCTTTATGAAATACATCACCATATTCCATCAAGATGGTAAATTCTGTAAGGTTGGCACTTTGCTTTCACTCAACCATTTGTGCGAGGTATGATTATTCATAGGGTATCAACACCAACATCATTGAAAGATTTTTCAAAGGACATTTACATTATTCCATTAATTTTTATTGAAACATGGGATGGTTGAAATTATGAAAAGATATTTCCTTTTACTAATAGTTGGTATGTTATCTCTATAACAAGATCCAATCCAATCCCATTATAGCATAAAATTACACCAAGGGAAGTACTACATGATTCTATAGATGTGTCATCCCGTATATGCATATAGGAGAAGTACTAAACATGTGGGATGAAATGATTGAACCACATGGTGTATTAACATATATCTATACATCATTATTTTAGGGCTTGAATTCTATAGTTCTAGAATACTTCATAGATATTATGGAATGTGTAGAACCAAAATTATATATTATTTTATCCATTCTTTAGTGAATATGATGTGTACCATGTATGAATTCATTTTCTTTCTTCACATCCACATCAGTGATGTCATAATACTTCCATGGTTCCATTGTCTTTGGTGTATGTTCATGCTGATTACCCTGAAGGAGTCGAAGATTAGTGCACATGATTGAATAGTTCCCTTGTTCCAGACAGTGGTGGAATTGAACCATGTTTGGGTATCTCCATTATGCCAGTACATTTTCTTTCATTATCATGTCATTTTGATACTCATGATCCTGGTGGACTTCTTTCTAACATAATAATCTTTTCATTATACCATTGAGGTAGTTACCATGATGAAACTTCAAACATTTTTTGAATGAGGGTCGTCATGTTTTATTCCCACCGTTACCATTAGATCCTATGGATTGAAACTCCATCTTTTGTTTCTTATCACCATAACCATGGGACCATTAAAAAAAATTAAACTCCACTTTGAGGGCACCCCGAACAACTTCTTTATATCTCCCAATGTGTTGAATTGCAAGAGACGTTAGAAGGTTTGGTTTTAATCCACTAAAGAATCAATCAATTTTTTCTATCAATTTTGTTAGAAAAACTGCAAGAATACCTTCCATGAATTATGAAATTCATTTCATAGTTCATGAAATATTCTATTTCCCTTTTTTGAGATGTATGAATTCACTCTCAATCCTCGTGTGATGAGTTCATGGGAAATACAAGTTAAAAACATGATTTTAATGTCATCCCATTCCATCTCATAAAACTTTTAACATGGCGTGGGGTTCTTAATCAAATACCACCATTGGTTTGCCTCTCCATCAAGAAAATAAATAGATACTGTCAGCTTCACTATCTCTGAACAGTGATGCACTGAAATCATATACTCCATTGAGTTGACCCACAACTCTACAACTGGTAGATCAGAAGTCCCACTACACATCGGTGGGTGTTGCACAAATAAAAACTCGACAACTAGTTTTTTAGTATTAGGTGAAGTATTTAATTCCTCATTATTCAGGATATTATTCATAACCTTTTATAGTTGGTTAATAATATCCACGAAATTTTCAACTCCACCTCCCAATGAAACATGAATCACATTCACGAAACTGTAGCATTGTCCCTCTCACGGGTTGTTGTCCTGGTTTCTCGTTGTTCCCACCATTTTCTAAAATATATAATTCTTGAACAAAATAGAAGTCATCATGTATTGAATACTACATTCATATTTATGTTTAAACTAAAATAATAACTTATGGGATCTCTATGTTTATAAACTATTATTCTGATCATATTTCTACTTAGTTTCATACAAGAGGATTTCTATATGGTTTAATAATCTTAATTCCCCAATTCACTAAACCGGGCCTCTAATACCAACTATATTGAGGGAACATTTTCTTACAATAATTTTACATCATTTTAATGACAGACAACATAAAACAATACAATAATAGTATCCAAATGTTAAATTTCTTTGGAAAACTAAAACCATTAACAACTTTTACAATACAATACATAATCAGTTATTTAATTCCTTATTATCTAGATTTTAGAGGATCATAAATTCTACTCAGTAAAATTAGTCACCAAAGTTATATACATCAAAAAAAATTAAGCGAAAATCCCAATAAAAGGATATATAAGGACATAAAACAACAAAACATTAGATTAGCATAATCTTTATCATCATAACATTTGAATAGGATCACAATCATGAAGAGATTCATTAATAGAAGACATGGAATGTGGAATTTCATAAAAAATGAAACATCATGACATTGTTTCTAATTACCACACATCATTGTCCACAATGATAACATCATATTTAAATGTAATTTCACTTTAACTCATGTCATTCATCACTTTACCTAATGTGTTAGAGTGCTTTATAATTCTGGGCACACCAGTCACATCATAATATATTCATTATCATGCAAGACACATTGAAGACATATTAAAAATAAAAATAAATAAACAGCATAAAGGAATGGGTTTCATATTGTAATAAAACTTATATAATCATTGGATTACCGAAAAGAATGATGGAATGACATAGTTGATATAATAACAATCATCCTTGAGTAAGAAGTAAAAGTCGTGTTTTTTACAGAAGATTTATTTTGGAATACATATTTTATGACGTAAACTCCAGTGGAAAAAATTTATATCCTTGAAAATGTATGATAATGATGAAAAAATCATTTATAAGGTGTAACCATAAAAAATAGATAGAAGGAGGGAGAAGGTGAAGAAAATAAACTGGGTTTGAGAATATCACATTACCTTGTATTCGAACACATTTTTCAAAATAATGACTTGTATAATTACATTATATTAATTAATTAGAAAATTAAAAACCATATATACATGAATATGGTTCATTATTGTTTCATTACGTTCTTTAAATTATCTTTGGATGAGTTATATAGTTTAAATTCGTTCTTTGGGGGTGTTCTTTTTCATAGTTTTCTTGAACTGTATGAATGGATGTTCATGTAGAACATAGATAAACATCAAGAATAGATATTAAATGTTATTAATAATGTTATAGATATAGATATGATCTTATAAGATTAATTTATATAACATGATAATGAATCATTAGAGAAGAATTTAATGATGACAGTTTGGGTTCATTCGTGCTGTTTTTTAACCACAATGAACTACTTTTGTTTTATCATATACTTATTTGTAAATATGGTTTCTCTAGAACATTAAATATGATATAATAAAAATAAAATAATTTGGTTCGACCATAAAACTATTTAAATGACCATATATGAAGGCAGTAATGGAATATGAAAAACATGTCATTCTTGAAGGTGATAAATTAACACCTCACGAACAATGTTTTCCTCTAGAAAATAGAATGAAAATTAGAAAAATGGTGGATGGTATGTTATCACACTAACATCATAAAATTCCCTTATATGTATGATATTTGACATTACATACAATGTGGATGAGGATAGGTGTGTAGAGATTAAATAATTTACTTCAATTTCAAAGAAATTAGAGGAAAAGAGATAGAGTGGAATTACCTCTTGACTCCTCCTTATTGAATATTGGATTAAACTATGGATGAGACCTGAATCCCTAAGACATGGGGGGTGTGAAACAGAATATTTTTGGGGTATTTTTTATGCATGGATTGAATCTTGAGATGTGTGAGTAAATGACGGTGTGAATGTTGATTTTTATATTGAAGGGGAGAGGGTGTTTTTGATATTTTAATCATTAGATTATTAATTTCCATCACGGCAGGAAAAAGTGATGATTCGATGACTAAAAATAAAAGAGGGTAAGTCAGTTTGGGATTTGGGATCTTACAAAACATATGATGTCAAAAATAGTGGATATAAATTATAATGTATTTATATGTTAATGTAATGTATTTTACTATTGAACAAAAATTCATGTATTTCAGAGAAATCTGAAAAAATAACCCTAACCTTTTTTAAACAAGTGGAATAAAAAAAAGAACACCATTTTAGGAAAATTATTTTAAAAAATTATTAATTTAATTTTTAATTTAAATCATAACATTGATGAAAATTTCCAATTATAATATTACAATCGATTTAATAATTCTTTCAAAAATTAAATAAGGACATGTAAAATTAACTTAAAACAAGAAGAAACAGAATTGTTAATTTATGAAAACATTTTAGGAAAATAAATTTTCTATTAAATTAATTAATTATTTATAATATTTTATATATGACATACAAAAATACCAATACATTTAGTATGGTCATATGATCACATATAAGATGATTAAATTTTATTCAATCATTCATGGTTGAGGTTGTAATTATTTTTGACAATTCACTATTCATAAGTGTTGTATTATTTTTCATAGGGGTATGCTATAATTAATCAGAGTAGTTTAATATTTACAAGAAATTATGTTTGTTATATCAAACATCAAACATCTTACTAGTCACGACCCGTCCCTCGGGGATCATTTATTGACAACCCCAAGCCCACCTTCCATAGGCTAGGGGTTGGAGACTAGCACCATAATGGACAAACCCAAAAGGGAATTTATTTCCTTTGAACCTATACACACGTAGACTTGGTACACACTATATAGAAGTGAAACACAATGAAAAAATGGAAACTATAACCACTAATAAAAACCAACAGTAAAAGTAATTTTAAAAACTGAATGTATAGGGGATAGTATACAAGCCAAAATGGAAAGAAGGTACAACCAAAAAGAAAAAAATGGTCTCCAGAGGTTTTCTTCCAAGGATCCTACCTTAATGGATAGTACAAATTGTCTTCTGCCTTCATAGCTGGTCACCATGTCTGTCAACAATTTCAGAGAAACATCTAGTCCTAGCTCCTCGACTCTCAGCCATGTTGTATGTCATTTGAAAATGACACAACAAGGTGTTAGTGAATACTATATAGGAGTGATTATAACAATACATAGTTGGGCTTCTGAAACCCCCAATGGTCTCTCATAATTCCATAATAGAAAACCCCAAATCATGATTTCAATCAGAATCCACAAGTTAAAAGATGACTGACAACATGTATACAACATAGGAAACATGAATTAATATTATTACTATTTAGCTAGATAATTTTATTTTGTTGAGTTTTTCTACTAGAGATCCACCAATGGATGCTAAATTGTCGACCGATATTTGGTCACTCTATTGTTATTCCACAAAGTGTCGATTTGCTGTTGATCCACACAAGGTCTCACTACACTCGATCCACACTGTTTCCCACTACTATCAATCCACACAGGGTCTCACTAGTGACGATCCACTAAGGATCGAACTTCTTCTGATCCACAGAAGGTCTCTCTATTGTTGAGCCATGATGGGCAGCTCATATACTGATCAACGTAGGGTCACTCTTCAAAAGATAGTAAGCGACAAAATCCTCGTTCATAGTTCACTTGAGTTCCTGAGATACCTCTATTGAACCCACTAATCTTATTTAAACTACCATGAATCCACTAAATGATATAACCCGAATGGCCTCCTTTTCATACAGGTTCCATCGTGAATGACGGTGAATCAATAGAATTCTCGGTCTATGTGATATAGATAAAAATTTTAATTGGTCTCATTTAAATTCGTGTATGATCTTACCTAGAGGTACTACAACATCTTCCAAAAATCACTTAGAGTATCTCTAATGGACCTCCTCATCCCAAGTGTCCTGACCCCACTGACGGCGCATCAATCAGATGCACGATTTGAGAGATATGTCAAATTTAGCAAAACGGGCTCGGGCGGGTCTAGGTATGGTATGGTTGCAGTACGACCTGCTCATTGGGCCCACAAGTCTGGACCAACCTACATGTGGAGCCCACCTGGTAGATCCGGCTTAGCTCACATGTCTAGACTGACATGAGGGGTCTGACCTTCTCGGAAAACATTGGCCTTGCGGATGTGAGATTGTTGTTGGACGCACAGACCAGACGTCGTGTGTCAAGTTAGACCAGCTTGCTGAGCCTGTGTGGTGCCACCCATCCTTACGATTTTACCGGCGGGAGCTGATCATTGGACCATCCGAGAAACTAGAGCGGACCATGACTCTCCCCACGTGACGCATTGGCATTGATCCATTCCACTTCTACGGCACGGCTAGTCGCGACTCCTTCCGCTGGGGCGCCTGCAGGTGCCGCTCTGCCACCTGACTCGACTAGGCTCGACCATCACCATAGTATCTGGGGTTCCAAACTAGAGGTTTCATTCGCGGGACACCAGAGATGATCCAGTGGTACGTTTTCTTTCTGGTATGCACCTATCGGCCTCTTGGGTGGACACCTTCACTACGACTCCCTTAATTTCATCAGGATAAATGTTGCCAGGTTGCACACAAAGAATGCACATAAACCAAAGACGATAGAGTGTGTAGCCCTTATTCAGAATGTCCCATTCCCTCTGTTTTGAACATAAACATGGGTAAGAAATATAATTATTAAAAAAACAATAATGAAACCTTTCACCATCCTCCCACAAAAAATAATGAAACATGGATCAACCATTTGGTCTGTTTATCAACATTCTTCATATTAATAAAGAATGGTGATTGATGGATATTAAAAATGTAAATAAATCAATCCCCATTCTTGGGTTTGGTGGAAACCATTGCGGAGGAGGGAAGGAAAATTCCATCAAAGTCATTATTTGTAGTTCATCGACCTCCAGAGAGATTTCCCCCAACGTTCATCAATTGTCCATACTTCTTCATTAGAGATGAAATTCATCATCATTTCAAATGAGGTTAGTCTTGTGGGTTCTCAATTCCCTTGGAAATGGTTGGTTAAATAAAACAATCAAAACCATATTGTATTTATTTATATAGTTTATTAATGAATTAAAATTAATGAACATTTAATCCATGAAAGTTGCGTTTGCACATCCAAATGGATGGGTCATTAAATTTCAATTATATAATGTATTCACTACACTTCATTACCACCATCATCTGATAAATGGTTTCATAAATTATAAAATAACATAATTAGTTAAAATTATTATGATTTTTTTCTAAAAACTCGAAAACTTACATTTTTAGTCTGACCCTTACCAAACGTTGAAAAGATTTGCATTTGAAAATCCAAATGCACGAGTTCAACAGTGGCCTTGGATTTTTAATCCAACCACAAGTTAGAATGATATAAAATCAGGCACACGAGTTTATTGAATGAACCCTGAAAAAATTTCAAAAATAGTTTCTGGGATCTTCAGGACTCGAAATCATGTGCTGTCAATTTTCGTAGTCTCATAATAATTCAATATAATTAAAAAATATTATACTAAATTTCCAGATATTTATATTCCCCACATATTATTGATCTACGTCCATTAAAGCTACAATAAAGGTCATGAAAACAAATAGGGATACTGAGAAAGAATCTGAGCCTCCCCCTACCATGTTCCCTCATGATGTTCTTGTGCTTCCTCAAAACTCACACCAGATGAATTGACCACCCATGTAGGACCCGCTCCTATCGATCCACTATCTCTATGAGGAACTCCACAAATTTTGTGCCATCTTCAAAGCTCATCTCACCCCCATCGATGACGTGCAATGAATCATGAGAGTATCTCTTCAATAATGACACGTGGAAAACATTATTTACCTTGTGCATTTGTGGGGGAAGTGCTCAGAGGTACACCACCACTCCAACTCTGATGAAAATCTATAAATATTCGATGAATCCCAGATATAGCCTATCAACCTGGAAAAATCGCTATAATCCACGTCTAAGTGATACCTAAAGGAAAGAATGACCAACTTTCTAAAACAATTGGGGTATTTGTTTACTATTAGAATAATATTTGTGCATGTTATGTGCAGTCTTCATCTATTCCTAGATTATATGCACCTTCTTACTGGTAGCTCATACAATCTATGGACACATAAGTGAGGACTCCACATGGTCTGTCTAGTATAGAGGTGATATACATGGTCGCTCTTACATGGTCTCAAATGGTTCTATGATGATGGTGGAGTTATAGATATTAATTTATGGAAACTCCACCAGTGGCAGGTGGTCCTCCCAACTGTGGCCAAAATGAAGGACAAAAGCACAAAACATGTCATCATGTGTCTGAATGGTCTACTCCATCTGACCAACTATACGAGGGTGAATGTATGTTCTCATGCATAGCTAAGCCCAGAACACCTCCAGAAATCCAATCCTTAATCATGATTTCAAATGAACGTGATGATCTAAAAAGATCATCAATGGTACCCCGTTAAATTTCAATTTCTCCTGAATGTAGAGTCTTCATGGGACCTCTTATAATCTCTACTCTCAAATGGGTAGAAAATGGGCCGACATGGTTAGTCGGTCAACAATCACCCATATTGAGTCATGGACTATAGATGAGCATGGAAACACATTCATAAATTATACATAGATATTATCCCACTTCTATTCATGCACTTCTATTGGTTATGTTAAACCTTCTAGAACATGATGCTAGGCCTTCACTAAAAAACAATTGAGGCATCATGAGACAAACTCCAACATTGATTTCTTCATCACTGACACCAGTACTAATGTAGGAGGTCTGGGTATATTATTGCCACACTAGGATTTACCAACAAAAGGGTTTATATAGAATTCCTTCAACACCTCCTACCAAAAATATCACTGATACCGTGTTGAGACCTATAAAAATAATTATGTGCTCGTCTCCTATTGAAAATATATCTGTAGCATGTCCTATAGATATCTTATCACGTCGGGCCTTGCATTAAACTTCACTATGTTGGTCCTCCCGAACTCACTGAAGGAGTGGGGGAGTGACATTCATAGACTGGTGGATATATTTTCTATCATTATCCATGAATGATATCTTCAATGCAGCTAGTTGCTCTATCACCTCACTCAACATCCATAGTCCAGACATCATGTTGAGAGTGTGTGCTACTATGTTTCCCTTCCCAGGATTATAGACTATATCATTGTCATTTTCCTTGAGGATCTCCAGCCATCACTCCTGCCTCTGGTTCAGTTCCTTCTGTGAGAAAATTCATCTTATACTCTTCTTATAAGAGTATACAGTAAACCATTATAACATTTAGTTGATTCACCACATCTTCAATATAAATACCACTACTGCTAACTCTATGTAATGGTTCGCATAGCACTGCTCATGTGGGCTCAACAATCATGAGATGTAGGGGATAAAAACTCTATCTGTAATTAGGATACATCCCGGTTTGGTCCTTGATTCATTGTAATAGACTACATACCCAATTACCTCTTTCGGAACCATCAAGTTGGGGGAACTCATCAGCCTCTGCCTCAGATCCTTAAAACCTTCTTGTACACTTTTCGGCCTACACACTTTTCCCCCTTCATTGTTAATGAGTAAAATGGTTATTCAAATCAATAAAATTAAATTACAAATCTCAAGTAGTACCCATCCAATCCACGGAAACTATGTACCTCGATAACACTTATGGGTGCCTTACAAGTAGGCAATTCCTTTATCATTGCTGGATCCACTAATCCTATAGACTCTGAGATAACGTACCCCATAAAGTGGACTTATCTTATCCAGAACAGGGACATTGACTGCTTTCTATAATGCTGGTTCTCTTATAGTGTATCTTGATATATCTGCAGATGTGTCTCATGATACTCCTCTGATGCCGAGTATACCATGGTTTCATTAAAGAAGACCACCATGAAACAATCAAGGTATGAGTACCATTCATCGTAAGGAATTCACCACGGAGAAAACTGATTTCTCAATATTTAAATTTTTTATTTGAATTAGCATAAACAAGACTCATAATAAGATCCAGACATTCTATATTTATTCTGTATATCTTACATTTTATAGGGTCTAATTAGACGACAATGAAATCCCAACCATTTTGTTCAATTACCACTCATGTGGTTGGGGTAATTATTTCCCATAAGAATCACATAGTCATATGACTCATTGATTCATGAAAACCAATATAAAATAATTAAAATTTGAAATTAATACCCTAGAAAACTAATCCAATATTTTGAGTAGTTGAACATTAAGAAATCATTGAAAGTCAAATCATTAATATCCTAATTTTCATTTGTAATATTCATCATTAGTTTCAAAAATTAATGGATAATCCATTATTTAGTTTAAAAATTTATCAAAATAGGAACACTCATTTTATTCATTTCTCCATTATATAGACTCCCCACTTTATTTTGATCATAATATTCCACTTTTTAATCATATAAAACATTTAGAAGATTATTTTCATCTTGATATCGTATATTCATGTCTATTTGAAATCATTTTCTTAGGTGGAATGACTTCTTCCATCCTACATATATCTTGGATATTCTCCATAAAATATAAATTCCAAATTTTGAAAAAATTTACATCATCATTGAATTTTTAAATTTTGGAAAATATTATATCAACTATTAATAAATACAATTGAATAACCAAAAAATTCCTATATGTTTACCTCTATATTTTTTCAATTTCTTCATGATTCGAACCACATTATATTTTTTCACAAGAATGGGATCTCTCATTTTTAATGATTATCCTTTATCCCAAAATTATCAAAAAGGAAAACATATAAACCCTTTTTTAGTGATGCATCACTGATAAATTATATATACAAGGAGTGTATATTATCATAGAGGGATTATATAGGTAGAAATGATAACACTATAGGATATGGACCCTAGTGAAAAGTCCATAGATACTAGTATAAGTTTTTATGTAACAACAAATAGAAGATGTTTTTCATAGGGAGTGTGGGTTGACCAGTGTCTATTTTTTTTAAAAATCAATTCATTACTAGATAATGAAACTAGATTGGATAAAATTAATTTGTAAACAAATTGGCCCTCTATATAACACATGGAATCAAGAATGAAGATAAGGGAAAATAGAGGGGATGATTTATTGTACTTTGGTCGCTTTCCAAAATCTATGAGGAAGGTAGTTAATTTATTTTATAATCAATTTTTGTACTAATACTAAAATTTATTTCTTCGAAAAAAGCTCTCATATTTTGAATTTGGGAGGAGAATTTATTATGGAAAATTAAATGTTCACAACATGTTTGATGTCTTTATGTAGTCAATACAATAATGGTATTACTTTCACTTATGATGGTAAAACATTATGGTTATTATTTTTTTGTCAATTTTCAAACAATAACAGTACCATTAAATTTAATTTAATTCACTTCAATAACCAAAAACATATCATAAAATAAGACCTTACATTAAAAAAATGAAAACAGAATAAATGGAAATTATATAATTGAAATGGGGAAGGATAATTGAGAACTAAATTTAATATTTCATAAATAAATATATTAATTATTTAATAATACACATGTTGAATGAATAATGATATTATCATTATTTTTTAATATGATATTTTTTAAGATAAATAAAAATTAATTATAACATAAATTATAACAAAAATACATAAACCCCACCCATTAATTTATATATAAAAATTATGATTTGTGGACCATTAATCATCAAACACTAGATTTTAATTCCTCAAAACTATTAAATTTTGGGTATATCCATTTTCAATATATAATTTTTTTAATCTATAATATTAGATTTATATTTTTAAATGAATGTATGAACATAAAAATAACAGATAAATTGTTTTCCAGTATTATATATTCAACAAAATTAATATATTTCAATTTTGGACTAATCACTAAAAAAATTATTAATTTGATATAAATCCATATATAAGATACCATGTTATGACATAGATTGGATTATTTAGATTACCATAGGGAAACAGTATTCTTGAATTCATACTAGCATTACAATCCACATTCAACATATAGATGGAAGGAAAAAGTAAACTACTTCTGTGTTGTTAAATATATATACCATTAAAAATGTATTATTCATTTCCCATGGACAAATCAATTATTAATATGTCAAAATCCCTATTATAATAGTGGTTTATCTAAATTAATGAAAACATTTTATAATTTAATATTATCTTATTACATGTTATTTATAATTTTTTAATCATAGATTATAAGAAATATTATCATATGACCCTAACTAATCAAACATATATATTGTAAACCAAAAAACGTTTAATCTTAAACATCAGAACCTCTAATTGAAATACATATCATAGAGAGAGATGCAATTCACCTAAATAAAATTTTATATGCCTATTTCATTTTTATCATACCATGATTGAGGGCCTTTTATATGGTTATAATTAATTTGATAAGTATTGAATAAAATATAAGAATATTTAACATAAAAATAATTAAAATAGTTTACATAATTCATTGTTGATAATAAAACAACATTTATGAGAATGATGATCATGAAAATACTAATGTTTTTCAAAATATGTATTTCGATAATTTATCGAAAAAAGATTAATAAATGATGATATAAATTAAATTAATAATTTCAAAAAATTTACATAGAAAAAGTAAACCCATATATAATATTGAATTTGATCTCTTTGAATTCTAAAACCTTTTCATAAGAAAACCATTACATCTCAAAAAAATTTATGATTATATATCATAATATATTAAAAGTGAAAACATCCACAAAAGTGTATGATTGATACAATGGATAAAAAAAATTAAAAAATATTAATAAAGTTAACAAAATTTCAAATATTCAAAAAATATATTATATGTAATATTATATAATTCCACAAGCGAGATGTATCTTCTACAATAATTATAAATTCCCTTTAAATGAGTTAAAATTTGAAAGAAAATGTTTCATTTGAAAATTGATATTTTAATGACACAACTATATAATTATTTAAAAATAAATGTTTGCATTGACTTAAATAAAATAAATAATGAAAAAAATTACACGATGAAGGAAAATCAAGAAAAGTCTGAAAAAACAAAAATCACCGCAAATAATGATATTATATTCTACAATACATGTGCTTAATCATGTTGTTGAAGGGTTATGTATAACAAAATAAATGTAATAAATGGTTATATAATTAATTTCATTCCTAAAATGCGTTATATATATTCCAGGAATTAATATGTTATAATTTTACGTTCATCAATACTTAATGTAAACAACATATTTAATGTAATTTGAAAAAAAAACAGAAAATTTATTATTGGAATTTAGAAATCATAATTTTTTAAATATATTTATATAGCATTATGATGAATGCTGAAGAAAATCCAATAATCGGAATAAAATATTTTACAATATTATGACCGATCAAATCATTTTTCAAAATTTATTCAAAATATGTTTTTAAAACATTCCCTCTACAATTAATTAGATTCCAATATATATTAACACACTAACAAAGATATATATATATATAAGAAGCTACATTTGTTCCTAGATACCCCAAAAAATAAAAGAATTTTCTATAGGCTTCGTTTAAATACATATCAATCAAATAACCATAGGATCCCTAATCATATAATTAATTAATCCATTTTATTAGAATATAAATAATTAAAAAGAATATTTCCACATAGTTATTAATCAAATTATAAATTTAATTAATAAAAATAACATTTTATAGAAAATTAATAAGAATTGGATAAAAAAATATTTAAATAAGAATATGAACACATTATATACCATGAAAAAATAACTACCTTTTTTAAAATGAAAATAATACAATTAAATAATTCATGGAAGATTTTTGTCATTCATAATGAATTATTTTCTTATTTAAATTTTAAATTTTAATGGAAAACATTGGAAAAATGAACAATTTCTCTACATCAATTATAATTTATTATTGATCAGGATAATACTCCAAATATTTATAAATAGAAATTAAAATATAAAATAAAAAATAATTTAATTTTATGTGTATTTATTTATAATATAAAAAACATTAGGTTTAATAAAAACGTTATGTAGTAAGTTTTAACAAAATCCATGATTACTTTAATGATAAAGGAATGTAAACTCTTCATTCATGAATAAAAAAATTTGTGTTTTTATAGGGAAATTAAAATGTATATTAACTCACCATTAAATGAATAAAAAATTTCTAAGGCCAATGTATAATGTTTTGATTATGTTATTTTAGTTCAAAACAATGTAGATTTATTGAGGCAATTATGGATGAGTGATGAGTGACTATAGAGATCGTACAACAATTAGTTTGTTGTTGGGAGAAGTTATTAAGTATTTTAAAATGACATATGCATGAATATGATGGTAATGTTGGGGATGTAGGAAAACATAGACATGGATGGATGCAAGGGATTGGGAATTGGGAAGTGAAGTGGTAGGGGAGGGGACAGAAAAATTTTAGGGTAGGAATAGGTAGAACCATACACCTAAGGTGGATTAAATGTGGGACATGAGGGAATTTTATTAACAAAATTTATAGGGAAATAAGAGATGGTGGTTGAGGGACAATGATGGAAGGTTCATGAATGAGGGGTGGATGCAATGATAGATATAATATTCTGTATTGTGATGGGAGATTAGGGTTTCATAATTTGGTAAGGGACATGTCAGATTTAGGGTTCTTGAGGTAATTTAGTTTTGATTTGTTAGAACGATTATTTCTTTTACTTTTTTAATTATAGGATGCTTGGAATATCAGTAAATGACATCATTGATATGGAAAATGTCATCCGTCGATTACTTCCCTTATGAAATCAAATATATATCATACATAAAACTCATTGTTGATTATTGGTGCGAACATTATTGGATTATACATAATTCATTGACATATTTAATTTTTCATATGAATAGACCTTATATTCAACCAATATATTAGTTATCATGTCAATAATTTCCAATATTTGCTTCAATATGATAATGAATAATATATATATATAGATATTTGTACCATTATTATTTTATATTAGTATTATTTAATTCACTAGTGGGGGTTATGAGTTAGTCTTCCTTTTGTTGGTCTCAATAAGGTATTGGGTTTGACTGTTAAATAATTATTTCCTTTTTTCAGTATATGGGATTATTTTTAATAGTTTTCTTTATATTCGACATCAGTGACCTGTTTTTAATAGCTATTATAAATAATTATTCACATTTTATTGAATAAAAACTAATGGGGTAAAATTATTATAGTGTATATAGATTAACAAAATTGTAGAATTTGAATTTTTAATGTATTTGTCATGTACATTATTTTAGAGGTAAAAATAATGGTGCCTCTACAACCATATTATAATCTTTGTAAAATTGTTGGTGGGGGCTTTTTGTTGTTGGGAATCCCACCACCAATGTTGTAAGGATACACTCTCTAGTGACCACCTAACACTCCTTGTCAGGATACACACCCCTACCAATTCCATAAGTGTTTTCATACTACTTCTTTAAAATGATTTGTTTGAAGAACCAGTGGTTTAGAAATCAGAATAAGGAATAGATTATAGTCATGTTGACTCATATTTAATGTTATATATCATATAAAAATATTCAATCTATGTATACATATATAATGTACAAGAGTTCTAATGGCAGTGATTGGTAGTTCCTTTGTAAATAAATTTTTAACATTATATATAGTCCAATAATATTGCTTTTTTATATATACATTAAATATTAACTCTTGCATGTAGGAGAAATTTTTTAATTGTATATGTTTTTGGGTCATTCATGAATTTGATTTCCTTTAATTTTACCATATACATGGTATAATATTTGAAAAATATTATTTGTCTACAACGCATCGACGATCCACTTGATGCTCAGATGTATTGATTCATAGACTATAACCAATCACATTCATTACATGTTTCATGTGGGGTTTGAGAAATATCATTACCATAAATATGAAAAAAATGATATATCAATAAGTGTATAGATAAAAATATTCATTGGTTCTCTGATAAAACTATGGAATGAAATTTCTAGAATAACAAACTCCTCATTTTTGTCAAAAGGTTAAAATAGATCATTCATTGAATTTAAATTCCAAACATCCATTAGATTACCTAAATGATGACAATTATTCATATTAGATAATTTTATGACCTTTATAGTATTATTTTATTGATGAAAAAATATACCACATTGCAAATGCTGAATTTGGAAACCAAGAAAAGACATGGTTTCTCATATCCAATTGAATTAAAAATTAAAAATTATGTTTTTAAATTCATCATTGACCTCTATTAGAGCTATGATTATATTTATGTAATCAACATAAAAAAAATTACTTGTTTTTTTATGCTGTTTTCATAGTGAAAATACATGTAATTTTTTGTTAAATTGTATACACATTATATAAAAAATATTCATCCAAAATATTGAAACATATATTCCCATCATTTTTTAATTAATAGATAGATTTAATTAATTTAATTTAATATAGGTATTGGGGTTGTGATTGGGATTTCAAAACATTTTTTATTTTGAATACTTTATGTATTCCCATATATATACATCTACCAACCTTCACATATATATAATATATAACAACATTTATAAGACACATATTAGACTTCCAAGTAACTAAATGACTAATTATATATTTAAATGTAATAGAATCCATAACCAATTAATATTCCTCCAAAAAATAATTTTTTTGACTCAGTTAAACACATATTTATAAAAGATGATATTTTTATCATAATGTTTCATTTTTCACCATTACACTTATGAAAAAAAATATTATATCAAATAAGCATCACATTATTATATGTGTAACACCTGAGACTTTTATGAGAAATATTTTTTTTTATGTTAAATAAATAATCAAAGGAATCATTCACTACACAAAACACTAGATTGGCTTGCTTTACACGCAATCGCGACCTTCCTCGATAGCTTGTGTCGTACAAAATATCGAGTTTCACTAAACAGCGATATGCTATTAAAATATTATTAAAATGAGCCGTTATGAATAGTAATAAGAACTTTGTGAAATTTTATAAATTTCATTTGTGAAAATGGACTTCATTTTAGGATTCGGAATATCGAAATTAGCTTAGGGTGAAATTTTGGTACTTTTCGGATAACTTTCATATTCTGATAAATAGTGAAAATTACTAAATTTTATTTAAAAATGACTTTTTTAATAGAAATAATTAATAGTGATAAATTATTAATTTTAGTGGTTTTAAAGTATATTTAGATAATATTTTTACCATTTAATACAATGTTGATCATTGGATGTAATTTCAAATTTAAACAAGACATAAACAACTGTCAATCTTTGGCTAGTTATTATCTCTTAAAAACACGCTATTAGTTTTGAAAACATGAATTAATTTTTAAATTAATTATTGCAACTGATATGTTATTAATTTGGTTAAATAGAAATCATTTTTGAATTCATAACATAAAATATAACTTAGGCCTAATTTTTGGTATTTTTCTGGAAACTTTCATTTCTTGATGAATAATGAAACCAATAAGTGGTAGTTAGAAAACTGAATTTTTCATAAAACATAATTTTACCGCTTTTGTGAGTGGAATTTCAAAAATCCAAGAGACACGGTTAATATCAAGGACTAAAATGTGGTTCAATGAGATGAAAATATTTTTGGGTGAATAGTAACTTTTTTACTTTTATTTACCACGGTTAAAAGTAAATAGGATAATTAAGGGTAAAAATTGATATTATTATTAACCTAACACATTTCCTAATTCTATTGGATAAGTTTAATTCGACCAAAAACAGCCTTATAAATAAAATATGACCATTTGGGCCCACTTGGATTAGATTAGAACATTTAATATTAATTTATTTAAAGAATGGTTAAAATAGTTAAAATAAATGTTTAATAAGTAAATAATTTTTAATATAGGGTTATACACAATATAAAATCGACGATAAATATTAATTAGAATGCTAAAAATATTTCCTACATAATGGTATTATATATATAATTTTTAGACGTTAAATAATTTAATTTATTTATGACAGAAAGATGATGCATTAATTATCTTATTATTAAAATATTGGCATAATTGTTGTTATAAATACCGAAATAAATGTAATTTGAGACTTTTTATGAATTACACTAGTTTTATAGGTTAATATGACATGTTAGTATTTATTTAGTTATCTTTTTTAGAACTAATCATTCTGTTATGATTTTCACAAAAATCAATTACGAAATAGTGTCAAAATTGACATAAAATAGTTTTTAAAACAATTATTATATTATTAATTGTTATTTTATTCCAAAAAAATATATGGTTCGGCCAAATGACTTATATATGGTTATATATATTAATAATAAACAACTTGGGATTCGTTTGGCTTGTTATATTATGTTTATTAACCTTATAGTGTAAGAAAACAAGAAGACGCGGTAAAAGTAAAATTACTTAACTTAAGGTTAAATCTAAATGACAACGTTATAATAGAAACCAAAACTTGACTAAATTATATTGGATGAGAGGATTTGAACCCATCTCCTCCTTATCTTCAAAATAACTCAATTTGGAGTTATTAAAAACCGAATATGAATTTATAATAAAATAATATTTCTTGTTTTTCAAAGGTGCCCCTCTCCTCCCTTATAAAAGGGAACCTACTCACTCTCTTCCTCAGACCACATTGAGCCTTATACATTGGACAACCTCTACCAAATTCTCTTCTCCACTTTCATATAAACATCCTATAGATTCTGGTCTTCTTCAAAGACCAATTTTAGTGCCCTAAGGGGAGGTCTCAAAGAGGTGCTTCAATGAAGAGGTAATGTCTGTAACCGATTCATTCAACATTATTTCTTCTTACACTTCTTATTCTTTATTTATTTCATTATGAAGTAATAAAATCAGTATAAATAATATACATATATGTTATTATAAGTATGAAACAACCCTATTTATCCATCTATCCATCCTACGGGAAACAAAATCACCATGCGTGAGTACGTATGGAATACCGTCTCCACGCCGTGGTGAAATCTGTTTTTCCACCAACACCATACATGGATGGGTATAATGGTGTAAAGAATAAATATATATGGTTATTATAATATCATACTGATTCTGATATATTATACCATCCACTCCAATTCTATTGAATAATTATTGGAACGATATCATCGCTCGTGCATACGTACGGACTACCGTCTCCATGATACGATGAGATTCATTCTCCATGTTAACCATACATGAATGATCATAAAGTTTATATAATGAATAATAATAATTATTATAAAATATTTATATATATATATGTATGTCATCTATTTAGTTTCCTTAAATTCAATAATGAAAAGAAAAAGCGTTCATGCGTAGGTACGGCCTACCGTCTCCATGAACGGTGTATTTCATTCCTTTTATCGACCTATAATATATATGTATATGATGAATATATATTATATATAAATCATGTTTTATATTATGGAATTATGTAAATCAGGATATATGTATTAATATCAAGAACAAAAAGTCGAAACACATACGATAAATGAAATGATTTTACCCAAAACCCTGCTTTAAAATGGAATTTACAAAAGAACGGGTAATATAAATTCATAAGTGAAACATATATGATATCATAAAAACGAATATGATTCTGTAATAAGACGATGGAATTATTTAAATCAATATATAGGATGTATGGATACGTACGAAGCATATCGAACTTAAGGTAAGGGATAATTTTTCAAACCACATTTTTTTCTGAGATTGCTTATTCGTAAGTATTTACTGGGGTTATATTTATAATCCATGTCTAAGTTTTTTAAAAACATTTTCATGTATGTTTAAAGTCATTTTTATCCATTTTTTTGACTTTTACTACAAGGTATGTATGGAATCTTTCTTTTACGAGGTACTTTTTGACTTTTCTGACAAAAGTACGAGAATAATGTTATTTTTAACATATACAACATGAACGGATTTTTACTGTTTTATAAGGCCTTATTTTAAGGAATCATCCTCAAAATATTTCATCACCATTTTCAAAAAAATCCTTTTATTTTAAAAATTCATGATATTTTGTGAAAAGAAAATGATTTTAAAGAGTAAAGGATATTTTTCTCAAAAATTCATTTCAAGTGTTTTATCAAAACCATTTTCCATCTAAAATAAAATTATTTCATATGTGCATGTTTCAAGTATAATGTCTCTATGATTTACATGGTTTCACTTTTATTATTTTGAAATTATATAAATTTATTTTATATGGATTATGTGATGATGGGATGTTGTTTATGACACCCATTTTATTCATTGGGTTATTATGAATGATGTATGTATATTTGTGGAACAATTAAGAATGATTTCATTATGAGATGGGTGGGACCTATATCTCTCTCCAATGCATTGGGTAAAGATTTATATCTCATGAGATAGACATGCCTAGAACGATAAGCTAACCGGTTCAGTAATATAGGACTGGAATGAGAAGTGAACTCGATTCAGAAAAGGACTTTCTCCACTAACATGGTCTTGGAATCAATACCATGGCTACTATAGAAATCATATCATGTTATTAATGGTTGCCAAAATTACATTTTTTATTCCCATTCTATTTTATCATGATTTATGTTCCCTTATGTTATATTCCTTACGTACATAAAAGGTTCACGTCTTTGCTCATGATTTTGATGTTTAGATTTTATATTCATGTTTTTGCATTAAAATGTTTATGGATTGTTTTATGTTCACTATGATTACGCTTACTGGGAATTTGAGCTCACCCCTTTTATGTTTTCTTTTCCCCAGGATATAAATAATTGTTTTAGGTAAGAAAAAAATGGGAAGATCTCTATTGGGAGATGTTGAAGTTCTTTCACCACGATTAGAATATTTTATTCGGAGCTTCAAAAGACACTATACTATTATGATCCTTGTGTGTCTGTTTTTGTTATATTATATGTATTCCGCAAAATTAATGTATTATCCATATACATAATGCTTCGGGCCTCTACAGTTGGTATCAGAGAAAAGGCTTAATGAACCATTGGAAACTAGGATGTGAGAACTTTAGTGAGATCCCTAAAGATATTTCTAAGGTATGTCTAGGGATGTCCCTAAGGTTAAGTATATGTATAGGATATAATCCTAGAATTATGGAAACGTAATTAGATTAAACCTAAGATGTTAGATATTGATGTTACTCCCCCATTATTATGATTTTTTCTTCTCACGCTATTCTTTTTGGGGTTTAGAAAATGGTTGGAAACAAGATGATTCACGAAAATGGACGATATGATGAACAATGGAATGATATATTCATAAGAAACCAAATGAAATGGGATTTGGGATTCCAAACATCATTATTATGCCGAATCAACAGACCCATAATATGATCAATAAACTCAAATTTGGTAAGATTCCTGACTTGGCTAATAAGAGAATGATGGAGTTTCATGATGATGATAGAGGAAAGAAAGTTCAATTTCCCCTACGTAAATCATGTGGGAAGAGGCATCAAGGAGAATGTTTCAAAGGAACTGGAAGATGCTTTGGGTGTCGAAAAGAAGTACATAAAGACAGTAAGTGCAATGGAAAAGGTCTAGTTAACATTATGGATGAAAATAATGGTATTACTACGACATCAACAATGGTTAAATGTTTAAAATGTGGAATGTACGGGAATTATGAAAACCAATTCCCTAAGTGAAAGTCTCATGAAGAGATTCAGTATGGTCATATGTGTATTATTTATGTTGATGATGATGAAGAGACTACAATTGATATGTGAGATGAAGGAATTGTTGAAGCTCGGTAAATGGTTTAAGATGTCAGTGGAATGATTACATGTTTATCAGGTGTAATGTTGTATATGTAATCTCATGGTACTATGGAATAAAGAGACATATAAGGATTGTTACACTGTTTTCATTCCTTATGTTTTGAACGTGTATGATGAGTGGTACCAATAACCATGAAAGGTTATTTAGATATTTTTGGGAAGTAGTAGATATGCGCATAATGATGGGATAAGGATAAAATTAAATATTTGATAGTATTCATGAGCTCATGACTGATATAAGGAGAAAGTTATATCATGGTTTGAGTATATAGAATTTAAGGATTTTGGTATGTGGAAAGAGTTAACTTTTGACAGCATTCATTTTTTCACTATGGTTTAATGGGTATTCATTTTTCAAGAGAATACATGATTTGGGTATTCAAATGATTGGAATGTGACCAATAAGATATATGGGGGATAAATAATGGTTGGTTGATGACATTTCAAGTAATTATTTTCTTTATACTATGAGCTTGGACCTAAGTTTTTTAGATAAATATTTGAATGGATTATTTTGGACATAAGGTAGTATTGATTAAGGATAGAACTTTTTTTGATATTATTGATGGGATGTTATAGTAATGTAGTTTTAGAAAAAGGACAACCTGCAGGATGGGCGACAACCCATAGCATCAGTCAAGGCTGTGGGAATCGAACCCACAACTGAATTGCAACTGGCCTTTATCGCCTACTAATGGCCTACAAGAAGTCCCTGTTTAGTATAAACTAATTTTATTATATTAAGCAGTATTATTTATGAATTAAAGGTCCAATTTAGTAACCATATGATTAATCTCACTATAGATTGACTTATGTATATTTAATAACTTTTGTTAGCATTTTGTTTGAGACAGATGGAATACCATGTCATTCTATCACATGATCTTCTAACACTTCACGAATAACAAATTCAACTTCATTTATTTAAGAGATGAAGTGGAAATAGGTCATGGAAAGAAAAACAGTGATATTGTACCAAAATAAAGAAAGTATTTATTCTAATTTAAATTCTTCAACTTTAGGGAAATGATCTTGAAAACAAAAAATGTTGTCCTAGTGCCCTTATATCCGATTAATCAGATGTTACCCTAGATCATCACAAATTTATGGCTTTATGATTGTTGGATTTTTCATGGCCATGTTCTCTAAAAATCTCCATCATAACTTGATGGTTAGAATTTTCTTCTATATCCATATTTTCACCTATGTTCTCCTATATGGAAACCCAGTGATGAGTTACTTTGGGTAATCGATACCTTTCATACTTTAGTTTTTAAAATTATTTTTTAGTATTCCTTTTTTCGATGTGGGTTTCTATTAAAGGAACATTTGAGTAGTAAACCATTTATAACCCCGATGAATTTTGAGGGAGAAATTCATTTTAAAGGATGTAGAATGTAACACCCGAGACTTTTATGAGAAATATTTATTTGTTATATAAATCATCAATGAAATATTTAAATACATACAAAACTATCATGGCTATCTTTTCACACAATCGCGACCTTCCTCGATAGCTTGCATCGTACACAATATCGAGTTTCACTAAACAACGATATGCTATTAAATATATTAATAAAACTAGCCGTTATGAATAGTAATAACCACTTTGTGAAATTTTATAAATATTATTTTTGAAAATGGACTTCATTTTTGGATTCATAATATCAAAATTAGCATAGGGGGAAATTTTGGTACTTTTTGGATAACTTTCATAGTCTGATGAATATTGAAAATTACTAAATTTTAATTAAAAACAACTTTTTTAATAGAAATAATTAATAGTGATAAAATATTAATTTGAGAGATTTTAAAGTATATTTAGAATATATTTTTACCATTTAATACAATGTTGATCATTGGATGTAATTTCACATTTAAATAAGATATAAACAAGTGTCAATCATTTGATATTTATTATCTCTTAAAAACATGCTATTTGTTTTGACGACGGGAATTAATTTTTAAATTAATTAATGAAACTGATATGTTTTGAATTTGGTTAAATAGACATCATTTTTGAATTCATAATATCAAATATAGCTTAGCCCTAATTTTAGGTATTTTTAAGGAAACTTTCAGTTCCGGATTAATAGTGAAACCACTAAGTGATAGTTAAAAAACTGAATTTTTCATAAAACTTAATTTTACTGCTTTTTTGAGTGGAATTTCAAAAATCCAAGAGACACGGCTAATATCAAGAACTAATATGTGGTTCAATGAGATAATAATATTTTTTGGTTAACACATGTTATAATTCTATTGGATAAGTATAATTCGACCAAAAACAACCTTAGCATAAAAAGATGACCATTTAGGCCCACATAGAATAGATTCAGACATTTAATATTAATTTATTTAAAGAAGGGTTAAAATAGTTAAAATCAACGTTTAATAAGTAAATAATTTGTAATATATGGTTATACATAAGATAAATTCGACTATAAATATTCATTATAATGCTATAAATATTTCCTATATTATTTTATTTTATTTATAATTTTTAGATATTAAATAATTTAATTTATTTATGACATAAAGATGATGCAGTAATTATCTTATTAATGAAATATTGACATAATTGATGTTATAAATACCTAAATAAATGTAATTTGAAACTTTTTATGAATTCCACTAATTTTAAAGGTTAATATGACATGTTTGTATTGATTTAGTTAATGTTTTACTAACTAATCATTCTGATATGATTTTTTCAAAAATCTATTACCAAATAGTGTCAAAATTGACATAAAATAGTTTTTAAAACAAATATTATTTTATTATTTGTTATTTTATTCCTAAAAATCTAAAGTTCGTCCAAATGACTTAGATAAGGTTATATATATTAATAATAAACAAATTGGGGTTCTTTTGTCTTGTTATTGTAAGTTTATTAACCTTATAGTGCAAGACTACAAAAAGACACAGTAAAAGTAAAATTATTTAACTTAAGGTTAATTCTAAATGAAAAGGTTAAAATAGAAACCTAAACTTGTCTAAATTCTATTGGATGAGAGGATTTGTACCCATCCACACCTTAGATTCAAAATAACTCAATTTGGAGCTATTAAAAACCGAATATGACTTTATAATAAAATAATATTTTATGTTTTTCCAAAGGTTCCACTCTCCTCCCTTATAAAAAGGCACCTCCTCTCTCTCTTCCTCACACCACATTGAGCCTTCATGCTCGGCCAAACCCTGCCAAATTTTCTTCTCCACTTCCATAGAAACATCTTACAGGTTCTTCTCTTCTTCAAAGACTAATTTTAGTTCCCTGAGAGGAGGTCTCAAAGACGCGTTTCAAAGAAAAGGTAATGTTCGTTACCGAATCTTTCAACTTTATTTCTTCTTCAACTTCTTATTATTTAGATGTTTCATTATGAAGTAATAAAATCAGTATAAATAATATACTGATATGTTATTATATGTATGAAACAACCCTGTTTCAACATTTATCCGTCCTACGTAAAACAAAATCACCACGCGTGCGTACTTACGTAATACCGTCTCCACGGCGTGGTGAAATCTATTTTTCCACCAACACCATACATTGATGGGTATTATGGTGTAAATAATAACTATATATGTTTATTATAACATCATACTGACTCTGATATATTATACCATCCACTCCAACTCTATTCATTAATTATGGGAATAATATCATCACTCGTGCGTACGTGCAGACTACTGTCTCCACGACGCGATGAGATTCATTCTCCATGTTAACCATACATGAATGATCATAAAGTTTATATAATGAATTATAATAATAATTCTACTATATTTATGTATATATATATGTATTTTATCTATTTAGTTTCATTCAATTCAATAAGGAAACGAAAACAACTTTCATGGGTATGTACGGCCTACCGTCTCTATGAACGGTGTATTTCATTCCTTTTATCGATTTATAATATATATATGTTTATGATGAATATATATTATATATAAATCATGTTTTAAATTATGGAATTATTAAAATCATGATATAAGTATTAATATCAAGAACAACAAGTCGAAACACAAATGAAAAATGAAATGATTTTTCCCAAAATGCTGCTTTATCATGGAATTTACAAAAGAACGGGTAATATAAAGTCATAAGTGAAACATATATGATTACATAACGATAAATATGATTCTGTAATAAGTAAATGACATTATTTAAATCATTATATAGTAGGTTCGGATATGTACGAAGAATATCATACCTAAGGTAAGGGATAATTTTGCAAATCACATTTTTATCCGAGATTGCTTATTCGTAAGTATTTACTGGGGTTATATTTATCATCCATGTATAAGTTTTGTAAAAATGTTTTCATGTATGTTTAAATTCCTTTTTACCAATTTTTTGAATTTTACTACATGGTATGTATAGAATATTTCTTTTGTGAGGTACTTTTTGACTTTTCCGACAAAAGTACGAGAAGAATGTTATTTTTATCTTATACGACATGAACGGATTGTTACGGTTTTATAAAGCCTTATTTTCATGAAGCATCCTCCAAAAGATTTCATGACTATTTTCAAAAGAATCCTTTTCTTTTAAAAATGCGTGACATTTTGTGAAAAGAAAATGATTTCAATGAAGAAAGGATATTTTTCTCAAAAATTCATTTCAAGTGTTTTATCAAAACCATTTTCCATCTAAAATGAAATTATTTCCTATGTGTATGTTTCAAGTATAATGTATCTATGATTTACATGGATTCACTTTTATTATTATGAAATTATAGCCAATTATTTTAAATGGATTATCTGATGATGGTATGATGTTTATGACACCCATTTTATTCATTGGGTTATTATGAACGATGTATCGTAATTTGTGGTACATGTAAGAATGATTTCATTATGAGATTGGTGGGACCTATATCTCCGCCAATTCATTAGGTAAAGATTTATATATCATGAGATAGACATGGCTGGAATGTCAAGTTATACCAGTTCAGTAATACCGTACTGGAACGAGGAGTGAACTCGATTCAGAAAGGGACATTGTCCACATAGATTGTCTTGGTAGCAATACCTTGGATACTATGGAAATCATATCATGTGCTTAATGGTTTCCACAATTACCTTTTTTATTCCCTTGATATTTTATAACGATTGATGTTCCCTTATGATAAATTCCTTACGTACTTCCAAGGTTAATGTCTTTTCTCATGATTTTGAAGTTTAGATTTCATGTTCATGTTTTTCGATTAAAATGTTTATGGATCGTTTTATGTTCTCTATGTTTAACCTTACTGGGCACTTGAGCTCACCCCTTTTATGTTTTATTTTCCCCAGGATATAAAGAAAGGTTTTAGGTAATAAAAAAGGGGAAGATCTCTATTGGAAGATGTTGAAGATCTTTCACCACGATTAGAATATTTTATTCTGAGTTTCTAAAGACAGTAAACTATTACGATCCTTATGTGTATGTTTTTGTTATATACTAAGTATTCTACAAAACTAATGTATTGTCCATGTACGTCAATCTTTGGGTCTCCACAATATGTGAGTATAATATGTACAATAAAACATCACATATTATTTAAATATAATTAATCATTCATTGAATCGTTAAATTTATTCCAATTGAGTATTTTTTTAAATTCCTAAACCGACCTTGTGTATGATCTTCCATTTCTATATCATGTTACATATTATTGAAATATTATTTATCTACAATTTTCACATTAATCTATCACTAAATATTACTTGTAATTGAATAAAAAATATATATGTCAATATTTTAAAACCATAATGGTTTTCTATATCTTATAAATTCTATATATGATTCACAACAAGTGTTTCTTTAAGAACAATTAAATTACATTATTATTTTGGAACAAACACCACCATAATGGGATTATCAGTTATAATCTATCATTTTCAATTGAAAATATATCTATCTATTGGTAAAATTTGTATTTCATACATCATGTGATCTTTTTAAATTTATGTTACATAATTTCATAATTGTTTCTTCAAGATATATATTTTAGACCTTGCATTTAAATCTATTATATGAAATTTATTTAAACTTTTTTAATTTTTAAATAAAATGGGAAATTGATTTACTCTTTTTTAAAATTATAAAAATCACATATATCTCACAATTCTAGGTGGGAGGGTCCAAACCGATAAGTTTTTCATGTTCCATGACATATACACCCATTGTTTCATTTCTCCCACTAGTGATATGAATAATTATTCGTAGAATTGAAAATCATTAGAAGGTGACATACATTAAAAACATTTTTTGTATCAAGGTATCTGATGATGGATGTGGATTCATATCATATATTTACCAAAATAATATCATTGAACCACCATTTTGTTCATTATAGAGGATGAATTGGTAAATATACTCCACAATGAAAGATTATTAACATAGAGATTTTATGATCTTGGCGAACATCAAATTATATTATATAGTTTTTATGAAATCTACTTGGGAGGATGATAATTAATTTCATGTTTTGAAATATTGGTTGACCACATATAGATCTTGTCTGATTCGTTGTATTTATTAATAGTGTAGAAATAAGTTGGAGTTGTTTTATTATTGATTTAGCTAAACCAGTTTCTCTATAAACATGTGTACTTGGATGATGTATATTAATCCACATATCCATATATTAATCATTGAAATATGGAGATGACAATTCTCTATAATTATCAATCCTTAAATTCATTATGACATAATTATGTAATTTCTCACTCAATGTAATGGTTTGAGAAAAAAATCATGAAAATTAGTCATAGTTAGTTGATTTAAAAAATATTTCTAACCATATACTGGATGAATCAATTAATATAATAATACATATAAATATCCCACATGATGGAAGAATGTGGATACATATATCCCCGTGATTTTTTTGAACATGTTATTTACCTTCAACTTTGTATTTTATCTAGACATAGTCACACAATTCTCATTCCATGTGAGAAATCCTCAAAAAGATTTTATCATAATGGATAGATCATCAGGTCCATTGTGGAATATCCATTATAACATTGAAATATTTTTCTAATCATTTATTTTTTAGGATGACCTAATTAATCATGCAAAAAAATCGTGATTTGTTTTCAATTTATTTATACCATATGTGTTTTTATTATACTTATATATGTATCATAAAATCCACATGATTATTTTTTTAGTTTTTTTATAACATGATACTTACCACAAGTATTAATGGAAATTAATATTTAATTCTCAATTTCTTCAAATGTTGATTTATTATCATAACCATACTATTATATATCATTAAAACATAAAATATAAATTTTTTAATTATGTGGAAACAAAAAATCTCTTATTATTTTTTTCCAATTATGTATACAATTAAACTCTTTAAAAATACCTTAATTAAAATTTACATCACCAGATATATCCTTCAAAATTTTTCATGATGGTTTTGGATTAGAAAAATAATTTTTATTTATTAGAATAGTGTTTATTATTCCACTATCTGATTTTCCAATATCTATTCTTCTTATGAGAACCATATCATTACAAATATAAATTATCATAATATTATAACAATCACCATTAAAAATAAAATGACACTATATAAAAAAGAATAAATAACTAATATACATATAACATATCATAAATACAATAATTTTTTGAATTATTTTTTACTTACATCTCACTAAATTCACTTGTAAAATAACCAATATTTGGGGTATGAAAAAACAATATTTTATGGTTCACCATTCTAAGTAAAATTCACATAGAAATCATTCCACATTTATGATATCTCAATAATGTATGGCTCATCATACATTTCATTAACGGAAACATTATAGATCCTATAAATATGATATTTTGTTTTAAAGGAATGAGGCCAATGTCCCATGGAACCAATTATATATCACAAATCATTAGAAATTTTTATTATCCGTGAGCTGATATTTCATTAATTCTAATATTCATTTTCAATGATTCCATTGATATAATACATAACTCATTCTTGTCTATTACTAGAACCTTTTATTCATTTAAATCATACCTCTAATCTTTTATTTATTATCATACCACTATTCTAAAAACTTATAGAGCTAACATTGATCTATTTATAATATATCCACACTTCAATACATCATCATGACGTAATCTGAGGATTATCATCACCATTATATTAATTTAGTGGGATTTTGAATTATTTTCGTTAATTTTTTCTGTGAGATACATCGATTTGAGGTGAATTTAAAAATACATTGTCTATAAAATGATACCACTTCTAGTAATATCAAAATTGGTGAAATTTAGTTTTTTAAGAAATTACTATATGATATCTTGTAGAGAAAATGAATAAAAAACGTTTTTATTGTTCCCAATATTAACCCAAAATTAACATAAATTGATGATTATTAAAATTAAATGGCATAAAAAATACTAAATGATTTAAATATTATTATTTAATATATATATATCCCACCTTGATATTTTAATAAATCATTCATATGAGGGTTTGAAATTATTTAACAAGTCCATCACATTACTCTTGATAATTTATTATAGGTATTTATTTATTAATTATTCCATCCAATTAGGCATTGATAAGAAATTTAATTATAGAGATCCATATAGGTAAAAAATTTAAAAAAATGGAGGTAATTAAATAAAAAATATAAACAACAAAACTAGTGGTAAAAAAATAATATTCTGCAAATAATTAGATACATCCAATCATGAGGTCAAAAATAAGGTTTAATATAAAATAAATATTCACTTAGATCCATAGAAACTAGGTGGTGAGAATTAAAAAAAAATATTTAATCATTTTGGGAGAACATGATGATAATGTGTCAGGAAAATAGTATTGGAATGTATTATCTGTTGGAATGGATATAAATATGAACATAAATCAAGAATAATAATTTTATTATTTCTTCTAGAATCAAGATTTTATGAGTACTAAAAATGTAATATGGATGAGCTACCAATTTACAGGTAGTCAGACATGGTAGGTGGGTGAGTTATTAGGGGTGGGTATGCCACCCCTATTCAGGATTACAACTACATTTCAATATATATGTAACAATTTTATAATATTAATATTGTCAAAAACATTTAAAGTTATTATTTTTATTTTTTTACAATTCATGTTTTATATACAATTATATTTTCATAATTCACATAATTTTATATAAAAGTGTACTTTTATTTATTATCTATAATATAACTAAATAAATCATATTCGGTTTTGTTTTTAAAAACATTCATTACATTTTTTATTATATATTTATTGAGGTTATAAATGTTAAATGATATCGAATCGAATCACACATATGATCGATACAATAGATTGAACACACCCCCTCCAGGGGTTAACTCACCCTCATCTAGCTCATTAAAATTTATAAATCATGTGAGTCCTTGCCTAATGGACCCAAACAATGTCATGCACCTACATGTTTGTTGTTAGTGTTAGTATTTAAATTTTAATTTAATTTAGATTGATTATTTGAAAAATAATTGTTTTTAATAATGTAATAATTTTATTTACATGTATAAATATTGTAAATTTTTGAATATTTCATATTCTTTAGGGTGTTTATTATTATATTTATGTACTATATATAATTATATTATAATGATTAAAATATTTGTATCACCTAAAAGAAATGTTTTTTCATATATGATTATATCATTTGTTTTTTATGATTACTATTTAAACAATATATCATTTATTAATTATTATTTTTAGATATTACATAATATAATATGTTAATGGCGTTTTATTAATATATATATATTTACATATAAACATAGATGCTTCCACAATATTTTTCTTCATCGGTGAGCTCATTATGTCCGATAAATATAGGATTCTCTACATGGAACATCTCTACATTGTTATCTGCGTTTTATCTCCATGAATCCATTATATAGTGTAAGAAACAATTGTATGAACATGTGCATCATTATATGGTTTATGTACTAGATTCACTGACACTGAAATTTGACACCAATATCTATTAATGTAAGCAACATATCATATCCATATTTCATGAGAAATGTCCACAATAGTTCGACAACACCTACCTAGATGAAAGACAACATCTCCAATCCCATAATACATGCATGAATAACCCATAGAGAAATAATATTTTGGTTATAATATTAAATATTATTTTATTTTCAATGATGTTTACATGAATACTCTTTCAATTTAAATTGAAGAAGATTTACAATGTTTTCATGAGTGTGTCTAATGTGGCCAAAAATACAGTTATGTTCCTATAAGAGATAGATAAGTTACCATGAGTTATTTTTGAACATACCATCAATATAAATATAATAATAACATGATCCATATTTTATCTTATTATGAAGGTATGATTTTAGTTTCCACAAAAAAAATTAATGTGACCATGTGTTAATTTCATTTAACTATGAGTTATAATATTTATTGACCTTGAATTATTTTTTTAATGTCACCAAAATTTATTTATTTTTAATGTCATAATGTGGTATATATTTCTATGGTGATCAAAATATATAAAATCAACCTCTAATTACTATTTTCAACGTAGTACATGTCAATATTGTTCACACAATCATCACACTGATAGTGTGTCTTGATTTAATGTTATGTAAAAATTCTAAAAGACTTATTCATCAAACATTAATTTCCATACATATTTAATTTTATTAAAACATAATTTTTATTAGTCTTGGGTTTTTGAATATTTTGATATTTTAATTATCATAAAAAATTGATAATATGTTTAAATAGATATATTTAATTGATAAAGAAATATATATTATAATGAATACATTATAAATTAATGTATAAATAATTATATGGAATGAATTTTGGAAATTATAATTCAAATATTATTTATTTCATATTTTTTTTTAATTTTTCTAATTTTAGAATTACTGGAAGTTTATTAGTGGTATTTTTATCGTATTATATATGTGAAATATTCTAATATATTCTAATTTTTATAATGTAGTCTATCTTAATAAGTTTATTTCATGGAATAAAGTGAGTCAATATTTTTATTGAATAGATGTGAAATATTTAAAAGAAATGTGGTTTTTCTCCATTTTAAATATTTATAACCATTGAATGAAAATGTTTACTTGGAAAACATCCACAATATTTGAAAAAAATTATACTTTCATATTTTAAATGAAAAATATAGAACATTGGGCGGAATAGAAAATAATATATAATAACTATTTGAAACTATCATTAGAATAATGATTTTATTAATACATTAGTATGATCTTCTGCAACTATTGTTCCATTTTTTTATCATGAAACAAAATAAAAAATTTGATTCAGTACTAATTAACTGATAACATCTTATATCTTCTAGTTTTGATAAATATCACCATTCGAACATGGTTTTTCCATTTATCTATTTTTAATTGTAATAGGTGGTTTATTTATATATTATTTTCTCTATCACACAACTACATAAAATACTCACACACACACAAACACACCTCACAAATAGTTTTATAATGGTAGCCCATAGCCCCCAATGGTATAACCCGCACATCATGGTTTATTTACTTAAATATTGACGGATAGAAGTCCTATTGGACATCAAACATAGAAATTTTTAATTCCTATAGAGTACAAGTATGATGTCTACATCACCCTATAGTTGCTTGATTCATTATGTGATAGTCACTGTTTTCCCCCAATTGAGACATCACTACGACCCCCATCATCTCTAATAACTCTATGCTCTGTGAAGATCATCCATTAATTATGATGATTGTTTCAATTATCACTAAAAAATCATGTAGTTATTTCCCACCACCAATATTACAATAGTTAGTAGCCACCATGAAATTCCAAAGAAAAATGGGGAACCATCATCACCAACATCCAATCCGTCCACTCCTCCACAACATCTTGGTTATTATCATCAACTGCATCAATGACGGTCTGAATCATGTTACAACTTGAAATAATTTTAATCAACATTCATTTGAGACCCAAACGGACATGCCCACCATTTTTTGTCTCCCATTAATTACTCCTCAGAAAAATTCCTCATGTCTTTATAAGAAAGGTAATATAGTAAGATGGTGGGTATCAAAATTCGAATCGAAACCAATATGATCCCCGAGAAATGTATAGGTGAAAAAATCACTTGAACCCTATTGGGAGAAGTTAGAGGATGCTTATAGTTTTCCCAATCAAAATAAAGTCCCTATTGGTTTATCTACTAGGTAAAAAGGATGTTTCTGTTAATGTGAATCCCTATAAATGTATAGACACATTGGGTTCTAACTCCCAAATAATGATAGGAAATATTACAATTTGACTCGTTTAATAAGTCATTGTGGAGACCATGGGTACTATAAAAGGAAAGGTCTATAATAAGGTTATCACTCCATTAATATTGATATTTTTAGTGGGTGTTGATATTCTCACCAGATAGGGATGAATGAATTGTGTATTATGTTCAAAGTGATTTGAAAACTATAAGAAAATTGTTTTCATATTTTAAAATATGTTGCAGAATATTTTAAACTGTGCAATTTACTGTTGATTCCATTATTTATACAATCGTATTTTTAATATTTTTTTAAATTTTTTAAGAATTATTATTCATCCCACCTGTAGTTTTTTATTTCTAACTCTCTCAATACAGAAATTTCTATCAGAGGTTGGGAATTTTTTTTAATTTTTTAAATAGTGTCCCTAGCCTTTTACACATGTTATTACATGATTATATTATCATTTATCTATTTAATAGTATCCAATGATTGAAAATTCTAATGTCTTTGGATGATAAGGTATATAGTTAGAAATTTTGAAACTGAGATAAACCATATCTTATTTAATATCCACAATGATCTACTAAGATCCTTTTTACTCTTAAATAATCATAGGATATCCTGGTGGAATGATATACACAAGGTATAAAAAACCCAGTTAGGGAATAAACCAGGTAATGAATCATAATAACATTTTTATAATAAATATCATTGAAATATGAAAATAATGGATCATTAATTGAAATTAATACTCTTAAAAAATGGAATCATATAGTTATGGAAATATTAAAATGATGAAAGAAAAAAAATTGTCATTAACATGAGTAAAATATAACTTCCAAAACTATATCACATAGAGGAAAATGACCTATAACTAATTATGTTTACTCCCTAATTCGATACAAGACAGCTAATAAGATTAATATTTACCCAACACATTATATAGCTATCTAGATTCAGTAATTATAAATTGTTTGTATATATGTGTGATACATAGTTTGTTAAAAATAATATTCTAATAAGTTACCTGAGGAATGAAATGTGATTCATAATCATGTTATGAGAGATAACCAAATGTTATAGAAAATTTCAATCCCTGAAATAATGGATTTAAATAATTATTGAACATTAATAATGGAAAAATAAGGGTAGATCATGCAAAATGATGACCAAATTAATTCAATAAAATAAATATAGTTGTTATGTAATAATAGAAATTTACCAATTATGTGTGGTTTATCTAAAATATAAAATATTTTTCAAAGAGGATAAATAAATGATTTTTATCTTAAATGAATAAAATAATATAAAATAGTTTTTCATGATAAAAATGTTATTTTAGATAAATTATGGTGTCCTAAAATATATTATTTAGAGTACTAGAATATTGGTATGAAATGGGGAATCTCAATTTAATTGGGTTATCTTTTCTGTATAAAATGATAAGGGAAACTCTTATTTATCAACCAAATAATAATTAATTGTGCTAAATAAATATTTTTGGTATGTAAAAATAAAATATTTTATATGTATAAAAGATGATTTTTTAATTTCATACGGTAAAATGGAGAGAACCAACAAAAAATGTAAAAAAATGAAGGTTCATAGAAATACATTAAATAAATTATGAATCTGTTATTCATATACACTTAGGGATATTTATAATCAATTTATATGAAATAATTAATTAATTAAAAATATATTCTACATTTATAATATTTATTATAAATTTACTGTGTTTATCAATGGACATCTCAATGAGTTAGAATAATATATTTCAGCATTCCAAATACGTTTATTTTAAATGTACCATGGTCAGTTTACTTGTATAAAATTATGACTGTTCATGTAATGTAGAAATAATAGTTTAGAAGTGAAATTATTGGGAGCATATGAACTCTGATTATTATAAATAATCCATTTTATAATTTATTTTTTTGGTAAAAAAATGATTAATTTGATAAAGCCATAATGATGAATGAATAAATAATTTTGGAGTTTTTTGAAACTTAATGATATAGTTTCCTTTTCCTTCATAATATTTCAATATATTAGTACGTAAAAACTAGAATATGTGTAGTATCGATATAAATACCGGATTTTACCTAAATAATTTATTTATTACCATCATAGAAGGATGAAATATAAACAAATGCAACATTTATAATGGAGATGGATAGACTTAACAAAAAAAATGATTTAATATTTATAGTAAAATAAGAAGAAGAGATTTTCGATGATGAATACTTAATTTACACAGAAAAGTTATACTATATATATATATATATGACACTAGAGTTAACATGGGTAATTGTATATGGAAGGATATAAGATGAATATAAAATAAAATAAACTGAAAAATAATGATTAGTGATTTTCCAATTTGAATTTATTTTGAATGTGAACTGCCTTAAGGAATACTGAATTGGAATATTTGTGAGACCACATAGTCAAAGACAATGTAAAGAGGATTGTGATGGTTGTTCGGAAGAATAATTAAAATCTATAAATATTATAATTTGTTAGGATAATAGATGGTGAGGGGTTGTATTTATAATAGTATGCGTGTAGTGGTTTTGATTATTTTAATTAGTTGTTTATTATTTCCTCTCAAAAAAATAAATAACATTGAATTCATGACATAATTAAGTGACAATAAAATATGAGTTAATGATAATGGGTACCTACATCACCTGTGGCTCAACAATGAATCAAAATTTCATTTATTTGAATTATTATTTTAATTACTGTCAATTTCAATATCACACAATTCTAAAAAAATTCATCAATTTCATAAAAATTTTAAAAATTAATCAATTTTATTATGATTTTTATATATAAATAATTTAGTTAATTTTATTAAAATATATATTTAAATATTAAAAATTTGTTTTAGAGTGATATCATTATTTATTTGAAAAATAATGATTTGAATATTATAATATATTTTATAACTCTTTGAAAAAATAATTAGTGTAAAAAATTATCTTATAAATATAGTATTTTATAAAATTTATTTATGAATATATTTTATGAAAAAGTATTTTTTAAATCATCATAATAATTATAATGTTTTAAATAATCAATTCTGTTCACATTAAAATACCATGACTTAATTAATAATTTATGTAATTTTAATTTACTTATACCCTTATATAAATAAAAAATATTTTAATTTATAACATACA
Source organism: Viscum album (assembly GCA_963277665.1). NCBI lineage: Eukaryota > Viridiplantae > Streptophyta > Magnoliopsida > Santalales > Viscaceae > Viscum > Viscum album. Next base: position 1,903,000,084 of record OY728141.1, read on the forward strand.
TAAATGTTATTTAATGTTTTTAAAATTATGTTTACTATTATAATGACTGAATTACTATTTTTGATGGTCTGATTAATATTTCAACGGCCTGGTTACTATTTCCACTGTAGAGGTTCCTTAATTTCTAGAAATACCTTTGATTTAATTTCTTATTCTATTTAATGTCATGGTTATATGAATTAATCAAAAAAATTATATTATTATATATGTATTATTTTTTATTTGTATAACATTGTTTGTGTGTGTGGTTATTTTAGTGGATCGAGAAAATCATATATTTCCCATTCATAATATCATATTTTAGATATATTTCCAAACTATAATATTTGGAATTATTATTTGATACTATGGTGACTAATGAATAAATATAATTTTTTTATAATAATGTTTTATTTGGTTCTATATTAGATGCATGTTTTTTATGAAAAATTGTAGAAATTCCATTGATAAAAATTTATGCAATTATTTAGATATGTTGTTCTGAAAAAAAATTGGTATAAAAGTGTAAGAACATCACCAATATTATATAAAAATCATAATATATTTTTTTATACTATTAATCGGTATATGAACCATGCCCATTTTTTATAGAATTTTTTTAACTACTATCATTTCATGAATATCACCTACATAAATATATTTATAAAAAACATATCTTCATGAATATGGAAGGCCTTAGTTTAAATTATGGTTGGATTCCACAAAATTCCTACTTATTCAATTGAAGAAATTAGAAGTATTTAATATAATGTATTAAAGAGTACATGATGTAATTGTGTGCAGATCATTATATAATCATGAAAAAATCATGGAGCTACTGAATGAGGATCCATAGAAACATGTAGATAATGATATTGTAAAAAATTCGTTAAATTATAAGGTAATTAATATTTTTTTATACTATAAGTAAACTTTTATATATCCATGTATCATCATGTAATACAACCAATGAAATTTTTGTAAATCTACAAGATACTCACCATGTGAAAAACAATCTCAAAATTATGTTAGGAATAGTTTGAGTATAATACCGAGATTTCAATATGATTTTTTTTAAAATTAATTAAAAAGATGATTTACTAGTTTACATGCATTATAAATTTTATGAGTGAAGATGGTTGGTATATACTACTATTTTTGAAATTTGTACCAATATAATTACCCTAAAATGTAATGTAATAAAATTTTTTCATCCATTAATGTAATAATTTTTAAGTAGATACATTAGATGAAAATATATGTTTTTTTATATTATTATGTTGAACTGAAAAATATTAACAATGATAAATCCACAAGGAAGAAAGTTATTTATTATGCTTAATGGAAATATATTATGAAAATATTATGAATCTTGTTCTAATAATATATTCAAGGGATTGGTTATAAAAATATGAGCAATTTTCATATATATTAATAATAGGATTCAATAAGTAGTTTGAAATATCAATAAAATAATACAAAAAATAAAATCCAAGAATGAATAATGATGTATCAGATATAATAATTTATGATTGCAGGAATAAAATTCATATCAGGACTAAATGTCCCAAAATAATGCACTCTAAAAATTAGAATCATGAAAGGATAATTGAGAAGAGATATTTTATTGGAGGATGCGATTTTTTAGATAGTAAAAAATCATGTAGAAACATGGAAATTGAAAAGGAAATAGGCATATTTTTTCTTGTAGGTGTATAATGTGAGTATTATGAATTTTAATCTAGATAAATAATAACATTTAAAACCAATACATTATATTAAATTATATAATGATTTATTACAGTAAGATGCACATAAAAATCCCAAAAATATCTTTACACCTTTTGTATTTGTCATATTTTTTACATAGCTTCTCTAACTGATATATGGATACAAATATATTATTTAAAACATCATTATCATGATTATAATATTCTATTTTTCTAAAAAGATAATGGGAAAACCTAGGTATATAAATAAGAAATGGGAGATCAATAAAGCACAGTATGTGAATAAAAAACTTAACATGATGGAATTATTACTAGATGGACAATCCTCATTACAATGGGTTATAAAATTAAAAATAATCATAATCATTACCAATAAATCATTATATTACATGATAAAACAATCCAAACATAGGTTGTTGAAAAAAGAGACATACATAATTCATGGCTAACAACCATGAAAACATAACATAATTTCCTTAAGAGAGTTACCTATGAACCATTAATAGAATTTTATGAGATTAAAACATTACCTAATGCATTGGATGAAAATTTAATTCACGTCCCACCTATAAAATGTTTTATCATTTATAAACAAAAGTACCAAATATATCCTTCAACATCAGATCATATTTTATAACATTTAATCCCATAATTAAATTTTATGGTATCAATATATGAAAATAATTAATCAATGAAGTGTATATTTATATAGTTTAATACCCTAGAGTTTAATTGTGAATTATTATTCATAAAACAAATTCTTCAAATGGAAAATCATATGATATTTCTAACAGCATAATTACGGTATTCAATGATTCTAGGGCATTTGTAATGAGTGTAAAGGGGATCCACTTAAATAGGGAATTAGAAGGGAGGAATTTGGTATATTTAAAAACATAATCACACATGAACAATTTGTAATTAAAATTCAAAATACAATGATTCTGGTTAGATAAAGAGGAGAATGAGAGTAACCCTTACACTGAGAAGGTGTTACCAAATGATTTTTGAAGGGATTGTTCATCTTAATGAGAAAACCAAATAAGTACTATTGGTATAGATGGTTAGATTATGGTATTTCACTAAGGGGTTTATAGAAGATAATTTTTAAAAAGTTAGGGTTAATATTTGGATAGAGATGGGAGTTTTTTATTACATCCAAAAAATAGGTTTATGTGATATAAAATAACGTATTTATAATCACAATCATAATGATGGGTTTTCTGAAAATTTTTCATAAAGTTAAATAGATTAATTTTTTACTATTTTATGAATACGTATCATTAATATATTACACTTTCTTATGTGTATGTGATTCATTTTTATAAAAAAATTATTTTAAAACATTATTATATTATATATGTTGTGGTGGAATAATAAATGGATAATATAGTTATTGAAATAAATGAAAAAATAATATTTTAAAAGAAAATTATATATTTCATCATGGTTACCCTTTATAATCTATACTAAAAAACATTTGGTTCATCATAATTTCATATTACACCCCATATATTGATATTGTATTTTTTTCACCCAAAAATTAAGATCTCGTCAATAATTGTGAATGTAGTTTTATAAAATAATTTCCACATTATTATATAAAATGTATTATTTTCTTTATTAAAAAATCACATTATATTCTAATTTAATATTTAAAACATACAAAAACATCATTTATTGAAGAATAATGTTTTTTGTCAAAAATAGTTTTCTGGCCATTATAACATTTATTTAATCCATTTAAAATAATTTTATCACTTCAATTAAAAAAAATTAATGACAATATATTATTAAAAATATAGTTCATTTAATAAATTCATGAATTCATAAGAATAGTATATCATGATAGAAATTTTTCATTTAATGAAAATTGAAATCAGGGTTTATTTAATTTTTTTCAACTCATTATCTAATAATGAAAAATATTAATAATCATTATTTTATTAATATTATATATAATTTATACTACTAGAGTCTTGATAAATATTCATGTATTACATTTACACAATCTCTAAGGTTAAGTTCATTGTTCATTATATTTTCAAAAGGCAGTTCAATAAATATGGTTTTCTTTATGGTCTCAATTAACATAGTCATATTTCATAAATAGTTTCATTACTATATTATTTATTTACTGCCATCTAGGAATTAATAAATTTAAAATACCATTAATGAAATCTCCCTCAAAATTGAGGATTAATGTGCTTCATTTTTTATAATGCCATGGGTCGAGGCTATCACTTATTTCATCTGTATCAATTGGAATTTATCATAAACAATAACATAAAAATAAAAATATATACTATAAATATGCTACATTTTCAATGATTTTAATGATAAAATTCCAATTAATCCCTACAAGATATATCATCCAAGGGACCAGAATAAACGAATATGTGAATTTTTTTTCTATTACCAAATTACATAATAATTAATTTAAAATAATCCCAATGTGAATTATATTTATCAATTTATAGATCATTAGATTATTCCCCCATCAAAAATTTCACTCTTTAAATTTTCATTTCTCACATTAAACAGGTGAGGGTAATTTTTTACATCACATTTTCTTGTTCTCATGCTAATGATGAAATTTTTTGTCTTTGTAATAGTGAATTTTTAGGATTAGTTACCTAGTTTTAATGATATTTGTCTCTTTGATATAAGATCCTCACAAGTTAATCAACATAAAAAATATATTAATCTAACATTAGTACAATAATATTTAGTATATTTGTTGTCTATATTATGTTCTTCCTTATGAGGGATGAATGGAATACATCTTGAAAATGAGATAAGCTTTGTTGGAGTGCGTGTTAATTGGCCACCTTTCTGATACGATCATTGACCTCAATAGGGAAGATGTATCATGTACTATTAATTGAATTCACCACAAACACAATGAAATTTTTACATGGAGATATTTTAATGAAGACATTATCATCGACCTCAAACTCTACGTCCCATCAAGGATTCATTGCAAAACATTTCGATCATCATTTTCCACAATTGATATAATTCTGAATTGATTGAACCTTTTTTCTTCCTATAATGTTGGAATCTGAAACCTAATCCCATTAAAATCCCCATAAGGTTCCATTTTTATTATAGAATGAAAAACATTGTTATATGATATCCTCAAATGGAGGGGGTGTGGGTCACAACATTTGTGGAAATCCATTGAACATGATATCATCATTTCATATAGATTTTTAATGGTCCTTTCATAATTAACATAAGTATATAGGTGATAAGTGGAGTTGAAGATCAGTTTGGTATCCAATGCTTTTCGAAGCCTTCCCAAGTACCTAGAGTTATGACTCAGGTCTCAGTCACATAAAATAGATTAGAACTACATGATTTATTACCACTTAACTTATTCATATCATCATGAGTTGTTCAATAGAGAAAATTTTCCATGGTTGAAATAATAATTGTTGACATTGTAAGGGGGATCTTCTACCACCGTGTTGAAATTATTACCTCAATCAGTCCTAGGGTGTCCTATGAAAAATTAAATGGTTATTTATTAACACATTTATACTTTTATATGAAATCATTTAATCACACCTTTAGACTCATTTCATTCATCATTTACCTTTTTAACATCATAAATCAAAATAAAAAATTAGTATTCTCCATCAAGATGTCATCCCACAATACATTCTTCTTCAATCTTATATACATACTCGTGAACCCTAGATGAATAAAGAAGTATGTTCTATACACAACATCCAGTAGATCTTTATTCTATTATGGTTCATTTGGGAAACCTATCTAGGTTTAAAATCGTATAAATACATCTTCAAAAATATTAATCAATATAACATTCAAATTATTCTTATATATTACACCATCATCATAATGAGCCTCTTTTCACCCATCAATAATGGATAAATGAGATTTGGTGTTAGAAAGAATATATGAAGATCAATTTATTATTCCCATATCCATATATTAAATGTCTAGATATATTAGATACCTTATAATCCTCATCATGTATATAACTGAATGATAATTATACATGGAAAATATTCCACTCTCATTGCATTAATGAAATAAAAATTTATTAAACCATAAAAATCAATTATTAGATCTAATGACCTCAGTAAGATATTAATAATATCCTTTTATGTTGACATATACCTAAAGCAAATGTGATACTCTTATATGTGACACCGGTATAAGTAGATAAAATTAATAAAAATTATTAATGTTAATATCACCTAATAAATTTATAATTAATTTTTTCTTTAGTACATCGCACTAATTATTACTTAGTGTGAAGAATATGATAACACTTTTTCATCTCAAATATGTAAACTACTAAACTATTTTTTTGATTCTTCCCTATAGACGACAAACTATTCCCCACAATTCTGCAATGTTAGAACATATGTAGTGATTAGACACATCATAATCTCATTATAACATTCATCTAGTTCATAATTCTAAACAATAATGAGTCAATTTATAGTTATTTTTGTTAGTGGTCTTGAAAACAGTAAGATGTTTCACACAAATCATCTTTAGTACACAAGTAAGTCATAATAACTATAGATTTCTATCATAGAATTTGGTTGTTTCCTTCCATCAATTGAAATCAATTTTGAAGGTTCCACATATATCCAATTACTATTTATAAAATTCTTGATGATTATTTCTCCTCCATGAATTATTTTAATTTACTTGAATTCATAAATATATTTTCATCCCACAAGGTCATCAGTACCATATTAAAAATACCATCATATTCGTTGTTTATTTTTTAGTAAACAATTATAATATTTATGAATACTACCCACAAATATATTTATTTAGTACATAAGTACACAAGTAATTAATTCCATAAAGATTTATGGAGCACTATGGATTCCAAATATAAATTAAATTATCTCATAGTTTATGTACGTTGCCTGTGAATTTGTCTTGGAGATATCCTCTTTCAAATTTACATAATAGAATATGGAATGAAGATCGACCATAGATAAATACTAGGATCCAAATTAATTATATATAAAGTCATCAATACATTGAAGATAATAACTTTTATTTATTATTATATTTTAGAAAACATTAAAATCAAAAAATTGGTATTGAATTTAATTTCTTCATGGTGAAATGGACAAATCATCCACACAATTACAAACATGGTTATATAAATAAATTATCAAAATTATCCAATAAATTCATAATTTGTCCCTTTATTTTTGTAGTGATCATTATTAATGTTGTATTCAATATTTTCGAAGAACTGGTTATAATATTGACTGAAAATTCAACTTCTAATGTAGGATAAATACCCAATAATTCATTGAGAAACAAATATGCATATTCCATTGAAATGGAAATGTATTTGAGTATGATATTTTCCTGAGTGTTAATAATTTGATAAATATTTAATGGATCATATGGTAATAATATCCATTCCTATGATAATGATACTAGATAAGATTCGTCATACTCATTGAACTTGTAAAGAATCATAGTGCGCTTCCCAATATAGAGGGTAATTCCCTTATCATAGTCATTCATGTTGGATCTATATATGGAATAATATTCCATAACTATAATAGTATCAACTACTTGTTACTGGAGTACCAAAATTATTTTTGGGAATTTAATCCAAAAAATATTTTTTAGGGAGGAGATATATACATTGGATGTTATAATTTCCCCATTTAACAGATTCACTGATATCTCGACTTTTATACTTTGTGGTTGTGCTTGAATGGTTATATTGACCTTCAAAGATATGGAATAATGTATAGATCAATAATAAAATACATGATAAATATTTTTAAATGAATAACTACAATAAAATTCACCACTTCATTGTCAGGATTCACCCCATTGTTAGGATGACATGAAATAAGTATCACTCAAGGCCTTGGTGTAAAGTTTAATCAGTTTTCATTGATAAACACTTTTATAGTGATTTTATTAAAATAGGTTCTGTTTTCAATGAAGATGAATTCATGGAATTTGAGATGAGTTTTGATTAATATATTCCTTTCATTCATCACATTGGTCAGTTTCACCCACCTACATTAACTAGATATGTTCCTTTATTTCTCCCAGCTAAATAATTTCATTGTCCCCTTCAAGAAATTTAAAGTGTTTTCTTCCCACATCATTTCCATATAGGATGTTAAAATTTGATTCCAAAATTATATTTCACTATCGATCCACTAGATATAAACTATAATTTTTACTCATATTTAATTGAGACCCTTGAGATTTACAAATATTAATTCTATATGTAAGGGAATAAGAAAATTTCCACAAAGATGTCACTGTCCCAAATTTACCAGGCTATCCATAATCGTGGATTCATCATGCTGAATAAGTGTTTATCATTATATTTGTGTTTAACGATAACAGTGTAGGGATATTGTGCAAGTATTGTGAATTTTTATTGTATAAACTAATAGATAAATCATCTGATTAATTAACGGTGACGATATCCATTTATATTTTATGTATGAGCTATTGAGTAAAATATTTATTAAAAAACATTTTCCAGAACACATTTCACTCCATTTCACCAATATCTTCCACAAGATTTTTATTTTATACCTAGATAATCAATTTAAAATCTCATTCATCTATATGTTAAACAGAAAACACACATTTCTATTACATAGATTAGTGATGGATGGAGATAATTTTTTCAATGGAGTTGATGAATTTTTTCAAAAATTAAGGGATCAAACTACCCACTGAATGAAGAAGGACATTATCACAAAAAGATCTCAATTTTCAATTTTTATTTCATTGGTGGATATTATAATTCTATTAGAGTTCAGATTCAGTTATAAAAATGATTAAATTGAGAATGTATAGTCAAAAATGTTCATGATTCCTTCTCCCATCAAGTAGAGCATCTCATTTGTGTAGTCATCACATCACCCACCACAATCTCTATTGAATCAATTCCTATTATTTTTTCCATTGGCTATAATAATTGTAAAATTAGGATCTATTATTTTTAAAATATTAAACACATTAATGTAAATCACTGAAAATTTATGGTATAACTATTATATTACTTATACTATTTAACATTAGAATTTATAGTCTTAAATATATGTTATCCTTGATATATATCATAAAAGAATATTATAGGTCCATTATTGATCATTCAATAAATGTTGACAATGTTCTAATTAATTTACCAAATAATATGCACATGATGTTTCAAAATATGTTTGTAGTATGTTCTGTTATTGAGGGTTAATTCCCAATAGAGAATATATTAACACTATATATTCATTCTTTCAATATCCATGTACATCTATAATAGAGAATCATTATCTTGTTTAATTGAGGCATTTATTTTTTAATATAAACTATTTAAACTATAGGTTACTAAAAATTGGGGAATTTTACATATTTTTAGCATTATATATATTTATTTACCTTCTATTTTCTATTTCTAATCCATCAAATAACAATACATTTAAATAATAACAATTGTGACAACTGGTACATTAATTAACATAATTGCATTATTTTTCAAAAGAAGGTCTAATTAAAAATCCCAAAAGATCATGATGTATATAGTGTTTTTTTATTAGGAACATATCATATCGAATTGATACATAGATACAGAAACATTATTGAAAACTACCATAACATGATTCTAAAACAAGATTTATCTTAATAAAAAACATGATAACATGGGGCCATACATAATAAATGGGTGATATGTAATCCAATTAAGGTAATAAATAAAGAATATCATGATTAATGTATTACATATTACAAACTATAAATTTCAATTGGACAAAAATGGGTTGTGCATCAAAATCACGAACAATGAGAGATAAAGAAACATGATAATATAATGGGAATAGTGTAATGTATATGAAAAATAATATAGGGAATAATAAACCATTGTTAGGTATAAAATAAAACTAAAAATACAATTGTGAAATTCTGTTGACCTCCAATGCTCCATACATCGCATATTAAGAGACAAATGAATTACCCAAAGCATTGGAGGACTGGATAATTAAATTCCCACCAATCACTTTCATTCCATTTGCAAACGTTATTGGGTCTCATAGATCATTCAACATAGGTTCATATTTTATCACTTCTAATCCCATTATTGAGGAGTGTGGGATATGTACATTGAATTTCTCAATAAATTATAGATGTGTATATCTAGGTGAATATAAGTTTATTAAATTGTGTTGTGTATTAACTATATAATAGTTATGCATTGAAAATTGATGGATAATTCCAGCTACATAATGAGGGTATTCAAAAATTCATTGGATGGATTAACTAGAGTGAAAGTGGTTGATCATATCTTGAGAACCATAAATTCATAAATAATTTTTTCTATGAATATAATCCAACCAATGTAATTTATAAATAAAAGGGATAAGGAGAATAATGTTCTTGAATAAAGTGGAAAATATATTATCACCAACATTAATAGGGTATTCGAAAATGTTATTTTATTCATCATTTCGCAATCTTACGAATTGATATAATAAAAATGTTTTTAGAGGAGATATGTATGTCATTCATGTTAATGATGAAATGATTTTGAATAATTAAATATTAATATAGGTTTTAGATATATCATAATGGATTTATAAAAATTATCACATAACCAGTAAAAACATTATTTAAAATGGTAAATATAATTTTTATAATGGATATAATTTATATCCTTCATTACATCATTTTTCTTCTATTACGATTTCACAATAAACACCACATATTTATACTATATTTAGTTTTGAGCAAAATATTCAACTAAATGTTAAAATTATAAAAATAAATACCATTTAATTTCAACTTTTATAATTTAAAAATATTATTTATTTTATTGAAATAATTTCTTATTATGACAATTTACACATAAAAATAAAAATCCTCATTTCATGAAAAATACATGTTTTCTACAACATCAGCTTTACAACACTTATAAGAGTTACTTTTGACATCATAAAATTATATTAAAATTTATAATTAGCAACTATTAATAACTAATAATATATTATTAAAATAAAAAATATTTCAATAATTCTTAAATTTATTAAAATAAAACATCATTATTAAAGCTATAAAATTCATGAAAAATTAAATTTTTGTTCTAACTAATTTTTATCAACTCATAATCTCATCATTAAAAATGTAATGATAATAATGAAATAAATATAAAATATATAATTATAAAATAATATAACGTTTAATACTATTACGGTCTTGATACAAAGGCCTTTATTATATTAGTGAATACCATAAGGGTAAGTTTTGTGTTTATGATATTTTTTGGGTGGTTTTGAAAAAATGTTTTGGTATTTGATCATTATTACATTGAAATTATTAGAAAAAGTGTTTTTGAATGTTCTTTAGTTGTTTAATATAGTAGAAGATTGATAAAGGTCAATGCCCAGTTATGATATCTCCTTCAAAAGCAATGATAAATGTGAATAATTGGGGAACATTCTGAAAGGCCAAGGGAACTTGTTCATTGATTTTTATAAATTCAAAATTACCATAAATATTAACATACTATTCATAATGGTTAATATAAAATTAAAAAATTATCAATGATTAAAAATAGAATTGTGTTTGAAATGTTACTTTATATAACATATAACTGCCCCGAAAATTCGGACATGTACATGTATTTTAAATAAGCATAGTTAATGACATGGAATATAATTTCATAAAAATGAAATTATTATTTATAAATGTTTGGTTAATTTAATTTTTCAATCATTTTGTAATTCTTCCTAGGAAATTTAATAATCATTCACTAAAATAGTGAAGTGTACTTCTATTTTATGTAATCTTTAGGTTCCATGTCACTTCCAAAAAAAGAGGGTTTTGAATAATACATTTACAAACTGAGTTTCCATGTTTCATGTAACATTGAATCTATTATATGATATCTTTATTGGATTCCAAATGTTGGAAAATTAATTCTCCAATCGATCCACCATATGATCTAATACATGTGAGGGGTCTGGTTTGTACATCCTCAATATTGATAAATGGGACATATCATGTACTTGAGATAATATATTTGAGTTGTCTATTTGATACAAATTATATCGGATGTGTTTAAGGAATTCAACGGGGTTGATGTATCAAGGACTAAGATTTAAGTTCTTCCAAACCCTAATGAATTGCATCCATGGGGGTATATTAAAAAACTATTTATCACTAACCTCAATCCCCGAGTCACATCAAAGAGTGATTTCATTTATTTCTTTTCCACCGTGTACAGATTTCACATGTCATTAAATGTGTTGAACAATAATTGTTATATCTTTTAGTAGACACATCAAATTATGCTCCCTATATTCTCCCCATAATCTTTAATTTCAATATCTAGTCCAATTTATATCCATATAAGGTACCAATTGATAGCAATAAATGTAATCATTATATATGAGAACTCTACATGGAAGAGGAGTTGATTCCAAAATCAATGGGAAACCATTCAACGTGATCTCAACATATCATCTAATGTCTTAATGTTAGTTCTAGACATAACATTAATACAAGGACGAAATGAACTATATAATCTTAGTTTTATATCATGTGTTCATTAGAGGCTTCTCCAAAACCATAATGTAATCCTCATATCATAATAAAATAATATAGTGAGTGAAACTCCATGAGGTCTTAAGAATGACATTGTGTATATATTGATGGGTTTTTCAGGATGATAGCGATGAAATTTGTTGACATTGTAGATCGATTGCCTAACACCAAGATGAAATTATTACTTCATGGATTCCAGGGGAGTACTCCGATGAAATCCATGGTTATGTTATCTCAATTAAAAACTTTTATATGTAATTGATTCATCATACCCTAACAAATGATTAGTTCACAATTAATTTATTTTTCATACCAATCAATTAGATATGAATTTAATAATCATTCTCATCTAGTTATCCCACTAATTATTTTATTCATGTCAAAATACATCTATTTACTTATTAAATCGATATAAAAGGATTGAGCAAGTACGTAATAATGAATTTAACTCTGTAGTTGTTGTTTTTATGGAACACATTATGGGGTCCCAATAATTATAATTCAATCTTTAGCAATGTTGACATCTTAAAAATTCACTACCTTCTTCTATAGCACCTAATCATCTTTCATAGACTTAATGATCCAATTATTAATGTATGGGTATGTAATTATTTGAATTACATAGTATTATTATCATTTTATTATTCCCATATAAATCATTTTCATGCTCTTGAATATTGGATCCCTTATATTCCTCATCATAGAGAGAGTTGTGCTCTAATTTCTACTCAGAGCATATGCCAGATTGTTTTATTTCCTACGATGTAAATGGATTGAATAATCATAATCCTTGATTATCTGTAACCCCCTCCATTGTTTCGTATTAATATCCTTTTTGAGAATATACATGAGGCCTTTATGTTCTGTATATATTTCATCCTTCTATCATATAGAAAATTCCTCAAAATAATTAAGGGTAAGATCATCATGACATAGTATATATCATGATTCAGATATATCTTATCATTGATCATTACATGGGGGGTAATAGGGTATCCCTTTTTCAACTGTAATTTTTAAAAAACCGTGGAATTTTTTGAATCTTCATTACAAATCAAAAATACATCCCCACTTGATTGTAATATAAGTATTGGTATTGTGACTTCAATCTTCTATATCTCATTAAAACATTTCTCTAATTAAGAATTCTACAAAAAACACGACTCATTCATGATTTATATTTGTCATGGGGATTGATAATAAGGAGACCTTTTTTAAAATTAATGACATTACCAAGATAATACAAGAAATTTTGAATTTATTCTAATGTGGCTTAACATGTACATCTTTAAATTACCTTTATTTTTTAATAGCGATTAGATATCCATTTGTGAACAATAAAATTCACCATGTATGTTAATTTATCCAACCTAATTTATTAAATTTTTTTTATTGTTTAAATCTATTATTTACACAATGGATTCATCACATTTTTTAAATATCATAATTTTCCTCTTTAATTACAAACATAATGAAAATTTCAACTATAAATGCTTCCATAAATATATCTAGATAATCACTAAATAGTATATTCCTAATGATCATGATATTTTTTTAAGTATAAATGTGTGAAAATAGAATTACTGTAAAAACATTATCCCCATGAAATGTTTGAAAAATAGTCTTAGTGAAATCCATCTTCACCTTTACTTGAATCATATAACACCAAATCCTTCCATTTTTTCAGAAACAAACTCATTTTTTATAACAAAAATATGTTTCAAGTTTTCATCCCTATTTAAATATGATTCAATAAAAATATCACATAATCTTATTAAAATCAATAAGTATATTATAAACAATACAATTTTTTGGGGTTAGGAATAAAATCACATTTTATAGAATTCAATCCAAGAAATCAATGATGTTGTACTTGGTTTAGAAACACAATTAATTAAATTGTCTTATTAGAAACACATATAGAACCATCCCTCATGTATGATAAATTCATGAATAGTATGGATCATTAATAATATGGTATTTTATTCATTTAAATTTAGGATATTTTTCTCATTTATATATATCATGTTGTGAAATATATAATTAAAACAACCAAAAAATTTTGTGTTATTAGTGAAAATTGGGAAATTATCACCGATGGAATTAGTAACAAGGTCCCCTATTTTATGTATATAAATGTGAAGTGAAACTAAAATTGGGTTACAATCATTTTAGAACATGCCTCGAAAATAAATCAAGCAACATCACTGAGAATTTAATTAATCACAATTGAAATAACGTTCATGAACACATCATGTCCATTGAAACCAACATATATGGAGCATATTTAGTGGTATTTTTTATAAAATATTTGTTTTATATGTATTTTTGAATGAATTTTTTCAAAAATAATATAAAAATATAAAAATAAATTTGAAATAAGAAGATCACTAACAACATAAAAAATTAGCATTTGAAAACATTAAATTTCCATAAGTATAGAACATGTAATAATATATTTTCTCTAGAATAATAACAAAACAAAACCAATTAAAAAACCAAGAATATGATTTTATAATGAAAAAAATTTAGAAAAAAATTAATTAAAAAAATAACAAATCAAAATGACACATTCAACATATAACTAAAATGGTTTGGAATGATTTAAGATATGTTTGATAGGAACCCTATTTACAATAAATATTACCGAAATTACAAAATTTATTTTTGGATGTTCTAACCAATTATGTCAACAAGTTATTTTGTCATGTTATATTAGAGAAAAAATAAACAATATATATAAGACAAAATATTAAACATTTGACAATATTTAATAGAAAATACATATAGCACTTACCTCCATGAAAGTTTACTCATTAAAAATTGTACCAATATAATTACCAGAAAAATGAAATGTAATAAAATTTGTCATCAATGAACGTAAATTTTTTTAAGTAGATACATTAGATGAAAATATATGTTTTTTTATATGATGATGTTGAACTAAAATTTTTTACCAATGATAATTCTACAAGGAATAATGGTATATATTACACTTAATGGAAATATATTATCAAAATATTACGAATCTTGTTATACAAATTTAGACAAGGTCTTGGCTCTAAAATGATGACCAATTTTCATATATATGAATAATAGGATTCAATAAGTAGTTTGAAATATCAATAAAATAATACAAAAAATATAATCCAAGAAAGAATAATGATGTATCAGATATAATAATTTATTATTACAAGAATAAAATTCATATCATGACTAAATGTCCCAAAATAATTCAATCCAAAAATTAAAATGATGTAAGCATAATAGAGAAGAGATATTTTATTGGAGGATTCTATTTTATAGATAGTAAAAAATCAAGTAGAAACATGGAAATTGAAAAGCAAATAGGCATATTTTGTCCTGTAGGTGAATAATTTGAGTTTTATGAATATCTATCTATATAAATAATATCTTTTAAAGCCAATACGTTATATTAAATTATATCATGATTTATTACAGTAAGGTGCACATAAAAATCCCAAAAATATCATAACAGCTTGTGTATTTGTGATATTTTTTACATAGCTTATCTAACTGCTATATGGATAAAAAACTATTATTTAAAACATCATCAACATGATTATAATATTACATTTTTCTAAAAAGATAATTGAAAAAACTAGGTATATAAATAAGAATTGGGAGATCAATAAAGCCATGTATGTGAATAAAAAACATAACATGATGGAATTATTACTAGATGGTCAATCATCCTGCCAATGGGTAATAAAATTAAATATAATCATAATCTTCACCAATTTATCATTATATAACATGATAAAACATTCCAAACATAGGTTGTTGAAAAAAGCGATATAAATAATTCATGGATAACAACGACGAACAAATATCATAATTTCCTTAGGATTGTAACCTATGAAACATTAAAGGAATTTTATGAGATTTTAACATTACCTAATGCATTGGATGAAAATTTATTTCATGTCCCACCTATAAAATTTATATCATTTATAAACAAAAGTACCAAATATATCCTTCAACATCGAATCATATTTAATAACATTTAATCCAATAATTAAATTTTATCATATCAATACATGAAAATAAATAATCATCGAACTGTATATTTATATAGTTTAATACGCTATAGTGTTATTGTGATTTATTATTCATAAAACAAATTCTTCGAATGGAAAATCGTATGATATTTCTAACAGAATAAAGTTAAATAGATTAGTTTTCGTACTATTTTATGAATAAATATCATTAATATATTACACTTTCTTATGTGTATGTGATTCAAGTTTATAAACAATTCATTTTAAAACATTTATATATTATATAGGTTGTGGTGGAATAATAAATGGATAATATAGTTATTGAATTAAATGAAAACATAATATTTCAAAATAAAATTATATATTGCATCATGTGTACCCTTTATAGTGTATACTAAAAAACATTTGGTTAATCATAATTTCATATTACACCCCATATAATGATATTGTATTTTTTGACCCAAATATTTAGATCTCTTCCATAATTGTGAATGTAGTATTATCGGATAATTTCCATATTATTGTATAAAATGTAATATTTTCATTATTAAAAATCACTTTATATTCTTATTTAAACATTAAACATAAAAAACACCATTTATTAAAGAATAATGGTTTTTTGTCAAAAATATTTTTCTGGCCATTTAATCATTAATTTAAACCATTTAAAATTATTTTATCACATTAATTTATAAAAATTAATGACAATATATTATTTAAAATATATTTCATTTAATAAATTCATGAATTCATAATAATAGAATATCATGATAGAAATTATTCATTTAATGAAAAAGAGAAATTAGGGTTTATTTAATTTTAATCAACTCATTATCTAATAATGAAAAATATTAATAATCATTATAAGATATATTCAAAATAATTATTTTATTAAAATTATATATAACTTATACTATTAGAGTCTTGATAAATATTCCTTTATTACACTAACACAATCTCTATGGTTATGTTCAGTGCTCATTATATTTCCAAAAGGATGTTCAATAAATATGGTTTTTTATGGTCTCAATTAGCATAAACATATTTAATAAATAGTTTCATTACTATATTAGTTGTTTAATACCATCTAGGAATTGATAAATTTAAAATACAATCAATGAAATCTCCCTTAAAATCGATGATAAATGTGATTCATTTATTATAATGCCATGGGTCGAGGCTATCACATATTTCATCTGTATCAATTGGAATTTATCATAAACATTAAAATAAAAATAAAAATATTAACTATAAATATGCTATATTTTCAATGATTTTAATGATAAAATGACTATTAAACCCTATAAGATATATCTTTTAGGGCACCAAAATAATTGAATATGTGAATTTATTTTCTATTACCAATTTACATAATAATTAATTTAATATAATCCCAATGTGAATTATATTTATCAATTTATAGATCATTATATTATTACCCCATCTAAAATTTAAACCTTAAAATGTTCATTTCTCACATTAAACATGTGAGGGTAATTTTATACACCACATTTTCTTGTTCTCATGCTGATGATGAAAATTTTTGTCTTTGTATGATTGAACTTTTTCTGATTAGTTACCTAGTTTTAATGAAATTTTTCTCTTTGATATAAGATCCTCACAAGTTAATTTATATACAAAATATAATTATCTAACATTAGTACAAAAATATTCAGTATATTTTAGGTGTATATTATGTTCTTCCTAATGAGGGATGAATGGAACACATCCTATACACGAGATAAGCTTTGTTGGCATGCTTGTTAATTGGCCACCTTTCTGATATGATCAGGGATCTCAATGGGGAAGATGTATCATGTAATATTAATTACATTCATCACAAACACAATGAATTTATTCCATGGAGATATTTTAATGAAGAAATTATCGTTGACCTGAAACTCTAGGTCCCTTAAATGATTGTTTGCAAAACATTTCAATCCTCATTTTCCACAATTGATATAATTCTAAATAGATTGATCCTTTTTTTATTCCTAGAATGATGGAATCTAAAACCTCATCCCATTAAACTCCCCATAAGGTTCCATTTTTACTATAGAATGAAAAACATTGTTATATGATATCCTCAAATATAGGGGGTGTGGTCACAATATTGGTTTCAAATTATTGAACATCATATCATAATTTCATATTGATTTTTAATGGTCCTTTCATAATTAACATCAGGCTGTAGGTGATATGTGGTGTTGAATCTCAGTCTGGTATCCAATGATTTTGGAAGCATTCCCAAGTACCTAGAGTTATGCCTCAGGTCTCAGTCTGATACAATATATTGGAACTACATTATTTAATAAAACATAACTTATGCATATCATCATGAGTTATTCAATAGAGAACATTTTCCATGGTTGAAATAATAATTGTTGACATTATAAGAGGGGTGTTCTACAACAGTGTTGAAATTATTACCTCAATCAGTTCTAGGGTATCCTAAAAAAAAATAAAAGGCTATTTATTAAAAATTTTATACATTTATTAAAATTCATTTAATCATACCTTTAGACTCATTTCCTTCATCATTTACCTCTCTTACATCACAAATCTAAATAAAAAATTAGTAATCTCCCTCAACCGGTTATCCCACAATAATTTCATCATCAATATTATAAACATACTTGTGATCCCTAGATGAATAGATAAGTATGTTCTATACACAACATCAAATATATCTTTATTCTATTATGGTTCATATGGGAAACCTATCCATGTTTAATATCATATAAATACATCTTCAAAAACATTTATCAAATAACATTCACATTCTTCTTATGTATTACACCATCAACATTATGAGCCTCTTTTCACCCATCAATAATGGATAAATGAGATTTGGTATTAGAAATAAAATATGAAGATCAATTTATTATTCCCATATCCATATTTTAAATGTCTAGATATATTAGATCTCTTATAATCCTTATCATGTATATAACTGAATGATAATTTATACATAGAAAATATTCCACTATCATTGCATTAATAAAATATAAATTTATTAAACAATAAAAATCATTGATTATATCTAATGACCTTAGTAATATATTAATAATATCTTTTTATATTGACATATACCTAAACCATCTTTGATACTCATATATATGACACCAGTATAAGTAGATAAAATTAATAAAAAATATTAATGAGAATATCACCTAAGAAATTTATAATTAATTTTTTCTGTAGTACATCACACAAATTATTATTTATTGTGAATAATATGATAAAAAAATTTATCTCGTATATGTACACTAATAAACCCTTTTCTTAATTCTTCTCTATAGACGAAAAATAATTCCCCACCATTTTGTAATGTTAGAACATATGTATTGATTAGACACATCATTATGTCATTAAAACTATCATCTAGTTTATAATTATAAACATAAATTACTCCATTTATAGTTATATTGTTTAGTGGTCTTGACAATGGTAAGAAGTTTCTCACCAATCATCTATAGTATACAAGTTACTCATAATAACTATAGATTAATATCATAGAAGTTGGTTGTTTCCTACCATCAATTGAAATAATTTTTGAAGGTTCCACATATATCCAATAACTATTTATAAAATTCAATATGATTATTTTTCCTCCATGAATAATTTTAATTTACTTGAATTCATATAAATATTTTCTTCCCAGAAGGTCATCAGTACCATATTAAAAATACCATAATTTTCATTGTTTATTTTTTTAGTAGACGATGATAATATTTATGAATACTACCTTAAATATAATGATTTAGTACATGAATACACAAGTAATTAATTCCATAAAGATTTATAGAGCACTAGGGATTCAAAATATAAATAAAATTAGCTCATAGTTTATGTACGTTGTCTGAGAATTTGTCTTGGAGATATCCTCTTTAAAATTTACATAATAGAATCTGGAATGAAGATCCACCATAGATAAATACTAGGATCCAAATTAATGATATAATAAGTCATCAATACATTGAAGATGATTATTTTTATTTATTATTATATTTTAGATATCATTAAAATAAAGAAAAAAGTGGTATTGAATATAATTTATTCATGATGAAAAGGACAAGTCGTCGACACAATTACAAACACTGTTTTATAAATAAATTATCCAAACTATCCAATAATTTCATAATTAGTACTATTATTTTGTGTAGTGACCACTCTTAATGGAGTTTTCGACAGTGTCGAAGCACTGATTATAATATTGACAAAAAATTCAACTTCTAATGTAGGATAAATACCCAATAAATCATTTGGAAACAAATCAGCATATTCCATCGAAATGGAAATGTATTTGAGGATGATATTTTCCTAATTGTCAATAATTTGGTAAAAATTTAATGGATCATATAGTAATAATATCCATTCATGAGATAATGATTCTGGATAAGATTCATCATACTCATTGAACTTGTATAGAATCATAGTGTTCTTCCCATTACAGAGGGTAATTCCCTTATCGTAGTCATTCATTTTGGATCTATATATGGAATAATAATCCATAACTATAATAGGATCAACCTGTTTTTAATGGAGTACCAAAATTATATTAGAGAATTCAATCCAAAAAATATTTTTTAGGGATGAGATATATACATTGGATGTTATAATTTCCCCATTTGAAAGTTTCACTGATATGTCAACTTCTATACTTTTTGGTTGTGTTTGAATGGTTATATTGACCTTCAAAGATATTAATTAAGTTATAGATCAATAATAAAATACATTATTATTATTTTTGAATGAATAACTACAATAAAAGTCACCACTTCATTGTCAGTATCCACTCCATGGTTAGGATGGCATGAAATAACTATCGCTCATGGCCTTTGTGTAAATTTTAATAAATTTTCACATAGAAAAACGTTTTATAGTGATTTAATTAAAATAGTTTCCATGTTCAATGAAATTTACACTACAATAAAAACCGGGTTTAGCGGCAGTTTTATGGTGGCGGTTCACAAAACCGCCGCTAAACGTTTTCGCTGAAAGGTTTTGCCAGGGTTTTTAATAAACCGCCACAAAACCTGAAATTTATTTTAACATTACCGACCCTCCCCTAACCCACACACCAATTGTTCCCCCAAACCCCCGCGCCCTTCCTTCTTCCCCTAACCCCCCCCCCCCCCCCCCCCCCCCCCGCGACCCGCAACCCTGGACCATCAACCGTCCGGCAACCCCCAACCGTCCGGCGACCCTGCGACCTCCGTCTCCGGCGACCCCGCGACCTCCATCTCCAGTGACCTGTCTTTTCCAGGTATGTATCCATTTAACTAGGTTTTAAATATAGAAAATTTTGATAGACTTTACGAATGGTGATAATATTGAGAATGATTGGTAGGTGATTGTTTCATTGGAGGATTGAACATGGATTCAATGATTTATGACACAATAGGTTAATATTGAATAGATATATAAATCCTAGAGTACAGAGGAGCATAGATGAAATGATTAAATTGTTGGTATTATGGAATAAAATTGAGATTATGGATTGTGTTGTGGGGATATTCCCTCATTTACATGGTTGAAAAGAGGGAATGAGTGGGTTGTTATGGGACATGACATCGTTATTTGAAAAATGAATGTTTGGTAGATTCTTTGTGGAATGAAATATAGTTTTTAATCATGATCATGACATGGGGTTTGATGGAATTAAAAAAGATCATGGGTAAATATTAAAAAAAAATAAACCTTTTAATTAATGGTTAATAGTTGGGAAAAATATGGGTGATGGCTGTATGGTTTGTCATTAAATATGATTAATATAAAATATAAATAATGTAATATGGTTGGTGAAATGAATCTATAAATTGGATCAATAATGAGGCATGATGGTAAATTATTCATCTTTATTGTCGATCATTGTATAAGAGGTGGGGGGGTCATTGTGTTATAGTTGGCAGTGATGGTAATGTGAGGTAGTAGTAGTGTGGTGATTTTTACTAGCTATAGAAGTTCTATTTGTTTATTTATGTCTTATATTGGTCTTGTGTGTGTCCATAAATATACTTAAATATTAATATTTTTGGTTTTTGAATACATCCCACTTGAGTTAGATACTCTTCTCGAATCCCAACAAGCTCTGGGTACTAGGTTGTTTCCCCTAACATTCGGGTTAGTGAGGGAATGGATGCATGCCTACTCCACCATCCCCACTCTCCCATCTAGTTTTAGAATTATCATTGATGAATAGAGGTGGGTAAGATCATAATTATATAGTATATAGTGAAATATAAGACCCTAATGGTTATTTATGTGAAGGTAAATTACGTATTATAAAACCCTTTGAGTTATTGATGATGATTATAAACTAGGTTCACTATAAGTCCCTATGGTGTATTGAGATAATTATATGATGTTAGTAAAATAGTGGACTATATCTGGTATTTATGGGATGGGATATTGCGGTGTTGATGTAAGGATATATATTAGAGGTTGTGCATGGTAGAATGGATCATGTGGTCCACATAATGTTTTCCATGTTATGCATTTTTTTTGTTTGATTAGCACAACTGATTCTCTCTTAATGGTTACATATCTTCTAATATATTCTCTATTATCTTTATATATGTCCTCTATTTGTCAAATGTATTTTTATGTGGTAGATTGGAGAGACCATATTTCCTGGAACCATAATGTCAATCATTGATACAAAGTATTTTACAACAATGATGTTTTAAAAGTTCATATTCTGACTGAACATCAAAATTTTCCTCTATTGAACAGACTGCATTTATATAGATTTGGACATCAGGATGATAGTTCTTTTCATCACCTGAATACAACCTTTAGTCTCACATGATGTTACTCTCTGTTGACTATATTAAAATGATAGTTTCTGAGGATAGTCAGTTAATTGTGGCACCGCTCTTAGGGAAATGTTATACATTTAAAAATTCACCATGGCTTCATATATTCATGATCTCACTCATCAATTGATATCTCTTATTTACTCGAACATTCTCATCTTATCTATAGAAATCCAAAAAAGTGGCTTGAGCTGATAGTTTGATTTGAACCCTAGTGGTAATTTCTCTGATGAATGGGCATGGAAAATTTGGGTTAGGTAGATCTGCACAAAATTCCCCTATCAATTGCATGATATTCATCATTACGACGAGACATATATTTTTTAGTTTATCATATACCATAAACCATAATTCCATAGCGAGTTGATTAGTTCATGGTTTCTAGGAACCAAACCTATTTATCTAGCCCATGGTGAGGTAGAAATTGGCCTATGAAATATTTTTAATCTTGGGAGAATACTTCTATTATTGGAAACATATGATGAATTCCATTCCGTTGAGAATGTTTGGGATGGAAATAAATAGACTCAGACCATATCAAGAGACATTATTTCCATTGTAAAGGAGAGGTAGAAAAAGGATTTGTATATGCATTTGATTATTTAATTCAATGCTTGGATTAATATCTTCTTTTATGGAAGTGGGGCTCAGAAATATATCGTATGCCCTCATCTATGCCCATATCGACATGTTTGGAATGTCATGGGATCATTTTGTGCAACTCTAGAAGCTAGAGAGTATGCCTAATGGGGCTACCAGGTGAGACTACATGTATCCCTAAGTCTTGGTTAGCAGGATACTTGGCCATGTTTTTAAATGGAGGGATGTCCTCTGTTGGGGATTCACATTTGGGAATCTGGTTCTTCATGCTGGTTATAGAAGCATGAATAGTATAAGGGAAACCTCTCAACCTATCTATTCTGAAACTTTTTTATTTTTATCAGAATCATGTCCATTTTAAATAGGGTAATATACCTTATCAAATTAGTGACCCTTTTAAATTATTATTTTGTTGGATAGGAGATTATTTTTACCGTTATAAGCATCAGAATACTACCAAAATTCCTGATACTCAATTCTGTCCGAGGATTCTAAATGTCTCTGGGGTGAGGCGTTGTATTTAGGTGATTAAAAGGTTATGAAATGATGTTTCCAATATTAGTAGTGATAGTTAATATATCATGCCTAGTTGTTGTTTGAGAATCCCATATTTCTTTCTGTAGATGTTGATATGTGGTATGTTAATGCATGGCCCCTTTGATGTTATTAAATGATGTATCTCATATTAGTTACAAGAGGAATTGGCCATGTAATTGTTGTTAAGAATTTTATTTTTCTTAGAATTCTTGTTTGGTTTGTTTATCAGGGCAGTGGTGCAGTATAAGCAGAAATTCTTTTTTTTCGTGTCAGCATTTTGCGGCAGTTTTAACTGCCGCTAATGTTTTACAACTTATACATTTAGCGGTGGTTTAAACCGCCACTAAATTTAATCAGCAATACACTTAGCGGCGGTTAAAACTGCCGTGAAATCACGCCGGAATTAGGGGCGGTTAAAACCGCCGCTAAGCAGGCGTATGACACGCCTGAATTTCGTGGTGATTATAGCCACTGCTAATTAAATAGCCCATAAAACGGCAGCTAAATTTACCAAAAACCACCACTAAATGAGGTATTAAGATTCTTTTCC
Organism: Viscum album; assembly: GCA_963277665.1. Taxonomy (NCBI): domain Eukaryota; kingdom Viridiplantae; phylum Streptophyta; class Magnoliopsida; order Santalales; family Viscaceae; genus Viscum; species Viscum album. The sequence continues at coordinate 1,903,024,904 of OY728141.1, forward strand.
TTGACCACGACGAAATACATAAAACCACCGCTAATATATTGTTGACGCACAGTTTAGCGGTAGTTTCTGTAAACTGATGCAAAACCACATATCGGTGGTTTAAACCGCCGCTATATGAAAAAAAACCGCCGTTAAGAGGATGTTTTATTGTAGTGTGAATTCATGGAATATGGGATGAGTGTTGATTAAGACATTCCATTCCTTCATCACATTGGTCAGTTTCACCCACCTACGTTAACTAGATATGTTCCTTTATTTCCTCCAGCTAAATAAGTTCACTGTCCCCTTCAAGAAATTTGTATTTTTTTCTTCCCACATCATTTCCATATGGGTTGTTAAAATTTGATTCCAAAATTATATTTCACTATCTATCCACTGGATATAAACTATATTTTTTTACTCACATCTAATTGAGACCCTTGAGATTTACTAATATCCATTTCATATGTAATGGAATAAGAAACATTCCTCATAGATATCAATGTACCAAATTTACAAAGCTATCCATAAACATGGATTTATCCTTCCGAATAAGTGTTCAACATTATATTTGTGTTTAATGATAAAGGCATAGGGATACTGTGCAAGTATTGTAAATTTTTCATGTATAAAATAATAAATAAATCATCCTATTAATTAATGGTGACGATATCCATTTATTTTTTATGTGTGAGAGATTGAGTAAAATATTTATTAAAAAACATTTTCCAGAACTCATTCCACTCCATTTCACCAATATCATCCTCACGATTTGTATTTTATACCTACATCTACAATTTAAAATCTCATTCATCTGTATGATAAAAAGAAAACACAGATTTATATTACATAGATTAGTGATTGATGGAGAGAATTTATTAAATGGAGTTGATCAATTTTTTCCACAATTAAGGGACCAAAAGACCCATTTAATGATGGAGGCCATTATCACAAAAAGATCTCAAGTTTCAATTTATATTTATTTGGTGGATATTAGAGTTCCATTAGAGTTTGGATTCAGTTAGAAAAATGATTAAATTGAGAATGTATAGTCAAAAATGTTCATGATTCCTTCTCCCATCAAGTAGAGCATCTCATATGTATAATCATCACATCACCCATCACATTTTATATTTAATCAATTCCTCATATTTTTTCCATTGGCAATAATAATTGTTAAATTTCGATCTATTATTTTTAAAATATTAAACACATTAATGTAAATCACTAAAAAGTAATGGTATGACAAATATATTACTTATAATCCTTAACATATTAATTTATAGTCATTAATCTATGTTATCCATTATCTACATCATAAAATTATATTGTAGGTCCATTATTGATCCTTCAATAATTGTTAACAATGTTCTAGTTAATTTACAAAATAATTTCCACATGATGTTTCAAACTATGTTTGTAGTATGTTCTATTATCGTGGGTTAATTCCCAATCTAGTATATATTAATACAATATTTTCATGGTTTCTATTTCCATGCACATCTATAATATAGTATTATAATCTTGTATAAATGGGGCATTGATATTTTAATATAAACAATTTACACTATAGGTTACTAAAAATTAGGAAATTTTTCGTATTTTTAGCATTATATATATTTATTTTTATTCTATTTTCTATTTCTAATCCATGAAATAACTAGACAAATATATAATACCAATTTTGAAAACTGGTACATTAATTCACATAATTGCATTATTTTTCAAAAGAAGGTAAAATTAAAAATCCCAAAAGATCATGACATATATAGTGTTTTTTCGATTAGGAACATATCATATCGAATTGATACATAGATACCAAAACATTATTGAAAACTACCATAACATGACTCTAAAACAAGATTTATCTTAATAAAAAACATGATAACCTGGGGCCATACATAATAAATGGGTGATATGTAAATCCAATTAAGGTAATAAACAAAGAATATCGTGATTAATGTATTACATATTGGAAACAATAAATTTCAATTTTACACAAATGTGTTGTGTATCAAAATCATGAACAACGAGACATAAAGGAACATGATTATATAATGGGAATAGGGGAATTTATATGAAAAATAATATAGGTAATAATAAACCTATTTTAGGTATATAAAAAAATAAACATACAATAGTGATCTTCTGTTGACCTCCATTGATCCATTAATCGCATATTAAGAGACAAAAGAATTACCCAAAGCATTGGAGGACTAGATAATTATATTCCCACCAATCACATTCATTCCATTTATAAACGTTATTGGGTATCATAGATGATTCAACAAAGGATCATATTTTATCACTTCTAATCCCATTATTGAGGAGTGTGGGATATATACATTGAATTCCTCAATCAATTATGGATGTGTATATCTATGTGAATATAATTTTTTTAAATTGGGTTGTGTATTGACAATATAATTGTTATACATTGAAAATAGATGGATAATTCCAGCTACATAATGAGTGTATTCGAAAATTCATTGAATGGATTAACTAGAGTGAAAGTGGATGATCATATCATGAGAACCATAAATTCATAAAAAATTATTTTTATGAATATAATCCAACCAATATAATTTATATTTAAAATGGAAAAGGAAAATAATGTGCTTGAATAAAGTGGAAAATAGATTATCCCCTACATTGATTGTGTATTCGAAAAATTCATTTTTTTCATAATTTCTCAATCTTACGAATTGATATCATTAAAATGTTTTCTATGGAGATAGGTATGTCATTCAAGTTAATGATGAAATGATTTTGAACAATTAAAAAATAATATAGGTTTTGGATAAATCATAATTCATTTATAAAATTTATCACATAACCAATAAAACACATTATTTAAAAGGGTTAATATAAATTTTACAATGGATATAATTTATATCCTTCATTACATCACATTTAATCCATTATGATGTCACAATACACACCATATGTTTATACTATATTTAGTTTTGACCAAAATATTCAACTAACTATTAAAATTATAAAAGTAAATACCATATAATTTAAACTTGCAGAAATTAAAAAACATATTTATTTTATTGAAATAATTTATTATTTTGACAATTAACACTTATAAATAAAAATCCTAAATTCATGAAAAATTCATGTTTTTTTACAACATCTGCTTTCCAACAGTTATAAGAGTTGCATATGACATCATTCAATTATAGTTAAATTTATAATTAGTAACAATTAATTCATAATTATATATTATTAAAATACAAAATATTTCAATAATTCTTCAATTGATTAAAATAACACATCATGATTAAAGCTAAAAATATAATGAAAAATTAAATTTGTGTTCAAACTAATTCTTATCAACAAATTATATCATCATCAAAAATGTAATTATAATAATTAAATAAATATAAAATATATATATTATAAATTAATATAACGTTTAATACTATTATGGTTTTGATACAAAGTCATTTATTATATTAGTGAACACTATAAGGGTAAGGTTTGTGATCATGATATTTTTTGGGTGGTTTTGAAAAAATATTTTGCTTTTTTATCATTATTATATTGAACTTATTAGAAAATTGGTTTTTGAATATTCTTTAGTTGTTTAATATAATGAGAGGATTGATAAAGGTCAATGCCCGATTATGATATCACCTTCAGAAGAAATGATAAATGTGAATAATTGGGGAACATTCCGAAAGGGCAAGTGCACCAGGTCATTTTTTATAAGTTCATAATTACCATAAATATTAACGTAGTATTCATAATGGTTAATAGAAAATTAAAAAATTAAAAATGATTATAAATAGAAATAGGTTTGAAATGATACTTTATATAATATATAACTGCCCCAAAAATTCCGTCATGTACATGTATTTTCAATAAGAATTGTTCATGACATGGAATATGAATTCATAACAATGGAAATATTATTTATAAATGTTTTTTAAATTTAATTTTTCAATAATTTTGTAATTTTTTCCTGGGAAAATTATTAATCATTCACTAAAATAGTGAAGTGTACTTCTATTTCATGCAATCTGTAAGTTCCATGTCACTTCCAAAAAAAGTGGGTTTTCAACAATACATTTACAAACTGAGTTTTCATGTTTCATATAACATTGAATCTATTATATGAGATCGCCATTGGATTCGAAATTTTTGAAAATTAAATCTTCAATAGAACTACCGTATGATCTAATACATGTGAGGGGTCTGGTATGTACATCCTCAAGATTGACAAATTGAACATATCATGTGCTTGAGATAATATATTTGAGTTTTCTATTTGATAAAAATTATATCAGATGTGTTTAAGGATCTCAACGGGGTTGATGTATCATGGATTAAGATTTAAATTCTCCTAAACCCCAATGAATTACATCCATGAGGGTATATGAAAAAAGCTATTTATCACTAACCTCAATCACTGATTCACATCGAAGTTTGATTCCATATATTTCTTTTCCACCGTGTACAGATTTCCCATGACATTAAATGTGTTGAACAATTGTTGTTATATCGTTTAGTAGACACATTAAATTATGCTCCCTATATTCTTCCCATAATCTTTGATTTCAATATCTAGTCGAATTTATATCCTCATAAGGTACCAATTTATAGCAATAAATGTAATCATTATATATGAGAACTCTATATGGAAGAGGAGTTGATTCGGAAATCAATGGAAAACCATTTAATGTGATCTCAACATATCCTCTAATGTCTTAATGGTAGTTCTAGACATACCATTAATATAAGGATGAAATGAACTATAAAATCATAGTTTTATATCCTGTGTTTGTTAGAGGCTTCTCCAAAACCATAATGTAATACACATATAATAGTCAAATAATATAGTGAGTGAAACACTATGAGGTCTTAAGAATATCATTTTTTATATATTTATGGGGTTTTCAGGATGATAGCGATGAAATTTGTTGACATTTTATATCGATTGCCTAACACCACGATGGAATTATTACTTCATGGAGTCCTGTGGAGTACTCCAATGAAATCCATGGTTATGTTTTCCCAATTGAAAACATGTATACTTAATTGATTCATCATACCCTAATAAATGATTAATTCACAATTAATTTATTTTTCATACAAATCATTAAGATATGAATTTAATAATCATTCTCATCTAGTTAACCCACTAATTATTTTCTTCAAGTCAAAATACATCTATCTACTTATTAAATCGATATAAAAGGAATGAGTATGTATGTCATCATGAATTTAACTGTTTAGTTGTAGTTTTTATGGAACAGATTATGGGGTCCCAATAATTATAACTCAATCTTTAGCAATGTTGAGATCATAAATATTCACTACCTTCTTCTATAGCACCTAATCATATTTTATAGCCTCAATGATCTAATTATTAATGTATGGTTATGTAATTATTTGAATAACATAGTATTATTATCCTTTTATTATTCCCATATAAATCATTTTCATGCACTTGAATATTGGATCCATTAGATTCCTCACCATGGAGTGTGTTGTACTATCATTTCTACTCAAAGGATATGCCACATTGATTTATTTCCAACGATGTAAATGGATTTATATAATCATATTCCTTGATTATTTGTAACCACCTCCATTGTATCATATTAATATCCTTTTTGAGTATATACATGATTCTTTTACGTTTTGTATATATTTCAAACTTCTATAATATAGAAAATTACTCAAAATAACTAAGGGTAAGATCATCATGACATATTATAGATCATGATTCAGATAGATCTTATCATTGATCATTAAATGGGGGAGCGGGTATCCATTTTTAAACTGTAATTATTACAATTACCAAGACAATTTTGAATATTTATTACATATCAGAAATCCATCCCCACTAGATTGTAATATGAGCATTGGTGTTGTGAATTTAATCTTCCATAGCTCATTAAAACATTTATCTAATTAAGTATTTTACAAAAAACAAGACACCTTCATGATTTATATTTGTTATGGGGATTGATAATAATGAGACCTTTTAAAAAAAATAAATATATTACCAAGCTAATACATAGAAATTATGGATTTATTCTAATGTGGCTTGACTTTTACATCTTTAAATTACCTTTATTTTTTGAACATTTATTATATATCCCTTTGTGAACAATAAAATTCAACATGTATGTTAATTTATCCAACATAATATATTAATTTTTTTACATTGTTCAAATATATTATTTACACAATGGATTCATCACATTTTTCAAATATCATAATCTTCCTCTTTACTTACAAACATAATAACAATTTCAACTATAAATACTTGCATAAATATATCTAGGTAATCACTAAATAATCTGTTCCTAATGATAATGATATTTTTTGAAGCATAAATGTGTCAAAATAGAATTACTGTCAAATCATTTTCCCCGTGAAATGTTTGAAAAATAGTCTTAGTGAAATCCATCTTCACCATTACATGAATCATATAGCACAAAATCCTCCCATTTGTTCAGAAACAAAATCATTTTTTATAAAAAAAATATTTTTTAAGTTCTCATCCCTATTTAAATATGATTCATAAAAATATCACTTAATCCTATTAAAATAAATAATTATATTATAAACAATACAATTTTTTGGGTTTAGTAATAATATCACACTTTATAGAATTCAATCCTAGAAATCAATGATGTTGTACTTGGTTTAGAAACATAATTAATTAAATTGACCTATTAGAAACACATATAGAATCATCCCTAATGTATGATAAATTAATGAGTAGTATGGAGAATTAATATTATGGTGTTTTATTCATTTAAATTCAGGATATTGTTCTCATTTATATATATCATGTTGTGAAATATATAATTAAAACAACCAAAAAATTTTGTGTTATTGGTGAAAACTGGGAAATTTTCACCAATGGAATTTGAAACCAGGTCCCCTATTTTATGTATATAAATGTGAAGTGGAACTAAAATTGGGTTACATTCATTTCAGAACATGCCTCGAAAATAAATCAAGCAACATCACTGAGAATTTAAATAATCACAATTGAAATAACCATCATGAACTTATCATGTCCATTGAAACCAACATATATGAACCATATTTAGTAGTAGTTTTTATAAAATATTTGTTCTATATGTATTTTTGAATGAATTTTTTCAAAAATAATATACAAATATACAAATAAATTAGAAATAAGATGCTCATTAACACTACAAAAAATTAGCACTTGAAATAATTAAATTTCCATAAATAAGTATAGAACATGTAATAATAGATTATCGCTAGAACAATAACAAAACCAAACCAATTTAAAAATCGAGAATATGATTTTATAATGAAAAAAATTTAGAAAAAAATTAATTAAAAATATAAAAAAACAAAATCACACATTCAACATTTAACTAAGAATGGTTTGGAATCATTTACGATATGTTTGATAAGAACCCTATTTATAATCTATATTACCGAAATTAGAAAATTTATTTTTGGATATTCTAACCAATTATTTCACCATGATATTTAATTATGTTATATTAGAATAAAACTAAACCATATATGTAAGCCAAAAATATTACACATTTGACAATATTTACCAGAAAATACATATAGCACTTACCTCCATGAAATTTTACTCATCAAAAATTGTTATAGGATATTGAATGTGAAATATTATAATAATTAATTTTATAATAATATAATTTTTAGAGTAAAAACAAACACCATTTATTTTTTTCCAATTAGTTTAAAAACTGACATGTCCTATTTGTAAATATATGTTCTTAAAAGAAAACCTTCATCTGTAGAAGTGATAATCACTAGACCGTGCATTAATTAAACCATCTAAGGAAAATCTGTTCAAAATTAAATCATTATACCTGTAACACCCCGAGCTTCCACGATACGCATCTCATTCAATAATGCAATAGCTTGCATTGTACGCAAGTTCGAGTTCTAACACACCGCAACTAATCAAAATAGCCGTTATGAATAGTAATAACCACTTTTTAAAATTATAGAAATTTTATATTTCAAAATGGACTTTATTTTTGTATTCCTAATATTGAAATTAGCCTATGTTGAATTTTTTGTAATTTTCTGAGAACTTCAAAATTTTTATGAATAGTGAAAAATACTTAAAACAACTTTTTTAATCAAAATAATTCATAGTGATAAATTATACTATTGAGTGGTTTTAGAGTATAATTAGAATATATTTTTACCATTTTATCCAATGGTGGTCATTAGAATTAATTTAACATTGAAATTGGACATAAACAATTGCCAATCTTTTGATATAAATTGTTTCTTAAAAACACGCTATTTGTTGTGACAGCGGGAATTAATTATAAAATTAATTAATGCAACTAATATGTTTGGAATTTTTTAAAATAGACATCATTTTTGAATTCGTAATATCAATTATAGCTTAGGGTGAAATTTTGGCCTTTTTCTGAAAAACTTCAATTTTTGATGAATAGTGAAACCACTAAGTGGTAGTTAAATAACTGATTTTTCGTTTAAATGAAATATTACCACTTCTGTGATTTGATTTTCAAAAATCCGACATACATGGTTGTCATTAAGAAGTAAAATGTGGTTCAATAAGATTAAAATAATTTTTTGGTGAATAGTAACTTTTAAGTTCTTAATCGCGATTAGAGGTAATTAGTGTAGTTTAAGGTAAAAACAATGTTTTAATAATATTATATGAGCTTGACACTTGTCCTACTCCTATTGGATGAGTCATGGCCGACCAAGACAACCCATGGGTCAACTTGGGGACCCCATGGAGCCAATTTAGTTGGAAAATGACATTAATATATATTTATTTAATGTTAAAATTAAATTGACACAAACATGAGTTGTTTTACTAAAACAGTTTTTAAGTGGGGTTACACAAGTCCAAATTTTGATTATAAATATTCATTAGAAAGATAAAAAGATTTCCTACATCATAGTAATTTTTTTTTATAATTTTTAGACATTAAATAAATTAAATTATTTATGACATCATGATGATGTAGTGATGACCTCATTATTTAACGATTTAAATAAAATGGAAAGATAATGCAAAATCCAAGGCTTACACTTGTCCAAAGCCTATTGGATGAAAAGATTTCGAAACCTTATCACCGTAGCCTCGAATTATATAAGTGTGGGACCTTTAGAATCCGAAAAAGCATTGTGAAATAATGTAACATTTCAATCTTTCCAAAAGTGCCCCTCCTCTCCACTTATAAAAGGCCCCCACCTCTCCCACCTAATTTACACATTCAAGCCATTTGGCTCGTCCAACCTCTGCCCAAATACTCTCCCAACATTCCTCCCTTACTCATAGAAGCCTCACATTGGGCAGAACTCTTCCCAAGGAAGCCTTTGGCTCAAATCAAAAAGAGTTACCCGATTTTGAGGTAATGTCTTTTCTAATGTTGTTTTGTTTTATTTTTCTTCTCCAACCCCCTAAACTCTTTTTATTCATTTCTTTTGTAACAAAACCAGTATCCTAAATATACTAGGATGTTGTTATAAGAAGTATTCGAGCTACACTTACAAACACCTACATCTAATGGTTAAAGAACATACAGTTTCTGTGGATGGCGAATTTCTGCCTCACGAAACGATGATTGTTCAACACTCATATAACACCTTCAAAGGTGGCCATTAAGATTTCACTATATTTATATATGATATATAATGTGTTTATGTTTTACTTATGTTTCTTTATTTTTCATTTTTGTCTTACCTTTATAGCTTCCATTATGGGTATACGCGATATCTTCATTTTAGGAAGTGCGGACTACCGCCCCCTCAAAGTGATTTGAATCGTTAATGCCATATGTGGGATGTATAAAGGATGAAGTAAATGGTATTATACACTATATTATACTGTAATTATATTATACATTTATATCATTATGATTTAGTTCCATTAAATATGAAATTCAAATGAAAGTAGCGTTCATGCGTACGTACGGCTTACCGTCTCCATGAACGGTGCATTTCATTTCTTACCTCTAAATGTTACGTAATATTATAAATGAATGTATATACTGGATATATAAGATATATATAACATCTAAATCATGAATATAATTCTGGATATAATGGATATTTCACCACATAAACAACTTGTAATTATAAGAAGCTTATTGTTGACTCAAGTACCAAAGATCGACAAAACGACCGTTATTAACTTAAATAATTACATAATGTTCATATCATTGTAATAAGTGATATAATAAGGATAATGAAATTGAAAATGGTTCTTAATAAGGTATATATTATCTCTAGTTTATTATTCAGGAGGTTAAAGAACGGTTGAGTCAAGTCAGACACTAGGTAAGGGAACTTCTTAACCCAATTTTCGTTCTTTGGGTTAATATCCTACTTTCAAATTATGTCATGATATTATTATGTCATATCCTGTATTTGTACATTATTTATGTGTACTTGTAGTGAATACACATAATAGATCTATTTTATTTTAAAAATGCTCTTTGTAAGGGAATTTCTTAACCCAACTTCCATTCTTTGGGTTAATATTTTACTTTCAAATTATGTCATGATATTATTATGTCCTATTTTGTATTTTTACTTTCTTTATGTGTACCTATAGTGAATACACATAATAGATCTATTTTATTTTAAAAATGATCTTTTAAGGACTTCATCTCAATCCCCTTTCATTGAGGCATATTTGGTTTTATACACAACTTTATTTTATACGGTGTATAAACCCCTTTGACTTTTACATTTATTCAAAAGGAATCTTTTTTATACGAAGCGTTTTGCTAAACGACAAAAGGGAATGTTTTTCTTTCCGTACTTATGCGGCGACAATGACTTCTCCGCCGCCGTGGCCATTATTTGAGTTTCGGCTTCCTCTACAAGCCATCATTTTCTTTTTTAATGAAAAATAAATACAAAGTTTTAACATTCTTTTATTTTGGTATTGAAAATGGTTTTGAAAGCGTTTTTATTATATCAATGTGTTGTATTGATATCTTGTGATTGAAATGTGGAAATGTTATGTTTCCTTTATGCATGTTTTATGTGATACGATTATGTTATGGTTTATGATATGTTTAAACCTATTCATATGAGGAATGTATTGGACTTAATATGTGACGGGTGGAGCCCGCTATAGCTCCTCGATGCATCGGTAGGTCTCATGAGACAACTAGACATGGAATTGGCCGAGGCCCTTTCCCAATTTGATTTATGGTTTTGGCCGAGGCCTTAATCATTTTAGACGTCTTGGCCGAGGCCTTGACAAAATGTTTCAGAATGTCCGGCATTATACATTCCCTCATTATGAAAGTGGTTATTGATATTGCATGTGATTATTCGACCAGTAGAATATCCATGTGAATAAGTGAATGGCATTATATCATTTTACTTATGCCATATTATGTTGATGATCAAGTTTAAAAGGCTTCTGTTTTTGTTATACATTGCCTTAAATGTTAATGTTTATTTATGAAAGCTTCCGCAATATTGTTATCCTTACTGAGCATCTGAGCTCACCCCTTTCAATGTTTTAATATTTTCCAGGATGTGAAGAAGTATTTTATGAATGACCTGTAGGGATAGTCAGAAGAGGATATGAGTGTGGACTATGGAGACTTTGTTATTGTAGTTTTTCACTTTATGATGTAATGTAACGTTTACGAATGTATCTAGTGTTTCCAAGGCTACTAAACTAATCGGTCTTTCGAGACTTGATCTTTTGTGATCATGCCAATGTTACGAAGTAATGCACCGACTCTGGGTAGCTGGGGTCAGGGCGTTACAATACCCCTTATGTACATAATTCATTTATTGGATTTTATTGTAAACTGACATTATATGATAAAATAAAGAATCATCGGTAGAAGAAATGATTAAATCATTTTTAAAATAAGAATATATTATCATCAATAGGTTATACATCAATCCTATCATGTTAAAACTCATGAACACATGCATGGAGAAATGGTAAAATAGAGTGTTGATAATTACATAGTTAGGATAGAAACCCACTCCCTAGGGAGTTCCTAAAATATAGCATATTAAAAACGGGATACTAAATAAAAAATTAACTTTCACTCAGTAAGAACACATATTTATAGAATATGTGAGGAAATTTAATGTGGTAGAAATAAATGTATTTTTTAGGATTTAATTCTTCATCCAGTCCAAAAATAATGGAGTTCATTAAATTTTTGGTAGTTCACCCCCATAATGATTATTATTTTCCAATATTCATCAATCTATGCCTTGTTAAACAATATCACCCAGTGATGCTGATCAAATAGTTCTTACTAATACCATTAAAGTGGCAGTAAGAATATCAATTATCATTTATATTGATCAAAACTATATGATGTATGAACTATATAAATTTCATAACATTGGTAAAAAATATATAGGGTTTGTAATCTTCAAGATATTATAAATTAAAAGATACATAATTCATTGATTATTACTTGGATGGAATATAACTAAACATCAATATGTGTGTTTTTAATACAATGATAAAAAATGAAATAAAAATATTATATAAGATATCACAAATATCATTGTCATTCTCGTGGTAGATTCCAAATTATTAAATCATCCAACCGAACAAAATAAATTTTTGGATATTTTTTTCACTGTGATAGATTCTATTTCTGTTATAAATAAATCCATTCATGAATATAGAATATATCTCAATTTCAATGACCCTACAATTGTTAAAACATAAGAGGTTTTTTATAATATCATTTCCATGAATCCTATATAATATTAAACATAATATCCAAAAATTAATGTCAAAAGACCATTATTAATCATAAGCATCAAACCTATATCTAAAGTAACAAGAATCTATTATATTTCATTTTAATCATAATTATCAGGGTTATGAATCAACAAAAATACCTTACTCACTGCATAAGAAATATCTAGTCGTGTTCACACTATCATATATATCAATTCTACAACAATAATTGTATAGGTAACATGATCCATCTATCCACTCCTGCCATTCATCTATATAAATAACGATGTGATAAGATAAAAATTAGGTTCAATTAGGTTAATGAATGTATTGGATTTATCATCATTGTTATTGTTTTGATGAAATATCATCAATTATTCTATTGGAATGTGTTTAACAAAAAACATACCCATATCTTTTCTGATCTCCACCTTGGGAATCTTCTTTCACTCTCAATGATCCTTCATCTCAAACTCCAACTTCTGCAAATATTTAAACCTATCGACATCCATCTAAATTTTTCATTCAATCAACATATAGAAAAAAATTTTAAATATGTCAATAAATGCTCCATCATGATGTTTTTTTGAGGTTAACTCATTGATCAAACTAACTATGAACATATTTATATTTGATCATAAATATGTCAAACTATTCATCCACAATCCAGATGACTAATTTAGTTCATTAAATTCTTATTTTTAATTGAAACCCCAATTTCCATTTCATGTCATATGAAATTTCTCTGGGTATGGACCCTAGTGCTGTTTTTAGAGATCTCTGAATAAGGTTTTATTAAATCACTAATAGAAGTTGTTCTGCATCAAGATTGATGGTCAACCAAATTAGATGTCATAATACTATTTTAATTATTCTACTTGTAATTCAACTGGATTTGATACTTTTGTTTTTAGTAAAAATCATCACTCTCTATCATACAAATGAAAACATGAAGGGGGCATGAAAAAATAGGGAGGTAAATTTTATGTGGTTCGCTCGGATGAACTACTAATGAGGGAAGATAATGAATTTATATATTAAAAGAATAAATGCTATATATTTCAGTAATATGCACTCATATTTAGAATGAGTGAGGAAAATTAATGGTTGAGAATTAAACTGTCCATGTTTGATTTAATTCGTTGGTTATTCAATATGTTAATGGTTTTACAGTCATATATTATGGCCAACCATCATGTCGATTGCTTTTTGTTAATATTCAAAAAGACAAAATTATTATTACATTGACTACTATGTTATAAACTATAAAAAATCATATAAAATAATTTAAATGCTGAATAATAATTAAAAATCACTTTTAATGTTTAATCCATAATGTTGTTAATTTTTTTATCATTAACAAGATGAATGAACAATGAAATGAACATTCAAAGTTAATATGATCTTTTTTAACATATATTAAAATCGTGGATCAAATAAATTCAAAACTATATAAATTAACCCAATAACAAAAATTATGATCATTGTATTTATTTGATGAAATTTAATATTCAAAATATATATATCACATACTCTTTCATGTAAATATATTTTCAATTCTAAATAAATCTAACATTTTTCTAATTTATAATTTTTCATTCAAAATTTTCAATAGAATTTGAAAAAAAATTAATCATGTTTAATTTATTCAATGATATTTTAAATATTGATATATCATGGGCTGGGAATCCCACAATTAGTTCATATGCTCCTGCATCATTTTACTAATTTCCTCCCTCATATGGTTTTTATATACAAAACAAAATTTTAATCCACGAACATGGATTGTAAAAAAAGTTAAATTTCAAGGCTAATTTTCATTCTCCCTTCATGGAAAATTAGGTGTCTTTTTTCTTTTTTGGAATTATGATATGAATTTCATTACATTTTTTTCCGTAATAAACGATAAGGAAGCCTCCATTCCTAAGCCTAACTCACCGACCATGACATTCATTAGTTTGATTTTTTTTTATCAAAGTGTGAAATGGAAATCATGGACACATATTCAAACTATGCATGAAAACATACATGATCCACTCTTTTTGTAAGTTATTTCAATGAAAATATTTATTATTATGAGATAAAGATGTTAATTTATATAACATTCACTAAAATGCTTAAATTTTAGAAATAAAAAATAACGGAAAATATAGTAGATTTGGGTTACAATGATTATCCTTTTACATGGGTTATATGAAACTATAAAAATAATTATATTAAATCATTTATATAAAGATTATTTTGATGGTCTAAATATTAATATATTTATGTACACTTACATGTCTGAAAAATCATGGTCTCCACTTCCAACCAATGTATGATCCACATTGATTCATAAATTGTAAAAAAACATGTTAACGAATGATGATTAAGATTTCAAATTTATTAGGACATTGAAAAGGAATTTGAGGATGTGTTAATATTTTAAAAGGATTTAAGAGTATACAATACATGAAGTAAATTCAAAAAGTCACTAAAATGAATATATGGAGCATTCATAAGTACCTCCAACCAAATCAATATTTATAAAAACAAATAATGGAGGCTTAATGATCTATACTTATTATACCCATTGTAAACCAACATATCACAAATCAAATGTTTAGAAGAAAATATAAATGTGCCTCTTCTCACCAAAGAATGTTTTATTTATATGAGTGCGTACAAAATTCACATCAAAGAGGGTAACATCAACATATCCCACATTCACTAAATGGCCTTGAAGAGGGAATGTAATCAATATATCATCAATATTAATAACTCAAGGAATAGTTAGTATCCAAATAGGGGGATATCCACAACAATATCACTCATTTATTTATATGATACATAAAATGTGGGTCATATTTCCTTCTCAATAAATACAACATCGTGTATTAAATTAGTGACCACTGAGACAATGAATTATAATATGAAACATAATATTTCTGATGAGGAAATTATAAGGGATCACAATTAATATCACAATACAAATTCTCCAAGACTGGAAATCCATAATTATCAATAATTTTAAAAATTGTTACCATTTTATATCTGATATATCGACAATTATGAATGTTCATTGGAATTTTAAAATATATATATTTTCCTTGAATGAAACAATCATCACTGTTATCCCAAAAATAAAAAATTCATCCAATTTACAAATTTGAAATCTATTGTATTGCCCAATATTGGTTGAGATATTATATGTAAGACTCAAATGAACGTACAATACTATTGGATTCCTTCTATCATATCTGAAATACAAAGTAGTTTTGAACCAAAAAGCCTTATTATTGGTAACATCATTATCAAAAATGATAAAAATCACTCTCTGATGATTGAATGTGATTGAAATATAGGAATTATAACTTGTAAACAAGATATGAAAAACGTTTACTATATTGTTGAGTGGGGTTTTCTATAATTATTCATGAAAAATATAAATTTCAATAAAAAATTAAACAATATAATCATTTAGTGCATGACAATATATTCATTTAGTTTCAAAGTAAATAGGGGCCTTCCCATTATTTTCATTCACAACTTAGTCATATTGAAATGGGATCTCTATCACAATTCCACATTATTTTATTCAAATGATTTCTCCTAATAATAATAATGATGAAACAAGGAACAATACAATTATTGTGGATAAGCTTTGTTGATAAATACCTAATGTTAATAATATCCTTTTTATTAGTCCATCCAGTTATTCTCAAGAGATACCTTAGAATTATGTTCCTCAATATTTCATCATAATATCCATTTTTAGACAGAATATGAGTAGTTAGTCAATATTGATAAATATAAAATATCTTTATACATTATAGTCCAACAGGGTTGGAATGATGATCTCAATATAATATTTGGAGTCAAATAGGATAAAAAACCTAAAAATACCTTCAGATTACAATGATGTTTGTGAGATCCAAAAAAGATGTTTTATCATATATTCTAGATAGGGTGGGAAAAAATATCTAGTGATGTACAACTAAAGGGATCTCTTACAAAGTGAATGAATAGTGAATACTATAATTAATTCAATCAATCCCATGAAATATATTGTCCCTATTCAATCTCATGGTATCTATTATTTTCCAAATCCACCATAGTATTGGTAGCTTTTGATGGGATCAAAATAATGGGAAGAAAAAAATTCATTATTTTTCCCGGAAATAGAAAAATGTTCAAGAATCGAGAAGGGGAATATTATTTGGGCCCAACATCAATTTAACAATTCCATATTGGTAAAACACGTTGGTTTCATTTTATTCACATAGGCACCCTCTACAATAATATTTTCATTCTCAACCCCCCTATTTTGACTTCCTATGCTCAGACATGGGCTCTCATACCACAATTCAATATAGATTTATTTTGGGGATCACGCACTCTAATACATTCTATTATATTATGTAGTATTAGTAACCAATCAAGTGAATGAATTTGAATGATCCTTGGTAGTCTGACTATGAAATTCATATAGATATATATTTAGTGGCTCGTAGTGATGAGGGAAAAAAGAAATTTTCTCATTATTTGATGATTCATGTCATTGATGGTGTACATAGAATCTTGAAAAAATGGTTCAATTATTAAGAATTTTTTTTAGTATTATATATTTATAAGATATAGTTATTGATACAATTTATTGGTCAAAAGAATATTTAGTTTCTTACTTTTCTTACATATGCTTAATCTTTGGCTTGAGAAATGTAGTTCTCAGTGGGGATTATCTATGAAAACGCATGTGGATCCTGGAGTTTCATCCCAAATGTATGATATATTTGGTTGTGTTTATAATATTGAATACAACCCTCCACGAAGTATCACATCCACCACAATGTAGATGATGACCCCACATGATGGATTTTTAGGAATTCATTAGAATCATCAATGAAAGAAATCATTCACTTCCCAAGAGTCTAGGATATCTGGAAATCATAAAGCTACTATTAAGATCAGCATGATTTTATGGATCCTAACCACCATGAACTCTTTTCTGTATGGTCCTATGTTCTCCCCATAGAAATAGTGGAAAAGTAATACACATTAGGATGGATCATTTTGGGTCAGAAAAAATTATGATATTTTAATTTAGATTTAAAGACCAAATTAATGATGGGTTGAGTTGGAATGGTCATATAATAATAAGTAGAATCCAATGGAATCATATACTTTTGTCTCAATCTCCCATCAAATTATTAAAAATTGGACCCCAAAATGGGTTTCAAAAAGAACAATTTGGTGGAATCAATCACTTGAAAAAAAAATTATTAACACTTTAGTGTTTAACATTTATTATTCATGTAAGATTATTGTGACAAACCATTCATTACAAAACAACTATTTTGAATTGTGAAGACAGAAGTCATGTAAACATATATCAATTTGATGATTTTTATGGAGATAATATGGAAATAAATCATCATTGAATGAAAATTCTCCATAGTTATCAACTCTATCAACTGGAATTAAAAGTGGATTTTATTATTTTGGGATTTTGATTTCTTTGATCTAGTATATGCTTCATAGCATCATGACAGTCTCATTCATTTTTATTAATATATAGGTGAATAAAGAAGCTCACATATTAAAAATCTAATATATTTATAATTATTCTGAAACATGGTTTGATGATTTCCATCATCAATTTTATATCATTCAATATAAAACATCTAATACTTTATTCAAATTAATCTCAGTTTTTCAAAATAAAAATTAAAAAATACATAATTATTTGGTGGAGATATTTTTTCATTGTAAGTAAACCTAATGTGTCACCACTATAATAGATTGAATATTAAACATTTTCTATATTTTTTTATCATACAAATAATTTATAATATACATATATTTAAAATTTATATTTAAAATTAGATTTATTTTTTACCCTCATGACACAAATGTGTTAGTCATGACATTTTTGTGTCTCAATGTGGTCTTGGGTTGTAGTATTAATGAAATATTTCATAGTTTTAGTGTACAGTTATCTTTGTGTTGGTTGTATTTATATTCCACATCCATAAAAAATGATAATAATATTAATTTTATAATTATTATTATAACATTATTTTTATTATTATTTATAATGTCATTATATTGTTAGTGTTATTTTCATATAAATTATAATATTGGTATAATTGAACTACATTAATATAACATAAAAATTTTAGTTATTATACATAACATAAATATATAATTTGTATAATATTTATTTACTTATAATAGTAATTATTATTTTTATAATAATTTTATATAGGCTATATACATTACGTGGAAAGGACTAAACTCATGAAAATGTTGGCTTGTAAGGATAACACATAACCCATCTAGGGGACTGACTACTAGAAACTAGATCAATATTATTTTATATGAACACCTTTCCTTACCTAAAATACCCCATAACAGTGTATAGAACCTTTCTACTACTTTTAATTATTAATAATAATATTATTATTCATATTTTTTACATGATTAAATTTGTTAGACTGTTTAATATTTCATATTGTTTTTTCTATTCAATTATTTTTAAATTGTTTCACATTATATGTTAAATTTTTATTTAAATTTATCACATTAAACTATTTTTTAATGTGATTTTATACTGAATATTCAATTTCGTATTAAAATTTTATATTCTTTTTAATGTTGGTTTTTAATATTTATTATATTTATTATATTTTAGTCATTTTTTAAAGTCATATATACAAAAACTTCTAGTCTTACTATCTTATTCTTTGATCTCATTTATCCACCATGAATACCATGATCCATGTCATTTATATATACAATTGTAACTCCCCAACCCCAGATACCTAGTGGTGGTGCATTATTTCATAACATTGGCATGATCACAAGGGATCAAGTCCCAAAAGACTGATCAGTTTAGTAGCCCTAGAAGTACTAGATACAGACATAAGTTTTTATATTACATCATGAGATGCAAACAAGAACAAAATGTTCACCCTAATGAATAAACTTATATCCCTTAACATAACCCAGATGGACATCCAAGAAATAATTCTTCACATCCTTGGAAGAATAAAACATATAAAGGGGTGATCTTAGATGCTTAGTAAGGATAAAACTGTTGTGGAAAACTTTCATAAATAATCATAATCATTTAAGGCAATTTATAAGACAAAAACAGAAGCCATTTAATAATAAAAATTATCATAACATGGAAAATATAAATCAAATTATGTCATTTAATTATTTCCATGGATATTCTACTAGTCGAATAATAACATGCAATATCAATAGCCAATTTCATAACGATTGAATTCATAATGTCGCACATCAACCCCACATTGTCAAGGCCTCATGCCAAGACTACTAATATGATTTTGACATGGCCTTGTGCTAATACTCTAGTTTGTCTCATAAGACCAATCGATGAATCACAGAGGTATAGTAGGATCTACTTGTCACTTACTTAGTCCAATGCATTCCTCATATGAAAAGGGAGAAACATTACAAAATAATTTGTATTAAAACTAGCATTCAAAATGTAAATACATTAACAATAAATAAGAAATGGTATAAAAATAAAAAATTCCCATTCAAACATATAAAAAACATCAATACAATATGGAATATTGTATCATAATATATCATCATCAAACCAGTGTAAAATCTATAAAATGATGTTGACATAGATGAAGTTGAAAATATTTCAGAGATACATATCTTTCTAATATTAAATTGTATAAAATTAAAATAATTTTAAAAGAAAAAATTTATTTTTAAAATATTAATATAATCTTTTATGGGAATCTTCAAGGATGTTATAAAATATGATAATTTTTGTACTCACTGTATATGTTAAAAAACATTCATTCCTTAATTTCATTGAAAAGGTTGCAAATGAACTTTTCTGGAAAACGACTGAGTGATTCCATTATAAAATTTCTATAAAAATTCAATAAAGGGTATAAATGAACACCATCCATTGTCTAGAATATAGTAAAGTTGTTTCGATATATATATTTATGAAACACAGATTATGATGATAAAGAGGTCCCAATAGATACTCACATATAAACAACCTTAGAAAACAAAGAGATTGTGTAATTAACCCTTACCTTGTAATTTTCCTTGGTCGATGGTATGTTAACATATTGTATAATAGTTAAATAATTGTTATTTAATTATTCAAGAAACACATAAATAATTATGATTTCATATATGATCTTCTAATAATTCTTTGTTAATAATATTTTAGTTGTATCATTCTATCACATGTTTACTGGTTCATTTTACTTTATATGTTTTGTTATTGAAGTCTTGTTTATTATCAATAGGACATATATTTTCATATAATGAATGATATTAAGTTATTATACATTATTTTTAATCATAATATGATAATTAATCTTGAATGGTTACGATGGGGAATGAATCCAATCGCGTTCGTGCAAAACGGTAATCCGTACAAACTCATTAGCAACAATACCATTCTATTAATTGTAAATTTGTATTTAATTTTTTGTTATATAATATTTATAGAATCATTAACATGATATATTTATTTTTTACATATGTTATACTCATAAGTATACCCATCCAGATAATGATGTGTTTGAATAACAAACTACACCACGATGTGGAGAGAGTAAGCCATACATACGCACGTAAGGTGACATGTCATTCATTGGATGTATAGAATAACGAATATAGTTGTACCATATTTATAATAACATCCATGTGTGTATAAGGTACTATAGTTGTCATTTTGGTTTGGAAATAATAATAAAAGAGTATGTGGAATATGAATAGAACATTGAAAGAGGTGGATAAATTATTACCTCTTCTTCAGGTGTTTCATTTAAAGTTGATCAAAATGAATCCATTGGTTGGATTTATCATCAAATAAGGCCATTAAGTAAAATTGATGGTAATTGGGAGGATATTTGAGTAGGGTGTGGTAGATCCAAATGGCCTTGGAGGTGTGATTTTGAGAGAAGGGGAAGTGACTTTTTATAAGAGATGTGAGGGTTACTTTAATAAAATATTGATATATTATTTAATTATACAATCATATTTTGTTTATAATGGATAAAAATGATTTATTTCAATGATAATGTGAATTTGAATCAAAAACATCTCATCCAATAGGTTTTATACCAGTTTATTTCAGCATATTAACCTTATCGTTTTGATTTAACTATTAGTTAAATAGTTTAACTTTTATCATGTATTATTGTATTATTATAATAAGTGGTCAATAAACATACTAAAAAAGTCAAAAGAACCCGAAATGGTTCATTATTGACATGTAAAACATTATATAAGTCTTTTTATTGAGCCGTTGAATTTTAAGAATATTATATCAATTAATAATATTGTATTTCGTTTTAAATATCATTTATATCTATTTTGACAGTTTTTGGTATTTTATTTTTGCGAAAGACATAACAACATTAACAACAAAGAAAAAATATTAAATAAACATTGATATGTCATATTAATCAGGAAAATTAGTTCAATTTATATGATGTCTCAATTAACATTTATTTGGATATTTATAATATCAATTATTTTAGACCTTCATTAATTAGGTAATTACTCTATTATCATTATTGCAAAAATAAATTTAAATATTTATTTTCTAAAATTATAAATAAAATTTCATCTTTTTATGAATTTTTTTCTATTTCTAATGAATAATTACAGTTGAATTTCTCATATGTATAACCCTATATTAATATTTTTTTTTGTAATTAAACGTTGAATTTAACACATTTAACCTTTCTTTAAATAAAATATTAATAAATTTCATAATCTAATCAATGTGGATCAAATAGATCAAATTTTATTCCTAAAGTTGGATTCATTCAAAATACACTTATCCAATAGTATTAGGACATTTTTTAGGGTAATAATAATATCATTTTTAACTTTATTTACCCTATTTACTTTTAACTGTTGTAAATAAAAGTGAAAATTTACACATCACCAAAAAAATTTATCATCTTATTGAACCACATTTTACTTTCTGATATCAACCATGTCACTTGGATTTTTGATTTTCAATTCACTGATGTTGTAAAATTATGTTTTATTAACATTTTCAACTATGCCTAGAAGGTGGGTAAAAGACAGTAAAAAATTCAATAAAATTTTATATATTTAATATTATTATAAAATGACTCTAATGAATTACATTAAACATATATAGGTATTATGTATCTATTTTTACATAATATAAATTTATGTAGAATAAATAATTATTTAAATAAAAAGATGGTTTTAAATATTGACATAGTGTTTTTATCTATTCTTCAGAAATTGAATGTTTTAATAAAAATACTAAAATTCACCCTAAGCTAATTTTGATATTCTGAAACAAATAATTATATCTATTTTGAAAAATAAAATTAATAAAATGTTAAAAAGTTGTAATTAATTTTCATTATGTAATGTTTTATTGGTCATGGTGTGTTAAAACTTTATGTTGAAAACAACACAATCTATTTTATTATTCTAAGGGGTACCTCGTATGATTGGGGTGTTAAATTCTTCTCACCTTAAAATAATTTTTTCCTCAAAATTTTGTAGAATATTACTACATAAAATGATTCGGGTGGTTCTTCAACAAATGTTACATGGGTTCCAATTTTTTCACATCCATATTATTGTTTGTCCATAGAACATTCACAAGACGAGTCGTCCGATTTCTCAAAAACATGTTCTCTAGTATCAAGAATTCGGACAGGCTCTTCCCAATAAGACAGGTGGGGTTCTCGTACAATTTCATCATAGGTGAGTATATTCTTTGGGTTAGGAATGTATTTTATCAATAGTGATATGTGGAACACGTCATGATCTTTGGAGAGACTTGGTTTCATTTCTAAATGATAAGCTACAACTCCAATTCGTTCTATAATTTTGATAGGTCCGATATACATAAGACTCAATTTACCCTTATTACTGAAATGTATACCACCCTTTCATAGAGATACCTTCAATAAAACATGATCTGCTACATGAATTTCCAAATCTTTCATTAGTTTATCATCATATCTCTTTGGCCTACATTGAGATTCTTTGATTTGGGTTTATATAACCCTCACCTTTACTATTTCTTCCACAACATGTTCTGGTCTATGAGTTTTCATTCACCAACATCATCCCAACAAGTTGGTGTGCAACATCTCTTCTGATATAACACTTCATGTGGTGCCATTTCAACTTTGAATGGAAGGTATTGTTAGAGGAAAATTCTACCATAGGAAAATATTGATCCCACATAACTTGAAAATCAAGTGAGCAAGAGAACAACATGCCTTATAATGTTTGAATAGTCTATTATGATTGTCCATCAGTTTGACTATGGTAGGTAGTTCTCAAATTAAATTCACTATCCAAGGCCTTTTGAAGACCTTTTTAGAATCATGATGTAAAACGATGATCACGATCCTAAATAATTTATATAGGTACTCCATTATGTCTTTAAAAATCATTAATATATATTATTGCTAAATGTTCAAGTGGTAAATTATCTCTTATAGCATGAAAATATGATGACTTAGTAAGATGATCAATAATGAACCATATTAAATCATTCCTTCTATGAGTCTTTGGTTTTACCATGACAAAATCCATCATAATATCATCCCATTTCCACTCAGGTATAGGAAGAGGATTCATGGATCCTCTAGGATGTTGTCTTCCAGCCTTTACATGTTGAATGCCCATATATCTAGGAACATAATCATCAATCTCCATTTTTGTGTTGTCCAACCAAAGAAATTTCATCAAATATCTATACATATTAGTGCTACCATGGGGTATAGAGAAATTGGATATATTATCATCATCAAACAATTCCCTTATTTGATCAGGTATATTAGAAAAAAAATCCTCTTCCCAAATTTTATAATTCCATCTACATATACAATGTTAATCAATATCTTATCATTCACAGCTATAAATTTAACTGGAAAATCCACATCATCAGTCTAAGAAATTTTTATCCTTTATTGAAAAGATAGTTTGGATAAAATTTGAAAAGTATTGAATTTTCACATTCGATTATTATTCCCATATCTATCATTAATAGATCGATGAACATAGGATCCGTTTCAACTCTCATCCTGTTCAAAAATCCTTGATCTATTCTGCATAAAGCATCTACGACCTTATTTTCCTTCCCTAAATAGTAGTGTATAGTGCATTAATAATCCTTGAGTTGTTCGAGCCACATCATTTGCCTCATGTTGAGTTCTTTTTGTGATAAAATATAATTCATACTCTTGTGATCGTTATGTATATCACATTTTTGACCATAGAGATAATCCCTCTATGTCTTCAAAGAAAAGATTAGAACTAATAACTAAAGATCATGTGTTGGGTAGTTTTGTTCATGAATTTTTATAAGTCGTGATCCATATACAATAACTATATCAATCTTCATAAGAACTCAAATGTTTCCTTTATTTGAAACATCACTGTAAAAAACAAACCCATCATTCTCTAATAGTAAATCCAATAGAGTATCATTAAATAATCATCACATATATTCATCCAAACATTCATCACACTTTTTTTCCATAGAAATTCAATCCCTTTACGTGTGAGCTTGTTTAATGGGTTATCCAATCGATAAATGTTTTGGATGAAAAGTCGATAATAAAATGAAAAAAATAATACATTGTACCTCAGTTATACTCATCGGTGCTATAAATTCATGGATTGCCTTGGTCTTTGTAGGATTGACATATTTTCCATCATTAGTGACAAATGTCCATAAAATGAAATTTCTTGAATCCAAAATTTAAACATTCCAAACATCCCATATAATTCATTTCTTCTACGGGTTTTCAGAATCGTGTGCCAGTGATTTTGATGATCTTTGTAGCTTTTTGAGCATACCAATATGTCATAAATATATACTAATAAAATTTTATCAAGATATTCCATGAATATTTTATTCATTAAATCAATGAAAACATAGGGTGTATTAGTTAGTCCAAAAGGTATTATAGTAAACTCGTAAAGAATGTACCTTGTTCAAAATGCTTTTTTTGTAATGTATTCCTTCTTAACACACAACTTATGATATCCATATTGATATTCAATCATTGAAAAATATTTACTTCCATGACGTTGGTCAAATAAGTCTTCAATGTCAGGTAGTAGATACTTTTCCTTTATTGTTATAGCATTTATCTCCCTATCATCAATGCACAACCTCATGGATGAATCATTATTCTTAACAAAAATTATGGGGGCTCTCCATGGGGAATGACATGGGAGAATAAATCATTTATTAATCAATTACTGTAATGGTTTATTTAGTTCCACTAATTCCATAGTGGAAAATCAATAAGGGGTTTTTTATATAGTCATTGAACAAGGAAATAAGTCGATGGAAAACTCAATTTCTCATTCTGGAGGATGTCTGGGTAAATCTTCTAGAAACACATCAATATATTCGGGTACAATAAGTATGTAATATATTTGAAAATTATTTTCCTCACCCATAGTTATTTCATTCTCTTACTCCACTATAATTTAATTTAGTTGAGCTACTGCGGGTGGATCTTGATAAAAATCAGGTGGTGATGTTTCTACTCTAAAGATATGGTACTCTTTATCATCATCAAAAATTGTATCCCCCTACATCTGAAAATAAATTTTCACATTATAGTCTGAAGGCCAATAAATTCATTGGATTTTATCAAAAATATATCAGGGGTATGGAAATGAGATCAGTATACAAAAAACCTTTATATTCCCTAATGTTAACTGATTCACATAACATTGCCGTAATGATACATCCTTTAGGTGTTTTGACTGACAATTCCCTTGTGAAATCAAATTGGAAAAATATAATTATTATATAAAACATCGAAGAAATGAAATAATGTGATGATCCATAATCAAATAAATCCACAACTAAACTCGAGGAAAACATTAAATTACATGCCACCACAACATTTGGAGATTAAACAGCAGCATTAGTGATCGCATAATCATGGCTTTAATCCCATGGAATTTTCAAGAAGTATGTTTCCATGGAACTAAGGACACTCATTATCATAATTCTCATTTTATCTAAAATTTTATCATTTGAAATTGGTCACCTCTTTCTTTTTCTTTCAATCACGAGCATGGTGTCCTCTTTTACAACACTTGTAACAGACTCAAATTCCTTTCAGGCATGTATCGTGGTGTTTCTTCCCGCATTTACCATAGGATGGATATTCAAATTTTACATTCCTCCCCTTATTTACATTTCTAGAGTGTTCAACAGATATCTGCATCACTTTCATTTCATTAATGTCATATGACATAGACAATTAAATTTCTGTATTGATAGCACATGAGAGAATATCTTAATATGTTTGAAATATTTTCAAACTACTGGTCGAGAGAGAAATGGTTTTAACCAATCAAAGAATCAATAAATATTATTCCTTTGGATACATATATATTCTTCTACATGACTTTTTATCCTTGTAAAGTCATCCTCCTACATTGAGACATTCTCATGCTTCTTTTTCCTCAGAATCACGAAATATTCCTTCCATAACCGGACAATGATCATGAGGAATGTATATTTCTAAAAAAATATCATAAAAATCCTTCCATTTCATATTTAATATTTCTTCATCACCTGTTGTTTTTGGAATTAATGAAAACCATTGATCTGCATATCCCATGAAGAGATAAATTTCCATGAATTTTTATTCCATTTGACTACTCCCCAAAGCATGAAATATTTTATTCAACAAAATTTTTGATTTCTCATCTAGAAATGGATTTTTAGTCCCATTGAATGTTCTTGGTTGAATACTCATTAAGCAGTCTAACATTGATTTTTCATGTTGTAGATTTAGGTGCTTCATAGGGTTCAAATTATTATTCATAACCTGAGTGAGTTGTCCTATTATGGGGATAAGATGATCAGCACCAGTTTCATCACTAGATCCACTATAACTATATTGATTTGGAGTGAAATCACTACATGGATTATGTGCATTGTTATGCTTTCCATTCATTTCACTTGGGGCCATTTCTAAACATTGGAATACCCAATATTAGTGTACTAATCACAACACATAATTTCAAACTGGTAAAACAATAAACATAAATTGAACAGTTTATGGATATTATACAAAATCATAAAAATGTTTTCTTTTAGGTGGTATATATTAATATATCAAGAATAATCCATTGTAAATAAAATGAGAATTATCCTAAGCATATACATCGGATGTTTCATAATCAATAGTGCAGCAAGGCACATTGTTGTGTGCCAGGGTACCCAGGTAAAGCCTGAAACTCGTTGTCAGTGTTTTCACTCCTAGGTACATATGCTCCAAAGCCACGTCTACCTGCTCATATCCTGAAAAAGATGTATTTCATCGAAAATACACAAAATCTATATATTACCAAAATTCTAGGAGGATGATATATATTAATAATTAAATTCAATCTTAGCGCAATTCTCTCTAATCATATTATATTTTAAATCTAGTGACCAAGGATTGTACTAAAATTCCTTTGATACCAACTGTAATTCCCTAACCCTAGTTAACAAGAGTTTGTGCATTATTTTATAACATTTAAATGATCACAAGGGATCGTGTTTCGAATGACCAATCAGTTTAGTAGTCTTTGAAGTACTAGATACAAGCATTATTTTTATATTACATCATTAGATAAAAACAACGATAACATTATTTCCCCTTTCATGACACTTATATCCTTATGAATATCCCTACAGGTATAACATAAAATACTTCTTCACATCATGGAAAAAATAGAACATTTAAAGGGGTGAGATCAGATGCTCAGTAGTGATAACAATATACCATAAACTTTCATAAATAAACATAATATTTTATTGAAATTTATAATTCTAAAGCATGTTCTTTTAAAAAATAAATTTCAGCCGAATATAACAAATATAAATCAAATAATTCAATTTACTTATTCATGTGTATATTCTTCTAGTTGAATAGTCACATGCAATATCAATAGACAATATTATATTGATGGATTACATATTATCGTACATCAAAACCACATAGTCAAGGCCTCGTTCCAAGACTACAAATAAGAATATTCAAGGCCTCGTCCCAAGACACAACATTGTCTCATGAAACATACTGAGGCCTCTAGGAGCTATAGTGAGCTCCACTCATCCCTTGATATGTCCAATGCATTCCTCATATGAAAAGGTTGAAAAATAACATAAACATTCATATTAAAACTATCATACGAAATGTTTATATGTTAACATAAACCATTAATGGTATAAAAATAACTCATAAATAGTCAAAAATATCCCAAAATCTTCAATACAATATGGAAGATTGTATCCTAATAAATCAACATTTAACCTGTGTAAAATCCATCAAAGGATATTGACATATATGAAATAAAAAAAATTAGGGAAATATTTATTTCTATTTTTAAATAATCTAAACGTCACATAATTATAAAATAAAATATTTATGTTTTCAATATTATTTTAATCATGTAAGGGAACATTCAAAGATGTTACAATGGCAGAAAATATATGTACTCGCTGCATATGTTAAAAACATTGTTTCCTTATTTTTTTAGAAAATTTCATAATAGACCTGGTTAAGAAAATAATGGAAAGATTCTTTTATAAAAATTATATAATAATAAGAAAAGGTTATAAATTACTTTAATACATTGTCTAAGAAATTTTTAAATTTTTTTGAAATATTTTGTTTTGAAACACAGATGTGGATGATAAAGAGGTCTAGTAGATACTCATGTATAAAAAACCCTAGATAATAAAGATATTGTTGTATTAACCCTTACCTTTAAATTTTTATGTGTAGATTGAATGTTAACCTCATCTATAATAGTTAAATCTTTGTTAATAAATTATAATATAACCCCATATATAAATATGATATCATATATGATCTTCTAATAATGAATTGTTAATAATATTTTAGTTGTATCATTGTTTCAGGTGTTAACTGATTCATTTTCCGTTTTATGATTAGCTATGTAAGTTATGTATTTTATGGATAGGATGAGTTTGATTAATATACAAAATAATATTGTGTTCTTAAACATAATTTTTAATTATAAAGTAAAATTTATTCTATAATGGTAATGATGGTGAATGAATCTCATCACGTTCTTGGAGACGGTAATCTTTACATACACACGAGCGACAATACCATTATATTGTTAGTGAAATCATTTGTAATTGGATGGTATATCATATATAATAAATAAATAAGACGTTATATATATTATTTAAAAATGTTATATTGATTATTATTCCCATCTGATGGATGAAGTATTTGAATAACAAACTACACAACGACATGGAGACGGTAAGGCGTACGTATGCACGAATGGTTACCTGTCATTCATATGATGGATATAATAACAAATATGGTTGTTAAATATTTAAAATAACATCACAATATGTATAAGTACTATATTTATTATTATTTTTTGAAAAAACAATGAATGAGGAAGTGGAATAAGAAAAGAACCCTGAATGAGGTGGAGAAATTCTTACCTCTTTTTATGGTGTTACCTTTTGAGTTGATCAAAAGGGCTCTTTACGTTGGATTTCCGATCAATGTAAGGACTCGAGATAGATGTGAGAGTATATGGAAGGATATTTGAGAAGGTTTTTGGCCATACAAATATCTTTTGAGGTTTTATTTTGAGAGAAGGGGAAGTACGCTTTTATAAGATAGGTGAGGGTCACTTTAGGAAAATCCCGAAATATTATTTTTTATACAATTCTATTATGTATATAAGGGACATAATATGATTTTTTTCTAGGATATAGTGGGGTTGGATTGAAAACCACTCAACCAATAGTTTTTAGATAGGTTTATGGAACCATATTAACCTACTCCTTTAGAGTTAACTTTTAGATAAATAGTTTAACCATTACCATGTTTTCTTGTATTTTTATAATATATGGTCAATAAACTAACTATATATTTCCAAATGAACACCTAGTTTTTTATTATTGATTTATCATACCATATATAAGTACATTGGAAGATCTTTATATTTTTAATGATATTATATTAATTAATAATTTAGTATTTGTTTTAAAAAGTCATTTATCTCAATTTTGACACAATTTGGTATTTAGTTTTTGTGAAAGTCATAAAAATGTTATCACATAGAAAAAAATTTATGTAACTAATCCTAAAATGTCAAATTAATCTATAATATTAGTGTTATTTATCATAAGTTTCAATTTACCTTTATTTGGATATTTATAATATTTAATTTTTTAATCATCCATTAATAATGTAATTACATCGTCATCATTATGTCGTAAATAAATTTAATTTTTTAATGTCTAAAAAATATAAATAACATACCATTATTTATGAAATATTTTTATATATATAGTTAATATTTATAATCGAATATAACTGATTATAAACATATATTAAAAATGTTTTACTTAATAATCATTTAATTTAACACTTTTAACTCTACTTTAAATAAAATAATAATAAATGTAATAATCTAATCGAGGTTCATAAAAATAATCATATTTTATTCATAAGTATTTTTTTGGTCGAAATTCATATATAAAATTAAAATAGGACACGTGTTCAGGTAATAATAATATCGTTTTTATCTTTAATTATCATATTTACTTTTAACTCTAGTAAATAAAATTCAATAGTTACTATTAACCGAAAATAATTTTAATCTTATTGAACAACATATTACTTACTGAAATCAATAGTTTCAGTCAGATTTTTTATATTTCATTTAATGAAGTAGTAAAATTACGTTTTATGCAAATTTTCAAAGGCACATAAGGTGGGTAAAAGATGGTAAAAAGTTCAATAAAATTATATATATATATATATTATTATTGTAAAATGAATCCAATTAATTTCATTGAACATATATAGGTATTATGTATCTATTTTTACAAATTATAAATTAAAATAAAATTACTAATTATTTGAATAAAATGTTGGTTTTAAAAAATAACGGAATGTTTTTCACTATTAGTCAAAAATTGAATGTTTTCAGGGAAATTCCAAAAATGAACCATAAATTAATTTGATATTCTAAATCCAAAAATGTTGTCCATTTTGAAAATTAATGTTTATAAAATTTCAAAAAAATGGTTATTACAATTCATAATGGCTACTTTGATTGGTCATGGTGTATTAAAACATCATGTTGCATACAATGCAAGCTATTTCATTATTCAAAGAGAAAAATATTGTGGATGCTTTTGGTGCTACAAAAATAGTTTCTACATTGCATTTCCATCCATAAAAATCATATATTATGCTATAATAGTTATTTTTTTTTAAATTTCTCCAATTTATGGGACTTATGTAGTGATAGAATAATGCGTCACCATCCTTTATCAATGGAATAATCATATCACATCCTTCTCAAATGAGAAACATCCAAAAATGATCTACTTCACATACTAGCTTGCAATATGACATCACATTCTGAATTCTTAATGTTCATCAGACACACTAATAATCCTAATTTTGGTTATCATAAATGTTGTTATTGAGAGTTTTTTATGTTACCATGACATCGATTTGGGGATAGTGTGAATGATATTTATAAAGCCATCATGAGTGAATCTAGTGTGACCAAAAATCCAATTGTGTAACAATAATATGTTGAGAAGTTTTGACGATTTATTTTAGAATATATCATGAGGGTATTTTTTTTAACCAACCATGATCCATGTTTTACCATACCATGACTCAACGTTTTTAGACATCCCAAATGTATTTTTATTGTGACTATCTGTTAATTTCATGCTAAAATTAGTTTTATTTTTTATTAATTGAAAAATATTTTTTCAAAATGAATATAAGATAAATTTTATAAAAGAATATGAGTTATTTTTTAATGTGATTGAACGATATAATTTCAAATAACAATGAAATATTTTTATGAATGCAAGATAGAATTATTGATATAGTCAGTATGCCAAACTTGATTATTAATGGAATGGAATTTTAATAGGTAAAAATTTTAATTCCCAAAATAGTAAGTAAATTATTTCTTTTTTTTTCAAAAAAGTTTACTTTTTGACATATTAGAATTTCTTTATATTTTGATGTATTAATTAACATAAACATTATTTAATTTGTTTCAATTGTTCAATTAAATTGTAAAATAAATATACATTATAAAAATATGTTATAAAGTATTGAATTTTAAAAATAATGGAAACACTAATATCATTAATAATTATGTTATTATTTGTTTCATATAGTTTTTTATACATTATGATTTATTGAAATACTACATGTTTTTAAGAGTTATTTTTGGATTTGTATCTATTTTAGATACCCTATTTTATTACAATTATCATACATAATGTTATTCTAATTTTTTAATGTAGGAATTAAATAGTATAAATATTAACATTGCATATTTTAAAAGTTTTTATAGTCTATTATATTTTTCTATATTACAAATATTTATAACTATTCAATTATAGTGATGAGTTTAGGAAACATCCACACGAAGTGAAAAAATGGTTAACATTTTTAGGCAGTTGACAGATAAGTACCAAAGGATGTACTGTGAAGAAATTTTTAATGATTTATTGAATTAAATATGAATGTAAATTTTTTCCTTTATATATAATCATGATATTTTACAAGTACAATTAAATTACTATAAACATGAAACATTTGAACTATCTCATTTAATAATGATTTTGTGATGACTAGCGTTGATGAGCCAGTAAGGGGCGTGCTCCACTAGGGTTTCCTCACCTTTCACCGCCTCCTTCCCCACCTCAGGTCGACTTCGGATCATTCCCTGTGCTTATTCACGGAGATTTCAGGGTGGTTTCTCCTTCAGTGGAAGTGTTCTCGTTGTGACCTCGGCTGTCGCAGCTTCTCCACCGTTTTCGAGCCCATTCCATGACCTTTTCCTCCTTCGTTTACTAGGGTTTCATTGGCGGCGTTGTGAGATCCAGCAGTCGAGATCCATCTGTAGTCCAAGGGTTGCTATCTCAGGTGCCGGCTGGGAGTGCATGGGGTGTTCCGCGATTGTATCTGCAGTGGATGTGAAGGCGGCGATGGGTCCCATTCATCAATTGTGGTGTTCCTTCTTCCGGTGAGGACCGACGTTCGGTGTTTTGTTTCGTTTCAGCTTCGATACGTTCTAATTTGGGCGTCGATGATGGATTTGATGATCTCGTTGATGCTTGACTGCTGTGTTTTGGTCGATTTGGTTTAGCCTATGATCCGTATTTTCTTTCCATCTGTTGCGGCGACGCCTGAGGAGTTCTCTCCGGTGATGAAGGGAAAAGGGCGCGATCAGGTGTGCAGCTTGATGGGAGGTGTGCGGCTCGAGGGAATCTTTCTTATTGATTTTTGTTTTAGAAATTTGAATTTAAATTTGATCTGGTATGAATCTGAGGATGCAGTTGAATTTTTTGTGTGGTTCTTTGGTGTATTCATGAGTTGTTGTGGTTTTGGAATGGTGATATCTGAATGTTGTGTTTTGGTGAAGTGGATGTGGTGATGTCATGTATTGGTTAATGGAAGCCCTTGAATCAGACTTTTGAAAATTGGGAAAAATGATTTCCAAGCAGGATGTTGTCATGAAAGGACATCAAGATACATCATTTTAACATCTTTTAAAATCTATTGGTTTTTATTTTTTATTGATTTTCATCATGTCATATTTAATTCACCCATAAACTATATTATGAATTAAATTATGCTTGATTCAATAAAAATAAATTTTGATTTTTTATTCAACTAAACAAATGGAATTTTTTTAGTTTGTGACACCCAAACAAAAAACAACTCATATAGGGTTGTGACACCCAAACAAAGTATGGACATAATCAATGGTGAATCCTATTAAATTACATGTTTATAACTTCAATATTTTTAAATGTAAATTTCTAAATCTAGGTTGTCACTTTTTTAAATGTATGTTTCCTTAGGGGGAACTTTTCTGATTACCTAGAAGAGAATATTTAATTTCGGAGTAGGATATTGGTGACCTGAACCACTCTATAAATATTGTGTTCATATTTTAGTTTCCTTTTCACTAAATTTTTAAAATATAAATTTTCTATGGATTCAATCAATAATATTCTCTCATTGATTACTTTATTATATTTTATTAAAGTAATATTCATACAACATCATGTCTATAATAATGTTCGATCTCAATCTAACAATTACTTTCAGAGATATGACCTTCTTTTGGAATGTTTTTCTCCATAAATCTAAAACCATTAATTTTTATAATAGTGCATGGAAATTTTATAAATAATATAAAAAAATTATTTTATTTTGATATACCAACTATTGGTATCATATCATGAATATTATATTTTATTTATTAAATCAATTTTATATTTTTGCTGACAACTAAAATATTATTTTTTATAAAATTTTAAAAATTATTTGTATAATTTTTTATCACATGTCTATTGTGTAGTTAAGGAATATAAGGAATTGTAATGTTTCTTTTAAAATATGTAAATAATCTTATTAGTGTGACATAGTCCATGATATTGATATATTGATATACATTCATGTGTACCAATAAAATTGTACTCAAAATGTTTTAGAGTAGTAGAGACAAGATGAGTTTGTAAGTCCGAGTACATTAAAAATAATTCAAGAAATTATTATGCATTATTTAAAGGTATTAATAACAAGACTCATTATTGATTAAATAGGTATGTTCTATAAGGAAAGAAAATTTATCGTTATTTGGTTTTCTAATTTTATGGAATTTTAAATGGAGTTCATTGATCCAAGAAGTTCCAAACACAAATTCTATTATTCTCGATGTTTGAATGTGTTTATGTTTGTAGAAAACATATTTTTTTAACTATATGTGGTTCAGTATATCTGATGAACATGATCATGTGAGATTCATTATGTGTTCCATTTGTTATATTTTCAATATTTATGATTTCTAGGTTACATTTTTTATGATTTTACATGAAATTTGAAGATGTATATGAACAAGGGATTGGCTTGAGTTTAATATCTAACAGATAAGATATGACCAAAGGGAGTTTCTAAGATTAATCAAAGGGATGTTTTTGTCATTTTCATTAAATATAGATAAAAATACATCAGAATACCTATAGATAATAATCTTTTAGATGATATATAGACATTGATCCATCAGATGAGGTTATGATACTGATCCATTAGATGAATCGTTGTCCATGATAATCCATCAGATGTGTGGTTCCATTGGACTAAATAATTGATGAAATGATGAATAATGTTCATAAAAACATTTGAATAATGTTATGAAAGAGATCAAATTTTATAGAAAATAAAATTTTTTGGATGTTAGAACATGATAATGGACAATTGATGTAGTAAAATAACGTCCTTTGTTTATTAAAATGCATTTAATTCATTTTCATCTGGTTGAAATATCCTAGTGGGAAATTATATTTTTTTAGTGGTTCAAGTGGTTTTTTGTCAACTAGATCAAAAGAATTAGAATTATGAATACAATTTTAGACTGGGACATTATGGAAAAATAATTTCTAGACTGATGTTTTGAAATTCAAGGATACTTATGAAGATTCATGATGATTCACGAGGTCACTAGAAGAGTTGAAAATATTTGAAGTCATTAAATACGTCTTAAATGAACATTACATTTTGGGGTTATTTGAATTTTTGTTATTAATAAAATTACAAGGTTTTCAACTCATTTATTAAACTGGATAACATTTTAATAGATGTAAAAACTACATCATGTGTAATTGATGTTTTGTGTGAAGAAAATAGATTATGTGCTGAGTGATTTGTTTTATAAGTGAGTCTTTAATACAAATTTGTTTTCTTAATAAGATATTTCATATAGTAGGTTATGATCTGAATATTATATGGAGATTGATTAGAAATTAAGATAGGTGGTTATCTATCTACAAATGATCATATTGGGGAATTAAATGGAATTTATAATATAAGTATTGTTTCTTAATTGAACACGATAGAATGTGTTTTGGAGAAGAATCAAAATAGGACATCAGAAAGAAAATATCATATTAAGACCATCAACCCCATAAATATCAAACAGATGATGATTAAACATGGATTTTTGAAAGGATAAATGGGGTGTCGTAATTTTTTATGATATTTACATTTATTATGGATTATAATTCTGTAAGATTTTTTTAAACATTTGAGAGTTTTTCAATAATTACTTCATGGAGATAGAATCAATATAATATGAGTTTACACTAGATTCATTCACTTATTTTTAATAGGTATTTTCCACAAACCTATCTGACTATCATTGTCTTGTTTATCTGTTCTCATAATGAGGCGTAACATCATAAATTATGTGTATCTTTTTTACTATTGTATTTCCACATGCACAAGAGTTTTTAATATGTTGATAAGGAAGAAACTATAAAAATTAGTTTGGTTTATGTTTCCTATAGTTCAGAATTGTAAAAATAATACTATTGATTCAACCCCACCCTAATAATTCTTGATCCATTGGAACTAAAATTTGTATCATTGAGAATAATACCCTATTATAAAATTATAATATTAAATATCCATTATTTCAAAAACATATGGATTCGAACATTTTTTTTAAAATTATCATTGTTTTTGAAACATGATGATTCCACATATCCTATCTAATAAACTGTAACTGGTAGATGATACTAAAATTAGGTTTTAACACATTAATTAGGATTCCTCAATGATTTTTTTGAGCAGAAAAATATTAAAGCTACCATAAAATATTAAAATTATATTTTAATGTGTCTTTCAGAAAATTTATATATAAATGGGGTTTGACTCAAAATTGAATTGTGTATGATGGAAAATAAAAAATGGAATGTTGAAGGTAATAAACAATTGTTGGAACAATATATATATATATATATGGGTTATCAAGAATGAATACATAAAAATTTTGGATGATGAAAATCATGATACAAGAGTAGATGAATATTACTGAAATATCCTAGGTTTTGGGTCTTTCTTATACGATTATATAATTGTGAATAAAATGATGAGATTATTTCAAGATAATGATCATTCTAAAATAACTCCTTTTGAAGACTATAGTGATTGTTCTTTTTGTAAACCTCTTAAAAATCATGTATCATATGGAATGAGAAAAGCTGTAGTATTAAAAATTTATATAAAACATCAAATGGATTCATAGATATAATGGAGTTTAAATTTCAATATGGTGTAAATTTTGAACCATTTCATTTTAATGAACAAGAAAATTAAATCTCATATCTCTTTGAAATATCCAATGGGAAGAATAAATAATGGTGAAAAAACCCATCTCAAATGTTTCGTCTATGGTTAAATAAGAAAAATTTATATGAAATGACCCATGAATATTATTAGATAATATATGAATATTCTGATGAAATATTTCATTTGAATAAATTGAATAATATTTTTAAATAATGAAATACATCCAAATAATATAAAAATATGATCATTGGAAATAATTTATTCTAAATATGACAGAAAAATAAGACTAAATTGAAAACAATTCCTTCGAAGAAGAATGTTCCGAATGGATCATAAAATTTATTTAAAATGTTTATAAAAAATTATTTTTTATATATTTTAGAATAAAGTGGAAAAGAAACATATTTAGAGTGTCATATAATAAAATAACATGATACTTGTCTAGATAACAAAATGACACTAAAAAAGTAAATTTGTATAATTATGAATGATAGATTATAATTTATTATTGTTGGAAAAGTTATAGTCTACCAAGAAGAAGAATACATAAAGGAGTTCATAAGATTCAAACTGAAGAACTACAAATAAGAATATATTATTGAAGGACTTAGTCAGATGTTGTTAGATAATCAATACTAAGTCAGTATGTCTCAATAAAACTTATTGAGTCCAAAATTACTTTATTAAAGATTATTTAAATGATTAGTAAGGATTTCGATGATAAAGTTGAATAACAAAAACATATACAAAAAATCATTCAAAATGTAAGGTGAATTTTCCATCTGTCAAAATTATTGTTTCATAAGGTTTTTCATAAATTTCATGTCTATAGGAAGAAAATTGGGAATTATTATGTTGATCAGAGATGTGAAAACTTATTACATCGAAAATAGTTGAAAATTACTCATTGAGGAAAATTTTAACATACCATGGTGTAACTACTGTAAATTTTTTTATGAACATCTATAAAATAATTATAGGGAGTAATAATTTTTTTATTTGAAAATTGGATTTTATGGGCACTGGATCTATTTTAGATTATATGAGAAATGATATTACAACATTTGGCGTACCATGTATTTTCATCTACCAAATTATAAACAGAATATGAAAATAGTGGAATCTTAATGAGTAACATTTCAAATTCAAATTATATACGAAATGTAAAATCATAGGATTCTTGAAATATTAAAATAAAAATTCATTATGAATTCCTAAAGAAAATATATGGATTATGTGACAATCTATGTAATTTTTTTTGAAATATGTATGTCAATTCTTTCTAAAAAATTCTTATTATTAAAATGATAAGTAAACTAAAAATAAGATAGATAAATAATGTGATTTTATTGATGGAATCAGTTGGAAAGATATGATATAGAAAAATACATTGATACTTGATAGCTGGTGTTCATCATATATGATAGTTGATTTTAAAATCGTGATATATGTTGAAAATCATGATGAAGGACTTATTAAATTTGGGATTGATAGAATCATTAAAACATTTTAAATGGAACAACTGATATTAATGATTAAATATGGAATTCTGTTGATGTTTAATTTTATTATGTGATAAAAAATGAGAAAATTATAGTATTTCAACATTGTGATGATGTAATATAAGTTATTTTAGAAAATATTTCTACATCATCGAAAGGGTATACGATAGTGAAGATGTTACAAGCGGAGAAAGAACTACTGTAAATCTCTTCAAAATAGGAGAACTACAGTACCACTATTATTCAAGTGATATAGATGGAAATAATATGTGGCACTATAGATATGGGTATCGTGGAATGAAAAATTTGAAAAAATATTCTAATATTTTTTCAATTCAAAATTTTAAATAATTGAAAAGAATCCAAGAAGTTGTTTTCATAAATTTCCATAATGGGTAAATGATAATTAAAATTCTTATTAATGTTCATATTCTATATACCAGATCTCGTGAACATATTTCATTCAATTAATATGTGTTGATGAGATATATATCATAAAATGTTAATTTTTTACTTTTTCACATGTATTGATTATTTCAATCAAATGAACAACAACATGATAATTAATAAAACTAAGAGGTTGTATAGATGATCATATTTTTATAAAATGATGATGATCAAGAAATGATATTTTTTATAAGATAATTAGAAAATATAATGGTACTTGATTGAAATATAATTATTTTTATTGATATCTAACAATATATGGAACAAAAGGTAAGTACAATTCTCCCTACACTCTAAAAATAATTGAGTAGTACAAATGTCAAATTATATGATAGGAGGAAATGGGGAACATGTGTAAGTTGGATTAAATAATTCAATTTCATTTTGGATTTAAGTTATTTGTACTGATGAACATGTAAAATAATGTTTCTCTGTGGGTGGAATATAACATGACTAATTTTGAAATTTGTTATAATAATAATTCTTCAATGTAATAGTCAAATGTTTTTTGGAAGAAAATTTTTACTGAAAATAACAAATACAAATAATCGGAATTATGAAGAAAAATATAAATAATTTATTTTAATGGGAATCTCTCATAAAAGAAGATGTTAAAAAACATTGATCAATATTTTAAAAATATTACTGGACTTATAGGATGTAAAATTTGTTAGAAATCCAAATTTCATAACATTGAATGTCAAATCATTTTATGAATAAAAAATTATTATTTCACAAAAATGATAAAGTAATTCATTTTTTACTTGTAATGGTTTAGAAGAATCGTTTTATGAGGATTGTGATGGAATATATACATTAAAATTTAATTTTTTTCACAATCAAGTTGAAAGAAAACAAATTCATGTTAATAATAGTGATCTTGTTTAGATAAAAAGATTTTTTAAATTATAAAATCATACATCACTCATTTCAAAATTTGTTTGAGAATCAGTTTCAAATGTAGTTAAATATAATGAATTGGATGATGTGATTATTGATGAATTGGGTTAGGGGTAACAAAACAACAATTGGGAATTAATTTATATGTCTTGTGTATTAAAATTGTATTAGAAAGAAATATTTTATATAGAAAATTTTTTAATGAATATGGAATGTTTGTGAAACAAAATGATTGATGATTTTTGAGGCTATTAATATATGTAAGGTGGATATTTTTATGAAACCATTACCCATATTTTAATATAATAGACTATTAGAATTTTTCATGTTGTAGTATCCTATAAAAAATAATTTTCTTTATCAAATTTATGTAATTTTGTCTTCTTTAAGGTTGGATTAATGAAGAATTATAAATTTATAATCCATGAGGTTTTTTTCCTATTAGTGATAGAATATTTTTTTAATAGAATAAATAAATATATGTTAAAAAAATATTCTCATGTGTGGTATTATATACTGGTAATTGTTTGATCATTTTGAATTTTTATAAAGAATTGTTGACAAATAATTATGGGACTATATTTTACACAATCAAACTAATTATAATGGTTAAAGTTGATGATATAATTTATGATAGTGATGAAATATAATTTATCAAATATGTTTCTAAGAAAATGTGGAAGAAATTTCTGATTTCATTTTATGGAGATTAACCTTATTACTCAGCATACATGTTCAAAATAAGGAAACGTACAATATTATATCTCATTAAATGTATGACAAATAATATATAAAAAATCCAAATATTGTATAATCCACATAAATTTATACTACTATATATGTTGAAAAGATTATGAGTAAATATGAATGTAAAAAATTTGTATCATAATGATTCGGAGAAGCTGATAAGAAGTTTGATTTATTTAAATGATTTAATACAATATATTTTATATTTTTTACCTTGTGTGTCAGATATCACTGTGATATGAAAGAATAACATATTTTATATGAAAAGATTATTCTGAGATATGTTAATGGAAAATATTCTCATGTGCTATTGTACAAAGGATGCTTTCAAATGAACATTCATGGTCATATGAATATTGAATCAGGAGGATATTGACATGATATAAAATTTACATCTACAGACAAATTTTACATTAGAGAAAATGTAAATGGATGATGTTATTTATATAATATATTTCAATAAGGATCAATTTGTCGATATCTTCGTATTAAAAATGATAAAATAGAAATTCACCGAATTGAGGCTGCGACTACAAATTCATCCTCCACCAATGGATTCCAAAAAATATTAATGAAAATGCTCCAGTGTTATTAGTTTTTGGTAGGAAAAGGGGTTTATATAATTAACTAATAGAGAAAACGATTATTTTTAATAATGAAATTAATTTGAAGTGGTGGTTATTAAAAATAATTTTGTATCAAATAAAATATAGAGAAAAAGTGAAAATTGTGGGGATTATGTCATTAACCAAGTTGGTTGAATAACCAATTTTCCAAATTATGTAAATCTAAAGAAATTGTTATCATAAAATTGGGAGATAATGAAAAGTACAGAGAAAAATATTGAGAAAAAGATAAAAGCGAGGTGGGTTAATAATTACATTTTTGTAATTTTTCTTATCACTAAGGGGTTTAATTAATTAATAACAATATCATTGTATAGTATTGTGCTTGGTAAATACTATATTTTTAATAAAGTCAATATTTTGTTAAATATTAAAAACAATTAGTTGTTACAAAATGAGAGTTGTAAAAAATATGAGTGTTGAATAATGATGAGTTGAAAAAAAATCATTTACAGTTGTCAAAAAATAAAAAAAGAAAATATTCAAGATTCTTTTTCTATTTTTTAACAAATTTTTTATATGGTTTATAATTTTTTAAAGAGAATTATTTTTAAAATCCGATGAATGATTTTTATAACTAGTATGATCGGATGTTACTTAAAATATAAATAATGATATTTTTTAATGTTATATATGTGATTCTCCACTAGATGATCAAATGAAAATTTTAAGTTGTATTTTTATTTATATATTATGTCATTAATTTATAAGGAATAAGATTCTGAATATTGAGGAACTATTGTGCATCAAATAATTGTGATGTCATCGAACATTCCAAAACATGTCATAATAAAAATCATTACTCATTCAAATCCATAAATGATCATGAAAATGTCTTGATAAATGATATAATTTTATGTTGGAATGAGGAGTATTAGTTTCTATATTTTTCAAGGTAGTTGTTTCCATATGTAGTTCATCATAACTAGAAACATCAGGCATAAAAGATGTCATAGTAGATGTTTGAATTCAATTTTTTTGAAGAAAATAAATGTTATTGGTTGGATAGAGTTCATCAAATAAGATGTTATTCCTAATATTTTTTAATATTTATATTAAATTTCGATGTTTTTTGTATGTAATGTTTTATTTATATAAAATATATAGGATCAACATGTTGAATGAGTGAAGTGTTCGAGATTGCTACTGGATAGATGAGATCACGGTGAGTATATTTTCAGAGATAATACACAATTATTTATTTTAAAAGGAATAAAATGAAAAACCCCATACTTTAGATCAGATATTGATACTGATCAATTCAATTAGATTCATACATCGATAAATAAGTTGACCTTTTGACACTGACTCCTCGAATAAGTCGCAAAAAATAGGACAACACATGCGGACTTCCAACGAAATGAATAACAGCTTAATGATAGACATATTTTTCCTATACTTTGGTATAAAAATTTATTT
Organism: Viscum album; assembly: GCA_963277665.1. NCBI lineage: Eukaryota > Viridiplantae > Streptophyta > Magnoliopsida > Santalales > Viscaceae > Viscum > Viscum album. The sequence goes on from OY728141.1 coordinate 1,903,068,450, forward strand.
GATTTCAAAATCTGTAGAAAATTAATTTTTATAATGGTAAACGTTGTCACCAAAAAATTGATAAAGGAAAATGGAATCATTAAATGTTTAAAAAATATAGTCCACCATTTTCAGATTGATCAATTCCTCAAATAAGTTAATTTTTATATGTTTTATTTTCATTGTATATGTATGGTTTATTTAAATTTCGTGACGTGAATCAGAAGGATGAATTGAATCCTTTGTTTATATGTTTAACACAATTATTCAGGGTTGATGTTTCAAAAATCATGAAGTGATATGTTTATTCATTATGTTCTGATAAGGCACCAGATATAAGGACCTTTCCTTAAAACATTACATAATCATGAATTAAATGAATAATTCCCATATAGGATCTATTCAGGTTTAGAGTTTTAGAAAATTAATACATAACTATTACATCTAAAAATATTACAATGTAGAAACTTCTTCTATGTTTCCATTTTTTTCATAAAATAAAAACTCTTAAAAACAAACATGTCTAGTTCCATGTTTTAGATAACATGTCTTTCCATGATCCCATCCTTTACCCTATTAATCATTAAGTCCTATTGAAAACATTTCAGAAACATGGGGTGAGCATAAAAATCCCAGTAAGGGATACACAAAGAAATAAAACTGTTAGTTTTTATTTAAAACAATAATATATTCATGAATACTTTACCATATGTAATACATTTCACCTTTATGAAGTAGTAAATTCTCTCCACTGAATAAAAGATTATTGCTTACCCATTTGTAACCAAAATATTACCATAACACCCATATAAAGAACACATAACATATAAAGGTAACTTGGGACAAAAACATTCTTAAATGGAATAACCATACGGTCGACTTCTACACATATCACTAAATGGAATAGCTATATAGCTGACTTCCTTACCCAATGCATTGGATGTTATAACGTAACCTGCAATCTTGTTATTCACGGAACCACCCGTATTTTGATTTATCACGTATCCACCTGTCAAATGTCCAAGTACCATTATAAAATCATAATACAAATATAATGGAATGACAACATTTCCACATTTCAATCATAATATATCACTTAAATATATTGACATAACAAATCCATTATCAAAACCATTTTCAATAGCAAAATACATAAAAGAGCATATGGTATTTATTTTTGTTTAAAAATCGTTACAACTTGTTGAGGACTCCAAAGATCAAATAATACTCGCGGCAGTGTAAGGGTCATTGTCACCATGTACGTTAAAAAGAAACATACTTTTTGTCATTTAGAAAAATTCTTCATAGGGAAATGATTCCGTTTGAATAAAATTAACATTAAAAGTTTTTTATACACCGGATAAAATAATGTTGTGTATAAAAAAAATTCCTTGACAAAAAGAGATCGAGATGATGTCCCTTACAAAGTCAGTTTCCTTAGATTAAGGATAAATCCATTACATAATTATGATTGACAAATATAAATACACCCAATGTAAGAGTATTTTAATTGTAAAACAATCCGGGTTCATCAACACATATTCATAGCATGAAATAATTAAGAATTAGAGGTTTAACCATAATAATTGAAATTGGGTTAAGAAGTTCCCTTACAGAAATTTAACATCCTAATGGAGTCACATTAAAATTTAGAAAATGAGTTGATGAGAGATAAAAAGGGTATCTCATTACTTGGAAATAACATTTATATTAATAAGGATATATAAGAACATATCCCAACATAATAATATTTAAATTAAAATACCTAAAAAATGAATTCGTTTAAAAATAAGAGGGTGAAAGGTTCCCTTACCGATTTGGGTAACTTTCGAACAAGAAACCCCATAAAAGAAGGTTCATATAATAAATATGTAAACATCCATAAACAAGATTATATTACAAAAATATTAGAATAATGGTATGTAAATTCACCACACAATAGGAAATAGTGGAAAATGTATCACAAATCTCACGGGAATGAATAGTGTGATAAAAACCCCTTACCTCATTGTAATCAATCAATTCTTATGACCAAACGATAATAAGAAACAAATATATTTTAGAACAACATGAATATAAATATAATAATGATAATATATATCATTTTTCAGTACAAAATATACCACATTCCATAAATAAGTGGAGATCAATGGAAATATCACAGAATTTAAAGTGAGATATGAAATCCCTTACGAAAATTCAGCAGCCTAACGACACCACTTAAAAATTATTAATTAGAATTGGTTAGATTAAGAGGGGTTCTCTCATCATATGAAAATAAATGTTAAATTATGGTGAATATAAAATAACATCCTCCAACATAAGAACATGTATCATAAAATAATTGACATAAAAGAGAGTACCTGAAAAGAAAAAGAGAGGTAGGGTCCAAAACCTCGAGTCCAACTTGTCTAGTTCATTGTTTTATTTTCCTGAATAATATAGATTAGTCAGTTTATAATATCTTATTAATATACATTAATTTTTATTATTCAATTCATATCACATGTTATCATGTTATAATTATTAGATGATTATATATGTTCATATTAGATGTTTTTTTCAATGTTCGGTGCATTAGTCTAAATGAACTTATTTGAAGAAAAATATCCATGTAGTTATAAGTACATCATCTCCAGAATAGTATAAATGATTTAAATATCATATATAACCCTTATATATTCATTTTATACTATTTCATAACATTTAGAGATAAAAATGAAATTCACCGTTCATGGAGACGGTAGGCCATACGTACACAAAAATGCTACTTTCATTTCCTTGTCATCTTAATGGAATTAAAAATAAATGAGAGATATATATAGATTATAATTAATGTATATTATATATGTTATATAGTTTAAATATGTTAATTAATTTCATTATATATACATAACATGTATTTTATGAATGAGTCAAATCACTTGTGGGGGCGGTAGTCCACACTTCCTCAAATGAAATTATCACATTTTCACAACATTCAAAGGATAAATGTATGTTTTAAATATAAAATACAAAAGAATAAATAAGACCAAAATATAATATATATCATATATTAATACAGTTTCATCATAATGGCCACCATGAGAGGTGGTAGGAGAATATTGAACAATCCTCATTTTGTGATGTAGTAATTCACCATCCACGGAAACAATATGTTCTTTAACCATTAGACGGAGGTGTGTGTAAGTGTAGCTTGAATAATTTTTATAAAAAACATACTATTAATTTGAAGATACTATTTTGTTAAAAATAAAGGAATAAAAAGAGTTTATGGGGTTGTAGAAGAAAAATAAAACAAAAGAACATAAGATAAGACATTACCTTTCAATCGGGGAACTCTCATTGGTTTGAACTAAAAGGCATTCGTTAGGGTATTTATGCCTAAGGTAAGGCTTTTTAGAGGAATATAGGGGTGTGTAGAAATAATATGAGTAGGATTTTGATTATATAAGGGCATGAGAGGTGTGGGTATGGGAGTAGATGTGGGGGCCTTTTATAAGAGGTAGTTGGGGCACTCTTGGAAGGTCATGAAATGTTACTTTATTATGAAATGAGTTTCGGATTTTAAATGTCCAAAATTGATATATTTCTAGGATAAGGTGATTAGGGTTCGAAATCTACCCTTACAATAGGTTTTTTACAAGTGTGTGTATTATATTTTACATTATCTTTTCATTTTATTTAAATCGTTCATTAATGTGGTAATTGATGCATCACAATGGTGTCATAAATAAATAAATTTATATAATGTCAATAAAATATTAAAAAATTACCATGATTTAGGAAATATTATTATATTTATAATGAATATTTATATTCAAAATGAAATCTTATATTATCCCATGTAAAAATTGTTTTAGTAAAATATTACTTGTTTGTGACATTTTTATTTTAACATTAAATAAAAAGTTATTAAAGTCATTTTCTTACCCAAGTAGCTCCATGGGGTCCCCAAGTTGACCCATGGATTTCCATGGTCGTCCATGACTCATCCAATAATTTTACGACATGTGTAAATGTAATTTCATACAATTAAAACATTATTTTTACATTAAATTACACTAATTAACTGTAATCATGATTAATAAAACTCAAAAGTTACTATGCAACAAAAATTATTCTCATCCCATTGAACCACATTTTACTAAATAATGACAACCATGTATGTTAGTTTTTTGAAATTCAAATCACAAAAGCGGTAAAATTTCATTTAAACGAAAAATCTTTTTGTTACTACCACTGAGAGGTTTCACTATTCATCAAAAATTAATGTTTTTCAGAAAAAAAAAACCAAAAATTCATCCTAAGCAATATTTGATATTCCGAATTAAAAAATTATTTCCATTTTACCAAATTATTGACATAGAAGTCGCATTAATTATTTTTATAATTAATTCCCGTTATCAAAAAAATATTTTGATTTTTAGAAACAATATCTATCATAAGATTGAAACTTGTTTATGTCCAATTTGAATGTAAATTAATTCCAATGACCACCATTGGATTTAATGGTAAATATATATTTTAGTTACACATTAAATAAAATTAAAAAGATAATATGACCATATAAATAAATTAGACCGAAAGGAGGTTTTAAATTAAAATAAAACATCTTTCGTTATTCATTAAAAAGTGAACATTATAGGAAAAATACCAAAAACAAAGATGAAGTCAATTTTGATGTCCAAATTCAAAAAAAATTATTTGGACCAATAGAAATTATAAGAGTTAAAAAACTATTTTTTAAGAGGGTTCTCCATCAAAAGGAAATAAATCGATCATATACTAAATATTAGAGTATTTATGCTTAAAATTGGATTAATTCACATTTTAAGCCTCTGACATTTATTAGATAAAAGTAAAAAATATTTAAAAAAACATATATAATAATTTTTTAGTTAGTTCTATTCATTCCTGCCATTAAAACCTCTAGGCATTAGCTACCATTTAAAATAATATTATTTTTTTATTAGTGTGAAAAATATGATTTCAAAGAAACTCATTATTGCGTATTAGGTACGCCATCGAGCATAACATTAAATTTAAGGTAATATTCAAATATGACAAACACCCACAATAGTTTATCAACACCCACCCCCATGAAAGTGATCATTATCTAATGTATAGTAGCTACTCATATTAATCTCTAATAAACCGACTGTTTGTTATCATAGATGATGTTATATTGTGTTCATTGGTGTTTATAATAATTATATTTGAATCTTCCAGGAAGGAGAATTATGAAGATTCCATCAATAATTCCAAAGTCTCAACAAACCATTCAATGTTAACCCATGTGATGAAAATGAGACAATATGTTGTTCTAGGACATACTATAGACCATATTTTATTATATAGAACGTTCAATTTTATTTAATTAAATTTAATGTTTAATTTTACTGTAATTATATTTAAATTTTCCTACTGCATTATTTTTATGTGATAATGACTTATTTATTCTTATTGACCTTTTACTATTTTTTCATAGTGATAGTTTTAGTTTTTTTAAATTTGCAACATGATAGAACATCAAAAAACATGAATATTATCATTCCATTGAATGAAAAACAAGTTCCATCTATTAGTATCATTACTGTATATCGTTATTGTATGGAAATTTATAGTCTACAATTTGTATGCACAAATCGGCCAGTTCATTACATTTTTTAATTTTTTACCATTTATTATTTTCAAAATTCTTTTATATGGAGACACAATGATATTTTGATTAATTCAAAATTTATTTATTGTAATTTTTTTATGAAAAATATATATATATTATAAAAATATGATATATACTAATATAAAAAATGCTGTAAATACTTATGTTAAACAAATTTCAAATTATTTATTTTGTGTTGCTTTTATATTGTTTCCAAATTATAGAATTACATATTTTTTATGTGAATGATATTTATCATATTATCTCTTAAAAATAATTTTATTTATTGTAAAACTTATATTATAAAACAAATTACAAAATATACTTTTTGAAATATAGTGGGACAATAATATTATTGAATTTGTGTGATGAATTAATAGTAAATGATGGATTTGCATATTTTAATTATTTATAACAATTTAATGATACTAATAAGTTTATGAAACTCTAGTATAAATTGAAACAAATACGACCATTAGAAAATAGATGATAAATTGGGACCAAAGGATATAATGTGATACAATATAGAATGAAAATTTCCATGTTGGATTTTGAGAATGATTTTATTAAATCATGGCCATAATCCTCTACAACTACAATTCCTTTATTGTTATAACACGATAAAATTAATAGTGACATTAATTATTATTGATGTGACTAAGTATTGATATCCAATATCATGTTAAACATCTTCTAATATCAAGAGTTTTTTATTTTTTCCATTTTTTTCATTAAGTTATCATTCATTCATGTATTAGTAATTGTAGGAGGAATATTATACATTTCATAATTATTAAAATGTTGTTATTTTTTATATTAAAAATGAAAAATAATGGTTCATGTGATTTGAATCTTGTGAAAAATTACGGTCATATTGAGTTGTGGATTTCAAACAAAGTTATGTCAGACAAGGTCATGACTCCTATAAATATTTTTTTTCTATGCATATGAGTAATGTATAAGTAAAATACTAAAACTATTTTTTCCATTTCATTAAATGTGTGTTTACTTATTAGGAACTGATCATCTCATTGAATATAAGAGATTAAGGCCTGAAGAATGATATTGTTTATCTAAAACACTATAAAAATATTGTTTTTATATATTCATTTTCAATCTAGTATACTGTGAATAGTTCACATAACTTTATTTTCATTGAATAACAAAAATTAATTGATTATACCTTCAATATGTTTTAAAAATTATTTCCACCCCTATCTAGTATATTATTTACATTTATCTTCAATGAACAATTTTTATTAGATTATCGATCAATTTTTTGGTTATTTAGCTCTATTATTCTAAGGCCAATAATTTGTATAACAAGTTAAAACCATGTTAAATATATTATTACACTATTATATTATTTCGTTGTACAAAAAATTAGAAATAAATATGTAACGACCCAAAATTTCATTAATGGAAAATCCCTCTTGATCCAGTTAAATTTTTCTTTATGAAAAATGTTTTTATAAGATATCAACTTTTTTAGTTTTACTTTAATATTTGTGACCGTTACTTTTTTAGCCGTTGAACAGTGATCATCTGGGTAGTTTAAATATAAGGCTTTAACGAACCAATTTTCTACTCAAACAAAGGAAGCGATGGCCTCATCTAGTAGAATTTCCCCTTACGAAGCCCATTTGTCGGAGATCGGAAAAGAGGTGGCATCTTTGGGCTTTTCCCTTGACCAAGCCCAAGCTGAGCTTCGTCAAGTCAACCTCGAACGTGATCGTCTACGGGAAAAATGGAAGTTGATAGAGATTACCACTCGAGCGATGTTATCCGAGCAACCCCAAGAATCTGTCACCATCGCACACCTTACCCTTAGGTCTTATGCGGCTATTTTAAGGGGTTATGTAACAAATAAGTAGCACCATGTTCATGTACCTTATTTTTGTATATAATAATGAATATAATTTCTAGTCATTTTTGATACATTGTAATTAGTTTTTAAAGTACAAACGGTGTTTTTAGTTATTATTTAATTAAGAATTATATTTTATTAAATTAAAGGATTTTTGAATTAAATAATATTTTAATAAAATATTATTATTAATATTAAATTAATTTTTATTAAATATAAATGATCTTATAATTTTATGAATGCAATTAAATTTTTTTTAAGGTTTGAAAGCCATTTCTGTCAAAACCCGTGAATTTTTTTATAAATGTCGGTTTTTATTTTAAAAGTGAAAATTCACATATTTAGAAAACTATTTAGATAAAATAAATATTATTTTTGGAATCAGGACATCAAAATTATCCAACAGTGAATTTTTCATAATTTTCTGAGACAGTCAAATTTTTGGGTAAAAATTAAATACCATTTAAATATATAATCTGTTTTATGACATCATAATGACCAAATGGTGATGTAATAAAATACCATAATCCTTATGTTCTGCCAATATATGTTTTATCATTAAAATAACGAGGTTTTGGGTTTGTTTGACTCACTTTTCAAAGCATTAATGGAGCCCTCAAGACTTATTCAACACTTTGCCTTTTTAAATTAATTTCCATTGGAGTGTGACTCACCTCCACATAAGAAACCCTAATTTTTTAATAAGATCGGACCTTGGCCTTGTAAAATATTGTTTTCCTCTTTTCTTTTCCAGAAACCATGGGCAAATACCATGGGATGGTTTGTGGTTTGGATTATTTTAATATAAGTGGTCCCAAACCTAAATAATAAAGAATTCTCTCACCTTTCCTATATAAACCCACCCAATCTCCCACTTCCTCCTCACTCAAAGCCCTTGAAGTTCGTCCAACCTCTGACCTACTCTCTCTAGAATCCTCTCAAGGTTCCCCAAGCTCCCAAGAAGCCTCTCACAAGCCTCTCTCTAGCCTTTGGAAGCACACTTCCAAGTAAGGGTTTTTCTTCCTTTCTCATTTTTGTCAATTTTCTTTAAGTTGTATTGCCCTTTTAATTTCATTTATGAATGTTGGGGTATGGTTTCGCACCTCTCCCATACTTCCCTCTTATTTTTTGAATGATGGGAGACCCCTTTATCTCTCATTAAATGCCTCCCATGTACACCCGTTACTATGCCGAAATTCCGAAAGGAACCTTTTTCTCCTCTTTTATATTCAAGCAATACTTTTGTATCATGAATCTAAATTCCTTTTCAATTGTTGGGACATGTATCTATATTACCTTATTACTGTCCATTACATGTAAATATGATGAGGAAACCCTTTCTCTCTCATCATCCTTTTTTATGAATTCTTATGTCACGCCGTTACGCTGCCGAAATCACACCGATTTTCTAAGCCAATATCATTGTGTAGTGAATACCATGCCCATTTCTCCATCAAGGGTATTCCCCTTTATGCACATTTACTTATTGATTGTAAAGTTTCATGTATTAATTCCACATTCCTTTATCATGGAATAAATGATTATGTTTTATGAATCCATGTTTTATGATCCATGTGGCACACTTATACATGAAATGAAATGTTTAAGAAGGGTGTGCCCTGATAGCGCTCCAATGCATTGGGTAAAGTATAGTATCATGATACGTCATGTGCAATGAGTGTTGAATCATGCTAATTCAAGTGCAAAGAGGGTTTACTCGTGCTTCAAGTGCAATGAGGGTTTACTCATGCTCCATGTGCAATGAGTCTCGGCTCATGCTAATTCAATGTTAAGTGTTGTTGCCACATTTCCATGTTATGATTATCATGCTTTATCATGCCTTTATGTTCATGTCTCTCTTATGCTCTATTGATATGCCTATTGCCTAACATGTATTGTACTCCTCATGTTATTCATTGTGTACTCCCTTACTAGGGTTTATAACTCACCCTTTTCTTATGCATGTCCTCATGTTATCCCATGCAATGCTAAGTACGAAGGAATGTAGTGGTCATGTAAAGGAAGTTTTCAATAAGGATGTTGTATTTTAAGTTTAATGTTTTTATGTAATGATCCTAAGCCCCAAAGACACTAAACCTCTCGATCTTCTTTGTTGTATCAAGTGAAGTTTTATGTAATAAAGCATGTTTAAGTTGTAATAAAAAGCAGGGTTGTCATAGTTGGTATCAGAGGATAGGTTTAGTTATTTTTGGGATTAGGAAACCCTAGTAAAGCCTTATGTACAAGACTAATCATAATAAAAACATCCCTAAGTTTTGGTAAATACTAAGTAAGTGGTTTATCAAAAAAATACATCCCTGTCTGGATACGAGTAGGTAGAGGCAGCTCTGGCACAGATGTATCCTAGGGGTAAAACCCGAAAACACCGCTTTGAGCTAGACTCGAACGGGAACTGGTGCATGACAACGGGCCTTGCTTCACTCTTGGTTACGACACTCCCGGGGGATATGTTTTGATAAATTCACAATCTTAGTATGAACCCTTATTAAGGGAAAAATGCCCCTAAGGATATATGTTAGAAGGAAGATCATGAAAAGCCTGGATTGAATCCTATAGACTCATGAGTTAAAGAAATTAAAATTTATTTATAAGTCATCAACTTTTGTCTTTGGATTACCCTTTATGTGTTACCCCTAACTTTCCTTTTATTCCAGCCAATGGTCGGTAATAGGAGAACTCGGGCTAACAACGATTGTGAAGATCAGTGTGATGATTGTACTTATGAGATGCCCAATCCAATGGGAGCGGGAATCGCAAACTTTTTCACGCTTCTCTTTCAGCTAACTCAAGTTTTGAATAGAAACACTGGTCAAGAGGAACGTTCAACCCCCCCCCCCCTAAGAAAGAACAAGTCGCTATTGAAAGCTTCATGAGACAAAGGCCTCCTACTTTAGTGGATCATCCGATCCCACGATTACTGAACAATGGATCAAATCCATTGAAAAGATATTCTCCATCCTCCAATGCTCTGAAAAAGAGAAGGTTCTCCTGGCGGCTTATCGTATGGAGGGTGAAGCTGATCAATGGTGGACGTTGATCAAAAATACGAAGCCTGAGGAGGAGATCGGGGATTTGGAATGGAAGGTATTCCGGAAGATGTTTTTCGATAAATATTTTCCACGCACCCTCCGTCTTAAGATGGAAAGGGACTTCCTTTCCCTCAAGCAGAAAGATGTGGAATCTGTGGGAGCGTACGAGGAAAACTTCACAAGGCTTTCACGATATGCTTCCGGCTTTGTCGTTACCCCCGAATGCAAGGTTGACCGCTTCTTTGGTGGGATGAAGCCTAGCTTGAGGAAATCATTAGCGATCCGTGACTTCGACAGCTATGAGGAAATTGTCTGATGTGCCCTCAAGGTTGAAATGGAGATCGGAGAATCACAGGGGTATCATGGGGACAAGAAGCGGAAGGTGGACTTCAATGATGGTGGTCCGATGGATAAATCCAACGGCGCTAAGAAATTCCAGCACCCCACTTGCCAAAAGTGTGGAAAAAAGCACCCTGGAAATTGCCTTAGGGGGACAAGAAAATGCTTCAAGTGTGGAAGAGAAGGGCACCTAGCTGTTAACTGTCAGCAAGAAGGACCCACAGCTGCGACTGAGGGGAGGAACGCTCCGTTCGAACCTCAACGCGTTGTTCAATGCTTCAAATGCAAAGAACCGGGTCATTTTGCGAATCAGTGCCCTAATCCAAGGGTTATTGGAGGCAATCAACAACCTCCAAGACAGCAAGGAAGAGCTTTTGCCATCACTTCTGCCGAAGTGAACCCCGACAACGAAGTGGTGATAGGTACGCTAGTTATTCATTCAAGAATAGCGAACATACTTTTTGATTCAGGTTCTACGCATTCTTTTATATCTCAAAAGTTTAGTAGAACAATCCCTGCACCACCACAAATCATGGAAGTAAAGATGTCGGTGAGTATGGCAAATGGGGCAATAATTGCATCCCATGAGTATAGGTCCTCCCCTGTTATAATATGTGGATTGAATTTCCCAGCGAACCTCATCATACTTCCTTTGGTGGAATTTGATGCAATTCTTGGCATGGATTGGCTTTCCTTACATAGAGCCAACATAAATTGTCGGGAGAGGGAAATCACACTCCATATGGAGAATCGACCCCCGATTCTTTACAAGTGTCAGGAGGAAGATGAATCTCCTTTAACTCCATCATCTCAAGCATGGATATTACTGCCTTATGAGCACGCATATCTGGCTCAGATGATTGAGTCCAAGGAAGAAACCACCATTGAAGAAATGCCTATTGTGAGGGAATTCGATGAAGTATTTCCCGAGGAACTTCCTGGTCTTCCTCCAAGAAGAGATGTTGAGTTCTCAATTGAACTTATACCTGGGGAACTACCAATATCCAAGACTCCATATAGAATTGATGTGGTTGAGCTTGAAGAACTGAAGAAACAACTACAGGAGAATCTGGATAAAGGGTTTATACGCCCAAGTGAATCACCATGGGGTGCACCAGTCCTCTTCGTCAGGAAGAAGGATGGGTCAATGCGGCTTTGCATCGATTATCGTGAACTTAACAAAATCACTATAAAGAACAAGTATCCTCTCCCAAGAATCGATGACTTGTTTGATCAGCTGCGTGGAGCACAATACTTCTCCAAGGTCGACTTGCGGTCGGGATATTATAAAGTAAGGGTGAAGAAGGAAGATATCCCCAACACTACTTTTCGTACAAGGTACGGGCACTATGAATTCATAGTAATGCCTTTTGGACTCACCAATGCTCCAGAAATATTCATGGACTTGATGAATAGAGTCTTTAGAGATTACCTAGATAAATTTGTGGTAGTATTTATAGATGATATTCTAATATACTCCAAAACCAAGGAGGACCATGAGGAGCATTTAAGAACTGTACTGGAGACTTTGCGCAAGGAGAAGCTCTATGCCAAGTACAGCAAGTGTGAGTTCTGGTTGAAGGAGGTCTCATTCTTGGGCCATATCATCACAAGCAATGGGATATCTGTGGACCCCTCCAAAACAGATGCAATTGAGGGATGGCCGAGGCCAACATCGGTAACTGATATCCGTAGCTTCTTGGGGTTAGCTGGATATTATCGACGATTTGTGAGAAATTTCTCACGATTGTCCAACCCTCTTACCAAGCTAACTCGAAAGGGAGTAAAGTTTGCTAGGAGTGATGATTGCGAAGAAATCTTCAAGGAGTTGAAAAGGAGGCTTATCACTGCACCCGTGCTCACTTTACCCACAAGTGTGGAGCTTTTTGTGGTATTCAGTGATGCTTCGAAGAAGGGCTTAGGATGTGTGCTGATGCAGAATGATAAAGTGATATCCTATGCCTCAAGGCAGTTGAAAATCCATGAGCGAAACTATCCAACACATGATCTGGAGTTGGCAGCGGTGATCTTTGCCTTGAAAATCTGGCGGCATTATCTCTATGGAGAAAAATGTGAGATATATACTGACCACAAGAGTCTTAAATATATATTCACACAGAAAGATCTTAATATGCGCCAGAGAAGATGGATAGAGCTCATCAAGGATTATGACAGTTCAATACATTACCACCCTGGGAAGGCGAACAAGGTGGCGGATTCCCTAAGTAGAAAGGATCCAGCAATTCTATCAATGATGAGAATTGAGAAGGATCCAATCTTCATATACTTGATGAAGATGGATGTGGGAATCATAAAGAAGGGAACATCATCAATCCTTTCACAAATGATTGCTCAACCATATCTTTTGGAAAGGTTAAAGGATGCTCAAAAGGATGATGCGAGAATCCAAGAAAAAGTGGAAGCTATAAAAAAGGGAAAATCCTCATAGTTTAATGTTAATGAAGAAGGAATTGTGCGGTTTGGGAAAAGACTATGTGTTCCATCAAGTTCAGAGCTGAAGAAGAAACTTTTGGATGATGCACATAGTTCAAATTTCTCTATTCACCCAGGGAGCACAAAGATGTATCAAGATCTTCGAAAAAACTTTTGGTGGGATAATATGAAGAAAGAGATCGCTGAATATACATCAAAGTGCCTGGTGTGTCAGCAAGTGAAGGCAGAGAGGAAGAAGTCTAAGGGGATGATGCAACCATTGCCCATACCAGAATGGAAATGGGATAACATCACCATGGACTTCGTCACTGGACTTCCAAGGACATCCAAAAGCAACAATGCAATCTGGGTTATTGTGGATCGTCTTACAAAGACTGCACACTTCATTGCTATTCGAGAGGATTTCTCTTTGGATCAACTTGCACAGATATATATCAGGGAAGTGGTATGGTTGCATGGAGTACCACTATCTATTGTGTCTGACCGAGATCCACGATTTACCTCTATGTTTTGGAAGAGTCTTCAACATGCTCTGAATACTGAACTAAACTTCAGTACGGCCTATCATCCTCAAACTGATGGCCAATCCGAGCAGACTATCCAAACACTTGAGGATATGTTGAGAGCGTGCTCAATGGACTTTAAAGGAGGATGGGATCAACATCTTCCTCTGGTTGAGTTCTCTTATAATAATAGTTTCCACTCGAGCATCCAAATGGCACCATATGAAGCCCTGTATGGGAAAAGGTGTAGAACACTGGCATGTTGGGATGAGGTCGGTGAACGTAAGCTGCTTGGACCAGAAATGGTCGAAGAAATGGTGGAGAAGGTGAAAACCATTCAGCAGCATATCAAGGCAGCCCAAAGTCGACAGAAGAGTTATGCAGATAATCGTCGATGAGACCTTGAGTTTAAAGTCGGAGACATGGTGTTTTTACGCATATCTCCGTGGAAGAAGGTCATGAGGTTTGGAAAGAAAGGGAAGTTAAGTCCAAGGTACATCAGCCCATTTAAGATTCTTGATCGTGTTGGGGTTGTGGCCTATCGACTAGCACTTCCACCTACTATGGCCAAGGTGCATGATGTCTTCCATGTATCCCTCTTAAGGAAGTACAAACCAGACCCTTCACATGTACTCTCTTCTGAGGTGGTACAATTAGAAGACGATCTTTCTTATGAGGAGAAACCAGTGAAGATCTTCGATCATAGAGAAAAAGTTCTACGAAATAAGACAATGCCCCTAGTCAAGGTGTTGTGGAGAAACCACAAATTTGAAGAAGCAACTTGGTAGTCGGAGGATATGATGAAGCTAAGTTACCCACATTTGTTTTAGTGTGGGAAAAGGGAAATTTCGAGGGCGAAATTTCTTAAGGGGGGAATGTTGTAATGACCCAAAATTTCATTAATGGAAAATCCCTCTTGATCCAGTTAAATGTTTCTTTATGAAAAATGTTTTTATAAGATATCAACTTTTTTAGTTTTACTTTAAGATTTGTGACCGTTACTTTTTTAGCCGTTGAACAGTGATCATCTGGGTAGTTTAAATATAAGGCTTTAACGAACCAATTTTCTACTCAGACAAAGGAAGCGATGGCCTCATCTAGTAGAATTTCCCCTTACGAAGCCCATTTGTCGGAGCTCGGAAAAGAGGTGGCGTCTTTGGGCTTTTCCCTTGACCAAGCCCAAGCTGAGCTTCATCAAGTCAAGCTCGAACGTGATCGTCTACGGGAAAAATGGAAGTTGATGGAGATTACCACTCGAGCGATGTTATCCGAGCAACCCCAAGAGTCTGTCACCATCGCACACCTTACCCTTAGGTCTTATGGGCTATTTTAAGGGGTTATGTAACAAATAAGTAGCACCATGTTCCTGTACATTATTTTTGTATATAATAATGAATATAATTTCTAGTCATTTTTGATACATTGTAATTAGTTTTTAAAGTACAAACGGTGTTTTTAGTTATTATTTAATTAATAATTATATTTTATTAAATTAAAGGATTTTTGAATTAATTAATATTTTAATAAAATATTATTATTAATATTGAATTAATTTTTATTAAATATAAATGATCTTATAATTTTATGAATGCAATTAAAATTTTTATTAAGGTTTGAAAGCCATTTCTGTCAAAACCCGTTAATTTTTTTATAAATGTCGGTTTTTTTTAAAAGTGAAAATTCACATATTTAGAAAATTATTTAGATAAAATAAATATTATTTTTGGAATCAGGATGTCGAAATTATCCAACGGTGAATTTTTCATAATTTTCTGAGACAGTCAAATTTTTGGGTAAAAATTAAATACCATTTAAATATATAATGTGTTTTATGACATCATAATGACCAAATGGTGATGTAATAAAATACCATAATCCTTATGTTCGGCCAATATATGTTTTATCATTAAAATAATGAGGTTTTGGGTTTGTTTGACTCACTTTTCAAAGTATTAATGGAGCCCTCAAGACTTATTCAACACTTTGCCTTTTTAAATTAATTTCCATGGGAGTGTGACTCACCTCCACATAAGAAACCCAAATTTTTTAATAATTTCGGACCTTGGCCTTGTAAAATATTTTTTTCCTCTTTCTTTTTCCAGAAACCATGGGCAAATACCATGGGATGGTTTGTGGTTTGGATTATTTTAATATAAGTGGTCCCAAACCTAAATAATAAAGAATTCTCTCACCTTTCCTATATAAACCCACCCAAGCTCCCACTTCCTCCTCACTCAAAGCCCTTGAAGTTCGTCCAACCTCTGACCAACTCTCTCTAGAATCCTCTCAAGGTTTCCCAAGCTCCCAAGAAGCCTCTCACAAGCCTCTCTCTAGCCTTTGGAAGCACACTTCCAAGTAAGGGTTTTTCTTCCTTTCTCATTTTTGTCAATTTTCTTTAAGTTGTATTGCCCTTTTAATTTCATTTATGAATGTTGGGGTATGGTTTTTCACCTCTCCCATACTGACCTCTTATTGTTTGAATGATGGGAGACCCCTTTCTATCTCATTAAATGCCTCCCATGTACACCCGTTACTATGCCGAAATTCCGAAAGGAACCTTTTTCTCCTCTTTTATATTCAAGCAATACTTTTGTATCATGAATCTAAATTCCTTTTCAATTGTTGGGACATGTATATATATGACCTTATTAATGTCCATTACATGTAAATATGGTGAGGAACCCCTTTCTCTCTCATCAGCCTTTTTTATGAATTCTTATGTCACAACGTTACGATGCCGAAATCACACCGATTTTCTAAGCCAATATCATTGTGTAGTGAATACCATGCCCATTTCTCCATCAAGGGTATTCACCTTTATGCACATTTACTTATTGATTGTAAAGTTTCATGTATGAATTCCACATTCCTTTATCGTGGAATAAATGATTATGTTTTATGAATCCATGTTTTATGATCCATGTGGCACACTTATGCATGAAATGAAATGTTTAAGAAGGGTGCGCCCTGATAGCGCTCCAATGCATTGGGTAAAGTATAGTATCATGATACGTCATGTGCAATGAGTGTTGACTCATTCTAATTCAAGTGCAACGAGGGTTTACTCGTGCTTCAAGTGCAATGAGGGTTTACTCATGCTCCATGTGCAATGAGCCTTGGCTCATGCTAATTCAATGTTAAGTGTTGTTGCCACATTTCCATGTTATGATTATCATGATTTATCATGCCTTTATGTTCATGTCTCTCTTATGCTCTATTGATATGCCTATTTCCTAACATGTATTGTACTCCTCATGTTATTCGTTGTGTACTCCCTTACTGGGCTTTATAGCTCACCCTTTTCTTATGCATGTCCTCAGGTTATCCCATGCAATGCTAAGTACGAAGGAATGTAGTGGTCATGTAAAGGAAGTTTTCAATAAGGATGTTGTATTTCATGTTTAAAGTTTTTATGTAATGATCCTAAGCCCCAAAGACACTAAACCTCTCGATCTTCTTTGTTGTATCAAGTGATGTTTTATGTAATAAAGCATGTTTAAGTTGTAATAAAAAGCAGGGTTGTCATAAAATACATGAGCCTTTGGATATTATGTCTATTGTTATTATATCTAATTATTATGCTAACATGAATATTCTCCTTATAATAATCTAAAGAACAAAGTTATGTTCATGATGATGGAAAAATTAATGGGAATAACAGTTTGTGAAAATAAAGTACCGTTATTTTATATGGATGTAATTACATGTATTATATATACCATATGGAATCCAAGAGTAAACAATTAAGTTTGGATCATTGGGTAATACAAAAGAAATCATATATGCTACACAATGATTATCCTTAGACACTTTTGGGTAAATATGTGATAATATATGATTTAAAATTTAAATAAAATAATACTTTACATGGTGATATATGTATAAATGTTTATATACATGTATCATATTGATAGACAACCAAAAATATTTGGAGAATTCAACATTCAACTCACTATGGGATTGGTGAGCTGAAAAGATTGTTTGGAATGTTGTAAGTGGAATACATGGATTTAAATATGGGATAATATGAATCAATGAACCAAATGATTAACTTGTTTACAAGTATTATAAATGGTATGAGTTCACATGGGGAATTACTAAAGAATAGTACTCATGATGAAAGGGTATCTCATGAAATACCAAAACGATGGAATGTAGATAATCTGTTGATCAAAGAATATATGAATTCTATAGATTACAATTTAGATGAACTAATATACTAATTAATATAGTATGAAATTGAAATAAAAAACTTTATCAACGTGTAGATTACAAGGAAGAAATATATTATTTTTTGCCTATTGTTATTATATTATTTAACTCTTATGTCTTTTATTCATAGGAATGTAGTAAGTATATTGTTCAAATAAGATGAAATGTTTTAAAATATAGGGAAAAAGGATTCAATATGTAGTTTTGAACAATGAAAAAAAATAAAACAATATAACCATAGAAAAAATAATGATGTTTTAGATATTATATTTTTCATGTGAATGATTAAAAGTCACCTCATAAACAGTTTTCCCAAACCTGAGCATTGAATAAATTTCAATGATAAAAATATATTATAAAAATTAAATATTTTTTTCTAGAATATTTGAGTGTTCATGTAGTAAAAATTCTATTAGTATCTTAAAAAGTGAAAAAGGAAACATACAACCTTATTATAATGGTTGTATTGTCTGATCTACCTAAATATTTATTTAATCAATTAATATCATTGACATCCCATAAAATAAATCACTAAATTTCATGATTTATTATAGAAAAAAAAATAATAATAATAATATGGTGAATCCTTATTACATGGAGTGACTAGATAGATAGAATATTTTATCTATATAAGCATACAACATTATTATTAGGAACATCATAAACATGCTTCTAGAATACCTCTATTTTTAAATATATAAGGGATAAAATTGGAAAATACATAAGAAAATGATGAGTTATAAGGCCTAGTAAGGGAATAAAAAAACAGAACATGTTAAAATTATTACAAGTTATTGAACTAAAATATTAGTGCGACATTAAAGGGATGAGAATCATAAAATTTTAAAATTAGACTTATTATAACAAGATAAAATAATTTCATAATAATAAATTGTCAACATCTTAAAACATTGAATCATATTCCTAATCAACGTATAAATAACTTGAAAAATAACATAATTTTCTTAGGTTAACAATCTATTAATTATACATGGTAACTCATGATATTTAATCATTACCCAATAAATTCAAGGGGTATATAATTATAGCACCAAGATCCACATTTATATCATGTACATGCATAAGGGTTCCACATAGATCTTTTAATATGATATCATATTTCACTACATTTAATATAATAATTGTGGAGTTTGTGATTAAAAAATCAATTTTCCTAATAAATTAAGGACATATAACTAATGGTTAATACCCTTGAGTGAAAGTGTGCTATATTTTTCATAAAAAAACTCTTATTCTTGAAAAATTGAGGTATAATTTCGACAACATATCGAGGGAGCATAAGGATTCAGTAAAAGATTTAATGAGTGTGAATGGAAGAACTAACAATTTTTTGGTATTCAATTTCATAAATAAACATTATATATTTTATAGTATATGGTTTACACAATACCTATCTTTTACGAACCACAATAATATAGTAATATAGTTATTTAAACATGATAGTTATAAACTAGTTGTTTATTTGGAATGTTTGAATATGAAGAACTATATTTTGAAATATATATGAGTATCATATTCCGTACAAATTTATTTAATATTTCCTATGACATAATCAAATTTTTTAATAAAACTATTCAATTCCTAAAATATACGATTCCATAAAAATGATATTTAAAATTTAAAATAAAATTTTTAAATTTTTTAAAATATTATAAAATATATTTGATAAAATTAAAATTATTTTTAAATCATGATATTAGAATTATGATATTCTGACTTTTTGGGAAATTTTAGTAAAATTCTAATTTTTTAATTAATAGTGAAATCAACAGTGTTAATATAAAACTATTTTTCTATATGGATATTTTTTTTCTAGAATTTTTAAATTTTAATTTGATAATTTTTTTATATAATATGCCAATTATTGGTTTTAAAGGTATTTTATACTTTATTGTAGTATAAAAACAGATTAAATATAAAATTGAGAATTATTCGGAAAACATTTTTTCATTTTTGATTTACAATTAAATTATTCAAAAGTTTTGTTTTGAATTATGAAAAAATGATTCCATATATTTATTCATTAGTTCCAAATTATGTAAATATTTCCCAATTTTTTCTGCCGATATGAATAATAACATTGGTACATTTTTGTTACCACAATTATGGGTAAATCCTATAATTATGTGTATAAATAATATAATAATGACTATAGAAATTCACTAACACAATAAAAAATTATATTATATGAATTTAAATTGACCCTTATCTCATATATTTTGAAATATAATCGTTTAATGGAAAATTGTATAGGCAAATTACATATATATAAATAAAATCATTATAATTGAAAAAATGTATTACAATTAATTTTTTTTAAGTATATTATTTCTAAAAATGTGTTGAATATAAGATATATATTATCATAAATAATATTTAGAAATATAAAATACTAATATATATTATGGTAATTTATTATTAATTTTCTACAAATAAATATTTAACATAAATTATTTTAAATTGATGATGCAATAATTATTTTACTAGTGGAAATATTAGATTTATGTTAATAAAAAATTAAAATAAATATAATTTGAGATAATTTTCTCATAAATGAATTTTATATTTCAACATGGGGTATGAGTGATATAATAAACTTTTTGGAAAGAATTTAACTTGATTTTATAATAATTTTAAATGCCATGAAAATGAATATTGTCAATGTTTTTGTAACAATATTTTAAAATAAATAATATTTTATTACATTATATAAAATTAATAAATATTTAAAATTTAAAAAATTGTTGTTATAATATTTAAAATTTGAGAAATTGTATAGTTATGTGTATTTTACCATATTATAGTAACTATGTTAATCCTCAATGT
The DNA here is from genome assembly GCA_963277665.1 of Viscum album. Taxonomy (NCBI): domain Eukaryota; kingdom Viridiplantae; phylum Streptophyta; class Magnoliopsida; order Santalales; family Viscaceae; genus Viscum; species Viscum album. The sequence goes on from OY728141.1 coordinate 1,903,089,366, forward strand.
GAAAAAAGTCATATAGTCAATATAAGAGTTAAATGGATTAAATAAGAGTTAAAAAAATTCAAAAAATGTGATATAAACTATTATATAATGTGTTGGATGAGATTATTTCAACCAATAATCCTCTTCAAAAATCAATAATTAATCTTGTATATATATTGAATTGAAAAATAATTTATTTTAATTTAATATTTATAGATTTTCCAAAATAACCCCATACATAAACTATAGATGGGAACCTCCTCCCTCACTAAGAATATCACATTGATCATTCAATATCTACCACAACATTCCCATTTCTCCTTCCAAAAAAAATATCAAGGTTTTTTAAGTATTTATATTTCAAATATTCAATCCCTAGTACTTTTCTATTGTTATAAAAATAATGTTTTCGAAAATTATGTAATCATCTTTACAAACACATTCATGATCATTTATTATTATACTAATAATTTATGAGTTTCTTCCACCAAAAAATAAATAATATATTACAATATTTATAGATAGATATGTTTTTATTATGGGGAATCCATATTCAATTTTTTCTGTAACCTACATGAAATGAATGCATTGTGCGTGCGTACATACAACCTACTGTCTTCACGTTGTTCTGTAAATTATATTTAATATCCATTATACATGGATGGGTAAAATTATAGATATAATAAATTAATATTATTTTTATTATATTATATTGATTAATATATCATCCACTTCATTATCCTATAAACAATAAGGGAAGATATCATCGCTCGTGCACACATATGATATATTTTCTCCACGTTGTGATGTGATACATTTATCATCATTTACATCCCCAATGGATATAAAAATTTATATAAGCAATACATATTATATTTATAATTTGAAAATAATTATGTATATGAGTCAATGTTATCCAATGTTGAGAACGTAGGCTTACACAACAAAACATGTATAGTAAAATGAAGATGTTAATGCAAGAATCATGAATACTATGTAATAGTTTTATGAAATGGGAGATAAGGTGGAATATTAAGATGATATTTGATAACAAAAACAATAATGTGGTTGTGATATAAATTATCAGAATTCATTAAACCATTAAACATGTGTTCTGAACAATAATTTTTTCGGGACACTATCTTGATGGATTTTATGATAGAGTAAACACGTATGTCTAGAGGTTATGTCTCTAATTGGGTTATCCTTGAGGGACTCACCAAGTTAGTACACTTCATACCCATATGAGAGTAGGAATCATTAGAGGGTATGGGATGAATCTAAATCCGGGAGATGTTGTGACTCCACATGCTGGTTTCGATGATCACCACAGATCATGACACCAACATTACATCCTAGTTGTTGAAGAGATTAAAGGAGGAGTTCAGGATGCAACTCTTCTTGAGCACAACTTTTCATCTGTAAATGAATGTTCAGATAGTGCAAACCATTTATTCCATGGAAGAAATGTGTCATGCTTTCATCCTAGACATTGGTCATATTTTGGGGGACCACATAACATTGGTGGAGTTTGTATTAAAAAACAACTATACTCAACCAATGACATGGAACAATTTGGGGCCTTGTATGGGAAGTTATGAAAACCACGCATATGCTGGCTAGTCCCATGGGAGACAACACTCATTGGTCCAGAGATGGTATGAGATACCATTGATACAGTGCAAATCATCCAATAGATTATGAGGATTGCATTGAACAGGTTGAAGTCTTTTTTTGACAGGAGACAGAGAACATTGGAGTACAAGGGGGGAACATGTGTTCCTTCAGGTCCCACCTCGATGATTACTGCAGAGATTTGGACTTGGTGGAAAGCTATCTATGAGGATCATCAATCTTTTTCAGATTTGGATCATAGTTGGTGAGGTTTTGTACCGCCTAGATCTTCCCTCTCAGTGAACTTGAATTTCCAAGAGATTTCCAAAAACTTATAGAAGATAAATAAAACATTAACGATATATTTGAGAAATTCTCACATGATCTTTTATCCCTCTCAGTCAACTTATCATTTATAATTATCACAACAACCTTACAATGTAACCATCATATCCAACTAATTGTGTATCAATCATAGTTACACATAGAGTGACCATACAGGAGACCTCCAACATACACTAAATCAATGAATTAATGGAAATATAGGTCCAACCTTTAATCATAATCAATTCTCAAGATAAATACCATAATCATAAATCATGAAAAATTTCATAAATACCATTCTTTTAAATTTCGTAAAACATAATTCTAAAAGAGGATTTAAAAAAAACCCTTAAAAATATCCTATATTTTATGAGTGACTTAATAGAGTATATGGTATATGTATAAATACTATAGAAAAACATAAATCAACATCATATAAAAAAAATTAATCACACATTCAATTTTAATACAACATAAATAATGATGTAGAAGGTTATCGCAAAGAATGGAAATTGGGATATGAATTATCTTCCCATATGTTTTTCTTTAAATCATGTTTTGTCACACCTGTCATTTATAAATCATTTATGTTATTTATTTTTTTTGGCATCAGGTAGTTCGGGATGATGCCTGACTTAATATTTTTTAGTTCATATTTAAAAACACCTATTTTGACCTAGAAAGTATTCATCACACATTGGTTATTGACGTGTGACCTCACCCGAGACACCGCATGTCCTCTCCCGGATCACCGCACGACCTGCATGATGTTCAAGGAAAATAAATAAAATGTAATGACTAGTAATATGAATTGAAGGTAAAATTGAGAAGTGTAATAAAATTTATGGGAAAATTTTAATTATAATAATATTTTTTGAGAATATTTATATTATTTACGGTGTTAAGAATATAATAATTGATTACATTGTTATTAATATTTTAAAATTTCTTACTGTTAATATTAAATTAATTTAACATTTTTTATTTTTTTTGTGTTTGAAATTTTCCTCTTATGTGTGAGCCTAGTTCTATTTAAATTTTGTGCTTTTGTTTACAAACATGTTTTTTCGAGGTGTGACAACATGTAAGGAATAGGTGAAGAAACATTGTGAAGTTGTACGGCGTTTCCAGTGTCGTTGTGTGACCCGCACGTTGTTCAATTTACCAAATAAAATGAAATAATATTAATGAAATAAAATTAAAGGTGAAAATGAATAAATAATAAAGATAAAATTAGAAATATATGTTTATAATTTAATAGTATTTGTTTTTAATGACGATAATATTAGTATTATTATTTGAGGATATAATAATAATAACTATTATTATCATTAATTTTATTTATGGTTTATTTATGTTTTATGTTATTTTCTTTTGTTTTCATAATTTTCCCTCTTTCCCCTTGGGTTAAGGTTGTTCATCACCCCACCCACCTATTTCTCATATCAATGTCGAAACCCCCCTTCTCCTTACCTGTATTTCATTGCACCCCCTACCCTCCTCCTTTGTTATGCCTCCCAACCGGCCTCCGCCCCAACATGACTGAAATCCTCCCCACCGCCCATCGAGTCTACTCGTTGGACGACCATCCAGCTAGCCCCTTAGTGCTACACCACAACTCCCTTGGTCCCACCTCCTCCACTTGAAATTGGAACTTCCTCCTCCTCCCAATGAGCAGCTCTGGTGAACCACCCACGTGCAACCCCACTTCCCTTGAACCACCCTCGGGTCGTCTCGCTGCCTCACATAGAACCGCATCATCGCTCTTTTCCAGCCTGATTTCCATTATGGAGCCCCACTATAATGTCTACCTCTTTCTGCATGCAACCCCCTTCCATTCCATTAATTCCATCTTTATTCTTCAATTTTTAATCTTTCCAGCACATATGAGGTTCGTTTAAGGGTCTTTTTTTAATCATTGTTTTTCTCGAACTATTATTTTATCGTCCGATTGATTTTTCCTGGGGTTCTATTTATGTGAAATTGAATATAAACACCTTACGTCAGAGATTTATTAATTCGAGGTTGGTGGATCCATGCCTCAATACCCTTTGATAATTTTGTGTGCTTGATTAAAAGTGTGGATGTGTTCTATAATTTCTTTTTTTGGGGTGAAAAATTATTTCAAAGTTTTTTTCATGATTAATTGTTAGTAATAGGTTTTAAAATTAATGTAGTTGTGCTTTGTGCATGAAAATTGGAGTGTTTTTTTATAAATATGTTTTATGTCTTCATTATTAGGTGTGAAGCATGTTTTAGTCTAATATTGATGGGAGTTAGTTCTAATGTGACATTCTTTTTATGTGAAACTGGGTAAATTTGATGTAAACCATCATTTCACCACTTTTTGATGTTTTAAAAATTATTCAAATGTTTTATTAGCAAAATTATGATGTGAGTATATTTTTTTATAAAGGATTGAGTTTTTAAAGGCTGGGAGTAGATTTTTATATTTGGATTTTGTAATTTTTTAATGTCTGTCTTGATGTAATGTACATAGAATGTGTTCAAAGGGTTGTTTGGAATGATTAAAGTGTGATTCCACGGTCTGTGATGTGTGTATATATATAATTAGAGATTTCAAAAAGAAAAATGTGTCACTTTTGGTGTGCTTTCCTTGTTGATCACTTTTGAAATTTAACTGCAAATTGTTGAATAATGGGAAACATAATTTGATATGGTTACCTTGGGTATTTGGGTTTAATGTAGCACCACTAAATCGAGTCTAGTAATTTTGTGTAATGTCTTCATGGTATTTCTTGAACTGATTTAATAAATTGTTAAAATATTTAATGATTTATTTAGATGGTGCGAAAGTAGTATTTTTGAACGATTTTAGTATGCATTTTTTTAAAGTTGTATTCATATAAAATGATACATGTTTTTTGGGGTTATCACTCTTCGCATCAGTTGGTGGTGTTTTATATGCGGTGATGGTGGTTTTTTTATTCTGCACGTGGTGAGAAACCAGTTGAAAGTGAATGTGTTAAGAAAGTGATTTGAAATGGATTTCCTTATAGAAATTATGTATGTTAATTGTGTATTCCCTTGTTTTGATATTTATTACTTCATTTTATGTGGTTAAAATTGATTATTTTATTAATTTAGTGTTATAAAATATGGATTTTTGAAATGATTAAGTAACCAAATGAGTATTTTGGAATGGTATTTTGGTGTGCGTGTGTTTATAAAATGGTTTGGGAATTCAAATGGTTTACTTTGTGTGTAGTGTTTTTTGGGGATTGTGATATGTGAAAGTGATATAATATGTAAATGTGGAAGTTTATTGAGCACAAGGGAATACTCGAGTGTCTAGGTGGGTGGACTATAACTAGTATTCCAGTGATCCTGTGGGGTTTCTCCCCTATTTCACATATCAAATTTTATGATGAAAAAAATAAATAAACTATGATAATGATGATATTGGGCAACCACAATGATATGGGTATTCTCTATACTCTTGGATCATGTGCATGAGAATAGATATATTTATGGTTACTTTTTACCGAGATACGAAGTGCTAGGGTCCCACTCTATATAGATAAACATTAGGGGATATACCTACAGTGATCTACTACCCATGACATGTTCCCCTACATCGGCACATGGAGGACCACTAGTGTTTGTGTGTGTTATTTGTAATATTTTCTTTTACACAATAAAATAATATTATTGAAATTTCATTTCATAGTGTTTTATATCCCCATAGTTTTAACTTGTAATCTTTTATCCTTAAAAACAATGTGTTTTAAATGTATGGTTCTAAATAAGCATGATCAATTACTTCTTATGTGTTGTAGAGTGGATTCTTATTATAATTTGACTCCATACTAGGAATTCCGGTCACACCCTGTATACACATTTGGGTGTTTGTACACCTAGTTTCTTGTGTATTTTTTATTGCATCATCTTTCTCACTGATGGTGGTTTTTGTTGTAGTTGGGCTTCTCGTGCAGGGTGGTGTTGATGTGACCACTCTTGTTGTCAGGAGGTTTGAGTCAATGTTTTAGTTTCTATTGTTTTAGTTTCTTTCTAGTTATTTGTTTGATTTGTAGACCTTAATTTTCTTTTCTTTTTGGGAATGTAAGATTGAAAGTCATTTAGTTAGAATTTACAATTCCCTGACCCTAGTTACACATAGTCAGTGCATTATTACAAAACTTTGGAATGATCACATGGAAATCATGTCTCGAAAGACTGATAAATTTAGTATTTTTGGAAACAATATTCATACATAATTTTAACTTTACAAGTTGAAAAGAAATAAAACACGGAATTATTCCATTAGAATCATTCAAGCCTCATTGATTATGCATGCAAGTCACTCATAACTAACTTCTTTATATCATGAGAAATGAATCATAAGAAAGGTGCGAGCCGATATGCTTAGTAAGGGTAAACAATTCAGTTTAAGATAACATAAATATTAAGCATGGTGAATAATTGAAACCACGGGTCATTACCAATAATAAACATTAATACATATATGGTTGGAATATGAACTGAGTAAACAATTCCATAATAAAACATAATCATGGGTAGTCTACGAGTCGAATGACTACATGATCCATCAATATTATTTTCATAATAAGGGATTTTATATTTCCTGAAATTATGAAACATTTTTTCAAGGCCTCATCCAAGACATCTAAAACTATTAAGGCCTCGGCCAAAACAACAAATCAAATTGGAAAAGGGCCTTGGCTAATTCCACATCTAGTTGTCTCAGGAGACCATCTGATGCATCAAGCAGCTACAGTGGGCTCCACCCATCACATACTAAGACAAATAGAATCCTCATATGAAAAGGTATTAATGTATCATAGACATTCATATTAATACTAGCATATGAAATGTCAATACTTTAACCATTAACCGTGAATGGTATAAAAATAGAACTTACACTGTAAAACATATCACAAAACCTTCAATACAATTTGGATGTTTTGTAATATAATAAATTAACATCAAATAACCATTTTACCCATCAATGGATGTTGATATATATGAAATCAAAGACCCTTTTTAGAGAAATATCGATTTCTGTTTTGAAATCATTTAAGAGTCGCATAATTATAAAGAAAACATTGCTTTTGAAAATATTATAATAAACTTGTAAGGGAAGCTTTGATGAAGTTATAATGGTGGAAAATTACCACATCCATCTTATAAGTTAAGAAAACATTCTTTCCGCAAATTTCTCGAAAAGGAGAAAAAATTCCTTTTTTTGGAAAAAGATAGGATGACCATTTCAAAACACATAAGGGTATAAATGACATTAACATATTTCCATGTAAATAGTAAAAAAAATTGAAATACATTTTTATGAAACATTGATGTAGATGATAAAGAGGTACCAATATATAATTACGTATAAACAACCTCGGATAATGAAGATATTGTAGAATTAACACTTACGAAGTTGTAATCAATCGAGTCATATGAACTATAGTCAATAATGTCAAAATTAATCATATAATATCATAAATATAAAGTGAATCATGATAATATATATCAGATAGAAGTACACAATACACCACATGAAATAAAAAAGTGGTGAACAATGGAAATCTCACAGATTTAAAAGTGAGATAAGAAACCCCTTACTTTGTACATTTCCTTGTTTGAGGGTTGGTTACCTTCTTGTATAATGATAAAATAATTTTTAATAAATTATAAAAGAATCATATACTTTAATATTATATCATATGTGATCTTTTAAAATTGATTTGTTAGTAATATCTAAGTATTACCATCATTTCAACTGTTAACATATACATTTTCCTTTATATTCATTGTTATGTGAGTCATATTTGTTATGTTACACCCCGACCACTCTTAGCTGTAGCTAGTGCATTACATGTGATATTGTAATGGTTAGAAGGAATAAAAATCCCTAAGGAACAATCATTTTTGTATTCTTGAGGAAACTAGATACATAAATCTAACTCAAATTACATTGTAAAAGGATACAATATACAATACATTACAAAAACTAAAATTAGAATCCACTGGAACTCAATAGAAGACCTTCTCTTCATCACCTGTCGAATGTAGACAATGGAAGGGGTGATCTCAAACACTTAGTAAGGGATACAAATATTGGAAACGCGAGTACAATAACAATTTAATCACAAATAAACTGACATAATTATTGTGGCATAGTGACTAAATGAATAACTAATGCCATTAATAACTAAAAATGATACTGCATCCATAGATTTTGTCATAGTGAAAATCTCATGGATAATACTAATAACTGATAATGAATAATGAGAATTCTTATTAATTTTATGTCATGAATCTGGCACATGAAAGCATAATACTGTAAAAATTGTTTAGTTCTATGGGTAGAAACCCGTCTGATTTTTGGAAACAAACTCGATGGGTCTGCCACCAAATTGTTTTGTCTCATTAGACCTTCTGATGCATCGAAGGTATATAGATGTCCCCACCCTCCACTGAATTCTAAAATCATTCTTTATACATTTATTCAATAATAGATCAATATGCCTTATCAATATCCATATAGAGTAGAGTATACAGATTTATCAATTCTTCCATAATTAAAATTACATTCCAAATAAACACTGTATGTAAAATGGTATACGATGTAGACAACAAACATATTGAAGATATTAAATTATGGATATTTAATATAAACATAATTTTAAATGAAAATTTATCTCAAATATGAAGTAGGTACACCACAAAAGGATTACTAGGTGCACAATAAAAAGATTGTCATAATGAAAACGGCAGCTGAGACAAAGTCCCTTACCACAATTTAATCAGTCGAATCGTATAACCAGAACATAATAAACATCAAGTGAATCATCGAATAACATGAATATAAATAGAATCATTTTATTATATATCAAATGGAAGTACACAAATACAAAATATAAGGAATATTTTATGAACAATGGAAATCTCACAGCAATGAAAGTGAGATGAGAAACCCATTACGTTAGTCTTGAAGGTGTTCTTGACTTGTTATTAAAGAACATAATAAACAATTAATATTATTAATTATTAAGTCCGGAACCACTTTTATATATAATTGATATGGTATAACCTTGTTATGTTCACTAATGGAATTTTTTTTGGGATTTATGTTATTCTAATTTATTGTTTTGGAAGCATTTTCTTACTTGGTTTCATGCTTTGTTTTATTGTATTCTTGAATGGATGTTGGATTGAAATATTGTTAAAAATACAGAATTGTTAATATATATTATTAGTGATATTTAAGATACAAAAATGATCTTATAGTGACTCTGGTTATATACCATGAGGATGACTCATTTGATGTGTTAAAAAAACACTTGAATTTGGCTTGGCAGTTTTGGGCTTAATAAACTTGTTTTGTATTATTAATCCATATTATGAATGTGTAAAGATTCCATAAAAATAATCAATCTATGAAACATATATTATGACCAGTTTCAACAATATATTTGGTTTCATGACAATTCTATAAAGAATTAATGGAAATGGAAATAATATCATCCACGATGTCTGTAATTCACCACATCACGGACAATGTTTTCATTCCTTAAATAAGTTGGAGAAGAGAAGTATAATGATGTGGAATATTCCACAAACATGATAACGTCCAAAATATAAAATATTATTGAGATTACATGCCTCTTGGTTATGAGGTGATGAGGAAATAAGTTGAAAACAAAGGAAATTTAAAATTAAAGATAACTTGATAATTTTATCACAAAAATTTGGCAGCCTAACTGCATCTCCGAAAAATTCATAAAAATAGTTTGATGGGGGGAATGGAAAGTCTCACCATTAATACATAATATGGATAATAAGGGTGAATATTTAATGATATATCCCAACATATTCCAAAGAGAATGGAAGAGAATAACATAAAATTAATGAAAAGAATGAAAATAAAAGAGGATGTTTTCCTATTGATCACTTCTCCGTGAGATCCTTATTAAGGTCATTGGTTTTTGTATATTTGTGAGAACAGAATCTCTAGGATGTGGGGAAGAGACATTGGAGAATTATTGGTCAGAACATTGAGGAGATTCATGTCACAGAGGAGTGAAGAGAATAGGGAGTGGTGAGGGGTTTTTATAGTTGAAGGGAGGGGTAAATTTTGAATATTTTATTTCGTTATTTTATTATTTCCATAAATACAACCAACGTTATTATTTCAAGTGACCCCTAAAAGTAATAAGATCATTTGAGTTTGAATAAAGTGTCCTTACATCACTTATGATGTCATAAATAGTGTATTTAACTGATAAATTGAAGATATGGTATTTTACCATATTTCAATATTAATAAAAAATTCTAGAATTTCATAAAAGTCCCAAAAAATTCACCCCAACCATTATTCAATGTGTAGAATTCAAAAATGAACTCCATTTTATAAAATTAATTTTCTAAATATTATTAATTAAATTTTTAAATAAATTCGTAGTAAATTTGAAAAATAACAATATTAAATGTGCAGTTAGTTTTATTTCTCATTGAAAACTAATTAAGATCTCATTATCATATTACCTAAAGAAAATAAAATATTTTTATTGTTTACTATTCATAAGGTTCATATTACTATAAATATTACTATTCATAATGGTATGTTACTATTCACTGAAAAACATGTTCATTCAATCAGAATCGAAATGACTTACTGATCACAACTCTAGATGACCATTTTCTGAAAATCAATACATAGAAGTCGAAAATTTATATTTAATGGCTAGGTTTTGACTATATCTTAAATAACCTAGTGTTATTTCGAATGAGCATAGTGATGAATAGAATGTATTTAACAGAAACATACTATAAAATGTTTGGGGGCTACATTATTCCCTCCTTCAGAAATTTCGTCCTCGAAATTTTATCTACATAGCCCAAAAAAAGATTTGGGTGGTTCTTCATCATGAACTCCTCTGGTTCCCATGTTGCTTCCTCCATATTCTAGTTCCTCTAAATAACCTTTACTAGATGAGTTGTTCAATTTATCAATACATGCACCCTTCTGTCAAGAATCATGATAGGATTTTCACAATATGACAAATCTAGTGCAAGTTTTATTCCATCATATGTGAGTACATGTGTTGGGTCTGGAATGTATTTCGTTAAAAATGATATGTGGAACACATCATCATCTCTGGAGATGTTTGGCGGCATCACTAAATAGTAAGCTACAACTCCAATTCATCCCAAGATTTCAAATGGTCTGTTTTACATGGGGCTCAGTTTCCCTATCTTACCAATCATTTAGGCACCCTTCCATTGAGATACTTTCAGAAAAACATGATCTCCAACTAGAAATCATATGTCCTTTATCCAGTTCTCAGCATAAATATTCTTCCTACTTTGGGATACATTAATATGGGCTTGTATTTTAGTCACCTTTGTCGTGGTCTCTTCAATAATCTATGGGCCTATAACTTTCCTTTCACCAACATCGTCCCAAAAAGATGGAGTTCGACATCTCATTCTATATAATACTTCATATGGATCCATTTGAATACTATAATGGAAAATATTTTTTCGGAAAAAAAATCCACCAATGACATGTATTGATACCACATACCTTTGAAGTCAAGAGAGCATGATCTCAGCATGTCCTCCAGAGTTTGAGTTGTCCATTCAGAATGTCTGTCAGTTTGAGGGTGATATGGAGTACTCATATGAAGCTCAGTTTTCAAAACCATATGAAGACATTTCCAAAATCATGTTGTAAAACACTAATCACGATTAGAAACAAACGATCATGGAACATCATGAAGTCTCACAACTTAATTAATATATATTCTTTCAAGATGTTGAAGTGGACGATATTCTCTTATTGCAAGAAAATGTACTAACTTGGTAAGATAATCAACAATGACCCATATTGCATCATGCATTATAGGTGTCTTTGGTAGTCCCATGAAAATGTCTATCATGATATTATCCCATTTCCACTCTGGTATGGGAAGATGTTTCAATACTCCTCCAGGCTGTTGCCTTCCTATTTTCACTTGTTAATAAACCATACATATTGACACAAAATCAGAAATCTCCCTCTTAATGTTATCCCACCAAAAATTTTCGTTCAAATATCTATACATCATTGTTCTACAACGGTGTATATAGAAATTGGAACTATGAGCATCATCCAAAAATTCCCTTTTTTGATCAGTAATATTGGGAACACCAAGCCTCTTCCCAAATATCAAAATTCCATCTTCATATACGACATCACTCAATCTCCCATCATTCACTGCTTTAATCTTCTTTTGAAACTCCTCATCATCAGCCTGAGATCTTTTTATCCTTTCTAGTAAAGTTGTTTTGGAATCCATTTGAAAAAGAATTGATGTCTCACCTTCAATGGTTATTCCCACATCCATAATTACTAGATACATGAAAATAAGATCCCTTTCAAGTCTCATCTTGTTCAAAACTCCATGATCCTTTCTCCTCAAAGCATCCACCGCCTTATTTTCCTTCGCTAGGATGTAGTGTATCGTGTAATTATAATCCTTGAGTAGTTAAAGCCATATCCATTGCCTCATGTTGAGTTATTTCTATGAGAAAATATACTTAAACTCTTGTGATCATTATAAATCTCTTAGTTTTCACCATAGAGATAATCTCTCCATATCATCAAAGATAATATTAACGTAGGTAACTCAGTATCATGGGTAGGATAGATTTTCTCATGAATTTTTTGCTGTCGTGATGCATCAAAAATAACCCTATCATTTTGCATCAGGACACAACCAAGTCCTTTCGTTGAAGCATCACTATAAATAACGAAACTGTCATTCCCCGATGGTTAGAGTCAATATAAGAGAATTGAATAATCTTCCCTTTAGTTCTTAGAAAAAAATTTCACACTCATTTTTTCAAACTAATTTATCCACTTTCCGTGTGTGCTTCGTTAGTGGGTCATCTAGTTGGTAAAAATTCTACAAAAAAACCGATTATAACATGCTAAACTAATAAAACTGCATACCTCAGTTATGTTTGTTGGCGTGGTAAAATCCTGGATTGCGTTTTTCTTCGCAGGATCAACTATGATTCAATCCTTCGAGACAATATGGCCAAGTAAAGAAACTGATTGAAGCCAGAATTCAAACTTGCTAAACTTCCCATATAATTTATATCTTCTAAGAGTTCCCAGAATAACTCTCAAGTATCTCTCATGGTCTTCATAGAATTTTGGGTATACTAGGATATCATTGGGGAATATCACAATAATTTTATCAATATATTCCTTGAAAACTCTATTCATTAAATCCATGAAAATAGATAGTGCATTCATCAGTGCAAAAGTTATCACTGTAAACACGTACTGCCCATACTTGGTTCAAAATGATTTCTTCAGAATATCTTGCTTCCTCACACACAGTTGATGATATCTGGTTATAAGATCAAAATTTGGAAAGTATTGACCTCCGCGAAGTTGGTCAAATAAATCATCAATCCGGGGTAGATGATATTTATTCTTTATTGTAATAGTGTTGAATTCCCTATAATCAATTCATAGCCTCATGGATCCATCTTTATTCTTTACAAACCAGATAGGGGCTCCCCATAGAGAAACACTAGGTCGAATAAATCCTTTGTCACTCAACACTTCTAGTTGTTTCTTCAGCTCCACTTTCTCCACAGTGGCCATTCTATATGGGTCCTTGATATATTTCTTGCACCATTAATTAAGTCAATGGAAAACTCAATTTCCCACTCTCAAGGATGTCTAGGCAAATCCTATGGAAGTACATCAATGTACTCTTTCACTATGTGAACATCTTCAATTTGATGATTTTTTTCCTCTCCCATAGATATTGGTTTATCTTCCTCTCCATGTATTGCATTCAAAAGAGCTACTAGGGGTGGTTCTAGATAAGAATCAGATGATGAAGTTTATGCCCTAAAGACAAGGGATTCTACACCATTTCCAAAAATTGTAACATCATTTTTCTTGCAATAAATCCTCGCATTATAATTTGAAAGACAATCCATACCGAGAATTATATCAAATTTAGTCATGGGTATGATGATAAGTATAGAAACTAAAACATGTTTTGGTGTTTGTAGGTGGACTAGTCGACATGCCTTTATTGCAATGATACATCCCATTGGAGTTTTTACTGCCAACTCATTTATTAAATCAAACTGGACATATCTAATTTTTTTAAACTTAGAGGATATAAATTAATGTGATGATCCAGAATCAAATAATGTGTTGACTATGTTTGAGGAATCAATTAAAGTATCTCCCACCACATCACTAAGAACATCAACCAACGAGGTTGTTATTGCTTCAAATAAGATACATTAAATAATCCCTAACATGTCATATTAACCATGAAAATTTGCAGTTTTCATAAAAACATTGAAATTATAATTATTTTAATATTTATAATACCATTTATTCGATTCTTTCATTAATAAGGTAATTACTATATCATCATTGAATCATTAATAAATTTAATTATTTAATGTCTATAATTATTATATAAATAACCATTATTTAGAAAATATTTTTAGATTTCTAATTAATATTTATAGTCAATGATATAACATGTAAAACTCTATATAACGATTGTTTTACTAAAAGATATATACTTATGTCATTTTTGTATTTTCTTTAACTTAATTAATACAAAGTGTCATTATCACTTGCAAGTTGCTCCATGGGGTCCCAAAATCAACACAAAGATGGGATTGGTTTGACATGTATCATAAAATAAGGTTAAAACATGTGTTAGGGTAATTTTATATTATTATAATATTATTTGTTACCCTTATTTTCCGGATTTACACTTTAACCATGGTAAATAAAATAATTACCAAAATAATTATTCATAATGTCTAAAAATATATGTTATCTATTTTCAAAATTTGGACCTCATGATTCTAAATATAGAATCCATTTTTATAAATTTGAAACACCGAAGTGTAAAAAATTAATTTAAAATTATTTCTAGTTGTCAAAACAAAAAAGCGTGTTTTAAGGAAATACTAACTATCAAAAGATTGACACTTTCTTAGGTATAGTTTAAAACTAAAATTAATTACAATGACCAGAATTGGTTTAAATGGTAAAAATATAATCCAATTATACTTTAAAATCACTGAAATTCATAATTTATCACTATAAATTATTTTGATTAAAAAAGTTGTTTTTAATTAAAATTTAGTAAATTTCAATATTCATCAAAAATTGGATGTTTTTAGAAAAATAAAAAAAAATCACCCTAAGATAACTTCGATATTCTGAATCCAAAATTGAATTGCCTATTTAATGATAAAATTTATAAAATTTCAAAAATTGGGTATCATTATTTATAACATCTAGTTTGATTGGTTGTGGTGTGTTAGAACTCGATGTTGCGTATAACACTCTCTATTGTATTATTTAAAGAGAATCATATCGTGGAATATTGGGGTATAAAATTCTTCCATACAACAATAAATTTCTTCCTCTCAATTTATGGTAGGTATTTGAAATTTATAGTTGACCTTTCAAAAAATATTAGTTGAAATCCCACATCCAAAAATGGATTAATTAGGGCTCTATTTTAAAATAATGAATGGAATGTATGGAGGTTATTGAAAATAACACATACTAGGTTTTCATGAAATAAAACAATGAAATGGATGTGAAAAATAATTGTCAAGTTCTGATGGGGAGGTATCGGGAATATTATTACGAGAAATGTAACGATCTGAAAGCCATAAACATGGGATGGGTAGAAAGGTCGTTGATTACCCCATAGGATAAGTAAACGGAAAACATTTTTGTTCTATGTTCCTTTTATTAATGTTGAGGAATTTATTTAGGATATTGGCGATGATCATGTGGAGATATACATACATTATAATTATAGTTTTTTCCATTAAAAAATATCTACCCTAAACTCATCTTTCACTCCAAAATATAATCGAACTCAAAAATAATATATTTATCTTAATAGTATAGGGTTAAAAATATAAAAATATTCCATTTAAATGATTAAAATTATTATTTAACATCCAAGGACTTCTTGTAGGCTAGGGGTATGTAATAAAGGCATGTCGCAGTATGATCGTGGGTTCCATTCCTACAGCTTTGTCTGACATGATGGGTTGTCTCTCAACCTGCATGTTGTCCTTTTCCTAGGAATTATGTATTATAATATTCCAAAAATAATCATAAGAAATGTTTTTCCTTAAACAATACTATCCAATGTTCAACCTAATCCATTATAAACATTATAGTTATCAAAAATCACTCTCTCTAGACACTCTGTAAAATATTTCTAAATTCAAAAATAAATTGTAACATCAAATTACACAAACAAAGTAATGTTTCTATTATTGTCACATACTGAAAATAAGATTACCATAGTCATATTAAAAACATAATAAAAAAATTACTCTAGTAAAATCCTTATATATATCACATTATTCTTATAACCAAAATATAGTTCTTGAATCAAAAAAACGCAAATACAATAATTATTCAACATCAACTGTAGTAACATCATATTCTTGGCCTTTATACCTTTTACTTTCATAGGTATGTTTCCTTTTCACTTAGGAAATTCAATATCATAATCCCAATTTCACTACAATTATAGGATTCAATGTTGACAACAACATTAATTCCCATGCAATCATAACCTTGGTGGCCTCTTTCACCACACTGGTAACAATCTCCCATTCCTTTTAGGCAAGTAAAAGGGTGTTTCTTCCCTCAATTATCACATAATTGAAAATAATTATATCCCTTTTTCCCCTTAAAAACCTCTTTCTCCTCCATTCTCTTCATCTCTTGATTTACTTTATTTTCATAAGATTAAATAATTCCTTTTCTGACTTGATAGAACATGAGACAATATATTCATATGAAGAGAATGATTGTGATACTAAATCTCAATGAAGAAATGGTTTTTACCCATCAAAGAAATTATCAATCATAATTATTTGGTTATGTCTATAATCTACAAAATGCATTGCTAACCATGTAATGATAGCCTCATAAAATGCAACATTATCATTCTTCTTTTTGACTCAGACTGATAAATTGTCTTTCCATATCTGTTGGATGGTCATGAAGAATTTATTTTTTAGTAAAATCCTTTAAAACTCCTTCCATTAAATATGTGATAATTATTTGTCCTCCTTTGTGTTTTGAATCAATGACCACCATTGATCAGCATCTCCAGTGAGGCGCTAAACAACCATGACCACTTTTTCCCTTTCACTACTCCCCAATGACTGAAATATATTCTCCAGGGAACTTGTACATTACTCAGCTTCCAATGGTTTTGTTTTACCATTGAGTTTTTTTTGTTCATTACTCATGAAGTGTTCTAACATTGATCCTCTGCGTTGTGGACCAGGGTGCTCCATACAGGTAAGGTTATTATTCATAACATTAGTGAGTTGTCCCAGTCTGGTGATAAGATGAGCACCACTAGTTATATCACCTGATCCACTATAATTATCTTGAGTATGAGGGAAATCCATACATGTACTACATGTGTTGATACGATTTCCATTCTTTCCACTAGGTGCCATTTCTAAACAATGGAATAAACTAGATTAGTTTATGAATCAAAATACATAATTTCAAACTTGTAAAATACCTAACTTAAATTGAACAGTTTATGGATATAATCCATAATAATAAAAATGTTTTCATTGATGAAATATATACTCATAAACCCATCATAATGGTTTGTAATTAAAATGATATTTATCCTATGCATATCCCTCGGGAGTGTCGTAACCATGATTGCAACAACACCCATTGTTGTGCACCCGTTCTCGTTCGAGTCTAGCTCAAAGCGGGGTTTTCGGGGATTACCCCTAAATACATATGTGCCAGAGCCACCTCTACCTTCTTGTATCCAGACATGGGAGTATTGCATAAAATATCCACATAATCTATTCCTTACCTAAATACTATGATGTTCTGTTTTGTTAATCCTCAGATACTACATTAGGGCTTTGTTCCCTACTATAAATTTCCTAGTCTAGTTTACCAGTGATTTACTAAACATCTTCTAATACCAACTATAATACCCCGAAACCTCTAGGTTGGAGCCGGTGCATTACTTGTGATATTGGTATGGATAGAAGGAATGAAAATATAAAAGGAATGATCGGTTTAGTAGTATTAAAAGAACTAGATACATATATTTAACACAAATTACATTGTAAAAGGTTACAAAATACAATACATAACAAAAACTAAAATCTAAATCCATCAGAACTCAAAAGATGACCTTTTCTTCATCAACAGTCGAATGTAGACAATGAAAGGGGTGATCTAAAACGCTCAGTAGGAGTTACAAATAGCGAAAACATGAGTACAATAACATGTGAATCATAAATAATATTACATAATCAATGTTGCTTAGTGAATAAATGAATAAGTAATGCCATTAATAACTAAAAATGAAACTGCATCCATAGATTTGGTTATAGTGAAAATATCATGGATAATAATAATAATTGATAATGAATAAATATAATTCTTATTAATTGGATGTCATGTATCTGGAAAATGAAACCATAATACCGTAAAAACGGTTTAGTTATATGTGTAGAAACTCTTCTGATTTCTGGAAACAATCTCGAAGGGTATGTCACCAAACTTTTTGGTCTCATGAGTCCTACCGATGCATCAAGGGGCTATAGAGAGCCCCACCATCCACTGAATTTCCAAATCATTCATTATCCATTGAATAAATACTATAGAAATATTCCTTATCAATATCGGTATAGAGTAGAGTATAATGATTTATCAATTCTTCCATAATTTAAATAACACTCCAAATAAACACCGTATGTAAAATTGTATACAGTTTAGACAACAAAGATATCGAAGATATGAGATTATGGATATTTAATATAAAAATAATTTCAAATGAAAAGTGATCTCAAATGGTAGTAGGTACACCACATAAGGATTATTATGTGGACAGTATAAAGATAGTAACAACGAAAATGACATCTGAGACAATGTCACATACCACAATGTAATCGGTCGAACCGTATAACCAGAACTTAATAACCATCTTGTTAATCATTAAATAACATGAATATAAATAGAATCATGTTATTTTATATAAAATAAAGTACATATATACCAAATATAATCATTAATTTGAAAAGAATGGAAATCTCCCAATGATGAAAGTGAGATGAGAAACCCCTTACCTTATCCTTGGAGGTGTTATTGACTTGTTATTAGAGACATGAATAAACAATTATGATTATTAATTCATAATTATAGAACCTCTTTTATATTTAATTGATATTTTATAACCTTTTTAAGTATATTAATGGTTTTTTTGTTGGATTTAAGAGATTCAATTTTGTTGTTTTGGAATCATTTTTAATTGGTTTCATGCTTTGTTTACTTGTATTCTTGAATAGATATTAGATAGAAATATGGTTAAATATACAAAATTGTTAATATATATTATTAGTGGAATTAATAAAACTTAAATGATCTTATTCGGATTCTGGTTATAAATCTTGAGGACGACCCAGTTGATTTGTTAAAAATAAACACTTGAATTTGGCTTGGCAGTTATGTGCTCAATAAACTTGTTTTTTTATTATTATTCCATATAATTAACGTGTAAATATTCCAAAAAATTAACCAAAATAAAACACATATATTTTGTTTCATGACCATACTTGAAAGGATTAATGGAAATTGAAATTACATCGTCCATGATGTCTGTAATTCACCACATCATGAACAATATTTTTATTCCTTAAATAAGAGGGAGGGGAGAAGAATAATTATGTGGAAATTTCCATAAACATGATAACATCCATAATATACAATATTCTGGAGCTTCCATGCCTCTTAGTTAAGAGTTGGTGAGAAAATAAGATGAAATTAAAGGAATCATAAAATGAAAGAAAACATGATAATTTTCTCACGAAAATTTGTTAGCCTAACGACGTCTCTTAAAATGTAATAAAAATCATTTTAGGAGGTAAATTTAATATCTCATCATTCATACATAATATGGATAGAAAGGGGGGATATTTAAGGAAATATCCCAACACAAGCCAAAGGTAATGGAAGAGAATAACATAAAATGAAAGAAAAGAATGAAAAAAAGAGGTCGTTTACCTCTTGATCTCTTCTCCTTGAGATATTTCTTAAGGGATTTGGTTTGGACTTTTGATGAGACCAGAAGCTCTAGGACATGGGTAAGAGACTTGGGAGGATTATTGGGCAGAACTTTGAGGAGCTTCAAAGCTTAGAGTATTGAATAGAAGAGGGATTGGTTATGGTTTTTATAGTGGATGAGAGGGGTAAATTTTGAATATATAATTTCATTATTTTATTATTTCCATATAGACAACCAATAGTATTGTATCATGTGACCCCTAATAGTAATAAGATCATGTGAGTTCAAATCAAGTTGCCTTACATCACTTATGATATCATAAATAGTTTATTTAACTGATAAAATGAATATATGGTATTTTTCCATATTTAACTAATCATAAAAAATTTAGAATATCGGGAAAATCCCAAAAATTCACCCCTACCATTTTTCATCGTGTAGAATTAACAAATGAACTCATTTTTGAAAATTAAATTTCTAAATGTTATTAATTTAATTTTTAAATAAATTCAAATTTAATTCGAACAATAACAATCGTAAATGTGCAATTAGATTTATTTCTCATTGAAAAACTAATTAAGATATCATTATCTTATTTCGTTAAGAAAATAAAATATTTTTATTATTTACTATTCAGAATGGTCAAATTACTATTCATTTTACTATTCAGAAGGGTATGTTACTATTCACCACAAATCAAGTTTGTTTTATCAGAATCCAAATGCCTTACTAATCACAACTCTAGATGACCTTTTTTTGAAATTCAAAACATATTAGTGGAAAATTTATATTTAATGGCTAGGTTTTGACTATATCCTAAAAAACCTAGTATTATTTCGAAGGAATACTGTGATGAATATAATGTATTTAACAGAAACATACCATAAAATGTTTGTTGTGCTACATGGTATGGATGGGATGAATCTTATTAATATCCAGAATGAGATTATGTCTTTATACATTATTTTTAATCATCAAATAAAAATTAATCTTGAATTTATATGATGGGGAATGAATCTCATCACCTTAATGGAGACGGTAATCAGTTCGTAAGCATGAGAGATAATATCATTCTTTTGATATTAAAATAATAAATAAATTTATGGAATATCATATATAGAAAATCATTATCATGTTATATTTAATATTTAATTCAGTTACACATCATTATTATACCCATTCAAATAAAAATGTATTGAATAACAATTACACCACGACGTGGAGACAATAAGCCATACGTACGAACGTATAGGGACATGTCATTCAATGGATGGATAAAATAATGAATTTGGTAGTATCATATTTATAATAACATGAATGTATATATAAAATACTGGAGATATTATTTTAGAATGGAAAAAATAATGAAAGGGGAAGTGGAAGAAGAAAGGAACTAGAAAGAGGTGATGAAATATTTACCTCTTGTTTGGGTTCATCCTTTTGATTTGATCAAAAGGGCTACTTATGTAGGCTTTCAAACAAAAGAAAGGCCTCTATGATAAATTTAGGGATGTTGAGATGATATTTGGGAATGGGTTGGATGAACCACAAGGATTTGAAGGTATGAATTTGAGAGAAGTGTGAGTTCTCTTTTATAAGAGGGGTGAGGGGAACCTTAGGTAAAGCAAAAAATAGTATTTTAAAATTAATTAATATTCTGTTTATAATGGCTCAAAACTGATTTATTTCTAGGATATGTTGGGTATGGGTAAAAATACAATAATCCAATAGGTTTTTGAAAAAATTTGGTTTCCATTTTAACCTTATGTTTTAGATTTAACACTTAGTTAAATAGTTTAACTTTTACCGTGTGTTCTTGTATTCTTACTATATATGGTTAATATAGATACTATAAACTTCCAATAGAACCTCAAGTGGGTCATTAATGACATATATATTATTATTTATGCCCTTTGTCCGAGAATTTATTTTTTATAAATATTATATCAACCAATAATATAGTATTTGTTTTAAATATTAATTTATTAATATTTTGCCACTATTTGGTATTTTGTTTTTGTGAAATTCATCACAACTATATTACTTCAAACAATATACATTTAATAATCCCTAAAATGTAATATTCACCATGAAAATTTGTGGTTTTCATAAAAACATTGAAATTATATTTATTTTTATATTTATAATACCATTTATTTGATTTTTTCATTAATAAGGTAATTACTATATCATCATTTAGTAATTAATAAATTTAATTATTTAATGTCTACATTTATTATTTAAATAACAATTATTTAAAAAATATTTTTATATTTTTAATTAATATTTATAGTCGACGATATAACATGTAAAACTCTATATAACTATTGTTTTACTAAAAGATATATGCTTATGTCATTTTTTATTTTCTATAACTTAATTAATACAAAGTGTCATTATCACTTGCAAGTTGCTCCATGGGGTCCCAAAATCGACACAAATATGGGATTGGTTGGACATGTATCATAAAGTAAGGTTAAAACATGTGATAGGCTAATTTTATTTTATTATAATATTATTTGTAACCCTTATTTGCCGGATTTACCCTTTAACCATGGTAAATAAATTATTTACCAAAATAATTATTCATAATTTCTAAAAATATAAGTTTCCTATTTGAAAAATTTGAAACTCATGATTATAAATATGGAATCCATTTTCATAAATTTGAAACACAGAAGTGGGAAAAATTAATTTAAAATTATTTCCAGTTATCATAACAAAAAAGCGTGTTTTTAGGAAATAATAACTATCAAAACATTGACACTTTCTTATATATAGTATAAATGTAAAATTTATTAAATTGACCAAAATTGGTTAAAATAGAAAAAATATAATCCAATTATACTTTAAAACCACTCAAATATATAATTTATCACTATTAATTATTTTGATTAAAAAAGTATTTTTTAATTAAAATTTAGTAAATTTCAATATTCATAAAAAATTGGATGTTTTTAGAAAACAAAATCACCCTATGATAACTTTGGTATTCCAAATCCTAAATTGAATTTGATATTTAATGATAAAAGTTATAAATTTTCAAAAATTGGGTATCATTATTTATAACGGCTAGTTTGATTCGTTGTGGTTTGTTAGAACTCGATGTTGCGTATAACACTCACTATTATATTATTTAAATAGAATCATATCATTGAATATTGTGGTGTAAAATTCTTCCATACATCAATAAATTTCCTCCTCTAAATTTATTCTGGGTATTGGAAACTTATAGTTGACCTTTCAAAAAATATTAGTTGAAATCCCACATCGAAAAATGGATTAATGATGGATCTATTTTAAAATAAAGAATATAAAGTATAAAGGTTACTGAAAATGACACATACTAGGTTTACATGAAAGAAAAAAATGATATGGAAGAGAAAAATAATCATCAAGTTCTGATGGAGAGGTATCAGGAATATTATTAGGAGAAATTTAACGATCTGAAAGCCATAAACATGGGATGGGTTGAAAGGTCATTGATTACCCCGTAGGAAAAGTAAAAGGAAAACATTTTTGTCCTAAGTTCCTTTTATTAACGTTGAGGAATTTATTTAGGAGATTAGGTAAAAACATGAGGAGATATACTTACATTATAATTATAGTTTTTTCCATTAATAAATATCTACCACAAACTCATCTTTCACTCCAAAATATAATAGAACTCAAAAATAAATTATTTATCTAAATAATATAGGGTTAAAAATATAAAAATATACCATTTAAATGATTTAAATTATTTTGTAACAACCACAGACTTCCTGTAGGATAGGGGTATATAATAAAGGTATTTCGTAGTATGATTGTGGGTTCCATTCCTACAGCTTTGTCTGACATGATGGGTTGTCGCTCGACCTGCAAGTTGTCATTTTCCTAAGACTAATGTATTATAATATTCCAAAATTAATGATAAGAAATTTTTTATCCATAAACAATACTATCCAATGATCATCCTAATCCATTATAAACATTATAGTTATCAAAAATCACTCTATCCAGACTCTCTGAAAAATGTATCTAAATTCAAAAATCAATTGTAACATCAGATTACCCAAACAAAGAAATTTTTATATTATTATCACATACTAAAAATATGATTACCATAGTCATATTAAAACCATAATGAAAAAAAGTACTGTAGTAAAATCCATATATATATCACATTATTCTTATAACCAAAATATAGTTCAGGAATCAAAAAACGCAAATACAATCATTATTCAACATCAACTGTAGTAACATCATAAGCTTGGCCTTTATCCCTTGGACATTCTTAGGTATGTTTCCTTTTCACTTTGGACATTAAATATCATAATCCATATTTCTCGACAATTATAGCATTCAATGTTGACAAAAACTTTATTTCCCTTGCAATCATGACCTTGGTGGCCTTTTTCACCACACTGGTAACATTCTCCCATTCATTTTAGGCAAGTACAAGGGTGTTTCTTCCCTCAATTATCACATAATTGAAAATCCTTATTTCCCTTTTTCCCATTAACAATCTCTTGCTCCATTGTTCTCTTCATCTTTTGATTTACTTTATTTTCATAAGATTTACAGAATTCCTTTTCTGACTTGATAGAACATGAGACAATATTTTCATACGATGTGAAGGATTGTGATACTAAATCTCAACGAAGAAATGGTTTTAACCCATTAATGAAATGATAAATCATACTTACTGGGTTATGTATATAATCTACAAAATTCCTTTCTAACCATGTAATGTTAGCCTTATACAATGCAACATCATCATTCTTCTTTTTTCCTCAGACTGATAAATTGTCTTTCCATATCAGCTCTATGGTCATGAAGAATTTATTTTTCTAATAAAATCTTTTAAAAGTACCTCCATTCAATACATGATTTTTATTCACCCTTCTTTGTTTTTTGAATCAATGACCACCATTGATCAGCATCTCTAGGGAGACGATAAAATATCATTACCACTTTTTCCCTTTCACTACTCCCCAATGACTGAAATATATTCTCTAGAGAACTTATCCAATGCTCAGTTTCCAATGGTTTCATATTACCATTGAGGTTTTGTTTTTCATTTCTAATGAAGTGTTCTAACATTGATCCTCCACATTGTGGACCAGTGTGCTCCATACAGGTAAGGTTATTATTCATAACATTAGTGAGTTGTCCCAGTATGGTGATAAGTTGAGCACCACCAGTTATATCAACTGATCCACTATAATTATCTTCAATAGGAGGGAAATCCTTACATGTACTACGTGCGTTGATATGATTTCCATTCCTTCCACTGGGTTCCATTTCTAAACAATGTAATAAACTAGATTAGTTTATGAATCGAAATACATTATTTCATACTTGTAAAATACCTAACTTAAATTGAACAGTTTATGGATATAATCCATAATCATAAAAATGATTTCATTGATAAATATATACTCATAAACCCATCATAATGGCTGGTAATTAAAATTAGATTTATCCTATGCATATCCCTCTAGAGTGTCGTAACCATGATTGCAACAACACCCATTGTCGTGCACCAGTTCCTGATCGTGTCTAGATCAAAGCGGTGTTTTCGGGTTTTACCCTTGGGTACATCTGTGCCAAAGCCGCCTCTACCTACTCATATATAGACATGGATGTATTTCTTGGAAAAATCTCAAAATCATTACAACACCTAAATTCTAGGAAGTTTTTCTATACTATTACTCAAACTATATCATTGGGCTATGTGCTATATCAGAGTTTATCTAAATCTAGTATCCATGTTTGTACTAAACTTCTTCTGATACAAACCGTAATGCCCCCGATCCCAGGTACCCAGAATTGGTGCATTATTACATAACATTGGCATGATCACAAGGTAATAATGTCTCAAAAGACTAACCAGTTTAGTATTTCTGGAAACAAGATTCATTCATAAGTTCAACATTTCAACTTGAAAAGAAATACAACATGAAATTATTCTATTAGAAACACCCAAGCCTCATAGATTATGCATGAAAGTCACTCATTACTAACTTCATCATATCCTAGGAAAATGAAATATAATCAAAGGATGAGCTCAAACGCTCAGTAAGGGTAAGCAAAAAATGGATGATAACATAAATATTAAGAATGGTTAATAATTAAAACCATAGGACTTTACAAATAATAAACATGAATAATTTTATGGCATGAATATGAACTCAGTAAATAATTCCATAATAAAACATAATCATGGGTATTCTACTAGTTGAATGACCACATGAACCTTCAATATTATTTACATAATGAGGGAATATATAGTTTCGGACATTCTGAATCATTTTGTCAGGTCCTCGTCTAAGACATCTAAAATTGACTAAGGCCTCCGCCAAAACCACAAATCAAATTGGGAATGGGCCTCGACCAATTCCACATCTAGTTTCCTCGTGAGACCTACCGATGTAGTGAGGAGCTATAGCGGGCTCCACCCACCACTTACAAAGTCCAATACATTCCTCATATAAAATGTTTAATCATATCATAATCATTCGTATTAAAACTAGCATAAAAAATGTCACTACATTAACCATAAACTGTGAATGGTATAAAAATATCACATCCACAGTCAATCATATCCCAAAACCTTCAATACAATATAGATGTATTGTATCATAATAAATCAACATCAAATAAACTTAAGATCCATAAAAGGATGTTGAAATAGATGAAATCAAAAACCCTTTTTAGAGAAATATCTCTTTCTATTTTGAAATCATTTTAAAGTCACAAAATTATAATGAAAATATTTATTTTGAAAATATTCTTATAAACTTGTATGAAATGATTTGATGATGTTATAACTTTAAAAAATACCCGCACCCACCGTATAAGTTAATAAAACATTCTTACGTTAAATTTGTCGAAAAGGTCAAAAAGTACCTTGTCTGGAAAACGATGGACATATTCCATTCATAACACATAAGTGTATAAATGAATTTAACGCATTCTCTAGTAAATAGTAAAAAAATGTTTTGATGTACATTTTTAAAAAACATGGATGTATATGATAAAGATGTCCCAGTAGATAATTATATATAAATAGCCTCAGATAATGAAGTCATTGTAGAATTAACCCTTACCTAATTGTAATAAATCATGTTGTATGATCTATAGTCAATAAAGGAAAAATTAATCACATAATATACTGAATATAAATAGAATCATGATAATATATGTCAAATGGTAGAACACATTACACAACATGAAAAAAATAATTGGTGAACAACAGAAATCTCACGGAATTAAAAGTGAGATAAGAAACACCTTACCTTGTACATTTCTTTGGTGAAGGGCTGGTTAACCTCCGTTATAATGGTGAAATAATTTTTATTAAATTATAAAAGAATCATATACATTAATACGATATCATATATGATATTTTAAAATTGTTTTGTTAATATTATCTTAGTGTTATCGTCGTTTTGGGTGTTAAAAAATTCATTTTCCATTTTATAAATTATTATGTGAGTCATATTTGTTATGGATGGGATGTATCTTAATAATATAAAGAATGATATTATTTAATTAAACATTTTTTTTAATCATCAAATGGAATTTAGTCTTGAATGTATAATATGGGGAATGAATCTCATCCCGTTTGTGAAGACGGTAATCTGTATGTACGCACAAATGATAATATCATTCTTTTGATATTAAAATAATATATAATTGGATGTTATATCATATATACATTATAATTATCATGTTATATTTATTATACACATAAATTAAACAACATTATTATACCCATTCAAAAAAATGTATTGAATAACAATTACATGACGACGTGGAGACGGTAAGTCGTACGTATCCACGTATGGTGAGATGTCATTAAAATGATGGACATAATAATTAATTTGTTTGTGCCTTATTTATAATTACATCACAGTATATAGAAGATAATGGAGTTATTATTTTAGAATGGAAACAAAAAATAAAAAGGTAGTAGAAGAAGAATGGAACTTGAAAGAGGTGATGAAATATTTACCTCTTCTTTGGGTCCTTTCTTTTGATTTGATCAAAAGGGATCTTTATGTAAGCATTATTTCTAAAATAAAGACTCGAGGATGACGTTACGGATGTTGAGAGGTTATTTGGGCTGGGTTTGTCTAAACCAACAGGCTTTGAAGGTATGAATTTGAGAGAAAGTGGAGTGCCCTTTTATAAGAGGGCTGAGGGTCACCATAGGAAAAACTAAAAATATTATTTTATAATAAATTCATATTTGGTTTATATTGGATTCAAAATAATTCATTTAGAAGCTAAGGTGTGTATGGGTCTGAATCCACTCACCTAATAGTTTTAGACAAATTTAGGTTACTATTTTAACCTAATGTTTTAGATTTAACTATTAGTTAAATAGTTTAACTTTTACCATGTCTTCTTGTATTCTTACACTATATAGTTTATAACCACACAATAAACAACCAAGAGAACCTCATGTTTCTCATTAATGACATATATAATATTATTTAAGATCATTTTAAGATACTTATAATTTTAGGAATATTATATCAACCAATAATATATTATTTGTTTTAAATATTAATTTATGTCAATTTTTATAGTATTTGGTTTTTTTTAAAGTCATCACAACATGATTACTTAGAAAAATATACATTGAATCATCACTAACATGTCATATTCTTATAGAAATTTTTTTTATTTTATAAAATCATTAAAACTATATTTATTTTAATATTTATAATACCATATATTTTATTCATTCATTATTGAGGTAATTACTGCATCATATTGTGTCATTAATAAATTTAATTAATTAATCTCTAAAATTTATAAATAAAATACAATTAGGTATAAATTTCTTTTATAATTCTAATTAATATTTATAGTGTAAGACATAACATATATAACACTATGAAAAAACTATTTTACTAAAAGATAAATGCTTATGTCATTTTTAAATTTACTTTAACATAATTAATATAATGTTTCATTATCACTAAAGTGGATCTATGGGGTCTCAAAATAGACCCAAAGATTCCCATGTTCAGACATGTATCATCCAATAATGGTAGGACACGTGTTAGGATACATTAATATTATTATAATATTATTTTTTACCCTTATTTATCGGATTTACCCTTTAAACATGGTAAATAAAGTATTTAACAAATTAATTGTTCAAAATGTCTAAAAATAAAAGTTAATTATTTATAAAATATGGACCTAATGATTATAAATATGGAATCCATTTTTCTATATTCAAAACACAGAAGTGGAAGAAATTAATTTAAAAAGAATTCCCATTGTCAAAATAAAAAGTGTGTTTTTAACAAATAATAACTATCAAAAGATTGAAAATTGCTTATGTTCAGTTTAAATGTCAAATTATGTCCAATGACCAACATTGGATTAAATGGTAAAAATATAATCTAATTATACTTCAATACCACTCAAATTCATATTTTATCACTATTACTTAATTTAATTAAAAAAAATTATTTATTTAAAAGTTTGAAATTTTCACTATTCATAAAAAATTTGATGTGTTTTTAAATAAAACAAAACTTCACCCTAAGATAATTTCTATATTACAAATATAAATATTAAGTCCATTTTGAAATTTAAAATTTATAAAATTTCAAAAAGTGGGTACTACTATTTATAATGGATAGTTTGATTGGTTGTGGTGTGTTAGAACTCGAAGTTGTGTATAACACACACTATTGCATTATTCAAAAAGAAGTGTATCATAGAATCTTGAGGTGTTACACAATTTATCTAACATTTTTATTGTTTTTATGTCTCTTATTTCAGGTAAATTGTTCCCTTGTACTTTAATTGGTACCTGAGCACTCGTGCTAGCTCCTGGGGATTAGGAAGGCCCATCAGGTCTTTCCACAGACCAGTTCGGATGGAGACTCGGCCTGGTTCCTGAAAAAATGGTATCATATATGGTTTGACCACTTTCATCATGTTCTTTTGGTATGATTCGGTGTAGAACAGATAGAAGGGTGTTGAAACATTATGTTCATTCTACAAGTAAGGTGCCTGGTGAGAACAGCTCAGGGTGGGACTCCAGTTACCCGGATAAGGGATGGTTTGTTTTAGTCATTAGACATTGTGGTTAATAATTTTTAGGGGATATCAAAAGGGAGTAAGGTCAGGGGTCCAAGTGAGCATTAAGTGTCTGGAAATCCATGTATAGCTTGGGACATATTCCTATAATACTCATTGTAGAATTTATGTGATCGTCTTGTGGACATAAACCATAAGTCCCAGTAACTCGATGACACTAGTCTCCTTTGGCATCAATCCTCGTATCATTGTTTTGAATTTTTGGAAATATAGTTTTTATGTAATAATGATTTGGTGTTTTAAATAATCTATTTTTTTGTGTTGTGTATTTTTTTTTGTGTTGTCTAGGATGTGGGGTTGTTGTGTGTGGAACCAAAGAGAGAAGCTTCGTTCAGAAGTCCTCAATAACTGATTAAAAGGAAAGAGTTGATTAAAACATTAGGGATCTATCCATAGGCCTTAGTATCACAAACCGCCTTCACCAAAAGGAGTTATGGGTCGGCAGATTGCCAGACCCTTCATTTTTTAAGTTAAATGAGAGATAATGATCCCCGAAACATGCCTTCAATAGGTCCCGGAGTGGCGACTAGCACCAAGGGTATTGAAAATTCTCGCAAATGGAAGGTATTACCCTTTTTATTTTATAGGATCGAGAGATAAGGAGAAGAAAACCCAACAAAACCAAGGTAGAACGAAAAGTAAAGCCAAAAGTAAACCATTCCCAAATGCATGTTTCAAAAGTAAAAGCCACAAAGTGAAAAAGGTGACTACAAGGTATGTACCAAAAAGAAAAACAACAACTGCAACTGCTCCAAAAGTCTGAGCTAGTAAGGTCCTGCGTGATCCCCGAAGTCCTCCTGGAAACCTGAGAGCAATATTATATTCATAGGGTGAGCATACAAGTACAATTAGTAGGGAAAACCATGACTCTCGTGCACAAGTGGGGGAACGTACTAAAGTCTCGTGAGAAAAAGAGTAAACCAAAAACCTAACAAGGATAACTATCCATCCCAGGCCTCACCAAGGCTCGCTCCCCAAATAACGCAAGTCAAGTAATATATATAATAAGATCACATCGATGTTTGGGTACACCGCTCCACTTTCCCACTGGTTATTGAGACATCCTACGCATCGGACCAATCCCGCCATTCTCACCACAGTCCCACTGTCGAACCCGCCCGCACACACCTAGGCCACAACCACACGTAGTCCCACTGCCAAAATCCCGCCCGCACACACCTGGGCCTCAACCGCACGCAGTCCAACTTCTGAATCCATCCCACACACACCTGGGCCGCAACTGTCACATGTAACCATGCCTGCAAACACCTAGGCCAGAACATCCACCACCACGCCCGAAGACACGTGGGCTAAACGATCCACTGCCATGCCCGAAGACACCTGTGCCTCATCCCGAAGACACTTGGAAAACCACCTGCCGCACACACCTGTCCATCCACCACACCAGCCCACCCGAATGTTCTTGGGATAATAATGGACTTCAGGCCATCACAGCCTGCACGAAGATACTTGGGCTATCCGGGAAAGGGAGCAGAAAAAGAGCTAATAACCATCCACTAAGAATAGTGCTGGAAAAAACACCCCCCCATGAACTGGGGGTGTTCGGCACCCTGTTCTCAACTTGGATGGGGCTAGAATAAGAAACAAAATTCAATATATACATATATATATATATATATATAACAATCACTCACCCAAAGCTAGGTTTTTTTTCTTCTTCAGACAACCTACAAATCACAACAACACTCAAGTTTGAGTCACGACTCATGCCAACAACCCATGTGTCCCCTTTCTTATTTCACATTCAGTAACAATGTTTATGTTTAAGCACTACTGGGCAAATAGTAGGCATAGGAATAAGTCCATAAAAGTAAACAGTCAAACAACAACCAAAACATCCACACCTGGTTCTCAACAACAGAGGATTCCACCCCAATTTGTGATATAAACAAGTAACCAACCGGATCTAAATCAACAAGTGATCCCATCCCCAAATTCGCACAACCACCGAGAGTATAAACGAACAGGGGATCCCATCCCCTCCCACATTTCCAGCAATCATCCCGAAAGGAAAACAACCAACTACCACCACCAACACAAGTATGGGATTTTCATATAAAAACTACTTAACACACTCCATGATTTCAAATTCCGTGTGTTCTAACATGGATTTATCATAGAAGGGTTGATCCTGGTGATTTCAATTATTCATCCAAAAATACGCAATTAACTGATTCACTTTTCACAACATATGTTTACAACCACAAACATGCCATTTAAAACATCAGCAGGGTTTATTAGTACACAAACAACGACCACCAACGGCCTCGATTTTCAGGAGGCATAAGACATCACAACACAACAAGATGGTCATAGAAGAAACATCATCAAAATATAAAACACCGTCAACGATCACAGGCCCCCCCCCTCTTCTTAATTTATGGAATTCATTCTTTATCTTTAATTAGGTCTGGTTCACACAATTCTACAAGATCAAAAGCACGCCCACCCTGCATGATACACAAAAGAGAGAGACGAAGGATAAATTCCCTACTTGTTGATAGATAATTGACGTTTAGGCCGGGGGCACGGAACATTACGGATAATGATCCATCGGGCTCGATGCACCAGAAGCTGTTAGTGAAAAGTCACAATCAAGGAAACGAGAAACCCCGGCTAACCCTTAGTATATAAGATCCGGGGACGGTTGAGGTGAAAACGCGAAACCGCGTAGGGCGCGAGGGTCATGGGTTAATCACGCGGCTCCACTCGTCAGAAAAGGGGGTCGGCTGGTTTAAGTTGACTCATGAATTGATGAAGCATTTAATTAAAACTCTTATGAGCGTTACGGGTCTTCAAAACACGGTTAAACGAGTCAGAATAGGGTTTAAAACCCTATTTATGAAAAGAAGCGCTACTGGAAACAACTTGACAAGGCCGGCTGACACCGATCGGTCTCACCGATCGATCGCGCCGATCGGTCTCACCGATCGGTGTCGCTGATCGCTCTCACCGATCGGTCTCGCCGATCGGTCTCCCGATCAGTCTCACCGAGACGCCACTCCTTTAGAACCCGGATTTTGGAAAAGGGAAGAACCAAGATAGTCTAGGTCATCACATCATGTACCTCTAAAACTATTCTGATCCCCGAGAATTTAGTTAACCCAGAAGGAATGGGAGGGTTCGAACAACCACCCCAAAAGATACCACTCAAGAGTGAACCTCATAGCTAACTAATAAAATCTTCATGTCACATGAACCAAGCAACATACCATGCCAAACTGCCCTGTCACGTGGGTTGGGGAGTCTCTTCCCCCACGTCAAGATATTATCCGCTATGGGAGGCACTGACTCGCCCGCACGGGTTTAATCGCATCCACCTTAATGCATCTTGATTAGGGGTCAGGTTCTCTCCTTCCCTATAGCCGGGGTTTTCACACACAAGCAGAGGAAAGAAACCAGTACATTTCATAGCCAAAGACAACACATTCTATCACAACAGGTACAACAAGGAACAAAACTCAAAACAACTCTGGGTACTGGGTACACATCTGTGCTTCCCTCTCCCACGTACTCTCCTCAAGCCCACCATGTCTCCACAACACGTGAACCAAGGGAATGGTTCTCCCACGAAGCACCTTCTCCTTGCGATCCTCAATCATCACTGGTCTCTCCACAAAGGTCACGTCGTCCTCGATGTACAGCTCGCCCCAATCAAGGATGTGTGAATCGTCGTGAAGATACCGACGGAGCTGGGACACATGAAAGACATCATGTATCCTTAGTAGCGGAGGTGTCAATGCTAGCTGGTAATCCACTTCGTCGACCCGCCGCAACACTTGGAAGGGCCCGATGAACCTAGGGGAAAGCTTACTCCCCTTGTCGAACCTCCGCTGCCCACTCCGAGGGGATACCTTCAAGAACACGTGGTCCGCAACCTCAAACTCCAAGGGCCTCCTCCTGGTATCAGCATACGACTTCTGTCGGTCCTGGGATGCCTTCATCCTTTCCCGTATGAGCTGAACCTTCTCTGTCATGTTCTACACCACCTCCAGACCAAGGATGCCTGCCTCTCCTACTTCGGTCCAACACACAGGCAAACGACATGGCCTCCCGTACAAAGCCTCAAACGGGGCCATGCCAATGGTAGAGTGGTAGCTATTGTTCTAGGAAAACTATACCAGAGGCAATTATTGCACCCATGACCCTCCTGAGTCAAGAACAAATGCTTGCAGCATATCCTCCAAGGTCTTGATGGTGCGCTCCGTTTGTCCATCTGTCTGGGGATGGAAAGCAGTGCTAAGGCGTAACTAGGTGCCAAACGCATGCTGCAATCCTCTCCAGACCCGTGAGGTAAACCGTGCATCCCTATCCGAGACTATAGAACTCGGAACTCCATGCAACTGCACCACCCCATCCACATACGTTCATGCCAAAGCATCCACAGCACTCGACTCCCTAATCTCCAGAAAGTGAGCCGATTTCATCAACCTGTCCACTACCACCCAGATGGCGTCGTACCCTCCTTGGGACTTGGGTAGTCCTGTGACGAAATCCATTGAGATGTCATCTCACTTCCACTCGGGGACACCTAGGGGCTGTAGTAGGCCACCTGGAACTCGGTGTTCAGCCTTCACCTGCTGATACACTAGGCACTTGGCCACAAACTCTGCCACTGCTCGCTTAACTCCGGGCCACCAAAACTGCCTCTTCAAACCCTGGTACATCTTGGAAACTCCAGGGTGTACCGCCAGGGGTGAGTTGTGGAACTCACTGAGAACCCTTCCGCGCATCGCCTCTGGGACAAACAACCTTCCCTAGAAAATCATCCGGTTCTGAACATCCTCGGTCCATCCTTCCGGAGAATTTCCATAGTCAACTTGGTCACACATCACTTCGCACTCAAGGTCTCCCCACTAAGACTCATCCACCTGCTGAAACAGGGATGACTACACTGTTATCTGATATAGGCAGCCTCTTCCGCTATCCATCGTCACATCCAGGTGTAAGGATTCCAACTCTTCCATTTCCTTCCAGGTGTCTGCCGACTCTTGGACCACATCCTTCTGCGTCCTCCTGCTCAAAGAATCGGCCACCATATTTCTCGTGCCCTCAGTATAAGATATCTTGAAGTCGTAATCCTGGAGGAACTCCACCCATCTCCATTGTCGCAAGTTTATGTCCCACTGGGAGAAGATATACCGCAAGCTTTTGTGATCCGTGAAGACCACAATGTGTTCCTCGATGAGGTTGTGTCGCCATAACGGTAGCGCAAAAACGACTGATGCAAGCTCTAGGTCGTGGGTGGTGTAATTACGCTCATGGGAACACAGCTGTCTGGACCCATAAGAGATCACCTCTCGTCGCTGCATCAAGACGCATCCCAGGCCCTGTCCCGAAGCATCGCAGAATACCTCATAGGCCACCCCTTCTTCTGGTAATCTCAGCACTGGGGCACTGACCAACTTCTCCTTCAGATAGCTGAAGGTTGGATGACACTGCTCACTCCATACGAAAGCCTGGTCCTTCATAGTCAGAGCCGTCAATGGGGCTGCTACTCGGGAGAAGTTGGGTACGAATCTCCGATAGTAACCTGCCAGCCCGATGAAACTTCAGACTTCTGCCACATTCTTGGGTGCTTCACAAGAAACAACTTCCTCAACCTTTGATGGGTCGACCGCTACCCCCTACTCAGACACTACGTGCCCGAGGAAGTGCACTTCTCGTGTCCAGAACTAGCATTTTGAAAACTTCCCATATAGCTGGTGCTGTCGGAGGACCTCCAAAAATGTCCTCAGGTGATCTGCATGGTCCTCCTCTGATCTAGAGTAGACCAGGATGTCGTCGATGATCAAAACCATGAACGGATCCAGGTACTCCAGGAAGATGGAGTTCATAAGCCCTGTGAACACATCCAGGGCGTTCGTAACACCGAAGGCCATGACTACGAACTCGAAGTGTCCATACCTGCACCTGAACGATGCCTTTGAGATGTCTCTCTCTTTCACCCTCAGCTGGTGGTACCCAGACCGCAGGTCGATCTTCGAGAACCATCCTTCCCCTTTCAGCTAGTCAAAAAGATCATCTATTCTTGGCAGAGGGTAGCGATTCTTGATCGTCAGCTGATTCAACCTCCTATAGTCTACGCACAACCTAATACCTTCATCTTCCATATTTGCAAACAAGACCAGAGCACCCCACGGTGACACACTCAGACGAACATAACCCCTCTTCATCAGATCGGCAATCTGTATCTGTAACTCCCGTAGCTCCGAAGGTGCCATCCAGTAAGGAGCCATCGAGATTGGAGGAGCGTCGGGCTGCAGGTCTATCCCGAACTCGATATCACGTCAAGGGGTTAGAGTCGTCACCTCCTCAGGAAAGATGTCCATAAACTCACGGATGATCTCTAGAACTTCCACCATTTCCACATCTACTGGTTCTACCGTCAGCTCGGTCAACAAGGAGAGGAGAGGTTCCTCTCTCTTGTTTCCCTTCGGACTTCTCCGCTTGCTGGTGAAGGTAACACGCCAGTTGTCCATGTCTTAGAACACCACCCTTCATCGAAAATAGTTGATGACGGCGCACACTGAAAATAGCCAGTCGATGCGTTGGATGACATCGTATGGCTGAATCTGTAGCAGAAGAAGATCCCGAACCGACTGATGTGGCCCTATCATCAGTCTACATCCCTGAAAAATGAACAACAAGTCGGTCTGATCTCCAACTAGTGTGCTTAACACCAGGGACACTGGAAGTCTCTCGACATCTAGACCCAAGTCACGGGCTAGACTGGGTGCAAAGAAGGAGTGTGAAGCTCTGGTATCGAACAAAGCATAAGAAAGAGTGCTAAACAGACTGATCGTACCTCGCACAACCTCTGGCCCTTCTGGGACTGTTGCCTCTGCAGCGTGCAACTGTCCACGCCCAGCTCCCCTACCCCTCGGCTGTCGGCCACCTCCCCGACCATGCCCTGGTCGAGGTCCCTGTGGAGCGCCCTGAGGTCGGCCTCCTCCTACATCTTCCCTCGGAGAAGCGGGAGCTTGCTGTCCCTGCTGCTGTTGGAATGGTCTGGCTGGAAGCTGCTGCTAGGGCGGTTGCTGGGGCTGACTGCCACTACTGTACTGCACCCGGTCTGGGCACTGACTCCAGAGATTCCCATGGCTCCCACAGATGAAGCACCGTGGTCCAGGGCCCGTAGGAAAATGGAGAGGACCGGGTGACCAAAACTGAAACTGTTGCGGCCTGCTCCCTGCGGGTCGGAACCTAGAGGGTCCTGACGCTGGAGGCCTGGTGCTGACGGCCTTCCCCTTTGATGGTCCCAGCTGGATCCCCTCTCGCGACACTCCCCCTATTGCATGCATCTGCTCCACCACATCGGCCTTCTTCTGGACTTGCAAGTATGTCGTCAGGGTAAAGGGGGTAACAACATACTGGAGGGAGGGTCGAAGTGCCTCATCCAAACGTCTTTCCCGAGACTCCTCGTCGGGAAAGAGGTACAGAGGAAAATGTAGGAGGTCATTGAACTTGATCCCTAGCTCCCTCACGGAAATACTCCCCTACTGGAGGGAGAGTAGTTACTGCCTCTTTTCTTCCTTCATCGTCGAGGAGAGGAATTCCGCCCGGAACTCCTCCTCAAAAACCACCCAAGCCACCTCAGACTCTCTCCTCTCCCCTAGGTAAAGCATCCACCACTGACGTGCCGCTCCCCGCATCTAGCTGACGGCCAGGGGATCCCAGTACTCGGTCGGGGCCCGAATCAGGCCGAAGGCTATAACTAGCTCCTCTAG
Source organism: Viscum album (assembly GCA_963277665.1). Classification (NCBI taxonomy): domain Eukaryota; kingdom Viridiplantae; phylum Streptophyta; class Magnoliopsida; order Santalales; family Viscaceae; genus Viscum; species Viscum album. Next base: position 1,903,127,272 of record OY728141.1, read on the forward strand.
CTAGCCTTCTGTCATCATATCGGAGGTGCTGCCCTCATAATTCTCGAGGGCCTGTCGCTGGAAGGCTCGAAGAGTCTTCTGACACTGGTCGTCCTCTTCCTCTCGATCAGCTCTCTGCCGATTGTCCAAAGTAGTCTCAGGGGCCTCGATCGCCTATACCACACGTGGTCGTCTTCCAGGTGCCATAGCAGCAAAGTAAACAAGGAATTCCTAAGCCCAAGTAGTGCAGAATATCGTTCTTAAAACTTCTTAAGGTTTAATTTATTCTTAATTCCCAAGACATCCCAGAAACACAAGAACACAAGTCATTATTATGCATGTACCTTTCCTAGGGTCTCTACCCTGGAATCAGTGTGGCCTCACTTGGTCATTTGGTAGGTCCAGAGTTCTTGCATCAGATCACGGGGGGGCCTAAAATCTCGTGTCCTAGCTGGTCTTCCCTTTCTTAATTCACGCTCCAAGGTCACCCAACACCGTTACCATACCATCCTAGGCAATCCTCATTGTGCCTAACTCCAGACTCCATCCAATCTCTCAACCACGACCTTTGATACCATTCTGTCACCACCCGCCTTCACCAAAAGGAGGGAAGAGTTAGCTGATTTCCAGGCCCTTCCTTCTTAATGTTGAAGGAGTGATAATGAACCCCGAAACCCGCCTCCAATAGGTCCCGGAGTGGTGACTAGCACCAAGGTTATAGAAAATTCTCACAAATGGAAGGTGTTACCCTTTTTTATTTTATAGGATCGAGAGATAAGGAGAAGAAAACCCAACAACACCAAGGTAGAAAGAAAAGTAAAGCCAAAAGTAAACCATTTCCAAATGCATTTTTCAAATGTAAAAGCCACAAAGTGAAAAAGGTGACTACAAGGTAAGTACCAAAAAGAAAAACAACAACTGAAACTAATCCAAAAGTCCGAGCTAGTAATGTCTTGAGTGATCCCTGAAGTCCTCCTGGAAACCTGAAAACAGTTTTATATACGTAGGGTGAGCATACAAGTACACTCAGTAGGGAAAACCAAGACTCTCGTGCACAAGTGGTGGAACGTACTAAAGTCTCATGAGAAAAAGATTAAACCAAACACCTAACAAGGAAAACTATCCATCCCAGTCCTCACCAGGGATCACTCCCCAAATAACGCAAGTCAAGTAATATATATAATAAGATCACATTGATGTTTGGGTACCCCACACCACTTTCCCACTAGTTATCGAGACATCGAATGCATTGGACCAATCCCGCCATTCTCACCGCAGTCCCACTGCCGAACCCTCCCGCACACACCTGTGCCACAACCACACGCAGTCCCACTGCCGAAATCCCGCCCGCACACACCTGGTCCTCACCCGCACACAATCCCACTGTTGAATCCCTCCCACACACACCTGGGCCGCAACTGTATCACGTAACCATGCTTGCAAACACCTAGGCCAGAACAACCACCACCACGCCCGAAGACACCTGGGCTAAAGGATCCACTGCCACTCCCGAAGACACCTGGGCCTCATCTCGACGACACTTGGGAAGCCACCTGCCGCACACACCTGGCCAACCACCACACCACCCCGCCCAATGGTTCATGGGATAGTAACGGACTTCAGGCCAGCACAGCCTTCACGAAGATACTTGGGATATCCAGGAAAGGGTGTAGAAAAGAAGCTAATTACCAGCCACTAAGAATAGTGTTGGGAAAAACAACCTCCCCCATGAAATGGGGGTGTTCGGTACTAAGTGCTCAACTTGGGTGGGGCACGAATAAGAAACACAATGCTACAGAGATATATATATATATATATATATATAACAAGAACTCACCCAATGCTAAGTTTTTTTTTCTTCTTCAGACAGCCTACAGATCACAACAACACTCAAGTCCGAGTCACGACTCACGCCAACAACCCTTGTGCCACCTTTCTTATTTCACATTCAGTAACAATGTTTATGTTTAAGAACTACTGGGCAACTAGTAGGCATAGGCATACGTCCATAAAAGTAAACAGTCAAACAACAACCAAAACATCCACACCTGGTTCTCAACAACAGTGGATTCCACCCCTATTTGTGATATAAACAAGTAACCACCCGAATCCAAATCAATAGGAGATCCCATCCCGAAATTCACAGAACCACCGTGAGTATAAAAGAACAGGGGATCCCATCCCCTCCCACATATCCATCAATCAGCCCAAAAGGAAAACATCCAACTACCACCACCAACACAAGTAAGGGATTTTAAGATTTAAACGACTTAACACACTTCTTGATTTCAAATTCCGTGTGTTCTAACCGGGAGTTATCACAGAAGGGTTGATCCTGGGGCTTTCAATTATTCAGCCGGATATACGCGATTAACCGATTCACATTTCATAGCAGGAGTTTACAACCACAAACAAGCCATTTGAAACATCAGCAGGGTTTATTAGTGCACAAACAACAACCACCAACGGCCTCGATTTTCATGAGGCATAAGCCCGCACAACTCAACAAGATGGTCATATAAGAAACAACGTCAAAATATAAAACAACATCAACGATCACAACCCCCCTCTTCTTTCTTTATGGAATTCGTTATTTATCTTTAATTAGGTCTGGTTCACCCAAGTCTACAGGATCAAAAGCACACCCTCCCCGCATGATACACAAAAGAGAGAGACGAAAGAGAAATTCCCTACTCGTTGATAGATGATCGACGTTTAGGCCGAGGGCATGGAACTTTACGGATAACAATGCGGCGTGCCCGATGCACCAGAAGCTATTTGTGAAAAGTCAAGATCGTGGAAAGGAGAAACCACGGCTAACCCTTAGTTTATAAGATTCGGGGACGGTTGAGGTGAAAACGTGAAACCGCGTAAGGCGCGTGGGTCGTGGGTTGATCACGCGGCTCCACTCGTCACAAAAGGGGGTAGGGTGGTTTAAGCTGACTCATGAATTGATGAAGCATTTAATTAAAACTCTTATGAGCGTTACAGGTCTTAAAAACACGGTTAATCGAGTCAGAATATGGTTTAAAACACAATTTACGCAAATAAGCGCTACTGGAAACAACTTGACAAGGTCGGATGATGCCGATCGGTCTCACCGATCGGTCTCGCCGATCGGTCTCACCGAGACGCCACTTCTTTAGAACCCTGATTTTGGAAAAGCGAAGGACCAAGAGAGTCTGGGTCATCACACTTAGAGTGAAACTGGAACGTGGTTAGGAACCTAGATAGTGTATGGGACCCTGACCTTATTTCATTAATCAGTTTTGAAAGACAGAATAGTTTAAATCATTTCCTACAGTTGTTCCATTCCGAACAACCCATCTGAGTGCATGAGGTTTCAGGTGTCTATGAGGAGGTGTGGCTATCTCATTACCGTCAAGTCATGGGGGTCGCCTCCCACCAGATAAACCTACATTTAGCGATCCTTATGGGGTCTATTCGAGTGAATTTTACTCAAATTATAATGTTGATCGTCCATGGATTTGGAGATGTTGGTTTGTATTTGTATATGGTTTTGATGTCCTAGTAGTTGGGTCCTTTCCTCCCTGCCCTTTTTGGTGGGGTGTTTGGTCATCGTCAATTTTGTTTTCCAATTTTTTTTACCACCTATCAGTTCTAATGTTGGGGAGAACCATGATGGGTCTCACACAATTTTATCTAGAGTATGTTGATTCTATCTAATTTCTTATGGTGGGGAGTCTGCTCAGGGCTCCCCATGTCGATCACCCCATGGTAGTTTCCCAGTCCTGTCTCAGTTTCCCCAGTCTTGTTTCGGTTTGGGAAGTTGGTTTCTGTGGGTGTGAGAGCTACATCCCTTGATCAATCAACAAGAGGTGTTCGAACTCTTTTGGGAAGGTGATACATAGTGAAAAGCCTTTACCAGTTCTTGATGTTTTCATTTACGACACATTCTCAGAGCACAATGTGTTTTCTCCTTTTCATTTGTTTTTTGTGGGGATCCATTATGAACCTTAATGGGGATCACTTTCTACTCTGGGGTCAACCTTAGTTGTGGACTTCTAGGGATAGAAAGCGCTATGGTGGGGAGAATTTTCACACCTGTCATTTGTAAATCATTTATGATATTAATTTGCTAGGCATTAGGTAGTTTGGGTTGAACCCCAACATAAAATATTTTAGTAATTATACAACAACACATGTTCTATCTTTGATAGCGTTAAACACACCATGATCCAAGACATACAGCCTCTCTCAAGTCAGCACGTGACCTCGCTCATCTCACCGCATGATGCCCTTGATGTTCATGGAAGATAAATATAATGTAATGAATAGTAAAATTATAATAAAACAAAAATGAGTAGTGTAATAATATTTAAGGCACTATGTTAATTATAATAATATTTTTTGAGAATAATATTTTTATTAAAAATACTGAAAATATAAAAATTAATTATGTTGTTATTAATATTTTAATAATTATTATTGTTAATATTAAATTAAATTAATATCTTTTTTTATTTTATTTGGATTTCAAATTTTCCATCGAGGTGTGGGACGAGTTCCAGTTGAATATGGTCTTTTGTCAATAAATCTGTTTTTTTCAGAGAATGGCAGCATGCGACACATGGGAGAAGCCTAATTTTGAAGCAGTGTGGCTTCGCCGACACCGTCCTATGAATCACCCTTTGTTTAACTAACCAAATTAAAATAAGTATTAATAATGAAATAAAATTAATTATCTGGGAGATTAAAAATATAGATAAAATTTGAAATATTTGTTCATAATTTAATAGAAATTGTTTTTAATGATGATAATAATATTATTATTATTTATGGATATTATATTTATTATTTTTATTTTTATTTTTATCATTAGTTTTAATTTATGTTGATTTTTGTTTAATTTTTTTCATTATATTTTTTCCTTTACCTTTTGTTAGGGTCGGCTATCTCCCATATTATATTGCTTATACCCATATAAACCCCCATTGTCCCCACATGGATCGCACCGCACCCCCTGTCCTCCTCTTTCAAGGTGCCTCCTGACCTTCTTCTTTGCCTGCAACGTCTTCCAGCCCCACACCTCTCGTTGCAACCACTCGATTACTCAACCTTCCTTCCACCAATTGTTTTTAACAATGATGTTATTCAAGGATGAATAAGTAATGCAATGTCTCATGGAACCATATTTATAATTAAAAAACAACATAGGATCACTTAATGGTTAAGTTTGAGGATGATTGAATCTATTATAAAAAACTCTTGCATCAGATTTTTTAGTTCAAGAAATTCCATTTGATCCATTATATATGTGGGTTTTGATTTTTTTAGCATAATTAAATATATCAATTTTGAATTTGATATTCAGATCTGGTATTAATGGGGGAATGTCATTAGGAAAAACCTCAAGGTAATAATTTATCATTTCCACATCATTAATATGAACAGTTACATACTTTTTATCAATGTAATCATGATAACATTCATTTCCATCATTCATAAGTATCTCAAATTCCTTATATAATATCAATTTTATGGGTTTGTACTGGTATACAAAATGAAACTCTTTTTCTGTAAAACAATTTATTTCTCTCTAAACACTACATGAAACATGATCTTTCCCAACACTTCTATACCAACGGTTTGTAAAAACCATTGGTATAGCTACCCTTTCCCAACGGTTCACCAAAACCGTTGGGAAAGGGTGTGTTTTTTGAGGCCCTTTCCCAACGGTTTTGGTGAACCATTGGGAAAGAGTGACCTTTCCCAACGGTTCACAAAAACCGTTGGGAAAGGGTGTGTTTTTAGGCCCTTTCCCAACGGTTTTGGTGAACCGTTGGGAAAAAGAAAAAAAAATCCAACCAAAACAATAAACAACCACCCAGAACATATCCCAACCTATCCCAACGGTTGTCAAAACCGTTAGGATATGTTCATTGATTTTTTTCCAGATCTACTAACCGAGAACATTATATAAATCAAAATTTTAAATAATTATGATAATACATATATATATATTTATGAAATTATGTTTACAAAAGTGATGTTAGATTAGTGGTTAAGTGGCTCGATTATAAACGAGGGGTCCTGGGATCAAATCCCAGCAGATGTTTTATTTTTGGAATTTATATACCAACAGTTCCATTACCGTTGGTATAGATTTCATATTACCTATACCAACGGTTTCCAAAAACGTTGGTATAGGTCTATACCAACGGTTTTTGGAAAACCGTTGGTATAGACCTATCCCAACGGCTTACTTGGCTACGGTTCTCCAAACTGTTGGTATAGGCTATACCAACGGTTTGGAGGCCTATACCAACGGTTCCAAACCGTTGGTAAAGGTTAGTTTTCCAGTAGTGAAAATCAATCATATCATGACAAAAAAACCCCAATCCATTCCCATAATGACCTGAACTATACTAAGGGAACAGAACATGGTTTTCTGGTAATGTCTTTCTGCAGACAAAAAAAGAATGAATATTATCATTCCACTTTAATATAATATATTCATTTAATGTTTTATCAACAAGTTATCATATTATTTTATGAAGAGATATTTTTAATATACTAGAAGATTACTTAGATATAAATTAATATGTCGACCCCCTATAAATAACATTGGAAAATATTTGTAATCAAACGATGTACCTAATACAACTTGATTCTATGTCCTGACGTCTAATAATGTCGTCACAATAGATCTCACTACACCTTTTTGCTTATAGTATATCTTATTTTCATCATTAAGATCTCTCTATGGAAAGTCATTTTAATAATGAACCATCTATCCAAATTTAAAACACATAATAATTTGGTTATCAGGATTATTTTTTGGATCATTTTCATTACAATATCTATCCATATCACTAAACATACCATGTCGAAAATAGTTCCCAGTTTTGGTAAGGCATTCCCTATGGGCCATTTTTCCACACTTTTCACAAACTAGAAACATTAATTTCTTACCATTAGATTACTTTGGTTGATTCTTACCCATCACATTCAATAAAAACCTCTTATTCTCTGTGTTTTCAATTTTAACATGATACTAAGATAATTCAACCTCCAACCTCTTAGGTCATCAAAAATATTTCTCTTATCTTTTATATTCATGGGTGTCTAATACCCTTTGATTCTTTGTTTTTAATCCTATGTACAAACTTTTGATATTTCTATCATCGTCTAGAATTAGATGTAGAACATACCTCACCAGTCAGGTGATGTTTTCATCATACAAAACCATATATTCTTTAAAATATTTATTTAATTCAAGTAATTTCCTCTCCATACTATGTCTCACAACCTTAGAAATATATTTTTCAATGAAATAGTTTTATATTAATTATACTCTATGGATTCAATCTTCTCTCTATACATGATATTTATGACCAATGACCACCACTGCTGAAATTAACCTTCAAAATGATAAATGTAAACACATAAATTATAATTATCTGAATATAATTAAAATACAATATCTTTTCAATGGAATGAATCCCTCTTTTTTCCTCTTCTGGGTCTTAAGATCGACTAAATGAAAGAGGGTGTTTTCTCGTAAAATGCACCACTATAGTCATGCTCCATTTTGGTACCTCTATATGTTCTCTTGAAAGGATGAGACAAAAATTTATTTATTGTGTTATTAGTTCATTTACTATTAAAAACTAATAGATTCCAATCCCAACCTTTCCGACCAGAATATTTGGAAGGATATCGTTCTATTTCTGCCTCTCCTTTTCATCTTCCCTATTTCAGCTTCACAAAAAAATTCTGAACAAACATATCATAGTTGAAGAAACATGGTAATACTAAAATTCAATATCATTTCAAAATAATCATAGTGTTGAAATTAATTATTTTATTCTTTTATCATCATACTAACAATTTATTTTTTCAAATCCATCCTCTGATACCAACTATAGGGACACATTATTTTACATTATATAATCATGAATTTTTTTTCATGAACTCATATTCATTCATATTTATAGTCTTTCCATGTTTATAATTTTAGATAATTGTTCTACAATACATTCATAACATTCCATATTTATATAAAGAAGGTACCGTAAAAACATTGACCAATTCATTTAAAATAGAAAACTATTCCTATAAATCATATTTTTATTGAAAACTTGTCATAACATTTAGTTTGGATTCTATATTTGTCTTACACATACTTATAACCTATTAAACCCATTTAAAAAAATTAGATGATCACAAAAAGCTCAATGAAGGATATAAAAATAATGAATGAAAATAATATTCCATTAATATATATATTCTATGATATAATTTGAAAAAACAAACTTGTTACCCATGTAAACATAGTTTGTGAAACATGGGATTTCCAAAAAATATATAACATACATAGAACCTCAAATTTATTTTCATTTATCACTTACATAATATTGTAACCATCTACTCTATCATATAATTTGTAACCCTCAATGATTCGAGACAATCTTACCATTACAATTTCTTTATGGTGTAAACATCATAGTTACACATGGAGTAACCATAAATCCCACCTCCAACGCACACTAATCTAATACAATGCATTGAAATATTGGTCCCAAAACCATCATAAAATATTTCCATGAACTAGAACACAATCATATGACATTAATATTGTAATAGCCTTGACCCTCCGGGTCCATTAATTTTCCAAAAAATGTTCCACTATGACGGTGGCACCGTGAGGGTTTCACCATGACGATGTCACTGTGATAGTGGCACCGTGTCCTCACCGAGTGGTCTTTGTTCTTTCCCAATTCTCAACTTTTCCGCTCCCATAACATATATTTTTATGTTATTATGATTTAATTCCCCCTTTAAAAGAAATTTCACTCCAATAAATAATACCTAAAATCCTCCATGTGCCAAGAAACCCTTAAATTACCACAACGTGTCGTTTTCCCTCTGTGTCACGCCCTTCCCAGAACCTTCCAGATCCACCCCATTCACATGTTTCATTATGGTTAAAGAAATTAGTTTAACATATAGAAATTATGACCACCTCTACGAGGATAATTTTTTAAGTGACAATTATTTGCATCATGCGATACCACCCAACCGTGTGGTGAAACCACGATCAATCTTTATAGCCCTTAAAAATTATATATACCGTAACAATGGGATCTCATCTTTATATCACTCTAGAAATTATTTCTTCTTCCTCTTAGAAATTCTTATTTTCTTCTTTGTGCATTTGGAGTTCCCCTTCTTGAGGAAAATGGCACGCCTGTACTGGAGCCTTTCTACTCACCCTTGGAATCCCCGACATTCCTCCCCTATAAGCCTCACATCCCCATTTCATGGCGTGTGGAGAATAACATCTATCCTTGATCAACCAGGTAGGTATTTTCTTTTATCTCTCCTTATTGTGTATCATGCGGGGTGGGTACACCACTTTTTCTATGGGAATGGATGAAATTGATCCTTAACAAAGATAATAAACAAACTATTAATGAATGATGTTGTGTGTTTGACAATTTTGTTGTACTCTTTTATAATTTCTATATGTTGTGAACTGTATGGTCTTATGCTCACTGAAAATCATTGTCGTTGGTAGGCTTTCCTTGCACACTAATGAACCATTGTATTCTGTGATGATTAAATGATTGTAACTTGTAATTTCGTTAATCACCTAAACTCTCCCTATAAAACGAATTTCCAGTGAACGACAATCATTGTGTGGCCACCCTGGATAACCACCAGAAAAAAGAACCCAACAAATGATGTGCCTAAACATGGAATTCTCCCTACTCGATTTTGGATGTTGGTGTGTTGTTCTGTTTGATGCTTATGGGGTGATATGGATGGGAATGGGATCCTCTATTGTGGAACAGTTGTTGGTTGTGAATCTAAAGCTGTGTGGGGCTGTATCTCGAAGTTTGGTTTGGTTCTAGTACATTGTGGGATCTCATGGATCCCGTTGTTGTTGTTAATTTACAAGTGAACTGGGTCAGATTTCTTAAATTGATATTTGAGTGTTTCTCTTTCCTTGGATTATTTGTATGCCTGTTAGTTTCCCATTAGTGCATAATTTTCTTTAATGGGATTACTTGAACATGAGAAAAAACCAGGCTCAATGATGAATTGATTTCCGGGATGAGTGGTGACATCGTTGTGGCTTTGGTGTTTCTTGGGAATGAATATTACTGGTGGTGTTTGTGCTTAAGTTGGTTTTGGAACTCCTGGGATGGGATGATTTCTTGTTATATATATTATACAATTTTAGTTCTTATGTTTCTTATTCTCACCCCACCCAATTTGAGAACTTAGTGCCGAACACCCCCATTTCATGGGGGAGGGTGTTTTCCCAAACACTCCTATGAGTGGTTGGTCATTATATCCTTTTCTTCTCCCTTTTCTGAATAACCCATGACTCATCGGGTAGGCTGTAATGGCCTGAGGTCCATTATAGCCCTTGATTCTTCATGTAGGGTTGTTTTGGTGGTTTCCCAGGTGTGTGCGGGAATGTTGTTTTACAAGTGTCTTTGGGATGAGGACTATGTGTCTTCGGGTGTGGTAGTAGTTGTTCTAGCCCAGGTGTTTGCGGCGTGGTTATGTGTGGTTGTTGTAGCCCAGGTGTATGTAGGGTGGACATGTGGTTGTGGCCCAGGTGTGTGTGGGCGGGGTGTTTTAGTGGGACTTCGGTGAGAATGGCAGGAGAGATTTGATGCATAGGATATCTTCAATAACCAGGGGGGATGTGTTGTAGGGTACCCAAACAACGATGTGTTGTTACTATTATATTTATTGACATGCGTTATTTGTTGAGCGTTACTTGGTGAGGATTGGGTGGGCAGTTTTCCTTGTTAGGTGTTTCAGTTATCTCTTTTTTCACAGGGAATTAGAATGTCTCTCAAATTGTGCATGAGAGATTTTGTTTTTCCCAACTGAGTATAATTGTATGCTAACCCTGCTTATAAAAAACAGTTTTCAGGTTTCTATGAGGACATCAAAAATCATGTAGGGTCGTACTAGTACAGACATTGGAAAAATTGTTGTTGAATTTTTTTTTCTTTTGGTGCTTCTTTTTGGGGATTTCTTTTACTTTTGAATCATTTACTTTTGGAATATGAATATGATAATGGATTGTTTTGGCTTTACCTATACTTCTACATTTGGTTTTGTTGGGATTTACTCTATTATCTCCAAATCCTATTAAATAAAAAGTGTAATTCCATCCTTATTGTGTGTGATTATATACCCTTGGCACTATTATCCACTCCGAGAGCTATTGAATACGGGTCTTAGGGGTCATTATCTCTCCTTCCACTTGTAGAAGGAAGGGTCTGGAAACCCGATGTCCCTTCTCTAATTTTCGTGAAGGAAGGTCATGAGAGAATGGTATCATAGATAGGTTGGGAGATATGATGGAGATAAGGGTTAGGCATAGTGAGGGTTTCATGGGATGGTAGGGAAACCATGTTAGGCAATCTGGGTGTGTGAAATAGTTTCGGGAAGACTGACTAGGACACGGGATTTTAGGTCCCCCATGACCTGATGCAAGGACTCTAGGCCTACGGATCGACCATGTATGGCTACACTGATTGTAGGGTAGAGACCCTAAAAAAGGTTCAGACATCAGAATGACATGTATTATTGTATTTCATGGGAATTTTGGGGATTTAAAATGAATAAAAAGTATATGAAAATTTAAAATCAGTCTTCTACACTACATGGGCTTAGGCATTTTTTTGTTCACATTGATGTTATGGAACCCGGACAACGACCAAGGGTGGTGCAGGTGATCGAGGCCATGGAGATTGATTAGGCTGATCAACATAGGGCTGACTGAGAGGAGGATGATGATCAGTGGTAGAGGATGCTTCATGCCTTTCAGTGGCCTACCCTCAGGATATACGAGGGCATCATCTCTGACCTGGAGACAGAGAGCTGGCTAGAGGAGCTGGTGATAGCTTTCAACATGATCCAGGCTCTGGCAGAATACTGGGTTCCTCTGTCTATAATCCAGATGTGGGGAGCATCGCGTCAGTGGTTGACACTTTTTAATGTGAAGAAGAGGGAAGATGAGGTGATGAGGACTATCTTCGATAAGGTTTTCCGGGCGGAATTCCTCTCTTACAAGATGAAGAATGGGAAGAGGAAGGAACTACTCTCCCTACAGTAGCGAAGTATTCCAGTGAGGGATTTGGGGATCAATTTCAAGGATCTCTTTTGCATCGCTCTAAACCTTTTTCTGGATGAGGAGTCGTGGTCGAGACGTTTATAGGAGGCACACCGACCTTCCCTTCAGTATGTGTTTACCCCTTTCACACTGCTAACATACATGGAGGTCTAGAAGAAATATGACTTGGTGGAGAGGATTCACATGCAGGGAGGAGTATCAAGATAGGGAATCCAGTTGAGCTCGTCAAAGGGGAAGGTTGTCAGCAGCAGACCTCCTGCATTAGGGACCTCTACATTTCGACCATTAGGGAGCAGGCCCCAGAAGTTCCATTTCTTATCTCACAGTCCTCTCCCATACATTTCTAGGCCATGAATGAGATTCTTCATATGTGGAATCCATGGGAAACTTCGAAATCAGTTCCCTGACCGAGTACAGTACAATGGGGGTGGGCCAGTGCAGCACCTGCGCCAGCTGCATCATTTTCAAGCCAAGCCCTTTCAGCAGTAGAAATAGGGACAACGAGCTCCCATTATTCCAAGGGCAGACATCATAGGAGGAGGCCGACCGTTGGTCACTCTTGAGAGACCACGACTAGGGCACAGTTGGGGAGGCGTCCGATAGATGAGGGGCATGGGAGCTGGGTGTGGGAAGTCACATGTCACAGAGGCAGTAGATCTAGCAAGTCCAGAAGCCATTGGAGGTATGATTTTCTTGTTTATTACTCTTGACTATTCCATGTTCAACACAATAGATTTTCACTACACTATTGAACCTAGTCTAGCCCATGCTCTGCATCATGAAGCTAATAGAATTCCAGTTCCCCTATGGTTGAGTACACCATTCCGAGGTCAGACTGACTTTTTTTTATGTTTTTCAAGGGTGTAGACTGATGATAGGGCCACATCATTCAATCAGGGATCTTCTACTATTGCAATTACATCTATACGATTTCATCCTATTCATTGATTTTATGTTCTTTGTATCTGACTTTATTTACTGCATTCGATGAAGGATCATGTTTTCAGACTTGGTTCATTGACGTGTGGCATTCATCGGTGATCGGGGTTACGAGGAAGGTAACCGGTGAGTGGAGCCCCTCATTTTCATGTTAGCTAATCTGTTAGTGGATTTGGCCAATACATAAATGGTGGATGTCCCAGGGATCATTGGTGAGTTTATGGACATATTCCCTAAAATGGTGGAGACTCTACCTCATCGATGTGATGATGAGTTCGGTATAGACATGCAACCTGGTGCCCATCCTATTTCGAAGGCTCCCTACCTGATGTCACCTTCTAAGTTGCAGGATTTGTGGATTAAGATGGACAATCTAATGAAGATGGGTTTTGTTCGACCAAGTGTGTCATCATTGGGTGATCATGTCTTGTATGAAAAGAAGGAAGATGGTGGTCTCAGGCTATGCATAGACTAAATGAGACTTAATCAGGTGATTGTCATGAATCGCTAACCTCTTTCGAGGATAGATGATCTCTTGGAATTGCTGAGGGGAGAAGGTTGGTTCTCTATGATTGACATGTGGTTGGGATATCACCAGTTGAGGGTGAAGGAGGGTGAAATATAAAAGACTTCCTTTAGGTGCATATATGGGAACTTCGTGTTTGTGGTCATACCATTCGTTGTTATGAATGCACCACCTGTGTTCATGGGACTCATGAACTCTATCTTCCGGGAATACCTGGATCGGTTCATAGTCATGTTTATTGATGATGTCCTGATCTACTAAAGGTCAGAGGATGATCACGCTAATCACATGAGAACGATTTTAGTGGCCCTCTGATAGCACCAAATCTATGGAAAATTGTGCAAGTGAGTGTTCTTTATGAAAAAAGTGCACTTCCATGGGCACATGGTGATCAATCAGGGAATATCAGTCGACCCATCGATTGTCAAGGATGTTGTTTCTTGGGAATCACCCATGAACGTGGAAGAGGTTCACAGTTTCCGTGGAATGGGAGGTTACTACCGGAGGTTCATACCCAACATCTGTTGAGTTTGAGCACCTTTGACAGCTTGGACCAAGAAAAAACATGATTTCATATGGGATGGGCAGTGTGAGGCATCCATTAGATATCTAAAAGAGAAGTTGGTATGTTCCCCAGTGCTGAGGTTTCCAGATGAAGGGGCAACATATGAGGTGTTCTGTGATTCTTCAGGACATGGTCTTAGGTGTGTGCTAATGCAATGACAAGTGGTGACCTATTATGGGTCTAGACAGTTACGTCTCTATGAACGTAATTATGCCACCGATGATATGGAGCATGCAGCGGTCGTGTTCGTACTATGGTTGTGGAAACATTAACTCATCGACCAAAACTTCTTAGTATTCATGGATCACAAAATCTTGAAGTATATCTTCTCCCAGTAGGGCCTGAACATATAGCATTGAAGGTGGATAGATTTCCATCACGACTATGGCTTCGAGACTTCCTACACCTTAGGAAAAGGGAATGTTATGGATTCTGCCTTGAGAAAGAAGTCATAGAAGGATGTGTTTCGAGGGTCGAATGATGCTTGGAAGGCGATGAATGAGTTGGTTTCCCTTCACCTAGTTGTAAGGGTGGATTTTGGTAGAGGTTGACTGTTTTACATGACAGTGAAATAATCTCTCCTACTGCATGTGGAGGTATCTCAGTGGGGTGACATAGAGTGTTAAGTAATGCGTGACCAGTTTAACCATGACGATGCTCCAAAAGGGTGGAGGGAGGATGGTCAGAATTAGATGCTTTTTAGAGGGATGTGGTTTGATCCGGAGAAGATGTGTGAGAGAGTTCATGGTGAGTTCTATAACTCACCCCATTCAGAATACATGGGGGCTTCCAAAATTTACTAGGTCTTGAGAGGTCAATTCTGGTGGCCCGAGGTGAAGCAGGGAGTGCCAGAGTTCGTAGCAAAGTGCCTCGTGTGTCAGTAGGTGAAGGCTGAACACCACATCCCAGGGGTTCTGTTACAACCTTTAGATTTCCCTTAGAGTAAGTGGGAGGACCTATCGATGGATTTCATCATGGGACTACCCAGAGTTCATCGGGGGTTTCGATGATATCTAGATAATGGTGGACCGACTGAAAAAATAGGCCCACTTCCTGGAAATCAAGGTTTCAAGTATGATTAATGCCCTAGCACAGAGGTATGATGATGAGATTGAGCGGTTTCACAGAGTCCTGATATCCATAGTCTCAGATATGGATGAACGGTTTACCTCACATGTCTGGAGAGGATTGCAGTGTACTTTTGGCACCCAGCTACGTCTTAGTGCTTCATTCCACCCCCAGACAGATGGGTAGTTAGAGTAGACCATCCATAAATTAAAGGATATTCTACGAGCAATTATTCTAGACTCTGGGGGATAATGGGAATGAAACTTTCCCCTAGTGGAGTTTTCCTACAACAATATCCATCACTCTACCATTGGAATGGCTCCATTCGATGCTTTGTACGGGAGGCCATGTCGCTCACCCGTGTGTTGGACAGAGGTCAGGGAGGTAGGTGTTCCTAGCCCGAAGGTGGTGCAGAGCATGATGGAAAAGGTTCAACTTGTATGAGAGAGGATGAAGGAATCCTAGGACCGGAAAAGGTCATATGCCGATTATAGGAGGAGACCGATGGAGTTTGTGGTTGGGGACCATGTGTTCATGACGGTCTCCTCTCGGCGTGGGCAATGAATGTTTGACATGGGGAGTAAGCTTTCTACCAGGTTCATCTGAACGTTCGAAGTGATGCATCAGGTCTGTGAAGTGGCTTATCAGCATGCACTACCACTGCCGCTACTGAGACTACATGATATCATCCATGTGTCTCAGCTCTGATGATATCTATATGATGATTCACTCATCCTCAACTAGGGAAATAAACATAGTAAGGATGACGTGACTTTTGTGGAAAGACCAGTGAGGATCGAGGATCGTGAGGAAACAGTGCTCTGTGGATGGACCATTCCCTTTGTTCGTGTTTTTTGGAGGTATGGAGGGCTCGAGGAATGTACCTGGGAATGGGAGATGCAGATGCACGCCCAATGCTCAGAGCTATTTTGAGTTTTCTTCTATATTGTTTGTACTTGATTGTGATGGAACACTTTACCTTTTTAAATATGGAACATGTTGTTTTCATTATTCTGTGGATGTGTGTGATGAAAACTGACTATGTTAATGGGAGGACCTAATCCCAAATCAAGACGCATTAAGGGGGATGTTATTAAACCCGTGTGGGCGAGTCAGTGACAACAAAAGTGGATAGTATCATGAAATGGAGGAAGAAACACCCTAACCCAAATGACTGAGAATTTGACCTTCGAGTGTTTACTAGTTACTTGAGGGAGGGGTGTTCCTAGGTGTCTATGAGGTTCACTCTTGAGAGGTATCTTACGAGGTGGGTGTTCGGATCCCCTCTTTTCATCAGGTCTAGTATTGTTTCTTGAGGGTGAGAATAGTTTGACATGTATCTGATGTAATGGCCCGGACGCACCTAGTCCAAAATTTTCCAAAACATGGCTCCACGGTGTCGGTGGCACCATGGCGGTGGCACCCTGACAGTGGCACCATGCGGGTGGCACCATGACAGTGGCGCCAGGATGGTGGCATAGTGACGGTTGCACCATGAAGGTGGCAAAATGACGGGGGCACCGTGAGGGTGACACTGTGACGGTGACACTATATGGGTGACACTATGACGGTGGCACCATGACGGTGGTACCATGTCCTCCCCCATAGGTCTTCATTCATTCCATGTTCCCAACTATTCATATCCTGCAACATATCTTTTGACATAAAGATGGTTTAATTCCCCATTTCAAATACATTTAAACCCATAAATAATATCTTTAATCCCTAAGAGTTGGGCAACCCTTAACTTACCAAAATGTATGGTTTTTCCTCGGTGTCACTACCTTCCCCGTACCTTCCAGATCCACCCCTATTATGGATTTCATTATGGTTAAGGAAAAGTATTTAATGAATAGCCATTATAAACTCCTCTCGGAGGAGAATTTTTATTAGAAAATTAATTCCATCGTGCGTGACCACCCAACTGTGTGGTGAAACCATGATCAAAGTTTATAGTCACTCAAAATTACATATCCCTTAACAACGAGATCCCATCTTTATATCACGCTAGGAACTCTTTGTTCTTCCTCTCAGCTAGTCTCCTTTTTTTCTTTATGTGTATGGAGTTCCCCTTCTCGAGGCCTGTGTTGCGCCAAAGTTGGAGCCTTTCTGCCCACCCTTGGAGTCCCTGACGTTCCTCCCCTGCAAGTCGCGCAACCCCAGTTCTTGTGCGTGGAGAATAACATCGATCCTAGATCAACCAGGTAGGGATATTCCTTCATCTCTCCATATTGTTTATCATGCGGGGTGGGTACACCACTGTTTATGTGGGAATGGATGGAACATATCCTTAATAATGATAATAAATAGACTGTTAATGAATGATGGGGTGCATTTGATATTTCTGCTGTACACTTTTATAATTTCTATATGTTGTGAACTGTATCAGCTTATGCACAATAAAAATAATTCCCATTGGTGTTCTTTCCTCACGAACTAATGAACCATTTTCTTCTATGATGATTAAATTATTATAACATGGAAATTGGTTAATCACCTAAACTCGACTTATTAAATGAATGTATAGTGAACGTTAATCCTCATGTGGTAAACCTGGTGAACCAATAGAAAGAATAATCTAAATAATTATTTACTTGAACCTGGAAGTCTCCCTACTCTTTTTTAGTAGTAGGTGTGTTGTTTGGTTTGATGCTTATAGGGTGATGTGGATGTGGATGGGATCCTCCGTTGTGGAACAGTTGTTGGTTGTGAATCTGAAGCTGTGTGGGGATGTATCTCATGGCTTGGTTTGGAAATAGTACATTGAGGGATCTCACTGAAAACTTTGTTGTTGTGACTATAGATGAAACTGGGTGTGAATGAAAAATTTTTTGTTTGGGTGTTTCTCTTTCATTGGATTTTGGTTATGCCTGTTAGTTTCCCATTAGTGCAGAATTTATATAAATGGGATCCCTTGAACATCAAAACAAGAATGGGATCAATGGGGAATTACTTTCCAAGATGAGTGGTGACACGGTTGTGGGTTTAATGATCTTGTGAATGAATAGTAGTGAGGGTGTTTGTGCTAAATTTTCTTTTGGAACACCAAGGATGGTATGAGTTCTTGTAATATATTGTATATACTTGTAGTTCTAATGTTTCTTATTCGTGCCACTCTGAAGATGAGAAACTAGTTCCGAACACCTCCTTTTTATGGGGGAGGGTGTTTTTCCGAACACTCCTATGAGTGGCTAGTTATTAGCTCCTTTACTTCTCCCTTTCCCCAATTGTCCAAGACTCATTGTGCAGGCTATGATGGATTAATGTCCATTATAGCCCACGATTCTTCGGGCATGGTAGTTGTGGTGGTTTCCCAAGTGTTTGTGGGAAGGTTGTTTCCCAAGTGTTATTGGGATGAGGACAAGGTGTATTCGAGCGTGACATTAGTTGTTATGGACCAGGTGTATGCAGGTGTGGATACGTGTGGTTGTTGTGGCCCAGGTTAGTTCGGGCGGGGTGTGGCAGTGCGACGGTGGTGAGAATGGTAGGAGAGGTTCTATGCATAGTATGTATTCAATAACCAATGGGGATGTGGCGTGGGGTACCCAAACATTGATGTGTTATTACTATTATATTTCATGACATGCATTATTTAGGGAGCGTTCCTTGGTGAGGCTTGGGTGGGTTGTTTTCCTTGCTTGGTGTTTCAATTATCTCATTTCTCACGGGGCATTAGAATGCATATCCAATTGTGCACGAGAGATTTTGGTTTTCCCTAAGGAGTATACTTGTATGACCACCCTATATATTTAAATATGTTTTCCGGTTTCCATGAGTATTTCTGGGATCATGCAGGGTCGTACTAGTTCAGATGTTGGGATAGTTTTTGTTGCTATTTTTCTTTCTTTGGGTTCTTTTTTTGGGGTTTTCTTTTACTTTTGTATGATTTAATTTTGGAACATGCATATGATAATGGTTTTTTTTCATTACATGTACTTACACATTTGTTGTTGTTGAGATTTACTATCTTATCTCCCAATACTGTTACATAAAATGGTAATACCTCCCATCTTGTGAGTGATTATATACCCATGGTGGTAGTCGCCACTACGGGACCTATTTAAGGTGGCTCTTAGGGGTCATTATATCTCCTTCAAATGGAATAATTAAGGATTTGGAAACCTAATGTCTCTTATCTCTTCTTGGTGAAGGAGGGTCATGACAAATATCATCATAATAGCATTTCTTTTGAATTTCTTAAAATAGACTTTTAAATGAAGGTTTTAAATGAAAACCCCCTTAAAAATGAAGTGAGGCTTAATATAGTGGATGTAATAATAATATTGGCCCTAAAAACATATAATTAAACATAATGAAAAATAAATAATCAAACAAAAATTTTTAATACAACATAAATAATTATGTAGAAGGTTTACACAAATAACAAAAATTGGGATAATAATTCCCTTACCTCAGGTTTGTTTTAGTTTAAACATATATAAAACTACAATATAAAGGTTAATTTTTTTATTATTATATTATTGAATAATATTTTTCTTTTTAATATCTTATATGATAATTTAATTAAATAATTTTAGAAATTAATTGTTATTATTTTGTTCTTTCCATAGTATTGGGTGTGTTCTTTATTGGATTTCCATGACCAGTTTGTATTTTATTTTTTTCATTTGGAAATAAAATTCCAGAAGTGGAATGAAATGGTATTCATATGTTTCTATAATATATAATTACACCCTTAAACATCTTCATCATATTTGATGATGGTCAGTTATATAAAACATTAATGATGTTTGTTTAGATAATTTTTGCAGTTTTATGATACTCATGGATTTGTATCATTATATAATTTAATTTCATGAATAAAATTTCATTACAGTACATTAAATAGGGTAATAATTTCACTATAAATTTTTATTGAATCATTATAATGGTTTTATGATCATATGTGAGGTATTTCATGAAAATTGGAATCACATCGTCCATGATTTTGGTAAATTGGCACATCAGCGACGATGTTT
The DNA here is from genome assembly GCA_963277665.1 of Viscum album. Classification (NCBI taxonomy): domain Eukaryota; kingdom Viridiplantae; phylum Streptophyta; class Magnoliopsida; order Santalales; family Viscaceae; genus Viscum; species Viscum album. The sequence continues at coordinate 1,903,147,458 of OY728141.1, forward strand.
TTATTTTTATAATAGGAGGGAGAGAAGAGGAATAATGATGATGAATATTTTACAGGAAAATGATATCATATAGAATATATAAGATTATGGATATTTCATACTTCCTAGATAAGTGGAGGGTAAGGGTGTATAATAAATTAAAGGAATTGTAATGAAAACGCATAAAAAGGAAGAGAAATGATAATCTTGTTCTCTTCTTTTCACATCCTCTTTAGGGCCATTGGTTTTTAATTTTTTGTGAAACTGGAAAGAATTGATCATGGGGGAGTGCCTTAGGGAGGGAATTTCTTAGAATGTAGACAATTCTCATGTCTTGAGAGGTGTGAGTGGAATAGGGGAATGTGGGTAGTATTTATAGTGGAGGAGACGAGGGATTGAACAATATTTTAATCAATATTATAACAATTTTTATCAAGACTATGAATTATCTTAATTCATGTCCACCCAAATAGTAATAATTGCATGTGAGCTCGAACTGTGTGGGATTAAATCATTATTGCATCAACTGTGATGCAGTAAAACAATTATTTTTCATTTATCGAAATTATTCATATTTTACTATTCATAAGATTTCATGAATTTTAGAAAAATCCCAAAAAATCACCCTAACTATTTTTTAATGTGGATAATTCAAAAATGAACTCCATTTTTTTAACTAATTTTATAAATATTATAAATTTAATTTTAAATAAATTATTAATTATTCAAAAACAACAATTTCATATCTATAACTCATTTTTTAATATTTGAAAAATTAATCAACATATCATTATCTTAAAACTATTATAATATAAAATAATAAAATGATTTATAATTCAAAATGGTCATATTTGAATTCATATATATATTCATAAAAATATTTTACTTTTCACCAAAAAATTGTTCTATGAAACTCTAAATAACATTCTAATCACAACCGTAGATGGATGTTTTTGAAATTAAATCCATAGAAGTGGAGAATTTATTTTTAAAGGATAGTTATAACAATATACATACAAAAAGTATCATTAATTTCAATTTATTTTTCAAATCCATGGAGTGAAATAGTTTTAGTGGTACTTTCTGACATACTCTCTTTTAGAAGATTATAAGTAGGGTAGATGTTCTGTTCTTTATCCTATTCATGTAGAAGTCTTCCCTAAAAACTCTAGGTAAACCTAAAATATATTCAGATATAATAGATTGGAATTCTATATAGTCTTATAACACACCTTATTTAACTATTAGTTTGTTTTATATGATATAATTATTCTTTTATTGTATTGAAATTTTCTTACATTGTTAAGTGATGACTACCATCCATAATCAATTATTTCATCTAGATGTCCAATGGTTTCCAATAACAAAATCCATGGTTATATTTTCCTTTTTCATCAAATATATACAAAATGGTTTCATCATACATGTAAACATATATCATTAAACCTTATCTTGTTGGCATATCATGAATTTAGTCATTAATTAATTAATATCTTTAATAACGTTACCACAATAAATGATATTCATAAATAAAAATTAATATTAATTATTCTTTTATGAGTAGATACTGAGCTATACAAATCATCCACAATTTCCTCCTTCAGTTCTTGTTATTATGGGATATGTATCATGGTTCAAAACCTTATAACTCCAACATCATCAAATTCAATGTCCAAGATATTTTCTACCTTATTCTGTATCACCACATTATCATTCAAATCCACCATGAACCACTAAAAATGGATTATTGAGATGTTAGTCAATAAATTTATTATGAATATCCTTTTATTATTCTAATATATAACCATTTCATTATGAATTATATTGTATCCCTTTAAATGCTCCACAATAGTAGTGTTTCCTCATCATTTCATCTCAATGAATACATTTATTTTTTTTCTTCATGATGGAGGATATGGGTTGAAAATTCATAATCATTGACCCTTAATAACATCCTCTATTGTCTCATATTATGATCCTTTTGTTTGAATATATACCGTTTGATATTATGATAAGAATATATCATCAAACTTTTGTTTATACGGATAATGCCACCATATGTATAATGTGATGATAACCATAACTAATTGTAGACCATGGATTGAGCAGTTCAACTCACAAATCATTAGATGGTGGGTGGAATAAGATATATATATATATATATATATATGATTCGAAATGAGTACCCAACCAAATAAATCCTTGGATGTATCATTATAAATCACAAATCCTTCCTCACAGGTGGGTAATGTTGTCACATATATAGTTATTGACCTCTTCTCCCCCATAAGTATGTAATGTTATGAAAGATAATGTTATTAGCATATTTTATGAAAATATAAAATTGTAATAAAAACATCATTCTAAAAAATGAATATTACTATTATAGTTATATTGGTTGGGGGATTGACAATCATGGGATGTTTCTAAAAAATTGATGATAGTAATGAGTTGAACCATGGAACTTGTGGATTCCATTGTAGATATTTGTCTTGGACCTCCCTCAATTCCCACTTTTTTTTATAGTTCCACATATATATCATTAAGGTTGATAAAATTCCAACGAATTTTACGTTCTAAGACAAGAATCTTCATTTAGTTTTTCATCTCATATCTTTTTTTGTTTATAATGTCATCAGTACAATATTCATATTCACTTGATGACCATATATTTATTTAGAGTAAAAGAAAATATCTTCCATAATGACAACCCAATTTTTTTAGGTAATAAATAAATAGTTTATTGATAAATTCCATTAATAATAATAGAGAATTTCTGAGTCCATATAGCATCACTATGAACATGTTCTTCTCATACCTTATATGAAAAAAAGCCTTGGGGATATCCACTATCATCATTACATGATAATATCCTAATAGAATAACAACATAATAGAAATAATAATTTCCACCTTGTTGATGAAATATGTAATCAACCAATGATATATGATACTTATTTTTTTTATCATGATCGAATTGAGATCACAATAATTAATACATGGATGAATTGACCCATCCTTATTATTGATGAAGTGCAATACTACACCCCAAAATGGGGCACATAGGTGTATGTACCCTTTATCGACAATACAATGAGCTAAATCATTGAATATTTCATGCATCACCATTGAAATAATTAAAAAGAAAAAAATAGACATTTGACACCAACACATGTGGTACATATATAGTAGTACCTATCAGATGTGATATGTTATATATATAATTTTGAATCATTTCTTAAAAATATACTATAAAAATATGATATAAAATGTATTCAACATAGTCATAAATAATAATGAATACAATATTATGAAAAAAATAAATTTAAAAAAATAAATTCTATTCATGTAATAAATTAGTTTTTCAAGAAAAAACACTAACAAAAAATAAATTAAAGATGAGATGACCATTATGTAATGAACAAAAAAAATGAACAGAAATAAAATGACATAAATAAATAATAAAATAGTGATAATCATTATACATTTTACTATGAATGGTTTATATCATGTTATATCAGTATTGATAGACATTGTAAATATAATTTATATGGATTTAAAAATAACATTTATATTTCAATATTCATTTTATTTATTTTACCAATTTTTTTAAATAGGATAAATTAGAAAAAATTCAATCCATATATACTGGAATTAGAGGTATTCATGATAGGCTATATGCAATAGGATCCTGTCACAAATAATCATTAGAGACGGGGCACCGTCGCAAATAGCCAGTTGCAGAAAACTGCGTCACAAATAAGTTCCCGATTATAAACATTATATATAAATTAATCTTTTGTGACGGGATCGTGGAAATTACTATTTCAGACAGTTCCATCATTCCATCACAAATAATTTTTAAAAAAATATATATTTAATCTATTTTTGATGGGCTCCCGTCGCAACATGTCCCATTGCAAATACTAAAAAAAATAACAAAAATTTATTTCATGATATTATTAATAATGAAAATTAATATTAAATTTATTAAAATGATAAAAATATAAAAAATATTACCATACACAATATTTTAAAATAATTATAAAAAATCACCAAATATAATTATTATTATTATTAGTAAAATAAACAGACATAAAAATAATATAATACTCAAAAATATATTTAATAAAATTATGATTAATGAAAAAATATTAATAATAATATTAAAAAATCATTAAAATTCTAAATATTCACAGAATTTTAAAAAAAATCATAAAATAATAATAATAATATTCTTATTAAAATAATAAAATATTAAGAAAATAATACTAATAATAAATAATAAAATAGGTAAAAAAGTAATTATTTTATTCAATATTCGCACCAATATAAATGTCAGAAATGGTAAATAGTTCACATTACATGAAACATTGAATTCAAATGATTTTAACATAAAAACCATTAGGGGTCATATTCTGGAGGAGGTGGAGGAGTTGTAGTAGATAGTGGAGGAAAAACTATCCCTAGAATACGAGTCAGACATCGCATGTACTCCATCTGATCATGATGCTGTTGTTGTTACCATCGATGCATATCCTCCTCATTTTGCTGTTTTAGCTGCTGTTGTAGACACATCACTTCATGCGGCTTCTTCAAACTCTCATTAAACTCAGTCTCAGTTTTCAACTTCTCCTGATACAATGATGCAGAAGATGATACCTCTCCACAAGATCCCCTCTAGCTGGACATCAGCATTGCAACGGTACCATAAAAAGTAACACGAGTCAAATGATAGTCGATACAAACTACTTGTCCATTCTCAAAAACGTACTTAGTCACCTGCATCCAATCCACCTCATCGAAAATGGTTGAACTGGACTGATCAGTTATCTTGTCCTAACTCTCATCCTGTGTCTGAGAGGTCGCAGCCTCATATGACTCCATCAATTCCAATTTGAAATTAAAATTAGGAAAATATTATTTGAAGTTAATTTTTAAACTGAATAGAATTAGTACTAACCACAATCTAACAACGGAGATCACCTCTAATATCTAATGTGATTGGATCACTGTACATCCTCCGATAAATGTCATACTCCGTAATATTGGTGTGATCAAATTCCAATAGAAATATAAAATAAATTGTTTATATTTATAGTTTTATAAAATATTTAAATAGGATACATACTATATTCTCTATAAGTGTACTTAATATATGAATACTATCTTGATGTGTCACCTCCGACCACCCCTGGTTCTCCCAACCCACTGGTGATCTCTTCTAATATCAATCACCCAACACATGTAAACATAATCAATCACAAATGTGAGATTAAATGTACTTTAGTTGGTGGTCTCAACACGAATCATCAAATTCTGTCACTCCTAATTTATTAACGGTTTTCCTTCTCAAATTGTTCCAAAACTAATGGAAACAGTCATCTATAGACACATTCCATGCCACGTGGATATCACCACACATGCTATCATCGATGTGATACCATAAACCCTACAAATAATTTATAATATCAAGTTATTAATAAAATAAATTTCAAAATAAATATTATTAATTTATGTACCCTCCAATGATTGAACATGTTGAGCCGCACATCAATGGGAATTTGTTTCCATGTGATCAATGGCTAAATTTGTTTTTGCAAGATAACCCTCCATTTTCCAATAGCTACATGCACAAATATATGAAAAATGAATAAATAATCTGAAAATTAGTTTATATATAAATTAATAAAAGATAACTAAAATATATAGGTTATCATACCTCTATGTGCATTGATTGAAGCCAAGATGTGGACTCTGCTCAGGGATGGGGTCAAGAATCATCAGTCGTGCAAGACTATTACCCCTCCAAGTAACCCATAAACTGGCAGTAGGCTTAGGGTCAGATGATCCAAAATCCCCATCACCCAAAGGTAGCTCATCCTCCTACAACTCACGAAATAGATCAGGGTCCATCTGAAACAAAAAATGATTGATGTTAGAAGATAGATGAAAATAACTATTATATATATATATATATATTTGTTATGATTATTACCAGCTTTTAATTGTGTCAATGTTCACCTTATTAATCATCTTCCTATCTGATGATGTCAATGTCTTGATATTCCTCCTTGGAATCATGAATATCTATATGAGTTTTAGTTTCATCATCAATTGTTACTTTAAATTCATTTGAATCATAATTAAAATATTTTTCACCATCGATCCTTAATCTTGGGGATTCATCAACAATATTCACATCTATTTGTGAAAATGATGTATTATGATTAGTCTGTTTGAAAATGTCAATTCCTTCCACTTCAGCGTAACCACATTTAGTTTGAGTAAACTGATTTTACCGAGATTTTATTTTTATTATGCTCTACCAATCACTCAATTATTTTGAAAAAGTATAATACATTTCATAATAAATTTGATATACTTGTTGAGTCCGTAATAATGGTTCATTTAATGCAAGAGGACTTTTATATCTAAATATGACGAATCCATGTGCCAGATGAACATGAAAGCGTCTCTTAGTATCCAACCACTGAAATTTAAACATCATTATGTAATTCTGTCCTAGTTAAAACAGCTCAACAATTTCATCCAGAATGTCATAAAAGTCCAGTTAAATTTCTTGAGATGCGATATTCTCAAGAAATCTCCTTTTTTTCATTGTTATTTTATTCTCCATCAACACATGTATTAAATTTAAAACCTTTCACCACATATGCATTATAATATTTAACCATTTAGATTGTAGGGTTACTCAATATAAAAAATCACTTATCAATTTTATCATCATGTTGAGACAGTTTAAAATTTGTAAAACAATAATAATTTAATAAATAATAAACGTAATTGATATTAAAATATCAATAATTTATGTTACTATTTTTTGAAACCATTGAGAAAACAGTTTTTTACAGCACTCTTCAAGAGCAGTTGCTCTAATTTGTGGAAGTTGTTTCTTGATATTATTATCATATAACATATAAATAAAATAAATTTAATATATTGTAACATTAATTAAAGAATAATATATAGATGCAGTCATAGTACAAATGAGGTCATTTATTCACATTTGAGCAGAACATATGTATAAACTCTATAATGTCCATCATCTGAAATCCATCATTCATGAACATTACCATAGTCATGATTTGGCTGATTAAAAATTGATAATTGATTTCCACATCCTCTTTAAATTCCCCTCATTCGGTCCCATGTGGATGTTTTTTGAGGGATATTCATATTCAAAATAATGAGAGTAGAAAAAAACATATTCCTATAGAAAATAAGGTTCAGTAATTGAGCCTTCAAATATTCATTGTTACATAATTTTTTCAAAAATTTCTCCATGCATCTCCCGAATGAGTACATCCATCAAAACTGTACTTGACCACTAAATTTGGCTTCATGTGGAAAATGTAAGATCAGATGTTCCATTGAGTAATAAAACGTCTACGGAAGGATTTTTCTAGTTTTCATATAATTAAAGCAATATCTTCTTCCAGTATAATATCGAATCGTAGTTTGTTGTCACTACACAAATGTCTCGAAAAAAATATGATATGACTGTTATTGAATCCAAAATCACAGAATTCAAAAATACTCTGAATCCATTTGGCATAAGTATTTCCATTATAACATTAAAATCATGACCTTTTAATATGTTAATATAACCATTCTTAACACATCTACCCAAATTGGAAGCCCGACCATCTAGATGTCTCACATCTACAAACCAATGAAAAAATAATAAATGAATCTCAGTAGATAGTGTATAAGCTGCTTATGTTTTCATTAAACTCAGTGATCTGACAATATCAAAATTTCAAGTTACGGTCCCCTACAAATTTGGGCATGATCTAATTGTATGTTTAGAGTATCTTTAGTCTTACCTAGTGTATTCAAAACTGTGTGAAATATATAATCCAAAATGTTATTCTCAATATACATAATATCCAACATGTGGCAGACCAAAAAATCAAAACAATACAAAAGATTCCATGAAATGCTTTGTTTTATCCAATTACTTTCTTTCCCAAGGCCACGAATTTTCTCTTGGTTTAATGTTTTCCAAAATGTGATGAAAAGAATTGAAAATAAAATTAATTTTAACTATGAACCTGATATCTTTTTTAGAGGTTAATCCCTTTCAAACATACATTTTCTAAAATATGATTTGTTCCACCGAAAAGGATGATCGGTTTGAAGAAATCTGCAATGTCAGTCAATATAGCAAGTTTTTTTCATTGATGACCATAAAGGATCTGTTGTCTTTAATACATTATGTACATGATTTCAAACCATGTGTACTCCAACCAACTAACATTATATATTCCAGAAAGTCATTAATCATCCTCATAAATGAAGCTTTTAATTTAATTTATTTTCACCGCAACATCATATGTACTAACACCACTACTCCACCCCAAATTTAACTCATTAATCCACGGTTTCATATAAACATCAACATTCTTTTTAGGATGACCTGGGATTAATAAGGACACAATTTTATAGAGATCCTTCATCAAAATCCATGGAGGTAAATTTTTCAGAGTTATAATGACCTGCCAATATAAATACTAACTTCCATAAGAAACAAACAGATAGAAATCGTCAGTAGAAAAACCCAATAACAAATTTTCAGCTTCTAAAGAAAAAGAAATATGCAGATGGTCAAAATGATTCCATAAATCACAATCAAATCAATGATTCAATATTTTATTGGTTAAAAAAATGGTTTTGTTCCATGACATCATTAATGATGTGTTCTGAAACATAAATGAATATCAAAACATGGGTTTAAGGTGTAAATATCTCAATTTTTTTATAGGAATCAATCAAAACCTCCCTAGATGAGCTTCTTTATACCTCAATTGTCCACATGTGGGACAACTATCCAACATCTTATTTTCACCAATTGATAATACACAATCATTTGGACATGCATTAATCTTATAATAACTAAGGCCCATATTACGAACTACCCAATTGATCTCATAATAATTTACAAGAAACACATCTCATTTCTGTAATAATGGTTTACCCAAAGAAAATACCTGATAAAAATAGTTTTTTGACAATGCATTATTCGATTTAATTACCATAATATTTTCAACCACTTATAATTTTGTTATCTTGCTACCAGGATATAATGCATCGTTAACAAACCTCAACAACAAATAAAATTTGGATGGTGAAAAATCATGAGTTAAATCAATATCATCTTGAGTTTTAATTTTTTGAATACATGGACATACATCATAATGTACTAAATTTTGAAACTTTGATAGATAAATAATCATGTTATTAGTATTTTCTTAGGAACTGTATTCACCGTGTTGATACAAACAAATTAATCTAGTTTAAAACCAAACTGAAGGAGATGTACCCCAACCTTGTCAAATTTGTAAGACATTCTTGAAGAACATTTTTTAGAAGGACACTTTATTGTGCCTTCCAAAACATATTCTGGTTTTAATGATTCAAATGATGTGAATGATTCTACACCATCAATATATAAATGATTTAAACCAGAACCATTAATCTTTCTGCAATGATTTATCCATGTATTATTATCTAATAATGACTTTTTTCGACTTCCTTGTTATATTTTACTACAAAATATAAAATCCTTAATATTTTTGAATAATTATAAATTAAAAAAACACTATCTAAAAAAAGGTAATTATTTAAAAATAATTCTTAATAATTACCATTATTTAAGGGAAACACAATTTCTAGTGGATTGAGGACTACTATTTTGTCTGACGGCTCATTTACATCCAACTTTCTCATACTGAAATCACAATGAATAATTAGTGTGGATGTATGCGTACTCATTCTTGTGCATACAGGAATGTATATGCGTACCTACATGTAGATTCATCATTGTGATTTCTGTGTGAGAAAGTTTCATGTAAATTAGTAGTTGTAAAAAAGATCCCCCTTTTCATCGATGAATCATCTTCTTGCAACATTCACCTCCTGATGATTTTAGAATAAATGTGGTCCTACGAATTCATATTCAAACTCGTGCATACGATATTGGATATGCATTCATAGAAGCACACTATTCATAATTTCTTGAGTCGTTAAATGTTTAATGGAGAAGAGTCATCAAGAAAATGTGTGTCGCCAATCCAGTAGATGTAGTTCCATGTTATTACATGTTATTTCTATTTATTACAAATTATTGAAATTGATTTTATACCTATTTATTCCAATTGATTTTATTACTATTTATTCCTATTTATTGAAATTGATTTTATTCAAATTTATTCCTATTTATTGTAATTTCTATTTATTGCAATTGGTATTTCTTTAAATTCTTATTTATTGAAATTTTTATTTATATCATTTTTTATTTATTGAAATTCTTATTTACAGTAGTTGTTATTTATTGCAATTGTTATTAATTTCAATTTCTATTTATTCCAATTACCATTTAAAGAGATTCTTATTTATTGAAATTTCTATTTATTTTAATTTATTGTGCTTGCTATTTATTCTTATTTATTGTGATTTCTATTAGTTCTTATTTATTATTATTTCTATTTATTGATATTTATTGTTATTGTTATTTATTTCTATTTATTGTGATGGTTATTTATTCTTATTTAGTCCAATTTATTATTATTTATTGTTATTACTATTTATTGTTATTTATTCCTATTTATTCCTATTTATTCAAAATTATTGTGATTGTCATTTATTGCTATTTAATCATATTTATTGTGATATTTATTTATTCCTATTTATTTTTATTTTTATTAATTTCTAATTCTTTTGATTCGTATTTATTCTTATTTATTACGTTTCTAAATTATTTCTATGCATTACGATTGCTAAATATTCCTAATTATTACAAATTATTGCTAATTTTCTCTAATTATTACAAATTTCAGCTAATTATTTCTAATTATTAATAATTATTACTAATTATTACTAATATTTTCTATTATTACTAATAATTAATAATTATTACTAAATATTACTAATTATTAATAATTAATACTAATTAATACTACATATTACTAATTTTTACAAATTATTACAAATTATTACACATTATTACTAATTATTGCTAATTATTCCTAATTATTCCTAATTATTCCAAAATATTTTTATTTATTCCTATTTATTAATATTCATTCCAACTTATTTTTTATTATTCTTAATTATTCTTATTTATTCCTAATTAAAAATAATTATTCTTAATTATTCTTAATTATTCTTAATTATTCCTAATTAGGTGTTATTATTCATAATTACTTTTAATTATTCATAATTATTCATAATTATTCTTAATTATTCCTAATTATTTATTATTATTCTTAATTATTCCGATTTATTCCTGATTATTCGAAATTATTCCTAATTATTCATATTTATTACTATTTATTACTATTTATTTCTATATATAAATATTTATTTCTAATTACTACTATTTATTACAATTTATTACTCTTTTTTACTAATTATTACTAATTATTAGTATATATTACTATATAATACAATATATTACTCATTATTTCTAATTATTTCTTATTATTACTATTTATTACTATTTATTACTATTCATTATTATTTATTAATATTTATTAATATTTATTACTATATATTACTATTTATTTCTATTTATTACAATTTATTACCAATTATTACTAAATATTACTAATTATTACTAATTATTCTTAAATATTTTTAAATATTCCTAATTATTTCTTATTATTCCATGTTATTCCTATTTATTCTTAATTATTTATAAATATTTTTATTTATTCTTTATTATTATTATTTATTCCTAATTATTCATAAGTATTCATAAGTATTCTTGATTATTCATATTTATTACTAATTATTACTAATTATTAATAATTATTACTTTTTATTAATTTTTATTAGTATTTATGGATATTTATGACTACTTATTAGTAATTGTGTCTTTTTATTAATATTTATGAGTAACTAAGACTTCTTATTTCTAATTATGACTATTTATTACTAATTATTTGTAATTATTAATAGTTATTACTAATTATTACTAATTATTAATATTTATTACTAATTATTACTAATTATTACTAAATATTACTAATTATATCTAATTTTTACTAATATTTATAATTATTAGTAATTATTACAACTTTTTACTAATTATTAGTATTTATTACTAATATTTAGTAATTATTACTAATTATTACCAATTATTCCTATATATACATACTTTTTTCTATTAATTTCTATTTATTACTACTTATTCTTATTTATTACTACTTATTACTATTTAGTCCTACTTATTCATATTTACCCCTAATTATTACTATTTACTGAAAATTATTACTAATTACCCCTAATTATTTCTAACTATCCCAAATTATTACAATAAATTCGAATTACTACTAATTAACCGTAATTATTACTAATTACCCCAAATTAATACTAATTACCCCAAATTATTACTAATTAACCCTAATGATTACTAATTGCCCTTAATTATTACTAATAACCCGTAATTTTTATTAATTACCCATAATTAATACTAATTACCCCTAATTATTATTAATTACGAGTAATTATTACAAATTACCCTTAATTATTATTAATTAGAATTAATTTCTTTTAATAACTACTATTTACTAGTACAATTTACTTATTACCGCTAATTATTTATATACAATACTAATTTTCGATAATAATTAATAATTATTACTAATTGTTTACAATTAGTTCTAATAATTTCAATTTATTAATACAAATAATTACTGATAACAAAACAATTTATATCTAATTTAATTACAACTAATCCACAATAACTAAATTTAACATTAAAAAGGAAAAAAATATATAATTAAATAAAATATAAATACCATTAAACGTGAGATCTGATTTATATAGACGACATCACAAATTCTTCGTAAAAAAACTAACATAGAGAAATGTTCACTCTAAAAATAGAATTTAGATAGAGAGATAGTGAAAATATAGAGGAAGTGAATGAAAAACAGAACAAAGTATATATAGGTTAGATTAGATGCAACGCTACTATTTGTGACGGGATACCCATCACAAATTCTTTTGCCCGCATTAATTAATGTTTGTGGCTAAATAGATATTGGTGATGAGACCCATTGAAAAGAATTTTCGGTCGACACACTATTTGTGATCGGACAACATCCCATCACATATACCTATTTACCGATGCTGGTAGTTGTGATGGGTCATGTCGCAAATACCCTCCGACCGACACACTATTTTGGGATGGGGGAATCCCCATGTTGCATATAGTTGGCCCCTACTTACATTTTGTGATGACACAACATCCCGTCACGAAAAACCTTTTTACCACTAAGAGTATTTGCAACGTGACTTGTCGCAAATACCCTCCGACCGACGCTGTATTTGCAAGAGCGGAATCCCCCCGTCGCAAATAACATTCTGACACTTGCGCACAGACCGTGACACACCGCACCTTACATTTTGCGATGAGACCCCAAATGTCATCCCAAATAAGCAGTTATTTGTGATAGGTTGACCCCCCCCCCCCGCCCCCCCCCCCCCCCCCCCCCCCGCCGCAAATAACCTCTAGGACATACTATTTGCGCCGGTAATTAATCCTGTCACAAATATCCCGTCGTAAAAAGATATTTCTCCCATATTGCATATGTATAATTGATATTTAGTATCTATTTCAAAAAGCGTCATGGAAACCACACATAATACATTACGCTATGAAAGGAGAATATATAAAAATTTATTTTATAGAATGTATGTTATTCTCATCACTAACTAAACTATATGAATATTTTTAGAGACATAGAAAACACCAATTAGTTTTTCCAACAACATATCATAGTTGATATGTTCTATTATGGAATATATGTTTTTTAGAGAAAACCTTCTTGTTTAAATTCTATATTAATCTTGGTAATTAATTTATTAATCCACCTTGTTATAATATTGTTAAAAACTAATCATACCACAAATAATTTCCATAATGTATTTGACTAGTTTATTAGAACCCATATATATATGATTAAACAAGGAAACATGAGCATCATAAACAGTTTATGTTAGTTATAATAAGAAATTATTACCATTTATATATTATTTGTTATTACTCTATTGCACAAACTCATGAACATATGTAAGGATAAAACAGAAAATAGTGTGTTTAATTTTACATCACTTTGTTGGATTATCTAATCCTTTGGGAAGGTAGTAAATTTCACTGACTACAAATAGGATACTACATATAAAAATTCTTTTTTACTCGATAATAACTCATGTCTATATAATTGGAGATATAAATTAATAATGAAAAATTTAATTGTTTTTGTATGATTAAATTATTCATCCAGTTAAGACATTAATTAAGGTATTTTCCTTTATTATGGTTATCCATCATGGGGACTATTTCAAGTAAATAATCAAATATATATATGATTAAATGATTCAAATGTGATTCTACTCAAATAATTATGTATGCGTCCTTTTTAATGTCCATATGAATCTAACGTATTAGAGATTATGATCAATTCCGAATAGTATTGGAACTCCATCAATGTATTCACATTTGTTTACAAATATATAGGGTTTTCCATCGTGATGTTCATGTGAAGTGAGAGACACTAAATTCAATGATTTTATGATTAATGAAATATAAATAAACATCAATATGCATGTTTTGAATGTAATAACCATAATTATTACAATAAAAAACTATATTGGGTACAAAGAAAACATCAGCATTCAACTAGATGAATCATAGGTCTCAAATAACCCCATGTAACCAGATAACATCTATGAAATATTTCATCACTATGATATACACTAGATTTATAGTTAAAAAATCCACTATTTACTTTAGAGTATATCTACATCCAATTATTCCACTTACCAAAAAGAAAACTTAATTACTCATGGATAATCAATTTCCCATGTCTCCTACAAAAATATGATTAAACATGTCCCATAAAAATTATCCCAACACTATTATCACCGATAAGAATCAGTCTAATATCTATCATACCTATAATATATTTGATTTTTTAAATATTATTTTTTCTATGTTCAGGCATGTACCATGTAACAGAATCACTACATTCAAATTGTCTATTATCATACATAACATAGAATACATAAATTCATCCTTTGTACATTAATATGGATCAAGATACCACTATTTTTTTTATAATGATCTAACTTTAGAGATTTTATTCTTATAATTTGGAAATAAATTGAAATTTTCTGATGAATGTAATTTATTTATCATTAATTTTGTTCTATTGATCAAATATCTCCAAATATCAAATTTTGATGAGGGTAAAAAACACAAGTATAACAATATTTCATGATATCACCCAAAAAAATACTTGGCATCTCTAAGAACATTCATATCACTCTACATCTGAAGTTGATATTTCAACTTATCATTCCCCAACTAACATTTATAGGAAATAAATATATCCTCAAAATATAAAGAAGGCATAGAAATGATTCACTATGATTCTTATCGATTTTAATTTATTTATCAAAAAGTCGATGGCCATTACATTGTAACAACATGATATTTTATGAATATTATTCTTTTTAATTAATATGATGTATTGTGTTGTATGCTACACCATGATTACCTTGCGGTATACGCAACACCATATTATCTTGCAGTATACACTATTCTTTGATCTTGTTACACAAAATTTTGATTGTAGTTATTCTACACAACATTGAGTGTATATATACATATATATATATATATATATATATATTCAATGAATAAATGAAATATCATTGGATTATTTTATATGAAACAACAAAGGAGTCTTGCATCACACGCATCCCTGACATGGCTTTCCTTACATGCAATCGCGACCTTCCACGATAGTGTGTGTAGTACGCAATACCGGGTTTCACTAAACAACGATATATTGTTGTAATATTATTATGGACTAGCCGTTAGGAATAATATTAACTACATGATGAATTTTATGACATTATTATTAATCTTACATATTATCTTGAACATGGTATGATAACAAAATATATTTTTTGGGTAAAATAAGTATTTTTAAAAAAATACAGTTTTGGCGCCTTTTGATGGTGAACCCACATTAAATATAGTTTTTAACATGTTTATAAGTTCAATATGACAAAATAAAATTCTTCCATGGAATCAAGATATATAAATTTAATTTGGATCGATTTTTCATAATATTCTGATAACTTTCATATTTTGATGAATAGTAAAAACACGCTATATTTTAATTAAAAATAACTTTTTTCATCACAATAAATTATATGGATAGATTATATTTTTGTTTTGTTTTAATGTTTAATTAGAATATATTTTTACCATTTAATCCAATTTTGGTCATTTTAATTAATTTCACTTTGAAATTGTACATGAACAAGTGATGATATTTTGATAGTTATTGTTTCATAAAAACACGCTATTTGTTTTTATAATGGGAATTAATTTTAAAATTAATGAATTAAACTTCTATGTTTTGAATTTGGAAAATAATACAAAATTTTTGAATTTGGAATATCAAATATAGCTTAGGCTGAATTTTTGGTATTATTCTCAAAAACATCAGTTTTTGATGAATAGTGAAAACACTGAGTTTTTGGTTAAAACTGACTTCTTATTTAAATAATCATTTATTGGATTTAAATTTTTTTTTGGCAAAATTGACACATATTACTTATAATTTCATTGAAATTTATTGGAATCATTTTATAATAATTTTAGATTTATAAAAATTGTATTAAACTTTTCACCGTCTTTTATCCACCTCCTATGAGCATTTGTAATTATTCATAAAACATAATTTTACCGCTTCTGTGAGTTGAATTTCAAAAATACAAGAGACATAATTAATATCATGGAGTATACTATGGTTTAATTTGATAAAAATAATTTTTGGAGAATAGTAACTTTTTACTTTTATTTACCACAGTTAAAAATAAATAAAGTAATTCAAGGTTAAAAGAATATTATAATAATTCAAAATTACCTTAACACTTGTCCAAACCTTATTGGATGAGTAATGGCTGGCCATGGGAATCCTTGGGTCTATTTTGGGACCCCAAGGAGCCACTTAAGAAAGACAATGACACATTATATTAATTAATTTAATGTAAAGTCCAAATTAGCATTAACAAAAATCAATTAGTAATTAATTTTTATAAGGGGCTATATAAATTATCATATTTAATATAAATATTCATTGGAAATAATAAAAGATATATAAAATGATGGTAATTTTTTATATGTTTTAGACATGAAAAAAATTAAATTATTTATGACACAATAATGATGCAGTATTTACCTCATTAATAAATGATTTAAATAAATAAGATTATAATGATTAAAATATAATCCAAAATCTGTCCAATTCCTATTGGATTATTTTATATTGAATTTGAGTCTTCTTATCTTTTACATTAATTTGTTTTGGACCTCTTCAAACTGAAGATATGTTTATAATAATATAATGTTTTCACACTTTCATAAAGACCCCCTCCTCTACCTTATAAAAGGAGACCACTTCTATGCAATTACTCACACCTCTCAAGTCATTTGGATCGTCCAAACTCTACCCAAATAAGCTTCCAACATCCCTATACTCCACCTAGAAGCCTTAAATTAGGCAGAATGAACTTCAGGAAGTCCCTTTGGTTCATACCAAAGGAATTTACCCAAATTATAGGTAATAGTTTCTCTTATGTTGTTTTCTTTTATTCTACTTCTCTAACCCCTAAACTGATTTTAATCCTTTTTTTAACAACACTAGTATCCTCAAAATAACTAGGATTTTGTTCTGAGAAGGATTATAACTACACTTACGCACACCTCCATCTAATGGATGAAGAATTAAATGTTTCTTTGATGGAAAACCAACGCCTCATGAAACGATGATTGTTTGATTTTCTCTTACCGCCTCTCATGGTGGCCATTATGATGGAACTGTATTTATATATGATATATAATATGTTTATAATTTCCTTATAATTCTTACTTCCAAATTATATTAATCCTTTATGGTTTCCATAATGGGTAAATACGATGATCTCATTTGAGGAAGTGTGGACTATCACCCTCTTAAAGTAATGTGATTCGTTAATGCATTATGTGGGATGTATAAAAGATGGAGTTAATGATATTATATATGATATAATACTGTAATTATAATATACCTATTTCCTTAAAATAATAAATAGAAATGAAATTACCATTCATGTGTACGTACGGCTTACCGTCTCCATGAACGGTGCATTTCATTTCTTACCTCCATATGTTATGTACTATTATAAATACATGTATATTCTGGATATATAATGAATATATATGATATAGAAATCATGATTTACATTTTTTAAGTAATTAAATCATGATATAAGTAATAATAACATCAAGAACAACATGTCCAAACACGTACAATAAATAAGATGATTTTACCCAAAACGTTGCTTTAACATGGGATTTACAAAAGAACGGGTAATATAAATTCATAAGTGAACCATATATGATATCATTACAACGAATAAAATTCTTTAATAAGATAGTGAAATTATTTAAATCATTATACATGAGGTTTGGATACATACGAAGCATATCAGACCTAAAGATAGGGATAATTATTCCTATATCATTCTTATCTGAGATTGTTTATTCGTAAGTATTTACTGGAGTTATTGTTATCATCCATGTCCATGTTTCCAAGAAACGGTTTCATATATGATTAAAGTCATTTTACCCATTTTGACTTTTGCTACATGGTATGTAAGGAATCATTCTTTTATTTACATTACAAGGTACTTTTTTGACTTTTCCGGCAAAAGTACGAGAAGAACGTTTTTTAACTTATACGGCTTGAATTGATTTTTACAGTTTTATAGAGGCTTATTTTCATGAAGAATCCCCCAAATGATTTCAGGACTATTTAAAAAAAATAATTTTCTTTTAAAATTTCATGACATTTTGTGAAAAGAAAATTATTTTAAAGAAGAAAGGATATTTTCCTCAATAATTCATTTCAAGTGTTTTATCAAAACCACATTCCATCTATGATGACATTATTTCATATGTGTATGTTTCAAGTATAATTTATCTATGATTTACATGGTTTTGTTTTTCTTATATGATGAAACGATATCCATTGTTTTATATGGATTATGTTATGATGGGATGATGTTTATGAAACCCATTTTATTTATTGGGTTTGAATGAATGGTTTATGTTTATTTTGTGGAACACGAAAAAATGATTTCATTATGAGATATGTGGGGTCTATATCCTTGTCCAATGAATTGGGTAATGATTTATATCTCATGATATAGACATGGCCATAACATTATGTTAATCTGGTTCAATGTTATAGGACTGGAAAGAGGAGTGAACTCGATTCGGAAAGGAACTTTGTCCACTAAGATGGTGTTGTTAGCAATTCCTTGGATACTATGGAAATCATAACATGTGATTAATGGTTGCCAAAATTACATGTTTCATTCCCCTTATATATTATCTTGAATGATGTTCCTTTATGATATATGCCTTACATACTTCCACGATTTTTGTCTTTACTCAAGATTTTGATGTTTAGATTTTATGTTCATGATTTTGCATTAAAATGTTCATGGATTGTCTTATGTTATCTATGTTAACCCTTATTGAGAATTTGATCTCACCCTTTTTATGTTTTCTTTTCACCAGGATTTAAATAAAGGTTTTAGGTAAGAAAACAAAAGGTTCATATCTTTACGGGAGATGTTGAAGATCATACACAACAATTAGAAGATTATGTTCTGAGTTTCAAAAGACACTAAACTATTATAGTCCTTGAGTGTTGGTTTTTTTATGTATTAAGTATTCCGAAAAAGTAATGTAATGTACATGTACGTCAAGCTTTGGGTCTCTACAGTTGGTATCAGAGGAAATGGAGGTAGAAATGAATCCAATCTTTAGGAACTCTAACATGTGAGCATTGGAAGAAGCACAGCTCTCCGCCTAAGGGCTTCATGAGGAAATGGTTGCCACTGGGGATGGTCGAGTGTCCCTCCCAAAGGGTGTAGCCGCCCATGTAGTGCCCTGATAGGTATCAATTATAGTGCACTATAAGTAATTCCAGACCGCTACCATTGGTATCAGAGGAAAAGTTAATTAACCTTTGGAAACTAGGATGCGAAAACATTACTGAGATCCCTAGAGATATTTCTATGGTATGTATAGGGATGTCCCTAGGGTTTAGTATAACTATAGTTTATAGTCATCGAATTATATTGACAATCATGAATAACCTATAGTGAACCTAATCTGTCATGGATTAATTAATGTGTTATAAGTTAGATATCCCATAAGTGGCTTTTTATGATTATGTTGTTCCTCGTTATTTTAACTGTCTCTTACACTATTTTTTCTGGTTTTAGTCAATGGAAGGAACGAGAAGTAATTTGGTTCACATTGATTCAAATGGAAAAATTGGTGACTATGAGAAATGAAATTGTATAATGCCTGAAGAGAAAGATATTGTGATTATGCCAAATCAGTCATCGCGATATATGATTAAAAAGGTGAACTTTTGTTTTATTCCTAAGTCATCAAATAAGAGGAAGATGGAATTTAATGATTATTCGTATGGTGAGGAGCATAGAGAAAGGAATATTGAGATATATAAATATGGGAAGAAGAAACTGGATGAATACATCAAATGGAGGGGAAGATGTTTTCTGTGTGGGAAAAAGGGTCCTAGAGTAACAGACTGTTATGGAGTACAATGTCTTATCTGTGGAGAACATGGGAATTACCCAACTCAATGCCCTAACCTAAAAGGTTACTTCTAAATCGAAGAAGGACCTAATCCATGTCAATCATTGAAGAGGACAGATTGAAGGGTTTATGTATTGGAATTCAAGAATAATGTTATTGAGGTAATTCTATGGTATATTGAAATATCCATGTATTGGTCCTTTGTGGTTTTTCATAAGAATATTGTACTGGTAACCATGAAAAGTGATAAAAATATTTCTGGAAAGAAGATGATATGTGCATAATGAATGGATAAGGAGAAATTAATATGTTTGATAGTAATCATGAGCTCATGACTGATATAAGGACTAAGTGATATCATGGTTTGAGTATATAGAATTTTTGGCATTTTGGTATGTGGAATGAGTTAACATTTAACTGCATTCATGTTTTAACTAAGGTTGAATGTGTATTCATTTTTCAAGAGAATACATGATTAAGGAATTCACATGTTTGAAATGTGACCAACAAGATATATCGTATGATAAATGATGGTATTCATGTTCTTGTTATGTGATCATTATAGTAATCATTTTCATTATACTATATGATTGGACAGAATTAATTTCGATAAGCTTAAAGGTTGGAATGGATTATGTTGGAAATCAGATAGAATTGTTTAAGGCTAGAAATTTTTTCGATATTATTTATGGAATGTTATAATAATGTAGTTTTACAAAAAGGACAACCTACAGGACATGAGACAACCTGTCGCGTCAGACACGGTTGCAGGAATCGAACCCATAACTGATATGCGACATGCCTTCATCGCCTACCACTGACCTACAAGAAGACCCTGGTTAGTATAAATTAGTTTTATTTTATTAAGCAGTATGATAGTTGATGTATATGTCTATTTTTGGAATCATATACGGTTAACCATACCATAGATGGACTTATGTATATTGGATAATGTTTTCTAACCTTTTGTTTGAAACAAATAGAATGACCCATAATTCTATCACATGATCTACTAACACTTCACGGATGACAAATTCAACCTCATTTATTTAAGAGATGAAGTGGAAATTGTACAAAGAACGACCAAGGGTGAGACTGTACCTAAATCAAGAAAGTATTTCTTCTAATTTCAATTTCTTCAAATTTAAGGAAATGATCTTGAAAACCAAAAATGTTTTCCTAGTGCCCTTATATCTGATGAATCAAATGGTACTTGAGATCATGACAAATTTATGGCTTTGTGATTATTGGATTTTTCATAACAATGTTCTCTACCACTCCCCATCAGAACATGACAGTTAGATTTCTCTTCCATATCCATATTTTCACCTATGTTCTCCTATGTGGAAACCAAGTGATTAGTTTATTTGGGTAACTGTTACATTTCATACATTATTTTTTAAGTATACATTTTGGTATTCTTTTTTATGATTTGGGTTTCAATTAAAGAAACATTCAAGTAGAAAACCATTTATAACCCCGATGAATTTTGTGGGAGAAATTCATTTTAAGGGGGGTAGAATGTAACAACCCGAGATTTTATGAGAATTATACTTTTAATTTATTTGATGTCTTGTGTTATAAGCTACACCATGATTACCTTGCGCTATACGCAACACTTTATTAACTTGCAGTATGCGCAACACTATTCTTGGATCATGATACACACAATTTTGATAGTAGATATTCTACGCAACATTGAGTGTGTATATATATATATATATATTCAATGTATAAATGAAATATGGTTGGATTCTGTCATAAGAATCAATGAAGGAGTCTTTAATCACATGCAACCCTGACTTGGTTTGCATTACACGCAATCACGACCTTCCTCGATAGCGTGGGTACTACGCAATATCGAGTTTCACTAAACAAGAATATATTGTTATAATATTATTAAGGACTAGCCATTATGAACAGTATTAACGACATTTTTAATTTTATAACATTATTATTCATCTTTAATATTTTATAGAACATGGTATGAGAACAAAATAATTTTTTCAGGTAAAATATGTATTTTTAAAAAAATGTTGTTTTGCCGCCTTTTGTTGGCGCACCCACTTTAAATATAGTTTTTGAAATGTTTACAAGTTCAATTAGAAAAAATAAAATTCTTCCTTGGAATCAAGATATATAAATTTAATTTGGAAAAATTTTTCATATTATTCCGATAACTTTCATATTTTGATAAATAGTAATAACATGCTATATTTTAATTAAAAACAACATTTTTCATCACAATAATTTATATGGCTAGATTATATTTTTAATTTTTTTTAATGTGTAATTAGAATATATTTTTAACATTTAATCCAATGTTGGTAATTTCAATTAATTTCACTTTGAAAATTGGACATGAACAAGTGATGATCTTTTGATAGTTATTCTTTTTTAAAAACACGCTATTTGTTTTGATAACAGGAATTACTTCTAACATTACATAATTCCACTTCTATGTTTTGAATTTGAAAAAATAGACATCATTTTTGAATACGGAATATCAAATATATATTATGATGAATTCTTGGTATGTTTCTAAAAAACATCATTTTTTGACGAATAGTGAAAACACTGAGGTTTTGGTTAAAACCAACTTTTTATTTAAATAATAATTTAATTGATTTAAATTTATTTTAAGTCAATATAGATACATAATACTTATATAAGTTCAATGAAATTCATTAGAACCATTTTATAATAATTTTAGATTTATAAAAATTGTATTGAACTATTCACCGTATTTTACCCATCTCCTATGAGCTTTTGCAATTATTCATTAAACTTAATTTTACTGCTTCTGTGAGTTTAATTTCTAAAATCCGAGTGATACAGTTAATATCAAGGAGTAAATTGTGTTTCAATTAGATAATTTTTTTTGGTGAATAGTAACTTTTTTACTTTTATTTACCACAGTTAAAAGTAAATAGGGTAATTCAACGTTAAAAGAATATTATAATAATTCACAATTACCTTAACACTTGCCCAAACCATATTTTATGAGTAATGGGAAACCATGGGCATCCTTGGGTAGATTTTGGGACCCCATGGGGCAACTTATGAAAGACAATAACACATTAGATAAATTCATCTAATGTAAAGACAAAATTGGCATTAACAAAAATCCATTTGTAATTAATTATTATAAAGGAATATATAAATTATCTTTTCTACTATAAATATTCATTGAAAAGATAAAAAGAATTCGGATATATTGGTATTTTTTTATAAATTTTTGACATCAAATAATTTTAATTATTTATGACACAATAATGATGTAGTATTTAACTCATTAATAAATGATTTAAATAAATAAGATTATAATGATTAAAATATTATCCAAAACCTATCCAATTACTGTTGGATGATTTTATTTCGAATGTGAGTCATCTAATAATTGACATTAATATGTTTTGGACCTCTTGAAAGTGATGATATGTTTATAATAAAATAATGTTTTCACACTCCCCTAAAGAGCCACTTCTATCCCTTATAAAAGGAGACCACTTCTATGCAATTAATCACACCTCAAAAGCCTGTTGGATCATTCAAACACTACGCAACTAATCTCCCAAAATCCCTCTCCTCCCCATTGAATACATAAAATAGGA
Organism: Viscum album; assembly: GCA_963277665.1. Lineage (NCBI taxonomy): Eukaryota > Viridiplantae > Streptophyta > Magnoliopsida > Santalales > Viscaceae > Viscum > Viscum album. Next base: position 1,903,171,778 of record OY728141.1, read on the forward strand.
ATAAGGAACTTCAATAAGTCCTTTTGGTTCAAACAAAAGATAGTTACCCAAATTAAAGGTAATAGTTTCTCTTAAGTTGTTTTCTTTTATTCTTCCTCTCTAACCCCTAAACTCTTTTAAATCCTTTCGTTTGTAACAACAACAATATCCTAAAAATTATAGGATTTTGTTATTAGTAGGATTAGAACTACCCTTACATACACCTTTATCTAATGGATGAAGAACATAATGTTTCTGTGATGGCAAACTAACGCCTCACAAAATGATAATTGTTCGATTTTCTCCTACCGCCTCTCATGGTGGCCATTATGATGACATTGTATTTATATATGATATATATTATTTTTATTATTTCATTATGCATCATTAATTCCCAATTATATCAAGCCTTTATGGTTTTCATAGTTGGTAAATACGATGATCTCATTAGAGGAAGTGCAGACTACCACCCCCTTAATGTGATGTGTTTCATTAATGCCTTATGTGGGATGTATAATGGATGGAGGTAATGATATTATATATGATATCATACTGGAATTATAATATACCTATTCCATTAAAATTATTTTTATAAATGAAAGTAGCGTTCATGCGTACATATGTCTTATCATCTCCATGAACGGTGCATTTCATTTCTTACCACTATATGTTATGTACTATTATAAATACATGTATATGATGGATATATAATGAATATATATTATATATAAATCATGATTTACATTATGGAAGTATGTAAATCATGATATATGTAATAATATCATCAATAACAACAAGTCCAAACACGAACGATAAATAAGATGAATTTTTCCAAAACGTTGCTTTAACATGGGATTTACAAAATAACGGGTAATATAAAGTCATAAGTGAAAAATATATGATATCATAGAAATGAATATGATTCTGTATAAATTCAATGACATTATTTAAATCAATATACAGGAGGTTCGGATACATACGAAGCATATCAGACCAAAGGTAATAGATAACTATTCCAATCTCATTCTTATCCGAGATTGTTTATTTGAAAGTATTTACTGGGGTTATTGTTATCATACATGTCCATGTTTTATAAAAATTGTTTCATATATGTTTAAAGTAATTTTTACCCATTTTCAATTTTACTGCATGGTATGTATGTAATCTTTCTTTTGTTTATGTTACGAGGTGTTTTTTGGACTATTCCAGCAAAAGTAAGAGAAAAATGTTTTTTTAACTTGTACGACATGAAAGGATTTTTATGGTTTTATAAAGCTATATTTTCATGACGCTTCCTACAAAAGATTTGATGACTATTTTAAACAAAATACTTTTCTTTTAAAATTTCATGATATTTTGTGAAAAGAAAATGATTTTCAAAAAGAAAGGATATTCTCCTCAAGAATTCATTTCATGTGTTTAATCAAAACCATTTTCCATCTAAGATGAAATTATTTCATATGTGATTGTTTCAAGTATAATGTCTCTATGATTTATATGGTTTTATTTTGTTTATAATGAAATGATATCCATTTTTTTATATCTCATGAGATAGACCTGGATGGAACGGTAAGTTAATCCGGTTCAGTGATACAGGACTGGAACGAGGAGTGAACTCAATTCAGAAAGGGACTTTGTCCACAAAGATGGTATTGGTTGCAATGCCTTGGCTACTATAGAAATCATAACATGTGTTTAATGGTTTCCATAATTAAATGTTTTATTCCCATTATATTTTATCATGATTTATGTTCATTTATGATATATTCCTTACGTACTTCCAGGATTTAAATCTTTGATCAAGATTTCGATGTTTAGATTTTATGTTCTAGCTTTTTCATTCAAATGTTTATGGATTGTTTTATGTTATCTATGTTTACAATTACAGAGCATTTGAGCTCACCCTTTTTATGTTTTCTTTTCCCCATGATTTAAAGAATGGTTTTGGGTATGAAAACAAAAGGAGAAGTATTTATGGGAGATGTCGAAGATATTTCACCACGATTAGAAGATTTGGTTCTGAGTTTCCAAAGACAAAAAACTATTACAGTCCATGGGTGTTGTTTTTTTTATGTATTAAGTATTATCAAAAAGTAATGTAATTTCCATGAACATCATTCTTTGGGTCTCTACATACATTATTTCATCATAAATGTTTCAAAATATTATTCCACAATCTCAATGACTTATTTATGTCATTAATTATATTATTTATATAGAAACATAAATATATCATCATGGATCATGAAACCCATTATATTTTACAATAAATATATATTCCAATAATTATTTATGATGAAGTAATAGGATGAATTCATGAAAATATCAGTACAGATCAAACTAGAGTACTAATTTCTATAAAACATTGATAGTCCCATAAATAATTTATAAAAAAAATTCCACCTTATATTTTATACCTTTCTTTTATGAAAATTACTTGTCAACAAATCTAACCTTTTTGTGATATATCTCATTCAAGCATTAATTTTCTTTGCCCAAAAAATTATACATACCCCAATTCCTTCATGTTCTTTGGATAAGAAACGTGATCACATGTCCGATAAAAATTTAAACAAATCATATCTTTTTATAAAAAACACTTCTATTGATACTCTCATTTTCTATCCATAGCATATCCAATCATTGTCTTCTATTAAATAATGTAGATTAAAAACATATCAATATATATTTAAGGTCTCTATAAGACTCGTCCTGAAAAAATGTAAATAATTGTCTAATGATGATTATTATATGATTAAAGTAGAACAAACATATATAGAATATACCTATTTTATTTGCACACTATCTGACTGAACCTGACCTGTTTGTGGTTGGATTTTATTTACTTCAATCTAATCATTAAATGATATGTTAATCTAGTTATAATATCATTAAAATTCACCTTAATATATTCCACACATGTTACATCATGACTCCAAAATATTTTCATTATAATTGGATCACATAGTCATAAATCAATTACACCATTAGAAAACAGAAAAATATTGTTTTATTTCATATACGATCCAAATTTTAGTTTATGACATGGAATTTTTCAGTACAACCAATATTATGAAGTTTATCGTAATATGAAACATTATGACAAGACTAAACCTCTATCTATACATAACCATCAATTTAATAAGAGGGTAACCAATCCAACAATTAAATTGTATACATAAAATCATTTTCAAAAAATTATGGTCACAATTCAACCTGATATATCATTCACTATAAATATTCATCATGTATGGATTTCAAATATTTGTGTAGTCATTTTTTTGTCTCAATCCAAGAACTATAAACAGTGTCATAATACATTTATACTAAAAAACATTACTAAAATAATGTGACGTGTAGTGTAAACTATTATATAATATATGTCTATTGGTTATTAGTACATATTATTTTAATCATATTATTCAATTAATTTTAGAATCAAATCCACCTTTTTGAATAATGTTTTACACCCATATATATCATTATAAATCATTAACAAATATGAATAAACTATTAATACCTCAAAATTAATAATTCAATGATTTTTATGACATAAATTTGAATTTAGTCATGTTATCCTTTATAAAGAGGGTTATGTTAGTGAAACTAACTCTATTATGCTTAGATATTACAAAATTCGTTCATAATTCATGTTTTTTTTATTTTCAAATATTTCAAGACACCTATATTCCCAATGCATTCAAAATATTTCTCTCTATTTTGTATGACTATAATATTCCACAACTTAGTTCTGTAATTATAAATATCCTCAAATTTATCTACTCAACATTGAATAATAATTACATTCATATAACTAAAAAAATTTATGAGTTCCAATCATTGTATGGAATACACTTTGAATAACATTAATGATTCCACCATTAACTGTTATTATGTGAAGAAGAATGTCAACGAATTTGAATTATACTAGGTCCTCAATTTCTAGCATATGTCTCAAATTTTTACAGTGTGGAATTGTACGATAATGGATCCTCAACCATATTTTTCCAATACATTCCATGTAGAAGGGTTAGTTATTACCAAAATAATAAAATATTCACTAGTGTCCTTATGGTATAAAAACCAATATCAAAACATTAACATGTCCAATGATTACCCTGAATCATGAATCTAGTAATTTGAATGGTTGTGCATTAAGAAAACAAGGAAATACGGATCATCAACATAATTGGTTTTATTTTCAAGAAACATTATTAGTTTCAAATATTTGTACATTCCTACTTAATGTTATCTATCAAATGAAAATGTGTTCACACGTTTTCATGATTCATCTGTAGGGGTCATCACCTATTTATTTCTGTTATGATTTTTCCCTATTGAAATATATAAGACTTCTTATAGATTATTCCCCATGGTATTCATATCTAAATTTATATTTTCTACTATTCCCTAAAGGGGAATGTGTTTCACCACATTGATTTTATAATGAAGATACTCCATTAAAAATAATTCTTCAACATCAATATAAAACACCATAGGTGAATTTGGTATAGTCGAAAATGATAAAATAAAATATTTGGAAAATAAAATTGAATAACAAATAAATAAAAAAGGTAATTATTTTACCTTAATTTTTTAATTTTTTTAAATTTCACTTCTCAGTGAAATATAATATCATTATTTAGGGATCTCACCTCTTTTAGGTTGTCTTACACCCCCACCCAAATATATTAAAATGTAAGAAATATAAACACATTATTATTTGATATAACATATATAAATTACGTATGTAGATTTTCTATTGTGTCATAAATTGTTTGAATAGGAACATACGACTATCGTGATGGGTGAAGACCATAGTGATTTGATCATAGTTATTAGAAACTATAACTGTGGAAGAACTAATAGAAGCATGTGTGCCCAAAGATTGTATGTATACCAGAGTCGGTATAATAATACTGATTCAAATTATCACAAGGTAATAAAAATAGATTTGATGCTAGGGTTTTGTGTACAAATAATCATTCTATATATCGTAAAGACTCGTGCAGGGATATAAGGGATAACAAATAGGTGGGATTTATGAGGTTATGACTGATCACATTTTCAATGAAGATTGTATAGAATTTATATTATTACCAATTTAGATATTACTGATTAAGAGGTGTTTCTCCCTGAGAATTAGTCATATTTGGAATGGGTAGGAGAACTAAAGGGTGATAATTAAACATCCCACATATGTTTTAATTCGTTGGTTTGATAATATATTAATGATGGTTTTGTCGTTACTGGTGGTCAGCCCTCATGACGTTTATTTATGATCAATATCCAACCAATAAATAAAATCATTACCATGAATCTCATGACATTAATTACAGCAAAACCAAATAGACAGTAACCACTTATTTGAAAAAAATTGAATATAATACATGCGTACAAATAATATGTAAATAAAAAAGAATAATTATGAACAAAATATTATAATTTATCCATCATTATAAAATATTTATCAAGAAATAATGAACGAATAGGGATATAGACATTCGTGTATATTATCATCATTTTGACATAAAAAAATATGTATAATAGATATTTTATACTAAAATAGTAATCCACTACCATATAATGTATGTAACAGTTTTCTATTTAAGCTTCATTCATCTTCATAATATATATTTATTTTCCACACTCATGTTTGATATTTTGACCATTAATTTTAAATCAATATTTTTCTTAATGTATAATTAGGCTTTTATATAGTACAACACAATTTCCAAAACAAGTGTCACACATATATAGTTATTCCAATATTCACTTTTAAAAACACTAATCAATATTAAATATGTAAATATTTTCTAGAAACAAGTATTTTATCTCTATAAATCCATAAATTATACAACATATGATCACATAGACTATTTTATGTAGCTCAACCTCGATAAAATATAATCTTCCATGAAAGAAAACATAAAACCCTACAGTCAAAATATAGATCAAAGGAAAAATTCAAATTATACTATGAGAATTAAAATATAGACCTCACAAAATGAATAATTAAATATCTATGTCCATGTTAATTATTACTAGGTAATTGTTTCAAGACTCTGCTATGTTATAATCAGGATTTTATAATATTATTATATTTTCTTAATATAGTTTTTTGAAAAAAATTTAGAAAACAGATATTACACGAATTAATTTAATATGAACGAAAAAAACATGAATAGTAGAAACATAATGTTTTAGTCCTACACATATCCTCCTTAAAATAAGAAAAATGTCGTAGATATATATTCCATTCACTAAAAAACAATAGACACCTCCTCATTAATTTTTATTATTTAATGATTGATGACCATTTATATGATGATAAATAATTTCTTTTCTCATGTATATATTATAACGATAATTAAAATCATGCTAAAAATATCATTTAAAAATTATGAGATGGAAAAAATAAAAAAACAATGTTCAGAAATATTATAGTGTTAGTAATAATGTTTTTCTAATAATATTTTCTTAAAAAATTAATAAAAATGTTTAAAAACATAAAAAATGGTTGTACTAATAAAATAAAGAATACTATTAAAATTGAAAAGCATGTGTAATTAGTAAATATATCTCTTGGTATTCCACCCCCACCCCATTAAATATGAAACCACCAAAAATAAAATTAATTAACTAACATTTCTCTTTAAAGGATTACAGTGAGAACTTAATTATTCCTAAATTATGAATACAATTGTAAAATCGATCATGAAAGTGAAAAAAAATTAAATTTCCAATTATTATCAAATATGATACAATTTTTTAAATGAATTCAAAAATAAAATGTTTCTATTTTAATACCTATATATTTATATTCAAATAACAAGTACGTGAAGAAATAGAAAACAATATTCATATTCTCAAAAAACTCTTTTATCATGAAAACACAATGGTTTAAATAAATATATTTATGTGTAGATGGATCCAATGTAATCTACTGAAAAAATTAATTTTTCTTAATTTTTAAGGTCGAAAATACACTCAATGAAAAATTAAATCACACTAATTTTAAATATTTTATTCTAAAAGATAGGTTCTACTGTACATTATAAAAATATTTTTCATAATAAATGGAATGTTATAAATGATTATATGAAAATCATTTATACTAAAACATGACATTAGTTTTACAATATTTAATAATTGAAAACATTAAGTTAATTGGATTATAATTTTAAAATCATTTAAATGTACACTAACCATAATAAAAAATAAAAATATTAAATATTAAAAAGGAATTGATAAATCATAAACATATTTTATATGTTTTTGTGAAATTGTAATTTATGCATAAAAAATCAATCAATCACCGTAAAATAACCACCAATCAACTAATTGATATACTCATTTTTTAACCATGAATACCAAAAACTATTAATTTGTTTTTTATATATAGGAATTTGGTTCCTTTATAGAGAGTGATATATATATATATCTATATATATCATAAATTATACAATGATCTAATGAAACCCAAAACCAATAAAATATCTTTCTTTGGGTCTCATTGAATTACCTCACCATTGAATAAAAATAGGATACCAATTATTTCTAATTATAAGTATTTCCTTAGATGAGAATAAATAAATGAAAATTAGTTATTAATATAAGTAGTATTCTAAATAAATTTTAAATTATAAATAAAATACCAAGTTATATATTAGAAATATATAATTGAAGAATATTAATAATATAAATAATTAAATTAAAAAAATATATATAATGAAAAATAAAATTAAAAATATTATTATCGTCAAAAATCATAAAAATAAATATTTCACAAAAGAAAAATATAATTATTTATGAATCATTACACAATATTAATTTTCTATATAAAAATGAATCTCGTGATAAATAATAAATTTAATTATATCAAATATAATCAATGAATTATCAACATAATACTCTAAATAATAATAGTTATAAATCATACAAAAATAAAAAAATTGGTAAATAAAAATATTGAATGGGTATTTATCTGCTATACAACAAACATCTAGTTTAATTAAAAATTGGGGGATTTAAACTGAATAAATAAAAACATTAACAAATTAATGATAAATGGATTGAATCATTGACTTCACATATAAAAACACAAATCGATATTTTAATATGAAAAATAAATATTATATTGATTAACATTAAAAAGAAAAAATAATTTAGGAAGACCAATGTATAATGCCACGATAATGGGATTTTATTTCTTACCGGTAAAAAATATATTTGGGGGAATGGGACGGGTAGTGAGAAATTATTTGGGTAGTAACAATGATTGGTTTTTAATTTGGTGACATGATTAGTGGTGGGGAATGTAGGGATTCAAGGAGATGATGATGATGTAGGGGATATTGGAGATCCTAGACGAGTAGTGATACATGTGTATGTGTTGGGGAAATATAAAGTGAGTGGTGGGCATGAAAATGGATTTTGTGGTAGAGGTTGGACGTTAGATGATATGTTGATTCATTATTGGATGATGGATTTTATTTTCCATGGTGTGGTTTTAGTTAAAAGAAGATAATGTTAGTGGGACAGTGGAGGCATGGTTGTTGATTAGGGGTGGATAGAGGGAGAGATACAAGATGGTTGATGGTGAAAGGGGAAAAAGGTTTTACAATGGGTCAATGGATGAGCGAGAGTAATGTCTCTAGCGACGATGGTGTTGTGTGTTTTTTATAGATGTTTTTTCTATATTTTTTAATGGGAATCTATTAACAGTTTTTCTAAAATTCCACATTCGTATGGAAAAAGGATAACACCCATTTCATATATAATTCCCTAAAATATATCCACCAAAACATTTAGTGTGGGAATGAACATTAGATATATCGGTGGTAACTACCTATTCATTAAATTATTCAATGATGGAGATAAGTAGATGGATCCAACATATTGATCATAGACATTTAAACAAGTACAAAATTTTATGGACATTATAGATTGAATTTTGGATATCCATAATGTCAATATTTTTAAAATTCCCATTATGGATTCATCCAAAACGAAACCCCTCCATTGGAAGATAAAATTTAATTATGTGTGATGCTAGTGGAAACATTCTATATTATATTTAATGGGACAAATAATATAAAATTCATTGAAGAATTGTGATGAAGATATGAATATTAGTGAATATTGAGCAAGCCCTCAGTTGTTGAATCATTCAATACATGGATGTCTTGAATATCAGGATCACAGTCAAGTTTTTAAGGTAAGTGATCATCTCTTATTTATTAGTTTTCTTACACAAGAAATGAAAGAATTCAACTCAAATTCTAAAAATAATGACGGTAATATTATTCTTTAGTATGGTATATGGATTTAGGAAGAATATTGTTTTTAGTTTATTCCATAGCATGAGAAGAAAAATAATAATGGAAAAATCTATAAATCCTTGATTATCCAATAATATTTCGCATAAAATTACATTATATGGTTTGGAATGCCGAAATTTTCATCAGGTAATTAATATCATACCAGAAATATTGATGATGAATATTTTGGAATTGGTGTTATCTTACCAGATTCTCTAAATTTACCAAAAGCAAAAATTTTCCCCTAGTGGAAATGTCAGCTAATCCTGGTCACCATATCATATATTCCGAAAGAAAAAATTTAATCCTCCACAAGGATAATTTTTAACTCTGAGATCCTGTAATCAAAGATCTTCTAGTACCCCATGAGGATACATCAACTCCCCCTATGGATCTAGTAGACACATATAGTGATGAATTACTACTAAAATTGTTCTCAATTTTTGTAGAGCGTAAAATAATGTCTCCTTAAATTATTTTTCATAGAAATAGGCTATAATAAAACATTAATTCCTTTCCCAAATATCATTTATTATTGACTGTATGTGGGCACAAAATCCCAAAGATAATTTAGATTTTCCACCGATGTTATAGTAAATGTCAAATTTATATGGAATACCTATCTAAAATTGTATTGGCATGCAAGGGAAGGTATATCATGATGGGAAATGTGTCCTCATATGTCTATTTTCAAGGCTTCCACCATGGAAAATGTGGTGGACTTTTTGTTCTGTATAAAAATGATATAAATGTGAGGGATAATTATTTCCCTACAAACCACATGGTATCTAACATTTAACTACATAATAACAAAAAATGGACATTTTGGATTATATGGTTGGAAATATAGAAGTGAAAAACCGAAATCATGAAATCATTTTCAATCCAATCATGAAAAATGTTCATGTATCTCTTTTTCATTGATATTTCAAATATATTTTGTTTTTGTACAATAATAAAGACGTATTAATAGAACATTAAATCAAATTCATGAAGTTGATGTTAAAAAATAGATGAATAATATTGTGTAATTTAGATACACTTGTAATGAATTTTCATGGTTTATAGGAATCATAGTATACACCCATATAGAATATTTCCTAAATATAATATTGGTATTAGTTGAGTGGATTATACTTTTTAGGAACATCTAGGAATCTCTGAAGGATTATTCCACTTATGACCACTATATAATCCTCTGTCATTCATCACACAATAAATGATACATTTTTATTAGAGATGATTTAGATTAATATTTTTTTAGCATGAGGTTAACGAATGTAAGGAAGTAGTTTTATATAGTTGGAATTATTTATTATATAATATGGAATGTTAATATCAGTAGGTGGATAAAACATGAAACATCAGTGCGACATTATGTACGACAAGCAATAAACTATTTGAGACATAATTTAATGGATGATTAATTATACCGAAACATTGTTCCCCTTATATTCCATAGTTTCTAGAATATGTAGTCATGATTCAAAGTAGGTAACAGATCATCACACTGAAGAAAATATTTTGGGCTATGCCAGCATATAATAATCAAATCAGCCAGGTTGAAGAAAAAACATCACACATTCATTAGAAGGCATAGGTGATGAAATGTAAGATTTATATAAGCATAATTAATAACTCTGATGACGGTTAGCATAAATAATCTTGGGAGATCCAATTGACTATCATCTATTTTTTCTAGGAGTAGTACAAGGAAAGTGATACTTCTATCTCATCAAATATTTAATCATTTACTAAACAAGTAATCACAGAGTCTGAATATTTATTTAACAAAAGATATATCTAATGAGGAAATAATGAGGTCCCAAAATCAAATTCAATCTACCAACACTCTAAAAAATAATGGATTTCATGATCACAGCTTCAAAAAAATTTACATCTTATTCGATTTGATATATCATCGCTTATGAATGATCGTAAAAATGGGAAAATTATATTTTCCCCCTTATTGATTCAATCTTCATTATCATCTAAAATATAAGAAAACCCTATAATATTCATAGTTTTACCTCATTGACTTTTGACCTATTTTGACAAGATTATTTTTTGACTCTTGATTGCCATAGGAGCTTTTGGATCCCTTCTATCATCCCCAATTAGAATTTTATTTTCCCCTAAATGGCTTATTACAGATAATTCATTAATTAAATATGTTATCTTTCACTCTATGACGATTCAATCTATTTTAGAGAGAGTAATAATGTCATGGAAATGTGATATGAAAAATAACTACAATAGTTTTATATTACATTTTATCCCATTGTCATTGAATAATTTTATTTTTATGAAACAACGATTAATATTATTATGAATTGATTCAAAATGAGTCATTTATAATCTATATAAATGGCAGAATATCAAAAAGCATCATTCCCACAAGAATATACATATAAAGGTTCTAATCTCATTATTACCCATTATTTTATATTTATTATATTATAATATTCTTTTTGCGGTAGGAATGAATGACATTGTTCATATAATGAGGTTTCTCGATAAATTCATTATGGGTCTCATGTCATTTTTGGAGATTATAGCCATATTTTTTCAATACCTAACCATGAATAATACGTTCTAATATCCCATCATAATAACTACTATGGGGGAGATTCACATAAATTAATCAATTGAGTTCAACATAAATTTTTCCTTAGATATGGAGACCAATGAGATTGAAATGATGATGTCTACAAAAAAAATTTATTCATTTGGTCAATAAAGACAAAAAATCCCGTTGGAACCCAATGAAGATAGTCTCATCCAAAAAATATTTGTTTTAATACATTCTAAAAAAGGTGGATAAAAATATCCTAGTATGATCAACTAAGGGGATTACTATATTTGGGATTAAAATAGTCATATATTTTTAAACCAATCAATCATATCATATGACACATTTCTATTCTGACACAAGGTCATGATAATCACCCATATACAAGGTATTATTGCTATATTTTTATGGGGAAATAATAATTGGAAAATATTCACAGTTTTTTCCTAGATTATGAACTGCATTTCAAAAACATGTAGAGGAATGTGTTCTGTGACCCTCATCATATAACGAGTCCCTCTTCTCCAAACAAGGTTACCAGCTTTTTCTTCACTCATTCTCCCTCTATGATCAAATTCTCAATTGAAGATATTTTACCCATCCTGATATCCTATGATATGCCTACAGAACTATACCAAAAAACATATAAATACTATTATGGGGATCCCACACAATTTTCTGTACTAGGACAAATGATATAAATTGTCATATCATAATAGTTAGAATTTTTAATGATCATTGGTTGTCTAAAGACGATGTATTGATGAAATACCTTATGGATACCACTCATAAAGTGGAAACATTGGCCAGTTGTCTCTCTAATGATACATGTGACATATGGTTTTATGAGATGCTCAAAAAATGGTTCAATAATTTGGAATGAAATTTAATTTTAATATTATCTATTTAAATGATATAGAGAATGACTCCATTTATTGGGGAAAATAATCATCAAGGGCATATTCTGAAAGATCTTATAATGATTTGGTTATTGAAATTCAGAACCCAGTAAAATGTTTCCATTGAATGTCTTATGGTACATGTATTCCAATTATTTATTATTTCTTATATGCGATAGAATACTCCCCTATATAAATATCCTCTCACACAACGATGAAGTTGATGATACCTCACAGTCCCATTTTAGGATTACACCAGAACAATGATTGAATCAAATCACACACTATCATTAATATAAGACTATCTGGACCTCATGGATCTCAAATATAAATCAACATGATTCTATGGATCATAAACATATTGTGTATCTTGTGGTCAAGTCCTTCTCTCACCCCACAGTGATGGAAGAAAATTTATGCACCAATTCATAGACCTTAGAGGTAAGATGAAATGAAATTGTTTTTAATAATATAATTGGTGAATAGTCATTTAGGTTTAGAGGAAATATTCATGGTGGGATAATTGGAATTTTTAGGAGATGAATACTATTATCTCATTCCCAGTTTTGTGAATTAACAAGTGGAAATCCCCTCTAATAGGGGATAAAAATCAATATCACTGCATAAATATATAATAAATTCATTGATGTACAAGGAGTTTTGAAATGTAATTACACTAGGTAGATTATATCAGCTAAACATGGAGAAAAAAACTCTTATTTACTCCACTAGATGGATAAATCCCATCAAATTTATGATTTTTTGATATTTTCTATTGAGATAGGATATAAAACCATCATAAATGAATCATAAAACTTCAAGGTTATCAATTATAACATTTAAATGGATATGGGTTTTCAATATTTATCACATTGATTTTGAATATCAAATCACTACTTTACCACATCATGAAATATTCTTCCTCCATTATTAATTGAGATGGTAATAATATAGCTAACTTGTTGGTGACCTGAGGTTTGTGTAATGCTTCAAATAATAGTTTTGTTGATTCTATTTCATGATTGAAATCTATTTTTGGTCTATAAATTTAATACCATTATTAAAATTCTATCTTTTTGTTAAAAAATAAAATGTCATATATCATTGATCGAGGTCTTTATTCACAATGAACGACAAGATATTTAACCAAAACAATAGTAAGAAGATTTAATTTTTATTAATTTAGTTAACCATATAAATTTAATTTCTTTCAATTTTAATTATTATTAGATTATATTTTTTTTATTTTATTCCATCCAGAGATAGATGAGTTTGTCACATCACTGTTGGGTATCATTGAGGTGTTGAGTTATAGTGTTTCAGAATTATATCATATATGTAGTGTATTGTTTTCAATGAATTTGATTTATATAAAAAACCATTCCATAAACCATGTATAATTATTATTATTTTATTATTAATATCTTATTATTATTATTATTAAAATTTAATATTATTATGATACTATTTTTTTGTTTTTATATGTATAATTGTTTTATATAATGTATATAATTGTATTAAACATCTCAATTTTATGTATTAGCCATAATATAACTAAATAACTATTATTCTACTTACTATATCAAAGTAGTATCATCTAGTTTTATTATAATTTTATTTAGATTAGATATATAACATGTAATGAAAATGTCTGATGCACATGTTGAATGAAATTGGAGGGCCTCAATCCCTCTAGAGGTCCTTGAACTGCAATATAGACCATAACAAATTTTAAAAATTTTCCTTCATAGGATAAAGGTCCCTAACCGATTTCCTTCACATATTAACATTTTTTTGTGTTAACAATTTATTTATATTATAGTTTCTATTAAAAGTTAAAAAACATTCATTTAAATTATGTAATCCTTTTTTAAAAGTGCCATGGTTTGTATATTTTTACTATTTCATATGAATTAGAGTGTTTATTAATTTAATTGACTATATTATCACCTTTTATTTGAATGATTAAATTAATTTTAGATATGAATGAATTTTATTTTTATATATGTATTAATCATTGGTTATTTTATTTTATATTACAACATTATATAATGTGTTTATGTAAATTTTTAATGATTAATATTTCATTCAATATTTATGTGTATTCAAATGGTGATATATAAATAATAATAAAATTATTATATTCTTCATAAAGGTACTTATTTAGGTGTGGAATTTCAAACTCATTATTGATCGTCACTACATTGGTTTCTTCCCTTTATCATTATGCTTCAACAATATACTTAAAAGGACACCAGTTTAAAATTCTACATAGTTCTATTATTTTAGTCACAGATGCACCGACACTGAAACATTTCATCACCCAAATTCAATCTAAATAAATTTTCCTCACTTCCCCACATGAGTAACATCTACAAAAACTATACCACACATACCTACATGCATAAAAACGTCACCTTTTTCATACTACATTCCCATTTGACTCACTAAAAAACATAATTGCTATTAAGCCATATGATGTTACCATGAGTTTTTTTAATTTAACGTGAGGCCTAGTTGAAGATACCATGATGCAAATATTTTAATAAAAAATGATTTTATACAAAATATTAACATTTTTTGTTTTTTTACCATATGATATAGAAATGTGACTTTGAGTAATTTTTGAACCTACAATGAACTGTATTTGATGTACAATGAATGTATGTTTTTTGTTACAAGAAAGAAATTTTCAATGTGACCAAATGTTAATAATAATTTATCATGAGTTTTATTTTTATGTTACAATGAACTATTATCCATGGAGAACAAATGTTATTATTTTCAATAACTATGTGTTGTTTTTTAGTTACTGAATGATATAATTCCATCCAAGGGAGAAAATTTGATGTGGTTGCATGATGAACATTTTCATGTGTTCTGTATACTATATTTTCATCCTATTAATTTTGGATGAAAATTAACTAAATATAGTATTCTTATTATGGAATATTCATTTAATTATTCATTTTGGGAAGACATATTTTTTCATCAAGCTATAATTTAGAGAAATCTTGAAATTTATGTCAATGAAAAAATTATTTAATCCATAATAATTGTTCAATTGATTTAAAAATAAAATATATAATGTATTATATACTTTATTTTCAATTTAAAAAAATAAGGGAAATACTTATGGGAATAAAAAAAATTATATAAAAATTATATTATATTTATATAATTTTTTTTCATTTAATTAATGCATTCTTATGGATGTGATTATTAAAATTTTATATTTCAAATAAATTAATTTATTCTTAGTATCTAATTTATGTTTTTGATGATTTGAATAATGGATCTAATGAAATTAAATATTATTATGGAATACATATGAATTGTTACCAGATAACATAGGGTATTATTTACTTAAAATTTGTAATAGTTGAGTGAACGTGATGAGTTTATGATAATACTTTATAAATAGAAAATGATAAAATTTGGGAATTAGTAGATTAATACTTATCAAAGAATTCATTATAAATTAATACTGAATATGTTTATGAAAATGTGATGATAAAAATTTATTGTTACATGATCATGATATTATACAACTGTTATTCCAATGATGCAGCAAAAAAACATCAATCATTCAATTCAATATATTTAAAATGATCAATTTTCATCATGGTTCATCATCTTAAATATCTATTATTCTCTAATAGTTATGAGTTTATCCATGTTTTTATTGTTTTATTTTCCATTCAATGATTTGTAATCATAAGAATCAATTTATACATTTCTCAAACAAAAACAAGTAATTGTTAGTTACTATAACATCCAAAACGAATGGTGTTGGGGTTTCACTCTAGAAACAAAGTCAGTTCATATTACTATGGGTCTCCTGAACAATGTTAGTTCATCATAGGTTGTGTCTCCTCCAAAATGGAAAGGTTGTCTTTATAGATATTGTAAATGGAAATGTCTATAAACAGGATATCACTCCATTAAAAGTGAATTTCCAAAGTGGGTACCTATATTCTAACCGAGTATATATTATTTAAGAGAGGACTAGGATCATGCAAATCTGAATGAAAATAATAGTTATTTTTTAAAATTATTATTTGATCATACTATATTATTTTGACATGACATTACGATAAATTCATTAAATTATATAATCAGAATTTTTTTTATTTTAAATTCCTTTTTATACAATTATATATCCCAAAAGTAGTCTTTTGTTTTCACATATCTACGTCCATCAAATGTTATTATATATAGGTCTTTTTAAGGATATTTTAGCTATGTTTTCATGATATCATCAATTTTTATTAATGGGTAAAGACTTTTTAAAGACATTATAACACTATTATTATATATCCTCAATATAAAAATTGTATCAGATCATTAATATCCATTAAAATATATTTGATGACAATATTGTTTAATATTGATAGGAATATATAATTTTATTCAATAATTAGTTTTATATCAAGTGAAACATATATTTATGAATGTTTATAACAATTTTTTAAGAAATATTTCAAAAAATTAGGAGAAAGAAATTATTTTTGAATCTTATATGATATAGAGATTGATAGGTTTATTCATTTGACATAGTCCAACTGATTGAGATTTTGAAATAATCTCATAAATTTCCAAATAAATTATTCTGAATGTTATAATTTTTCTGATCCCCCAAATGTTGTATGTCATATAAAATTTAGGAATAAATTAAAAACTTATTTTATGATCATTAATTTTCATAAAACGTCATGAAAAAATCATATTACATGGAGGATGTTATAAAAGAAAATAGATGTGAGTGTTTCTTGTGTTCTGAAATTAGTTGTTTCCCTTATTTTGATCATCAGACAAAGAAGCATCAAAATTACATTATGTTATATTGGAAGATTGAATTTATTAATATTTGTGTAAATGTATTATTAATTATCATTTTCATATAATCGAATTTGATTCATCATATTTGATGTGAATAATAATATATTAATTTTTCTGGAGATTCTGGATTTTAATAATTAAATTTTTAGTATTTATGGAAGCAAAAATTTAAATGAAATTTGATGTTGTGGAATGATGGAAGAGTTCAATAGTTTAATCTGATATATTTATTCTGACCATGTACTATTCTCTAGTTAATAAAAAGGATTATTTGAAGATAGTAATTAGATACATATATCAATCTATTATTGGATTTTCAGATGTTGATCCATATGATGTGATATAGTTATTAATCCATCAAATGAGCTTTTGAAACTGTTCAATTGGATGATAATATTCAAATTATAAGTCATCGTATATAGAGTTCAATTGGACTGATGGGTTGATGGAATAATGGAGGGAGTTTCTGAATAATTTTGATGAAAGAGTTATAAGATATTAACATATCAATAAAACTAAAATGTTCTAAATGTATAATATTTTATTAGAAAATTGAGGGTATAAAACCAATTTCATTCAATGATTCATTAGAGTGTTCAGTAATTTTTAGTTATCATAAAACATCTGAGGGGGTATTTTATTTTATTTTATATAGTGGTTCTTGTTATTTTATTTCAGTTGGATCAACAACGTTAGAACGATTCATAGTACTATATAATGCTATGTATCATACCATTATTTTCAGGGTGATCTTTTAAATTTTTTTAATTGTTTTGAAGATTCAAAAAACATAAAAATGTCACCAGAATAGTTGAGATGATTTGAAGCCATCCCAATGAAGCTCTAATGAACAAGAAATTATAGGATTGTAGAATTTTAGGGAGGAGGAAAATTAATTTTTTTCATTCCCATTAAATATGCTAGTGCACATAAAAATAGATATAAACCGTTCATTATTTGTAGATACTATTTAAAATAATGGAAAAATATGAAGAAAAAAATATTTTGTATCATATGTGAGTTTTGAAATTGATGTTTTATTATATTTATGAAGTGTATCTTGATAATGTGATATAGTTAGTGGATAAATATAGAGATATATTATATTATTGTATGGGGTTAACAACATTTAAATGACCAGAATGTGAAATCGATAAGTGTTTCAAAAAGAAGACATGTTTTTAATTGGAACAGAACATAATCATTTTAGGTGTGTATTCCAAAAGTATCATTAGAATGGAAATATTATATTAATACTCTCAAATTTATTTATATTAATTAATGTATATTTCGCCCAAATTTCATGACACACAATTTTGGTGATGAAATATTCAATGTTCATTATTTTTGTAGTTTCAAAAGTTCATAATTCTTTATGTAAAATGATGATGGTTTGTATAATAATTATTAATGGTATATATAAAATTTTTAATTGATGACTAAACATATTCATTCACTTATTCGGAAGTGACAATTTCTATAAAATAATGATAGTGGGTTTGGAAATGATGTAGGTACTCATACTGAGGTTGAATCACATTAATCATGTTTGTAGTTTTAACATTTATATTTCAAAATGAACATGTGTTTATTAAATGTTGTTAAGAAATGAACTCATAATTTTTTATGGGATAAAATTTATAGTGTTGATATTTGATTGAATTTATTTAACCCCATCTATATGTTTATTAATCCTTTGGAATATCAATTTCTATGAGATCAATTTTTCCCATCATATATCCTTATCATGGTAAATAGTATTTATATTAATAGAATATGGATTCCAACATTTTATGAAAACAATTATCATTGTTTAAAATATATGATGATTCAATGTATCATAAAACTGATAGTATAAGTTGTTCATCATTCTATAGTTGTGTCTTCACCCATTTATAATGGTTCACTAATGGGATTTCAAAATAATAAAAATATTAATGTTCATGGGAAATCCTAATATTATATTATTATACAAATAATAAAAAAAGTTATATACATGTGACTATTATAAAAACATAAACGAGTATATAGGAGAAGGTCAACTGTTCTGTAAAATGGAATACTAATATGAGATATATTGATTCAAATGTAATGTATGTTGATACAATTTGAATTTTTAAATGTTTGAATATATATTAGAAGATTGGAAAATTATTAATAAACTCCAAAAAACAATCTAGATATGTTTGATTATATAATATCATCATTAGAAGATAAATTTTCATCATCCCTTTATGAATGACATGATATTATTATTGATTATAAAATAATAAATTCTAAAGTGTTATTAAATTATATTAATGATTAATTAGATTATTAAGCATTGAGATATGTGAAAATTCATGTTAGTGAAAATGCAGATATGTGTGATTATTATTTTTATTAGGTTGATGAGTTTAATGTGAAATATATGTCACTTTTCATCATTAATAATTGAATAAGAAGACAAAATTATGGATTAAAGATTCCTATCAAATGTTTTATGTATTCCTGAACTTGGGACATTGCAATAAATTTTCAGAGTAATAATGTTGAAGAAAATTGTGATTATAGTAATAAAAATCCTTGATGTGTAATGTGGAAAAATATATTAATAAAAAACGGTATAAAATAAATATAAATATAACATCACAAAAAAATAAGTATTATGAATACGAAATCTGAATCATACCGAATTGAAATAAAAATCATCAGAAGATGAATTTTCTAGTAATTATATATCATTTATTGCACAATATCCGAACACAAATGATTTCACAGATGGCGAAGAATAATCTAGATGTGAAAAACCATCCAAAGAGTATTTTCTCAGATGAGAACATGTTTATTGGAATGAGAAAATCGTATCTCTTAATAAAGAGATTAGAATAATGAATAAATATAATGTAAATTTTTAATAAGGTGGAAAATATGTTGTCATGATGGAAGATGAATACATCCAAGGGATGTCATATTTCAAAATAAGATGTTTCATACAAGGAAAGATGGGTAAAGAGGTCATAAATAAGTTTTATTATAAATATTAAGAATTTAAAAAGTCCCAAGAAAAATTTGATCAACTTGAATGAAATTTATGAATGTTCAATGAAAAATTAATCAAATCAAAATATGTTATTTTGAATCATCTAAAGTATATGAAAATAGAAATTCTGTGTATCCAGTTAATTATAACAAATTCAAAAATTACGATTCATATGATTTCTCAAACATTTTATGTGCAAGAAAAATGATAAAAAATATTTGGTTGATATGAACTGTGAAAAATTTATCACATATAAAAATGTGAACATTAAACCAAGAGTATTGTTGTAAAATTCCTATAGTTAATAACATATAAAGATATTACAAACCATGAAAATCTTATTACATGTAAAAATCATTTTTATAGACAAGAAATATTTTATTGGTTTATTCTGTGATGTGGAGTTAATGGCAATACAGAATAAAACTACTAGCATAACATGGATCCTATAGGATGTTGGTTTGAATAAATGTAATGAAATAGTTGATGAATAATGATTAACATTACCATGTAAAAAGAATTAAGAAAAGTAAAATGTCATGATATTAGAAAAATTCCATAAAAATTTCGGGTTTTGTTATCAGAGAATTTATGTTTATGAGGTGACCAATAGAGTCACAATGATGAAAATTTATTAAAATAATTTTAAAATATGTTTTTGATAATAGAATTGAAATTGATGTTTCTTATATGAAAGTTTAAAAAATGTAATTTTTTTTATACAACATTGAAAGATATTTAATGAACAAACAATGTATAATTAATATAGGTTGTTCATTAAAATGATATGGGATTTTACAATCTAGAATCTTGTTGAATATCATGAGGGAGGGGATGTTTCCCTAGGGAATGAGAGTTTTATAATAATATAAAGAATTACAACAACTATGAAGGAAGAATAAATGCTGAAATATAATTATTTTCCATTTTTGTTGGATAAAACATAACTATCATAGTGTAAGTCAACATTGTGATGATGGAAAAGAAGGGATTTGTGAACAAAAAATTTGTTCACTATAATTGAGGAAGGTGATATATATTTTAATTGGTGAGAAAGATTTAGAAAAAATATATTGAAATTGGGGAAATTTAATACTAATATTACATGACTGTTTAATGTGATAATATGTAGTTACACCGAATACATGGGAATCATTGAATGAGAAATATAATAATATATTTTAAATTTAAATCAATTTATAATTTTCTGGAATTGGAAATAAAGCCTCAATATGGCTTCATAACATATCAAAATTGAAAATTAATAAAAAAAAGTTATATGAATAGTGAGAAGCATTCTACAAGAAAACTGTAATTATTCATTCTGGTATATATGAGAGGATGAGACATCAATAAATAATGATATTGTTAATTAATATATTTTATTGATTATTTCACATAAAATATAATAAATATATTTATGAAACATTGTCCATAGGTTGATTAGATGTTCACATTCATTAGAAATGATGTTGAGATAGAAATAATTGTTTATATAAGGATATTAAGATAAAATAATATTACAAAAGTCACATGAAATTATTTTGGAATCACATTTGATAATGAATGGACAGAAATATCAACAGTGTCCCCAATGCACTGTACATGAAAACCGAGTACTATAAATGAAAACTAGATGTTTGTAAAAAATGGTAATAATCATGTTACCATAATACAGACATTTTTTTCTATTGGGGGAAATCTATTAGTACTATTATTCATGAAAAAATAGTTGTTTTTAATGCTTAAATACAACATGATTTTTTATGAACTTTTTTTATCAAAAAAATAAATTGAAATAAAAAAATTATTTTCCATTTTCCTTGTTTACTTAAAATAAGAAATTTGGATCTTGGAATATTTTATGAGAATACAGAAGGAGTATTTTCACTGCATATTCAACGTTAAAAAAAGTTAAAAATGTTGGAACAAACATTTATAATATTTTTTTATTCATATGATGTAATGGTTATTTAAAATATGAATGCATTATCAAATAATTTCAAAAAAAATTAGATACAAAAGCAATAAATATCTAAGGACAGAGCATGTATGTAAAAACAGTAAAATCATGCTTTAGAAGAGTCATGAGATGAGGATAGTGAGACAGAAATAGAACAATTATAATATTCTACTTCAAAAAAATTGTTGAAATAGAAAACATTATTTGAATTATGATAGGTCTAGAGTTGTTTAGAAGAATGTTGTGATTAGATAAATTTCACATAAAACATTTCACGAATTGAATAAGAATATGTTCAAAAGAAGTTTTGAAGAAATAATTTGTTGATTATATTAATTAAAAATTTATATAAAATTCAAAAAAACACATTCGAATATCTTCCATCACAAGAAAAAAATTATTTTAACATTAAAGGGTGTTTCAAAAAAAGAATAAAATATATGGGAGATGTCTAAAGAAACAAATAAATACACATTTTTAATTTATTTTCAGAAGTTCAAGGTGTTTATTTTGAAAAAAATATTTTCTCATTTTTTACAATTATAAATTATTGAAAAATTTGACAGAGTTTATGTACATTGATATAACAAGGTTTTTCAAATTGATGTAATGTAATATTTCAAGAAATATGAGATTAATGAGGAATTTTATAATGAATAAATATGTGTCTATTACTTCAAAATTATGGAAGAATAATATTTAAATTGAAGAAATAATGGTATTTGATAAAACAAGATCCAAATGTTTTCTAGCGCAAAATTAAAAATTTATTTTGAATGATTATTTTTTCAAACGGAAATATTCTTTTTTGTAGGTGTAAGCTGTAGGAAAAAGATCCATTATTTTAGTTTTTTTATTTCCTTTGAATTTTTACCCATCCATCCATCTGGTGTTATCAAAATGCTGATGTGGTAGCATATATTATCTTTCATTCTAAGAAAATGGATCTCTCTATAAAATATTTGATGTTCAATTCATTTTTTTCTCTTCACTGGGACCTACCCACCAGACTGGATTCTTGTATTAAAAGTGATTCGTGTATCAACTCGAAAGAGACTATATTTTCATACCATTGACATGTATATCTTTAAAGATACATGAGAGGGGTATAAATACTTTATTACATTATATAATCCAATGAAACAGAATGTTGAATATCTTTGTCACCTTTTTTCCTATTAATCAGACTTTTTGTGTGGAGTGACATGAATATTACAATTATCCATGCAGATGACTATATTTAGTTAGGAATAATCAGTCATGTGTTCTTTTTTTATCAATAATATCCAAACCAAATAATTTGTTTCTTAATTGATCATTAGTAAAAATAAGGATTAATAGTGACCCATATTTGACAGAATGAGAATAACCCTTCATTTTATATTGATCCTTAGAGAGATAGAAGTCTATTTTTATTAGACATCCTAATAATATCCATAAATGACTTGGTTTTGGTAAGAGATGAAATTCACTATATTTTAACTGTGGTGTATGGTACAAATTGATACTCTAATTAATTTCTCCCTCTAGGTGAGAATATATATATTTTGGAACCCTCACCTTCAATGATAAAGTAGATGTTCCTTTGTGAATATCAGCAATAGCCTTTTAGAATTTATATATTATTATTTTTGAGCTAAAAGAAATTATTTTGGCAGAATCATCACGTTATGTGTCGTCATATCATCTTGAATCTCAATATGTACAAACAAGTCAAATCGACATAAAAAGTAGGATATCCATGACGTGTATGCATGGGATGAATCCAATCCTCAATGAATGATATTTTTCTATTAGGGGAGGCTTGTATTACATGTTCTACAGTATCCCACATGAATACATAACAGGTATGAAAAGTTCATAATGATAGTTCAGTCCCCAACTATCTAATATATTGTCCTACAAGAATACCTACAACATCTCCTATGTCGACTAGGTCACCATGAGTAGTACTTTGGCCATACCATAATCTCCAGATCCATGACATACCCCTACATGTAAAGGTTGTTTGAAGAGATATAAATTTTTGTTTATAGGCTGTGAATCGATATAAATGATTCATACCAATATATTGATTTCGAGTGGAAATACACCATTGATCAATATAGATATCATGTGATAATATAAGACCAATGGATGTTTGGATAAAATAGTTTTTAGGTATCTTTTCTTGGGGACTCAATGAGCTGACCACAAAACGTTGTTCAATAAGAAAGAACTTTTCCGCACTGCAGTTGTGCAACAAGGGTCAGATAAGGGCAATAAGTCATTCTTAAAATCAACAATAATAAGACCAATGAGTCAGGAAGAAGGGGGCTGAATTTATCCCTTCTTGGTTATCCTATTGATGGCCTCCACAACTACATGTTTCCATAGAATGAGATTCCAACTCCGCCACACCTTATTATTGAAATTCTTATAAGAGAAACTTTTTGAAGAGCACAATACAGTGAATGATGTAGACTATTCTTAGAGGGTGGTGGGGGTTCTATCGTTGGACCCTATGTAAAATTAGTCGGGAACCAGAGAGGCATTTTTTACCCTGGGCAGATGTCAGCAGTTCGAGTGCACTTATCTCCAACTCGTGAACATAGTCGATAAAAAGTAATGCAATATTTGATTTGGA
Organism: Viscum album; assembly: GCA_963277665.1. Classification (NCBI taxonomy): domain Eukaryota; kingdom Viridiplantae; phylum Streptophyta; class Magnoliopsida; order Santalales; family Viscaceae; genus Viscum; species Viscum album. The sequence goes on from OY728141.1 coordinate 1,903,197,004, forward strand.
TGTTCAATCTATGATGACACATTCATGGTTGTTGCTAAGAACATTCAATTTTGAAGAACCTTAGGATGGTATGAAACCATAAATCAAGTGCGAAGGGAGAGGTTCAAACAAGGAAAGGAACACGGTGGATACCTAGGCACCCAGAGATGAGGAAGGGTATAGTAAATGATGAAATACTTTGTGGACTTGAAAAAATAAAGAATTGATCTCGATATTTTCGAATAGGTCGAACTATTGAACTTCTGAATTCATTTTCAAGCTATAGAAAACATAGAGAACTGAAACATATTATCACAAAGAGGAAAAGAAAGAAAAATTTATTCCCCAAGTAGTAGCGAGGGAAATGGGAGAAGCCTAAAATGTAAAAATGGGGTTGTGGGAGTGCAATACAAACATCTTGAAACATGGAAAAGTGGTGGAGTGCAGCACCATAGATGGTGAGAGTCTAATAGCCGAATGCATTAGAATCTTACACATTGACTCGAGTAGCATATGTCACATGGAATCCCATGTGAATATGAAAGTACCACCTTGCAAGGCCAAATACTACTAGGTGACAAATAGAAAAGTAGAAAAGTGAGATATTGGCGAAAAGAACCCCCATTGGGGAGTGAAATAGAAATGAAACCTTATTATCCCTAGATGTGGGAGGAGCTCATATCCACTCGATCTATTCTCTGTAGAACCCTCGATCAACTCGGCCCGATAATCTCCCCAGACCCTCTGGTATTACAACAATTACAAAAATGGGTTATCTACCCATGTGGGGAGGGAGGGACATATGTATTTAGAATTTAAGATATGGTCACAGTGAGACACACCAATTTTCATTGTGATAGGGGACATGTGGAAATGCAGTGACACATACAGCTGAGGAATCCTAATAGACCGGTAGACTTGAACATTGTTAATGACCTGATCAATTCAATCAGTCACATTCCAACTTCTATTTTTTGCATCGTTCAATCTGTTGACAACTTGAAAAATTCAAAATCCCTTCTTAGGCTTCCATGGATAGAGAAGGAGGGGGCATGACAGATGAGTCCCCTCCCTAGTTGAAAATATGATAAGGGGCCTAAAAAATGAACCAATCATTTATTTATTCGTTCATGTTTCGATATTATGGTGTCCTACGAATAGAGGAAGCACACCAATCCATCCCAAATAAGATTTTTAAACTCTACTAGGGAGACGATAGGATATGAGAGGTCCTACAAAAAATATATCAATTTTAGGATGTTAAAAATATTAATACATCTCATAATTATTATATATAATCATGGGTGGTTGCTTCTTTGAAAACCTCCTTGTTGTCTCTACACCCCTAAATCAATTATCAATGAGAGGTCATTTAGGGTCCATAGCTGGTGATCCGGGCTGTTTCCCTCTTGACGATGAAGCATACCCCCATAGTCTCACTGGCCTAACAAGACCCATGAGATTTTGAGTTCATATTGAGTTTTCTGATTTTCCCTCGATTTGGTACCCCTCTTGATGCCCACATCAAAATATTGATTTACCCTAGATGTCCAGTCAACTGCTGCGCCTCAATGAATTTCGAGGAGAACCAGATAGATCTAGGTTCAAGTGGAATTTCACTACTAAGGAAAAATAATTTGTTTATTCTTCGACAATAATTGGATTGGACCTCCACTTAGTTTCATCCAAGCATCATCATGGTCATGAATTGATCATCATGGTTTGGGTCCTTAAGTAGTGAAAATTTCCTGATGAAGAATCGCTTTCACTATGGCTCTGATGGGTTACAGTAACCAAGCCACTGCATGTGAGTCACCAGATCATTCTTAAATAGGAACACAGTTAGAACCCTGGGCTCATCCCACTTCTTTTTAACTTATGGTTTCATGTTCCATTTCAATCCCAGATTGGGATTCTTTTCACCCTTCCCTCATGGTACGACTTGGATATTGGTTAACTTGGAGTATTTATCCTCGAAAGGATGTCCCATCTAATTCACAAGGGATTCCATGTGCCCCATGTAATTGGGTAAGAGTGTAATATAGAGATTCTTTTAGATACTAGACTCTTGCAATCAATGGTTTTTCACTCCACCATTTCTTATATTAGCACAACAATTGTATATATCTCCCACAACCCCATCATTACGGTTTACACTGCTCCAAATCCACTCGCCGCTAATAGGGGAATCAATTTTTATTTCTTTTCATATGGGTATTATGATGTTTCAGTTCATCAGGTTGTCTCTTTAAAGACCATGTATTCAATAGTTCAAAAGGATGAACTATTTTGTAATCACATAATTTATGCTTCTTTTTAACTCCCCAAATCATTTCGTCACTATCTATGCCCTTTTTCATCCCAGGGTGACTAGGTATCCACAGTAATCATTTCCTCATTTGAGCATTGCCCATCACACATGATGTATGGTATTATTTCATCCTACATTGCTGCTAAATGAAATGATCTTATCAACACCCATGAACGAGTCATCATAGATTGAACCGCCGAATCAAATATTGTATCTCATTGTATCATCAATGTTCATGAGTTGGAGATAAGGGGACACAAACCTCTAACATCTTCCACATAATATATGCTATCTCTATGGTCCCATAATGAATCTACATAGAGGCCAATGAAAGACAAAAACTCCCCGAGAACACCACTTAAAAAATTCATTGTACGTTGCTATCCTAAAATTATCTCCTCTAACCATCTCAAATATGAGGTGGAGCAGAGTTGGAATCTCATTATAAGGATTCTTCTAGGTTTCAGAGGCTAGCTAAAGGATAACTAAGAAGGTATTGATTTTCCCCCCTTTGTTCGGCATGACTGATTGGTCTTTAGAGTGATCATTTTATGAATGAGTGATTTCCCTTCTCCAACGATTGTTTCCCATGAAGAGAGACGAAAAATGAATTCTTATTGAAAAAGGTTCTATGGGTTTGAGACTAACGATCTCATGAGGCCTAGGAGGGCTTCCAACTCTATACCATCCTTCCAGGATCTATAATACTTGAACTAACCTACTTCCCATCCTACCTCTATTTTTATTCATGTTATCCCCTATTTTATCCTTGGTAGAGTATTTCAATGGCATGTTTTGGACTTTTTAACCATGAAATAGAAAAATTGACCCATTAGTTCATGTACAAGATACAATAAATCATTACCACATGGAGTTTGACATCTAACCATTACTCCCAATGAACCAATTGAAAGAGTGTAGCTCTAACATATGAGTTATATCCCCTCGATAAATGGAGAATTCATGAAGGGGTCATCAGATGATGCCTTTTCTTTACATAGCGTAGTAGGGCCATCCTAGTCATGAACTAGAGACATCGCTCCTGAAGTAAATCATCGCACCAATGGTCAAAAATTAATTTATTCCTTTTCGGGAGCGATTCCTCCTTTACGAACAGAGCATACATCTCTACCCAATCATAGAAACTCAATGATAATTTTCCAAACATCCTCCATTATTGTCAACAGATAGAGAAATAGACACATCTTGATCATAGATCGAGGGGCATTGTAGTGACTGTGAAGTGGTAGAAGACCCCCAGAAGTATGTTTCTTATACTAAGTATTATTCTTACTACTAGATCGATAGTGTCAAATTGATTTATTATTCATCAAATAATAATTATATGGTCCTATTCTACGTAAATTATAGAATACCAATAAAAATAATATTTATAGTGAGAGGAAAATCCATGTATTTTAGAAATCATGACGGTTCTAGTCCTACTATCCCCACAAAAAATCCCATTGATTTTGATTCACTGACTAAAAATTTATTTGTTTTATTATTTTTCATTATATATTTGACCAAAATTCAATATATAGTCATTCATTCTCAAATTATCATTATAAAATAGATTCAACTTTTTAAAACAAGTTTTTTTCAAATATATTTAGACTTTAGATCACTCAGTTTTATTTAAAAAAACTAGGGATAAAATAATACATTATAAAAAATGATCATAAAATATCATTGACATAGAAAAAACATATATAGAAGAGTCTGGATAGGTCAGTTGGTAGAGTAGAGGAAAGACAATCATCATGTTACTAGTTCATATTTTGTTCCTAGTACATGATGTATTTGTATTAGTATCACAGACTAATCATATCTAAAATGTTATGAACAATCATCAATAGAATGGTTCGGAACATAATGTATTGATTATCAACAATATTTATTCCATTTATATTCTGTGATGGTTGTGTTTTGATGATACATTACCTACATAGCTCCATGGTTAGAGAGTTGTATTCATATGACACGAGTAATTGCTTTACGTCACACACTCCCATTATCAATTTTCTCCGAAGATAATAATTTTACTCAATCCCATGTAATATAAACTACTTTTTGTGGACTTGAGGGATCTATTCAAAACAAAAACGTTCATTTACAAAAATAAATTATATTGCAATGAAAACATACGGTTCCTACCCCATGTGTATGAATAAGATTCATATTTATAATGGACTAGAAATACCTTGATTCCATATCATTGAAAAGTGAATTAAAATAAATACAACATTAAGAAGATTCAAAACAAAAGTGTGTAAACTAAAAAAATGAGTCAAAGTGAATTGTCCCACACTAGCACTTCCGTGTAATAACTCTACCAAAATGGATCATATTACATGAATATATTTAGGTTTACCAGTTACAATTTTTACTACCCAATAACCAGTTGTTTCCCACGTTAACGAATAACTAGGTATACAAAAAGATGCAGTCAATACATCCAAAACCACACCAGTAAACCAAGTTAATTCGCAAGGTTTTTTAAATACAATGGTATGATACACAAGGAATAAATGTAGGATAGTCATTAAAACCATCATACATGCCGAACATCAATGACCAGATCATATTAACCAACCAATCACAACTTCAATCGTTATATATTGAACAAAATAAAAAAACATTGTAACAGTAGGATGATAGTAAATGTCAATGAAAAACCTGTTGCAACGTGTAGTAAAAAACAAGTAAAAGCAATTCCTTCTAGAAAATAAAATATGTTGACATGAGGAGGAACATATTTACAAGTAATATCATATTCAATATGATGAAATTCAAGGCATTCTTTGAACACCTCATAGATTTTAGTGAGATAGGAATCACTGTCTCTTATAACTGTATATGAGAATTTTATCTCGTAAAGCTCAAGCATAAAACAAAAAAAAAATGCTAATTGAAATGTATCCTATAATAAAAATGAAAAATGATCTCATTAAAATCAGGAAAAAACATCTACTTCATTCTTTTTTGGGGTAATAATTCCAAAAAATTAAGTTGGCTCGTTTGTATGTGTTGTTTATTATTACACGCTTACTGAATTTTCTATATTCCCTATATTGTTTATTTTTGAAAAAAATTAGACTTTAAATTAAATAAAACTAATCATAACCTAATATAAAGGAATTTATATTGTTACGACCCTATCAATTGATTGAAACCATAGCTTCATACATGAACCACCATGATGATATCCATTTCCAAGCGAAGCTGACCCAACAAGGTTTCTCTAGGAAAGAACCATTGGCTCATCACTTATTCAAAGAATACTGATTTTCATTTTTGGTTAAATTGGTAATCAAGCATTATATATTAATTGAAAGAAAACAAATCCTTCATAATGTAGAGAACATTATCAAAAAAAATATTTTGGAGTCTATCTGCTGATATTCATAATAATAAGTATGAATCATTGTTTAAATATTTTTATGGAATTTTTTTTATGGACCTATTTTATTTCATATTATGTGTTTTAGATAATACTAGAATCAATATATGACATAGGTAGAAATTTTTATAAATTAAAAATATGATAGAACTATTCTATGATATATAGGATTCATTAAAACAAGTCACACACTGATATTCTAGAAATATAGAAACAATCAAATTCATCTGTCAAACTACCAAAATTCAATGGAAACATTTCAAAACCTAAACAATTCAGATTATTTTGATAATTTAATAATTCACAATTATTATGGATATATATATGTAGATATCTAATTCATTGAATTCCCATCTAGTAAAATAGAAGAATTATAAATTTCCAAAAAAAATAGATAGAAATATCGAAAATAGAGCCACTACAACACCCATCAAAGAAGTTGTTCCCCATCTAGGAGATACAATACCATATTTTGAATTTAATGGTTATAATAAAACTCTAATATAAGTTCATCATGGACAAGATGAGTGCTCTTCATCATTTTTTGTATCCATACATCCTTATTGTTTTGTCTTATTCCTTTCATGTTGATATTATTTTAAATTTAGTTGTAAAATAAATAAAGGATTGTATCAAATTGTATAAATTATAAAATGAAAATAGCTACCCTAGTTTCCATCTTTATATTTGGATTACTTTTATGTTTTACAGGGTATGAATTTTTATTTATTTTTGGAATCCCTCTCAAAATCTCATAGATCCATTTGAAGAACACGATGACTAATTGATGTAATGATCCTCCATAGGGGGATCATTACATCACATCTTTTTTATTGTCATATTTTTTAAATTAGTTTAGTTGGATGTTTAGGCGGTTCCTAGAAAAATAAAGAAAGAAAATGATTTATACAGTCCGAACTAAAAGGAATGTGTAAACCAATGCTTCTATTGTTCAATCATAGATAAAAATTAAATCTTTCATATCTGTTTATGATCCTCTTTCTAATAACTAACAAGCAGTCCTCCTATAATAAAGGCAGTGCAAATCAAAAGATTTCTCTCGTAGACATCGACTTTCAACACCCCCAATCAAAATATATGAAAGATTCTCAAGTGATGTTGTATTAGACTACTTTTCATGTAGTTTGATATCTAATTTTTTGGAAGGTTCCCAATTGCACTTCCGCATCCAAATCATGGTCAATACTAGTGAAAACGTATCAAAACAAGGTTCTAACACCATGCCATATTTGTCTGAAGAAGAACATCATTGGAAACAAATAATGTCCAAAAGTGTAATAACGTTTTGGGAGAATACAAAAAAAACCATCAAATTTTAAAGTCCCACGATCTAATTTAAAAATTTCACTCCATTGAGCACATATATCAAATTTTTGAAAAATAGTAGGATCGGTATAACTGATTCCATTGAATCCACCTCCATAGAAGTAAACAGTTACACCAACTTGTTTGACACTATATGTTGACTCTTCCCTTCTAAAAGGAACATATTCCTTTTGTATTCTATTCCCATATACCAAAAAGACAGGAAATGTTTCAAAAAATGAATGCATATGGCATATATAAAGGGAATGAAATTCTTGATCTAAAAAGATCAGGTTTTGTAACTATCCAACATCTATTTCATCCTTGTTTCCCATTGACTCTACTAATAATAATCCCCCATTCGCTGGATTATTGGCGATATAATCATAAATGATAATTTTTCAAGAACCATTGAGCAGTCTTACGATACAAATTTATTTTCGACTAACCCAATACCAACTATTCTATATGATTCACACAGGATGTATCCCTGATCCCAATGAAAACGAGCGGGTCAAAAAAATTTCGATTAGAGTCATTGATGAACCATACCACATAGTTTCATAGAATACAAAATCTGGAAAAATATAGCAGTTATGCTAACTGACATAATAATTTCAATATTTCCCATACGCAATCCATTGTATATAGGTTGGGGTGGATGAGGACTAAGATGGGATATACCCGCAAATCTGACGAATTCCACTACTATAATATAATGTGAGGCTATTCCATCTGGAACAAAATGATCAAAACACTCCACACCCCAAGACAGATTTATAGGTTGTATTTTCCCAATTAGTCCATAAGGGTCAGAAACCCATATTCCCACACCATAAAAGCCAGTTACATGAAATGCACCAAAACTATATCATTCCAAACCTGAGAGATATAAATGAATTAAAAAGATCACAGGGAAATCCAAATAAGGTTTTCATGTACGTTCATCAAAATATATTTTTATATCCCAACAGACCCTTTGCCATATTGCTTCCAAAAAGAAAAAACTCAAAAAGACTACATGTGCCCCGACCTTGCCTTCATAACTCCAAATTCAAGGATTTGTGATAGTATATTAATGAATTGTTAATTCTTAAATGAGTCCTGAATGTTATTAAAATAAAACCTTGTCTCTACATTTGATCAAGAGCAGGGTTTTAGGGATTGAAAACTACTTATTAATAGTGATCCATAGAACCGGACCAACCAGCTACCAGATCTGTATGCATGATGCGGACAGAAAGAAGCCGACTGGGATCATTCCATATGACGGTAGGAACACGATACCATGGTAATCCTAGGAAAAAACACTTTTTTATCAAAAATCAATGAAATTAATATAACATATTTTTATTGAAGCATTGAGAAAAGAAACAACATATTTTATTGATTGTATGGACCTCATCACACTTTTATCAGTAGATGGATTATCTCAGAGAAATGGTCATTGTTTTAGTTCACTAATAGGTATTCTATTTATAGTATGAAAAAACCAGTTACATAGATCCTATGGAATCACACATGTGTTCATGTAAAGGATCTCCCTAATATTGAGTAGATATTATCAAACCATGTCGAATAATTTATGAAATGAGAGGAGTAACAGAAAAAATATCCAGAAACAATCTATTTTAAATGTGGGATAAAAAAATCTTTTACAATCTCAATTCATTATTTTAACATATAAAAAAAGATGAATCAAAAAGTTCTTTGGTATGAAAAATATGAATCAAACATATTTTTTTACAATGTTCTACATTCTTTTATTCCTCATCCTTTATTTCAGATTTTTATTTCACTGAAAAAATGAATTCCTAATAAATGATTCATTATAAGAACCATTTAAATGTATCAAACAATAACGGGGATCGAAAATTGATGTGTATTGGCATCATAAGAAGTAATCAACGATATTCTCATATTTGTGACATTATTTATGTTTTGATAAATGAATTGCTCTGAAAACCTCCGGGTTCCTCTAAAATGTTCGTACACAGAGGGTGAGTCAGTCCCTATGATTTGACAAAAATATGTAGTTGATGGACATAAGGTGAATATTCTTGTACTTCCCCTTGTTGGACTTGAGGGATGGAGGAGGCTAATCTAGCCGAAAGATGGTTCTTGGTTCATGGACGCATGCTAACACTGGTTTTTCATGCAAATTAAGGGGTAGGAAAATACATTGAGCCATTGTTTGGGTACCGGGAACGATGACGCTATAGTAACCCATGTCATACTCCCTAGAAAAGCTCGAACAACCTTCAACCAAAGGGTACATGTACCCGAAACTAACACAGGTGGGTAGTTAAATAATACTTAAGGGCATGAGAAAACTATTTCTATGTAATACAACAAAATATCCATGTAACATTAATATATGTGGGGCCTCCTCACAAAGAATGTTATAGTGACTAGGCACGAGTGACTGTTTACCAAAAACACAAGTCTCTGCAAAGTCGTATGACCATGTATGTGGGTTGACGCATGCCCAGTTCCAGAATGTCAAGAAAATTGGGGTCCTTATGACAAGGGATCTAGGGATCAAATCCCTGGTGAATGTCTCTCGTAGCTATCACGGTCCTAAGGTAGTGATATTCTTTGTTGGATCAGTTCTGACCCACTCGAATTCTGTAACGATCTTGGGGCAGTATCATAGAGAGGCTATGTGAAATAGGTATGTCTGGGAAGATGCTGACTCCCATCACCTAGACAGAAAGACGTTTTCAGCTCATAGTTCCCTAATATTAGGTTTGGTCCTATCCTGTGTAGCTTTGGTGGATGGTAAAGAAGCCCTCCTTCTGGGGGGGGCAATTCATTGGTGAGATGCCACTCTAGAAGATCGTTAATTCTTACATTGTGTTAGGATCTACAGGACAAGGTATAGTCTTAGGTAGATAGTCTCTATGGGGGAGTATTCCTTCCTATTGGAAATGAAGGCCTGCAAAGGGTTCCTCGAGCAAGATAGATTGACCCTCGACTACAAATGCAGAAGGGAGCTTGACTGCAAGACCTAAATGTCTAGCAAGGACAAAAGTTAGCCTTATTGATCTGATGATGACAATTGGAAGGTTCGCTGCTCAACCGATAAAAGTAAATCATGATATAATAGGTGGATCTTCCCCAATAGCTCCCATCGATGGTAAGGTATGGCACCTCAATGTCAGCACTTCTCCACATGGGGCTATATTATATTCCAATGGTTGGGTTGTTCACCCATGAAAACGGTACATGATATGGGTTCAGAATGCCATGAGAGAGTTCGGGCCAAATCTAAAGTCGGTGTTAGATAATGAAGAGGATATTTCCCTAGTACAAAAGGACTGCGAAGGATGGATCTCTGGTGTACTAGTTATCATGCCCACAGAATACACTAGGTAGCCATGTGAGGAGAGGATAACTGCTAAATGACTCTAGGTAGTAATCCCACTTCATCAAGAGTTCTCTCCTATTACTACATCCCCAGACCCTCTGGTATCATATCTAATATAACAATGGGTCCTCTTCCACTTCGAGGATGGAGTGACATAAGTTTTTATAATTGAAGATATGGTCACGGTGAGATGAGTAGTTTCTCATTATGATAGGTTTGAAATGGAAGTGTTGTGAATCATGCAGATGAGGCATCCTAACAGATTGGTAGACTTGACCATGTTAATGTCCCAATCAATTCGATTAGGAACTTTTCATTTTCAATTTCATTCATCGTTCAATCCATTGAAAACATGAAAAAGACTAATGCCCTTCATAGCGTACCATGGATGAGAGGGAGGAGGTATGGAAACAATGTCCCATCCTATGTTAACAATAATATATGGGGATTCACAAATGACCCAATATTTTATTTATTCGTTCATTTTTTGATATTATGGTGTCCTAGGAATAGAGGAACCACACAAATCCACCCCGATATGGTTTTTAAAATCTATTACGGTGACGATACTATAGGGGAGGCCTTGTGAAAAATACCTTGATTCCATCATGTTAAAAAGATTTACACCTCTAATTTTTATTATATATAATCAAGGGTGGAAGCTTCTAGTTAAAAATTGTGGCTGTCTCTACACCCCTACCTCCTTTATCACTAAGTAGTAATTTAGGGGCCTTAGTTGGGGATCCATGTTGTTTACCTCTTGATGATGAAGCTTATCCCCCATCGTCTCATTGTCCAACCACAAACCCTTTTATTTTTAGGTCATATCCATTATTAAAAATTTTCCTTCATTTTTTACTTCTCTCGCAGCCCCCACCAATACAATTCCTTCCTCCTTTATTTCCAGGAAACTGTTTTTCCTCAACGCATTTTGGGGAGAACCAACTAGATCTAGTTTTGAGTATCTTTTCACACCTAACCACAACTCATATGTTGGATCTTCCACATCAGTCGGTTCGGTCCTTCATCTAGTTTTACATAAGGTTTATCTTGGTCATGGATAGATCATCCCGGTTTGGGGCTATAAAAAGTAAATATTTCTGTATGAAGAATTGTTTCACTATGGCTCAGGTGGGTTACCTTAACCAAGCTACTCTTTACGAGTAGCCGGATCATTCTTCAATAGGAACACAATGAGAACCCTAGGATCCTCCCACTGCTTGGGAGTCTATGGTTTCATGTTCTATTTCATTCCTTGATGGGTGTAATTTTTCACCCTGGCCTCACATTACTACATCGCTATCACTCACCCATGAGTATTTAACCTTGCAAGGTGGTCCTTGAAGATTCACTAGGGATTCCGCGTGCCCATTATACTCAGGGTAAAGCATAATCTAGTGATTATTTCGACAAATGTACTCTTTCCATCAAAGGATCAAGACTCCATAGCTTATCTGATGCTTGTATGGATCTCCCACAACATCGCTTTTTATGGTTTAGGATGCTCTCATTTTGACCGCCACTATTAGAAGAATAACTTTTTCTTTCTTTTCATCTTCGTATGAAGATGTTTCATTTGACCAGGATTTATCTTACCTGTAAATGGATTCATAAGTTTGAAAGGTTGACCTATCTGGAAATATTTTAATATATGCTTCTTTTCAACTCACTAAATCATTTCTTCGCTTATTATGTCCTTCCTTGTCTATGGGTGCCTAGGTATCCTCCATAATCATTTCCCGATTTGAACATTTCCATTGACAACTTATGTATGCTCTAATTGAATCCTATGGTGATGATAAATGGAATGATCTTATCAATGTCGATGACTGAGTCATCGTAGATCGTAAATAAAAAATTGTATCTCTTTTTATTTGTTAGGTTCTTGAGTTTCTTATAAGAGGATTCGATCCACTGACATTCCTCACAGGTTAAAGCCCTCCTCTCTTGTCCCCAAATGATTCTACATAAAGGCCAACAATATACAAAAATTCCCCCTATATAGATTAAAAATTTTCTCGTACTATTCTCTCCAATATGAAACTATTATAACTGTCTCCACAATATGACGTGACGGAGATGGAATCTCATTCTAATGATTCTTGTGGTTTTGGAGGCAGCTACATGATAACCAGGAAGAGATAGATTTCCCCCTTTTATTCTCCTAACTCATTGGATGTAAGAATGATGATTTTAAGAATGTGTTATCTCCCTTCTCCAACCCTTGCTTCAAAGTGGGATAGTGAAAAATGTGTTTTATTGATCATGATTCTATGGATGTTTCGTGACCCCACCAAGATGCCAAAGGCGTCCTTGTAGTGATCTCATAGTTACTACAGGGTGGAGACAAAGGGTTCAGACCTTTGTTTCTTTACTTTTACCATATTACATTGAAAGGGTTGAAGGGAGATAGAGTATAAAGTTTTTTTTTCAAGGGACCACTTGATCCTCTTTCCTAGGGATCCCATGAACCAAAGGAGGCTTTAATGAAAGATAATATATTATACCTGAACAAGTGGCCAACTTGATCTTACCTCCACGTACTTCTTGAAAGTACCTATTTTTATCTCATTAGTGTAATTTTGTGGAATGTTTAGATCATTTTTCCCATGAATTTTAAAATGTGTGCCACTAGTTTTGGAACATGATACTATCTTTAATTTCTGAATGGAGTTAGGAATCCAAATCATAATCGGAACAACCCAATTTCATGAGAGGATCTCTACCAACTATGCTATATCCTTCTAATAAGTGGATCATGCATGAAAAAGTCATTAGATGATGATTATTCGTTACCTGGTGCAGGTGGGCCATCCTGGACTCGAACTAGAGACCTCCTACGTGATGTAAACCATCACACCTATGGTCAGGAATCAATAGATTCCTTTTCAAGAGTGATTCCTCCATTCTGAGTGCAGCATACAACACTATACGTGTACTGCACTCTCCATGTTTTATCCCAATTCTCTTAACCAAGTATTTATGAAAGATGTCTGATGATGAGATGATAAAGAAGGGGTAACCTTAAGTGACCCTATGGGTCCAGCCATAAAGACTCAAAGATACTATTTCAATACTGCTCCCTTCGAGTCAAGATATATAGAAATAGACACATCACATTCACTGATTGGGGATACTCGTAGTGATTGATAAGGTGGTTGAATAACCTACGAAGTAAGTTATTTATATCAATTATTATTCCTACGACTAGATCTAATCTCATTCTTAAGGGAAAAAATAATTTCATGTGATTCAATTTGATTACATATCTAGCCACATTGACACAATTAGTAGGGGAACTCTCTACCATTGAGCTAATCACCCGTACTAGTGATATTTTCTCTCGATATTACCATTGTGTTCCTAAATTAATAGGTAGTTGATCATTGTGGTCCAGTACTGTCTTAGAAGAAACTATTTCTTCCTTGGATTTTTCTCTACTTCGGCGATTATAGTTTATATATTCTCATTCTCCATGTATTGACCAGTTATCATATTCACCTTATCATCTGCAAAAATGAAACAACTTCTGATGATAATTTGTGGGCAATGGTGTCCCACAAATGATACACCTTCACACCATCAGCATACCCCAATAATATACATATCCATGAACTTGAATCCAACAACGATCTTTAATGGTCATTAAAAATTTCATATACAAGACTTCCAAAAGGAACCCATGATTCATTTATCCATACTGATCCAGATATAATAACAAAAGATAAAAAATGTAACCTATTAGAAAAATATTATAATACCAATAATACAATTTTTGTATAAATTGATTTCTACAATACGTCCTAAAAGAATATTCAATTCAATTTTTCTCCTTAAAATAAAAAAAATCATACCCTTTGTTGAAATGTAATCACTAAAAGTTATACTAAAAATAATGATACAAATAAAATATCTACATAACCAAAAAAATATCATATTGACATGCGACTTTAAACAATGGAACTAGATAGTGGGTACTAATTTTCTAGTTTTATAATTTATTTCTATTTAAATATATGAACCAAAAAAAACTTGTGTTAAAATAATACCTCATTTTGTAATTTCACAATAATAAGTATTTATTAAAGAATGGGAAATATGAAAATAAACAACTGATAAAATCAAGGAAGGAAATATGAATGATTTATATAAATCATTTAATGGAAAAATACTCAAAAAAATCCAATGAGTTATCAATAATCCGGTTATATAGAAAAATTTTTGTAGACTAATGCTTTCTGATGAATTATATAGCTTTCTTTAATCGACCAGATCATTGGATTTGTTCATGTATGTTTCTCTTAAATGATTTATATAAATCATTCATATTTTTTTTCTTTCTAGAACTATGTGGTATAGTTCATCAATGACTCCAATCTAATTTTTCCGAACCACTCATTATTAATGGGATCATCGATACTTCCAAAAATAAATATATCGAATATTTGGTACTGGGTAAGAAAAATTTTTTGGTATATCGGAGACTTGGTATACGGTTCCTGAAAATATAGCATTTTATAATTATATCGGTCTATGTCTAGCCAAATGGGGATTATTAAATGTGGGTTCAGTGGACTACATGGAAGAAATAGTTGTTGGATGTCTAGGACACCAAATCATTTATGATCAATAAGGTTGTGATCTGTTTGTATGCAGCATTCCTACATTTTTTGAAACATTTGAAGCCGTTTTCGTAGATGAGGATAAAATAGTTACAGATGATGTTTTTTAGAAGGGAAGAATCAAAATATAGTTCCAAACAAGTTAGTGTAACTAAATAATTTTATCGAGGTGAGCTCAATAGAGTCAGGTATAGTGATCATACTATTCTTTGAAAATATGCTAGGCGTGCTCAATTTGGTGAAATTTTTGAATTAGGTCATGCGACCTTAAATTCTGATTGTGTTTTTTTATAGTAGCCGAAGAGGTTGGTTTACATTTAGACATGTTTCATTTCCTCTATTGTTATTCTTCAGACACATATGTCCTGGTGATAGAACCTTTTTAGAGATGTTTTCGCATGTATTAACTCTAATTTAAATGCTCAAGTGAAATTTGGAACCTTCCAAAAAATTGGAGATCCAACTACAAGATGAGTAGTCTGATACAACATGACTTGTTATTCATTCGATTATTTTGTTTGGGAGTGTGTAAATTCAATGTCTATAAGTGAACTCTTATTTTCACTTCCTTTCTTTTGGGATGACTTATTGTGAGTTATCCAAAAGTAGAGCATAATTGGATATGAAATATATAATTTTTGTCTATGATCAAACTATGGAAGAATTGGTTTACAAATTCCTTCTAGTCTCAACTATAGAAATCAATTTTTTCATTATATATTTTGGGAACCGCTTATTGTCCCATCTATACTAATTAAAAAAATTTAACATTTAGAAGGAACTGAAGTATAGAGCTCCCTTATGAGGCCCTTTACATTAATTAGTCCTCATGTTTTTCAAATAGATTAATGATATTTTAATAGGGCTTCCCAAAATATATATAAAAAGAATTAACAGTAAAATTGACAAGTAAACCAGATATAATAATGGAAAGTAGGATTTTTAATTTCATTGCATAATTTAGACAATATGATATAATTATTATTATTTATTTTATGACTGAATGGGATACAATATCAACATGAAATGAATAAGACACAATCAATGAGGATGGATGGCTACAAAAAACATTCACGATCACTCATCTGGTCCAAGATGAATTTACATAGGAGATTTATTAAAACCATTAATGTCAGAATATGGTAATGTAGCTCCTAGATTGGGATTGACTCCTTTAATGGGGGTTGCAATGACTCTATTTACAATATTTCTATAAATTATTTTTGAAATTTATAATTATTCACTTTTACTAGATGGAATATTAATTAATTATATATATATATATATCTATAATAAATTGGAAGTATTAATTTATCAAAACAATGTGAATTTGTAATGTGTAGAAATTTTTCCATTCTATTTTGGTAGTTTGACAGTGGAATTTCATTGTTTCTGTATTTCTAGTATATGAGTGTCTGACTTTTTATAATGAATTTTATATATCAGAGAATAGAAATGTAAGATTTTTTTGCAATCAATTGTTCTACCTACGATTGATATTGATTCTAGTAATATCTAATACACATAATAGTAAATAGAATAGGTCCATAAAAAATATTTTAACCATGATTCAAAATTATTATTATAACTATCAGCAGACTGAATCCAAAAAATGTTATTTTAAAAATGGTTTCTAGATGTATAAGTGTTTTTCATCATCAAGTTATATTTAATGCTTATTTACCAAATTTACGAAAATAAAAATCAGTATTCATTGAATAATTGATGATCCAATGGTTCGTGCTCAGGGAATCCTTATTTGGGATTCTTGGCATAGATATAGAGATCATCAAGTTGGTTATTGTATGAATCTAAATTTTCAATCAATTGATAGGGTCTTAACAATATAAATTACATCATATGAGGTTATGATTAATATTATTTAATTTAAAAACGAATTTTTATAAAAATAATCAAAATAAGAAATAACGAAAATTCAAAAATATTGCATTGAAAAACAAAACATACGAACGAGACCACTTTATTTATTGGCATTATCATGAAAAAGATGAATGAAGCGGATGATTTTTTTTTGATTCACATATGATCCATTTTTTAGTCGTAGGATATTTTTCAATTTATATTTTTAGGTTTTTATGTATGAGCAGTACGAGATGAAATTATCATATATAGTTATATGAGATGAAGTTTTCTATCTCAATAAAATCGATGAGTGGTTCGAATAATGCCTTGAATTTTAGGTGATTGCAGATGATATTACTAGTAAATACGTTAGTCCTCGTGTCAATATATTTTATTTTATAGGACGAATGATTCTTACTTGTTTTTTTCTACAAGTAGCTACATGTTTTCCTATGACTTTTTACTATCATCCTATCATTACGAAGACATTTACATCAATTCAATATATAATAACTGAATCAATGATTGGTTGGTTAATCAAACACGTTCATCTATGGTATGTAGGTTTGATGGTTTTAATGATGATCTTGCATGTATTCTATGTGTATTTTACCAGTAGATTTTAAAACCCATGCGAATTAACATGGTCTACTGGTGTGGTTCTTGCTGTATTGACTAAATCATTTTGTCTAACTGGTTATTATTTAACTTGGGATCAAATTGGGTATTGGGAAGTAAAAATTGTAACAAGTGTACCTGAATCTATTCATGTAATAGGATCCCCTTTGGTAGAGTTCTTACACAGAAGTGCTTCAGTGGGACAATCTACTTTGACTCGTTTTTATAGATTAAACACTTTTTTATTTCCCTTTATTACTATTGTATTTATTTTATTTCAATTTTAAATGATACACAAAAGAAGGTATTTCTGGTCCTTTATAAAATTAAATCTAATTTATACCATTGATTGAGAAACCTTATGTTTTCATTACCGAATATACATGATGTAAAAGAAAATTTTTGTTATGTATAGATCCTAAAAAATCAAAAATAACTGGTTTATTTTACATGAGATTGTTGAAGATTATTCTCTTCAGAAAAAATGGATAATGGGATTGTGTGTATTCATGTTTTGATTTGGTTTTACAGACATTTTATTTTCTATTTCTACCATATTTTTCTTTTAATATATGTGTTCTTTTACACCAACTGTGAATAGATCGAGACCGGTTTGCTTGATGAAAATATTTTCTATGAGCAGACCTAAACCACCATGTTGTGTATGAAAATGCTTCTTATGATGTAGTAAAATCATTGATGTTGTGACATAATCTACAGATGATGTTATATATTCACTTTAATATTATATGGAATTGAATTTATTTCATCTTCATTGATTCGATCTATTAAATGATTTGAGTGATACAAGGTATCAATGGAAAAAAAGAAAAGTGGATCAACAACATATGTTATCAGTAACAAGTAAACAATTTGTATGTACAATTATAAATTTTGAGGATAAAAATCATACAAGGTTTGAGACGACCAACAAAGCACTTGATCATGTGATTCATTTTGGTATACCTGTTTAGGTATTGAGTATTTATCATTAAGAACCTAATTACATATATTTTTTAACTCTGAAAAAAATGATAATATGGTCAAACTTTTATAGAACAATTTTATAGAACTCTGAAATCAATAATTTATTTTGTTAGATATCAGAATACTGTTCAATTTATGTCCATTTAATTCTAGCTCAAGCTGGACAACGAATAATTGTTATGTTTGTTCCATCATGGGGGGGATAGATCTATTAAAAAATTAACAAATCCTAATAAAAAACCTAACTTGAATGCCACAATATTAAAATAAAAATTAGGATTATGTGATGGGAGATAATTATTATGGGTAATTTGCATGGCCTAATGATCTTTTATATATTTTTTCAGTAGTCATTATATGAATAATTTCTTATAATATTGGGTTAGTATTTCTAGAACCATCCATTCTCGGTGAACCAACAGATCTATTTTCATATTTTAGAATAAGAATACCTTCATTTAATTTTTGGATTATATATACTAATAATGAGAGGTTTTATTCTTTTTAACATCTAGGTGTCGAGCTATTTTTCCACAGGACCTCCCCTACAGTATCGTCAGCGCTTTAGAGTTTATCATTGATGTTCGGAATTGATTAGTGTGGTTCCTTTACACCTAGAACACCAGAATATCGAAACAATGATGAATAAATAAAATATTGGGTCATTTTGATCCCCCTATTTTATTGTTTACAGGAGAGGGGACACTACTTCCCTTCACCTTCTTCTCTATCCAAGGTCAGTTATGAAGGGATTTGGGACTTTTCATGTTGTCAAAGGATTGAATGATGGAGAAAATAGATGATGGAAAGTGCCGGATTGGATTGATCATATCTTGAACAAGGTTAATGACATATGTTCTATTATGATGCCTCAGCTACATGTGTCACTGCACTTCCACTTTACACCATTCATAATGAAAAAACTGCTCATCTCATCGTGACCTTATCTTGAATTTTCAAAACATATATCACTCCATCCCCATAGGGGAAGATAACATGTTGTTGTATCGGAATTGATGCCAGAGGGTTTTGGGATTTTGAAATAGTAGATCAATCATCATGGGGTGGGATTACTACTTATATTCATTCAGATGTTATCCACTCCACACTTGTCAACCCCACGTTTACCGTGGGCATGATAACTGGTACACCAGAGGTGCATCATTCATGGTCCACCCTTATTCGGGAAAGGTCATCCCCATGCTCTAAATCTCCGACTAGATACGTAAAAACTATCTCACGATGTTCTAAACCCAAATCACATACCGCTTTCATTGACGAACAACCAAATACTTAGAACATACTACAACCCCAGCTGGCAAAGTGATGACATCGAGGTGCCAAACAATTCTGTCGATGTGAGGGATTGGGGATGATCAGCCTATTATCCCTAGAGTAACTTTTATCCATTGAGGAATGACACTTCCACTATGAATCGTTGGATCACTAAGTTCAACATTCACCCCTGCTAGAAAGGTGGGTCTTTCAGTAATGCTCTTATCTTCCTTTATACTCAAGGGAAAATCCGTCCGGCCTGAGGAAAACTTTGGGTTCCTCTGTTAACTTTATGGAAGGATACACCCAATATAAAATACCTTCTAGAGACTATCACTTGGTCCATAGGTCCGGACATAGGGTTAGAACTAGATATCTCCCAAAGTGGTATCTCACTGATGGCTCGGGCCCCTAGAAGGTGGCCTTCTTCTCCATCCACATATGTTGTGAAGGATAGTCCCAAACCCCATATGAGGAAACAATGATGCTTAATAAGGTCTTTTTGTACATGTGTATGGAGTCTTCATCTCCACAAACATGTCAATTTCACTGATCCGCTCTCTGAGGCAGTTCCCAAATCATTATGTCTTTCATGTGGGTCAGAACATACAAGATAATGAATTTCAATACCTTAGAACTGTTATCGTTGTTGCTAACATTCACCTGGGCTTCGGTCGGTGGCTACCCTATCATCAGTTGATACACTTTTTTTAGATGAGACCTCTTGATTGTTGTTAATAGTTACTCAATCAGTACATTAATTCATACTTTTTTACCAACTTAATATATATATATATCATACTATATATATATATATGAAATAGAATATAATATGAATAGAATAACATATGTAAAATATAATAACATAAAGGTAGAATAGAAGAACATAAATATATTTTTTCAAAATTTTTAAATATAAATATCTTTAGTTTATTCTTACTAGTATATGTTGCTTTTACTTTGAAATTTTTATTTTTTATAAATTAAAAGGTGTAGTTTTTGGAATCATTTTCAGTTAATTGAAAATACATTTACAATTTATATGTAACTATCTTATGTAGTTATAAAAAAATAGAAATTCAATGTTTTTTATTTTACATATTTAATCAATTTATTTAAATAAACCATAAATGTATATTTCTATTTCTAATAAAATGACTCCAAAATAGCATATCAAAATCATATGAAAACCAATGGAATCCATAATTTCTAATTTTCCTAAATTATTACCTTCAATATTTTTTTGGGTATCTAAATAAATTGTATAGATAATCCATGTAATAAATCCATGGATGTGGGGGGGGGGGTCTAGAGTCAGATGATTGGGGTAGTGTAAGTGATCAAGTAGTGTTAGCTCATATTGATGGTGAAAACATTATACATGAATAATATTTTTAGGGGGCCGATATGAATAATATTTTCATCTCAATTATATCCTGGTTCCCAGATAAAATTACTAAATGTTTTGGCTCAAACACTAATTACCATAGTGGATTAGTTAAAAAAATTGTATCAGAATTGATCACTGATACAGTTTGAATCTTAAGCATTCTCTTATTATTTATTAAGAATACCTGCACCCATACTGGGTAAAAAAGGTAAATATGTTTCCGAAATGGGAGAATGTATAATAGAAGAAGAAGTTGAAATGGAAAAAACATATGTGTATATCCAAAACTGTTATCCCTAAAACGACACTGAGTCCTTATCCCTATAAAACCCAAAACCCATAGCACCAGATAACCATAAACCAAAATCCACCAAAAATCCAAAACCACAATCCCTAGAAAACCATAAATCCTCTTCCCTAGAAAAATCATTACCCTCATCCCCAGAACACCCCAAACCCTCATCCCCAGAAAACCTAAAGCCACACTCACTACAAAACACTAACCTCTTATTGGCAGAAATCCCTAAACCCTAAATACAAAAAAAACACACCATTATCCCCTGAATATCCTAATCCTTTATCCCAAAGAACCATAAATCCTCATCCCCATAAATCAGAAAAACCTCACCCCCAAAAAACCCAAAGCCAAAAAAACCAAAACACACTAAAACTTTTTCCCTAAATAACCTAAAACCCAAGACACTAAAAAGCCAAAACTATCACCCCAATCAACCTGATAACATCATCAAAAAATAATTTTAACCCTCGACCCTAGAAAACCAAAAAACTATAAGCCCCAAAATATTTTAACTCAATAATAAAATTCACCAAACTACCCAAATTCCTAGTCCCAAATAAATAATAAACCCTAAAAAAATAAGACACCTAAATAGATAAATACTGAAAACCATCAAATCTGAAAAACCTCAAACTGTTATCTCTAAAACAAATAAATTCATCAAAAAAAATATTCACAAATATATTATCCCAAAAAAACCAAACTCTATGTACAAAATTCCAAACACTCAGCCATAAATAACCCCAAACCTTCATACCTAAAAAAAATTAAACCCTCATCCCCTAATATCCCAAACCCTCACCCTAAAAAATCACATAATACTAAACCACAAATAACCCATGAGTCCTCAGCTAATAAAACCTCAAACCATCAACCCCAAAAGAATAAAAAACACTCATACCCAAAAAACAACTAAACCGAATCCAAAAAACAGAAAATACATAGTATAAGAAGAAACCAAAACCATTATCCCCAAAAAACACAAAAAAAACAGCCCTAAAAAACCCCAAACCCTTAACTCCGTTACAACCCCAAATCCTCATCCACAAGAACTTGAAACCCTTATCCCAAAAAAACTGAAATGCATAGCCTCTAAAAACCCCAATCCATCACCCCCCAAAAAAACCCCAATCCATCAACACCTAAAAATAAATAATCACTCTACACCAATGATTATCAAAAAATAATAAAAAACTCCACCCATGAGCCTCAAATATCCTCAAACCCTCAGCACCTAGAAAA
Organism: Viscum album; assembly: GCA_963277665.1. NCBI lineage: Eukaryota > Viridiplantae > Streptophyta > Magnoliopsida > Santalales > Viscaceae > Viscum > Viscum album. Next base: position 1,903,219,688 of record OY728141.1, read on the forward strand.
TCCCAAACATTCAACCCAAAAAATTATAAAACTAACAACCCTAAAAAACTCCAAACTCCTTTCCCCAAAAAACCCAAACCCATATTCCCAAAAAAACATCATGCTCTAGGCCCTCAAAACCCCAGCACTCTCAACCCAAAAAAACTATCCCTCTACAAAAAAAATCTACAAAAATTAAACCCCAATACCCCAGACTATAGCCCCAATATTCACCAAAAAAACATTCTCAATTTACCTAAAACCCTCATAACCAAAAAAACCCCACATCCTCGTCCCAAAATCCCCACACCCTTGTCCCCAAAAAGCACAAAAACCCTATTCCCCAAATAACCACAAAACCTCAGCCCAAAAAAAACTGAAATTCACACCCTAAAAAAACATAGAACCCTAAACCAAAATCCCCAAACCCTCCTCCCTAAAAAACTCAAACCCTCAACAACAATAAATCTCAAACCATTATCACCAAAATAACATTAAACTGTCAGCCCTAATTAACCCATACTAGTGTCTTTAAAAATCAATAAATCCTCAACATCCCAAAACTATCAACCCTCAACCCCATAGAACCACAAAACCTAAGTCCTATAAATCAAATAACCCTTATCCCCCAAAACCCCCAAACCATCATCCCAAAAAGATTGTTAACCAACATCCCCAAAAAACCCAAAAACCTCAATAACAAATAAACTATACCCATAGTCCAAAAAACCTAAAACCTTGGAACAAAAAACCCTAAACCTTATCCCTCTTCCCCAAAACCCAAACCCCCAATACATAAAAAACTCTAAACACTATACCCCTAAAAAAAATAACCTTATCTGAAAAAAATACCCTCACTCAAAAAAACCACAAACACGTATCCCCCCAAAAAAACATAATCAAAATCCCTAGAAAACCCTAAACCCCCATGTAATTCCCTGAACATAATTATAAATGTAATGAAAGTATATTTTTAATTATTACGGTTATTAGTTTTACCATTATTGTTCCTTGTTAAATACATGTTCCATCCAATAAATTCTTATAGAATGAAACAAGACAAATTTTAATAAATAGAAACTCGAAAAATAACATTTAAATATGGATCAAAGACAATAATTATAATATAATACATATTACAAGGCCTATCATGATCACCAATATGACACCAACCATATAAATTAGACCATTAATGTAGTGAACATCCCTCGAGTCTGTCAAAATGAAAAAAATTATGTCATGTTCTATGGAAAATGTACAAACAATCAAGGGAATGTAGAGAACCATCGTCATATGAAAAAATGCTTTGATGTTTTGAAATACCAAATACATTTATATATAAGTCCTTTATAACTGTTGAAGATAAATTCAACTTTTATTTTCTCATAATAGTGGTAGGAGATCAAAAACGTGTGACTATATGTATTTTTTAAAATCATTATAATGTCGTCATGTATTTAAAGTCATTTAAATATTATAATGTTATATCATTGGTTAAATGATGACATGGTTTCAATTGAAGTTGTATTTTATATATTTATTTTAGAATAATAATATTTTAAACTCACAATGAATATAAACTTATTAAAATAATGATATTTAGAATTTTCTTTAACTATGAGAATGATTGTTTTTATATATAAAGAAATTAATATATATCTTCTATTATTCATAAATATTTGTTTTTAAAAAACATCATATGAATATGGTGAGTACCCCATCAGACCCAGAGTATCCATGATGGCCATGTCCTCAAAGACAGTGGGAATCTCACAATGCAGACCGAAGTCATCCCAAATCAGGACGAGTGCATGCATGGTGCATGCTGAATCACACACGAGTTGTTCATGGTGTGGGATAAGAGCATACAAGGTCTCATGTATAAAAACCACATGTTCGAGATATAGGGTTTGGGAGACAGCCCATGTGGATCCCATTGTGTATGAGCCCATGTGTGTGTGCATGTGTTATTGGCATATGGAAGGTGAACCATCTCTTTTAAGGCAGTCCCAATGCCCTATCCATTTAATGTGGTATTGAAAAATTAACTCGAGGGAATAATCTTGGCTGTCGGTTTCTCCTTATATCATATCAGCCATCCCCCTCTATTAAGACGCCTGATTCATGGTGCCCACACCATCATCAATCTGATAAAGCCAAAATGATTCGATCTATCAATCCCTTTAACTTTTCATCTTCTATAAACCATTTACCAATGACATTGTCCCCCAGATGCCTCCTCCTCCACTATTCTTATTCATCTAGTGACCCTCCCATCACTCTCCTCAGAAAAATCAAACTGCTTCATTTTTTCCATGAGATAACCATTGAACAAAATATTTTATTTCCAACCCCAGGGATTCCTATGTAAAGTTCCCAAAACAATATTTGAAATAAAAATAACAATTAATTTGTGGTTTACATTGATTTGGGTGTTTTTTCTCATCTGTAATTTTTATATTAATGTTTCTTTATTTAAATTTTATGTTTGAACAACTGTGTAAAATAAATATATGGTCAAAGGTTATAAAAACCAATGTTTCCACACTTAACCATATAGCTTATATTCATTCCAACTCTCTATTGACCTCTGCTCGATTTGATCTCCTTATTGAAGTCATTTAATGGTCTTTTTCTTTGTTTTCATAATACAAAACCCTTGTATTCATTTTTGTGTATATAAATATATATATATATGTATATATTAATCCTAATTTAATTTGGGTTTTTGTAAGAATGATATTAGTGATTAACCAATTTTTTTGAAGTATATAATGTCTCTAAGGATTTATTAATCTTCAATTTAGGTATGAAAATCCCATATATAAATATTGTGTATATACAGTTTTATAAAACATTCAAACTAAAACTATTTTAGGTTTTCTAAATGTTGATTACAAGTATTTAATAGATGTTTATGATTCATATAACACTTGAAATGTTTTTATAAGTGATGTTTACGTATTTTTATAAACTCATATATTTATATTTGTATTTTCAGTTTTGTATAAATGACTTCATCAACATATTTTATGATTATTTTTAAAGGATGGAAAATTAAATTACAAAGGGTCATTCTCTGACCCCCATATTTTACATAAACATTATTTCGGTACCCAATTTATATATACATAACCAATATATATATAAAATTATATAAGTATGTAAAATTTATTAAATATATATCACTCTTGAATTCATTTAATGTCATTTTTATGTTATTAGATTTTTTATGATTTTGTTGCTTTTAATGACGAACAATTATGTAGATAACAAATAAATTTTTTATAGGAATAAATATATATGTATAAAAATATGTATACCCACCTTTTTACATGTTTTACATTTTTATGTCAATCCATAAATTTAATTTATTTGATTATATGGATGAATTGTATGTCTGATCATGAATACAAATTTATAATGGCAAACAATAACAAAACGTTGTTTTGTTATTGTGTCCCCAAAAATTTAAAGGGGATCAATACCTTGTTATTATTACATACATACATCCCAATTTATAATTTTATAATAAAAGAATAGATTTATCTTATTTTTTATATATATATACATTCATAAACACATATATTGATTTTTATTTAGTTATTTTCTTATTTATAAATATCTCACCTAAAATGAATGTTTTATATTTATAAATATTATATTTATTTCATGATGAATTTGTAACAATAAATATTATGAATTATTAATTTCAACGATCTAATTTGTTTGAAACTCCCATTTATCAGTGTTTGGTTTAAACATGAATGATGATTATCTTGACTTCAAATATATGTATATTTTGATGTAAATTTTTTTACATTAATGAAACAAGGGTTTTGAATTTTTGAGTTACTATTTTACATGACAAATCAAATCAATCTATTATTTATGTGCACTAGTTATGATCACATGTACAAAAGTGTGTCTTCATGTCCATTAATGTCATTTATAAATTTGATAAAGCCATATTCTAAACTATAAATAACAAACCATTCATTCTTAGAATATGTGTTCATTTATTTCATGATCCACATTATTTACAAATGTGGACATTTATTGAAAAATTTGGATTTAAATTTTATGATAATATATAGATTAACAACTACACATTACAAGGTGATATGGGATACATTGGATCGTTCAATTAAATTATTTCAACTATGAATAATATATAAATAAGTCAAAGTGGTATGGGACACATTGGATTGTTTAATGAATTTATGTAACATATGATACAGATTAAAATAAATCAATGTGGTATGTGGAACTTTGATTTAATGTCATATTTTTATTAAAACTATGAGGAATGCATAGGACATATATAGTGATAGAAGAGGCCTGATATAGCTTCATGATGGTTTGGTATGTCTCATGAGACAAACTATGTCCTCACAGAAGGCCTTGATATAATTATTTTGAATGGTCTAGTCATGAGGCGTTGAAAGAATGTTTATTATTTTCCTACATTATGTATTCCCTCATAATGATCATAGTTTGTGGAAGTTCATGTTATTATTTAGCAAATAAAATATCCATGGACCATGATCCACCTCTAATAAACAAGTGTTATTCAGTTTTATATTTTCATGTGAGTGTGGAATGATGTATTATATACATGTATATCAATTCATTAAAATTTATGTGTACAAACCACACTGATAATTGATATGGTATTATGGTAAATTCCAAATAAATAATATTTCATGTGTAAATTCTTATATGAACCTCTATAATGTGATTTAATGATTATGTTTGATCATTATCCATCTTATAGGAGGCACTACCTACATTTATGTTCAAGTACATTCATATTTTATAATATATTTTATTTATAAAGTTTAGATAAGTATAAAAATTAAAATCATGGGTTATCCTAAAATATATATCAGAATAAATCAAGAAAATTGTGATGATATGATATGTGATATATTAATTTATATTAATTTAATTCATGTGTTTTAAAGGAAATTTATTTCTTAATTGTTTTTTTTCAAAACCCCTTACTGGGAATTTTTGGATTCACCCTATTTATTTAAACTATCATTACTGGTTTAGTAGAATTTCCTTGATGAATTTTTAACATGGACATGATTCTATGATGTTACCTCGATTATTTATTAATAAACTTGGTAATTTTGTACTTGAATGTAACATTAGATTCTAATTTTCTAGAACCTGGGGCGGTAAAAGATCATTTTTCATGTGATGATGTGTATTAATTCATGATTATTTTATAAATATATTTTACACAATATTTGTAAGTGATTAGTCTGGCTTCATAGGCTCTCGTTTTACAACCTAGTCCCAAAAAAAATATAAAACATTAATCCTATAAAATCCATAAACCATTATCTCCGAAAATCCTAAACCTTCCACCCACAAAATACATTATCATTTGTCCCCAAAAAATTTCTAAACCCTCATCCCCAAAAAACATTAATCCATAATCCCAAAAAAACCTAAATATTCTTCCCCTACAAACCCAAATCACTCATTTAAAATGTCCGTACAACCTCAACTATAGAAAATGATAAACCATCAACCTAAAACCCCCTAAACCCTAAGCCCCCAGAGGCCTAAACCTCGAGCCCCAAAAAATAAAAACCCTCAACCCCACAAAACCCTAATCCCTCAACCATATAAAATGTAATGACCCAAAGGATTTCAATGAAAATTACCTTATTATATTTATATAATAAAATCAAATAAAATCACAACATAATGAACTACTAAGTGATAAGTGACCTTTAAACATAAGTTTGTCAGATCTGTTTTTGGAATTTCAAAAAACTGGCATAAACGGTTGTGTTCAAGTTGTCTTTTGGAGTCTAATAAAACCAAAATAATTTTTGGTGAATACTATCCTATAGTAATGAATAGTAACATACCCTTCTGATTATTGAAATATTATTATGGATAGTAACTGCGCCTATGGTGGTATAAAAACAATATTCAAGTTGGAAGTACGATATACCTATATTTTAGAATGAGTTAAGGAATGTTTTAAAAATGGTTTTCATAATAAATTATTATTTTATTAAAAAATTAAATAATAATATTTAGAAAAAAAATTAAAACATTGGCTTCATTTTTTGATTCTACATGTCAAAAAATGGTTACGGTGAATTTTTGGGATTGTTCTGGAATACTTGAATTTTTGATAAATAGTAGAATCTGATAATTTATAATAAATTCTAAATAATGGATTAATTGAGTCATCGATGATGATCTGATGATGTAAGCCCATTTGGTTCGAATTCACATGACCCACTTACTATTCTTGGTCATGGAAAACTTACTTTTCTATGCCTTGGGATGAAATAATAAATTAATGATTTTAATATCATGAAATCCCTCCACTCTTCCACAATAACCCCCCCCCCCCCTCACTCTCTCTTCTCTACTCTCCTCTCAAGCTCCAATACATCTCTAAATTCTGCCCAAACCTCTCCCTAAGGTCCTCCGAAACGTAAAAAAGCTCTCAGACTCCTCAAAATACAAAAAACACTCCCTTTAAGAGGTTTTCAAAGGATGAAGTCTAAAGAGGTAAATTCCTCTTTCCAAATTTCTTCTTTTCTTTTATGTTCCTTTTTTTAATTTTCATTCCTCACCTCCCATAACCATAATAGTATGATAAAACCAGTATCATACATGTACTTTAATGTCTTCATGTTAGTGGTATATTTCATTATCTTATCCCTTTCTCCATCTTTTTTTGAAAAAAATGAATGCACCATTTGAGATGTGTTAAATTAGCACATTCAAGGGAAACAATTTATCAATTTCTATTATTATAATTACATATGGTCATGAAACCATTTGTGTTATGGTTGAAATAGATTATTATATTTGTACTATATCCTATTTTTTGGTTCTGTAGTCTATTGGAATAAATGGAATTATGTTATAATGAAAAACACATTCTTTGTAATCAAACCCACTGAATAACAAAAACATTTATAACTACGGTTATATATGTAAAAATTCAACATCACTCTAAGTATGCAAATTAAAATTAAAACCATATAATCTACTGGATATGAACTAATTAATTTAACTTCAAATATTCAAAACCACTTTCATCTTGAATATTATACAATCATGAATATGAGTGAACCGATCTTTTAATGCCAAGTAAACAAACGAGTCCAAACAATGAAATTGAACCATTTAACTAATCAAAAAGGATTTTAATTAAATAAAAAGGGTTATAATAAATCAATTACATATATAAGTGGTTCTGGACTTATGATTTAATAATCCTAATTTTTTTATTCAGGTCATTAATAACAAGTGGAGAACACCACCAGATTTGAGGTAAAGGATCCTCTCATTTTCTCTCTTAATCAAGATTGTACTCTATACTATACCTTTATATGTGTACTAGAAAATTATTTGGTATGTATAAGATCCTCTAGCATACTTACTTCTGGATTTAAAAGTGATGAGAAACCCCATTTCTCCCTCATCAATCCCTCCTGGTCACACCAGACACCATGCCGATAAAACCGTAACGTATTCTACCCTATCCTTCTTTGTTCTTCGAGTTGCCTTATATTTCATTAAAAGTGGTGTTATATTATCTATCTATGTGATTATTATGAATTCTGTTTAGTTGTAGAATATTCTTATATCAAGACCATTTCATCACATTATTTCGCGGATATACATGATTTTGAAAGATTCCCTCCATATAACATTCCGATAAGCCAACCTATTTTAAGGGGACTTCCCATATTTTTAGCCAAATTTCTAGTGCACACTATCCTATGATTTAAAAACCATTGTATTTATAAAATCAGTATTTTTATTATGAAAACTGTATTGGTTCAATTCTTGTTTTATATATAATGATGCACTCTTTTCTATTTGAAAAGCTCTAGAGTGTTTTTTTTAACCGAATAAAAATGTTTTAATACTAATGTTTATAAAATACATATTTAATATGTTACCACTTATATTTACACCAATTACCATGTGATATGCCTATTATACCCTATTAATTTCCATTTATGTTCTATTCCTATCTTTTCATGGTAACTTTCATGATACGCCCATTGGATATGTTTTATGTCATGATTGTGGAATCCAATTATTTCCATGGGTACCCTTATGTTTATGCATGGTAGATTATGTATGATTATTTATGTCTCAAGATTATTAATGTGTTAAGAATATTCATGAATATGTTGAGATGGGTGTGCCTAGATAGAGCTAAAATGCATTGGTTAAGGTTAAGTCTCATGAGATGCGATGTGAAACGGGGTTGACGGTTAGCCTTGACCCTTTCTAAAATGGGAAACGAGATTGGCGGTTAGCATTCACCCATACTAAAGATATGATTTATGATTCTGACACATTTATATGATTACATTTTTATATAATCCCATGCATATATGAAATGATTTTATAAGTTTCATGCTTTGGATATCATTATGTCTTGCCTCCCAACTCATGTGTTTGAGATGTATCCTTATGTTAATTAGTCTACTGAGATTTTTAGCTCATACCTTTGTTCATGTGTTCCCCAGGGTAACCTAGGAATATGTAAGAGCTCAAAGGAAGTTAGAATCTCTTTGTGGTGATTAATTAAATATTTTTTTAGTCCCATGTTTTATTTTATATGTACCTAGTATTCCAAGACACTAGACATAATGATCCTTACCTTGTAATCTGATTATTAATTATGTTTAAAATCATGAAATATTTTATGCAATGGGTTTGGGTCACTATAGTTGTTATCATAGGATGGTCTAGTTATTTTTGGAGATTAGGAATAGAGAACCTTAGTGAGAACCTTAAAGATGAGACTAAGTATAAGAAAAAAATATTAAATTTTGGTGAGGATAGAGTAAGGTGTTTATCAAGAAAATACATCCCAGTCTGGATACGAGCTGGTAGAGGCCACTCTGGCACATATGTATCTAGGGGTAAAACTCGAAAACACCGCTTTGAGCTAGACTTAATCAGGAACTAGTGCACAATAACGGGCCTTGCTGCACTCTTGGATACAACACTCCCAGGTGATATGCTTTGGTAGATTCAAGAGCTTAGTACAAACCATTATTAAGGGACAAAAAAAGCCCATAAGAATATATGTTATGAAACAGATCGAGGATAACCTAGATATAAACCAATTGAATCACATGTTAGGATATACATCTTCATTATAAGTTTATACATTAGTGTTCCATGTTTGCTTTTTATGCTCAATAGCTATGTATTCAAGACAAATAATTATACGTTATTTTTCATAAATAATGACAGAAAATAGAAGAACACATTCCAGCAAAAAATGCGATAGGAAATGTAATGATTGCCCTATTGACATGACTGATGTGATGGAATTGGGTGCTCAAAACGTCATGGAAATACTTTCTCATCTGGCTTGAGTTATGAATAATAACTTGAATCCGGTGGAATTCCCTCCTCATGCAAGAAATGTTCATGTTGTTGTGGAATCCTTGATACGGAAAAATCCTCCCATGATTAGCGGGTCTTCTGATCCCCTCCTCCCAGAACAATTGATTAACTCCTTTGAAAATATTTTCTATGTCCTCTAGTGCTCGGATGAAGAGAATGTTGTACTGGCAGTCTATCGTTTAGATGGGGAATCTGATCATTGGTGGAAACTGATCAAGAATACGATGTCCCATGTGGAAATTCTTTCCATAGATTGAGAGGAATTCAAGAGAAGGTTTTTCAACAAATATTTTCCTCAAACCCTCCATCTTAAGATAGAAATAGAGTTAATTGGACTCATGTAGAAGGAATATGAGTCCATCAAGGCATATGAAGTGAAATTTACAAGGCTTGGAAGGTATGACGCTGGCTTTGTCATTAACACTGAAAGCAAGGTGGATCGCTTCTTTAGTGGACTAAAGCTAAGTCTAAGAAAAGTGTTGTCAATTCGAGACTTCGACAGCTAAGAGGATATTTTAATTTGTGCCCTCATGGTAGAAATGGAGATTGAAGACTCTCAGTGGTCTCATGGGCCCAGTGAGAAAAAGAGGAAGATGGAAAAAACATGGGTGGTCCATCAATAAAATCTCAAGATGGAATGAATCCCAACATTAACTATTGCAAAAATTGTGGGAAGAAGCATCCTGGTAACTATCTTAAGGGAACCATGAATTGAATCAAAATAGGAAAGTTAGGTCATCTAGCGATGAACTGCCGAAGGGTTGTGAAACATTCCACTAATGTTGAAGAAGAACAAATTTTTCAGATCAACACTAAGCCTGAAGTGTAGTGTATTAACTACTGGGAGCATGGGAATTATGCGAACAATTTCCCTAAGACGAGGGTTGTCAGAGGAAATTAGAAACAAGGCCAACAACAACTGCCGAGAAAGGGAGATTACTCTTCACATTCCAAAGCATCCTCCGGTTCTTTACAAGTGGAATGAGAAAGATGATACTCCATTGGAATCTTTGTATCATGTTTGGATATTTATTACTTATGAGAAAGCTTACGCAGCTCAAACGATTGAGACAAAGTTGAGAATCATGCTTGAAGGCATGACCATCGTGATGGATTACACTGATGTATTCCCCGATGTGTTTCATGGTCTTCCCCCAGACCGAGAGGTTGTGTTCTTAATTGAACTTATCCTTGGATCTCTGCCATTCTCAAAGACACTTTACCAGATGGACACCATAGGGCTAGAAGAGCTAAAGAAGTAGGTAAAGCAGAATATGGAGAAGGGTTTTATACGCCCATGTGCTTCACCGTGGGATTCTCTAGTCCTCTTCATCAAAAATAAGGATGGATCAATGTTCCTCTACATTGATTATCGTGAGCTCAATTAAATTACTATAAAGAAAAAGTATCCCCTTCCACAGATATATGACTTGTTCGATCAACTTTGTGGGGCCAGTTTTTTTTAAGGTGGACCTTTGGTCAGGAACCACCAACTAAAGGTGAAGAAGGAAGATATTCCCAAGAATGCCTTTTGAATGACGTATGGACACTATGAGGTCATTGTGATGACCTTCAGTCTCATTAATACCCCATCAGTTTTCATAAATTTAAAGAATAGAGTCTTTAGATAATACCTTGACAAATTGGTGGTGGTCTTTATTGATGATATTATGATATACTCCAAGTGCAATGAGGAACATGAAGAGAATTTGGAAACTATGTTAAAGACCTTGCGACGGGAGAAGTTGTATGCAAATTACTATAAATGTAAGTTCTATATGAAGGAAGAATCATTCTTAGGGAATGTTATCACCAGGAAAAGGTTATCTATGGACCTTTACAAGATTAAGGAAATTGAAGAGTGGCTAAGGCCAACCTCTGTAATGGAGATCCGCCGCTTTTTTTAGGTCAATTGTTCTATATACACATCTACTTATAGTATCCAAACATATATTTTTTTTGGAAAACACTTAATCAATACTTTAGATAAAAATTGGGATTGTTTCTTATGTTTAGTATTATCCATAAGTATTTATATGTTTTTTCCTAATCCTAAACCCAAATATAACAATACTATTATCTGATAACAACCATAAAATCCTATATATTAATTATAAAATCTTGATGATATATTACATAAATATAAACATAAAAAATATCAATAAAATATGAAGCCTAGTGACATTGATATATTAGATACATACCACATAAACTTGATACAAGGATACAATAAAATTATTGAAAACTTTTATAACATTCTTTTAAAATTGCATTTTTTATAAAACTGCATTTGATATCCTAGGGGGTCACAGAAGAAATAGGTGTGTTATAAATACCACTATGGTAGTAATAAAAGCTCAAATAATGAATGTATTAACTTTTAGTAGAAAATAATTTTAATGGGGGAATAAAATGTATTATAAATATAATCTCGAACAATATGGCCTGATGTAAAATTTTAGCAGAAACGAAATATGGGAATGTTAAAAAATCATAATTAATGGAATCATAATAAATAAGTAAAGGACCACCTTAAAGAAAATATAATAATTATTCTATATTATAATATCTCATGCATCATAGATATAATCTAACAAGAATAAAACATTACATAATGAAATTTAGGGTTATAAAAATATTCATCCCACACATTACTTTTATATAATATACATGAATAGGAGTTCCAAAAATATCACTCAACATAGTATCATATTTTATTACAATATATACCATTATTAATGATTGTGGGACACATATATTCATTTTCACAATCAATGAAGTATATATTCATATAGGTTAATACCCATGAGTGGAAAAGGGGATTATCACCATGAAAAAATAAAATAGTTTACACAAGATAACCTCCTGATAACTATATATGCAATCTCCTGAGATAAGAATAGTTCTTATTTCATTTTAGGAAAATATATTTTCTGTTCCATCAGCCACTTTTTATTGTTATTATATATACATGTGTCACATAAACTATTTAACATAGGATCATAATTCCTAATATTTAACTAAACAATTGAAGATTGTAGGATACATAAATTTAATTCCATAATAAATAATGTATGGGAAAATATTGATGAATTCAATAGATTAGATAAGGGGATCATTATTGACACAAAAAATTGTCCAGGAAAATTGTTGGATAATTATAGTAGCATAAGTTGTCTACACCAATTTTCAGTGGTGGGATTAATGAGGGGGAAGGTGGTATGTTATCCCCAATCAACAATTGGTCTTGAATAAGAAAGACAAAGAGAGTATCACAAACCAATATGGGAATTTCCATATAAATAAGAGGATCTTCTTGAGTAGTTGGGGATCATTAAGAGAACTATATAGAGTTAATGGAAGTGTATATAAATGATCTAGTGGGTTTTAAGGAAGAATAATGGGATCACTAGTGTGGTTATGATGGAATATAAATGGGAGTTTATTTATTATTTTCATAGTTGTGATTTTAAATCTATAAAATAAATTATCAAAAAAAAATTCATTACATATTTTATTCCATGTTTTCCTAAAGAGTGATGTTTTGTTAATATTTTTCCTATTTGAGATCATATTTCACTAAAATATTATCAATAGTGATGTCGAAGTGATTCATGTTCATATAGATGTTATTTGAAAACATTATTATGTAATATTGGTTTTGAATGATTAATAAATATTATTTAAAATTTAAAAAATAATCTCAATATAAAAATATTTAAATGGCGAAATTTATATATATTATTATATTTCATTTATAAAAAATTTACATCACTTTTGGGTCGTTGTGATTTCAAAATATACATTTTATATATATACCATATATAATTTTGAAATAACAAATTTAAATCACGTGAAAAGTATAAAAATGATTATTGGATGATTTTTACATTCTACTTGATAATATAATATTTTATTAATCCCAGAAATATATGTGTTTGAGAATTTAAACTATCAAAAAAATTTAATAAATACTCTTTTTTTACTATAATAGTATTTTAAAAGAAATTATTTTTTTAACTTCATAAAAGTATATTATGACTTATATGTAATAATATTTAATTATTATTAATAATATTTTATTATAATATAATTTATTTCAATAATTATTGATTTATATAAATTATCAATTATTGATTTAAAATTCACATTTATACATGAATAAACTCTTTTATTCATCTATTTTTTATCAAGTCATTAACAAATCATTAAAAAATATTAATTATCATATAATGAAAAAATATTCATTGTTTTAATGTAATTATACAAATTTATTCTATTAATGTATTGATACATAAAAATTGTTTACCCCAAAAACCTCCCTAACTTAAATGGCCATAATTGTAAAATTATCATTGGTTGGTTTGGCGAAAAGGGATTGGGTAATGATATAGATGATGGATATAATCTCTCGTAAAAAATTTTGTTCATGATTTAGTTACATAATTATAATTTTAGTGTGATGTATTGAAATTCCCAGGGTTAATACCTCCCTCAGAATCTACGATAAGTTGTATTTATAGGGTATGAACCTTCTAACAGAGTCCATTGACTCTTTTGTCTAATAAATTTTAATTTATAGTAACCCTTCATGAATGATTCTGATAGGTAACATTACAATCACTATATTTACCATTTTTTGATTCTTAACAATATTATAAATCAATAATAATATAACACATAATAGTCAAAAGTAACAAATGAATTCCATTTGTTTTTTATTACCGCATTATATAATAGGGGATTTAGTTAAATCTGAAATGGAATTATATATATATATATATGTATAGGTCATTACCTTATTCTCTCATTTAGAAATTTATCTATCAAAAATATTCATTTGATCCACTAAAATATGATACGTACTTCTGTTTCATTTCTCGTCTAATTCCCATGTCATATCCTTATACTCATTGTTTCACAACATTACTTTTAGAATGTGAGTTTTCTTTATTTTCATAAATTTGTATATATTATCTAATATCGTCATCGGTCACTGATCTTATTAATGATCATTTTGTATTGGAACAACCTTTAGATTTAGTACATGTGTTGGGTATACTGTATATTTCCTTATGAGTTATTATAGTAATAAATCATGTACATTATTGAGGTTTTGGGGGATTTAAAATTAATAATCCACTGCACTAGTGTGATTAAGGACCTCAAATGGGAAGATCTATCTAGTACTATGATTTACATACCAAAACCCGATGAATTTTTCAATAATTATATTTGCTGATACACTTTATCATCGTCCTCAAACATTGGGTCTCATCAATGAAATTTATCATATATTTTTTGTCTATTTTTTTCATATTTCATGTAAAACATAATGGTCTGAACGTCATCTATTATGACATGGAAATGATTTTGTCTCATCATCTTTAAAAACCGAAAAACATAAAATTATGTAGTAATATAAAATATCTCCCCATAAAAATCATCATAAGATTCATTTTGAATGTTATAATGGAAACTATTGTTGTATGATATCTCTCTCAAGGGATGTTGTTTGTCCCAAAATTCCTGAAAATCCATTTAAAATGATATTAAAAATCATCCATCGTCTGAAATTTTCTATTATACTGATCATCCATTTGAGTATTATAAGCCCTAATGATGCTCGATATTGAATAAAAAATACTAAAGTATTATACAAATCATCGAGGTAATCCATGGATCTTATTCAGATAAAATATATGTTGCAGCTTTATATAGTCATGCTGCATCCCTTGGTTATACATTTTTGAGTTTTTCAATTTATATTTCGTTCTTGAATTCTATTTGGATCACTAATATCGAAAGGTTATTGACTACCACCCAGATTTCATTATTGCCTGTATATGTCATTGGAATTCCTATGGAAAATTACATGGTAAAATATTCCCACTTTTTTCTATTCATGTCGTCCAACTGGCAATTTATCATCAAATATCCATAAATAATATTATTTATAAGATGAATATGGAATGATTATTTATGCACATCATCCCATTTATCCCTCTTATATTTTGGTTTCTACGGGACACATATCTGGTTTTCAACCGTTAATACTCCATCTTTATTAAATTTGGATAGTGTAATATTATATACATTCATTTGTAACACCAAATAATTTTTATATCCCTCATTGATCCTCTTATGAGTGGATGGTTACTCGGTTATTTGAGAAGATTTGGTTGAAGATCCTTTTAATATTCTCATACTGATCCTTTTATTGTCTGATAAGATTGGATCTATTACTATCCACATCATGTATATTAGTTCATGATACATTATAGTATGTGTATCTACCACATTGTTTTATTTCCCATTTCATTAATGGTTTGAAAAATAATACTTTAAAATTTTCTATAAAGTCCTCCCGTGGTTCATAATAACATCATTTTGTGCAAAAATATATTTTACGATTTAATGATCTATATATATTTTATAATACTATATAAAGATATAGCAATTTAAAATTTATACTATGAAGATCATCCTGAAAAATTAAACATCTTATGTTGGATAGTTCAAGTCATTGATCAAATATTATAATGAGCAGTATGACATTAGAATCATATATTTGTAAAATAACCCAATCTCTTTTTGGATACATCACTATAGATCAAAAATCATGTCCCACTAGTGAATAATTTGAGAACATGTAATGTTACTACACTATTATTCCTCTATATAAATCATTCCACATATTTATCATTCCTAAAAACCATGATGTGTTTTTGAGTTAACATGCTTTGGGGGAATGATAATCATGTGAATCATCAAAAAATTTGTTACTTGTAAAAAGAAAATGCATGGAAACTATGGAGTTCAATTAGAGACGTTGGTCTCAAAAATCGTTCAATTTCCACTTCTTTTGAAGCGTTCAGATATGTCTACTTGTCATTTAAAACATTACCCAATAATAGTACATTTTACAACTAGAATTCACCAGTACTGCACATCATATTCAAATTTTTTTCATCCTAGACATCATTGTAGTAGTAAAATTATCATCATGTTCCTTCAATGTTTTGAGTAAATGAGAATATCACTTATATATATTAAGATAATTTTTTCTATATTATTCCTAAAAACCGCATTCATCATGTGAATGATAATTTTTTGTTCATTTGTGTGTTCTAATATAATTACAATGAACATGTAGTTTGTGTACAATGTATTAATGTAGTGTTATGGATATGCCCCTTCTTTTCCTTTAATTTATGCATATATACGAAACACCATCTATTTTATTCAAACATAAACACTCTAGTTTCCATGAAAACAATAGTTTACAAGAACCATATTTGAATTTCCAACAGATTATCACCATGAAAAAGATTTCATAGAATATAAATTTGTTAATATAAATCATATAAACTATCCCTTGAGATAGGTTAATTAAAAAAAATATTATAAACAATATGACAAGTTTTATTTGTGAAGCATCAAATCCCATATGCATAGCTTCCAACCTTGAAATCAATGATGATGAAACTAGTTTAGATATTTTCTTCACAATCTCAACAAGTGAAAAAACATGTAAAACCATCCCGCATCTATACTAAATTATGGGATAATATGTTACATTTTAATGATGATGATGTTTTCATTTACATTGAGAATATAGAACCCATTTCAATCCATCATTCAATGAAAAATATAATGAACAAGACAAATACTACACAAGTTGATGATGAAAATTAGAGAAGGACCACAAATATATATAACAAAATTGTACAAGATTTTAGGGATATAAATGTGTCGTGCAGCTAGAATAGGGTTACACCCATATAAGAACATGCATCGACAAAACACTAAGAAACATCACTAAATATTTCATGAATTACCAATGCAACAATTAATATGATCACAAAAAGACCATTAACACCAACATATCTAGCACACATATAGAAATAGTTATCATATGCGGTATGTTCTGAACGTAGTATGAATCATATTTTTAAAAAATTATAAAAATTTATATGATTAAATTGAATCAAGATACACATGAACAATAGTGAATACTATTGTATGAAAATATAAAATTTCCTAAAATAAATAAATTTCAATTTTTAAATGTACCTTATTAGAGCCAAAACCTTAGCCTATGAAATTCATTACTATAATTAAGAAATTGTTTATGAAAAATATAATAGACAATAGTAAAATGACATAAATAAATATCACAAAAAATGACACATTCATTATGAAAATAATCATGGATTCAATAAAGTCACAAAATGTTTGATAGGAACCTTAGTTATAATCTATGTGAAACATATTATTTCATTTATATTTCAATTCCTTATCATGTTATTTTAGAATTTTTATTTATCATGATAAAAATAAACAAAAAATCAGACTACACACATAACATAAATTTAGTCACAATTTGTCATCACATACATGAATATCCACATAACAGTTATACCTATGATAGTTGACTCTAATATATTTGTATTTTAATTAATAATATTCACTTTCAAAACAAATATAACTATAATAATATTTTAGGGACATAAAAAATACCAAATATTATATTTATCTACATATCATTTTTTAGGTGCTGTTAAGAAATATAATGATTATGAAAGTCAACATTTTGGAATTACTGAATTATTTAAGTACATAATGAATTTCCTAAACCAAATGATTACAATATTTGTATATATTAAACAGAACAACCCTGATAAAAAAATGGGTTTTTGTATTTAATTAGAAACTATCAGTGTATGATAAAACAAGTAAACATCACAATAAGAAAATAGTATATGATAGATAAAATAAGAATGTATTATTTCCAATCTATTGTGTGTACACCCTATCTGACTAGAACATACAAACACAAAAAATGTGAAAATGGAAAACTGATATTTGAATATTTTTTAGTTCTGAAATATTCCCTACTCAACGGAAAATTTATTAAATATAACTTAATGAAAATGGAAATCTATAGATGAAAATTCATTTTTTCCTCTATATGAACCCATATTAATATAATAGTGGGATGTAAAGGGGTGAATCTAAGGTTTTTGAATGTATTAATTCATTTTATTGTTCCATATATTAATTTAATCAATTTCATTTATGTAGATAAAACCCAATTAATATTTTTATCAATATTAAACAATATATATTGTGACAAAAAATATCACCTTGTGATTGTTCGCAAATATTTATTCTTGTTTCCTTATCGCTATTAATATGAATTTCAAGTATCATATATATTGATCATGACCAAATTTTGTTAGAACCAGATCACTGTAAATCACATTTGACTATATATCTTCATGGTTAGTAACTATCATGATATTCTAATGTGAATGATACACCATTAAATGACTATATATGTGATAAAATATAAATGTTCATAAATATTCAATGTTTCACTATATAGAAATTAATTAGTAAAATGAAAAATAGTTCATTGGATATCATAGAAAACATATAAATTCTTCAAATTGATTAAATATTCTCATATTAACCCATGTAAACAAATAATTTATTACTACTATTATTCCACTTGGAAAAAATATTTAATTATAGTAGAAAAATAAATTTTTTAATAGAGAGTATATCTTCAACTCACTAGTCATCCTACCATTGTGAAAAAATAACTACTAGTGAATCATCATCTGTTTATATATGCTATATAATATTAATCCAC
Source organism: Viscum album (assembly GCA_963277665.1). NCBI lineage: Eukaryota > Viridiplantae > Streptophyta > Magnoliopsida > Santalales > Viscaceae > Viscum > Viscum album. Next base: position 1,903,238,754 of record OY728141.1, read on the forward strand.
ATATGTAATAAATAATATCCCAAAACATTTACCACACATATGTTTAACCTGTTATCTATAATACATGTTTTACACCATAGAATACATTTTATATCCTTCCAATTTTTTTTACTAGGTTCACGCATGTATTGACTGACCATGCTCAATGTATGAACAATATCATGTCTCATAAACACCATTGAATAAATAAGGTATCCCTTTGTACATATATATGGAACATGATCGATATATTTCACTCATCATCCATAATTAGAGAAACTAATGTGCTATGATTTAAATGAGGCCCCAATGGGGTGTTTAATGGCATCGATATGTCATCAATGTCAACGTTATGAAGCTAAATCATCAAATACTATTTATTGATGAGGGTAAAAATGCTCTTAGGTATGTATTTTCATATCTCCACCGCTATGATGTTCTTGGACTCTCAATTATCTTTCACCTCAAATTTCGATAGAATTATATCATTCAACTTTTTCATCTCTACATAAATTTCTCATGAAATCAACATTTCACCAAAATTAAAAACTTGTATAAAAATGTTCGATCGTAATGTTTCCCAAAGTAAAATCATTAATAAAATAGACTAATAAATTATTTCAATTCATAATAAATGTGTTAAACATTTATACCAAAGTCTTGGGGAGTATTTTCGATCGTTAAATAATAGTTTTTATTTTAAAACCTAATTCTATTAAGATTTTTTTTCCACTATGTTGTTTTCTTGGTATCTGATTTTGTATGTTGATAACCCTATTATCATTCCCTATAATATTTCTTAGATCACTTTTTGTCATATATATCTATTCCATTAATGATCAATGAGGAACTACGTTCATAATATCATGGTATGTATATTAAAATTAAATTGTAGAAACAATTCCCATAAAACATACATTAAATCAACAATAAAAACAAGATAAAATACCTCAATGTATTTTATTTATATAATATATTCATATAAAATGAAAATACGTACAACAATTTTCCTGATATTTTTCATTCATTTCCCTTCAATCATTTTCCTAAACAGCCATTTTTACAAAGATGTTTACATATTCTGCAAAGGAGGATCATGATCCATTGTATAATTCTAATTTAGTGGACTCATATATTGTTTTATAGATTAATTTTATCCATAAAAAATATTATATCCAATGCATATCAAAATATTATCTTATTGTAAATAATGATCATATGAAACCATATCATCTGATATGAATGGTATCTATATTATTTTGCACAATCAACTGATGGGGATACTGTCATGATGTGGATTATCATAATATAGAGGGACATCATTAGTAAGGGTATAATTATGATTATTATAAACATTAATGTGTCCCCTAATCAGATGGGGGTGAATGTTCTACACTTTAATCATATGTTTTTTGAACCACCAATCTCTTTTCCAAAATCATTAAATGTCACCATCAAGGAAACATCACAAATGATTCCATGAATCCATAAATATTTTTTCCACTTATAGATCCCATATTTACAATTCATATAAACTGTATGTAAATCCAAAATATGTAGTTTTAGTTTTTAAAGACCCAAAGTATAGTTTATGACATCAAAGTTATCAATGAAACAAAAAAATGTGAATCTTTCTTTACTCAGAAACATTCTTAGTAGACTAAAAAATTATATAAATGTTACAATCACAAGGGGATGTGGTTAATCTGTTCAAAATGCATGTTGCATACTTCATTCCCTCATTCAAAAAATGAGTTTCTTAAACCATGATGATAAAACATACACTATGCATTTTCAACTAGTATATCATTCAATATTTTCCCACCATTTTTTTGTTGCATTGCTATTACAATAATGTTCTTCAAAATACATTCATCATGAAAAATTTTCTTCAATGTATGTGAGGTGTAATGTACACTCTTACATGATATCAATTTATATTCCTTCCAACCCTTATATTTTTAATGATATTTTTTATTTATTGAATAAATTTAAAAAACTACATGTATGGTTAATGTCATACACCCAAACATATAATGTGTAATCATCAATAAATATGAACAGAGTATGACTACATCCAAATGAAGAAAGCACTTATTTTCCTTAAAATTAAATATGGATGTATTCAATTATTACAATATTTTAAGGGTTATAATGCAAAAACTATCTATATAATTCCTACCAATAACACAATTCTAGACGAATTAATCTTTACTTATTTTGGTTCCTTTCAAAAAACATTTCATTATAATAACTTGAAAATATTACACTATTGAATGTATGAGTCTCAAATAAAACAATATAGACATGTCTAGATAAATATAATATTATATAGATACTTCACATTTAAAAATATAAATATTCAAATAAAATACATCATTTTATGAGTACAATTTATCACAAGGATTTCACATTAGATAACCCATTTTACTCTATAAATAATTGTTATTCCACAATAATCATATCCAAGACTACTAAGTAGACACGATCCTCAATTTCTATTATATAACCCAATTTTATTATCTGTTCAATTGTAAAATCATTAATCCTCAGCCAAATTCTTACAATACCACTTCTGTTTTAGGGATAGTTACTTCACCTAATAATCACACCTTCAAATAAATCATAGAGACAACAAAATAAGTCAGGAATCATGAATATTAAAAATGGATATATTTAATCATTAATCCACCATTATGAATGGTGGAAATCATGGAAACATGGAATTTTGAATCATAGACATCATTAGTTTTCATTAAAATATCCTTATTTCATTTTAAAATATTATGTTATTCCATATTAATGTTCATTTTAATGATTTTGGGCTCAATTTTTTTCATGTAGGTCACCTGTAGCTGGACTCACCTTATGATTTTGATCTTTATTTTTTTACAAATCAATAGGCATTTTTTAGATGACTTTACTCTTGTTTTCATTATTTTTGGGACATTATAAATCATCCCCTTAATTGGAATGAGTTTTATCATATTATATTGATACTGGATATTCCCTATATAAATGGAAACTCATATTTTCAAACAAAACATATGTCAATAATGAATTCGAAAGAGTCAAAAATAATAAAATAAAACATTCAAAATGTATAATCGAATAAAAAATGAACACCAATAAATATTATCAAATTTTTATACCCTGTCTTTTTCAATATGGTTATTTCCCATGAAAATTATTTTGTTTTACTACCCACCTTAATGATATAAGAAATAAAGTTGGACCATTTATTTGATGGATGAAACACTAATAAAAATAGATACAAATAGTGTAGATCACAATAGATTGACTTCCAGGTATCATATGGAATACTCTTGGGCTGTTGACCACAATACAGAGTTCATAGAATATAGTTTAGGGTTTTGGGAAGCATTAACAGAAATGGGGAGGCATCGAGGGTGTCGGTCGACCGGTGCATACATCAAGAAATTAATTAAATTATTCTATAGGTAATAAAATTGTATTTTATAATGATTATCTATATATGAATCAAAACTATTGAAAACACATTAAAACATATTGAGAGAAAATGATAAACGAATAGTTGTATTTTATGTGTTGTAGTCAAATGACAAACTACATAGGGATGCTAACGAGTTTATCTTATTATCAACTATGAAACTATGAATTAAAGCGAATTTATTCTCCATAATCCATCATATTTTGAATTGGGGTGGACAATTAAATTTGGATAATCAAATGGCCTATAAACCGTTTTATTTTACATGTGGTTTATATGTTAATGTTGGTATGTCATTTATGGTGTTCAACCCACGAAATGATTATTTTGTCGCAATATAAACCAATAAAAATTATCATTATATATAATCTCTTGTTTTTATGTATTGAAAATCTATATGCACAATGATCCCTTATTTGAAAAAAAGTTAATATCAACCAAACTAAAATAATTTCCGTGGTGGAGGATAATGAATAACCACTTTTAATATTTTATATTTCATTATGATTATTTATTTAATCAGGAACAAGATTTAGGAGAAGTGATAAGAAGATTCATGATTAATATAAACTTTTTCACTGTAAATGAAATGTCTGGATAACATATATTCTATCATAAATAAAGAAACATCCACCAGATAGCCTATCTGTCATAATTTCTTTTAAGGGACCATCAATATTCAAACAATAGATTTTATGTCCTCTATCATGTTCTATTTTTTTCATTTCCATGTTCATTATATTATTTTTGTAATACATTTAATGTCATGTTGAGAGTTCAATTCAGTTAGGAATACTCATTTGACCGATCTATTATTGTTCCAATATTATATTATAGAATCATTTATTATCATTAAATGATTAACTAAACTCTAAATATTATTATGCCTTTTATATGAACCCATTAATAAGAGACTATGTGATATCATATATTAGTTTAAGAGGATTAATATATAAAAACAAATATCATTCATGCAGAATAACATGAAAACTTATATTGACATAATGATATATGGAAATATTCAAATTATGACATGATTATGAAAAAATATTCTATTAAAATATATTATTAAATAGCACTGTCCAAGTGAATTGATAACGAGGAAAAAAATATAATAAGACTGGGATTCTATGGATTCAAGTAAATGTTTTCAATTTTTTAATATTCATAATATATTTTATTTGACCATTTACTAATGCATGTATTACAATAAATATATTCAAATTAACCACATACAATCTGTATCGATATTATAAATATAAATTCATTGTTGTAGACATGACCAAATTAAATGGGACCAGATTTTATAGTGAGACATGGAATTCACTAAAATTCAAATTGTTTTGCCTCTAAGGTTTTTATAATTACATGATTGAGGAATTTTCATATTATGATAAATAATGTGTTAAATCATTACTCATATATAAGAATAATTTACATCCAAATAATTCAAAATTTTAAAAATGAGGAGATGAATAAAATGTCTAGAAATTTTTTGGAAATATGATAGTGTGAGTGATAATGGATATCCAATAATAATATTTAAAATAATTATCAAAAAATAGAAAATTAGAAGGAAAAATCTATGTAATAATTTTGTAAAATACCAATAAATAATTCATTAGCATATATATTTTGGTATTATATCTCTTGGAATTCTACCTCGTCCCCCTATTAATTGAAACACCTATACAAATCCAAATAACTAATTAACAGAAAACGTAAATAAATACCGTCTAGAGGATAAAATTGATTAAATCACCAATGAAATTTTAAAACCAAAAAATGAGGGGGATGGAAAAATATATAAAATTAAAATTAAATTAATATTAAAATATTTTTTGAAGTAATATAAAATAAATAAAACAAATTGGGATGTGTATTGTTCAAAAAATATCAATTCATATTAATCTAACTAGAATGATAAATGTTTGAACTAACAATTCAAAATCTGAAGAATAAATTTCAAATGAAAGAAAGATTATATTTTGAAATCATTGATTTGTATATGGCATCGACACAATTTAGTGAAGAATAAAAAATAACATGAACTAGGAAAATGGGGTAAAGAATCAAATACATCCAAATGAAATCAAAATACAGAAACTATATTATATAATAAAATAACATTCATATGTTGTGAAAATAGTATTTATAAGAAATTTAATATAATATTATATTATATAAATAATATTTTTCTCAAACCCCAAATTTATATTTCTTAAAATAAGAAGTAAATAATTTATGTTCATCAATTTAAAATTTAATACATGTCATAAATGTTCAATGAACATAATCAAAAAGATAATCACAAAATCTAATAAAGTAATTATAAATCATAATTCTTTTTTGTGAATTTATATTTAATTATGATGAATTCAATAAAATAATTCATTCTCAACAAAAGAACTAAAAATATTAGAATGGATCAAACCATTGATCAAAAATGAATTTAATAAAATTTTTAACCATTTTCACTAAGATTTGAGTTTGGTTTATAAATAAATAAATATATATATATTATAATATAATAGGGTTCTGAGAAACCCAACAACAATAAAAAATTATTGGGAAATATTTAAATCCTTCACAATTAAAGAAACCTTGGTTACATAGAATTTCCATCATTTGGCCTTATTTTTTTTCTAATATATAACTCAACTTTAGATATTAAATCAAATTACACTCTAATTAACAATTAAAGAAAAAAATAACATGTTATACAATAATAAATTAGAAAAAAATTAATCAATTAATTTAATAACCGATTTTCCACATTATATATCATGAAATACAAAAGTCACTATCATTTTGTAATTGAAAAATAAATTACCACTCTATATAAAAACATTTAAAGAAATCAATACCTAATATTGTCAAAAATAATAATTATAAATCAATATAAATTCTATAAATATTTACTAATTTATAAAATTATATCTGTGTTAATTTGAAAAAAAATTAATTTCTAGATTAATAAAAAAATGGTGTCTTCAAATTGAAATAAAAGTCAATGATGAAATTGATGTGTGTTTGACTGAAACCTAACCTTCATTTATAAATAGAAAAATATAGATCTTAATAGGAAAAATCTATATTATATTTTATAAACTATGAACGATAAAAATATATTTAATGATCAATGTATAATGATGTGATGTCCCACCGTTTGGGATGGGGTGGTAAGGGGTTAGATGGTTAAGGTTAAGGGTGTGGAGACTAGTCCCCCAGACGGTGTGTTTTCATTCATTTCATTAAATTCCATTGTGTTACATGGTGGAAGATTAAATCATTAATATATATATATATAAACCTTTGATTATGGGTATTTATATATAATCATCATTGATTTTAAGCGGTGATGAGTAATGAACGATGAGTTGGTTAACAATGATGCTTCGTATTTAGTTTGGAAAAGTTAGAAATAATTGGTAAGGGTGGGATACGAAGAGATTATCATCATGGAGTGGATGTTGGAAAAAATTATGAGGAGGGATATATCAGATATGGTTCAGGTCAGTTGAGAGGCACTGTAGGGGGAATGACAACGGCAGAGGCGGTGGAGGTAAGTCAATAGATGAGTGATGGATGCAATGTAGGATGAGGGATTTTTATTCGCATAGTGAGGATGAGGATAAATGAAAATGGAAGTGTTCATATGGTGGATGTATGTACACGAATGGGGGGTGAAATAATGGATAGACCCATGAGAGTTGATGGTGAAGGGACATTAGTTTATCAGAATGGGTCAATGAATGAATGAGAGGTGAGGGTCATGGGGATATGAGCTTTTTTGTTTTTTTCTAATATTTTATTTGTTTTATCTATTAATGTAATATAGGTTTAGTGGCATAATTTGATATTTATATCCATCCCAAATTTATTGGTTTTTTGGAATATTTTTTTATAATATATTTTATAATTATATGTTTTTATGATAACTAATTAAAAATAAATAATAATGGAAAATTAGTTAATTAGATAATTTAGTGATGTTAATATATTTTTATCAATATTTGTTCATATTATGTATTTCCAGGTTAATATTTATTATTTAGGGAATTTGATCCCCTCAAAACCATCCTCAACTTCCATGAATGATTATGTTGCAATTGTTTTTGGAAGGATCATGCCAACCATGTATAGTGGAAGGGTAGAGGTCCAAATCCACAAATTTTCATTATATGTGCAACGACATCAGTTAATGCTATGTATAATATAGGTTTTAGTTTAAAAAATTAATAGTAATAACAAATAAAATTAACACGATTGGAATAACAAGTGGAAGAAGAGGACTCTTATAACCAGAAACAATTTCTATACCAGTCGAATATAGAAAATTCATTAGTTTCTGTATTTTAGGAAATGACCAGTATGTTCTTTGAGGAAATTTAAAACCATATATCTCATCATACAAAGATAAATTAAAAATTCTATACCTCAGTCTCAAATTTTCAATTCACACAATCAACATAAAAAACTATAACAAAAATGACCATTTTAAATTGAAAACACTCTTTTAGAGGCATATTGGAGACATCCTGGGTCGAATTGATGTGTTTTTAATTCATATAAGTCATAAATGAATTATACATCATTATACAAATTTTTAAATATGGGTTCATTATTTATTTATATGTTTTATTATAAATAGTTCGTAAAGTTAGAGATGACTTTAAAAACATGCACTAGTGGCTCAAGATAATAAAATAATTTAGGAATATCATGAAATAAGTATAAAATGACCATGGATTTATTTTTTAAATGTAGAAGACAACAAAAAATACTTCTAGGAAAAAAATTTCCTGGGATTTCAATAAGCATGAATTTATTTTTTATAAAACTAAAATCTGTGTCTAACTATCCAAACCATAGAAAATTATCTAATCTAGATTTTATTTAATGGAAAACACACAGATTATTTATTTGTGAATTGTAAATTTATAAATCATGTGAATGCAATATGAAATGTTCTCCAAATGTATCTATAAATAAAATTTTAAGGTATCATATCCATTGAAAACATGTTTCGAATGGTCATCCCGAAGAAAACAACATCACATTTCCATGAAATCAGAGGATTATTACAATTTATTTATTTTTTAAATGAAATATCCAATGGAATATCAATCCATGTTCTGGTATTCTGTGGATGCCTTAAATTCATTTTTTTATTTTAAAACACTAAAATGTGTGTGTAATGGTATAGAAAATATAAATCAACCTCATATAATCATTAAATCATTGAAAAACAATATTTGAATTATTTTTCATGTGTATGGATATATAAAACATCAATCCAAAAAGATGGGTGGTCAGAAAGACTCAACAAAAAAATTAAATGTACCAAAGAATTTAAAAATGATTATTGAGGTGTCATGACTAGGAAAATAATTTTGTTTTTAAATTAAATCAGAGGAAATTTCTAAATATTTAGTTTGAATATGTTGGAACTAACAATAAGTAATTTCGAATTATAGATTTCATATGATTATTTTAAATTTTTATTTAATTTTAGAAACTACTGAAATGTATATTTTATGGTCCAATGAATATAAAAAGACATAAAATTAATGATAAATTATAATACAATCACCATTAAATTATTTGAGATGTGTGTGAAGACCACATGTAAATTCAATTTGCAGTATTGTTAGAATGGTTTGGTAAATAGTTTGTAAATTTACAAATGACATTAAAAATGTATATCGATGGTAGAACCTATAAAAATGATAATTGATGGTCCTAAAATTATAGGAAAATTTCCATAGATGAATTTTATAATGGTAGGAAATAAAAACACTTCATTCCAGGACATGATTTTCCAAATATTCCCATATATGAGTTTCTAGTGTTTTAGAAAACTAAATTTTCATGTAACAATGAAAAGACAAGAAAAACATATATTTATGTGAAATATTAAAAAACCGTTCAATTATTTTTAATTTTTGTATATTTAAAACATATTAGTTCGAGGAGAATTGTGTAAATAATAACTCAGAAATCTATTTATAATGTTACCAAAGACATTAAATAAGTGTATCGGAAGGGAAGGGGGGTTAAATCAGAAAACATAATTACATTCATATTAATCCTTAAGAAATGAACCATATATTGATGTATCAAATGTAGGAACTAATTGGATGTCAATCCACATTACGTTTTACCCGGGAGGTCCGATAACACAATTGTAGTGTTTTGTGATAGTAAAACAAGGATATAACAAAAAAAAATATAATAACCCAATATTAATGAGAAATCATAACTAAAACATAGTTTTGATATTTTATACTATTATTCATAGAAAATAAATCAGACTGAATGTTTTTGGGTGTAGAATGACTTGGTAAACTATTTTAAAAGGTACTATAGTCTTAAAAAATTTTGTAGGGGGGTCAAAAAATATGAAAATATTATTATATTCCCATGTAATCTAGGTATAATGAATGTATATTTATTTTTATAATGTTTTAATTGATATAAAATCGTCTAAGTTTCATTTTCTACTATAATATTGATTTTTTTACTATTTTGAAACACAAAAATGTTAATGTAATAATAAAAACCATAGAAAAAGTCGTTAGATTGATTTTATATCATGTAAAAATCATTGTTTATTTATTTTTCACACATACACGTAGAAATAATGACAAAAAAATTTCTATTGTGGTCTAAATGGATTGATAAATAGATAATAAATGTAATAAATCCAATAAAAATTGTATTGGGGGTCCAAAGAAGAAAAACAACATCATAATTATACGATATAACTGTTAAATGATAGAATATTGATTTCTTAAAAGTAGGATGTTAAAACATCATTATGTGTTATGATTTTACTAGTATGCCTATATATATATTTATTGTTTTGAATTATATAAAAAAGTATGTAGATTTCAAAAAATAGAATCCAACGTCATATTGAAATGAAATCAAGGAAAACCCATCATTTTGATACATTTGATTTTATAGATAGATAAAATATCATTCCATTGTGTGTTGTTGTCATAATTACACAGTAAATCATTTTTAAATGTACTAATACATTTAAAAATTTGTTTCAATGGTGATAAACATGGAAAATGTCATTTGATTGACATAAAATCACTAGAAAATGTCCATATGGAGATTTTAGAAATATAGTTACAAATGGAACAACATTCTAGGTGATTTTTTTTCTAGAGATGATAGTAATCATGTTATTACTGTTTTAAAACACAAATACATACGAGTAATGGTTAAACAAACAAAAAACATTCTAAAATTGAATGAGATTATAGAAAAATCACTGTTTAGTTATTTATTATCTATTTGTGAAAGAATCATGTCAATCTAAGATGATGTGTGGTCATAAAATGTTGGAATTTAATTCATATCAAAACTAAAACACATGTGTAACCATAAAAAAAGAGTATGATCATAGATTAATGTGAAATCCTCACACAACCACCATGGATTTATTTTTAAAATGTGGGACATGATTTCATATAAATGTATATAAATATTTTTATTATATAAATTTGAATCACAATACAAACTTACTAAAACGTTAATTACATTTTTTTATACATATCCACATTTAGTTTCATGTGTTGAATCATATCTTAAATAGGTATGTTTATATTTTACATTATAATTTCATGTTAAATTATTAGGTTTATTATACAATGTATGTTATTTGAATTAAAAATAAAATAAAATTATGTGGAATATTCTAAATATATTCTGAAATTTCACTTTCACATTTGTTTTGTTAAATGTTATTGTTTTTATTATTGGTGATGATATTCCAGCAGTTGGTAGGAGGTAGACCATTATTAACCATTTCAATCTCATGTTTGTATCTATTTTGGTTATTAATTTCCATGGTATCTTTAATGTTTATCAATTGTGATAAATAAATTCTGGAATATTATGTTTAGTATAAATTTTTGCAATTTTTTTATTTCTGTTGATGAGATGATGTGGTAGATTTCGATTGACGAGATTATGTTGATGTAGACTAATGGAGTGGATGTCACTTGAACCATTATTAGTAGATGAAAACCCCTAATATAATTCCATATATTTTGTAGTATTCTGTCATCTATTACTACTATGAGAAAGATCATTCTATACAATAATCATATATCCTTTGGATATCCAAGGTATCTCCATTCATCAACTAGATTGTACAATTGACACAAATGTTGTATTCTGAAATGTTACGGGTTTGTTTTCAGGAATTCAAATAACTATTGAACAATGTCACCATATATCAGTGATAGTGAAATATTGTCTCACTCCCATATGAACAATGTCCACAATAGTTTTACCGCACCAATTTACATTAAAGAAAACTTCTCCTTCTATATACTTCTTACTCATTCAAATAACAGGTACACCTATTATCTATTATCATTTAGGAATTTTTCATGAGATCTACCAAGATACCAGGATTCCTATTTTAATTTACAATGAAGGTGATTTTGGATGTTTCTATTATTGAATATAACGTGTTTTAAAATCTTGTTAAGTTACGACGAGATATAGAATAGTAATCAGGAGGTATTTTTTTCTTTTAATGAAGGTATTCTTGATCATACAATGTTCTAAATTTGATCCTACCATGATGGTATGTTTTTTGTTAACAAAATGGAAATTTAAATTTGAATTTATATTAATTCCATTTTACCATTATTTGGATTGTTATGAGGCCATTAATTATTAATTTCAAAGTAACCATATGATAATTATTCAAAATGATCATTATTTTTTTAAATTGATTGCATGATATAATTTCGATATATCATGACTATTTTCATGTGACTGTGAGATCTACTAGTTCATCCACATACTATACTAACTTGCATGTTGATTGACTGGTATGTTAATTTACTACAATGATTATACCTTTCATGGCCCGTTATTTAATATTTTTTTTTGGAAGAATATTTTTTGTAAGACTCTAATTTGTTGCTATATTGATATTTTAATTAATTGCATCTTTTAAAAAAATTTATAATTATTATTTTATTTGAAAATTAAGTATATATTTTAATAAATATGTTATAAAAAATTGAATAAAAAATACCATGTTAATATATAGATAAATAATAAATTTCTTTTTATATATTAAATTCTTTATATTATAGTTTGTAAATTTTTGAAAGAAAAAATTCCATTGGGAGTGATTAGTTTCATTATATCTATTACAGGTACATGTAGATATTCTAATGATAGTATTTTAATTTGATTTAATGGGTTTAATTTACGAAATAATGAGAGCTAATATTATTTTCGAATACACATGATGTATTATAAAGTAATTTCCTGATTCAAATTTTTAAATATTTCTATCCATTGAATGATATCGATGAGTTTAGGGAACTCCATCTCAATGAGGAATGAAGATGATCGTTTCTAATTAGTTGATATCAGAGGATGTTTAGTACAAACCTTGGAAGCTAGATTTAGATAAACTCTGATTATAGCACATATACCTAAGATGAACTTTGAGGATTAGTATAGAAGAACTTCCTAGAATTTTGGTATTGTAGAGATTTTGTGAGTTTTCCAAGCAATACATCCCTGTCTGGATACGAGCAGGTAGAGGCAGCTCTGGCACAGATGTACCTAGGGGTAAAACCCGAAAACACCGCTATGAGCTAGACTCGAACGAGAACTGGTGCACGACAACGGGCCTTGCTGCACTCTTGGTTACGACACTCCCGGGGGATATGCTTAGGATAACTCTCATTTTCTTTACAAATCATTATGAAGGGTTTATGAGTATATACTTCCTCAAAGAAAACATTTTTATGATTATGGATTATATCCATAAATAGTTCAATTTATGTTAAGTGTTTTATGAGTATGGGATTATGTATTTTGATTCATAAACTGATCTAGTTTATGACATTGTTTAGAAAAGGAACCAATGGAAGAAATGTAAACCGTATCAATGCACGCACTCCATGTAAGGATTTCCCTACTGCTCAAAATAATTATAGTGGAGCTGGTGATGCAACTGGTGCCGATCAGCTAATCACCATACTAGGACAACTTACTCAAGTTATGAATAATAACCTTACCTGTATGGAGCACCCTGATCCACAACATGGAGGATAAATGTTAGATCGATTCATGAGGAAACAACCACCAACGTTCAATGGGAGTAAAAATCCCATAGTAGCTGAGCAATGGATATTTTCCCTAGAGAAAATATTTCAGGCTTTGGGGAGTAATGAAAAGGGAAAAAGTTATCATGGCAGTTTACCGCCTCACTGGAGATGCTGATCAATGGTGGTCATTGATTCAAAATACGAAGGAAAATGATGAAGTATAAAATATGGAATGGAGGGAGTTCAATGATCGGTTTTAAAAAAATACATTCCTCACGACCATCGAGCAGGTATGGAAATGCAATTTATGAGTTTGAGACAGAAGGAGGATGAGAATGTCACAAAGTATGAGGCTAACTTTACAAGGTTAGCATGGTATGCTCGAGATTATATACGTATCCCAAGAAGTATGATTGATCATTTCATGGATGGGTTAAAACCATTTCTCCGTCGAGCATTAGTCTCACAATCCTTTTCATCGTACGAAGAAATTGTCTCATGTGCTATCAAGACCGAAAAGGAATTCTCTAAGTCCTATGACTTTAAAGCAAAGAAATAGAAGAAGAGGGCTGTTGATCAATATGGGAATGGAAATAAGGGGAAGAAAGGAAAGTTTGAATATCCATCCTGTGGTAAATGTGGGAAGAAACATCCCGGTACTTTCTTGAAGGGAATGAGAGTTTGTTACAAGTGTGGTGAAAAAGGCCACCAAGCTCGTGATTGCAAAGGGAAGAAGGAAGCCACCAACGTTTAGTGCTACAATTGTAGGGAGATGGGACATTATGAAAATGAATTTCCTAAGCGTCAGGAGAACTTAACTCAGAAAAGGCCAAGGGATCAAGGCCACGCTTATGCTATCACTACTGCTGAGGTAGAAGCACCGAAAGACGTGGTGGCAGGTAATTTAATGGTTTCCTCAAGTTTAGAAAATGCATTATTTGATTCTGGATCATCTCATTATTTCATATCTTCCCAGTTTGCTAAGAAAATTAGATATTTCAAATTTGATTTAACAAGGGAGTTGTTAGTTAAAACTCCTAAGGGAAGTATCATTGCAACAAAGTTTTGTGAATCAGTCCCCATTAGAGCACATAAATGTTCGTTATCTGCTGATATCATCATCATACCTATGATTGAGTTTGATATAATCCTCAGTATGGACTGGCTTTCAGAATATGATGCGAAGATTTATTGTAAGAAGAAAGAGGTTACAATTCTTGATGATAATGATAAAGAACACCTTATCTTTAGAGCAGAATCGTCACCACCTAATTATTATTTAGATCCACCCCCAGTAGCTCAACTAAATTCAATTATTGGGGAGGAAGAGAATGAAATAACTATCGGTGAGGAAAGGAATGTTCAAATAGAGGATGTACCTGTTGTGAAAGAATTTGTAGATGTATTTCCAGAAGATTTACCTGGACATCCTCCGGAACGAGAAGTTGAGTTTTCCATTGATTTGATTCCGGGATCAAGGCCTATATCGAAGACCCCTTATATAATGGTTACTATAGAATTAGTCGAACTAAAGAAACAACTAGAGGAATTGAGTAATAAAGGATTTATTCACCCTAGTGTTTCTCCAGGGGGAGCCCCTGTTCTTTTTGTTAAAAAGAAAGATGGATCTATGAGGTTATGTATCGACTATAGGGAGATCAATGATATAACGATAAATAACAAGTATCCCCTACCTCGCATTGATGATTTATTTGACCAAATGCATGGAGCTCAATAATTTTCAAAGATTGAACTTCGATCTGGATACCATCAGTTGTGTGTGAAGAAGGAAGACATTCCGAAGACAGCATTTCGAACCAGGTACGGGCATTACGAGTTTACTGTAATGCCTTTTGGATTGACTAATGCACCCTCTGTATTCATGGATCTGATGAATAGAGTTTTCAATGAGTATCTCGATGAATTTGTGGTGGTATTTATTGATGATATCTTGGTATACTCCAAAATCTATGAAGATCATGAAAATCACTTGCGCATTATCTTGAAGACTCTGAGGAGGCATGAATTGTATGGGAAGTTTAGGAAGTGTGAATTCTGGCTTCAAGATATTTCTTTTCTTGGCCATATTGTCTCTAAAAATGGAATCTCTGTTGATCCTTCTAAGACCAAGGCAATCCATGAATGGCCAGCAGCTACGAGTATAACTGAGGTACATAGTTTTATTGGTTTGGCATGTTATTATCGACGTTTTGTGCAGAATTTTGCTCGATTGGCTAACCCATTAACGAAGCTCACACGTAAAGGGGTTAAATTTGTTTGGACAAAAGAGTGTGAAGAATGTTTCGAAGAACTGAAGAGAAGATTAGTCAATGCTCCTATATTGACTCTACCATCGGGGAATGATGGGTTCGTTATTTATAGTGATGCATCAAATAAAGGACTTGGTTTTTTCATTATGCAGAATGATAGAGTTATTGCCTATTCATCACGACATTTGAAAATTCATGAACAAAACTATCCAACTCATGATCTCGAGTTAGTAGTTGTGATCTTTGCTTTGAAGATATGGAGGCACTACCTCTATGGTGAAAAATGTGAGATTTATACTGATCACAAGAGTTTGAAGTATATTTTCTCACAAAAAGAACTCAACAAGAGGCAAAGGAGATGGCTTGAATTACTCAAGGATTATGATTGCACGATACACTACCACCCGAGGAAAGCATACAAGTTGGAAGATGCTTTGAGTAGAAAAGACCATGGTGTTTTGAACAATATGAGAATTGAAAGGGATCCAATTTTGATGGATCTAGTGAAGATGGACATGGGAATAACCAGGGAAGGTGAAACATCAATGCTTTTTCAAATGGTTGCCAAACCATCTTTACTAGAAAGGATTAAGAGTTCTCAGACCGATGATGAATAATTTAAAAAGATGATTAAAGCTGTGAATGATGGGAGATTGAGAGACTTTGTGTATGAGGATGGAATTTTGAAATTTGTGAAGAGACGTTGTGTTCCCGATATACCTGATCTAAAAAGGGAATTGTTGGATGATGATCATAGTTCCAATTTCTCTATACACCATGGGAGCACCAAAATGTATAGAGATTTGACGGAACATTTTTGGTGGGACAACATGAAGAGGTAGATTTCTGATTTTGTGTCATGATGTAAGGTTTGTCAGCAAGTGAAAGCTGGAAGGCAACAGCCTGGATGAGTCATGCAACCTCTTCCCATACCGGAGTGGAAATGGGACAATATTACGATGGACTTTTTCATGGGGCTACCAAGGACTCCTAGAAGGAACGATGCGATATGGGTTATTGTTGATCGTCTTACCAAGTCAACACATTTTCTTACTATAAGAAAAGTTCTACCCCTGAAACGTTTAGCAAGACTATATATTAATGAAGTTGTGAGATTTCATGGAGTACCCCTATCTATTGTTTTTGATCGTGATCCCCGTTTTACTTCAAGATTTTGGAAAAGTCTTCAGAAATCCCTGGATACCGAACTTCTTTTGAGCACTGCTTACCACCCTCAGACATATGGACAATCAGAACGGAAAATTCAAACCCTAGAAGACATGTTGGGATCTTTCTCACTTGACTTTCAGGGTATGTGGGATCAATACTTACCTCTCGTAGAATTTTCTTATAATAATAGCTTACATTCGAGTATTCAGATGGCACTATATGAAGCGTTATACGGAAAAAGATGTCGTACACCAAACTGTTGGGATGACGTCGGTGAAAGAAAACTTGTAGGCCCATAACTGATGGAGGAAACGATGGAAAAGGTAAAGGTAATCCAAAATCACATCAAAGCAGCTCAAAGTAGGCAGAAGAGCTATGCTGATAATCGAAGGAAGGATTTGGACTTTCAAGTTGGTGATCATGTTTTCCTGAAGGTATCTCCATGGAAGGGAGTCATACGTTTTGGTAAGAAAGGTAAATTGAGTCCCAGGTACATCGGACCTTTCGAAAATCTAGAACGATTTGGGGTTGTGTCTTACCGATTGGCAATGCCGCCAAGTCTCTCCAAAGTTCACGATGTGTTCCACGTATCTCTGTTGAGGAAATAAATGGCTGACCCAACGCATGTACTCACCTATGAAGAATTAAAACTGGAACCCGATCTGTCTTATTGCGAAGAGCCCGTCAAGATTCTTGATTCGAGAGAACAAGTGCTGAGAAACCGGACGACCCGTCTGGTAAAAGTTTTGTGGAGAAACCATAAGATGGAAGAGGCAACGTGGGAACCCGAGGAACATATGATGAAGAACCACCCGAGTCTTGTCATGCGGTAGTATTCTAGAAATTTCGAGGACGAAATTATTTGAACGAGAGGAGAATGTAACACCCCAATCTTCTACGGTATGATTCTCTTTGAATAATGTGATAGCGTGTGTTGTACGCAACACCGAGTTCTAACAAACTATAACCAAGTAAACTAGCCGTTACGAATAATAATACCTACTTTTTGAAATTATATATATTTTATATTTTAAAATGGACTTCATTTTTGGATTCAGAATATCGAATTTAGCCTAAGATGAAATTTTGGTACTTTTCGGATAACTTTCATATTTTGATGAATAGTGAAAATTACTAAATTTTAATTAAAAACAACTTTTTTAATCAAAAAAATTATTAGAGATAAATTATGAATTTGAGTGGTTTTAAATTATATTTAGAATATATTTTTACCATTTAATATAATGTTGGTAATTGGACATAATTTTACAATTAAACCGAACATAAACAAGTGTCAATCTTTTGATAGTTATTATCTCTTAAAAACACGCTTTTTGTTTTGACAGCAGAAATTAATTTTAAATTAATTTCTACCACTTCTGTGTTTTGAATTTAGAAAAATGGATTCCATATTTGGAATCAGGATATCCAAATTTTGTAAATAGGTAACTTTTATTTTTAGACATTTTGAATAATTACTGCGGTAAATATTTTATTTACCATGGTTATGGGTAAATCCGATAAATAAGGTTTAAACAAATAATATTATAATAATACTAAATTACCCTAAAAAGTGTCCTAGCCTTATTCTTTGATACATGTTCGACCATAGGCATCTTTGGGTCGATTTTGGGACCCCATGGTGCCACTTGTAGGTGATAGGGACACTTTATTTTAATTGTGTTAAAATGAATACAAAAATGACACAAGCATATATCTTTTAGAAAAAAAAAATTTACATAGGGTTATATATGTTGGATTTTATATTATAAATATTAATTAGAAAGATAAAAAGAGTTCCTACATAATCATATTTTATTTATAATTTTTATACATTAAATAAGTTAATTTATTAATGACACAATGATGATGAATTAATTACTATAATAGTGAAAAATTAAAATAATTGATATTATAAATACCCAAATAAATATAATATGAAACTTTTAATGAATTAAACTAATTTTATTGTATAATATGATATATTAGGATTGATTTAATTTACTTTTTTAGAAGTAATCAATCTGTTATGAGTTTCACAAAAATCAACTATTGAATAGGGTCAAAATTGACATAAAAGAATTCTTAAAACAAATATTATATTATTAATTGATATTAAATTCCTAAAAATCTAAGGTTCGGCCAAGAGACTTATATCATGATAGTTGAATCATTAATGGACCACTTGGGGGTCGCTTGGAGGTATATAGTAAGCTAATTAACCATATTATATAAAAATACAAAGAGACATTGTAAAAGTGAAACTAATTAACTTAGAGTTAATACTTAATGATAAGGTTAATATAAGTACCCAAACCTGTCTAAATTATATTGGATGAGTTGTTTTCGACCTATACCCACCTTAAAATTTAAATAATAAACTTTGGATCCATTGGAAACCGAATATGAATTTATTATAAACTAATATCTCTAGCTCTTCCAAAGGTGCCCCTCACCCCTCTTATAAAAGGGCACTCCTCCTTCTCATTTCTTCACACCATAAAAGCCTTTTGGTTTGGCCAAACACTGCCCAAATACTCTCCCAACATCCCTCACTACAACCTAGAGGCCTTAGTTTGACCAGAAAGCCAACCTATGGTGCCCTTTTGATCAAATCAAAAGGAAGAACCCGAAGAAGAGGTAATGATTTCACCACCCTTTTCCAAGTTCCTTTCTTCTTCCACTTCTTCTTCCTTTGTTGTTACCATTATAAAATAATAACTCCAGTATCTTATATATACTGTGATGTTATTATAAATATGGTACAACCATATTCAGTATTCTATCCACCCTTTGAATAACATGTCACCATACGTGCGTACGTACGACTTACCGTCTCCACGTCGTGGTGTAATTGTTATTCAATATATTATTATTTGGATGGGTATAATAATTATGTGTAACTCTTTTAAATAATAAATATAACATGTTAACTATTCTGTATATATGATATACCATCCATTTATAGATTATTTTAATATCAAAAGAATGATATTGTCGCTCATGCGTACGTAAGGACTACCGTCTCCACAAACGCGATAAGATTCATTCTCCATCGTATCCATTCAAGTATAATTATCATTTGATGATTTCAAAATGATGTTTAAGGACTTGATATCATTATGGATACGAATAATATACATCCTATCCATTATAAACATGTCTTACGTAACAAAACATATAAAAGAAAACAAGTAAGTTAACACCCGAAACAACGATAATACTAAGATATTATTATCAAATCAATATTAAAAGATCATATATGATATCATATTAATGTATATGATTATTTTATAATTTAATAACAATTATTTCACCATTATACAGGAGGTTAACCTACCCCAACCAAGGAAAAGTACAAGGTAAGGGTTATTTCACAATCTCTTCATTATCCGAGCTTGTTTATACGTAATAATCTACTGGGATCTCTTTATCATCCACATCCATGTTTCTTAATAATGTATTTCAAAACATTTTTATTATTTACAAGAATATTGGTTAAAGTCATTTATACCCTTGTTTTAGTTTTTATAATAGGAATCTTTTCGTCATTTTCAAAACAAGGTCCTTTTATCCTTTTCAACAGAATTAAGGTAAGAATGTTTTTTTAACTTATACGGCGGGTGCGGTTATTTTCCGCCGTTATAAAATCTTCAAATATTTCCTTACAATCTTATAAGAATATTTTCGAAGAAAATGTTTTATTTTATATGGCTCTTAAATAATTTCAAAAATAGAAAGAGATATTTCTCTAAAAAGAGTTTTGATTTCATCTATGTCAACATCCTTTGATGGATTTTACGCTTATTTGAAGTTGATATATTATGATACAAAACTTCTATATTGAATTGAAGGTTTTTTGATATGTTTGACTGTGGATGTGCTAATTTTATACCATTCATAGTTTATGGTGAAATTATTGACATTTTGTATGCTAGTTTTAATACGAATGTTTATGTTATGTTTAAACCTTTTCATATGGGAATGCATTGGACTTAATATGTGACGGGTGGAGCCCGCTATAGCTCCTCGATGCATCGGTAGGTCTCATGAGACAAACTACTGTCTTGGCACAAGTCCTTGGAAAAATTTTATTTGTAGTCTTGGCACGAGGCCTTGGCTATGTGGTTATGATAGTCTGGCATTATGCATTCCAACATTATGAAAGTGGTTATTGATTTTGCATGTGATTATTCGATTAGTAGAATATCCATGTAAATAAGTAAATGGAATTATTTCATTTTATTTATGCCATACCATGTTGAATGTTCAAGTTTTAAAGGATTTTGTTTTAGTTATACATTGCCTTAATTGTTTTTTCTTATTTATGAAAGTTTCTGCTATATTGTTATCCTTACTGGACATTTGAGCTCACCCCTTTTCAATGTTTTATTTTTCCTAGGAAGTAAAGAAGTAAATTATGAATGACCTGCATGGATATTATGTAGGGATATGAGTGTGGATTATGGAGACAATATGTCGTTGTAGTAGTTTTTCAATTTATAATGTAATGTAAAACTTATGAATATATCTAGTGTTTCCAAGGCTACTAAACCAATCGGTCTTTCGAGATTTGATCTTTCTTGTGATCATGCCAATGTTATGTAATAATGCACCGACTCTGGGTAACTAGGGTCGGGGCGGTACACTAACCCCCGAACATTCCTCAACACTATACTCGATGATTCAACCCCAACATAACCCCCCCGACCCTACAAATGAACTTAACCTTAACAGCAACCATAACACACCCCCTGATAATGACCATAACCCTTACCCTAACCCTAACCCTGTCTATATCGAATACACCCCATAACATAATCATATCTCTAACTCAACAACACTCTAGACCCAAACCCTAATGCAACCCCTTACCACAACACTAACTCCTAACCCTAATCACAATAACTAACCATTAATATAACCCTCAACCAACCCAATTTCGAAACCCAACCCACATACCTAACCATAAACCCCCATAAAATCCTAACCGAGCCATTGATCCCCCATACCAAACACATCCCCTATCTTAACCCCTCAAAAATAACCATAAACCCCGACCTAACATTTACATTATCCCTAAACCCCATCCCTAAACCCACCCATCTGACCCTTACACTATCCTGAGCCAAATCATAATCCCCCCATACCTAACTGTATCCCCACATCCATAGCGATAACCTATCATTGATTCAAACACCCCCACCCTAACCTTGATCATAACCACCAACCCTCGCCCCCACCCTGAACCCTTACACCCCACCCACTAACCAAACCATACCCTAACACCAACCATAACATCCCAAACCAAACCCACACACTACACGAACACTCCTCGTCCTTAAACCACCCTGACTGAAACTCGACCATAACCTCAACCACAATCCCCACCCCCTCCACAATAATATTGTCGATCCATTCTCCTGGACCCACCCCCATAAACATATCCCCATCAACCCTACATCATGACCCTAACCCTAACTTATCCCAGACCTTACCCCCAACCTTATCATTGACCATTCATATATTTTAAACACACCTTCCCTCAAGCCTCACTAGAACATAACCCCTTCCCTACATGCAAAAAAACATTTTGATATTGATCACACTAACCCTCCACCCCCCCCATTAATTGTGACACAATCATGATCCCAAACCCTTTCCCAATCCCTAACCCCCGCTACCACCAACCAGAACCAACACATTGAAACCCCACCCACTTTGACCCCCAACAGACCATACCCTCGACCCAACACATAATTATAACCATAACACATAACTCTATCATTAATCCTAACATTATCCCAATTCTCTTACACTAAACATAATCCTAAACCCGCAACCATCACCCTAACATGCCCACCCCCATGACCAAACCCATGCACTAACAAAACCTCCTCGACCCTAACCATACCCCTATGACCGAACCTGACCCTAAACCTGACATAACCCACCAACATTTATCATAACCATAACCGCTCATCCCTCACCCTACATTTAATTACATATATGATTTTTCAGTGGAAATTAAATTGAATAATTCCAAATTGACATATTTTACTAAATTTAAAATGAAAATATATTCTTTTTCATTTTTAATTTATTTAAAACATGAAAAATATTGAAAAAACAATCAATTGATGAAAACTATGAAGAATCCATTTTGAAATGAATTTTTTAAATTTCCAACATCTCATTGACAACATTCATGTGAAAATAATTTATTTACATAAAATATTCTATATTATTTTTTAAAAATTCCTATATTGTCTTTATATTAATCATTGTAGAAAATTATAGATCCTAGAATAATATACTGATTGATTAATAATTTTTTCTCAATACTACTTTTTCATTATCTGAACATATTTTCTTCAATATATCATGACTAGAAAAAAGGGATCACTTGTGATGAATATAATTTAAATGTAAATTTCTATTATTCAAAATAATAAAAATAATTAATAAATAAATGGAATTTTGAGTGGATTCCTTATGTGCTTCACCATAGATAAATCCTTCATTTTTCCATATTTTGAGAAGATGGATCTCTTTTTTTCATTACGAAACTAATGTTTTCTGTGATTTTCGTTTTCAACTTGCATGAATATTTCTTCTATAAGATAATTTACACATTAAATGATGTATCGTCTTTTGTATATGGTTTCCTTTATTATAATTAATCTACTATCTAATAAAAAAATAAATATTTTATATCAAACTATCAATATATTGTATATTATCTATGATTATCAGATAAGATGGTGAAATAATATCTTGAGAAGTTATATATCTCAGACCTTTTACATAAAATAACACATTATAAGTCCATACAGATAACATCTTAAGGAAATTTCATTCAAATTAATTATTATTACAAATACCAATTATTCAAAAGTTATTAACTTGTACTTGTATCTCTATTTATGTTCAATTATGATTTTTATTCGATACATGAACTCTAATAAATACATACCATATAAAAATATGAACAAAAAAATATTTTTACATAAATTAATTGAGACAGTGTACATGTATTAAACCTTTGGGTTTTTACAATGTCAACTACCGCAAAATGAAATTTATTCCTAGAATATATTTTATGAATCATACCGTCGGGAGGAAACACATATCTATATTTTATATATTTAGAATCTTTTGTTGAACTATTTGTGATATAAAATTCCAGTCAATAATTTTTACCCATTTTACGTGATTTGTTTCATGGATAAGATATATCATGGGGAATGATTTTTTTAAAAAAACTATCTCTTCTAAAACCGAATCAAATAAGAGGGATATTAAAGTTGTGTTTAAATATTATTTTATCTAAATCCATTGGTAATTGAAATAAATTTTCATCAATATAGGATCAACTATTGATGACAAATATTTTTGACATACTATACTCAATCCTTATACATCTTTTTGTGGATAGATATATCGTTTGCACACATTTTCAGTTTGTTTCCCGTTCCGTTGAGTTAGAATTAATTATTTAAAAGGAATGATGGGTGATGTTACCATAATTGAGGATCAAATCGAATTAAATTATAAATAGATACCATACATCTAAACTAAATTCATTTAGGTTCAATTTTAATTATAGTTATCCAGAAATGCAAACGAAAATCCACAATGGATGTGTTTTTGAATAGTAGATCTATAAAAACAACAAAGTGTGCTACATGAACCCCATTGTGAATTCAGGTCATGATAGAATCATATTTTATGGGTGGTTGAACATTTTATTTATTTTGGTGGTTATTTGAAGAGCCAAACTATTTTTCTGTATATGTCATCATCTACCATAAAAGATTAAGGTAGAACATTGTTGTTTTCTTATTATTATCAATCACTGGATCATGTTTTCTATCACTCTCAATATGAACATGATAATTAGTTTATTTTCCATATTCGTGTTTTCCTGCATGTAATCCTATTATAGGTTATCATTGGTGACCTTTTTACTTCTCTTTAATTCTTTAAAAATGATAGTTTTATTGATTATTTTTGTGATGGGGGACTTTTAATGAAGTTCTGAAACCCAATTTTAAAAATTTTGAGAAAAAATTTTAAAAATGGGGGAGGAATGTAACCCCCCAATACTTCATAGTATTTTATTTTCTTATATTTAATTCTATAGATGGTTTTACACGCAACACTGAGTTTGAATGCACCATGACATACCAAACCTGTTGTCGAAAAAATGTTTATGAATAATATTAACTACGTTTTTAAATTTATATACTCAATATTATTTTAACTACAATATTATGTGTTTCATATACATAATATAAGAACAAATCCAATTTTTCAGATAAAATAATTATTTAAAAAAATGAAATTTTTCCTCCTTTTAATGGAGAACCCTTTTTAAAACTATATATGCCATATTAATATATGAAATTTGAAAAAATAAATATCTTCATTATAATTGGGACATAAAAATATTGTTATTGTGAAAATTTTATTGTTTTTATGATAAAGTTTATATTTGGATGAATAGTGAAAGATACTAAATTCTAATTGAAAACAAACTTTAATCTAAATAATTTATAGTGTTAAATTATACATTTGAATGGATATGATATATAATTAGATTATATTTTTATCTTTCAATCCAATTTTGGTCATTGGAAATAATTGGACATTTATATTAGACATAAATACTTATCAATCTTTTGATAGTTTTTATTATTCTGAAACCCGCATTAGGGTTGTGACAACGGGAATTAATTTTATATTAATCAATTAAACTCATATATTTCGAATATGGTAAAATAGAATTAATTTTGGAATTTTAAATATAAAAAATATCTTTTGGGTGATTTTTTGGTATTTTTCTAAAAAGATTCAATTTTTGATCAATAGTGAAAAACACTATGTTTTTGTTTAAAACTTAATATTATTTAAATAATAATTATTTTTACATTAAATTGATTTAATTTCAAAATAGATACAGAATAATTATATTAGTCCAATGTAATTAATTTGATTAATATTATAATAATATTAGATATATAAAATTTAAATTATCTTTTCAACTTTTTTTACCCACCTTTTAGGAAAATTTTTAAATTTACTTAAAATATAATATTAAATCTTTTATGAATTTAAATTTAAAAATATGAGTGACACCTTGGAAAAAATTAAGTAATATTTGGTTCATTGGAATGAATTACTTTTGGATGATTATTAACTTCAGAATTTTATTTACCACAATTAAAGGTAATTGGTGTAATTAATGGTAAAAATGATATTATAATTACCCTTAAAGAAGACCTTATTCTATTGTAGAAGTTTATTTCGACAGAAAATCAACCTTAGGAATAAAATATGATCCTTTTGATACATTTTGATTAGACCAGGATATTTATTTTTTTTCTGTTTAAGAAGAGTTAAATTTTTTCAATTCAATATTTAATAACTAAACCTTTTAAAATATATGTTTATACCTAAGTTAAATTAATATATAAATATTAGTCTGAGATCTAAAAATATTTCTTATATCATGGTTTTTTTTATAATTTTCAGAACTTATATAATTAAATTTATTTATGTCACCTTAATGATGCATTAATTACGTTATTAATGTATGATTAATATAATTGATATAATAAATAATAAAATAAATGTAAATTTATACTTATGATTAATTAAATGATATTTCTAGGTTAATATGACAGGTAAGGGTTGTTTTAATGTATTTTTATAAAGTAATAATGTATTTTAGACTTTAAGAAAAACCAAATTCTAAATTGTGTCAAAATTCACAGAAATGTGTATTTAAAACAAATACTATATTATTAAATAATATAATATTAATAAAACATATTTATCGTCAAAAGGACTTATAAAATAATATATATTTCATTAATTAACTATTTTAGGTTTTATTATCATTTTATATTAAATTTTTAAACCATGTAATATAAAAATACTAGACACATGGTACAAGTTAAAATATTTAACTAAGAGTAATATATAAATGATTTTTTAAATATGATGACCTTAACATTTCAAAAACATATTATTAGTTATGATATTGACCCATAACCATATGATATTATAAATAATTACATTTAGAGCCATTACAAATCGAACATTATTTTATAGTAAAATAATATTTCATGCTTTTCCTAAAGTGACCCTTACATCTCTAATAAATGGGTACTTACACTTATCTAAAATTCATACCTCCAAATACTTTTGGATCAGCCAAAACCTGATCAAATATGTTACCATAAACCCTCAATTCAATGTAGAGGAATATTTTGATCAGAAAACTGTTCTATGTATCTCATTTGATAAAATCAAAAAAGAAGCACCTGAGAAAGAGGTAATAATATCTTCTCATCTTTCAAAGTTCATTTCTTCATCTACTTAAATTTTCTTTTTTTCGATACAAAAAGAATATATCTATTACCATATACATAATTTTATGTTATTATAAATATTTTAAAACTTTATTCATTATTCTATCCATCCTATGAATGACAATGTCACCATAAATGCTTACGTACGACTTACCATCTCCACATCGTGGGGTATTTTTTTATTCAACAAATCATTATTTGGATAGGTATAATAAGAATTATAATTGATGTAAATAATAAATATATCATTCTAATGATTCATTATATGTAATATACCATCAATTTCATACAATTTCATCACTAATAGAACGATATTGTCAATTGTGCGTACATACAGAATACACAATCCACAACGCCATGAGATTTCATTTCCCATCGTAACCATTCAAGAATACTTTTTATTTGATAATTAAAAGTAATTTTATTGAATATAATATCCTTTTTGTATATTAATCAAATAAATATTATCCATAACAAACATGTCTTATGTAACAAAACATATAATGGCAAACGAATCAGTTAACACCCATAAAAACCATACTACTGAAATATCATTATCAGTGAAATATTTGAAGATAATATATGAAACATATTTATGTATTTGGTTCCAGTATAATTTAAAAACACTTATTTCACCATTATAAATGAGAATAACCTACCCACTTTTAAGGAAATGTACAATGTATTGTGGTTTCATCTCACTTCTTATTCATGTGAGATTCCTTCTATATAGAAACTATTTTCCTTTGTGGGGTGAATTTACTGCCCCATGATTGTATTTTTTGTGTAATATACTTTGATTTATTTGTATTTACATCTTTCTTTTATGACCATTCATTTATGCAGTTTATGTTTCATATGTTACCAAATTAGTAAGGGAATTTCATATATCAGTTTTTACTAATTCTATTTTACGCAATCCTCATTTATTATTTTCCCCAATATTATGTGTGAAATAACTATTGATTTATTTATGTAGTAATTTTCACTCCCCTTTTTATAGATATACATTTGATAAAAATAATCACTCCATTGATAAATTCTCAAAACCTTAATATTATCTTGTTAAGAGTAATGTTAACTCAATTTACATTCATTGAGTTAATCATCCATGTCATTTGTGTCGTTTTTATAAGAATATATGTGAATGTCCACTGATTTAATTACACTAATCATTAAATCAAATTGAGTGTATTTATATTTTTCAAACAAAATTAGGTCAATGATTTATCCTTAACCTAATGATGTAATCATTATATGGGATTTCATCTCAATTTAAATTTCATTGAAACATCATTGTTGTTATGGGGAAATTCAATTTTGTATGGTGTACACATTTACATTTGAAATAGTATATCATGAATCAATTTATTCTTATGATATTATAATGTTTTTAAGACGTCAATTATTTTTATTCAAGCTCTCAAATTTTTCTAGGAACTATAACTAAGTTATCATTTTAATTGGTTTAATGATTTATTATTCTAAATCAATATCATTAATGTCATGTTTTAGAAATTGTGTGGAGTATTTATTTATGTAGACCTAAAAGTTTTAAAATTAAAATTACTTTTAAATTTCTCAAAGAGGTATTAGGAAAATCTATATAAATATCCTTTTTAACGGATTCTTGATAAATAATGATACTATGAAATGTTTATAAGAAAAAGGGGATATTCCTCTCAAATAGAATTATTGATTATTTTCATCTATGTCAATATCATTCATTATTCTTTATTGAGGTTGATATATTATAATAAAATCATCCATATTGTATTGAATGAGTTATGTTCGATTGTGGATATTCTAATTTTATACAATTCATGGTTTTGTAGTTTAAACATTGAAATTTTTTATTCTAGTTTTAATACAAATGTCTAGATAATGTTTCAAACATTTAATATGAGGAATGAAATAGACATGTTAAGTGAAGGGTGGAACCCGCTATAACTCCTCGATGCATCGGTATGTCTTAAGAGATAAACCATATTTTAGGTAGAGGCCCTTGACAAAATCATTATTTGTATTCTTGGAATGAGGCCTTGACTATGTGGCTATGTTGCCCGACATTATGCACTCCATCATTATGAAACTTTCTATTGAAATTACATGTTATCATTAGACTAGCAGACTATCCATGTAAATATTTACATTTTAATTATATGATTTAATTCAAAATATTTTGATGATGTTTAATTTTAAAAGACATGGGTATCATACTTATACATTGCCCTAAATGTTTATGCTTATTTATGTTAGTTTCCGCAATATCATGATCTGTACTGGGCATTTGATCTCACCATTTCCTTATGTTTTCTTTTTCCCGGGATGTGAGGAATTGTATTATGACTTAACTACATGGATAAGACAAATGATATGAGTGTGTTCAAAGGAGACACAATGTTCATTTTCATTATTTCATGATACAAGGTAAGAAATATGTATGTATCTATTACATCCAAGTATACTAAACTAATCGTTATTTAATTATATGTTTTAATGTGATCATGCCAATGTTATGTAATAATGAACTGACTCTAGGTAACTATAGTGAAGGCGTTACAAGTTCTTAGGGAGAAGGGATCGATAGATGTTACAAAGGTAGACTAGGTGGCCTAGGACTTGGTGGGCCCCAGTAGGACATGGAGGAACTGAAATACTATTTCTTTTTCCAGTAACATCACTACTATAATGATCTAGTGGGATTTATCCTCAGATGACCATCTGTGTTCCCTTTGTACATTGCTATTTCTAGTTCTTTTGTGGGTCTTGTATATTCTCATGGGTTTACAACATAGTGCTTTACTTGTTGTTGTTCTCTAGTTTCATATTACATAGTGTTCACATTTCATCTTTTTGGGTTTGGTTTGTGACTGAACATCTGTACATGTATCCAGGAAAATGCAGACAACATGTTGGATGAAGCCTTTGGTGCTAGTCCCCAACACAAGGCCTTTGGGAGGTGGGATTGGGGTATGTCACAGTACGCTGCTCTGGGGGATGGTCCATGACCATGTGGTATCAGAGGTGGTCCGATGTAACTTAATGAAGAATGTTCTATTGTTTATTATTTGAGATGTAATGTTAAGTGTTTGGGGATTGGATTTCAATATAGGGTCTCCAGTGTGGGTGTGGCGGTCAACATATCCATACACCAGGATTCTGGACACCTGTTACCTGACTCGAAACATTAAAATATTAGTTGCGGTGAAATGAATGGATTAATAAACTTCTTGGAATGATTGTGATATCCATTTAATTCTTGAGGCAACTCCCTAGGTATACTCTAAAACAAGGTGCATCATGACTCATTTCATGATGCCTCTATGCCGACCGACAGATACGATTCCATAGCTGGATCTTGATGATGATCTTCTCTATGTGGAGGACTTGGTGTAAGGGAGTGATACATGAGTGTTACCTTCGAGTGGTGCACCATTGATGCCACCAATCATTGAGAAGACGTTTCAACCACAGGTTTAAGGTAAGGATGCTCACAGGCTGACCACACTACCATTGTTTCAGAGGAAGAGACCTCCCAGATTCCGTGGTGAGACAATTCTCAGGTAGATGAGGATAGTCTTGATCACGTTAAATGTGTCTTCCTTCTAGTGGGGGGCACAGCCAGACCAGATGACCGTATTAGTTGTACGTATTCTCTAGGGCTCAAATGGAAGATGGTGAAGCCTGACAATCCAGAATCATGATGGGTTGACCATCAGATGGCTAGACATTGAGCGCCTCTTCAGAGATAAGTTCTTTCCAGACGAATTTCACTCTATATACATACATGATCTACTAGACCTATAGTAGGGATGAATTACAGTAGTATTTTACTCAGCATGATTCATGGATCTTTCTTTCTCCTCCACAGATAGGGGGAAGGACCCTTACTTATGTCTTGGACCTTCGAGCAGGAACTAAGCTGGGAAATTAGCGAATCTGTGATACCTCTAAGCATTCTGATGATTGTTGGGGTACTATAATGATCTCTGGTGGTTGATAATATCATGGTGGAGGAGTAGGTGGATGTAAGCTAGGACATAAGTAAAATTTTAGAGGTGTCTAAGAGAGCTAGCAGAAGAGTAGTGATATGATCGCATTGTAGGAGGCATACCTTTTCCCAGACATAGACATGTGGTTATGTGGCACAAGAACATCAACAAATAGAAATCAACCATAAATGAGGTTGTTTTATCCTTATATTTACTTGTTAAATCATTCTAGAGATTTCCCATCCCAATGTATATATGAAAGGTAGCTGAGATACGAACCTCCTTGCCAACAACTATGCATCGAACATGGAGTTCTGCAAGTCGGAAAGTGAGGTAGTGGAGTAGGAAAAGTAGTAGGGAGTTGTCCCCACAAGGCCCGGGAAGTTGGAGGACATGGGAGATCACATATGAATGCATTCACGGCTCGTGTTCAAGTATCATGAATAGAATGTCAATTTACAACATGTGTATTTTAATTTTATACCATTATAAATAGAAATAGGTTCTAGATGTTCATGTTTCCGCGAGTCCTGTTTGTGACTTTTCGGATCTGGTTGGACAATGGACTTGTCCCTCACGCTTAGAAACTCTTAATGGAGGAGACCCACTGATCACACACAACCACTAATAATGTAATCGGGCTCTTAGAGGAGAGATTTGTAGTTGGGATCTATTATTCATGGCATCATCACATTACGACATCATTCTGGGTATGAACTACTACAGCTCATACCCGAAATTTCGATACTAGGCAAGAGATGTGGAATATATGTGTGTTAGAGAAGGGATTTCCATTATGTTAAAATGGAAGCCCATGCAACATGGTTTAGATTCTCATAAATTGTACCACATGAGTCTTTGTGTGGTGGTAGAGTTATACCAAAAGATGTTTTCGTAGTGTGGAATGGTTCTTAACCATCCATACATAGTAGAGATACCAAAAGTGAGAGTTTCTAGATTTTTGTTTTAGTATTTTTTGTGGTCTTTAGTGGTTGTAGGTAGAGGGCCAACTAAGACCCAATGTTTGTATGTGGGAAGCCCTATTTTATCCTAATTACTGCCGCATGTTAGCATCAACATTGAACGCATAACACACTTGGGGGGTTTTTTCCCAGTGCATCCATCAGTAGATGTGGACTGTGGGGTTCTTTCAATGATCTGCATTAGTTTAGCGTGGAGGTGATCCACTGAACCCCATGACTTCAGATGAATCGTATTACTTATATTGTTTCCCTATTGTCGTAGCTAATGAAACATGTGCTTGTTGAAGAATGATGCTGACCAAGAATGTGATGGAAATGGGAGTGGTTAATCTTAGTGTCTTATTGTGGCGTGTCCATTGAAGCTACCTAGAAGCCATTATTGAGGCAATTTCCTCCCATAAGTATGGGTTTTGGATTTTGGGGGATGAAATTCTAAAGGTGGGGATGATGTAATGTCCCATAATCCAATGGAATATTTTTTTTAAAAAAATAAAATGAAATTTATTTTGAACAAAATATTTGACGACATATGATTCTAAGGTCATGAGATCCCGAAATGGAATTTTGATTATTTTTTAAGGTATGTCCAATAAAAGTGTGGGGACAATTTTTCTATCCATTGAAACATTGATCATGTTAAATATCTATGTTAACCATTGTATCTGTAGTGTCAAGATTCGAATAATGGAATCATAACATTGACCGAAATGGGACAGACAAAATTGTTAATTTTTTTACCGAACAAAGATATTAATAAAACATCTCCAATGTTATTTTTTTAATTTATTGTAACCATTGAGAGAAAATTTTGGGACCACAGTGCAACATAATACATTTAATGAGAGACATTAAATGTCATATATCTATCGTTTCTTTGGTTTTGTAATGACTATTATTCTGAGTTTAATTGACTCATTAATTATGTTCAATTAATGAACCATAATTTTAAACATGACATAAGATATTAATCTATATGGAAACAATGCATGGGATTGAGTTTTGGGCAATCATGATAGGAACCTCTGTTGAATTTTTGATGATGTCTTCCACCAACATTGAATGGATAATCGAAGATCATTGGAGGATTCTAATAGGACAATGTCGAGCAATGATGGACACCTTCAAGAATGAGTTCATCTCCCTCATCCACGTCATTTTACAACGTGTTCATTATTTGGGTTTTTTTGTTAAAGATATTCCCATTTCTCCTTTATTTTTAAAACGATGTTTGAAGTTCAACACATGAATAATTCGATCAGTAGGTCAGTCATTTATGCGAGAGGGTACCTTTGGGGGTTCAACAATGGGATGGATTTATTTTGGCATTTCACTAATCTCCCTGAAACCTCCCTGGATTTTATCCTCTAATTTGGAGGGTGTGGGCTGACATGAATAATTATCATACCCCATGTCATGTTCAATCCTTGTGTTCATCTATATGAAATTGATGGGATTCTATATCTAGATCAATAACAGAGATCATGGCATCCCATGGATGCCTTAGGAAAAAACGGTGTGAAAAACAGTCCAATGGATTCTGTTGGGTGGCACAGAGAGCCTACATCAAGAAGTGGAACCAGTGGCAGTATGTCGTGTCACAGGCCGTGTGCATTATGGAGAAGACATCAACCACCCGACACTGGTACAACAATGAAGAGATGAGCAGCTGGCTCAGCTGGCGGTAGGAGGAGGAGGCGTGCCAAAGCTGTAAGCTTGGGCGGCAGATTCCGCTGCAGCGATGGGCCGTGGTGCTGGAGTT
Organism: Viscum album; assembly: GCA_963277665.1. Lineage (NCBI taxonomy): Eukaryota > Viridiplantae > Streptophyta > Magnoliopsida > Santalales > Viscaceae > Viscum > Viscum album. Next base: position 1,903,272,864 of record OY728141.1, read on the forward strand.
CGGTGGCTCCAAACCCGCATCATGTGGATAAGTCAACTAGAAAAGCAGGTTGACATGAGTGACATAGCTGGTGGTCTCATCCGTGTGAGAAGGTGTCATACATGGTTATACTAAATCCGGGGAGAAGGGGGCTTCTCCGCAATGATGGGCTAGTGTGAGCCTGGAGGGCCATGCCGCCAGGTAGGCCAGACCGATCAGCCATCCAAAAGGGCTAATCCTATAGGCCTAGTAGACGAGGACTACATCCTAGCCTTGCTAGGTTTACCCGGTTTGGGTCAAACCGCGGTCAAGAAGGCCCATACCGTGTCAGTTCAGGTCAATCCCACTAGGTCGGCTTGGACTCAAACCCTCTTCGACCTAGTAACGCTTAAACTACCTTATCTTTGAAAGTATATGTATGTTTGGTGAACTGTCTACGATGCTTGAATCCTTGGGATGATGTGGTCCTTTTTAGATAATTGACATCAGTTTTGAAGAACATTAATGTATGGCAGGGTTGGATTGAACATGAATCCAACCGGGCCTTCTGAACTAAAATACCTATAACTAACAAACCAATCGTCTGATTAAAGCACAATATATTGTGTGGGAACCCTTAGGACATGAAGTTCCATTAGGTCACCTCCATGATGAACATCTTGGTAGTATAGGTATGAATGATATCCTAAGAAGTAGAACTTGGGAGTCTCTTATGGTTGGAGTCAATACGCCTAATCCCTTGACGACTCAAGGCACGATTATTCCTTACTCCTCTGCTTTAGTAGAGATGGGACTACCCACCTCAATGGTGCAGATTTTTTTCCTAAAAGAAAGTTTTTTTGTCTTTGTATTTGGTACTCCCCTACTGGAATATGATTTGGGTACTCCATTCTTATCACAAATAGAGTCAGGTTCTTCAATACCGTGTAGGGTGTGAGTCCTCTATGATAGGTGTAGGTACTTGTTGTCGAAATAGGGTGTGAGTCTTCATTATCTAGTGCTATGATAGAGTCGTTACTCCCCTGAAGTACTAGGTTGTGGGTCCCCCAGAGTAGATGATGTGATAGAGTTAGTTTTTCCCCTAATTTACCTGGGTGTGGGTCCTCCAGTCAATTATTTGCACTCCCCTACCGATTCATGGTGTGTTTCCTCCTTACACCTTTTTCCAATAAAGTCGGAACTCCCTAACCATGCCAGGGTGTGGGTCCTTTAGCCTAGATTCGGTACTCCCCTAATGTACTAGGTCATGGGACCCCCATAGTGATAAAACATATAGAGTGTACTCATCTATATGGTAGGGTGTGATTCCTCACCTAGATATTAGTACTTCAATGTCTCTATGTATGGACATGGAGTGGTTCCTTCATGGGAGATTTAGCTCCCTCGACTGCATGACACATTTATGATGAGCATGCCCATCAACATGACGTAATTGATATCAAGGTAGATGTTATTTCTCCTTCGACATACTAAGGTGTGGGCCAATTATTAATGGAGTTACTATGATATCATGGGCTAGACTATAATAGTGGTCCCCAAACAAAAAGTAGTGTTGAGGAGTGGGCCTATTCACATGGATTGCTGTTGTCTTGCCTCAAGCATACGACTTTTACAACGATACCATTAGTACTGGGAACTAGAGGTTGTTCTACAATAATTTTTTCTGATGGATAACATCCATTCAGATGTACCCTTTGGAAAGGTTGAGTTGTACCTAATGGAGTACACCTCTCAGACGGGTATCATCATGGCTAGATAACTCATGGTGCATGTAATCAGGATCCTTGACATACACTTTGATCTTTTATGGAATTCCTGGTAATGGCTTTGATGTTGGAGACTTATGTTTCGTTGTGGCTGAGATGAGTATATATAGATTACCCGGGAATATGTACGGGCATGTACCTTAGTAGAGATCACTATTAATAATCGTTGTGGTTTACTTGAATATATTGGATTTGTAGTTTATTTTGTTGTTTTGGTTTTCTTGTTTACATTGTTGTTATGTATTTGTATTTTATCTCATGGTTGTTTTGTGGGGTTTTTCTTTGTGGTTTTCTAAGAGACCATCGAGGGTGTCAGGGTCTCCAACTGAATATTGACTTCCTCGCCCCTACATGGGAATCACCCACACGTGTTGTGTCGGGTGCATATGTTCGACGTGTCAATAGAGGCACATAGGGAGACCGAAAGGATAGATGATATGAAGGTGGAAATAATTTCCAAGGACTAGGCAGGTCCCAATATGACTAGGTGGGAATGACATACTACTTCAACTTTTAGTAGCATTAGTACTCTATCAATCAGGTGGTATTTATCTACAGATGTCCATAAGTTCTCCCTTTGTACATTTTTTATTCCAGTTCTTTTGTTTGTCTTGTAAACTTGCCCGATTATCCAACTCAATGCTATACTTTCTATTGTACACTATTTCCTGAATAAAAAATTGTTCACCATTCAGCTTTGTAGATTTGGTTAGTGATTAGACGAGTGTACATGTATCCAGGAAAATGCCTCCAACTTGAACGTTGACACCTCTAGCGTTAGTCAGAAAACCTTGTCATTTTTGAGGTAGAGATGTGGTCTGTCACATTATAGGCCATGGGGGATGGATAATGACACAACCTACAAAGGAATTAAGAATGAAATTTGGAAAAAATGAAACATTTTCCCTCACACTTGTTGTTGGCCTTGTTTTTTTAGGTTCCCTACATTTTCTTTTATATAAAAGGTTTCAAAAAAACATATTTCAATAATTCATGAATAAATAACTTACTCCTTTTTTCATCAAAATGATATAAAATATATTGTGGGGTCACTATGTTTATAATTATTCTAATACAATGCTTCTTGGGAGCTTACATTTACATAGTATCAAACTAAGGGATGTTGGTAATGTTTTCTAATCCTAATTCTCAAATTAACTAAATCATGACATGATACGATAACTATACTGACCACTCATATCATACATGATTTTTGAATCCATTTATAGGTAAAAAAATAAAAATATTTCAAAACAAGGATGCATATGTTTTGGAATCTTGGGAAATTTATGAATAAACATAAATATTTCATTGTAAAACATAGAAATTATTTAATTGAATATTCTCTATCTTTTTTTGGCCCTCAGGTTATCTATAATACAAGTAATCACTAGAGTATATACATAAACAATATTGTTGAGCTAAAAGTAAAATTAAATGACATATAATAACAAGATTCAATTTAACATGGGCTGATAATAATCATAATTGTCATAAAAAAAGAATGATATCATCACCATATACAAGAAATGAACAATTAGATAAAGTCTTGGATATTAGATATATATAAAAATGAAATATAATGCTTTGATGTTCAAATGTGTACCATAGTTCTGAAAAAATTAATATCATGATCACGCATAAGATATGATTATAATCGTAACATCAACATTATGAAAAGAGATAGCATAATGTTAACACATATTTCAAATTATCATAGGAGATGTATCACATTATCAAGTTAATTAGAACACTATGTAATTTGGGATGCACCCATCACATCATAATATATATATAATAATGCATGCCACTTAAAATATATAAAATTATTATTCTTAAAATAATATGTGGAATGGATTTGGAATTTATAATAATTTCAAATGTAAGGAATTCATGAATCAAATTCGGTGTCACAAAAGAAAAACTAAATAAAATAGTTTGGAGAAGAATAAGAAAACCTGAGCAAATAATAAAAATTCTCAAGATAAGTAAAAGATATATTTTAAAAAGAAATATTTCTTTAGGGGAAATAATTTTATTTTTCAAATAAATCATTTTAGAAAAATTTACATCCAATAAAAAAATTGGGAAGGGAAAATAATGTTATATTTTACTAACATTAACATAATATACAAACTAATAATTTGCCTAAATGAGGAATAACCTAAAGAAAGGAAAACTGGGTTTGATAATCCTCTTACCATAAGTACAAATTATTTCATCCCGTTAAAATATTGATAATCAAATATTATACATTTATTTATAAATCCATATGAAAATATAAATTAATTTGATTTGTTATAATTTTATTAATTTTGTGTATAACCATTATGATGATCTATGGAGTTCAATATCATTGTCTAAGGGAGTTTTTTTCTTGGTTTTCATGATTAGTTAACATGTATATATGTAAGGAAGATGATGACAAATGATAATAATTATCAAAAATGTGAATAATATGTTTTTGGTGAAATTAAATACTTTTAAATGTTTTTATTTATTTTTAATTATCTAAATATGATGATAATGAAATATAAATAAGCTTACTGATAATCATTTGGAATAACTTTTCTTTTTTATCATCATGAACTAGTTTCGATTCATTGCTTAATATTATGTTTATTAGTTAGTAATTAAAAAAAATATTGAATATGTTTTTTAATATATATTAATCATTTTAGTGGGATTATGTGTATCTTTGAAGGTGGTAAAATAAAAAATAAATAATTGACATCCTTGATTGTGGTAAATCATTACCACAAGGACGATGCTTTCATTTTTAGAATAAAATATAAATGGTAAGAGGTAAGATGTAAGATTATTCCTCTAACATAATAAAATGATATATTTTATATAGTATTTTATATTTGAACCTGGATATGGGTAAGTGTGGTTATAATAGGAGACGAAACTATCTGAAAATAAATTAATAAAAAAAGATAACAAATTTAACCACTTTAATTGTCCTCTATGAGAACCACCATAGCGAAGTTGAATTCACTAAAATTTTAATACCAAATACAATTAGATGTGGGTATTGGGTTTGGAATAGTATTGGAACTATGTTTTATACGTTTTAATTATATGTACATGTTAGGAGAATAGGTGGTGAGTGGTGGTATATGAAGGGGTGTAGATGGTGGTTTTTTTATTATTATGTTCAATAATTTATTATTTTGGATGAAACTATGAATAATTTTTATTATTGTTAATAAATATATATAATTATAGATTATAATTATGGATTATATTTCAAACATCATCCATAAAAATAAATGACTAAAAATGATCTTATTTATATTATATTGTTATATACTGTAAATTAACATATTATATTTTTAATAAACAATTCATCTATTTTAAAAAAACCCCCAAAAAGCACCCCAGACTTTAATTTAATTTTAAAATTAAGAAATTGACTATATTTTAAAGATATTATAGTTTAATATAAAATTATTATTTTATAATAAAAATCATCATTTATTAGAAAAATATAAATTTTAGCTTTATAATATATTTCATGAAACATTTTATAACTAATTAAGGTCCCATTGAATAACTTAATAATAATAATAGAACCAAATAATGACTAATGAATATATTTTATAACAATAATTTTTCAATAATTTTTTTTATTACTACATTTTAAATAAACAATTTAGTTTTACAATATTGAAAACCCATAAATTACAATTTTCAAATCATTTACATTCATAAAATATGGTATAATTATATGATAATAACATTTCTAAGATGCAAAAAAATTATTTACACATTTTAAGGTTATGTTACTATTCTACTTGCTAGACTAATATTCATAATGGTCATGTTACTATTACAAGGGTCATTTTACTATCCCGTTAGTATTGATTCATTAATTTCATTAAGTATCACATATTTTGTTTGTCAATTATGAGAATAATGATTTATTGGGTTATCTATTCTATTTCAGTCATTTCTTACATATTACATAATTATAAGATGTAAAATTTTATTTATAAATCTATGTTTCATTGGATGGATCACATCAATCATATTTGAAGAGAAAAAATTATTTTTTGTCTTAAGGTTTAGTTCTGATAACATCATTATTATAATTGATATTGTCCAGTCCATGATGAATCGATCTATTGTAATGAACTGAATTACTAGGTGGAAACATTATATGATAAAATAAAAAAATATAGTAGAATTGTATTTCTTCAATTTTTCAGAAATACATGGTATTTTTATGATATTAATTAATATTTTCATGAACTGAATCACGACAGTGTTGTTCAGAATATAAATAAATTGGGGAATTTCCAAGGGTTTAATTTCCTATAGATTCTTCCACTAAGGGGTATACTACCACTATTACTCTATTTTTATTCTATTAATTTTTTATCTACATTTAGTGAAGTCGTAGAACAATTCATGTCACATGGAAAATGATAGTTGACAATTCCCTTGTGGGTATCATCTCCATTTTACTAACGAAATCATTTTCTTCCCAACATTTTCATGAGATGAATGTACATCAATATTCCATCATATTCACCATATGAGAGATAATTTGATAAATATATCATAATTTTGAATTATGAAATATCCTTTAACTCGGTATATTAAAATCGTAGGAATGACGATCTCAACGAACTCACGAGTTTCAAAGTTGTCAACAAAAACATTAAATTCTATGAGCTTCCAATGTTCATTGGATGGACAAAAGTGTTGGGAAAGACGGGAAAGCGACAAACGTGCAAACAAAAGAAAAAGCGAACGCGCAGCAGAAATTGAATCTTTCCCCCCAAATAGAAGCGGAAGTGCAGCGACAAAATTAAATGTGCAGAAAAAATAAATTTGACACCGGTAATTTTTACGTGGAAAACCCGAAAGGGAAAAACCACGGGACCTAGTCCAGAAAGAGGGATCCACTAAAATCAAGAAGTACATGGTAGAGACTCCCCAAAATGGAAGGGATCTCAAAAGTAATACTCAAGAATAAAAGTATGGATCAAAAGGTGGAGAGCAAGAAAGATGATCGTCAAAGAAAGGCGATCACCAAATGAGATTTGCTCTCGGTGTTGTTGCTGCCGGTGATGATGAAATGCCTTGCCTCTGCCTCCTTATATAGGAAAAGAATCAGCGTCAAAATAATGTCGCCGCGTCAAAAGAGTGTCACCGCGTGAATTAATTCACGCGGTCTTGGCCCGCATTAAAACACCACATTAAAACAGATACCGCATGTGCACCATTTGAGGAGGCGTTGCCCAGTGCGCCAACCAGGAAGGCGCCCAACAATCTCCCCCTCCGACTCAAGTGGGGATCACCTCCAACCCTGCAATCTGTCGGCAAGTCTCAAATTTTCCTCTGGGTAAACTCTTGGTCAACATGTCTGACCCGTTGTCATCAGTGTGGATCTTCTCAAGATCTAACTGTCTCGAATCAAGGACGTTGTGAATCCAATGATATCGAACATCGATATGTTTCGACCTGCCATGAAAAGTAGAATTCTTTCCCAAACAAATAGCACTCTGACTATCACAAAATAAAACATACCTGTCCTAATTTAAATTGAGCTCTCGAATAAAAGTTTTCATCCACAACAATTCTTTTCACGCCTCAGTAGCTGCAATAAACTCTGACTCTGTGGTAGATAAAGCAACACATCTCTGCAATCTAGACTGCCAAGATACAGCTCCCCCTGCAAAAGTGATCAAATAGCCTGAAGTAGACTTCCTCGAATCGATATCTCCTGCCATATCTGAATCTGTAAAGCCACAAAGCATAGGTTCCCCTTTTCCAAAACACAATCTCAGATCAGAAGTACCACGAAGATAACAAAAAATGTACTTCAATGCTCTCCAATGCTCTCTACCTGGATTTGATAGAAAACGACTGACCACACCAACTGCATGAGCTATATCAGGTCAAGTACATACCATTGCATACATCAAACATCCAACAGCAGATGAATAAGGTATGTGTTGCATCTCCTCTCTCTCTTCATCAGTAGAAGGTGACTGACTGGAACTGAGCTTAAAATGTAAAGCAAGAGGAGTACTAACCACTTTAGCTCTATCCATATAAAATCTCTGAAGAACCTTCTCAATGTATCTCTCCTGAGATAACCACAACTTCTTGGCCTTCCTGTCACGGGAGATCGTCATGCCAAGAATCTGTTGTGCTGGCCCCAAGTCTTTCATCGCATAAGACTGACAAAGATCCTTCTTCAATCTGTCAATTCTAGAAGTATCATGGCCAACAATGAGCATATCATCAACATAAAGCAACAGTATAATAAAATCATCATCAATAAATCTCTGAACAAAAACACAATGATCAGAAGATGTCTTCCTGAAACCCTGATGAGAAATGACATATTCAAACTTCTTATACCACTATCTCGGAGCTTGTTTCAAACCATACAAGCTCTTCTTCAACTTGCAGACATGATTTTCATTACCTGTTTCAACAAAACCCTCTGGTTGCTCCATATAAATCTCCTCCTCTAAATCTCCATGGAGGAATGTTGTCTTCACATCCATCTGCTGAATCTGCAGATCTAAACTGGCAGCCAAACCAAGAACAACCCGAATGGAAGACATTTTGACAACAGGTGAGAAAATCTAATCAAAATCAATACCTTTCTTCTGACGGAAGCCTTTGACAACTAACCTTGCCTTGTATCGTGGAACAGAACTGGATTCTTCATTCTTAATCCGATAAATCCACCAATTTTGCAAAGCTCTCTTCCCTGTCGGTAACTTCACCAGCTCAAAAGTGTGGTTGTCGTGCAATGATTTCATCTCGTCATCCATTGCCGTAACCCATCTATCCTTCTGTTCACTCTCCATTGCCTCATCAAACGATTCTGGTTCTCCCCCTTCAGCGAGGAGCACATACTCATCAGGTGAATATCGAGTAGAAACGGTGCGATGCCGAGATGACCTCCGGAGTGGAACTGCTGGTTCATTAATAACCCCTGGAACCGGATCATCAGAAACAAAAGGTGCATCAGAAACTTCAACTCCAACCTGTTCACCTTGAGCATCATTCTGTACATCAACATGATCATCAGAATCAACAACATGAGGTAAATGTGAATTAAAACCTGGCTCAAGACTGACAAAACCATCAGAAGTTGGAGAAGCATCTTTTTATCCCTTATCAATGTCTGCAATAGTCTGATCCTCCTTAAACACTGCATCGCGGCTTCTGACAAGTTTCTTCAAAAACAGGATCATAGAACCTGTACCCAAACTCATCGTGTCCATAGCCAATAAAAATACACTGGCGTGTCTTACCATCCAGCTTGGATCTCTCATCTCTAGGCACATGAATAAAAGTCTTGCAACCAAAAACACGCAAGTGATCGTACCTGATCTCTTTGCCAAAACAAAATTTGTCGGGAGTGTCTGTCTGCAAAGAAACCTCAACTGAAAAATTGATAATATAAGTAGCAGTAAGTAAAGCCTCTCCCCAAAAATGTCCAGGAAACTTTGCTTTTGAATGCATACAACGAACTCTTTCCAGCAAAGTTCTGTCCATCCGCTCAGCTACACCATTCAGCTGATGTGTCTTTGGCGGCATCTTCTGATGCCGAATACCTTCCTGCCTGCAATACTGATCAAACGGACCACAATACTCTCCTCCATTGTCAGTGCGAATACATTTTAATTTCTTTCCTGATTCTCTCTCAGCAGAAACATGAAATTGCTTAAAAACACTGAGCACCTGACTTTTGGATTTCATAACATAAAACCAGAGCTTTCATGAGTAGTCATCAATAAATGTAACAAAATAAAGACCGCCACTAATCGTCTTCGATTTCAAAGGACCACAAACGTCAGAATGTACCAATTCAAGTACCTGTGACTTCCTGTGTGGAGGATGACTGCTGAAACTCACTCTGCTCTGTTTTCCAGCCATGCAATGATCACATGTGTCCAACTTGACACTCTTCAAATCTGGAAGAAGATTTCTCTTGGCCAAACAACCGATACCTTTCTCACTAATGTGACTGAGCCTCTTATGCCACAAATTGGATGAAACACTGCACTCAACAACACAAGCAGTATCACAAGAAATAGAAGCTCTAGTCCAGTACAAACCTGATTGCTTCTTCCCTCTAGCCACAATCAAAGAGCCCTTGGAAATCTTCCATTGGCAATCACCGAAAGTGCTGATAAACCCTTCATCATCAAGAACGCTGGTAGAGATAATATTCAAACGAACCTCGGGTGCATGTCGAACATTCTTCAAAATCAGCTTACTTCCTGTACTGGTCTTTAAACAAACAGTCCCGATGCCTACAACGTCAGCATGTCCATCATTTCCCATCTTCAAAATCCCAAAATTACCTGGGCTGTATGATGTAAAGAACTCCTTCTTTGATGTCACATGAAAACAGACACCATTGTGAACAACCCAGCAAGAATCATCAGAAGCAATGTTAATGGAATCATAAACAATAACAAGATCACCCCCTGTAGCAGCGGCAACATGATTCTCTCCATCGCCATTTTTCTTCTGTTGATTTTCCTTCAATCTGTTCTCTCTTTTCAGCTGATTACAAAACTTCTTAACATGCCCCTTCTTACCACAATGATGACATTCAAAATCTCTTTGCTTCAGTTTGGATTTGCTTCTGCCTCTGCTCTTATCTCGACTGCTCTGCCCCCGGTCCTGGCTTCTCCCCCTGTTCTCTGTGACCAAAAGCTCGGAAGAAGATTTCTCCTGAGTACGTCTCCTGACCTCTTCATTTAAAATAGCAGACTTGACAAAACTAAATGTCACAGCACCATTAGGAGAAGAACCGGTTAGAGTAACACGTAAATTTTCCCATGAATCAGGTAAAGTGTTAAGAAGAAAAAGAGCTAAAACCTCATCTTCAAAATTGATACCCATGCCAGACAACTGATCAAAACATCCTTGATATTCACTTAAATAATCAGAAATAGACGTACCTTCTCTGTACCTCAAGTTCATCATTTTCTTGAGAAGAAACAGTTTATTGTTTCCCGTCTTCGAAGCGTAGGTCATCTCAAGATTCTCCCACAATGTTCTAGCGTGAGAGATGTTGAAAATGTGGTTCATCACGTTGTCTTCGACCCATTGACGAATGAAACCGCAAACCATCTCATGCTCGAACGCCCATTCTTCGTCTGACATTCTCTCTGGCTTCTGGGTACTAAACACAGGAAGATGCATTCGCGTGACAAAAAGCAGATCTTTCATTTTAAGTCGCCACATATGGTAGTTGGTACCATTTAACAAAATCATCCGACTGTAGTTGGCCTCCATAATAAATATGAAAAGAAAAGAACCAAACCCTCTGATACCAGATGTTGGGAAAGACGGGAAAGCGACGAATGCGCAAACAAAATAAAAAGCGAACTCGCAGCAAAAATTGAATCTTTCCCCCCAAATAGAAGCGGATGTGCAGCGACAAAATTAAATGTACAGAAAAAATAATTTTGACACCGGAAATTTTTACGTGGAAAACCCGAAAGGGAAAAACCACGGGACCTAGTCCAGAAAGAGGGATCCACTAAAATCAAGAAGTACACGGTAGAGACTCCCCAAAATGGAAGGGATCTCAAAAGTAATACTCAAGAATAAAAGTATGGATCAAAAGGTGGAGAGCAAGAAAGATGATCGTCAAAGAAAGGCGATCACCAAATGAGATTTGCTCTCGGTGTTGTTGCTGCCAGTGATGATGAAATGCCTTGCCTCTGCCTCCTTATATAGGAAAAGAATCAGCGTCAAAATAATGTCGCCGCGTCAAAATAGTGTCACCGCGTGAATTAATTCACGCGGTCTTGGCCTGCATTAAAACACCACATTAAAACAGATACCGCATGTGCACCATTTGAGGAGGCGTTGCCCAGTGCGCCAACCAGGAAGGCGCCCAACAAAAAGGTGAATTGTTTTCTTGAATTCTTAATAGCATGGATAAAAATATAATGCGAGATTTAACTAAATGGTTTACTATGTTAGGAATTTAATCTCTAATAAAATATGTAATTCTTTCAAACCCATGATGTGTCTTGTTCCAGTTGAAATTCCAGGGCTCAAAACTAATTAATATCCATTCCATCATTGGTAACATATGGTGTGAAGAAAAAAAGGAAGGAATAAAATTTATTGGATATCTTATAATAAACTTTTCTAGAGAAAATAAAGCTCATTAATGGACATTGGGGACCCTGAACATTTTAACAACACCCCTCCAGACCATCAATGTTTTTTATGTACTTCAATATAACTCCCTCTTCAATAAAATTGTAAAATATAAATATTTATCATACTCTAACATTTAAGGATCATCCTTGGGCCATCATCCCATCTTTATGTAAATATTACTTTACGGATCTATCATGTTTCTACATTATGGGGTTATCTATAGGATTGTTATTAAATACATGACTATATCATGGAAATTTCCTTGAATGTTTTATGATGAAGGATTGATGGAATATTTTCGGGAGTCACTGAGTTATACGTGGGGAACACCATTGTATAAACTTAATGATTCATGTTATATGTTGTCCATTTAAAAGATTACAAAATGGTCCAAAAAAGGGGATATAAATTTAATTCCTACTATTTTTTCTTTAATTTATATGTGGAAGGAGGGTATTCATAAGTGCAATGAAATTTTGTGATCTTATTATGCCTGGTTCAACTATTATTTTCATGGAGTAATGTAGTAATCGTTGGTAAATTAATATGAAATGTCATGTGGTGCATGGAGATCCCTATCGAATTCATATATTCATAGTGGGTGGTATATAAAAGAATCCTTCCCTTCATGATTTCATCTCATACCACAATGAAACTAATGACCCTTTATGATCCAATTTCTTGATTTAACTATAATAACTTATTCTTGTAATTGTTCACTACCATAGATCTATGGCTATTTGGAAATCTTGGACATCAAATGTTAATTTTAATCTTTCTCTGGACCAGGAACATTCTTTACTACTTTTGTATAGTCATCATATATCCCATGTGGAGAATGTGTCATCTTTCCAAGCCACATCAAAAATCATCTGGGTGATAATAATAGATAATATTTTTAATTATATTTCTATAAAAAAAATATTTTTTGTAAATAAATAAATGGATTTATTGGATACGTTGAATTTATTGGGAACCATGAATTATGTCTCATCCTCTACACCATTCATTATCTTATGGATACACCCCTGACCAAACATGTGTCCATAACAGAATTGTGTATGCATTAATCACTAAGAAATAAATTTCAATGATGTTGGGTTGGCCTATTATACTTCTGTGTAGAATAACACGACTATCTGAACATCACAAAAAACCATTTTAGACCCCCTCGATTGCCAAATCACATGAAATTTACATCAAAATGATATATTATATGGAGAGTGGATTGAAATCAATCATCCTTGAAAAATAATGCTTCACACTTATCAGTGTTATCCACATAATTGAATGGGGATTTTATTTTTTTGTATATTTGAATTTTATGATCTAGTCACTCCATCACCAAATAAATATATATTATATCTCACTTATTAAAATCGAGGTGGATAACGAAGCTCACTTGTTTGTGAACTTTGGTATTTTAAATGATTCTCACACTTGGTTGTATGATTATCCTTTCTTGGATGTTATATCTTATAATTCCATACATTCAATCTTTTAATTTAAATACACCATGTTTTTAAAAAAAATACACACATCATTCAACTATATCATTGTTCCCCATGAATTGACCTATTGTGCCACTACTACAATAGTTTTAAGATAAATCATTTAAAAAATTTATAAAACCATACTAAATTGTTTTGCTAATTTTTTTTCTAATTTTTAATATTAGTAATAATTTATTCCATAGGGGAACATATGAGTTAATCACATCCTTGTTGAGTCTCATTGTGGTATTGGGTTCAAGTGTTGCTGAATTATTTATATTTTATATTGTATTGGATTCATTCTATTCTTTTTATGTATATTCACCTTCTTTGGAACCAGTATAATTAACATTATTAAATTATTACTATTATATAATAATTATTATTTAAATTAACTATTATTATTTAATTATAGATGTTTCTATATTTAAAATTATATTATTGTGGTTCACCATAATTTATATATCTTTTAATTCTTAGTATTATCAATAATATAAATAATTATTTTTTATTATATTTAGTTAGTTATAATATTAATTACTAGTTATATAAAATTTTATTTAGGTCATAGTAGTTAATTGAAAGTGAAACATATCATACATTTCATGGAAAAAAGGCAGGCCACACCCCCGCCATAGGATGACCCACACCCAAACAACCCATTATAACTTTTATGTCCATTATACCTGCACTAAAGGCCCCAAACAATCATCATGGACCTGTTACCATGATGTTGGAGTTTAGTATTTTATTATTATTTTAAACACATTAATAATTTAAAAAACCTTCTTTTAAACAATTGAATAAATATGTAATAGGATTAATGTGGGAAATGTTTTAAAAACTTCATATGATTTAGTGTGTTTATTATTATGTTTAATTATTATATCAAATTATAATATTATGATATAATTATTTTTATCATATTCATGAATATTTTATTAATATACTTGGGCTTCTTCTTGACTTTGATAAATATATTAAAAAAACTTTCCTCTTTTAATGATTATTTTTAATGTTTTAGTGTCATTAATATATTTTACTATTTTTAGGCAGTTATATATATGTATATATTCATCTACAGAATTTATCTACATCAAAGAGCTCCAAAATCCTTCTAAATTAATATTCACTATGTGAATAACCTCCTGTTTGGTTTCTGCAATGCATCTCCATTAATCAACAATAATGTACAAGTGACCCTAATTGATGCTTCTATAGAGTCACTATAAAAAAGGAATTTCTTATCGGTTTTTTGGAATTTATCTAGAGTATAAACAACCCCTATATTATGTGAGTCATTTTTGTAAACAACCATGTAGTTATGTGTTGGGAATCATTTCAAGGAACTTTTTGGGATGATTTTTTTATTTATTAGTGTTTTGTTTCCCGATGGTTTAATCCACCGCTATATATTTAGCAACTGTTTTTTAAAATTCTTAAAGTAAGTGAATCATTTATTATTATTTAATATTATTTAGTATTATTTATTTATTTATTTATTTGTTTATTATGATTATTTATTATTATTTATTTGTATTTATCAGTTTTTATTTATATTATTTATTAATATTATTATACAAGATTTATTTATTATTAATATTTAAATATTATTTATTTTTTTTACTAATTCATATTCACTTTTTAATATTTACATATTAATATTTTTTATTAGGATTTTTTATTAATAAATAATAATTGATAAAATATATTTATAAATATAATAACCAATAAACAATAAATAAATAAATAATAACAAATTAATAATAAAGAATTAATTAAAAACATTAAAAATATTTACGAATATATAAATAAAATATAAAAATTAATAAAATTTTACTAAACCTTATATACCCATTTAATAGGAAATTATAAAAATATAAAATTATTTATAAACCAATAATAAATAAATAATAAAATTATATATACTTACTAATAAATAATTTCATTATAATGAATTAAAAATAAATAAAGAAAATGAAAATTTATTAAATATTAAAATAATAAACGGATATAATTATATATACTTATATACACTTATATCAATATATATATATATAAACAAATTTAAGTAACATAAATATATGTTAACACACTAAGTTATATAATTGTATATCAATATAAATATTTATATAGACATATGAAAATATAAATTTCTCTATCTAAATATATACAATAATTTATAAAAATATTTAATCAAAAATATGTATAAAAATTTCCAAATATATATAAAATCGATAATTATATATTTTAATCAAATGAATAAATAATATTTTATTCTAGTTTGTTTATATTATTAAAAATACATTTCAATGTAAATAAGTATTTATACTAGTGATTTATTATATGTTCATATAATAAAAGATGAATATACATTATAATAAATAAAACAACATTATGAAAAATGATAAAATTTAAAAACGATAATATCAATTTAAATGTTATCACTGAGAAGAAATACGGTACTCACTAGTGAAGGAAATAAGACCATATTAAATAATGCTGAAAATCAATCAAATGTAAAATAATTGAGGAACGCCGACTTCAATTCAGTATCGGAGGCCTTCCGGACTATTTTGGGGATGGTAAAATGAGACCATAGCTATATGAGAACATCATTGGTCCGCCAAAATGTAGGGATCATCACAAGATTTGATTTGATATGTGTTAGATCCCAGACAGACACTTGGATAAAAATTTCTTTATCTTTGAACATCAAGCCATATTTCCTACATTTCAAGAAAATATACGATATTTTATTTTTTTAAAATATTATATAAAAATTAAATCTAATGTTATTTTAGTTCATTTCATATGATTTTATCTGAAAAGTTTTGGAGCTAGAAATGACTCCCTGATAAAAAGGTATGGGCAACTGATACTGAATTCTGATTTGAAAATTATTGAACATTTTTTTAAAAGTCAAATTTTTATTAACTAACATTCTAAATATTTATTAATTAAAACATAATAATTAATTCCAATTATATATAATAAATATTATATGAGACTAATTAATAAATTATAAATAATAAATCAAAAATAAATACATCATATTTATATTTTTTTAAAAGTAATTAACTTGTATTTTTTAAAACCACTGTTATTACATGATGGTTTATTAAAAATTCTCTTATTAAAATGTAATGATTTGTTTTAAAAAAAATATAAAAAAATATTCAACAAATATTTTCTGGTGAATTTAAGAAATACCGATAATAGTTGGAAAAAATATTTTTCAGAAAAACATTTTGCAGCTATTTTCGAAACCTCTGTGAAAAACCCACAATGAAACGTAATTTGATTGTAGTGAGTTCACAAGTTTTATTCACAAAAACAACAAAACTCCATTGTGACATTAGCATCTATTAATTAAAGAAACATTTCGTCTCACTGTCACATGAGAAACATCTATAATAATTTGATCTCACCTACCAACATGCAAGTCAACATAAATTTCATTATACTACATGCTAGTTCAACTAAGTGACAAAACTATTGCTGGTTATCTTATTTAATGTTACCAGGAGTTCATTTAAGATACTGTGAGGTCTATTTGAGCTTCTATGAAAAATAAATAGGGAGTTATGATTAGTGCATCAAATTTGACCACAATGCCTATTAAGTCATCATAACTGGTAGCAAAGTTATCAGTAAACATTTTTAAACCTTCCATGAAAGTATTTTTGAAGCTATAATCAAATTTTATTCAATCATGAAGGTATTCATTTAGGTACCACAATTTAATTTTAAAGTTCATTTTGATAAATTAAAAGTACAATGACTATAATTTTTATGTTATTCTATATTATATTTCAAAAGATACCATTTCTTATTTTTTCAATGAGAAAATGATTTATTTTTTTAATATGGATAAAAGATAAAATATAAACCATATGACTTTATTTTCATGTGTATTGTGCGGTAATATTTCACACAATTAGTATAATGATAAGGCATAATGTTTTTATTGTATGTTAATCGAAAAAATGGCTTGTGCATGATATGATCAATTCTTTATTTGATTTTATTTAGGAAACAAAATATAGAATTTCTTGATTCAATGTTATTTTCATATATAATTAATTAAAAAATTATATAATAAATTTAAATATTTCATTAGATTTAAAAAATAAATAAATTTTATAAAGACTGTGTTATAAACAAGTGAATAAAAAATACCATGTAAATGCATATTGAAATAATAGTTTCCATATTACTTATTTCAAATTATTTCAGTTGTTTTTTTAATTTTTGAATAATTACATTTTTTTGTTTGTGTTTTCTATCTTTTTAACTACATGAAATACATTTATTTATTCTCACGATCATATTAGATTTTTTATGAGTTTAATGCATTAAATAAATAGATTAAATATTTATATTGAATACACACAATGAATTAAATGGTAATAATATGTTTCCATATATTGAATAATTATATCCACTGGATGATTTTGTTTAATTTCCGAAACCACCATGAAAATATAAATAATGATTAAGTTTTAATAATAGTGGATAAGTACAGACCAAAGGATGTAGTGCAAAGCAATACTAGATGGATTTTTGTATACATGGTTGAAAGAACCATTTTTGAAATAAATGATTGATATATTATAAAAATATTGAAACATTATAGAAATAAAGTTACAATATCTATCATTCCATTCATCATTGATGATGTTATCAATGACCATCATGTTTACTCATTTTAAAAAATTTCTGATCTCTATACATTTTGATTATTTTGTTTGTTTTCTTAGTGCCATTTTTCATTTGTATTTTTCGTAATTACATTCTTAATTTTTTAATTTTTTCAATAATAAAAATTTATTAATCGGTTATTCTACCAAAAAAAGTTGTTTATTAGATTTTCACCCCTAAACAATAGTCTAGTTGTATTGGGTTGTGACACTCGATCAATGATAGGTTAAATTATTTTGTGACTCTGGTAAAAAGTCAGGATTAGACCTCTATGTATTGTAAATATGGAAGTCTATAAATAGTATATAATGACATTACAAGTGATTTCTCTTAGTTGGTACATCACATTTCACTAGGTAGAGACAATTGAAGAGTTGACTTTGATCTTGGTAATATGAACAACCATAAATACGCAGACATCATATTTTATATTACAGTTTATTATATTCTAAGAAATACAATAATTTTTTATTCATTTAATAATATTATATTATTTACTATTTTTATAAAGGTTATTAAAATGAATATCCCCCCTCTATTATATTATTTATATCTATCTCGATCCAACAATTGGTATCTGATCTATGACACTTATTTTGGATAATTTAGATATATTATTCTAATAAAATGACTTTTTATCAACTTGTAGGGTATTTATAAGGATAATATATCCTTTATATTATAATTATCATACAAATAGTTTTTATTAGTTATCAAAGATATTTTTATATGCTTTTTTATTACAATGACAGTTTTTTCAAATAACATTTAATAAAATAAATTATTTATAAATCAGATGAAAGATATGCCTCTAAAATTTAATAACATGTTTTTTGAGATAAAACTAAAAAAATTATATTTAATTTGTTTTTGAAAAAGATTAAATCATAATATTGATCAAAATATCTATTAGGAATCCTACATCATCTAGGGATTTTAATAAAATTTATAATGTTTTTGGAAAATTGAATTGATAACATTAAAGATTCATTGTGGTTCAAAGAGTTGGGAAGTCATAAAATCATCCGACATATGTCAAGATATGTATTTCTATTAATCCATATTAATAAAACAACACGAAAATGTGATTATACATGACAGAAGTTGTATAAGGAAATAATTGTTCTAGTATTTATAGTTTCTATGCAGAATAATTCTGTATGCATTTTTTTAAACCATGAAGCACCAAACACAGAATATGTTATATGTGAGGTTTGTATTATATCAATTTTTATGAAATGAAAATTTGGTGAGAATATGGAATTTGTTGTAATGGATTCACATTATTAAATACAATTTTTCAGTCATTTTTTTATAATATCTTTATTTTTTTATATGTTATGAGAATGTTTTTCGATATAAAAGTATATTAAATACAATGTATTTTTTTGAAAATTGGTTTTGTTTGACTTTCCAATATGACATATATGATTAAATGAAATAATATTGTTGATATAATTCAAAATAATATTTTTATTATGGGAATTACATCAGGATATTATTCCAATGGATGAGATGCAGATACCAATCCTTTATATGAGATGAATACATTGAACCATTAGATCTACTTTTCATACAGATCCATAGGATTAGAAGTTTACATTGATCTAAATTTGGATGAACTATTACATCATACTAAAGAGTATATTAATTTATACAAAGAGTTTCTGATAAATATTGAAGAATTTGTAAGATGGGATCAAAGTATTGGAAGAAAAATTGTTTTGAATGGTAGAAGTTTTTACCCGACAATTGTTATAGGATACTTCTGTCTCTAGTAGTTGAAATAATTTAGAATAATTTTTTTTTTATCTTGAAACATCATACTATGTACATTGTTTTATTTTTTATTTTAGACTCTATTTTTTCATTTTAATTGGGTTATGAGAATCAGATATATCATCGTAATTCTAGACCGATATTTTTCATAAAATATTTTTCTAACCATTGTTTCAATTTCGATAGTATTTTTTAAGGAATCAAGATGTTTCAACACATCTGAATAATTATTTAGAGGATTTAAAATTGTCAAAATGAAGATAAATGAATAAGATATTTTTTGTTTTTTGAATATGACTGAGTGGGAATAGATTTTTTTCTATTTTACAAAAAAGTATAAATAATAAATTTATATGATAAGAACATATTTTTATTTTATTGTTCATAGTGGCGAGAAAATAATATGTACTAAATAATTGGTGTCAGAAGTGACTATTCTAGAGAATGTTGAAATATATTTATGAATCATTTCTGGGTTGATTGTTTTTTGCGATGAATTGAGTGGAGGTAGTTTTGAATACCTAATATGGGGTTATCTATCTTTGAAAAATTATAAAGAGTAATTAAGACGAGTATAAAAAAATTCATTATTTTTTTAGTCAAATTTAGTAGATCTAATGATTGATTAGAATATTCAGAAAACACATTGGATAGAGGCTATTGATCAGAGTACATCATAAACAGGTAGAATAGACATATGCAGATTGAACATACTTTTCAAAATGGTCATTTGTGGAGAATAATATGAAAAAGATATTGATTTTTTTTATTAAGAAAACATGTAAACTAACTTGAGTTCGTATAATAAATCATGTCATAATATCAATAGTGCCTAACACAATTTTATAAAAATATAATCCATATCTTCATAATAGTAAATATTAATAGACCAATGGGAGTGGATATAGAAATAAGGTAGGTTTTCACACTGAGGTCAGATATTTTAAATCATGTGTTCCTTGTTTAATTTTCAATTTCTACATGAATTGTATTTTATTAAATGTTGATAATAATGAAAATATTATTTTTTATAGGGGAAATGATTACTAAAGAATATATTTTTAAAAATAAAAATGCAAATTCAACCACATTTAATTTTTATGACACTTTTGTTCATTAATTGGTATCTAATCCAAGGATACCTCTTATAAATGTATCATCAAAATAACATTTTTTTAAATAGTTGACGGATTTTTATATTTGATGATAAAAATTATCATGGATTGGTCAATATGATGATTCTATTTCTCTTATCCCATAGAATAGATGATGTTAAGGATACAACTATTGGGTTTTAACCCATTGATATAGATTCCCCGATGATATTTTTCACAACTGAAATATATATATTGATGGAAAAGATAGAAAATTAATTCTTAAGTCCATGTTCATAAATCTAAATATGCAGGCGATGGGTCTTAAAACATCAAAGACTATGGGTGAGAAAACTGAATGTATTTTTGGATGTGAATACCAAAGGGAATGAAGTAATGATACACGCATAACTTATCATGATTAAATACATAACCATTAATGATCAATAAACTATAGGTATTTATGTCAATAATGTAAATGAATTTTTTTAAAAAATAATGTTATTTGAATTGTCGTAATAGATTATATTGCTATGAATAATGTCATGATAAAATTTTCAGATAGGTTTCATTCTAAAATATATGATTTTAAATAAAAATATTATTAATATTTTCATGAAAAAAATATGTTTCTTAATTTTAATAAAATGTGAAATGCTTTAGTTTTCAAAAATAATGTGAAAGCAGAAATGGATTGAGATGTTACGACATAGAAGAAAATTCATTATGGTGAAGATTTGGATCAATGTTTTTTCTGATGATAAATATAATGATGCGATGAATGATAAAATTATGTCTATTATCTCTATGAATCATCGAAGAGAAGGGGAATTTATGCTAGAGAACATCATGTAAATAAATTTATGTGTGTTGGAATAAAGACCATTTCAATAAATAGACCTTGGATGAATGATTTATAATGAAAGAAATATTCTAATGAAAACACTATATCAAATAAGTGGAACAATATTTATAAAAATACTCATCCAACATATAAAAATAGATGGTCACTATAAAAAAAGACATTTTTTGATTGTTAAATCCGAATTAGACTCAACTGACTATAACTACTTTGAAGATGAATGTTCATAAAAATTTAAAAATTCATTGAAAATTTTGAGAAAACAAATGTTTCCTCGAATGGAGAATAAATATAATTATGAGAAGATTATTACAGATTGAATCAGTTCAGAACAAAATATTTTGTATATCATGTAGGACACAGAACTCACATGATAGAAATTATAATAATCATAAAACACATTGTAAAATATATTCAATTTGGAAATGATTCTCTTATTTAGGATGAAGAATACATCTAGAAGATCATATGTTAAAAAATGATAATGTAATAATGCAGAAAATAATTGAAGATATCAACAAGTATTTAATATATAAGGGAGAACAAATTAACATGTCTATATCAACACATATCGAGGAAAAATGTAAATTAATAAAAATGAATGATAGCATAAACATGAATTCTTATGTAAAATAAAAATCATATTTACATATAATAAAATCACATTCAATGAATCAATTGAATTCTACACCTTCACATAAAATCATTTATTTTTTTATCAATTTATTTTTAATGAAAAATAAAATGACATATTCTATTGAGAAAATGTATAAAAACTAACCAGCACAATAGAAGTTAATAATTACACCTATATGATTGTTTTCACATTCCAAGAGGTATCTAAAATACAATTATGTTATAAAACATTATAATAATATTATATAGAATGATAAATATTCAAAAAAAATATTATTTACTAGGAGATATTCATTCTCTATAATTTATGTTCATAGATATTACAATTGATTCCATAACATGTCTCTTCGTAGAAAATGGTCTGAAAAATTAGATGATATATTGTTAAAATAATTTGTTTCATTAGTAATTCATAGAAAGTAAGAAAATTAATTTCATAAAATGCATGAAATTTTCAAAAAATGTTATTACGATTCCCTAAAGAAAAAATATTTATGATTAGACCAACTACACCACATTTCCGAAAAACATATGTCAATTATTTAAAAATGAATTTTTTTATTATAGAAATTATAAAGAAGATACAAAGAATAATTTTGGATACATATATATATATATATATATATATATTAATTTAGATTAATGAATGAAAATAGAAATTTAAATGGACAATTGATAGTGGTTTTCCACAACACATGATATGTGGTTTTAAAGACACAAATGATCTTAAAAATCCAGATGAAGGAGTTGATACCTTTTTGTATGATAGTTTTTTAAAATTTCAAGGAATTTGAGAAGAAGATATTTAAGAATAAAATATTAAATCTAATATAGTTCAATTTTATCAATGGATTCATCATAACATAAATAATTTTTGTCATATTTAAGTTGATGGAAAATATGTGATTTTCAAAAACCAATTGCCCGTCATCATTAGTGTGGAAAATGCTTGTCTTTTTAGCATGAGATAATTAACTAGTTGAAATAAAAATTAAAATATATTACATTAAAAAACCATTTACATTAGTGTGGATGTTGAAAACAAGATGTGTTAATGTAGTCTTAAGCATCATTGATAAAAAAATAAAATAAAATGTTCCAAAGTTGATTTTTTTTGGAAATATATCTGAATTAAAATGAGAATTATATGTTTTTATGTCGTTCGAAAAAGGAAAAATTACTAATAAATGACATAATAATGATGCTATTTTTAATATAAGAACTATTAAATATTTTAATTTAAATTTATATGGTTCAATGATATAAGAAACAAGAAAAAAATGTATTTAATTTCTCAAATTTTTTATGATTGTACATGAATGACCAACATCATTTATTTGTAACACAAGTCAAAGGGGTTGGAGATTTTAGTAATATTAAAAAATCAGAGATACATGATAGATTGTAAAATGAATTTTAGAACTTATATTAGTATATTATTCACATGAAATTCATTTGAGTCATATCTGAGAATGAATGGAATCATACATTAGTGTAGTTCTCACAACACTCTGTAAAAAATTGAGTCGAATAAAGTAAAATAGTAAGATTGGTTGAATGATAATAATCATAATAGAAGAATACAAATATTCAATTTTATACTAGAGTTGGGATATTAATACTATTGCATTTATAAAAAATAAATTTTTTAATACAGGGATATAACATTAATTATTATCAATCTTGTTTTCAGCCAAATAATTAAAAGACATTGTTGTTTTTAGAAGTTAATGAATACTAAAAATATCTAAACCATGGGAATTTTTAAGTATTTTATAATGAAGGAATAATCATATGATATTCACCCAATAATATAAGTTAAAAATGTTCGTAAACATGTTAACAAATGAATGTGTATTCCTATGATGTGAATGTTAATGAAATTATAAATGACATAGAATAAAATTCTGATAATAATGAGGAATACAAAATATATATTTCCAATGAAGTGAATGAAACATCCCAGGTAAATAAACAATATACAAATTTTCATATTTATTAATATATTTTAATAAATTTTAATTTTTCTTTAAATGGGATGATATGTTCGATGGAGTTCCTGATACGCAACAACAGGTTTCTTTGAAATCTCTTTGTTTCACAAAACGTTGGCTCATACTAAATAATAATATTATTATATTATTTTAAATGGTAGTCAACACATAGTCATTGTATTGGATGAAATGAAAAGAAATAACTAAAAATTATTATACATATTTGTAAAATGTTCATTCATTTATCCAATTATATTTAGATACATAAAATGTGAATGAATATAAACTTTTGCACAAATAGTTTAATATTCCTTAAAAGGTTGAATTCCCATGTTTTAATGGAAAACCCTTGTTAAATCTACTTTTGGTCACTTTTATATTTTATATTTGAAAAAATTAAATTATTCATTAGAATTAGGAAAATAAAATTTACATTGGATAAATTTTTGGTATTATTCTGATAAAATTCATTTCTTATTGAATAGTAAAAAATACTGTATTTTAATTCAAAACTACATTTTATTCTAATTTATATATATGGATATATTATATTTTTAATTGGGTTTAAAGTTTAATTAGACTATATTTTTTTTAATTAAATCCAATTTTGGTCATTGGATGTAATTTTACTCTTAAATTGGACATAAAAAATGTAAATCTTTTGATTGTTATTATTTCATAAAAACATGCTTTTTTGTTTTGACAATGGGAAGTATTTTTAAATTAATTTCATCTACATATTTGTTTCAAATTTGAAAAAATAGATTACATATTTTCAATTAACTGCTCCAAATTGGGTGAATATGTAACTTTTATTTTTAGACATTATGAATATTTACTTTAGTAAAAATTTCATTTACCAGGGATAAAAGGTAAATCAGGTAAATATGGGTAAAAATAATATTATAATAATATTGAATTACCCTAACAAGTTTACTAATCACATTTCATAATAAATGTCAGACCATTTTCGTATTTGGGGGATTTTTGGACCCAATGGAGTGACATAGGTGGGATAATGACACATTGTATTAATTAATTTAAATTAAAGACCAAAATTACACAAACTAATATCTTTTAGTAAATAAATTTTTACATGGGGTTATATAAGTTATAATTTAGAATAAAATATTTATTTGAAAGATAAAAGGATTTCCAATGTCATATAATTTTATTTATTATTTTTATACATTCAATAAATAAAATTATTTATGACACAATGATGATGCAGTGATTAGCATATTAATTAATTATTTAAATAAATGATATTATACAATTTAAAAAATATCCAAAATTAGTCAAATTATATTTGGATAATTTTATTTCAAACAAGACACACCTATTATATTATAATATAATGAGTTTTTGACATTTTTAATCCAAAAATATGTTTATAATAAAATAATGGATTCAATCATGCCTATAGAGCCCCTCCTCCCCCTATAAAAATCCCATAGCACTATCCCATTACACACACCTCTCAATCCACTTGGCTCAACCAAACACTGCCCAAATAAGCTCTAATTATCCCTCTATTTTACCTATAATCCTTACCATAGGCATTAATAACAAAAAAAATCATTTTGGTTCAATCTAGAGGGAGTTACCCGATTTAATGGTAACAACTTCTCTTATGTTATTTTCTTTTATATTACTTCTCTAACCGACTAAAAAGTTTTAATTACATTATTTTATAACAAAACCAATATCCTCTTTATAATAGGTTGTTTTTATGAGATTTATTATAACTACACTTATACACACCTCGGTCTAATGAGTAAAGAACTTACTATTTTGTGGTCAACAAACAACTGCCTCACGAAACATTGATTGTTCAATCTTTCCTAACACATATTATGGTGCCCACAAATATAGAACTATATTTATATGTGATAAATATTATATTTACATTTTACTTATCCTTATGTATTTTTCATTTATATAATACAATTATGGTTTCCAAAATGGGTAAATAAGATAATTTAAGTTGAGTAGAAATGCTGACTACCACCCTCTCAAAGAGATATGACTCATTCAAGACATATGTTGGATGTATAAATTATGGATTTAATGAATTTATATATGATATTATACAGGAATTATAATTTATTTTTGTTTCATTATGTTGTAATTAAATTAAATTGTGAAATAAAAATGAAAGTGTCATTCATGCGTATTTACGGCATACCGTCTACATGAACTATGCATTTCATTTCTTACTTCCAAATGTTATATTCTATTATAAATTAATATATATAAATATATATATGAAATATAAGATATATATGACATATAATTCATTAATATTATTCTGGAGATAATGTACTTTTGACCACATGATCAACATGTAATTATAAGAAGTTCATTGTTTACTCAAGTACCAAATATCAAAGAGAAGGTTAAAGTATGTTGGAAAAAATCATGTAAAATGAGTTAAGTGTGGTGGAATAAAGACCATTTCAATGAATAGACCAATTATTAATGTATTATAATAAAATTAGTATTTTTATGAAAACACTCTATCAAATAACTGGAACAAAATTTATAAAAAATAATCATCCAACACATAAAAATAGATATTCACTATAAACAAAAGATGTCTGTTTATTGTTAAATATGAATTAGACACAAATAAATATAATTATTTTGATGTTTAATGTTCATAAAAATTTAAAAATTCATTAAAAATATTGGGAAAACAAATGATTCCTCGAATGGAGAGTAAATATAATTACGAGGAGAATATTACAAAGTGAATCAGTTAAGAACAAAATATTTTGTTTATCATATAGGGAAGATAAATATCTTTATTGAAATATTAATGGTCATAAATCATAGTGTAAAATTTGTTCAATGTGGAAATGATTCTCTAATTTAGGATGAATAATACATCTAGTGTATCATATGTTAAAAATTGATAAATTATAAATATATAAAATAATTGAAGATGTCAACAAGTATTTGATATATACGAGAGAATAAATTAACAAGTCACAATCAACACTTATTGAGGAAAATGTAAATTAATAAATATTAATGAAAACTTCAACATGGATTCTTATGTAAAATGAAAATCATATATATATATAATAATACTAAATTCCATGAATCAAGTGAACTATACACCTTCTAATAAAATCATTTACTTTTTTTAATTATTTATTTGTATGAAAAAATGAAATGACATCGTATGCTGGGGAAATATATAATATATGACCATCACTATAGAAGATAAAAATTACACCTATATGATTGTTGTCAAATTTTAAGAGGTATCTAATATATAATGATGTTATGAACCATGATAATAATATTATAGGGAATGATAAATATTCATAAAACCCATTATTTAATTTAAGATATTAATTCCCTATAACTTATGTTCATAAAGAATAAAACTGTTTCCATAACATGTGTCTTCCTAGATATTAGTCTAAAAATAGATGAAATACTTTTAAAATAATTTATAACCTTAGTAACTCATAGGAAGTAAGAAAATTAATATCATAAAATCCATGAAATGTTTATAAACAAGTTATTACTATTTCCTATAAGGAAAATATTGTTGATTTGACCAACTGCACCACATTTCCTAAAAACATATGTCAATTATTTAAAATGATTTTTTTTATTATAGAAATGATGTGGAAGATAGAATGAATAATTTTAAAGAAATATATATATATTTTTAAATATAGTATAATGAATTAAAATAGAAAATTAAATGGATAGTTTATAGTGGTTCTCCACCACAAATGATTAGTGGTTTTAATAATACGAATGATCTTAAAAATCAATATAAAAGAGTTGATACCTTTGTGTACGATAGTTCAATAAAATTCCAAGGAATTGGAAATTATTAGAGGGATGAATAAAATATTAAATATAATATAGTTCCATTTGGGGAATGGATTAATCATAAAATATATAATTTTTGTCATATTTAAGTGGAATGAAACGATGTAATTTTCAAAAAACATTAGTGTGTCATCATCAGTATAGAAAATGGTATTGTTTTATCCTTGATAGAATGAACAAGTTGACATAAATTTTAAAATATTATACATTTAAAAACGTTTTATATTAGTGTGGAAGATTAAAAAAAGATGTGTTAATGTACATCTAGGAATCATGGATAATAAAATAAAAAAATGTTCCAATGTCGATGTTTTTTGAAATATATCTGAGTTAAAATGAGAAAAATATGTTTTTATGTCATTTCACAAAGGTAATAGGACTAATAAATGTCATAAAAATGATGGTATTTTGTATATTTGAACTAAAAAATATATTCATTTCAATTTATGTGGGTCAATGATATAACAAAAAAGAAAAATTAGTATTTAATTTCTCAGTTTTTTTATAATTTTACATGAATGACCAACATCATGTATTTGAAACACAAGTCATAGGGTCTGGAGATTTTTGTAATATTAAAAAATGAGAGATAAATTATAGATTATATAAGGAATTATAGAATTTATATTAATACATTATTCACCTGAAATTCATTTGAGTCATATCTGAGAATGAATGAAATCATACATTAGTGTACTTCTCCCTACACTCCTCAAAAAAATTGAGTCGAATGAAGGAAAATTGGAAGAATGTTTGAATGTGAATAATAAAAATCGATGAATAAGTATATTCAATGTTCTAATAGAGTTATGATGTTAGTACTATTCCATTTATACAAAATAAATTGTTTAATACATAGATATAACATGAATTATTAAGAATCGTGTTTTATAACAAACAATTAAAATTAATTGTTGTTTTTATAAGTTATTGAATACTAAAAATATCCAATCCGTGGGAATTTTTATGAATAGGATAATGAAAGAATATTTATATAATAATCACCAAATAGAATAAGTTACAAATGTTTGAAAACTTGTTAACAAATGATGGTTGATTCCTATGATTTGAATGTTATTGAAATTATAAATGACTTAGAATAAAATGATGAAAACATGAGTAATACAAAATATATATTTTCAATGAAGTGAATGTAACATCCCAAGTAAATAATGAATATAAAATTTTCATATTTTTTAATATATTTTTATTAAATATAAATTTTTCTTCAAGGGGATTATGTGTTCTATGGAGTTCCTGATACACAACAACCAGTTTCATTGAAATCATACGTTTCTCACAACATTGGATAATCTTGAAAAATAGTAATATAATATTTTCTATTTGGTAGTTAATTCCAATCCATTTTAATGGCATGAATGATCAAAAATAACTAAAAATGATTATACATGTTTGTAAAATAGTTTTAAATTTATCAAATTATTTATAGAGACTTAAAATGGGAATGAATATAATTTTAATCACAAATTGTTTAATATTATTTAAAAGGTTGATTTGCTGCGTTTTAATGGAAACCCCTTGTTAATTCTAGTTTTGGTCACTTTTATATTTTCTATCTGTCAAAATTAAATTATCCATTAGAATTAGGAAAATAAAATTTACATTGGGTAAATTTTTGGTATTATTCTGATAAAATTAATTTCATAATGAATAGAAACAAATATTGTATTTTATTTCAAAACTACCATTAATTCTAATTTATTTACATGGATAGATTATATTATTAATTAGGTTTAAAGGGTAATTATAGTATATTTTTTCAATTTAATCCAATTTAGGTCATTGGATGTAATTTTACTCCTAAATTAGACATAAACAATTCTAAATCATATGATTATTATTTGATAGAAACACATTTTTTTTGTATTGACAACGGAAAATAATTTTAAATTATTTCCATCCAAGTATTAGATTCATATTCTGGAAATTAGATTCCTTATTTTCATTCCACAGGTCCAAATTGGGTGAATATGTAACTTCTATTTTTAGACATTATGAATATTTACTTCAGTAAATATTTCATTTATCATGGTTAAAAGGTAAATCAGGTAAATATGGTTAAAAAATAATATTATAATAATATTAAATTATCCTAACACGTGTTCAAATCATATTTCTAGATACATTTCTGACCATTTTCATACTTGGGTCGATTTTGGGTCCCCATTGAGTGACATAGGAGAGACAATGACACATTATATTAATTAATTTAAAGTAAAGTCAAAAATTACATAAACTAATATCTTTTAGTAAATAAATCTTTACATGGGGTAATATACGTTATCTCATTGACTAAAAATATATATTTAAAAGATAATAATTTTTCCAACGTCATGGAATTATATTTTTCATTTTTAGACAACCAATAAATAAAAAACCCCCACCACTATCCTATTTCACACACCTCTAAATCCCATTGTCTCATCCAACCTCTTCGCAAATAAGATATAATGATCCCTATATTAAACCTATATTCATTACCATATGCATAAATAACATAAAAAAATATTTTTGGTTCAATCCAAAGAGATTTACCCAATTTAACAGTAACATATTCTCATATGTTATTTTCTTTTATTTCACTTATCCACCCTCTTGAAATGTTTTTATTCCTATATTTTATAACATAACTCTTGTCCTCAATAAAATATGTTGTTGTAATGAGATTTATTATAACTACACATACACATACCTCCGTCTAATGGGTAAAGAACGTGTTGTTTCTGTAGACAATGAACTTCTGCCTCACGATACGATGATTTTTCAATATTCTCCTAAAAAATATTATGGTTCCCACTAATATGGAACTATATTTATATGTGATAAATATTATATTTATATTTTAATTAGGTTTATGTATTTTTCATTTATATCATACCTTTATGGTTTCCAAAATGCGAAAATACGATAATTTAATTTGAGGATGTGTTAACTACCACCCCCTCAATGTGATATGACTCATTCAAGCCATATGTGGGACATATAAATGATGGAGTAAATGAAATTATATATGATATTATACATGAATTTTAATTTACTTATTTTTCATTATGTTGTAATTATATTAAATTATGAAATATAAATGAAAGTGGCATTTATGCGCTTCTACGGAATACTGTCTCAATGAATTGTGCATTTCATTTATTATATCCAAATGTTATGTACTATTATAAATACAAATATATCAATGAAATATATGACATATATGATATATAAATCATTAATATAATTCTGTATATAATGTAAATTTGACAACATGAACAACATGTAATTATAAGAAGTTCATTTCTGACTCAAGTACCAAATATCGAAGAGAAGGGGCAAGTATGGTGGAAAACATCATGTCAAATGACTTCTGTGTGGTGGAATAAAGACCATTTCAATGAATACACATATGATGAATGTTTTATAACAAAAATATCATTCTAATGAAAACGATCTATCAAATAAGGGGAGAAAAATTTATAAGAAATTCTCATCCGACACATAAAAATAGATGTTCACTATAAACAAAAGATGTATGTTGATTGTTAAATCCGAATTAGAATCATCTGAATATAATTAATTTAAAGAAGTATTTTCATAAAAATTATAAAATCAATTGAAAATGATTAGAAAAAAAATCAGTACTTTAATGGATAATAAATATATGTATGAGAAGAATATTACAGATTGAATCAGTTCAGAAGAAATTTTTTTGTATATCATGTAGGACACATAACTCTCTTGATAGAAATTTTAATGATCATAAAACATATTTTTAAATTTGTTCAATGTATAAGTGATTCTCTTAATTAGGATGAATAATACATCTAGTAGATCATATGTGACAAATTGTTAATTTATGATTATAGAATATAATTGAAGATATCAACAATTATATGATATATAAGTGAGAAGAAATTAATATGTCACAATCAACAATTTTTGAGGAAAAATGTAAATTAATAAATATGAATGAAAACTTAAACATGGATTCTGATGTAAAATAAAAAAAATGTACATATAATAAAATCAAATTCCATGAATCATGTTAATTCTAAATCATCACATAAAATCATTTAATTTTGTTAACAATTTATTTTTAATGAAAAAAATGACATCTTATGTTGAGAAAATATATAAAAACCGACCAGCACTGTTGAAGTTAAAAATGATAACTATATGATTTTTGGAACATTCCAAGAGGTATCTTACATAGAATGATTTTACGAACCATGATAATAATATTATACAAAATGATAAATATTCAAAAAAACCATTATTTGATTTGAGATATTCATTCATTAGAATTTTTGTTCATAGAGATTACTATTGTTTCCATACCATGCCTCTTCCTATAAATTTATCTGATAAAATAGATGAAATATTTTTAAAACAATTTGTAACATCATTAATTCATTGAACGTATGAAAATTATAATCCTAAAATTCATGAAATGTTCAAAAGAATGTTTTTACGATTTTCTATAGAAAAAATATTGATGATTAGACCAACTGCACCACATTTCTGAAAAACATATATCAATTATTTAAAAAGAAGATTTTTATTATAGAAATGATAAGTATGATAGATGGAATAATTCTGGGGAAATATAGATTTTTGTTTAAATATAGATTAATGAATGAAAATAGAAAATTAAAAGGATAATTGATAGTGATTGTACACCACAAATGATTAGTGGTTTTAAAGACACGAATGATCATAAAAATCTAGATGGAGTTGATACCTTTGTCTATGATAATTCATTAAAATTAGAAGGATTTGAAAATTATGAGATTGAGAAATTAAATATTAAATATAATATAGTTCAATTTTGTGAATGGATTAATCATATCATACATAATATTTTTATATTTATGTTGATGGAATAGATGTGATTTTCATAAAAAAAATTTGTCTCATCATTATTGGGGAAAATGTTAATTTTTTACCAAGAGAGAATAAAATAGTTGACATAAATTTTAAAAGATATTACATTAAAAAAAACCTTTTACATTAGTGTGGAAGATGAAAAAAAATGATGTGTTAATGTAGTCCTAGTCATCATAGATAAAACAAATAAGAAAAAATGTTCCAATGTTGATGTTTTTTGAAATATATCTGAATAAAAATGAGAAAAAATATGATTTTATGTCATTCCACTTAGGTAAAATGACTAATACATGTCATAATAATGATGATATTTAGTATATAAGAAAAATAAAATATATTCATATGAATTTATATGGGTCGATGATATAAAAAAGAAGAAAAATTGGTATTTAATTTCCTAGTTTTTTTTATGATTTTACTTGAATGACCAACATCATGTATTTGAATAACAAGTCATAGGGTCTAGAGAGTTTAGTAATATTAAAAAATGAGAGATAAATAATAGATTATATAATGAATTATAGAATGTATATTGGTACATTATTCACATGAAATTAATTTCTGTCATGTCTGAGAATGAATGGAATCATACTTTATTGAAGGTCTCACAACACTCTTTAAAAATATTGTGTCGAATAAAGGTAAGATTGGTTGAATGAGAATAATCATAATAGAAGAATAAAAATATTCAATTTTCTACTAGTGTTATGATATTAGTACTATTCCATTTATACAAAAAAAAATTAACAATAGGGATATAACATGAATTATTAAGAATAATGTTTTAAAACAAATAATTATAATACTGTGTTGTGTTTAGAAGTTAATGTATACTAAAAATATCCAATCCATGGGAATTTTTATGTATATGATAATGAAATAATGTTAATATGATATTTACCCAATAGAAGAAGTTACAAATGTTGTAAAACCTATTATCAAATTATGGTGGATTCCTATGATGTGAATGTTATTGAAATTATAAATGACTTAGAATAAAATTCTAGAAATATTATGGAATTCAAATTATTTATTTCAAATGATGTGAATGTAACATACCAGGTAAATAATGAATATAACATTTTCATATTTATTAATATTTTTGAATTAAATATTAATATTTCTTTAATGTGTATGTTGTGTTCGATGGAGTTTTTGATATGCAATAAAATTTTTCATTAAAGTCTTATGTTTCACACAAAGTTGGCTTATACTGAAAAATAATAATATAATATTATTTTAAATGGTAGTCAGCACCTATCCATTGTATTGGAAGGAATGAACAAATATAACTAAAAATGACTATACATGTTTGTAAATTTTTTTACATTTATCTAATTATATTTGGATACATAAAATGGGAATGAATATAATTTTAAGCACAAATAGTTTAATATTCTTTAAGAGGATGATTTACCGCATTTTGATTGAAATCCCATGCTAAATCTAGTTTTGGTAACATTTATATTTTCTATTTGACAAAATCAAATTATTCTATAGAATCGGGACAATAAATTTTACATTGGGAAAATTTTTGATATTATACTGATAGAATTCATTTCATAATGAATACTAAAAAAATACTGTATTTTAATTCAAAACATCCTTGTGTTCTAATTTATTTATGTTCATAGATTATATTTTTAGTTGGGTTTAAAGTGAAATTAAATTATATTTTTTCAATTAATTTCAATTTTTGTCATTTGATGTAATTTTACTCTAAAATTGGTCATAAACAATGGTAATTATTTTGATTGTTAATATTTCATAGAAACACACTTTTTAGTTTTGAAAACAGGAATTAATTTTAAAATAATTTCATCCACTTATTTGTTTAAAATTTTGGAAAATGGATTCAATATTTTCAATCAAGAGGTTTTAATTTGTTGAATATGTAACTTTTATTTTTAGACATTATTTAAATTTACTTTAGTAAATATTAAATTTACTAGGGTTAAAAGGAAAATCATGTGAATATTGGTACAAATAATATTATAATAATATTAAATTTCCCTAACATGTGTACTAATCCTATTTTCTAATATATATCTGACCATTTTCTTATATGGGACTATTTTGGTACCCCATGGAGTGACATAGGTTGGACAATGCACAATATATTAATTAATTTAAATTAAAGACAAAAATTACAAAAACTAATATATTTTTGTAAATCAAGTTTTACATAGTTTTGTATAAGTTATCTATTCAACTAAAAATATTAATTTTAAAGATAAAAATATTTTCTACATCATGGAATTTTATTTATTATTTTTAGATATCCAATTAATTAAATTATTTATGACTCAATGATGATTCATTGATTAAAATATTAATAATTTATTTAAATAAATGAGATTATAAACATTCTAAAACTAACCAAAACTAGTCAAATTATTATTGGATAATTTCATTTCAAACAAGATTCATTCTATCTTATTATTTAATGAGTTTTGACATTTTTAAACCCAAAATCTATTTATAATAAAATAATGGTTTCAATCATAACTATTTAGCCCCTCCTCCCCTATAAATATTTCCCACCACTATTCAATTACAAAGACCTCTCGAGCCTCTTGGATCATCGATGATCTGCCCAAATAATCTATAAAGATTCATCTATTTCACCTATAATAATTACCATAGGGATAAAGAACATAAAAAATCATTTTGGTCCAATCCAAAGGCAGTTGCCCGATTTAAAGGTAACATCTTCTCTTATGTTATTTTCATTCATTTTACTTCTCCAACCCCCTAAAAAGTTTTTATAACTTTATTTTATAACAAAACCAGTATCCAAAATATAATTGGTTGTTGTGATGGGGTTTATTATAACTACACTAACACACACCTCCGTCTAATGGGTAAAGAATGTATTGTTTCTGTGGATGGTGAACTACTGCCTCATGAATCGATGATTGTTCAATCTTCCTGTAACACATATTATGGTTCCCACTAAGTTGGAACTATATTTTTATGTGATAAATATTATATTTATATTTTCCTTATGATTATTTATTTTTCATTTATAGCATACCTTTATGGTTTCAAAAATGGGTAAATACGATAATATAGATTGATGAAGTGTTGACTACCACCCCCTCAAAGTGATATGACTCATTCAAGCCATATGTGGGATTTATAAATGATGGTGTTAGTTAAATTAAATATGATATTATACTGGAATTATAATTTACCTATGTTTCATTATGTTGTATTTAAATTAAAATATGAAATATAAATGAATGTGGCATTCATGCGTATGTATGGCATACCGTCTCCATGAACTGTGCATTTCATTTATCATCACCAAATATTATGTAAAATTATAAATAAATATATATACATGAGATATTTGAAATATATGATATCTAAATCATTAATATCATTCTGTAGATAATTTACTTTTGACCAGATGAAAACTTGTAATTATTAAAAGTTCCTTTTTGATTCAAGTACCAAATATCGAAAAATGACCCTTATTAACATAAATGAGCACATAATATTTTTAACATAGTATTAAGTTATATAAAAGGAATAATAAAATTGGAAATGATTTTTAAGCATGTATAAATGAACTTTTGTTTATTATTCAGGAGATTAATGAACGAATGGGTCAAGTTAGACACGATGTAATGGACTTCATCTCAATCTCCTTTCATTGAGGCATATTTCGTTTTATAGACGAATTTATATAATACAGTCTATAAACCCCTTTGAATTTTCATTTCATTCTAAGGGAATCTTTTTTCTATGTAGTTTTATAATTAACGACAAAAAAATAATATTTTTCAACATACTCTATGACAATAACTTTTATACTTCCAGGAGTATTATTTGACCTATTGTATACATAACAAGCCATAATGTTTTTCAAAGGAAAATAAACACCATACAATACATTGTGTATTTTGGTTTCAATAATTGTTTTTATA
Organism: Viscum album; assembly: GCA_963277665.1. NCBI lineage: Eukaryota > Viridiplantae > Streptophyta > Magnoliopsida > Santalales > Viscaceae > Viscum > Viscum album. The sequence continues at coordinate 1,903,310,030 of OY728141.1, forward strand.
ATGGATATGTTATGACCATATTTCTATATGATATAGTGTGATTTAAATGTTAAAATGTAATATTTTCTTTTTGTTTTTTATGTGTTATGAATATTTTATGGTTCATGGAAATTATTTATGTATACGGGTGGTTCTGTGTTAAATCCTAGGGCTGGTGATCCCAATATAGCTTTCTAATGCATTGGGTAACGTGAAATATGTAAACGATAATGTTACCCATAAAACATTTAGGGAATATACTATGATGGGTATTCCAAATATTACTCCCTACATAGTTGTCAAATAATCAATGTAATTATGTTATGTATGCCTCAAGATACCTTTGTGATTTGTGATTACTATGTGTTACTCATAAATCTAATGACTTAATGAGTTATGTAGAAGAGATTATTTTATGTAAGTATTGATGAAATAATGTTTTCTATTTTATTATTACCCTTAATCAGCTTTTTATGCTCATCCCAAGTGTTGAAATTTTTTTCACCAGAGTTAAAGATTAATATGTTCAAGGATTGGATCAAAGAAAAGTTATGTTTTCTAAATAATGTAACTTGACATGGATTTTTTTCCAGAGTTTTTATTTTATTAAAAAAATGTAATCTTGGTATAATTTTCTACATTTTAATTTTTAAGATGTAAAGATATATTTATGGACTACTTCATTAATTATCTAATCCTTTAAATATCCTCAATGTGAATTATTCTTTTAATTCAGGATTATATATCTTTTAAGGTTGGGTCCTTATAGTTGGTATCAAAGGTTGGTTTAAAATGCTTTAAGAAATAGAATCTTGTTAAATTAATTTATATGAATTAATTTATGGTCAAATTTAAATGATATATAATTTACAGATTACCATGTGTCTTAACCTAATAAATTTCAGTGTTTATAGAGGTTTTCCACAGTGCAAACATGGATGTTATGATTAGAAGACATCCGAAGGAAGAAAACCTTCCAAATCAGCAACCCGAGATGGTCGAAATCTGAACTAATCAGTTTGTTGCATTGGTGGAATAATTGAACCAGGCTATAAAGGGTGGTGGTATCCTTTCATGAGATCAATAGGATGGATGAAAAACTCTTGGGTTTTGATTACATTATAATTTTAAATTCCACTAATAGTGATTTTAGAGAACCTTATGAAAATTTTAATCATGAAATTTGTTGGGAAAAATTATATATTATTGATGGATTCTTCTTCCGGATTAATATGATATTCATGTACAATTTCTCTATCTGTTTACTTTTACTGAAGAAGTCACATTCTGATGGGTTAATGGGGCATTTTGGAATTACAAAAAATCAATGTGTTTTTAGTGAGCATTTTTATTGGGCATTGATATCAAAAGATGATGATATATTTGGGGGATGTTGTATTGTCTTCCATAAATCCATATCGAATCTAAACCCACATGGGCTATATCTTCCTATCCTAATCCCCAAAACCCCTTGGGAAGACATATCAATGGAATTTATTGTGGGGTTACTATAGATATATATGGGGTAGATTTCATTTTTGTTATTGTAGATGATTTTCCAAAAATGGAACAATTTATTCCATGTTAAAAAACATATGATTCCACTAATATTTTCACACTTTTCTTTCAGGATGTAGTCAAAATCGATGAAATTCCAAAGATGATTTTGTCATATTGAGACACAAAATTTCTTAGTTACATTTGGAAGGCATTTTGAAGAATACTGTGTATAAAGTTACTATTTTTCACTATTTTTCATTTGAAAAACGATGGTCAAATGAATGTGGTGAATCAAACGCTATTTTCACATCAATGAAAAATTGTTGGGAATAATATAATGATTTGGGAGGAGATTCTGCCACATTTGGAATTTGAATATAAAAGGGGTATTCACTCTACATCTTAATATTATCCATTATAAATTGTTTAAGGGTTTAACCCTATTTATCATATTAATCTAGTTCCTATGAATTTTTAGGAAGCAACTAATAGGGATATGAAAGGGAGCCAAAAATTCCTCAAAAAACTCTATAAAAAGTCTATGAAAAATATTGATCAGATGACCCAAAAATATTTCGATTGTGAAAACAAGGGTCTCAAACATGTGTTGTTATAGCCAGAGTATTTTGAATGGATTTAAATGTGAATAGAGATATTTCCAATGAAGATGAAATCAATACTCATGCCCTAAGGGGATGTACCTTCCCATGTGTGGGAGAGTAGTAACAATAATGCTTAAAAGGTAACATTTCCAGGTGAGTATGCTTTAAGTTACACATTTAATTTTTATGATCTTCCTAATTTTTGGGGTGTATAGGATGAAGAGTCAAGGATGTCTCCTTTTCATGCCCTATGATGCATTGGAGATTAAAGGGGTTGAATGCAGAAATGGGAACCCATATTATATGATTAATGTACTAATGGATCATTCCTTCCATGTATGAAAAAACTGGTCATATTATATGACTTATTAATGCCAAAACATGATGTTTAATGCTTGGCACACATTGTTGCAAGAATTTAGTAAACATTCCTTCATGTATAAATGTAGAAATGACATCTTTGGAAACCAAGGTCAAATATTATAGGATATGCAACGAATGTTATATCTGGTGGGATATAGTTGGAATGTTGTGTGATACGTTTCCACAAGTAATTGGTAGCCTTTATATTTTTTAATTTAATGGAACAAATTAGTTTAGTCTTTATGACATTAGGGTATTAGACCCTTGACTATTGTACAACCCCCTTATCTATAAATATCCACCCTATGGAAATTGTATAGAATTCATGATTTAATTGAGAGCCTGATATTTTTTCACTCTATTCTATGAGGATTATCCTATTTTCCCCCATGCTCTTATGCATTCTTGACATTTCAATATAAAAGTTGGATTGATGATCTAGTATCACAAATCAACCAATTATATGCCTCAACGCAAGTGTGTGGTTGTGTGGATTCACAATCATATCCCTCATTTTAGTGTGTTGTCTAAGTAGTCGATCACACTCCCAATAATGTAGATTTAATAATTTCATCCACTATGTACACCCATCATCCGACGCTTATCCCCAAACCACATCCTACATCCACTCCCCTATGCCATGAAGATCGGGAAACTTCATGTGTCCCACATCAAAATTTCTACAACATACATTTTTAGTCAAATGTTGTGGATGAATGTTTAGTTAGGAAATTTGATAGTTGATATCTCCAAACCAATGAAGATCAATTTTGATTAAAAGAGTAAAAATTAGATCCCTAAATATCTAGTACAATAGTCAATTTCAAAACCCATTGATATACATATTTAACATAATAAATAAATATGTTATTTGTGGATCTATTTTATTCCATTTTATTTCTACACTATATCAAATCTATGATTTTTTTAGAAAATTAATGATTATTGAGATATTTCTAGAAATGAGGTTCCAACTAAATTTTCATCCTCCATCTATGAATTCATAATCACTATAAGATAAATCCACCATTAAGCTATTTATATTGTTAATAACGAGGTATAAACTATTAAAAAATCCCTCATGTGGAAATGAATTGATTTTATAATATAAAATAATTGTATGTCATCATTATCATAATAAAATGGGGAGATAGATCGAAAATGAAGGGAAAAATAAAAAAATTTGGGGGGATTATCTTTGGCCTAATGAGGAAAATAAGTAATTTTGTTAATTATATAAATCGATATTTATGGTTTTCAGGAAATGGGAGTGACAAAGAAAAATACACAGAAAATGATAGGGGGTTCATTACATAATCATAAATGTTCATATCACCATGGTTTTAATTCCATACAAAACATTACATTATCCAATAGTGTGATGTAGGGAAGTTCTATTTTTGAGAAATGTTGTATTTTACAAAAAGATACAGATTTTATCTTCTTATAAAAATAGATTTTTGAAAAGTATGAGTGTTGAAAATTTATGAGTTAAAAAATTAATTAATTAGAATATTCAAAAAATCAAGGCTCGGAGACTGAGTATAATTTCTAATAATTTTTTAAAAAAATTCATTTTTTGTTGAAAACTAATTTTTTGATAAAAAGTGTTTTTATATCAGTTGAATGATCTGATATTGAATGATTATAATCTATTCTATTATAAGATTCTAAAAATCCTAATATGTTTTTTTTAAAATTTTATTGATCAGATGCACAATCACACTATTCTTCAGACATAGTTCATCATATTTATATTTTAGTAAAATTTTATAAATTATTTAGCCTCAAAGTTATGGGATATAATTTAATTTTTTATAATTTGTTAGAATATGATTTTATATTATTTTAACTTCATAAATAATCATTAACAATCTATCATATAATAAATGATGTTGTTGAAGGAATGTGATATTTGTTATTTTAGTGTTTCATTTGTACTTGTTTTTAAGAAGTAGTTCATTAGACCATAAATAAAATTGTGTATAAGTTAAAATACATGAATATTGAATTACCTATTGATCAATGAAAGAGGATGGTTTATATGGTTGTGGCATATTGGATTAGATGATCCTCTTCAGGTGAATGCCATTAGAATATTTTATGATAAGAAATATAGTAAATTTATTTCTGATTTTGAGGTATTATGTTGTTATAAATCTGAAGAAAACTAGAAGATGTTTTTCAGATGGTGTTGAGTAGGATTATACTATTAGAAATATCTGAACACATAATATATATTTTCTAAATTATTAAAATGGGATGTTTTTATCAAAATATTTAGACTAATATATTGATACATATGAATTTATGTTGGTAGAAATAGATTTAATGAGATGCCAATAATGATAACACATATTCTCTTTGGAAACTGATCCATTCGCAGATAATTTGACAGAAATAATTCATCAAATCATGAGTTCTATCTTACTAAAGATAATTTTATCATATAAAGAGTGATTCAAAATACATGGGATGAAAAAGTGATATAGTACTAATTTTATGAAGATATTATATATATGAAAGGTAAATAAAATTTACATGAAATATATATGTAAGAAACTGATTTGTTTTGAGGTTATATCAATGAAGTCAACAATTTTTAGTTGACTTGATAAATCATAGTGAGAAATTATATGTTTTTTGAAGTTAATGTTTTTTTAAATTGGGTCAAGTGAATTATACGGAATGATAAAATTATAGCTAGAGTTTTTCTAAACAATTATTAAAATACTTTTGTTTTGAAATAATATAAGCGTTATGAGGATTAAATATGTTTTAGGAATTCAACAAAAAAGTTGAGAAAATTTGAAATTGTTAATGTAGAACTCAAAAGAACTATAATTTCAGTATTATTGGATTTTAATTATGTGGGAAAAGAAATTGGGTTCCCACACTTTTAACAAACTGGCTCACCTATAAATAGACATACATATTACATCATATATATTAACTGTTAATATTGAGACATAATATAATTGTATGAATCATTTTTATCAAATGTGTTCTTGAAAAACAAATATTTTTGGGGTTGAAGAAGTGTTTTTAGTCATAGGGTCATAATCATAAGATTTTACTAGATATGGTTTACAATAATCAAATGGGGTTTATTTTTCATTCAATGATTGTATTGAGAAAATGAGTAAAAATGAAATTTTTTTAGAGTTTTTCATATGAACAGACAATAATTTTTCATTAATTTGTGTATTTAAAAATGGTCATAAGACTATGGTTATAAAACTACGGAAATAATATGTAATTAGATATGACTAAAGTGGGTCAAACACATGTTTTTGGACTGAATATTGTGCCGTATAAAATTTCAGTGTTCTTTATTTTCATTTTGGCGAAAAAATTTGTTAGAAGAATTTATAAACTGATGAAATTATGTATAATCATTCAAATTATGTGATAGTGAGTCTCTAACCGGTGTTGAATGAAGTTGTATTCCCTTATTCATAGTAGATAAATTAAATAGAATAATTGGAGTGTCTATGGTATGGATGTATGTTCTCACATTTAGTCTAAACATTAGAAATAATGTGTGCCTTGTTTACATTTCATTTTTCATGAACCTGAGATTATTAATATATGTTAAGGAATAAAAACTAACAATTTACTGGGGTAAGGTTTTCTAATGATTGAATTTTTAAAAAGAAAACAATTTATTCAATCTCCCAAGTCTCAATTGTCCTTGATCCATTGGAATATTAGAGCTATGTCACTTGGATTAAAATTTATTTTGTTTTTATTAATAAATATCTTTCTATCCAAAAAATACATGACATAAAAATTTAAATAGTGAATATATGATCCTAAAGAAGTATTTTAAAATTTTATGTGATGGTTATATACAACAAATGACCCAAGTTTTATAAGAAACATATTTCTTGTATTTGGAAGACCGTTTGGAAGCCAAATAGAACCCATTATGTGTGGAACATTAGATAATAAAAGAGAAATCACAGTAGTTTCCAAAATATGATCCAGAGACAAATGTACATAATAATATGGTAATGTATGGTTTGAATTATAATGTAAATAATATATTTATACAATTCTATAAGTAAAAGTGTTTATAACAACGTATGATCATGTAAAAAGACAAAAAATATTTATTGAATTCTATATGAAAGTAACAATGAGATAAAAAATTTCAAAAAGAACATTTTAATAATTATAAGAGAAGAATACAATGATTTTAATATGGTTAATGAAAAAAACCTTATTTCACTACTATACAAGTATTAAAAAATTTATTAGTGCACTTGGTGATATAATCGAAACAAATGGTCATGTTGAATGTGTACCAATAGAACTACCAACAACATTATTTAATGAAAAGAATGGGGATATTAATAAATTTTAAAAATTTGTGAATATACATTAGATAATCTGATCAGTTATTCATGGTTACATGAAGTTGACCAGAAAATCATTTCAAATGATAAGTATATAATGATGAAATGTATTTCTTTTATCTATAATATTGATTTTTAATATATCTCTTCAGAATATGATTACATTGAATTTGTTGAGGATGTGGTTAAAATAAATATAATGGTTTTAAATATATGAGAAAATTTAATTCAAGAATTATTTCATAATGATGAATAAAAAAATACTATAAATGTAATCCTAGTAAGAATAATGTTGTTTCAGATATGATGTGTTTTGAGTGAAGGATAAAAATTAAAATCAATATGGACTATCAAAAATTAAAGCATTACAAAAATTACAATGATAAATTAGGAAAATAAAAGAAATATTTATATAGAGTTTGTGATTTTTCAAAGTGAACTGATTCAATTAGTGACATGGAAAGTGAAATGGATGTAAACATCTTTTCTCTGATTGGTGTGTAGTTTGAGGTACCCATCTCCTTACATATGAATTTAATAACTATGAAAAAAAGTTATAAATCAATTTATATTATTATTTATTATGTGATTGTTCACGTAATCATACTCAAAATATGTTAAAACCTATTTTCTTTGGGAGATATGGAATATATCATACCACCTTGATACATGGATACAACAAAGTTATTAAAAACATCCTCAACATTCATTTAATTTTCCATTTACCTTAAAACATAATTGAATAAAATTGAGACATGCATTAGAATGGGTTGATCTATAAATAATAGTGAAGGTGTAAAAATATAAAACATTATTCAATAGATTTTTCATAGTGACATAAAATGGACAATAATAATAATTTTAGTCAATGAGGAATGATATAACATGAAAAAATAAATGGAATGCGGGAAAGTGGAAAAAAACACAAACAATTCATCATTAACATAATTTAAAGCTAAAAAAAGATAACATTAGATACTGTTAGTAAAAAAACCTCACTGGAACCTTACATAACTTATCATAAAATTACAAAATTACTTATTATGTTGGTGGGATATATAATTTTGGTCCCACCCATCACATTCATATATTCTACATGAATAACTTTTTCACATAGATCATTCAAAATCAGAATATATTCTTACAATTTTAATTAAAAGACTATGAAGTGTTGGATACATAAATTTAATTCAAAAATTATGTAATGATATGTACATCTAGGTGAATACCCTTATGAGTAAATGTGGATTAGAATTCAAAAAAGGACATGGAAAATAGTAAGATCATTTATGTTTCACAATGAGGTACTCAATCGTCTATGTTATGAAATTACTGTAGTAAAATTGTTCATTCATATCCAGGAAATAATAAGTGTGTTAAGAGGAATATTTTAGAACATAATCATACTTGAAGAATTTGGAATTTGAAATAAAAATATAGACATGATTCCTGAATGAATACGATAATTATTGGAACCCTTACATAGATAGATTTTTCCAAAATCATTGGATGTATTTCTTGAGGGCATGTGTGAACCATTATAGGTATATAGAGTGTGAAGAAAAATTTATTGTCATGATGTGAGTGTTTTTAGTGATGAGTAATGTAATTATAGATGGGTTTATATTGGAAAAGATGACAAAGAGATTTATTATTTCCCAAAAAATGGTTTTTGACTCTATTAAATAAAGCATTTGAAGATAAATAATTATATTGTTTCGCAACATGGTTTCAAACAATATGACATGGTTTAAATTATTTTACAAGTTTAATAACCAATATCATTAATATATTACACTTTCTGATATAGATTATAGTATTATTCCAAATGAATTTTTTTAAAACATATTATAAAATATATTTTATCGAGGAATCATATATGGATTATAAATATAATACAATAAACCAAATCACATTATTTTATAGGTTATATATATAATAGTTCATTAATAACTTTTATAAAAAATATTACAAAACTATTGGGTTATTATGGTGTCATAATACTCCCAAAATATTTATATATTTTATTTCAACATAATAAATAATTCATCTACATGTTTAAGAAAAACCAACATCATATATTTTCTACATTATTATTTCAAAAATAATATTTATATTTTTATGATATCTATATTTGTAGAAATTGACCTGTTAAAATTAATTATCCATATTTTTTGACAAATTGTCAATTTTTTACCATAATTATATTTTGACTATTATAAATTTTATAATTCATAAAATTATATTATAATTTTAATATAAATAAATTTATTTATTTTTAATATTTTAAAAAAATATCATTTATTATAAAAATTCATGTTTTTATTATTACAACCCATCGTAATTGAATCTTTACATTTACTAGGAAACAAAATTTATGTTTCATCTGTTTTTATTAACTAATTTCCTAATCCATAAAATTCCAATAATAACCATGAAATATAAGTATAATTATTATTTTATAATAAAATATAAAAGTATATACTTCTATGGTATTGATACATGAGACATTATTGAAAAGAAATACTAAATAATGGTATTTTTTATCATTAGATAATAATGGTGTGGTCAAACAAAAATTGTCTGTGTTGTGATCTTTATGAGCTTGAAATTATCCCATAAACATTTTCGTACATGTTTTAGTTATTTATTCTCTTCATGGGATTGATCAATGAAAAATATCACTGATGTTATCTCCCTCAAAACCAATGAAAAATTAGCTTCATTGGTCATGATCATACACATGAAGGCCATCACATAATTTGTTTTGTTTTCAATTAGACATTATTATAACGTCATAACTAGTCTTCTAAATGGTTAGTATGAAATGAAAAAATTATAAATTTTTATGATGCATATGAGTCTCTTAATACTGATTGGATATAATATATAATAGTCAAAAATAACCAAATAATTTCTTCTGTTTTCAATAACCACATTACATAAGGTGTATTTGGATTAATCAAAAAGGGAATTTTATTAATAAATTATCAAGTAATTACATTATTCCCTGCATTAAAATTTATCCCCCAAAATATTCATTTCATACACAATAATATATGAGGTAACTTCTGTATCATTGCATCATTTGGTTCCATGGTTTCGTCCTCAAATATGTTCTTTTTTCCATTTTTCCTTTACAAATGAGTTTCATTTTTTTATAAAATTTTATCCACAATCAGTAATAACAACTAATTTATCCTCATAAGAAGGAAACCACTCCAATAGTACCACCTATAGATTTATTATATCTGTGGGGTCTATTAGGTACATCCAATAGATGAATACATATACCTTTATCATATAATATTGATAAGTTAGGTTAGAGTTATAGTGCATTTGACACCACTATGATTCGATCAATGATATCATAGGGGCCTATAAATAATGAAATAAGCATTCCCTTATTACAAATCCCATGAAATAATTATTTATATACAAATGAAAGAAAACATTATCAAAAACTAGAAACACTACACCAATTCAATGATTATAATGGTTTTTGTTTTAACTACTTTCTTTTTGGATTTCACATGATCATGTGTGTTTCGAACTTTCTATGTCCTTTATATGACAACATCATGTCCCCCAAGCTTGTACTCCATAACATCATTCTATCATGCTGGATTCTAAATCCATTTCATGTAGAGAGACATAAAAGATGGATTATGAATGATTATATGGAATATGGTGTTATATTAGAACTCCCATTGGGTATGGTGTAGTTCCAAACATCCTTTGAAATCAACAAGAAAATGATGTAAGTAAATCCACCAGTGATTGAATGACCCATTTAAACAATTCATTAGTATAATTATGATAAATAGTAATGTATCTTATATTAAGATCCAATGATAATAGAATGATTCTCCACAACCATGAGTAATATTACATGTAATGGTTAGTCACAATACAAAGTGGAAATCCATGAATCATTACCAAATCACATATTTTTCTATTTTTGAGATTCTCACGTGATAAATATTCATTAATATAAATAAAAATCACTAACATCGTAAGGTGGTCAATTACAAACTAGATTAAATTATTTACTCTTAATGTCAGGTGGAGTCATATGATGAAACCTATGTTTATATTTTCCAATATCCATACAAGTATAAGAATGTATTCAATAAAAACATCAGAATTATGGCATCCAACATTGACATTTTGGAATACCTTGCATTACGATTTGAATTTTAAAATATAATTCTTCATATTATAACGCATGAAAATTTTCTTTAAATCATTATACATGTTAGTTCTTCTTATATGAATAGGGAAAAATGATCTCTTCAAGTTCCTTCATTAGTTTTTGTATTATTGGGGCACATATCTGTGTCTGAAAACATATAATTACCTTATCATAAAAGGAAAATTCTCGAATATTTTCAACAATTATATAAAGGATCTCATCATCTTTTTCTGCCTCATTGATCCACCCATAAATGAATATTTCAATTGTTATTTGTAAAATTTAGGACTAATTGCATTTTTTTATTCCCATATTTGTCCTTTTTATTTACATGAATATTGAATCCATCTCAACCATTATAATTGATAGTGTTGTGGGATTCTTTCTACTTAGTGCATCATCTACAATGTTTTCATTCTCATGATGAAAATGATTTTTAAATTTTCCATACTTGATCACCTCTAACCACCACCATTTCTATATATTATGCACTTTTTATGAAAATATAATTTGTATTTCATGATCTTTATATATATTAGTATTGTATCCATATTGATAATTGCAAAAAATATTTAATGTCAATATCCAAATGACTAATTCTAGATTATGAGTTAGGTAGTTATTCTAATGGGAATATTTGGTGAATTTCATAGGCTATCACTTTATCATATTTCATGACTAAATAACCAAACAAAATTATGGATACACCATTTTAGATCACAAATAATTCCAATGTAATTGGAAAACTTTTCTTAGGTGAAGTGGTTAACTTATTCTCCAAATATTTGAATCTTTCCACACATATATAATTCCATTAAAATTTCAGTCCATTATGGGTAATTTTGTTAATGGTTCATGAAAATATTGTGAATTGACTAAAAAATCGATTATAGTACCCATCCATGGAAACTTTAAATTTATATCAAATTGTTTGGTCATAGAAATTAATCAATAGACTTTTATTTTTATGTTTCAACATATATCCATTTTATAGTGATAACATGTCCATATAATATTACATTATCTTACTAGAATGAAAAATTATTATACATAAAATACATCTTTCCCCTCCATAAGGTCTTTAGTAAAATATTTAAATTCTCACCATTTTCCACCTTGGTTTTGTACTAAATTATAATATGATCTATAGAGGCCACATAATGTTTTTTGGGTAATCCATAAAGTAATTATCCATCACGTTAGTGAATATTTATATAGAATTGGTGTGTGAAGATGGATTTTATATGAACTTGTATTGCTTGTGATATGTAATAAAACATCTCTTAGATTTTTTCTCTTTCTTCACCATTATTTGATAGTATCATGAAATAATATATTCTATAGATAAATATTGTGATTAACATTACTAGTAGAATAATTAATCATTATTTTTTATGGGAAAAGATTTCATTATCATGATTCTTTTGGTCTCACAATAATCAATGTAGAGGATCCTTCAACCATTAATCTTCTTGTGGAAGAGGACCACTACACACTATGATGATAAACAAGGGAGTATAAACCCTTTAGAAAACTTATGTAATAGTTTTTTCTCTAGATATTCATGTGTGAGAAATGTATTCTATACAATATCGTGGTTTTTAAAAAACATCTAGTATAATCTCAACCAATAATTCAACCAGATGACTTAGATGAATTCAATAAAATTCATTGTGAAACACATTAGTGTATTCCAAAATAATCAGAATGTTTTCATGGTCGATATTTTTCATTATTTCAATAAATTTACATAGATATTTGATTGCATAGTTGTATAATATCAATGCTTTAGTTGATGATACCAATAAAGATTCATCATACACCTTGGATTTTTATAGAATCATAGGGTTATTCAGGGTACATATGGTAATTTAAATATCAAGAATTTATGTTGTATCTATATAATGTAATCCAATAATTACCATTTATAGATATACATTATTCTATGGAGTGTATCAATTGGTTTAATGGGAAGTTTATTATTGAAATTTTAATAGCATATGGGTTATATTCATGGAATAATTTAATTTTCCAATTTGAATTTATCGTAGAAAAATAAACTTATATAGTTTTTAGTGGTCTTTGAATAATTGTAAAAAACATGAAATATAAAAAATACTATGCAGAACTATAACGAAAATGATAAATTTATATTTTTGATTGAATAACATATGTACATTTCATCACATCATTGTTGGGATCCAACTATGTAGTTGTTATTGGATAATCTCTAATTATTTATTGGACTTTTAGGCTACTCTCATTCATTTTTATGGAAAAACATTCACTTTTTACATTTATTCACAAATTTTCCTTGCTCCATGATGTTCAAACAATGAAAATTGTGATAATGGATGGCTAGATCATCCATTTCATCCCTCACATTGGTGGGTTTCTCCCACAGAAAATTCCTCTATTGGTTCCCTTCCTTCCCACGCCTAATTTTTTTATTTTACCTCTTAATTCAATATTTTGGGATATAATTAAAAAAAATTAATATGTTGGATACATAAATTTCATTGAAATATTATATTTATCCATCTCAAATGTAGTAGTACGTTCCACATTCCCCTGAAAATCCCCACAATAACCTAGAGGCTTGCTGATATACACTTTATCTTTGAGAAAATATTGAATAATTTATTTATATATATAAAAGTCGGGAAGCTTGAATGAATTAAATTGAATTGACTTCTACCCACTAATAAAAATTTTCTATTTAGATTCAAGGGAAACGATTTGGTGAAAACAATACCATGTATGGCGTGTGATATTTTCCTCATATGCACAGATTGATTCATCATTCTTTTTTTATGTAAATATAATACCTCTTCATTTTATGTAAATAATTTCAAATAAAATATTTATTTAAAAAAATTATGAAATTCATTCAGATCCATAACTCCAATCTATTTATTTGGATACAAAATTTGGACCAACATACACCATTGATCATCATATCACTCCATACAACTAGAAATAAACGTGTTCTTGTCATGATCCAATAATTTAAGGATATAGAATATATTTACATGGGATAAAATATATTTCTATTAAATTAATAGATTATTGGATCTCCTAAATGTAGGAATCTGTTTTAATATATATATATATATATTAATTATATATTTCTTATATTAAGAGGGCTGTGTATTCCTCCTCATTTAGGAATTTTTTCAAATCATGATTAAATTTATATAGTAACGTGGTGAATTTAATGATTCATAATCCCATATGATTAGAAATCATATTTATATATCCTTCATATTCCCCCTCATGTTGGTTATTAACATGGTTCATCCTATTTCTATAAATTAAGCAGAATAATGGATAAATAATTGAAGGTATTTTATAAACTATTAAATAAATAAATGAGAAAACATGAATATAAAATGTATATGGCATTAATGACATATATTCTCTAACCAATTAATTTCTAGTCATCAATAATATATATTAAGGGTCTATTTCCTAAATTAAAATCTCATTGGAATTTTCATTTTTATAATAATGGATCAAAATGTGCCTCTTAATATTCCAAAACATATCACATTGGAATTTTTAACTATGTGTGCATAAACGCCTATTATTATGTACCTGTATCCTATCGATACCATCTTAGTAATCTATTTGATGTTGTAATGGCATTGAACATATATACCTGAAAAACATTAATTTGTATTTTTCAATCAATGTTGAATTTGTTGGGTAATTCTTATTATATATAAAAAATTTGGAATGCATTCAAATTATTAGTATTATCTATATATATTTCTATAGTTTTTTCTATTCCTAAAAAAAATACTTTCCCATATACAAATATAGAAACCCATATTTTAATTAACTTAATTTCATGATTTATTATATAAAGGTACATTAAAAAATCTCAAATGACTATGAAGATGAATTCATTTCCAATATTTGTTACACAACATATCAAAATGATTCATGGATACAACAACATTATTGAAATCATAATTATCATGATTCTAAAATTATTTTTTTCTTAAAACTACACATAATTATAGGGGGACAAACTGAAGAAATTGGTGAGTAATAAACCACAATAATGTACAAAAATATTCAAACCATGATGGAGTTATTACTATATAATAAATAGGAATTTCAATGGAACCTAAAATAGGTGAGAATAATAAACATAATCAATGAGGCATGATAAAACACGATAACATAAAAAGGACATGGGAATGTGAACAAAACTAAATCATTGAATCAAGAACATAATTACAGCATAGCATCAATAATTACCTAACATAGTTTGAATAAAATATCCTCTCATTCATAATTAATGGATTCTCATGATATTAAAACGTTATACGTTTCACTGGATAGATATATATAATTACAAGATCATCCTTCTCATTCATTTCATATACATATCTATATGTTTCACACATATAATCCCCTATAAGATCATATTTCGTCCAATTCAATTCAATTATTAAAGAATGTGGGATACATATATGGAATTTCCCAAAAAAGTATGTACATATATATATATAAGTTAATATAATTATTTGGAAAAGGGGAAGAGTATTCACCAAAAAATGTTTTACGTGGAATCCTCATGGATAATTTCCACATAATAATGTGGGTACTCAAAGATTCATGGGGACAAATTAACACTATTAAAAATGTTTCTATCATAAAATTTAAATAACGACAAATGAGGAGTGACAAGTAAAAAACAATCAAAAATTAACAACAGGTAACTAAAAAAAATAAATATAATGTTCTTAAATAAAGGGGAAAAATAGAGGGTCGCATACGTTGAGAGCGTGCTTCGGTAAGTATGAGAAAATATTATTGAAATATTGAGTGAACCTCGATAAGAATATAAATATTTAATAGTATATTATATTCTCATCTAATGGTTTTTAGATCCTTCTAATTGATTCAAGGGTAGGTTTATATTTCCAAAGTGAGGGGAGTTCTTTATTATTTTTCCAAATACAAGTTTTTTACTCTATGAAATAAGGAATTAGAAACAATATACCATAACATGGATTTATTACATATTTTATCGAAAATTTATATGTTTATTATTTTATTATATGTTTGAGTAACTATATCAATAAAATACTACCCTTCAAAATTTTGAAGAGAGTCATGCTCAGAATGATTTTTTTTGTAAACATTAATATATAATATTTGATTTTTAATATTCTCAAAGAGTTTATTAAATTAACTTTTTGACATCAAAAATCATTATTTAATAGGTAAAATGTATATTTGGGGGGAAGTATTTTATATCTTCGGAAACTCATTATAAATTTAAGATATCTTCCTGAATCCTTATTAATTTAACAAGTATGAAATGTGCTTCCACTGAATTTGAAATCACATATTAACATGTGTAATATTTAGAATAATCAGTATGTATTCAAGGTTCTTCATTAATAGAGATATCTGTATGTATTCGAGGTTCTCCATCTATGGTATCTTCTCTTATAGTATTTAGATATTCATTTAATAATCATTATGATGATACTGGTTTTTAAGACACTCAGGTGGGCACTCTAGAATTTACTATCATCTAGGGAGATGAATGTTTATTTTTATATTGGGATTATACCCATAAAATTGGATCCCTATGTATCCTTTTGAAAGGAATATAAACCATTGTATTTCACTACCGCATTATGAGACGCATCATACCTTTTAAGGATATGTGATATGGACATAACTGTACTGTTTAATATAATTTGGTAAGGACATCTATGATAAATTTGTTTAGTCAATGTTTGGTCTGAGACTAACAGAGAAGTATCCAATGAATCATGGAAAGGATTAGATTTTTCCATGTATGATTACACCAAATTGTGGATATGTCCCATGGGGAATAATGTTGATTTTAAGTGTTGATTTTTATTCTCAACAAGGCTTCCTAGGTATACCATGTGGATTGGAATCAATGACCATGTAGTTCGATAGGTCTCATAGGATAGTATAGTCATTTAATAGAAATGATTCTGGGAAATACTTCATGAAATGGATGCCTTGATAATTTTGTGGATAAATTTGTGGCATACTCATAAAATATATGCAATGATTAAGAGAGTTAGTATTGGATTCGTGAAGAGGATATTAAATGAACTCGATCCATAAGAAGGTTTCCTATGTATCCAAATTATTCTGGGAATCATAGTTCTCTTAATTCATTTAGATTGAAAATGTTTTGACCGGGGAAAATCTCTAAGCCCACATGTGTCAATCTTGGTTTCAGAAAAAGGAGTATTTCAAAGATTCAGTAGTGGAAACCACACATTTCCTATTCTAATAGATGAAGATGGTTCACCTACGACGACCAGGGTGGATGAGAGCAAGGTGACCATCGAAGAGGGAATGCCTACAATCCTTCCATCAATTCAAATTACATTGGACACAGATCTAATGGAAGGAATAAGTGATGATGTTCAATGTATTACACAAGGATGTCTGTCATTATGAGGATTATTTGGTGATTACACTTAAGGGGGATTCCCATTTGGGGATTCGTTGGGGCTTAATCATAATGAGAACGCCCATTTGAGATTGGTTGGGGTTAACTCTTAACCAGGATGCCCAGTTTAGATTGTTTGGGTCTTTCTTATAAGGAGGATTCCTCTTTGAGATTGGTAGGGGCTCACTCCTATGTAGGATTCCCATTTGATATTGGTTGGGGAATACTATTAATTAGGTTTCCCATATGATATTTATTGGGTATTACTCCTAATTAGGATTCCCATTTGAGAATTAATCTGACATAGGATCTAGGTGATGAGGTTTGAGATGTTTTTAGAGGAGTGTATTTATTTGAGTTACTTGAGTAATTCACAGAGAGAGTAGAAACTCATATCATTTGAAAGGAACTAGGAGGAGTATGTCATCTCGAGTCAATTTTTTGAGTGTGATGGATGTCTCAAATCAGGGTCTTCCATGTTTGGTAGTTGGGAGAATAAAGGGGCTCAATATAAAATGTTGTCAACCGCAACTGAAAAGTTCACAGTGTGACTCTGCATTTTTCATCGGAGTCAGGGATGTATGTCAACAAACCAGCCTGAAAAATGATCCCATATGGGAGAAGGGGTGAAGCCCCTGTGGTATAGTCCTAGTGTGTCGTGCAGGTGCTCCAACAAGGCTCATCGCATTGGCAATCCACGTAGGTGCTCCACTAAGGATTGTCACGTAGGTGTTCTGCCATGGTGTGTCACACTGGTGCTCATTGTTGGTGTGTCACATAGGTGCTATACGTAAGTACATTGCATCGTATTATATGTTCTAGAACATGAAAGAACATTGGCCCAGTTTCACAAATTAGTTCTCTATTCCCTCATGATTTAGAAAACTACCTTAGAAAATTTGGGGGATCTGGATAAAAGAGTTACACAATGGGATCTTTGGGACTTCTTCTAACCTTTTCTGTCTTTTATATGTGGAGCCCAAGGGTCCAATATTTAGGCATGTAGTGGACCTAGTTAAAGGATTTACTCCATGAAGTTCCACCGTATAATTCCTTCGTGTAGATCATCCGTGTCGGTGTGAAATATATTATACTACCACATAGGTCATCTACTTGGGTCCTTCACATACCTCGTCAGGATAAAAAAAATTATCATCTGAGTTCCATAAAATTTTCTATGTATGTCTATTTAGGCTATGTAATAGGTCAAATTAAATTTTTTTAAGAGATATAAACATCTTGATATGGAAAATACACCATGTGTTCTCATAAGAGACATGGATATTGAATTTATTCTGTCGACATATTTTCATCATCGATCATGGAAATCCACTACCAACTTCTGGATGGGGTAATCATTCAACACATCAATATGTATAGAGTAGTATTTTAGAGCATAGAAATTTGACCTGCATCTTCTTCCTTCATGGTGAAAACATCATTACTCCCACATGACAAGTTTTGTATATGTGATAATCATATATTCACTCTACAAAAAAATTAATGGGGCATATTTCATGGTTTCTAGAAACGTAGTTATTAAGATCCCATATTTGTTGGTGAACTAGCCTTGCATGGTACTCCATTATACCCCACTCTCCTCAATCAATATAATTTTCGTCCATAGGATACATAATCATCAATGAATTTTGGTAACTGTCTATATTTGATCGACCTGCTACTAGCCATTTCCTAGAATAAATTATGTTAATGAATGACATATCTTGAATGTATTATTCTCAGAGGGAATGAAATTATGTAATATCAAGAGAACACCAACTGAATAAACAAATGCCTATAGATTATACACCAATAGGTGTATCCATCATCATCACCCCACTCACGAACCACATCATAAGGGTCAAACCATTATTATTTTGTGTAAAAATAAAATAAAGGGATCCCACGTTATCATATAATATACTAAATATTATTAATCTACATGAATAGTAAATATCAATATTTATGGTCTAACATAACCATATATAAGATTAGGATGATATATATTTAATTGTAATAGCCATATTCCTAGTGATGCACTCTAACCCCCTTGAGATGCACTGCCCTGCAGATACTATTTTTCATTCCCATAAGCACAACTTCCACCTACTCTGTTATCATGGCCTATAGAAATATTGAATCTAGAATGAGATTGTGCAGAATATCCCCATCCATCTCTATGGTAATGTCAAGATCCTCCATAACTATTCTTTATTAATGGGTTCCTATAGAACATCTATCTATGTCCCATACATTGGCATGATTGGAATTATATTAGTGGTTGGTGAAAGTGTCAAAAATTGTGACACAACAAACCACACAGATGTCATAAAATTTGGTTCATGTCCTGAGCGACTAACCCATCCCTAAGCCACTGTTTGTGTTATTACCTATGAAAACACATTCTTATAGATTCTTCCATCCCCCGGTTGATGTACCACTTGATTTTCCAGTAATAAACACTTATCCTACACTATATGACTTATTCATGTTTCCCTCTACTGTGAGAGTATCATCCACCACCTCAGCAAACATATTTAACCAAAATGGTTACATGTGACTCAATATCTCATTTAGTCTATACATGTAATACCTCCACATAGTTTTCACATCCTCAAAAAACACTTGAGAAAAGTACTAAAATCAGTAAATAATTCATCATACTATATCAAAAACATACATCCTTAATTCAACATTTTTTAATTCAACTACTATTACATTCTTCCTAAAATCTGTACAAAAGTTCTATTGTAACATCTAATAAATGTTGATGAATTGCATACCTGCATCCCTCTAAATCCAAGCTTAAATGTCCATCAAGAAATTCTCTAATCCACAAAGAATATAGGATTCCTACTCAACCCTATTATTATGTATCACCAAATAGAAATGCATTGATTGATAGAATCAATATATAATTAGACTACCTATTTTACACCCTCATATATTAAAGGACCCTGGTGTTTTAAATAAATATTCCATGTACTATAGGACTAACACCCCCTCACCAAATTTTGATTTATTTCTCTAAACTACTTTTAGGAATACAATGTTCTCTCAAAACTGATTTCCTTATTCCTCACTCAGTGTTTTGAGTTCCCTAGGTTTCCTACTGGTGTATATTCTCCAGTTATTTCTTCATTCCATCCTTTCAACTAGTTTCATGATGGAGAAATATATATAAAATTTCATTCACATACCACAACACACATTACAATACTTTAACACATTTCACAAAGCGTTTCATATTCATCATAAAGTAGTCATATTCCCACACCCCACAACACAGCCAAATCCTAGGATCCTCCAACAACCATAAGAATCCTATATATAGCTCATGGTTAATAAATTATAAAATCATCAAATTATTAATGATTCTCTAGGAAAACCAATTAGTTCAAATTTTGAATCATTTTAAAATCATCCCCATTCACACATTAGGTTTCTTTTAAATTGTAATTTAACAATAATTTAAAAATATATTAAGTTGAACAAGATTACAGAAAGCATTTTTCATTAGAAATCATCAAATAGATCTATCTCACAAAAATAGCGATTATTTATAATGATGAAAATAGACTCAACTCTCTCTCCATACAATTCCACGAGTCTAATATTAGAATAAATCATAAAATAATATCACTTCACACAAAATATGGGTCACCCAATGAAAAATAGTATTCAACATTAATAAAAAATACCAATATCCATCATCCCATCAAAGGTACAGGTGTTTCCCCCTAACATGGTTTTGCTACACCCATTTGTGAGCTCATAACCATGGTCTGACTATTCAAAGTATTTTACTTACATTTCCAAAATAGTAAAGAAAAATAATAAAATTGAAACAAGGTCTTGATACAAATTTTTAAAATCATGGTCTATGTGCCACACATTGTTACCCCATGTCTGTCCACTATGTGAACTCAAGTGTGCCTCTTAGTGTTCTAGTGGATTCTGACTAGTAGTGAATGTATAAAATTGATGATGGTGAGACTATACCCTCTAAATTAAAGTAATCCACTAGAAAAAATAAACAAAAGTAAAATGATATAACCACAACTAATCAAATCTCATGAGAGTAATTATGTAAATATAATATGGAAATTAAATAAGATATATCTGATGAAAATTTATATGTCATGTGTCAACATTAAATATTAAAAATAAATAAAGATGCCTAAAACAAATCATGGGATCCAGAACCATGTATTATTACCACATCCCGAATCATTCACAAATCATCCATCGATCATATGGTCATTTCCCTTTACCTATCCTACAACCATGAAATCAACTCTTTTATCGTTTGTGTTGTTCTGTAGGGAGTCTGTACAATTTAATATGCCACAACCAATAGTGTCTGAAACAATATTGAGTCATTATAATTATAAACCACTCTATAAATAATAATAATAACACATTAATCATCTAAAACATATTTAATTTATCTTTTTAACCACAAAACACTCGGGTTCTTAATGACACTAGTTCTCTCACTACCTACATCACCCCATGTAAAAGTCTAAACTATTCACAAGGGATATCATATTTATGACCTATATTGTTACCATTTATTATCTCTATTTGCACATAAATATAATTTTTAACATTTACTATCACAAATATCATAGTAATTTCATTATTGTAAATCATCATTCATGTCACATATGAATTCCAGTATGACTAATCATCATTTCAACTGACATATGAAATCTATTGTTAATATTGATCATTTTAACTCAGATATGAATTATATTATTAGAATTCATCAATTCATGGAACAAAATAATTCTATTATTAACATTATTAATTTCAATAAAAATAGTTATGATATTGTCTCACGACCCGCCTTCACTAAAAGGAGGGAAGGGTCAGTAGATTTCCAGGCCCTTCCTTCTTTAAGTTGAAGAAGAGATAATGACCCCTGAGACCCACCTTCAATAGGTCCCAGGGTGGCGACTAGCACCAAGGGTATAGAAATTTCTCACAAATGGAAGGAATTAAACCTTTTAGTTTTATAAGATTGAGAGATAAGATGATGAAACTCAACAACACCAAGGTAACCGAAAAGTAAATCCAAAAAGAAATGAAAATAAACCATTCCCACATGCATGTTCCAAAAGTAAAGCCAAAATGTAAAAAAGGTGACTACAAAGGTAAGTACCAAAGAGAAAAAAAACAACTGCAACTGCTCCAATGATCTGAGCTAATATGGTCCCGCACGATCCTCGAAGTCCTCCTGGAAACCTGAATGCAATTTTATATATGTAGGGATAGAATACCAGTACACTCAGTTGGGAAAACCAAAGACTCTTGTGCATAGGTGGGGGAATGTACTAAAATCCGTGAGAAAAAGAGTAAACCACCCACATAACAAGGTAAACTATCCACCCAAGCCCCACCAAGGTACACTCCCCAAATAACGCAAGTCAAGTAATATATAATAAGAGCACATCGATGTTTGGGTACCCCGCACCACTTTCCCACTGGTTATTGAGACATCCTACACATCGGACCAATCCCGCCATTCTCACCACAGTCCCACTGCCACACTCGCTCGAACACACTTGGGCCTCAATCGCACGCAGTCCCACTGCTGAATCCCGCCCGCACACACCTGGGCCACAACTGTCACACGTAACCACACCTGCAAACACCTAGGCCAGAACAACCATGACCACGCCCAAAGAAACCTGGGCTAAAGGATCCACTGCCACACCCGAAGACACTTGGGCCACATCCCTAAGACACTTTGGAAACCACCTGCCACACACACCTGGCCAACCACCAGACTATCCCGCCCGAATGTTCATGGGCTAATAATGGACCTCAGGCCATCACAGCCTGCCCGAAGATACTTGGGCTATCCGGGAAAGAGAGCAGAAAAGGAGATAATAACCAGCCATTAATAATAGTGTTGGGAAAAACACCCTCCCCCATGAAATGGGGGTGTTCGGCACTAAGTGCTCAACTTGGGTGGGGCGCGAATAAGAAACACAAATCTACATGTATATATATATATAAGTAACAAGCACTCACCCCAAGATAGGTTTTTTCTTCAAACAGCCTACAGATCACAACAACGCTCAAGTATGAGTCACGAATCTCACCAACAAACCCATTTTCCCCATTCTTATTTCATGTTCAGTGATAATGTTCAGATAAAATCATGCACTACTGGGCAAATAAAACCATAAGCATAACAAAGGAAATGATTCCAGCCATTCATCAATTTAAACATTCTCTTGTAATGTTGCAACAACAAGGAAAAAGTGAGATACTGGAACCCAGGACAACCCGAGACACTACCCTGTGTCCCCTCAAAAAAGGTTTCCTTTTTTCTTCTTTTCACCAAAAGAGGATCCCACCCGAGTTTGTGATATAAACAAGTAACCATCGGGTCTTAAAACTCACAATCAACGAAGCCACATCAACATGGGATCCCATCCCAAATTTCATAACCACCGAAAGCATAAAAGAATAGTGGATCTCATCCCCTTCAACATCTCCAACAATCGGCTCATAAGATAAAACCACCAAAACACTGCAACCAACACTAAGTAGGGCCAAGCCTGTATTTTCAGATTTAAAATATTTTACACGTTCCATAATTTCAATTCCATTTTGACCAGGGTTAGCAAAGACGGGATTGATCCTGGTGCTTTCAATTTATTTAGCCGGGTATACGTGATTAACTAATTTACGTTTTACAGCAGGAGTTCACAACCACAAAGAAGGCACATAAAACTTAACTAGGGTTCGTTAATGCACAGACAACGACCACCAACAGCCTCAATTTTCAGAAGGCACAAGACAACACAACCCAGAGAGGTGATCATAGAAGAAACAACATCAAAATATAAGACAACATCAGCGATCATATCCCCCCCCTTCTTTCTTTATAGAAACCAGTTCATTATCTTCTTTTAGGTCTGGTTTGTCCAATTCTATAGAACAGAAGCACGCCCACCCCGCATGATACACAAAAGAGAGAGGTGAAGGAGAAAATTCCCTACCTGTTGATAGATGATCGACGTTTAGGACGGGCACAGATCATTACTGATAACACTGCGGCGCACCCGATGCACCAGAAGCTGTTTGTGAAAATCCGCGATCGAGGAAAGGAGAAACCACGACTTAACCCTTAGTTTATAAGTTCCATGGATGGTTGAGGTTAGAACGTGAAACAGCGTAAGGCATGGGGGTCGTGGGTTGATCACGCGGCTCCACTTGTCATTAAAGGGGTTCAGATGGTTTAAACCGACTCATTGATTAATTAAATATTTAATTAAAACTCTTATGCGCGTTAAGGGTATTTAAAACACGCTCAAACAGGTCAAAATAGGGTTTAAAACACTATTTGCGCAAAAAGGAGCGCTACTGGAAATAACTTGTGGGGTAGGCCAGAGCCACCGATAGGTTAGAGCTACTGGTGGGTGACAGCGATCGATAGCTGAGCTACCAGTAGGATGCAGTGACCAGTAGGCCGCATCCACCGGTAGGCTGCAGCTACCGGTAGGCCGAGCAATCGGTGCACCGTAGCTACCAGTAGGTGGAGCTAACGGTAGGCCGCAGCTACTGGTAGGCCGAGCTACCAGGAGGCTGCAGCTACTGATACGTCGAGCTACCTGCAGGCTGCAGCTACTGGTAGGCCAAGCTACCGGTAGGCTGCAGCCCTATCGGTAGGCTGCGGCAACCAATAGACTGTGCTACCGGTAGTCCTGCTACTGGTAGGCTAAGGCTACCGGTAGGCCTACACCACCGTGATTCCCAGACCCGAAAACCCAAAATGAGATTTTAACAAAGTAATGGACCCCAAAAACCCAGACCATTACATTAGATACCGCTTAAATGATTCTCGTCCTCGAGAATAAAAAAAACAGAACCATAAGGGAAGAGAGGGTCCGAACAACCACCGCGAAAGATACCTCTTAGGAGCAAACCCATGCTAACTAAAAAATTTCCCCGCAAAGAACCATGCAACATACCATGCCAAACTGCCCGGGCATGTGGGTTGGGGAGTCTCCTCCCCCATGTAAAGATATTATCCGCATTGGGTGGCACTGACTATCCCGCACGGGTTTGATCGCATCCACCTTAATGTGTCTTGATTAGGTGTCGGGTTCTCTCCTCCCCATAGCCAGGGCTTTTCACACACAAACATAGGAAAGAAAACTAGTACATTTCATAGCCAAAAGACAAAATGCTCTACCACAACTGGTACAACATGGAACAAACTCAAACCAACTATGGGTACGGTGTACACATATGTGCTTCCCTCTCCCACGTACTCTCCTCAAACCCACCATGTATCCACAACACACGAACCAAGGGAATGGTTCGCCCACGAAGCACATTTTCTTTGCGATCCTCGATCATCACTAGTCTCTCCACAAAATTCCTGTCGTCCTCGATGTCCAGATCACCCCAATCAAGGACGTTTGAATCGTTTTGTAGATACTGACGGAGTTGGGACACATGGAAGACACCATGTATCCTCAGTAGCAGCGGTGGAAACGCTAGCTGATAAGCCACCTCGCCGACCCGCCACAACACTTCGAATGGTTCGAAGAACCTGGGGGAATGCTAACTCCCCTTTCCGAACCTCTGCTTCCCACAACGAGGGGAGACCTTCAAGAACACGTGGTTCCCAACCTCAAACTCCAAGGGCCTCTTCCTGGTATCAGCATATGACTTCTATTGGTCCTGGGCCGCCTTCATCCTTTCTCGTATGAGCTGAACCATCTCTGTTGTGTTCTGCACCACCTCCAGGCCAAGGATGCCTTCCTCTCCTACTTTGGCCCAACACACAGGCGGACGGCATGGCCTCCCGTACAAAGCTTCAAACAGGGCCATGCCAATGGTATAGTGGTAGCTATTATTGTAGGAAAACTCCACCAGAGGAATGTATTGAACCCATGGTCCTCTTGAGTCCAGAACACATGCCCGTAGCATATCCTCCAAGGTCTAGATGGTGCGTTATGTTTGTCCATATGTATGGGGACGAAAAGAAGTGATAAGGCGTAAATGGGTGCCAAACGCATGCTTTAATCCTCTCCAGACACGCTAGGTAAACCATGCATCCCTATCCGAGACTATAGGCCTTGGAAATTCATGAAACCCCACGACCTCATCCATCTAATTTCGTGCCAATGAATCCACAGTACTGGACTCCCTGATTGCAAGAAAGTGAGCCAATTTCTTCAACTTTTCCACTACCACCCAGATGGCGTCTTATCCCCCTTGGAACTTGGGTAGTCCCGTCAGGAAATCCATCGAGATTTCATCCCACTTCCACTTGGAGACATCTAGGGGCTGCAGTAGGCCGCTTGGAACTCGGGGTTCAGCCTTCACTTGCTGACACACTAAGCACATGGCCACAAACTATGCCACCGCTCACTTAACTCTGGGCCACCATAACTACCTCTTCAGTCCCTGGTACATCTTGGTAACTCCTAGGTGTACCTCTAGGGGTGAGTTGTGGATCTCACTGAGAACCTTTCCGCGCATCACTCCTGGAACAAACAACCTTTTCTGGAAATCATCTGGTTCTGACCATCCTCTGTCCATCCTTCCGGAGCATTGCCCTGGTCAACTCGGTCACGCATCACTTCACACTCTGGGTCTCCCCACTAAGACTTCTCCACTTGTCAAAACAGATATGACTGCACTATCATCTGATATAGGCATCCTCGGCCACTATCCATCTTCGTATCCAGGTGTAAGGCAGCTAACTCCTCCATCGCCTTCCAGGTGTCTGCCGACTCCCGGACTGCATCCTTCTGCGTCCTCCTGCTCAAAGAATCGGCCACTAAATTTTCCTTGCCCTCAGTATAAGAGATCTAAAAGTTGTAATCCTGGAGGAACTCCACCCATCTCTGATGTCACAAGTTTAATTCCTGCTGGGAGAAGATATACGCCAAGCTTTTGTGATCCGTGAAGACTACAAAGCCTTCCCCGATGAGGTAGTGCTGCCATAATTTTAGCGCCAAAACGAACTCCTCTAGCACCAGGTCGTGGGTGGCGTAATTACGCACATGGGGGTGTAGCTTCCTGGACCCATAATAGATCACCCCTTGTCACTGCATCAACACCCATCCTAGGCCCTGTCCTAAAGCATCACAGAACACCTCATAGGCCACCCCTTCTTTTGGTAATCTCAGCACTAGGTCACTAACCAACTTCTCCATTAGATAGCTGAAGGATGACTCTCACTACTCAATCCACACGAAAACCTGGTCTTTCTTGGTGAGGGCTGTCAAAGGGGCCCCAACTTTTGAGTAGTTGGGTACGAACCTACGATACTAACCTTCCAGCACAAGGAAACTACGGACCGCTGCTATATTCTTGGGTGTTGCCCAAGAAAAAACCGCCTTAACTTTTGATGGTTCCATTGCTACCCCTTGCTCGGACACCACATGCCCGAGGAAGTGCACTAACCATGTCCAGAACTTGCCTTTCGACAACTTCCCATAGAGATGATGATGTCGGAGGACCTCCAAAACCGTCCTCAGGTGCTCCGCATGGTCCTCCTCTGATCTTGAGTAGACCAGGATGTCATCGATGAATAGGACCACAAACCGATCCAGGTACTCCCAGAATATGGAGTTTATAAGCCCCATGAACACAGCTGGGGCATTAGTAATGCCGAAGGTCATGAATACGAACTCGAAGTGTCCATACCTACATATGAACGCCATCTTTGGAATGTCACCCTCCTTCACTCTTAGCTGGTGATTCCCAGACCGCATGTCGATCTTTGAGAACCACCCTGCCCCTTTCAGCAGGTCGAAGAGATCGTCTATCCTCGGAAGAGGGTAGTGATTCTTGATCGTCACCTGATTCTGCCTCCTGTAGTCGATGCACAACCTGACACCACCATCTGCCTTCTTTGCGAACAAGACTCGAGCGCCCCACAGTGACACACTTGGGCGATCATAACCCCTCTTCATCAGATCGTCAATCTGGATCCGCAACTCCCATAGCTCTGAATGTGTCATCCAGTAAGGAGCCATCAGGATCGGATGAGTGCCGGGCTATAGGTCTACCCCAAACCTGATATCACGCCGAGGAGGTAGAGTCATCACCTCCTTAGGGAAGACGTCCATAAACTCATGGATGATCTCTGGCACTTCCACCATTTCAGCATCTACGGATTCCACTGTCATCTAGGCCAACAAGGAGAGGAGGGGTTCCTCTCGTCTGTTGCCCTTCTGACCACCCCACTTACCGATGAAGGTAACATGCCGGCCATCCGAGTCTGAGAATACCACCCATCTTCGGAAATAGTCGATTACAGCATGCACCGAGAATAGCCAATCGATGACTAGGATGACATCGTATGGCTGTATCTTTAGTAGGAGAAGATCGATAACCGACTAATGTGGCCCTATCATCAGTCTACATCCCCGAAAAACAAACAAAAAGATGGTCTGACCTCCGACTGGTGTGCTCAACACCAGGGGCTCTAGATGTCTCTCTGAATATAATCCCAAGGCACGGGCTAGACATGGTGCAACAAATGAGTGTGAAGCTCCGGTATCGAACAAGGAATAAGTATGAGTGCTAAACAGACTGATCGTACCTCGAACAACCTCTGGCCCTGCTGGAACTACTGCCTCTACGGTGTGTAACTGTCCACGCCCATCTCCCCTGCCCCTCAGCTATCGGCCACCTCAACGACCACACCTTGATCGAGGTCCCTAAGGTGCGCCCTGAGGCCGGCTTCCTCCTCCTACGTCTGCCCTCAATGGAACAGGAGCTCGCTGTCCCTGTTGTTGTTGCTGGAAAGGCCTGGCTGGAAGCTACTGCTAGGGCCGGTGCTGGGGATGTCCAGGGCTCCCACATACGAAGCATCGCGGTCCCAGGCCCGAAGGAAAAGGGTGAGGACCGGGGATTGAAACTGAAACTGCTGCGGTCTGCTCCCTGCTGGTCGGAACCTAGAGGGTACTAACGCTGGAGGCCTGGTGCTGATGGCTTTCCCATTGGATGGTCCCAGCTGGATCCCCTCTCGGGACACACCTCCTAGAGTGTGCATCCTCTCCACCACTTAAGACATCTTCTGGACCTCCAAGTAGGTCGAAAGGTTAAAGGGGGTAATAGCATATTGGAGGGAGGGTCAGAGCGCCTCCACTAAACATCATGCCCGAGACTCCTCGTTGGGGAAGAGGTCCGGAGAAAAACATAGGAGGTCCTTGAACTTGATCCCTAGCTCCCTCGCTGACATACTCCCCTGCTGGAGGGAGAGTATCTCCCGTCTCTTTTCTACCTTCATCGTCGAGGAGAGGAATTCCGCATGGAACTCCCTCTCGAAATCCACCCAAGACACTTCATACTCTCTCCTCTCCCCCAGGTAAAGGGTCCACCACTAACACGCCGCTCCCCACATCTGGCTGACAGCCAGAGGAACCCAGTACTCAGCCGGGGCCCGAATCATGCAGAAATCTATAACTAGCTCCTTTAGCCAGCCTTATGTCTTCATGTCGGAGGTGTTTCCCTCATACTTCTCAAGGGCATGTCGCTGGAAGGCCCAAAGAGTCTTCTGCCACTGGTCGTCCTATTCCTCTCAATCAGCTCTCTGCCGATCGGCCAAAGTAGTCTCTGGGGCCTCGATCTCCTGTACCACAAATGGTCTCCTTCCAGGTGCCATAGCAGTAAGGTAAACAAGGAATTCCTAAGCCCAAGTAGTGCAGAATATCGTTCTTAAAACTTCATAAATTTTTTAATTTATTCTTAATTCCAAAGACATCCCAGAAACAAGATAACACAAGTCATTATGATGCATGTACCTTTCCTAGGATCTCTACCATGAAATTAGTGTGGCCTCACTTGGTCGTTCGGTAGGTCCAGAGTCCTTGCATCGGATCACGGGGGGCCCTAAAATCCCGTGTCCTAGCTGGTATTCCCTGGACCATTTCACGCTTCGAGGTCACCCAAAACTATTTCCTTACCATCCCATGAAATCCTCAATATGCCTAACTCCATACTCCATCTTATCTCTCAACAACCTCGCCCTTTGATACCATTCTGTCACGACCTGCCTTCACCAAAAATAGGGAATGGTTAGCAGATTGTCTGGCCCTTCCTTCATTAAGTTGAAGGAGAGATAATGACCCCCGAGACATGCCTTCAATAGGTCCCGGAGTGGCGACTAGAACCAACGGTTTATAAATTTCTCACAAATAGAAGGCATTACTCGTTATTGTTTTATAAGATCGAGATACGAGATGATGAAACTCAACAAAATCAAGGTAACCGAAAAGTAAAACCAAAAAGAAAAGAAAATAAACCATTCCCAGATGCATGTTCCAAAAGTAAATCCACAAAGTACAAAAGGTGACTACAAAGGTAAGTACAAACGAGAAAAAAACAACAACTGCAACTGCTCCAAAGATCTGAGCTAGTATGGTCCCGCACGATCCCCGAAGTCCTCCTGGAATCCTGAATGCAATTTTATATACGTAGGGTGAGCATAAAGGTACACTCAGTATGGAAAACCAAAGAATCTCATGCACAAGTGGGGGAACGTACTAAAATCAACGAGAAAAAGAGTAAACCACACACCTAACAAGGTAAACTATCCACCCAAGCCCCACCAAGGTACACTCCCCAAAAAATGCAAGTCATGTATTATATAATAATAGAACATCGATGTTTGGGTACCACGTGCCACTTTTCCACTGGTTATTGAGACATCCTACGCATCGACCAATCCTTCCATTCTCACCACGGTCCCACTACCGCACCCGCCAGCACACACTTGGGCCTCAACCGCACACAGTCCCACTGCTGAATCCCGCATGCACACACCTAGGCCATAACTGTCACACGTAACCACACCTGCAAACACCTGGGCCAGAACAACCACCACCACGCCCGAAGAAACCTGGGCTAAAGGATCCACTGCCACGCCCGAAGACACCTAGGCCTCATCCCGAAGACACTTGGGAAACCACCTGCCGCACACACCTAGACAACCACCACACTACCCCGCCCGAAGTTCTTGGCCTAATAATGGACCTCAGGCCATCACAGCCTCCCTGAAGATACTTGGGCTATCCGATAAAGGGAGCTGAAAAGGAGCTAATAACCATCCACTAAGAATAGTGTTGGGAAAAACACCCTCCCCCATGAAATGGGGGTGTTCGGCACTAAGTGCTCAACTTGGGTGGGGCGCGAATAAGAAACAAAAAGATACATGTATATATATATATATATGTAACAAGAACTCACCCAAAGCTAGGTTTTTTCTTCAGACAGCCTACAGATCACAATAGTGCTCATGTCTGAGTCACAACTCTCGCCAACAAACCCATTTTCCCCATTCTTATTTCACGTTTAGTGATAATGTTTTGATAAAATCATGCACTACTGGTAATTTAACACCATAAGCATAACCATTCAAAAGATTCCGTCCAATCGTCAATTTAAACATTCTCTTGTAATGTTGAAACAACAAGAAAAAATTGAGATACTGGAACCCAGGACAACCTGGGACACTACCCTGTGTCCCCTCCCAAAAGGTTTCCTTTTTTTATTTTCACCAATAGAGGAAACCTCCAGAGTTTTGATATAGACAAGTAACCACCAGGTCTTTAAACACACAATCACTGAAGCCACATCAATAGGGGATCTCATCCACAATTTCATAACCAAAAAAAGAATAAAAGAATAGGGGATCTTATCCACTTCCACATCTCCAGCAATCGACTCATAAGAGAAAACCACCAAAACACTTCCACCAACACTAAGCAGGGAAAAGCCTGTATTTTCATAATTAAAAGATTTTACAAGTTGCATGATTTCATTTCCATTTTGACCGGGGTTAGCACATAAGGGATTGATCCTGGTGCTTTCAATTTATTCAGCTGGGTATACGTGATTAACTAATTTACGTTTTACAGCAGGAGTTCACAACCACAAAGAAGCCACTTAAAACTTCACCAGGGTTCGTTAATGCACAGACAACGACCACCAACAGACTCAATTTTTAGAAGTCTCAAGTCGACACAACTCAGAGAGGTGATCATAGAAGAAAAAACATCAAAATATAAGACATCATCAACGATCACAACCCCCCCCCCCCTTCATTCTTTATAGAAGCGAGTTCATTATCTTCATTTAGTTCTGGTTTGTCCTATTCTACAGAACTAAAGCATGCCCACCCAACATGATACACAAAAGAGATAGGCGGAGGGGAAAATTTTCTACTTGTTGATAGATTATCAACGTTTAGGCCGGGCGCGGAACATTACGGATAACGTTGTGGCGCGCCCGATGCACCAGAAGCTGTTTGTGAAAAGCTGCGATTGAGGAAAGGAGAAAACACGTCTTAACCCTTAGTTTATAAGAGCCGCGGATGGTTGAGGTAAGAACATGAAACCGTGTAAGGCGCGGGGGTCACGGGTTGATCACACGGCTCCACTCATCATTAAAGAGGTTTGGGTGGTTTAAACTGACTCATTAATTATTTAAGTATTTAATTAAAACTCTTATGCACGTTACGGGTCTTTAAAACACACTCAAACATGTAAAAATAGGGTTTAATACCCTATTTGCGCAAAAAGGAGCACTTTTGGAAATAACCTGCGGGGTAGGCCAGAGCAACCGGTAGCTGAGAGCTACCGGTGGGTGGCAGCGACCGGTAGCTGAGCTACCGGTAGGCTGCCGCGACCGGTAGGCTGCAGCTACCGGTAGGTTGCAGCTACCGGTAGGCCGAGCTACCGGTAGGCGGCAGCTACCGGTAGGTCGAGCTACCAGTAGGCGGCAGCTACCGGTACGCTGCAGCTACCGGTAGGCTGAGCTACTGGTAGGCTACAGCTACCGGTAGGCCGAGCTACCGGTATGCTACGTCCACCGGTAGACTGACCTACCGGTAGGCCAACTATTGGTTGGCTAAGGCTACGGGTAGGCCTACTACCGGTAGGCTAAGACTACCGGTAGGCCTACACCACCGTGATTTCCAGACCCGAAAACCCAAAATGAGATTTTCACAAAGTAATGGACCCCAAAAACCTGGGCCATTACATATTGCAACTATTTATCATTTATAGTCACATTCTAATTTAATTGTTACAATCCATTATTTTTAGTTACATAATAATTCCATTGTTAACATTCATCATTCCAAATAAAATATGATTTCCATTATTACCATTAATCATTTCTAATCGCATTATCACATTAATTAATTATGATAAAAATTTAATCACATCATTCCCAATAATTTATTAAAATATTAATTATTAAATATATCTAATACAAATAATCCCAATGTCACAATCACATTGTTAGTTAATCTAAAATCTATTAATTATATTTTGGAAAAAATATTTCTAATAAACCAAAATAAATTCAATAATTATAATCCCATAATGAAAATATATACATTGGGATTTGAATATTGACCACCTACCATGAAATCGGAAATGAATTATAGCCAATAATAATCACATATTTTATCAAAATCTCAATAATCAGAATGATGAATTATATATCGATTCAATTCTTAGACTCAAGACCAAACGAATCATGAAAAAAATAGATCTTGATATAGATACAACAGTGGATACACATACACGATTTATATGGAATGTGGGGGGGGGGGGTTATATCAATATGGAATGAAACATCATAACTGGGTGGTGATGATCTTCAATTCGGCCTTTGAGTTTCCAAGAACAATGTTTTGAAGGCTTAGTAAAAAATTGTGGAGTCGCAAATATTGAGGGAATTAGGTATTAGAATTTTTTTATTTCGGATTAAAATTTATGATCATTTATTTTTAATATTAATTAACATATACATTAAATATTATAATATGGATTACTATGTAGGGGTGCACTATTTTCCTAACATTCTACCTCTTCGGAGGGATGCATAGTTTCTACATTTAGGGAACACATATTGAAAAACTATGAACCATCCAAAAAAACCCAATGTATATAAGGTATCATGGATTTTTGGGTCAGGTTGAAATATTTTGAAAACCCATCTTCCAATAGGTCACATTCTAGAATCCTTCTCAAATTCTCAATTTTATCAGAATTTCATCCAAAGGTAAAAAAATAAAAAAGTACTCAACACAAAGAAAATATCACCTATAAATGACACAAGTACATCTACATAAATTTTTGTGATCATACAATTATAAAATAAAAACAAGTAATTATAGTTAAGGATCATTTCTATACATAAAAATATCATTTTATATGGTATGTTTTAATTGATTAATATATGGGCACAAAGAATACATGATATGTAACTCTTGGATGTTTTCATGAAATATTCTCTTTATAAAATTTCAATTCTTCAGTAGCTTCCATTGCATGAAACTGTGACATTGAACAAACCAGAATATTCCCTTAGCCTAAAATTACCAATATATATAAGGTGTTAGGTTCATGGGAATAAGTATTAAAATCTTCTGAAAAAGTATTTTGAATTCATTCACAAACAATTATTTATCAAAAATATAAAGCAATTATATATTTGATTTTATGTAGTTAATTATTATATAAAATGAAAAAAATAATATATATATGTTATATACATAAAAAAATATTTTTTATATTTGTCCAATGGATATTATAGTCATAGTGTATGAATAATCCATATTTGGTGTATACAAACCTATATTTAAAGGGAAATTTTACACTATTGTATGGTAAAAACCCTTTAAATTATTAATTTGAGACAATAATTATTCTACATGAAAACATAAACATTTTATTTCGAATTGGGATATGAAAATATACTTTGGATAAATTTTTATTATTATTGTAATAACATTCAAATTTTTATGAATAGTAAAAATACTATAAATTTTATAAAAACAATTTTTTTAATCAAAATAATTTATATGGTCAAATTATCATATTTAATGCTTTCAGGAACAAATATATTATAGTTTAGCATTTAATACTATGTATTTAATTATAATTAATTTAACATTAAATTTATATTTATAAACTTTTTATTATTTTAAAATTTTTTATCTTTTAAAACTTGTTATCTCCTTTGGTTAATTGTAATAATTTAAAATTAATTATAGCATCATATGTTTTTAAATTTTGAAAAAGATATTAAATATTTTTAATTAGTTGGTATAAATTATGTAGATATTTTTATGGGCATTATGAATTTTATGTTTGATAATTTTTATTATAGTAGTAAAAGGGTATCCCATTTATTTTTGGTAAACATTACAATTATAAAATTACACTAGCACTTTTCATAATAGATTAGAATGTGTTTTTAATATCAATATCATCATTGGGTTAAAATTTTATACACTTGACTAAACTTGGATGTGATTTGGACATTTATTTTAATTTATTTTAATAAATCCTATATATATCACACTCAAATTTTAAAAACTAAATAAATTATAATATACATCCATTCAAAAAAATTCTATTATAAATACTCATTTTGAAGCTAACATTTTCCCATAATTTTGGTAAAGTATTTTTTATTTTTTTTTTATGAAAATAATAATTTCTATAATATCTGATTCATTAATGATGCAAAAAATATTTAACTAATGAAAAATAAATAATATAGTTTTCATTAAAATAATAATACCCACTAAAAGATCGAAAAAAACAAAGAAATAATATTTTTTTAGTCTATGTTGACCATAATCATCCAGAGGTCGATTTATTTACCATTTTGAGCCTTATTAAAGATATTATGACACTTATATTATTTTATATAAAGTGATGTTAATTTGTTCCCCTTCATAATTTAATATCTGTCAAAATTTAAATATTTGATTTTCAAGATGGTTGTAACATCCCAAGTAAGTAATGAATAATAGAAATTTTTATTTATGTCTATTAATGATTAATATAGTGTTTTAGAGGCTTAAAATGAAAATAAATACAATCTTATGCATGGAATAGACTAATATTCTTAAAAGATTATTTTACTGTATTTTGATAGAAAACCTTTTTTAAATATATATTTTGAAACTTTTATAAGATATTTTTGTCAAAATAAACTTATTATTTATGATTGGGACATCAAAATATACTTTGTGTGAATTTTTTGGTATTTTTCCGAAAATGTTCATTTTTTTATGAATAGTGAAAATGTTGTATTTTAATTCAAAACCTCTTTTTAATCTAATTTATTTATATGATTAGATTATCTATTGAATTGGTTTTGAAGTGAAATTAGAATATATTTTTACCATTCTATCCAATGTTGGTCATTGTAATCAATTTCACTTTGAAATTGGACTTAAACTAGTGTCAATCTTTTGATACTTATTGTTTCATAAAAACACGCTATTTGTCATGACAATGGGAATTACTTATTAAATTAATTAATGAAACTTACATGTTTTGAATTTTGTAAAATAGACATCATTTTTGAATTTATAATATCAAATATAGCTTAGGGTGATGTTTTGGTATCTTTCTAAAAAACTTCAATTTTTGTTGAATAGTGAAACCACTAAGTGGTAGTTAGGGAAACTGAATTTTCATTTAAATAAAACATTGCAACTTCTGTGATTTGATTTTCAAAAATATGACATACCTGGTTGTCATTAATAAGTAAAATGTTGTTCAATGAGATTAAAATAATTTTTTTGGTGAATAGTAACTTTTAAGTTCTTAATCGCGATTAGTGGTAATTAGTGTAGTTTAAGGTAAAAATAATGTTTTAATAATATGTGATGAGCTTGAAACATTTCCTACCCTCATTGGATGTGTCATGTCCGACTAATAAAATCCATGGGTCAACTTGGGGACCCCATGGAGCCACTTTGGTTGGGAAATGACATAAATAACTTTTTGTTTAATGTTAAAGTAAAAATGACACAAACAAGAGATGTTTTACTAATACAATTTTTACATGGTGTTATACAAGTCATATTTTTGATTATAAATATTCATTGATAATCTAAAACTATTTCCTACATCATAGTAGTTCTTTTATAATTTTTAGACTTTAAATAAATAAAATTATTTATGACATCATGACGATGCAACGATTTCCTCATTAATAAAGGATTTAAATAAAATGAAATGATAATGTAAAATCTATACACTACACATGTCCAAAACCTATTTTATTGGTGGATTTAGAACCCTTATCACCTTACCCTCAAATTATATCAATGTGGGAACTTTTTAATTCGAAAATCATTTTAAAATAATGTAACATTTCTTTACTTTCCAAGAGTGCCCCTCCTCTCCTCTTATAAAAGGCCCCCCACCTCTACCTCCTTACCCACACTCCCAAAGCCTTTGGCTCGGCCAAACCCTACCCATTTTGTCTCTCCACATCCCTCTCTTACTCCTTGAATCCTCACTTTGGGTAGAAGTCTTCCCAAGTAATCCTTTGAGCTCAAACCAAAGGGAGTTACC